>CM062918.1:124147686-125380811 GCA_031878705.1 Tapirus indicus
CCCCAGGAAGAAATCCTCCCTCCAGCTCCTTACCTTAGTGGGTGTCAAGCTGACTGCCTGCATTCTGGGAGCCAAATTAGGGAAAAAGGCTTTAGAATATTACTTTGCAAGATATTGATTTCCACATAATCCCCCTGCTTTCTACAGAGCTCCCTGCCTTTCCACTATGCCTAAACTTGGAGTCCCTCAATTCAAAACCCTCCCATTTTCTGCTGGAGTGGGTTGCTTGGTTGCCTGTTTTGTGGAAAGTGACATAAGGGCCTTAACTGCTTCATTTACAGAATTTCAACCCATCTTTCTGTTTTCAGCCATACCCCTCACTCTTGCCTTCAGAGATAATTGGAACCACAACTCCTGAGATTTTCCAGAGCTCTAAAGTAGGGTTTTGCTTCTTAGCTTCCCTCTCTGCAGGCAATATGGTTCAGCTTTCTCTGGCCTTTTACATCAGTTAGCAACTGCCCATCTGCTTTTTGGCTTCCAAAATTTGACTGACATCTCTCAACTGCTCTTCTACTCCCTACGCTAGTCTCCCCTCATGTTCTCTTCTTCCTCATGGGTTTATGTCTTTTTCAATCATCTGGGTGGAGATTCAGGATGGAGCAGAGGTAAATGCGAGTATCGGACCTTGATACTTAGCAAGAAGACTGCTTTCGACCTCTCTATTAGCTGTCTCTGTCTGTGGCTTACACATCTATGCTCCACATAGACTATGATTTTCTTGAAGGCAGAGACTGAAAATAAAAAAGTTCCCACACTTCTAGGAAAAGATAAAATGTTCTGTAGTTATGGCAACAAGTAACCACCAGAACCAGTTCTAAACTGGTTTAACAGATCAACGACAGCTTGCCTCAGTTTAATGAATCAATGGCAACTTGCCTAAGTGAACACACTTCTGAAAGTCAGCCAGAAACAGCCCCATGCTTTCAAAAGCCAACCAATCCACACCATCCTCATCTAAACAACCAGGTTTCCACAGCTGGCATCAAGCCACTCCTGCCTCCGAAAGTCCACCAACCCCTCAACTCCACACTTCCCAAACCCTATAGAAAATCAGCTCCTTGCTTTGCTGGAAGAGACTGTGCTTCAGTAAGTATTAAATTGGGCATTTTGTTTACATATTGAGTGGTAGTCTTTTCCTTCAACAGACCTCAGCAGCTACCACCTATCTGGCACATGGGAGGTTCTCGGTGGGCAGGTAAGGAAAGGTACCAAGGACAACTGTGTCCAAAATAAAAGGGCCTGAGCTGTTTGCCTTAGTGAGCCCTGTGGCAAGGCTAAGCAGGTATAAAATTCATTCATCAGTCCAAATTTATAGGTACCTGAGCTATGAAGAATGTAAGTATCTGCATCCAGAAGCAATTAGGTTTCCCTGCCACCTTTGATTCAATACAGCTAACCCTTTGAAACCTAAACAATGAGTGAGGGTTAACTGCTGAATGGGTGGGGGTTTTTTGTTTTATTTTACTGTATTTTCATCTGTTTTCTTTATCCTGGATTAAAGACGGAAGGGAGACTCTCCCCTCCACAGAGATCACATTTATTGTAGCAAAAGTGATTCTAAGTTACACAAAAAATATCCCATATGGAACTTAATTTATTGCAGGGTTAAAGGTTCTCCAAGTAACACCACTGGGAGAACATGTGCACTTAGGAAATTAACTTCTTTTCTGAGAATCAAAATTCACTTGCCTCTGGGATCCCTGACATGATGCAGCAGAATATTCTTCCAGGAACGAAGAACAAGCCTGAGGGCTTAGAGTAGCAGAGAGGAGACAGCTATTACTAGCACAAGAACCTCCTGCCCGAAAAATAAATCTGAAGAGTGCGGGGTCCCAGCACCAGGCTCTGTTGCTGCGGTGAGCGGAGAAGCTCCGCTCCTGCCGTCGCTTCAGCCACGGCAGCCCTTTGGACCTCCTTCTCCTGGACTTTCTTGACACCGCTTCCTGCTCCGTCTTTACTGGAGCTGCAGGTCCTCGATCCGAGATGGAGGCCCTTCCCCGGGGAGACAACCAGATCCCTGGCTCCCCCCGCCCCCCGCCCCAGTGCCTCCCAGCAGTGAAATCCCCGGACTCTCCCTCTAGGCTCCCGGCCTCGCTTCCGCACCCCTGCGTGTCCCAGCTGTGGCTCCGGCGCAGATACGTGCCTTCTGCTCCAGGGATGCAGCTTGGCACCTCACCGTTCGCTTTTCTAACAATTAACTGGTTTCAAAGACCTGGTAATTCTAGAAACTGTTGAGACGACTTCCAGTAGAGGAAGTCTGGCACGGTTCTACGGTTCTCTTGGGAGGAGCTGTGCCCTTGATTATCCCTCAGAAGGTCTCTGAAGCCCCAGATCGTGGGTGCTGGTTTGCCCACGAAGGTAGACATGCATCTCAGAAGAGGCTCCTGCCACCTTAGGCGTCAGTGAAGGAAGTTTGGAGGAGGCAGTACAGGCTAATTTTGGAAAAACAAGATTCCCCTCTTCCTCTGTCCTTTTGATAGGTTTTCAAAATTGAAAGGGAAGGACCTAAGACCCTGTCCACACCCGTGGGGTCAATCACCATTCATATAGGGATGACTCCCAAAGCTTTCTAAGCACAAATCTCTTCCCTGACTCCAGACCCATGAATCCAAATGCTCATTAATCAACTGCCACAAGCACCCCCAAAACCCAACATGTCTAATCTTGACTTCTGCACACACCCCACCCTGATCTCTGGAATTTCCTGTCTCTGGATAGGAAGCCTGCCAGTCATGCCTGACTCCCTCTTGATCAGCTGCCCCCACCTCCAATACACACACACACACACATACACACACAAAGTCCCCCAAACCTGTCTCTTTCATAGCATTCCATTCCATTCCATTCTTTTTTTTTTAATTCCCTACTCACACAACATTAGCTTAGATCATCATTTCTCACCTAGTTTATAGCAACACTCTTGAACTAGTCTTGTCCCATCCCTCATTAAAATCTTTCAATGGCTCCCCATTGCTCTTAGCATAAAGCCCAAAATTCATGAGACAACTCACGTGAGCCTTCAGAGGGACCCCTCTGCAGCCTCACTGCTCTTTCTTCTCCCACTAGAATGCAGGCCTCCAGCCATGCTGAACGACAACAGCTCCCTGAACTGGCCAAGCTCTCCCTCATTTGGGAGCCTTTGCACACATTGGACCCCTGGCCTGAAGTCTTCCCCCTCCTCCCTTTTTGTCTGTCTCTGTCTCACTCACAATCAGGCTTAAGTCCCAGCTGAGGCATCACTCACTCCACAATGTCTTCTTGGCCCTCCAAGAAGGGCTCCAAAGCACCCTGACTCCCCACTGCTCTTACCTCAACCCCCTTTCCCTGTCTGTCAGCCCCACCATGCCGAGCTCCTTCAAGGTAATGACTGTGTCTGGGTCAACATTTTATCCCCAGTGTTGGCTCGGTGCCTGTCATCTTAGACACTCAATATATACTAGCATAATTAACTGAATCCAGTAAAACTAGGAATTTTACTGATGAGGAATCTGAGGTCAAGGGCCAGAGTTGTCAAAGTCATTCTGCAAGTTGATGGAGTCAGAAATAAAGCCCGACACTTTGGCCCCATCAGCCAGCACTCCTCCGTTAGCTGAACAACCCGGCTTCAGCTGTGTGAGTGTGCCAGACAATTGCTTAGACACCACCTGTTAGAAAGCAACGTGTTTGGCTAAGATTCTTATATATCTACTAGATAAAGCCTGTTAATTGTGTTAATTGAATTCTCAAAAAAATTTCTTATTTTTGGCAAATACGATCTGTCAGTCTCCAAGAGAGTATGTTTAAAATGTCATACTATAATTATAAATTTGTCTATTTCTCCTTGTAGTTTCACCTGCTTTTGATTTATGGATATTGAAGACCTGTGATGGTTCTACATAACGTTATAACTGTTATATCTTCTTGGATAAATGTTCCTTTTATCATTATGAAATGTCTGTATCTCTTTTAATGTTTTCACATGTAAATACTATTTTGTTATTTGTGTGACATATATTTTTTAAATAGATCTTTTTCTAATTTTTGTGCATCATTTAAAAATAAGAGTAATCTTTTTTCCTTAGGCCTATTTTTAATTCTTTGTAATGGACAATGAGAAAAAAGTTTTAGGGCACCAAATTTTCTGGGCACCAAGAGACAGAAGCCAGTCAAAGCGTACTTCTGTTTTTCTCTTTATTCTCTAGCTATCTTAAACAATGCTAGAGATTTCTTAAAAAGTTACACATAGAATTTTTATCATATGACCCAGCAATTTCACTCCTAAGTACATACCCAAGAGAAATGAAAACACATGTCTACACAGAAACTTGTACACAAATGTTCCTAATGACATTATTCATGATAGCCAAAAGGTGGAAACAACCCAAATGCCCATCAACAAAGACAAGCATAAACAAATTGTGGTATGTGCATACAATGGAATATAATTTAGTCATAAAAAGTAAGGAAGTAGTGATATATGCTACAACTTGGATGAAACTTGAAAACATTATGCTCAGTCAAAAAAGCCTGACACAAAAGATCACATATCAAATGATTTCTTTTATATGATATATCCAAAATAGGCAAATCCACAGAGACTGAAGCATATTAGTGGTTACCAGGGGATGAGAGGAGGGGGCAGTGACTACTTAATGTATGCGTGTTTTATGGAGTGATGAAAAAGTATTGAAACTAGAGAGAAGTAGTTATACAACATTGTGAATATACTAAATACCACTGAATTATACACTTTATAACAGTTAATTTGTGGTATGTGCATTTCACCTCAATAAAAAACAAATAAAGGGAGCTGGCCCAGTGGTGTAGTGGTTAAGTTCACGTGCTCTGCTTCAGCTGCCCAGGGTTTGCAGGTTGGGATCCCAGGCACAGATCTACACACCACTCATCAAGCCATGCTGTGGCAGCATCCCACATATAAAATAGAGATGGCACAGATGTTAGCTCAGGGCCAATCTTCCTTACCAAAAATAAATAAATAAATAAAACAATGCTAGATACCACCACCTGCTAGTGAGATGGATTAGTTTTTGCAAACTTGTAAGCAGTTCTGATCTCATTTACTTATCAGTGAAATAGGTTTGTCTGCAATTTACAGCCAAACTTGTGGTCATGACCAAGTGTCTGCCTCAAAGGGGGAAAATGTTCTCTTTTTATAACCTTTTTTGGGGCAAAAACTATGGGCTGTGGTAACAGTCAGTTGTAATTCTAGTACTAGAGTTACACTGAGGAACAGGCCAGATGGGCAGGCTCTTCTTTAACAGTAATGTTAAATAATAAAAAAAAAAGAGAATTTCTGGATAAATACCTCTCTTAGATATTTGGCAAAATTTACCCTGTTCTTATCTCATTTTGCAATATATATGATTTATCTTCTGGAAAAAGGGACCATATACATCTTATTGGGTAAGGTATTTCAGAGTTGATTTTTGGGGGCTCAGTGGTCTTTGTTTTTTCCCAGGAGACTTTAGACACACAGTCACTGCCCTCCTGACCCAAGCATTACTCCCGCCTGGCACAGACACCCCCAAAGAAACACTGCCTAGACATCTGAGGAGTAGAAGTTGGAGATATTTGCAAGGGTTTCCTGGTGTGTGCATTAGCTTTTGCTACGTCCCAAACTACCTCAAAGCTCAGTGGCTTAAAATAACACCCAGTTATTCAGCTCACAATTCTGTGTGTCAGCGATTTGGACTGGGCTCAGTGGGCAGTTCTTCTATGGTCCTGTTCATGCATTTGTAGTCAGCTGCTGAATATGCAGTCAGCTGGCTGGTCTACCAGGGTTTGGCTTGTCCTAAGTGGCCTCACTTGCACATCTGACAGGTGGCTGGCTGGTGGCTAGGGCACCTTGGTCTTTCTCCACATGGTCTCTCACCTTCCACTAGGCTAGCCCAGGCTTGTTCACTGGGTGGCAGTGTTCAGAACTCACACAGCATCACTTCCATCACATCATTTGGTCAAGGAAAGTCATAAGGCCAGTCCAGATTCGAGAGGTGGGGAAATAGATACCGCCTCTTGATGGGAGATGTATTGTGACCATTTTTGCAATCTCTTACAATTGAAGTCACTATTCTTGCTGTAGTGACCCATGACTCTCCATACTGGTTGCCTCTGGACCCTGTCAGAGGCAGGGTCAGCCTCCAGGAATGAGGCCCAGTTGGTCACTGATCCTTTGTGACCATACTCTTCTTTACATCAGTCATGTTCTGGATTACTAGTTCCCTATTCCATCTGATCCCACATTCATTCAGTCTCAGAAAACTCTCACAGTTTCTGATCCACTGATAATTTCTTTCTTATTTTTGAGCATGGCTGTGTTCACCTACAGTTAGTGTAACCATATGATTTATCATCTTAACTGAGGCTTTTGAGAATGAAATGGGGCACTCCAAATAATTATGCCAATACAGCAAGCATAAAGTGAGATGTCCCTATTTAAAGCCCAGTGGTTAGAAGCACAGGCTCTTGGACCCACATTACTTGGGTTTAAATACAAGCTCTAACAATTACTTGCCAGTTACTTAAGCTCTTAGTAAGTTTCTTCATCTGTTAGATGGAGATTCTAATAGTACTTACTTTACAGGGGTCTTGTGAGGTTTAAATGAGTTAACTTATATAAAATACTTAGCCATTATTCTTATATTATTTCTAAGCTCTGCAGTGGATGGAGGGATTGCCTTTTTCATTTAATGTTATATTATATGCACGTATGATAAAATTATTTCAAAATCTTTGTATCTATCAGTTTTAATGGATATATATAATTTCATCGATTAAAGTTTCTATAATAGACCTAAAAATTCTTCTATTATTAAATATTTAGATCATTTTCAGTTTTTTCCTAATACAAATGGTAAAACAACAAACTTCATTGTGGATAAATATTTTCTATAACAAATTATTTCCCTGTATTGGGGCCGCCCGGTGGCGCAGCGGTTGAGTCCGCGCTTGGCAGCCCGGGGTTCGCTAGTTCGGATCCCGAGCGCCCACCGACGCACTGCCTGTCAGCCATGCCGTGGCGGCGTCCCATATAAAGTAGAGGAAGATGGGCACAGATGTTAGCCCAGGGCCAGTCTTCCTCAGCAAAAAGGGGAGGATCGGCGACGGATGTTAGCTCAGGGCTGGTCTTCCTCACAAAAAAAAAAAAAAAAATTATTTCCCTATATTAGTTCTAGAAATGCAAATGTCGTATTAAAGAGTATGAGTATTTTAAGGATCTTGGCATATATTGCCAAATTGTTTTCCTAAAGGATTACATTAATTAACACTTTTATGAGTGATATCAAGAAGTAGTAACTTTAACACAACCTCACTAACATTGAGTATTATCAGTAAAAAATAAAATTTGCCAATTTTTTGTACTCCTTTTAAATATAGTTCTAACAAACATATTTTCTAGTTTCCCAGCCCTCCCAAATTAAAAGCAAAAAAGTAGAAGCAAGGTGAAGAATACTGAAAAAGATACTTGGACATGTTTGCTGATAGCTTGAGGGTGAGAGGAAAGACAAAAATAAAGAAATACAAGAAAAAAAGTCCTAGACATCCAGGATTATTTGATGGACAAACTTGTCTTCAATCTTCAATAGTCCATGATATCGTCGTTTGTTGTAGGATATAACAGTTAATGTTCATTATAACACTTGACGATCAAGAAAAATCCAGAATGTACTGAACAAAATTTGTTTTCAAATGACTTCCATTAAAAGGTAAAATAGAAAACTTTTATGTCAAAAGAGGACATCAATTGCTTGGCTTTATTTTATTTTTAGGCCTTGAGTTGCTGTGAAGAGTCATATGGCTTTGCTGAAGGCAGCGTGAGAAAATGGGGAGGGTGTGAGCTCCGTAGTCAGGAATAAAAATGGAGGATAAAAGACCAGGGACAAAGACAGAAAGGCTTTTTTAAGTCTCAGAACTTCTGCCACTTTCCAGTATTGGTTATTATTCGTTATCCTCTCCCTGTTTCCCTTGAAGGCAAAAGGGCCTTTCTCTTTGGATCATCTCCCCAAGCAGCAAGGAAGTGGGAAGTTGAGGAAATCTATTTCCCCGCCACACTTCTTCAGTCACGCCGGGAGTGAAGAGAAGGGCAGAGTGGCTGGCTACATACCTAAGGAGAAAAAGCAAGTCTATTCCCTTAGCACCGCAGCAAAGAATGAAGAACTCGGGCATCCACCTCAGTTTGGAGAAAAGGCCATGATTCTTGAACTTTATCAAGCATCGAAATCACCTGGAGAGCTTGTTAAAACACAGATTGTTATCTCCAGACTACATGATTTAGTAGGTCTGGGTGGGGCCTGAGAATTTGCATTTCTACCAAGTTCCCCGGGTGATGCTGATAGTGGGGGTCCAGGGACCAGACTTTAACAACCACTGCAGACACAGTTCCCAGTCCTGACTAATCATCAGAATCACCTGGGAAGTTCAAAGGAAAAAAGAAAATAGAAAAACAGATTACTGAGAGCGCTGTGCCTGAACCTACTGATTAGACTCTAGAAGAGGGACCGCAGGAATCTTTATTTGATGAACCTCCCCATTAGATCTTGGTGTTCAGCAGGCGTGGCATTCCACAGCCCCAAAGTACCTAGAAGTATGCTAAGCACTTAGTGTTTAATAAAGCCTTGACTGGTGGACTGATTCAGACCCACAGAGCACTTCAGCAGTTTAATGTGACTCCTTTAGTATACTAGTTCTATTTGGTTTGTGATGATGCTATTCTTTGGAGAATATCTGTACTGGCCTCTTAGCCACATAAAAATGAGCACTTTTGTAAAGGAAGTTCTCACAATTCTAATATAGACAATCAAAAAAAGCTCTGGCACAGCCACATGAATCATCAGAATATTTCTGTGGCAACAACATGACAACATTTTTTTTAATGCCCAAATGGAGCTATTGTGAGATACTCCTCTTAGAAATAGTTGGTTTTTATCCTAGGAGTATAACCAAACCAGATCATACGCTAATCAAAATTGTAGTCTGGGGACCGGCCCGATGGTATAGTGGTTAAGTTCGTGTGCTCCACTTCGGCAGCCCAGGGTCCAGGGGTTGGGATCCCGGGTGCAGACCTACACACCGCTCGTCAAGCCATGCTGTGGTGGCATCCCACATAAAAAAAAAAAAATAGAGGAAGATTGGCACAGATGTTAGCTCAGGGGCAATCCTCCTCACACACACACAAAAAAAATTGTAGTCAGTTAAAGTTTCCCACACAGCACTACTTTCTTTTCTGATATTTGCCATGGGCTGGTTTTTACAACATATTTTTCTTGGTCATAGTCTAAAAATTCAGCAGAACTTAAGAGCAGTTATTGCTCCTATTATTTTTAAGTCTTTTATTAAATAAGAAGCAAGATTGCCACTTCAATGATCTTCTCCAACCGTAAATTAGAGATTGGATAACATTGATCTGAACTGTGTAATTTCATCTTTTCTTCATTTCTGTGATGGCCTATCTTGCTTCTAGGTCAAGCTTCTTGCTAATGAACTTCTAAATTCTGTCCAACCTATTTAGCTGAAGTAGATCATCAAGTTGGACTTGTTACAGATTGACACAAACGTAGAAAAATTGGCTTATGAGCTTTACTCTGAATTGTGGTTCATGTGGATAAGTTAGTTACTGTATAATCTGTAGATTGAGTATTGAATTGATTTCTGAAATTAGATATTAGTGAGTAATTAGGATCACAAATGGAAAAACACACCCCATGTTCATTAATAATATGCAAAACAGAATTTTATCATTCTACATGTGATGACAAAGAACACAAAAGCAATGTGAAAATTAACTTAATTGGAAATATTGTAAAATTATTTTCAACATCATATGTTAAATTAAGGAATCACTTTGATTGCTGAGAAGATAATAGAGAAAGCCAAAGTAGAAGCCCAGTTAGAATTTGTGTAAATGCTTTACAAATTGTTTATTTTCTAGTACTGTCACAACTCTTAATAATGGTACATTTAGTAGGAAGACAGTTCAAGTTGAAATAGATGACAGTTAAGTCGATGATTTCAGGGAAGACTACAGTTTTTCAAAAACTTCTCAAAACGATCAACTTTTGTATTCAGAGAGCTAAAAATACATTCCCCAGGATCTAGTACTTTCCCCAGCACAGAGCTGGCAGCCAGTATTTGTTGAAGGAAGGAAGGAAGGGGTGGAGGGAGGAAGGAAGAAACCAATAGGAGGAGAAAAGCTTTAAATCTATTTTCTCTTATCTCCTTAGCACTGGAGGAGTCTGGGTGCTAGAGAGAAACAAACTGGGAATCAGCTGTGATCCTTACCCTAGGATTAGTTAATTTCATCTTTCAAATCTCATTTGCCAGCTCAGTCCTCTCCTGAGAAGTCCAAACTCCAGGTCTCACCTGACACCTCCACTTCAGGCAGTGTGGCTGACTTAAGAATACAGATGCTCAAGCCAGAGAGCTAGGTTCAAATCTCTGAACCCAACTGACTTTAGCCGTGTGACCTCAGGCAAGTTAGGTTACTTCTTGGCACCTCATCTGTGAAATGGAGACAATAATAGCATATCTATCTTAAGGTATGTTGTAAGAACTAAATGAATTAAGATGTGTAAAGCATTTAGAATGGTGCCTACATGCCTGTGGTAGGCAGCTTCTGACATAGCTCCCAATGATCCCCAACTCTTGCTCTTCAGCTCTTGTGTAATTCCTTCCCCTTGAGTGTGGGCTGGACCTAATGACTTGCTTCTAGAAACAAATGGAATATGGCCAAAGTGGTAGAATATCACTTCCATGATTAGGTTACAAACGATGGACTTCCATCTTGCTGGCACTCTCTCTTCTGGCACTCTCTCTGAGGAAGCCAGTGCCCACGTTGTGAGATGCTCTGTGGAGAGGCCCACGTGGCAAGAAACTGAGGGAGGCCTCTGGCTGAGAGTCTGTGAGGAAATAAAGCCTCTGTCCACAACCTGCAAGAAAATAAATCCTGCCAGCAACCACCGGAGGGATCTAGGAAGAGGATCTTTCCCAGCTGAGTCCTGAGACACCCGTGCGAGAGTCTCTGAGCCAGAGGCCACAACCAGATTCCTGACCTACAGATACTGTGAGAAAATAAATATTGTTTTAAGCCACTAAGTTTGGGGATAATTTTTTATGCAGCAATAGATAACATACAATACTCAAGCATTCCAAAAGTGTAAGCTAATCACAGACATCTCAAATTTCATATCTCCTCCCCTAGTACTCTCATCTCAACAAATAGGACTACAATCCATCCGAGCTGATCAAACCAAAGTCTACCAAAAAAATCATCCTTAATTCTTCTCTTTTTCTCAACTCCTCCTCCCCTAAATAAACTAGCTTCATGAATATCTGAGTAAGAGTATTTCAGGAATAGAAAGTTCACAAGGTCTTAAGGCAAAAATAAGCTTGGATTACTTTAAAACAAGGGAGTAGGGAGATGAGAAAACCTGTGTGGTTAGAGCTATCAGCAAGGGGGAGAATAATGTAAAATAGAATTAGAGATGAAAGTAAGGGGACAGATCACTTTAGGGCATTGAAGGCCAGAGAGGGAGCTTGGGTTTTTATTTTGAATGTAATGGGAAGCAAATAGAGAGTATTAAGCAGAGCTATGATGTAGTCTCACCATTTTAATCCTAGTCTTAGTCCTAGTAAAACCCTTTGGCTACTAGGTGGAATAAGATTATAAGAATACTGGAGTGAAGCAGAAAGACAAATTAGGGAGATACTCGTATTCTGGATGAAGGATGATAATACTTTAGACTAGGTTGTAAGCACTGATGATGAAGAGAAGTGAAAGGACCAGGGATATATTTTGGAGGTAGGGCCAACAGAATTTACTGAATAACTAGATGAAGAAAACAGAAGTATCAAGGATAGCTTGTGGGTGTTTAGCTTGAGCCACAGGGGAAGATAGGGGAGGAAAATGTCTGAAGGTAGAAATCAAGATTTCTCTTTTGAACACATAAGTCTGAGATAAAATTAGACATCCAGGCAGAAATGTCAAATATACCCATTTGGAGTTCAGGGGAGAAGTTTGCCCTGGAGGTTGGGGAAAAATCAACATAAAAATGACACTTAGCATGGTAGGGGAGGAAAAAGTCCTTTTCCTTCTTCCCTGCTAAGTTCTCATCTGGGGCCCCTGTAACAAAAGACAGATTAATAAAAGAAAAACAAACAGAAGTTTATTAACAGGTATATCTCATATATACATGGGAGAGACAGGGGAAGAGTAACTCAAAGAGGTGGCTTAGAGCTCTGGCTTACATCGCATCTTCAACAAAGAACATTAAATTTGTAGAGAAATGACAAGACAAAGGAAAGCAGTTTTAGGCTTCCAAGAGCATCAAACTGTGGAAAGGTAAATAAATGGGAGGAAACAAGTGGAGTAAATTTTGTTTACTGATTCCTCCAGTGCTGTCTCTGGGCTAAGTCGAAAATGTCTCCAGTAAAGGAAAATTTATATTCTGCCTCTAGGCAGAAAGAGGAAGGGTAGAGAGAGCTTTTCCTGAATTTGCTGCTTCTCAATTGCGTTTAGCTCTAAATAATTCTTATGTCAAAGGGGCATATTTGGCGGTGACATATTCTGGTTTCCTTCAGCATCCAAGAACTGCAGGAGAATATCTATGGAGAGAGTGTACATGGGGAAGAGGCCCTAACTCTGAGTCCTGGGCTACCCTAAAATGTAGGGGTCTAACAGAAGGGGAGGGGCCTGCAAAGGAGGCTGAGAAGCAGTGGCCAGAGAAACCAGGTGAGTTACCCCCACCCAGGGAACTATGCAACACTACCTGAACTTGAATAAACCCCAGGGGGCAGTAGAACACCCTAGAGGTGACTGAGATTAAGCTTCACACCTGGGCTAAATGAGAGTTTAGAGTCAGAAATTTTCCTGTTAGAGAAATTTTTTGAAGTTATACTTCTTGCATGCCTGAGTTTGGGGAGTGAGAGTCATACTCACTAACAATAAAATAATTACATACAATTTTATATTTACATCATTAACTTGGTTATTTATATGTTTTTATATAAATATTACAAAATAATGAGTGCCCTGAAGGCAAAGCAAGGAGTAGGAAAGAGAGCGAAGAGGACTCACTTGAGATGCAGCCTTCAGGATAGGCCTCTCTGAAACACCTTTACGAAGAGAAGACGGTTCAGAAGAGTGGGTTCTAGTGATCCTAAAGGGAGGAAGAATTGTTTGCTAAAAGGTGAGAGGACAGAGAGATGAAAGCTATTGAAAGGATAACAGCTCAATTCAAAGCTTGAGAAACAGAAGGTATATCAGAATGACCAAAACCCCCTGAGGAGGTTTGGGGGAAAACTGAGTCTTCAGAGGAAAGAAAGTGAATTAAGTCGTTTGAAAAGGTTAAGAACAAGTTAAAGATACAGGTAGACTGCAGCTTTTCTCATCTGGAGTTTCTCATCTGAACCTCAGAACATGTAACGGGATTTGAGTGACTGTTTCTCAATTCTCACAAGAACGGTAAGTCTAGACTCTAGGATGGGTGGCACCGTTCTAGATGCACAGGGGAGAAGTTAGTGAGTTCCATGCAATGGATGGCACAGGGCACTGGGGCTTAATTGCTCCTGGAATTCCAGTTGAGAAAGGCCTCTATCAAAGATGTGTTTGAAAAAAACACAGTAACAATAACAGAAAACAAGAATTGAAGCCTAACATTTAATACAAAAATGGACATCTCACCCAGTAGAATTTCAGGCCTCACTGCCAACGTGAGCCCAGTCTGTGACAGCATCTCCTACCAGCAACCCTGGCTTCCAGAGCTCCAGGACAGCAGCTACAAGAGCTTCTCCGTGACATTGATACCTTGTCCCCAGGCCACGCTCTATCCCCAGGGTAACTGGAGTGTCCTCTGGGCTCTCCCATGGAACAGTTGCTGGTGGGTTTTCTGGCCTATGTAGTATATTCAGTCTAGCTTGCCCTCTTCTCTGGGCATTTTGATTCCTTCCTCCACCATTTGCCAAGGCAGTTCTTCCAGTTCTACCTCACTTAATGCGGGCTAACACTTTTTTCGAGCTTCTAAGAGGCAACCTTGCAGTGTATTAGCGTCATCTCCTGAGGTCCTTGCTGAGGCATAAATCCTGTACCAGGAGAGAATGTTCTCATGTAAACAAACTCTCCCTTTTCCAATGTTATACTGAGTCCCTTGATTCAGCACCCCCAGAATCCAGTCCCATACATACACTCCCAGTTCCTGACGGTAGACGCTGACCAGGTCCTACAACTACTTCAGGGTACACTCCCTTAGCAGGCCCAGGGCCTCTCTGGCTGGGGTATGTGACTTGACCCTAGTTCTGGGTCTGATGGCCCACAGGGGAAGTAGAGTGCATCCTGAACAAGGCACGGGTCTCCTCACAACGCAGGATCCTCTGCATCATCTGCAGATACACAAGAGGCACTAGCCTTTCACAGGGAGGAGTGGGTCACTTCTGCAGGCCAGAGGATCCAAGGGAATCTGAGGATTCAAGAGTTTTCAGTGCATCAATGCAGATGTCCCCATCCAAAGTCTCAGAGTCTCACTCCTTCCAAATTAGGGCCCTGACCTGAATACAGCAGACCAGCTAGAGTCGAGAATTCAACATTCTCTGGAACTCCGCAGCTCTTATCATTTCTAAGTCCCAGGTTGCAGGAGATGGGATTTATATACAGCCAAGAAAGCACTCTGGCTTCACATTTCCCGTTATATTTGTAAGTAATCATCCTCAGCCTTTCATTGTCTCTCTCTAAAGCATCATTGGCCCCATGCGACAGCCATCTAATTCCAAAATTCTTACATTTACTTAATTTCCCCTGAAACTCCTAAGATGTTGCACCTGCCAATGTATCACCTTCCATCAGTATCCCATCCCAGTTTGCCACCTGTAAAAGTTTTAACAGTTGCACTGGAACTGTATGCCTGGGCTATTCGTGCTCCCTCTACTACCAGCAATGGGGACTTTATTGCAGCCAGCCAGGCCCAGCAACAAAATCCCATTTGAGAGACGGTTCCTAGGACCACACCCAGGACCAACTGTCATCGGTGGGTTCACCTCTGAGGTACTGAGGTTTCTGTGCAGAGGTTATTGGAGAGTCCGTGCAGAAACAGCACCTATGAGTGGTGAAGGGAGAAAGACCTGGCAGAGAAAAAGGTTGAACTGCAATAGAGTTGCAGCAGAGACGTCAGTGGACCCCACAGGGAGCTCTGGAGCTGGGCTGGGCCTTCCGTGAAATCCCAGATTGAGGTAGGGTGAACACAGGGTGTCCCCCTCATGAAGCAGTCATTGGACAGGCACTGTGCCTGTGGAGAGAGCATAACCTTGGGCGAAGTGTCTTTCTTTGGCTGAGGACAATTCCGGAGAGCAGCCCAGCTGAGAGGCATCAGTCAACAATTCCCCAGGCAACTAGATGGATATGTAGTTCCTCAATCCCAAAGGGGAATCTGGGCGAAACAGCACAGCATCCACAAGGCTCTGCAGCACGAGGCACATCACTGAACTTGCTGAGACTGTTTCCTGACCTGCAAAATAAGGAAACAATACCTACCTCATCTGATCCCCAAAAGAGCAAATGAGAAAACAAGTGCAAGCCATTTGTGAACTGTTAACAAGGTTATTCTTTCTAGCCTGAATTCCGGAGCAATCTCATCACCATCTTTCTATTACGCCCCACACCCACTTCTCGTCTCCAGAGCAGGCGGTATTTTACTTCTCTACCAAGATTTATCTTTTGTCAAAATTGACTTTAGTGGAGCCATTTTTAATTGGAGTCTGAGTTGCCTTTCCAGAGAAACTGCCTTGCTGTCTTGAATCTTTGAACTGGGCTAAATTGGCAACTGTTTTACAGGCAATTTTTGAGAAGTCAGGAGGAGAATGGACATCTGATCACAATGACTGAGGACTGTGGACTTTCTGAAGATAGAATCAATAGTCCATCAATGTTTAGCCAAGACTAGCTCTCTGCCTCCAACTCTAATTAAAATTCTTTGCATTGCAACCTCCCTTCTTTGCCTTTAAAAACCCTTGACTTTTACTCCCTAGCAGGACACTATTTGGGTTCTCACCTGAATCTGTGCTCCCCGAATTGCAATTCTTTGATCCCAAATAAACGCTTTGCCTCTTAAACTGGTTTCTGTTTTTGCAGGTTGACTCTTTAAAGTCAATTTTATTGTTTCTCCAAAAAGTTGCAATTACGGTATTGTGACATGGCTAATTTATTACATGTGTCTTTGAGTTGTTTTTCATCATAAATTAATTTCTAAAATAGGCCCTATAATAACCAAAATTTTCATTAGATTATAGTCTGGGACTCTATAAAGAATAAAATTCAAGAATTTGTAGTTCTTAAAAATTGAAAACTGCTCTCAAAATTTTTACCAGGTCAAAGAAGATTCAGGAATGAATCATGCAATTTTAAATAATTCTCACTAGAGGGAGATAATTACAAATAAATACTTTTACACATAGCCTCAATTTCTGAGCTTAAATATACTTCAGACATGTGTATACTAATTTTGTGTCTAAATTTGTCTGGTCAGTCTGAGCATGTTTTTAAAACTCAGAGATACATTCAGAAGATAGATTAGACCTTGATCAAAATTCTAAAGTGAGCTTAAGAACCTTCTTCTTACCTCTTTCCAAACATTTTGGAACATTTGAAACATTTGTGCTGTAATTCTAGTGCATGCACAGATATGATGTCATCTTTCGTGTTTAGAAAAAGAAAATCAACTCTGTGATCTGTATAGTCCCCTCCAACTTTAACCTTATGTGACCTATAAAATGATCAAGTTTGGCATATGAAATGTAACAGCAGAATTTATATAGGCAATGATTAGAAATACATTAATTGAGAGCTACTTTAAAAAGCGTTTATAATGGATGAAGCTACAATATGATGAACTGTAAGGAATTCAGCATGTCTTGACTTGATTTCAAATATTAAAACAAGCCAACAACTTGAGAACAGAAGGCACACTATCAACACCTTGTCTAAACATGATTTATCCTATTGATTAGTGCCCTCTATGGTGTCATTAGCTACAGAAAGTCTTTGTTTTCAAAAGGGAACTGGGGGGGGGGACTAGTTTCCAAATTTTCCCACGTGGAACTTTGTAACTATCGCTGTTTTTCTGAACTATCCCAAACAGAATTGTATCTGTTGCCTCTCCTCTCCCTGTCTCCCTCCTTCTCCTCCTCTTCAGTGACATCTAAAATCTGAAAGTTTTCTACTCTTTCTCACTTTAATTGGTAAGGACTGGGACAAAACAAGCCAGAAGCAAGCAGGAAATAAGAAGGGTCAATTGCAACGTGGTGCAAAGTAGAAGCCTTTGGCTCTGAAGTCGGGTCAACCAGGGTCTGAACTCAGTTACACGGGTTATTAGCTGTGTGATCAGGATGAATTCCATAACCTCTGGAAGCTTCCCCATCCTCACCTGTAAAATGGAGACAGCATAAGATTCTTCCAGGCCTTCAATGCATGTAAGTGTGTAAAGCACTCAATAGAGTGCCTCACAAGTGAAAAGTTTTCGATACACATGAGTGAGACAATATCAGAGGGGTAGGAACGACAGAATCCTGGGCTGTCCTCTTGGACCAAACTCGCGAAAATCAAACCATGGATTTTGGACCAGGAAGGGACCTCAGAGATCATCAAACCCAATCCTCTTTCTTTTTTGAAATGATGAAAAGCCGGGGCAGAGAGGCTATGTGGCTTTCCGAAGTTCACACAGTAATCTGTCCGCAATAAGAGAGCCATAGTGATAGATCCGAGGTCTCCTCACTCCCGCTTCCACTGCTCTGTCAGGGGCTGCAGTCCATGACCCAAACCTCCTCTCGGGGGAGAGCCCCAGGTAGGGCTCAGGAATACACAGAGCGCCAGAGGAGGGCGGCCTTCCTTGGGGTCTGTAAAGAAGTTAGAAGGTCTCTCTAGCTTGTGGATGAGACCAGCGCATCGCTGTTTTTTCCGTGGTGATTTCTTTGGGGCTCATCTCCTTATGCTCCCCTTTGGGTTCGTGTGGTAGGAACGGATCAGAGCCTCAGCGGGATCAGAATGGGGCTCAGAAGCAAAGATACAGGAGCTAAGTACTTAAGGGTGGGGCATTTTGTCAACTTTGCTAGCTGCTTCCTTAGTAGGGCAGTGATCTTTCCCAGTGCTAACACCATGGTGCGGCCGTACAGGAGAGGAAGCAGAGCACAGATTAATGCTCTAAGCTGTGCCTCAATCTAAAGGGGCCCAGAGGTCCTGTGAGCAACCGAGGCCGGCACACGTCGCCACGGTAACTGGCTACGGTGGATCCGGTGGAAAAGCTCTGGCCAGCAATGAGGGATGTCCATCGCCCGGAGTGACCACTGTAGAGGCCTGAGGGCTCAACAACTGAGCTGTCACCCAGACATGGCTGCTTTTCTCCCAAAACATGGTGAGCCTCCGGCCTCTTCCTTCTCACGGGTTTTGTGTTCTATAACCTTCACCGACACATTTCCACCGACATCGTACGCTGCTTATTTTGTGCTCTAGGCAAATGAAACAGCTGTTTCAGTTACGTTTCTGCCTTTGAATCACGGATCCAAGATATTAGCTGTAGCATAAAGCAGCTGATGTCAAAAATATCCCTTTTCTTGAAGTCATTCACTTTACACTCTTCATTTCATGGTAAATGGCATAAAACTTATATTCTCAAAACCAGTGGACAATCTGGGACAAGTGGAAGTAGTATAAATAAGGGAACTAAATGATTCAAATGCAATGACTTTTATTGGTTGTCCTAAAATTCTTCTATGGCATAATTTTGAGAAACTATTTTTAGTGAGGAAGAGAACAGAGTTGTTCCACTTTTTAAAAAATGTAAAAAAGAGAGACAGAGAGTGACTAGTGATTTGCTTGGTCAGGGCTTCATTTTTTGTTTAAATAAAATAATATTGAGCCAAAGAGGAAAATAAATATAATATCAAACTATTTACAAAATAATGAAAATGATAATAATACATAGGAAACTTAGTTTAGGAGTTGTAATCAAGCTACACTCAGTGGTAAATAACCTTAAACCTTAAATGCTTTCCTTCTTAAAAAATAAAATTGAACTATTCAACTCATAAAATTAGAATAGCTAAAATAAATCTAAGAAAAGAGAAAATAGAAAGGAATTAAAAGAAAATAAAAACAGTAAAACTGATAAATCCAATTGCAGGTGCTTTGGGGGAAAATACAACAAAATAAACATCTTCCTGTCAAATTCAGTACACACACACACACACAGGAGAGAAAAACATAAATAAAATGAGAAATATGCTGAAAATTTTTTATTCTATAATAACAAACATCAATATATACAGATAAACAGAAATCTCAAAAGATGATGATCTCTGGATGATCAATAGAAAAATTATAATGGCTGGAATTGACTCAAAAGTTGAAAACTTGAAACTTATAACTGAAGAAACAATTAAGTTCTCAAAGGAAAGTCTACAGAAGCTTTCCAAGCTCAAATAGTTTTGCTGGTAAATTATTTCAAACTTTCCATAGCTTGAAAAAGATATACAAAAATATGTAAAACTAATTTATTGACTGGACTCTGTTTATGCAGCAGAACTCATTTACATCCCTGGGTTTGAATCATATCATGACCTCTTTCTTCCATTTACTCAGGGAAGTCTGCAAATCTCGCCCAGGTTGCTAAAACACCTGATTGGACTTTTCATTTCTTTGGCTTTTAGAATGTTAAAATGTTTTTCTGGCCAGCTCTAGATGGATCTGGATGAAATTTTGCCTTCTTTCATATTCTTATGTGAAGGACCACCCAACTCTTGAACATTTTTAAATGGCATCTGATTGCATTTTGGAAAGCTCTGTGGCTTTGGGAGACCATGAGGTCATACTTCTTAAGGTCATTCTACTAACTAGTCCTTCCAGTTATTAAAGCATCATAAAACCACAATAATTAAAATGAAGTGATACTGACACAAGAAGAGCTTTTCGGTGAAAGAGAATAGAGAGCCTAGAAACAGGCACTAGATTTTAAAAGAACTTAATAGCTAATAATCACTAATCAACAGGAAAGAGGGAAAATGTTCTATTTATTGCATAGTGTTATAAAACTAGCTAGCTGTTTGGTGATACAAAAAAAAGATAATTCCCAGATGAATTAAAGATCCAAATATCAAATAAAACCATAAACTATAACATGAACATTTATCTTCTCTTTGAATAGGAAAGGACTTTCTAAGCTTAAACACAAAAGAAGATAATCACAATCCATTTGATAGAATAAAAATTTAAAACATCTATATATCATTAAACATAAAACTAAAAAGCAATGACCAGTTGAAAAACATAACAAATGGTTAATATCCTTTATATATAAAAAGTTCATACAAATTGCTACATACAATCAATAGGAGATTGAGCAAATTATATATAAAGAGGTTTCCCAGAAGAGGAAATACAAATGGAAAAGAAACATGAAAAAATTAACCTTGCACAACACCAAGAGTGAACCCTAATGTAAACTGTGGACTTTGGGTGATGTGTCAATGTAGGTTCATTGACTGTAACACATGAACCACTCTGGTGGGAGATGTTGATAATGGGGGAAGCTATGCATGTGTGTGGCAGGGGGTATATGGGAAATCTGTGTGTCTTTGCCTCAATTTTGCTGTGAACCTAAAACTGCTCAAAAAAATAAAGTCTTTAAAAAAAAGACTATTAAGAAAAAAAAGTTAACCTCACTAGAGATCAAATAAAAGCAAAATTTTTAAATGGCATAATGCCCACCTTTTCTGTGAAATTCCAAAGATTACAAAAATGAATACTCAGTGGAGATGAAGGGATAATAATATAAGCACTCTCACATACTTCTGATGGGAGTTAATCAATATGACATTTCTGGAAAGCCATTTAACACTATCAAGCATGTTTAAATATTCTACCTTTTAATCCAATTTGTCTATACATTACTAATCTATTGTTGCATAACAAAGTACCCCCAAATTTGTCAGCTTATAGGACAATAACATTTTTACTGAAATATATTTGACATATAATATTGTGTAAATTTAAGGTGTACATGTTAATTTTGAACATTTATGTATTGTAATATGATTGCCATTGTAGCCGTAATTAGCACCTCTGTCACATTACATAATTATCATTCTTTTCGAGTGGTTGGAATAATTAAGTTGTAGTCTCTCAGTGAGTTTGATGATTATAATACAGTATGGTGGTCTATGATCACTACAGATAACATTTATTATCTCACCTAGTTTCCGCAGGTCAGGAATCAGGGAACAGCTTAGGCTAGATGGTTCTGGCTCAGGATTTGTTTAAGTTGTTGGCCAGGGCTTCAGTTAACTGGAGGCTTGACTGGGGCTGAGAGATCTGCTCCCAGGATAACTCATTCACATAGCAGTTGGTAGAAGGCCTTAGTTCCTTACCACAGGTACCTCTCCCTAGAGATGCTAAAGTGTCTTCATAACGTGTCAGCTGTCTGCTGCCAGATTGAGCGATCCAACAGAGAGAGAATAAGGAAGAAGCCACAATTACTTTAGTGACCTAGCCTCAGAAGTCACTCTTCATCATGTCTGCCATCTCCTATTGGTTCATAAAAAAGCTCTACTTGGTGTGGGGTTGGGGGTAGGGAGGACTTAGACAAGGGCAAGAATACCAGAGGAGAGGGATCACTGGGGTCCATATTGGAGGCTGGTCACCAGAGTCTACTTGTAGGAATCTAGTTTAATCAAATAATCTGAAATGCAGACAAAACTTTATGCACTAAGATATTCATCAAAATAATATTTATAATAGTGACAATTTGGAAACACAGTATTCAACAACGGAACTGGTTAAGTAAATTATGGCATATCTATCCCATGGAATATGATATTCGATCGTATGTTCAGTAAATGTTTTAAATTATTTTAGAAAATGCTTATGCCCTGGTGTTATGTGATAAATAAAAATTGTTTATAATATTGATTATTTATAATGTGCTAGGAGCTGTTCTAAGTGCTTTACATGCATTAATTAACTTAATCCTCACAATAACCCTACAAAGTAGATCACTAATATTATTCCATATTATAGATAAGGAAACTGAGTTACAGAGATAATAAGTAAATTGCCCAGATTACCATAATTAGAAAATGGAGGAGCCAGGATTCAAACATAAATTATCTGACAATGTTAACCACTCTGCTATATTACCTCTTAGATACAGTATCATAATATCATGTGAAATATGTATAATTTTCATATTTCTGTATATATTAAGCATTTGACAAGGTACAGCATCCATTTATGATAAAAATCCTGAATAAAATGGGTCTAGAAGGAAAGTACCTCAACATAATAAAGGCCACATATGAAAAACCCACAGCTAATATCATTTTCAATGGACAAAAACTGAAAGCTATCCCTCTAAGAACAGGAACCAGATAAGGATGCCCACTTTCACCACTCATTTAACATAGTATTGGAAGTCCTAGCCAGATCAATCAGGCAAGAAAAAGAAATAAAAGGTATCCAAATTGGAAAGGAAGAAGTAAAACTGTCACTGTTTGCAGAAGACCTGATTTTATATATAGAAAACCCTAAAGAATCCACCAAAAAAACTTTTAGAAATAGTAAATGAACATGATAAGGTTGCAGGATACAAAATCAACATACAAAAATCAGTTGCATTTCTATACACTAACAACAAAATAGCAGAAATAGAAATTAAGAATACAATCCCATTTACAATTGCAACAAAAAAGAATAAAATACCTAGGAATAAACTTAACCAGAGATGAAAGACCTGCACACTGAAAACTATAAAGCATTGTTGAAAGAAATAGAAGAAGACACAAAGAAATGGAAAGATAGTCCATGCTCTTGGACTGGAAGAATTAACATAGTTAAAATGTCCATACTTGCTAAAGCAATCTACAGATTCAGTGCAATCCCTATCAAAGTTCTAATGACATTTTTCACAGAAACAGAGCAAAGAATCCTAAAACGTATATGGAACAACAAAAGACCCCCAAAAGCCAAAGGAATCCTGAGAAAAAAGAACAAAGCTGGAGGTATCACACTCCCTGACTTCAAAATATACTACAAAGCTATAGTAATAAAAACAGCATGGTACTGAGACAAAAACTGACACACAGATCAGTGGAACAGAATCAAGAGCCCAGAAATAAACTCAGACATCTATGGACAGCTAATTTTTGACAAGGGAGCCAAGAACATACAATGGAGAAAGGAAAGTCTCTTCAGTAAATTGTGCTGGGAAAACTGGACAGCCACATGCAAAAGAATGAAAGTGTACCATTATCTTACACCACACACAAAAATTAACTCAAAATGGATTAAAGACTAGAATGTAAGACCTGAAACCACAAAACTTCTAGAAGAAAACATAGGCAGTACGTTCTTCGACATCAGTCTTAGCAGCATATTTTCAAGTACCATGTCTGTCTGGGCAAAGAAAACAATAGAAAAAGTAAACAAATGGGGCTATATCAAACTAAAAAGCTTCTGCATGGCAAAGGAAACCATCAACAAAATGAAAAGACAACCTAACAATTGGGAGAAGATATTTGCAAACCATACATCCGATAAGGAGTTAATATCCAAAATATATAAAGAATTCATACATCTCAACAACAACAAAACTAACAGCCCAATTAAAAAATGGGCAAAAGATCTGAACAGACATTTCTCCAAAGAAGATATACAGATGGCAAACAGGTACTTGAAAAGATGTTCAACATCACTAATTATCAGGGAAATGCAAATCAAAACTACAATGAGATATCATCTCATGCCTGTCAGAATGGCTATAATTAACAAGACAGGAATTAGTAAGTGTTGGAGAGGATGTGGAGAAAAGGGAGCTCTCATACACTGCTGGTGGGAGTGCAAACTGGTGCAGCTTGCACTTTTACCATGGAAAACAGTATGGAGATTCCTCAAAAAATTAAGAATAGAATTATCATATGATCCAGCTATTCCACTGCTGGGTATTTATCCAGAGAAAATGAAAACATGAATGCATAAAGATATATGCATCCCTATGTTCATTTCAGCATTATTCACAGTAACCAAGACTTGGAAGCAACCTAGGTGCCCATCAAAGGACGAATGGATAAAGAAGATGTGGTATATATATATATATATATATACCATGGAATACTACTCAGCCATAAAAAGGGTGAAATCTGGTCATCTGTGACAACATGGATGGACCTTGAGGGTACTATGCTAAGCAAAATAAGTAAGAGAGAGAAAGTCAAATACTGTATGATCTCACTCATAAATAGAACATAAAAACAACGAAAAACAAACTCATAGAGACAGAGATTGGATTGGTGGTTACCAGAGGAGAAGGGGGGAGAGAGGAGGGTGAAAGGGGTGATTGAGCACATGTTTATGGTGATGGATTGTAATTAGTCTTTGAGTGGTGAACATGATGTAATCTACACAGAAATCGAAATATAATGATGTTCACCCAAAATTTATATAATGTTATAAACCAATGTCACCACAGTAAAATAAATAAATAAATAAATAAAAATTCTAACATGGGTTTCCTAAAAAAAGAAAAAGGACAAGAAGAAAACATACTAAAATATTAACGACTACTACCTCTGAGTGATAGGATTATGAGTGATTATTTACTTTATTTTTTATACTTTTCTCCATTTTCAAAATTTTCAAAATTGGGATGTAGATCATCAGAAATAATCCTTTCAAGGAACTGCAAATACTATTAGGACACTGTGCCTAGATTCTAGTGGCAAGAAAGCAAAACAAAAAACTCGTTGATCTTGAAAGAACATTACCAAAATTATTTCTTTTAAGTTCAACACACTGCAAAATCATCTTGTGGAAGGTGGAATGTATTAGTCTGTGTGCATGTTTTATGTACACAAGTATAAAAAGAATGACAACAAATATTTTTAGACTGTTTTGTAAGTTTGCAAAGCTCATTCACATAGTTATTCACTTGATGAACCAGCTTTCTTCTGCAATTAACATCCTTCCCAGCTATTTATACCATTCTTGAGATGTTTGAAAAATGCCAGTTGTTAATTGGAACTGAACACAGCCAAATTCTTTGAGGGCATGTGGTTGTACAACACTCACTGAGGGAAGCAACCAATTGTATGTGTGTACACCCAGGCAGAATTTGCTTAAGAGAATTGAAATATGTTTGAGTTGAATCTTTTCCTTCTCTGGCCAGCAGTTATCATTCTAACAGTGTTCTTTTCAAAGCTAATTACACGACCATGAAAATACTGAGCTTAAGCCTGCTAATGGGAAGCAAATAATCTGCTCATTCTTTAAAGGTGCATTCATTCTTCCAGGTCAACAGGGTCACATTTTAAGACCCTGAACGTTAGTGCACAGTTGAATTAGAAAATTTAGGGTTGAATTTCCCTAGCTAAGTATCTTAGCTACTCAGTTGTCCTTAGCAAAACTTTGTTGAAGGGTATATTTTCATTATTTCCTGCCAAATTTTAAAGCATGGCATGTTGTATTATAAAAACTAAGTAATTCTCCCATGGGGAGGGGAACTACCACAGCACCTATTATATATCTTCCTCTGTACTTAAGAAAACATAAAAAGGGATTGCCAGGTGAGTAGAATGTTTATTCTGAATCTAAGTGACAAAACAATATTTTAGAGGTTGTATAATCGAGAAAAAGAGGGAAATTTGGGCATTTTTCCAAGGGTTGAAAGAATGGTTATGTGCTTAGGATTAAGGAAAGAGGCAGCAACTTAAATTGCAGATCTAATGTCTTCAAAACAAAGGGCACAGTTGACAAAATGTCTGGTTGATGTAATGGGAAAACCAATGATTTGGGTTTCAAAGGAGATTTTCTTTTCTATGCTTGAATTATCTGGTTTGTCTGATTTAACTGCATAATCACCAGCTTTCCTCTTTATGTTAAGAAATGACCAGGTGTCATAGTATGCAGGGAAAGCCCCACATACCCCAGAATGTGGCCAGTTTTGCTCTGTTGGTGTGATCCTCCTTCTGGCTGCAAACAAAATGTTGTGTTCTTCACATTACATGCAAACCATTGTAGTAGATGGAAAAAAACCAAAAATGGCCGCAAATTCTTTGCTGCAACTTCCATCAAGATGTGGAGTCTATTTCCCCACCTCTTGAACGTGGACTGGCCTTGTGACTTGCTTTGGACAATGGGACATTAGCAAATGTGATGCAAGCAGAAGCTTGGAAACATTTTATGCAACAGAGCTGGTCCCTCTCTTGCTGGTTTTGGAGACGAGCTGCTAAGTTGGGCTGAGATTTCTCTTCCATTTCAATAACCATTGAGCTCAGTCTTCCTGGTAAAATTATTGGCTTAATTAAAATGTTGTTTTTGATAGAAGATATTTATATTTACTTGACAAGGAACTATCCAAAGAGATTTATGAAAGTCATGAAAAATACAGTCCTATCTATGTCCTAGAGGAAATAAAATAAGCCTTAAAAATATACAATAAGGTCCCAACTAACAAATAAATTGCTTTGTAACAGTTTTTTCAGTTGTCTGGATCTTAGAATATGTATCCATGCATATATCACAGTCTCTGGCACGTGCCTGGTACTCAAGAAATAGTTCTTGAATAAATGGGTGAATGAATGAACAAATGGAAAGTATAAATGGCTATGTTCCCTGACCCACAGCAAGAAAGAAACTTCATGTGCTTTATGATGGTTAGTTTTATGTGTCAAACTGGCTGGGCCATAGTATCCAGTTATTCAATTAAACACTAATCTAAGTGAAGGTATTTTTAAAATATGGTTAACATTTACAGTTAGTTGGCTTTAAGTAAAGGAGACTATCCTTGAGAATCTGGGTTGACCTCACCCAATCAGTTGAAAGCCATCAAGAGCAAAACTAAGAGAGAGAGAAGAAGAGAGAGATGTCAACACTTGGTGACTCTATGTGAAGGACATATAGAAGGTTATTGCACTATTATTGCAACTTTTTGAAGGTGTAAAATTTTTTTCAAAATCAAAAATTTTTTTAAAGGCAGGAGGAAGGTAAATGGAGTAAAAGTGTTTAAAGTACTCATGTTGTCTGGAAAGTGGGAAAAGCACTTATTTATATTAAAATTTTAATTAATCAAGGTTTCATGTTATGATCTCTTGAGTAACCATAAAAACAGTAGTAAAAGGAGAACTAACAAGCTAATGGGGGGGGGGGGTGTGGCATGGCAGCAATGAAATAATAAAAAATAATTACTCCAAAAGAAAGCAAGAAAAGTGAGAAAAAAGAACACAAAACACATGGGATAAAATAGAAAACAAATAGTAAGATGATAGATTTAAGTCCAAACATATTAGTAAATACATTAATTGTAAACAGACTACTTCAGTTAAAAGAGAATGGTTGTCAGGCTGGATTAAAAAATGATTCTGTTTTCATAATAAAAGTAAATCATTATTTGCTTGTTTCACTCTGTTGACATTTGTACTGATGGTGGAAAAAGCACTGGTAGAGAAACTGCTGGCACCTTAGCCCAAGTCAAGGCAGTGACACCAAACTGTGCTAATAGCCACTGTGCTCTTCACTGCCAGGCCCTCGGGGGAAAAAGTCAGTTTCACTTAAGAATGCCCTTGATGAAGCATTAAACATTGTTAGTTGTGTGAATCTAATTTTCAAGGACAGTTCTTTTTAATACAGAAGGAATCTTAGCAGTCTTCTCCTCCTGTCTGATTCTCATATACAAATGACCCCTTTAGGATTTGAATAGTCAAGTTTTGGCTTGAATGCTGCAAGGGATAGGGAATGTGTTCCTTATAATCGAGTTTATTGAGAGGTCATCTATTCCCACTGTCATAGCCCTGACCAGCCTTTTAGTACCCCGAGAAAATAGGTGCTCACTTCTCTGCAAAGCAAACTTTGCCATCTTTGACCGTGCTAGTTGCTGAAGGCAGCATTTCAGCAATATTCTAATACCTTGGGAAATATTTGGTTAACAAAGCTGGAGATTCGGTAAAAATTACAAACTAGATAATACCAAAAGAGTCAGGAGTTTACCATATTTAAGATAAGCAAATCCACATTTTGTGGATGTACACATTTTGTTTAACTTTCTAATAAGCACATAAAAATTAATAAACTGCTATGGCTCACTCCACAATTTACACACACACACACATTTTAACACGCTCCCTAAATTTGTTTTCAGAAACTATAATACGCACATCACTAATGCTGAGAATTGTGGGAAATGCAATTAGATTCACAACAATACCTGCCCTTACATAGCTTAGAGTGCTGTGCCTTTCCTGTAGACTTGTGGTGACTTTTACTCTGGTCGTCACTCTTAGTCTAATAAGTAAACTGATTTTGCTTTTCTGACCAGTAATCACCATGGCAAGGAAGATCTAGCATCTTATAGAAAAGACAAAAAAAAGCCAAGAATAGACCAGTTGACGTGTTTAGATTGACATGACGTGAAAATGCCAGCCATGTTTAATATTAGTCACAAAGACTCAAGGGGCCAAAATTGGATCTGATGGTCTTTTGGGTTATATTTTGGGAGAGAATATTTCTGACAAAGTTGTGTTTCTTACAGTCCAACTAATTACCAAGGATGTTCAGGGCAAAAACCTGCCTAACCAATTCCTCTGGTGGCTCTTACTCATAAAGTGTGTTCCACCATCAAAAAGGGATGGACTCTTATGCACACATGGCAAACAACCAGTAGAAATTTACATTGCTTATTTTGTGTTGGATTTATGAAAAAGCACAGATTTCTAAAATCTCTGACGGCCAGCTCTATCCAACTGTATCTAGGAGGTACTCCCAATTTGGAAAATTATGAGAATCATGTCACACAAGATATTTAAAAAATGACTTCAAAGAAGCGGTCAATAAGTTTGGGAATAACCTAGAAAAACCTGACTAACCTAATCTCTTAGGAAAGTATAAAAGCTGAAGAAGCCCACATTTGAATCAAACAAACCAATGAAGGCAGTGGTTCTGAAAAAACCTTCCAGGGAATAAAAACAATGCCTAGACTAGCAAGAGATGGTGATGGATTTAAGCTACAGACCCAAGAATCTTCTTAAAAACAGAACTTTTAAATGCTGACAACGAATTCTTATGAGGCATGGAGAGGGGGTGGGGCAGGTAAGTAGCTAACAGAATATGACATGTAACATTATTTAAATATGGAATAAGATTTTCCGTCCTCACAGAATCTATTGTCTCCATTTCATGCACACTTTATTCTCTTCTCTTTGTTTTATTGTCTTTAACTTCTTTGCCAAATGCTAGTCAATATTTGTTTACATTTTTTTTCTTCATACAAGGACACCAACACTAAAACTTTCATTTTAAAAAAGTTGTAATCAATGTACACGCAATCCTATATTTATATGCCAGTAGAAAAGGATGATGGAAACCAAATCAGGAATAAATGAGAAAATAATGGTGACCAAAAATAAAAACTCGTTTTTTAAAATCAATCACATAATGCTAGGAATATTAAACATCTATTGAGGGCTTACCGTATGCCAGGCTCGTCCAGCATTTATCATGTAGTAACACACATTTAAGACTTACAACAAACCCGAGTGCTTCAGTTGGGTCATCTGGGAAGCAGGTGGAGTTAGGAATGCAAAAGGTTTATTGAGGGACAACGCCTGCGAAAGATTAAAGGCGAGATAGCGAGATTGGGCAGGAGGTCTTCAGGCCACACTGCGGATCAGACACCTATTAAAGAGAAGGGAGAAGAAGCCGGTTGGGCGGGGAGAGTCTGACGAAGTCTTGACCATCAGGAACTTGGGAGCAACGTCTGCCCGTTAGAGAAGTCTCACCTTGAGCTGAAATGACTACGCCCGTACCCCAGGGAGCTCAGTCACTGGCTGGGGGCTACCCCGGAGGACCATGATCACATCTCAAAGTCTGAGGTGGATCCTGAAGGTGCTAACAGCTAAAGCACTCCTCAGAGCTGGACAGCAAGTCCTTTCTTGAAGGGAGATCTGAGCGGTGTACCTCATGATGCCACACGAGGTAGGTTTTATTATGATCCCGTTTTTCAGAAATAAAAACGAAGCAGAGATGTTATGCAAATTTCCCAAAGTTACACAGTTAGGAAAGAGCTAATAAATGTCTCCTATTTCCCTTGTGGCTGATAGTAAAAATTATTTTATAATTTATTGGAGTTTTTAGAAATGTTCAACTCTCATCAAGAAGTCGTTTCAAAAATGTTTTTTATATTGTTTTTAAGCCTGCTAAGTATACAAAAAGACTATCATGTAAAGGTTTTCATTTTAAAAAGCAAAATGATGTGGGATAATATATCCCAAGTTCCAGAAATGTTTAATCATTTTTCTTTTCTCCCCAGTCAAAAAGCATTGTTTTTAACAATTAAATCTCCAGGCTGCAGTCAAAGGTGGGAAGTTTCAATGCGGATGAAGAGTTTACAGCGTAGTTTTAAACATCTGAAAACTGGAATTGCAGGAAAGTGCTCAGAGAGCCATAATTACAGTAGCACTCCCAGATGCTGCCATAACAATTTTATTGCCAACACACAGGTGTTTTTTACCTCCTTCTCTTGGGAGGTAGGAAGGGCCAGAGGAAACAGTCACGCAGCAGGCAGCCTCGCAAAGATAGGTACCATTTGCATAATGACATTTTCTACATCGATTTCTTCATTACTAGAGACCCTTCTCCTTTCCCTTCCATGTTCATGTTTTCCTGACTCCGAGGAAAACACAACTTTGGGCGAGCCAGAGTCAAGGTGGCACAGGACTTCAGGATTTCTAGACTCCTCCATTTTAGCCAATTATTTCACCATAATCTCTTATGGGAGAGAGGGGTAGAGGAAACCTAGGGAAGCAAATTCTAAAGCTAGAGTTGGAATTGCCTTTGCCATGAAAAACAATCCTTCTGGCTCTTTAGTTTTGTTTTTAACATAATTTTTTAAAAATACAGCCTAAGTTTATTGCAGAAAAATCAGAGAACACTAGGAGGCAAAAAGAAAAAGAAAACCATCACCCAGAGCGAGCTAACATTTTAGTGTATGCCCTTCCGGTCTCTCACTCTCTAGTGTATTTTGGTCTTGCTTTTGTTATTTTTTCAAAATATAGGATCATTTCTAAAATATTATTTTGTAATTGGTTTTTCTTTACTCAATCTCATGAACATATTTTTACATCAATAAATTAATTTCTACTAATTTGTACATGTGGCTCTAGCACAATTTATTCTTTGAGCATTTAACCCCATTGTTGAACATTTAAATTTTTTTTCTTCTTTTTCTATATTAAAAATAGCAATTTAGGGGTCGGCCCGGGGGCGCAGCGGTTTAGTCCGCGCTTGGCAGCCCGGGGTTCGCTGGTTCGGATCCCGGGCACCCGCTGACGCACTGCCTGTCAGCCATGCCGTGGTGGCGTCCCATACAAAGTGGAGGAAGATGGGCACGGATGTTAGCCCAGGGCCAGTCTTCCTCAGCAAAAACAGGAGGATTAGCAACGGATGTTAGCTCAGGGCTGGTCTTCCTCACCAAAAAAAAAAAAGAAAAATAGCAATTTAGTGAACATCTTTGTAGCCTAAATTTTTTTCATAATTTTTTGAGATAAAAATTCATAAAACAAAATTTACCATTTTAACCGTGTCAAAGTGCACAATTCAGAGGTTTTAGTATATTCACAAGGTTGTTCAACCATCACCACTAATTCCAGAATATTTACATCACCCCAAAAAGAGATCTCATACTATTAGCAATCCCCTCCTCCCCTATCCTCTGTCAACCACTTCCCTACTTCTTGTCTCTATAGATCTACCTATCCTGGACATTTCATATAAATGGAATTATACTATATGTGGCCTTTTGTGTCTGGCTTCTTTCACTTAGCAAAATGTTTTCAAGATTCAGCCTTGTTGTGGCATGTGTCAGTACTTCATTCCTTTTTATGGCTGAATAATATTCCATTGTATGGGTACACCACATTTTGTTTATCCATTCATCAGTTGATGGACATTGGGTTGTTTCTACCTTTTCACTATTGTGACTAGTGATGCTGTGAACATTTTTGTACAGTTTTTGTGTGGGCATATGTTTTCAATTCCCTTGAGTATATACCTAGAAGTGCAATGGCTGGGTTATGTGGTAATTCTATGTTTAACTTTTTGTGGACCAGCCAAACTGTTTTCCACAGTGACTGTGCCATTTTATATTCTTACCAGCAATGTGTGAAGGTTCTAATTTCTCCATATCCTCACCAACACTTGTTATTTTCCTTTTTTTAAATTATTCTTGTAGCTATCCTTGTAGATGTTAAGTAGCATCTCACTGTGATTTTTGATTTACATTTCCCTAATAAGTAATGAAGTTGAACATCTTTTCATGTGCTTACTGGCTATTTGTATATCTTCTTTGAAGAAATGTCTGTTCAGATCCTTTGCCCATTTTTTAATTGAGTTGTTTGTCTTTTTATTATTGGTTCTAAGGGTTCTTTATATATTCTGGATACTGCACCATTATCAGATATACTGTTTGCAAATATTTTCTCCCATTATATGAGTTGTCTTTTCACTTTCTTGATAGTGTTCTTTAATGCATAAAAGTTTTTAATTTTGATAAAGTCCAATTTATCTATTATTTTCTTCTGTTGCTTGTGCTTTTGGTGTCAAATTTAAGAAACTGTTGCCTAATCTAAGGCCATGAAAATTTATACCCATGTTTCCTTCTAAGAGTCTTATAGTTTTAACTCTTACATTTAGGTCTTTGATCGATTTTGATTTAATTTTTATATATGATATGAGGTAAGGGTCCAAATTCATTCTTTTTGTGTGTGTGAGGAAGACCAGCCCTGAGCTAACATCCGTTGCCAATCCTCCTCTTTTTGCTGAGGAAGTATGGCCCTGGGCTAACATCTGTGCCCATCTTCCTCTAATTTATATGGGACCCCGCCATGGCATGGCTCACAAGCAGTGCGTCAGTGGCTGCCCGGGATCTGGACCCACGCACCCTGGGCTGCTAAAGAGTGAACTAAACCGCTGCGCCACTGGGCCGGCCCCCAAATTCATTCTTTTGTGTAGCTAAATCTTATATACAATCTTAAGTATCTACTTTGGATATATTCCTAGGGAGAGGACATAAATGCTTAAGTTTTAAACATAGAAGTTAGATTTCCAATTCCAGTCACAGATCCATCATCAATGAAGACAAAAGAGACCAGAGTTTACTTACTCTCCAGCAAAGCACTATGTTAATTTTCTTTTAAGCAAAGGACCAAAATCCACAACAAGAAATTATTAGATTACTGCCTAACTCATTTGCCATTGCTATTTCTATCTGGTATCTCTACTATCTTAATTACTTCTGTCCAGTGCTTTTCAGAACCATCACTGTGAGAATTCATTTGAGATCTCACCTGTCAAATCATTGTGGCCAAGTTTCATCTCTTTTTAAAGATTCTATATGAAGAGATGGTATGGAGGAACGGGTGAGGACACAAGGCTCTTCACAAACATGAGAACCTGCAGAAATCATTTATGGCTGTCAATCCTTGTTTGTCTAAGTAAATAAACTTTCCTTTATCCTCTAATCTTCCAAACATGGATTACCTCTTCTTTCTCTAAACTTTCTCCCCTCACAGCTACAAAATAGAAATCGTTGATGTTCTCATCTCTTCTCCCTGCCAGTGTTTCATTAGTGCTGATAAAGCTGTAGGAAAAAAACCTCCTTGACTCTTCTGCCATCTGCTGACTTGGAAAACTGCTTATGCAGCAGTGGAACATAAGCCACTACTGGGAAAGAGCAAGGCCCATATACTGAGCTCTGTAGTGGAAGACAAAAGACCAAAGCTATTATTGCACTGTGGGCTGGGAGTGGAGAGTTGGATTTACAAGTGATTTTTTTTTTTAGTTTGTCAAAAATAATGTTATTCCATTATCTTTACAATGAGAAGATATATATATATTTTTTTAAAGCCAGACAGGTTGCTTCTTAGCTTTGGTTATTTGTTCTGGTGTAAAATATATAAAATACCCATTGCACCCTACATAACAAGAAGATAATATCCACTGTCAAGAAAAATTGTGTGAAACTCATTCATCTAACATATATACATATATATTTAAACCAATTAAAGAAGAAACCTATATCTAACCAAGTAGTAAGTGAGTTCTCTTGCAATGTGAAAAATAAATAACTAAAATGTGAGCTTTAAATGGTTGACATCTAAAAGCTCTGTCCCTCAGATGAATAAAAAATCAGGCAGCTTGCTTCTCTGAGCCATCTGGCACAGCTGATGCTGGAAACATGCGCTACAATCAGGGTCAAGTGGGCAGTATTTTCTGTAGAGAGCACACGCTGCAGTTTCACTTTATACTCTGTAAATCCCAAGCAATGTTGCTTTTCTGAGCTCCTTTGCTTGGAAAGAGACCATTCCACATGACACTATTTTTTCCTCTACTTCCTATCAATGACAAGCCTCCTTTTCCATTACATATGAAGTCCATTTAATAGGATACCTTGTATGAAAGATTTCTTAAAGAGGACATAAAAACATTAGCCATAAGGGAAAAGATGATAAGTTAGCCTGTATTCAAGTTAAGAACATCTGTGTTAATTAACTCAATTAGGAAATCCTTTCACACTACATATACATATGCCTATCAAATCATCATTGTACACTTTAAATCTCTTACAATTTTATTTGTCAATTATATCTCAATAAAGGTGGGAAAGAAACAATCGGACCCAAGTTATGTATTTGTAAGTGTTTGGAACTACTATGAAAACTCAGCAGTTCTCAGGTCTCAGTTCCTCAAAACTTAGAGTTATCCAAGCCAGACGCATCTCCCTACACACCACCCAAAAATAAAACCAAGAACTTGTGTTCAAAAGATACCATTAAGAGATCTAAAAGACAACCTACAGGGTGGGAGAAGATATTTGCCATATATACAGGCACACACACACACACACCCCTCAAAGGACTCATATCCAGAATACACATAAAATGCTTACAAATCAATAAGAAAAAAAAGCACAATCCAAAAGAAAAAGACAAAAAACATTGCAGATGTTTCATAAGAGGATATATGAAATATACAAAAAGGTACTCAACTGATCAATCATGAGGGATTTGTGGATTGAAACTAAAATGTGACCAGAATGGCTAAAATGAAAAGATACAAAACACCAGGTGTTGGCAAGGACATGGAGCAACTGGAATTCTCATACACTGTGGGGGGAGTACAAAACGGTATGAACACTTAGGAAAATTATTTGCCAATGTCTCCTAAATCTGAACATACGCATATCTATGATACAATCATTCCATTCCTAGTATATACCCAACAGAAATGCATCTATATGTTCACCAGAAAACATGTACTGGAATGTTCATTAAACCTACCCAAATGTCGGTGAAAAAATTATGGTGCATTCACATGATAAAATATTACAGAGTAAGGAGAAAATTATCTAAAACTGTATGCAGCAATATAGATGAATCTCACAAACAAGGTTCAGCAAAAAAAGCCAGACAGAAAAGAGTACATACTGTACAATCCATTTACATGAAGTACAAAAACAGGCAAAACTAATCTATATTGTTAGAAGTCAGAGGAAGGTAGTAACTGGGAAGGAGCATGGGGGGGCATCTGGAAAACTGATAATGTTGTGTTTCTTGAACTGGATGCAAGTTACACGGGTGTGCCCAGTTACTAAAATTCATCAAGCCGTACATTTATGATAGTGCCCTTCTATTTATATATTGCACTTTGATGAAGAGTTTGTAAATAAATGTACCCAGGGAAGCTTAAATTTTTAGTGGCTAAATTGTTTCTTTTATCTATAAATTCTTTTCAAATTATTTTTTTAGTATCTCAGGTTTCTACTTAACTTACTGAATTTTTGGTATTGGCATCAAAATCATTTCTTACTGATTCACTCAAGTGACATTAGCATCATGGCGGAGTGAGCTCTCCCTTTAGGCTCTCCCCCAAAGATACAAAGGAAAGGACATGCACATACCAACAGAGGACATTCACACAACACAGAAGACATCTGAGAGACTCACACAGCCATACATCTGAAGGTGGAGGTGCTGGACCCCCCAGAGGAAGTGGAAGGAGGTAAGGAGAGCTCCTCTCACTCCCAAATGGCAGCTACTCCAGGACCACAGAGCTCTCAGAGAGACAGAGGAGGGGCAGCCCTCCGTGGGAAAACTGTCACTCTCCAAGTTCCCTCACAGCCCATGGGAAACCCCCACATGGAGGTGACTGAACTGTTGTGGGAGTGTCTTCATCAAGCTAGCACCCCAGGAGAGCAGATAGCAAGGGAAGAGTGAGAAGCCTCTGGGATAACGCAGATGAAAGAAAGCGTCTCTCCTCTCGCCCAGTGCTCCAGCTCAGCCAATTGGCCAGAGCACCCTTGGATTGCAGCAGGCTCAGAATACACAGCTCTTGACACACACCAGTGGCAGCAGGTGGAAGCTGCAACCAGATACTATCACTATGTGGAGGCACAAATCCAAACCATCAAACAGTATGAAGAAATATATTAAATCTCCAGAACAGAAGGAAAATGACAATTTCCCAGAAATCAACCCTGAAGGCACAGAAATTTATAATCTAAATGACAGAGAATTCAATATAGCTATCACAAAAAAGCTCAAAGAGTTAAAAGAATATACAGATAGACAGTTCAATGAAATCAGGAACTTCACAAAAGAGACTGAAACTATACAGGAAAACCAATCAGAAATGTTGGAGATGAAAAACACGTGGAGGAGACAAAGAAAAATCTGAAGTCTTTAAATAACAGAGTTGACAATATGGAGGACAGAATTAGCAATCTAGAGGATAGGAATGCAGAAATGCTCCAGTTGGAGGAAGAGAGAGAACTAAGACTAAAAAGAAATGAAGAAATTTTCCAAGAAATATCCAACTCAATTAGTAAATGAAACACAAAGATTATAGGTATTCCAGAGGGAGAAGAGAGGGAAAAAGGAGCAGAGAGCTTGCTCAAAGAAATAATAGCTGAGAACTTCCAAAACCTGGGGAAGGAGTTGGAAATACAAGTGAATGAAGTCAATAGACCTCCAAAATATATCAACATTAAAAGACCCTCTCCAACGCATATAGTAGTAAAGCTGGCAAACGTCAATAACAAAGAAAATATTAAGGGCAGCAAGGCAGAAGAAAATAGTGTACAAAGGAATTTCTATCAGGCTTTGGGTGGATTTCTCAGCAGAAACCTTACATGCTAGGAGAGAATGAGATGACATATTCAAAATTCTGAAAGACAAACACTTTCAGCCAAGAATACTCTATCCCACAAAAACATTCTTCAGATATGATGGAGAAATAAAAACTTTCCCAGATAAACAAAAGCTAAGGGAGCTCATCACCACAAGACCCCCCACTACAAGAAATGCTCAAGAAGGCCCTCATGCCTGAAAAAGAAAAGAGAGAAAAGGAATATAAAGCCTTGAGCAAGGAGAAAAATAGGTAGACAAAATCAGAAAAATTGCAGCTCTCTATCAGAACAGGGGGGCAAACATTTAATTATAACATCAAAGACGAAGGGAAGGAACAGATCAAAAATAAATATAATCTCGCCATTTTAACCACAAACTCACAACACAAGATGGAATAAGTTGTGACAATAATAACTTAGAAGGGGAAGAGAAAAAGGGATCAAATCAACTTAGTCTAAGGAAACAAGGGTATCAGAAAATGGACTATCTCATCTATGAGATTTGTGTGTGTGTGTGTGTGTGTGTGTGTGTGTGTGTGTGTGAGGAAGACAAGCCCTGAGCTAACATCCGTTGCCAATCCTCGTCTTTTTGCTGAGGAAGACTGGCCCTGGGCTAACATTTGTGCCCTTCTTTCTCTACTTTATATGGGACACCACCACAGCATGGCTGACAAGCATTGCATTGGCAGGGACCTGGGATCCAAACCCATGAACCCCGGGCTGCCAAGCACGAACTAAACTGCTGCGCCACGGGGCCGGCCCCAACTATGAGATTTTTTTATATAAACCTCAAGGTAACCACTAAACAAATAATCAGAACAGAGACACATTTGACAAATAAAGAGAAAACTAAGAGAACCATCATACAGAACTACCAAACTGAATTGGTAGTCCAAAACACATGGGAGGAGAAACAAAGGAAATGCAGAAGAACCAGAAAATAAGTGATAAAATAGCAGCATTAAGCCCTCATATATCAGTAATCAGTCTAAATGTAAATGGATTGAATTCTCCAATCAAAAGACACAGAGTGGTGGGATGGATTAAAAAACAAGATCCAACAATACATTGCCTCCAGGAAACACATCTCAGCTCTAAAGACAAACACAGGCTCAGAGTGAAGGGATGGAAGATGATACTCCAAGCTAATGGCAAACAAAAGAAAGCAGGTGCTGCCATACTTAGACAAAGCAGACTTCAAGATAAAACAGGTAATGAGAGACAAAGAGGGGCAATATATAATGATAAAAGGGACACTCCACCAAGAAGACATATCACTTATAAATATATATATGCACTCAACACAGGAGCACCAAAGTACATAAAGCAACTATTAACAAACCTAAAAGGAGATATTAACAACACAATAATAGTAGGAGACCTTAACACCCCACTTACATCAATGGCTAGATCATCCAGACAGAAAGTCAACAAGGAAATAGTGGACTTAAATGAAAAACTAGACGAGATGCATTTAACAGATTTATAGAGAGGACTCCATCCAAACACAGTAGAATACAATTCTTATCAAGCTCGCATGGAACATTCTCAAGGATAGACCATATGTTGGGAAACAAGGCAAACTTCCATTAATTTAAGAAGATTGAAATTGTAACAAGCATCTTTTCTGACCATAATGCTATGAAACTAGAAATCAACTACAAGAAGAAAACTGGTAAAGAGACAAAGATGTGGATCTAAACAACATGCTACCGAACAACAAATTGATCACTGAAGAAATTAAAGGAGAAATCAAAAAATATCTGTAGACAAATGAAAATGAAGATACACCATACCAACTCATATGGGATGGAGCAAAAGTGGTCCTGAGAGGGAAACTCATAGCAATACAGGCCCACCTTAACAAACAAGAAAAATCCCAAATAAGGAATTTTAAACTACACCCAACAGAATTAGAAAAAGAAGAACAAACAAAGCCCAAAGTGAGCAGAAAGAGGGAAATGATAAAAATTAGAACAGAAATAAATGAAATTGAAACTGAAAAAACAGTAGAAAGGATCAATGAAACAAAGAGCTGTTTTTTTTGAGAAGATAAACAAAATTGACAAACCCTTAGCCAGACTCACTAAGAAAAAAAGAGAGAAGGCCCAAATAATAAATAAAATTAGAAATGAAAGAGGAGAAATTACAATGGATACCACAGAAATGCAAAGGATTATAAGAGAATACTATGAAAAACTATATGCCAATAAATTGGACAATTTAGAAGAAATGGATAAATTCCTAGACCCTTACAACCTCCCAAAGCTGAATCAAGAAGAAATAGAGAATCTGAACAGACCAATCACAAGGAAAGAGATTGAAACAGTAACCAAAAACCTCCCCAAAAATAAAAGCCCAGGACCAGATGGCTTCCCTGGAGAATTCTACCAAACATTCAAAGAAGAATTAATACCTACCCTTCTCAAACTTTTCCAAAAAATAAAGGAAGATGGAACACTTCCTAACACATTCTATGAGGCCAACATCACCCTGATACCAAAGCCCGACAAGGACAATACAAAGAAGGAAAATTACAGGCCAATATTGCTGATGAACATTAATGCAAAAATCCTCAACAAAATATTGGCAAACCGAATAAAGTAATACATTAAAAAGATCATACCCCATGACCAAGTGGGATTTATACCAGGGACACAGGGATAGTTCAACATCTGCAAATCAATCAATGCGACACACCACATTAACAAAATGAGGAATAAAAACCACATGATCATCTCAATAGATGCAGAGAAAAGATTTGGCAAGATCCAACATCCATTTATAATAAAAACTCTCAACAAAATGGGTATGGAAGGAAAGTACCTCAACATAATAAAGGTCATATATGACAAACCCACAGCCAACATCATACTCAGTGGGGAAAAACTGAAAGCCATCCCTCTGAGAACAGGAACAAGACAAGGGTGCCCACTCTTGCCACTCTTATTCAACATAGTACTGGAGGTTTTGGTCAGAGCAATTAGGCAAGAAAAAGGAAGAAAAGGAATCCAAATAGGCAACAAAGAAGTGAAAGTCTCGCTGTTTGCAGAAGATATGATTTTATATATAGAAAACCCTAAAGAACCCATCAGAAAACTATTAGAAATAATCAACAACTATGGCAAAGTTGCAGGGTACAAAGTCAATTTAGAAAAATCTGTTGCATTCCTATATTCTAATAATGATCTAACAGAAAGAGAATGCAAGAATACAATCCCATTTACAAACTCAACAAAAAGAATAAAATATCTAGGAATAAATTTAACCAAGGAGGTGAAAGACCTATACAATGAAAACTATAAGACATTGAAAGACATTGACGATGACATAAAGAAATGGAAAGATATTCCATGCACATGGATTGGAAGAATAAACATAGTTAAAATGTCCATAATACCTAAAGCAATCTGCAAATTCAATGCAATCCCAATCAGAATCCCAATGACATTTTTAATGGAAATAAAACAAAGAGTCCTAAAATTCATATGGGACAAAAAAAGATCCCAAATAGCTCAAGCAATTCGGGGAAAAAAGAATAAAGCTGGAGGCATCACAATCCCTGATTTCAAAGTATATTACAAAACTATAGTAATCAAAACAGCAATGATATCATACAAACCAGACACACAGATCAATGGTACAGAATCGAGAGCCCAGAAATAAAACCACACATCCATGGACAGCTAATCTTCAACAAAGGATCTACAAACATAGAACAGAGAAAGGAAAGTTTCTTCAGTAAATGCTGCCAGGAAAACTGGACAGCCACATGCAAAAGAATGAAAGTAGTCCATTATCTTTCACCATACACAAAAACTTACTCAAAATGGATCAGAGATTTGAAGGTGAGACCTAAAACTACAAAACTCCTAGAAGAAAATATAGGCAGTACACTCTTTGACATCAGTCTTAGAGGGATCTTGTTGAAATCCATGTCTACTCGGACAAGGGAAACAAAAGGAAAAATAAACAAGTAGGACTTCATCAGACTAAAGAGCTTCTGCAAGTCAAAGGAAACCAGGATCAAAATGAAAAGACAACCCACCAGCTAGGAGAAAATATTTGCAAATCATATATCCAACAAGGAGTCAATCTCCATAATATATAAAGAACTCACATAACTGAACAACAAAAAAACAAACAACCCGATCAAAAAATGGGCAGAGGATATGAACATTTTTCCAAGGAAGATATACAGATGGGAGCATCATGGCGGAGTGAGATTCCCTCTTTGAATCTCTGCCCCCTAAGGCACAACGAAAACATCATTCGCATTCCAACAGAGCTCAATCAAACACTACAAAGGACTTCTAAGAAACCCCTGCTGCCATATATGGACAGTGGAGGCACGGGAAGCCCAAAAGGACGCGAGGAGAGGTAAGAAGTTGTACTCCCCCTCCCCAGTCGATCGGCAAAGACAGCGCAGTTTGCAGACAGAGGGGGGGAGGGGCAGCCCACAGTGGGGGGGAAAACTATCGCCCTCCAGGTGCTCTCACAGACTGTCAAGAGATTCCCCACCAGGAAGCGACAACGGACTGTTTAGGGGGTGTAGCAAACACCCTAAGAGAGCCAGAAAGGAAACCCGCAGGTCGAGCAGGAGAAAGAGAGAACCCCTCCCCCCACACACCCCGTGTTTCAGCATAATCCCTCCGGGGGCTGCAGCCGCCTCAGAGCAAACCGCTCGCGATCTCCATCTAGTGGCAGCAGGGGGAAACTGCAGGACCAACTTTAATCATGAGGGGTAAAAATAAAGCAGTCCCCGTCGGATCCTTGCGACAATTTGTCAGGGCTACAGACCAAAAGGAAAATGACAAACACCCAGAAACCAACCCTGAAGGCACAGAATTTGATAACCTGAATGAGAGAGAATTCAAAATAGCTATCATAAACAAGCTCAACGAAATACAAGAGAACACTCAGAAACAAATCAACGAATTCAGGGATTATGTCACAAAAGAGATTGAAACCCTAAAGAAAAACCAATCAGAATTATTGGAGATGAAAAACAAAATGAAAGAGATAGTGGAAAAAATGGAGTCTTTAAAGAGCAGAACTGACAATATGGAGGAACAAATTAGCATTATTGAGGATAGCCACGCAGAACCGCTCCAGATAGAGGAGGAGAGAGAGCTAAGACTAAAAAGAAATGAAGAAATTCTTCAAGAAATATCAGACTCAATGAGGAAAAGCAACATAAGGATAATAGGTATTCCAGAAGGAGAAGAAAGAGAAAAAGGAGCAGAGAGTTTGTAAGAAATAATAGTTGAGAACTTCCCCGACCTAGGGAACGAGAGGGCAATAACAGTGAATGAAATCAATAGATCACCTAAATATATAAACAGGAATAAAAAATCATCTTGCCACATAGTGGCAAACTTGAAAAATATCCATGACAAGGAAATAATATTAAGGGCAGCTAAACAAAAAAACAAAATAACATACAAAGGAAACCCCATCAGGCTCTCAGCTGATTTCTCAACAGAAACTCTACAGGCTAGGAGAGACTGGAATGATATATTCAAAATCATGAAAGACAAAAACCTTCAGCCGAGAATACTTTATCCAGCAAAAATATCCTTCAAACACGATGGAGAAATAATAACTCTCCCTGATAAACAAAAGCTAAGAGAGTTCATCACCACAAGACCTCCACTACAAGAAATGCTCAAGAAGGCCCCTAGGCCTGAAAAAAACAAATGAGAAAGGGGATACAAAGATTTCAGCAAGGACAAAAGCAAGGAGACTAAACCAGAACAAACTACAGTTGGATAACATCAAAAATTAATTCAAGCTCATCACTGGAAACACATACTCACGGCACAAGATGGAATAAATATTGATAACAAATAATGAGGGGAAGAAGTAAGGGATTGAATCGACCCAGCCTCAGGAAAAAGGAGGCATCTGAAAATGTACTATCTTATCCAGGAGATCGCTTATATAAACCTCACGTAACCACTAAACAAATAACCAGAAGAGAACCACACATGACAAATGATGAGAAAACCAAGAGAATGAGCATGCAGAAATACCAAATTGAATTTGCAGACCAAAACACAAGTGACAAGAAACGAAGGAAATGCAAAAGAACCAGAAAATGAACAATAAAATAGCAACATTAAACCCTCATATATCAATAATCACTCTAAATGTAAATGGATTGAATTCTCCAATCAAAAGACACAGAGTGGCAGGATGGATTAAAAACCAAGATCCAACAATCTGCTGCCTCCAGGAAACACATCTCAGCACTAAAGACAAACACAGACTCAAAATAAAAGGATGGAAAACAATACTCCAAGCTAAAGGCAAACAAAAGAAAGCAGGAGTAGCCATACTTATATCAGACAAAGTAGACTTCAAGATATAAAAGGTAATGAGAGACAAAGAAGGGCAATATATAGTGATGAAAGAGACACTTCACCAAGAAGACATAACAATCATAACTATCTATGCACCCAACACAGGAGCACCAAAGTACATAAAACAACTGCTAAAAAACCTAAAAGGAGATATTAACAATAACACAATAATAGTAAGGGATCTTAACACCCCCCTTACATCAATGGATAGATCATCCAGACAAAAAGTCAATAAGGAAATTATGGACTTAAACGAAAAACTAGACGCAATGGACTTAATAGATATATACAGAGCACTCCACCCAAAAGAAACAGAGTACACATTCTTCTCAAGTGCACGTGGAACATTCTCAAGGATAGACCATATATTAGGAACAAGGCAAACCTCTATAAATTTAAGAAGATTGAAATCATTACAAGCATCTTTTCTGATCATAACGCTGTGAAACTAGAAATCAACTGCAAGGAAAGAACTAGGAAAGGGACAAAGATGTGGAGACTAAACAACATGCTACTGAACAAGCAATGGGTCGTTAATGAAATTAAAGGAGAAATCAAAAGCTATCTGGAGACAAATGAAATGGAAAATACACCATACCAACTCATATGGGATGCAGCAAAAGCAGTCCTGAGAGGGAAATTCATAGCAATACAAGCTCACCTCAACAAACAAGAAAAATCCCAAATAAATAACCTTAAATTGCATCTAACAGAATTAGAAAAAGAAGAACAAACAAAGCCCCGAATCAGCAGAAGGAGGGAAATAATAAAAATCAGAGCAGAAATAAATGAAATTGAAACCAAAAAAACAGTAGAAAGGATCAATGAAACAAAGAGCTGGTTCTTTGAGAAGATAAATAAAATTGACAAACCCTTAGCCAGACTCACTAAGAAAAAAAGGGAGAATACTCAAATAAATAAAATTAGAAATGAAAGAGGAGAAATTACAACAGATACCACAGAAATACAAGGGATTATTAGTGAATACTATGAAAAACTTTACGCCAACACATTGGACAACCTAAAGGAAATGGACATATTCTTGGATGCGTACAACCTCCCAAAACTGAATCAAGAAGAAATAGAGAATCTGAACAGACCAATCACAAAGAAAGAGATTGAAACAGTAATCAAAAACCTCCCCAAAAATAAAAGCCCAGGACCAGATGGCTTCCCTGGAGAATTTTATCAAACATTCAAAGAAGATTTAGCACCTATCCTCTCAAGCTATTCCAAAAAATAGAGGAAGATGGAATACTTCCCAACACATTCTATGAGGCCGACATCATCCTGATACCAAAGCCAGACAAGGACAATACAAAGAAGGAAAACTACAGGCCAATATCACTGATGAACATAGACGCAAAAATCCTCAACAAAATATTGGCAAACCGAATACAGCAATACATCAAAAAGATCATACACCACGATCAAGTGGGATTTATACCAGGGACACAGAGATGGTTCAACATCCACAAATCAATCAACATAATACACCACATTAACACCACATTAACAAAATGAAGAATAAAAACCACATGATCATCTCAATCGACGCAGAGAAGGCTTTCGTCAAGATCCAGCATCCATTTATGATAAAAACTCTCAACAAAATGGGTATAGAAGGAAAGTACCTCAACATAATAAGGGCCATATATGACAAACCTACAGCAAACATCCTACTCAACGGGGAAAAACTGAAAGCCATTCCTTTGAGGACAGGAACAAGACAAGGGTGCCCACTCTCACCGCTCTTATTCAACATAGTACTGGAAGTTCTGGCCAGAGCAATTAGGCAAGAAAAAGGAATAAAAGGACTCCAAATAGGCAATGAAGAAGTGAAACTCTCACTATTTGCAGACAACATGATCTTATACATAGAAAACCCAAAAAGTTCCATCGGAAAACTACTAGAGACAATCAACAACTACAGTAAAGTGGCAGGGTATAAAATCAACTTACAAAAATCAATTGCATTTCTATACACTAACAATGAAACAACAGAAAGAGAACTCAAAAAGACAATCCCATTTACAATTGCAACAAAGAGAATAAAATATCTGGGAATAAATTTAACCAAGGAGGTCAAAGACCTATACAATGAAAACTATAAGACACTATTGAAAGAAATCGAGGAAGACATAAAGAAATGGAAAAATATTCCATGCACATGGATTGGAAGAAGAAATATAGTTAAAATGTCCATTCTACCTAAAGCAATCTACAGATTCAATGCAATCCCAATCAGAATCCCAATGTCATTCTTCACAGTAATAGAACAAAAACTACTGAAATTCGTATGGGGCAACAAAAGAGCCCGAATAGCTAAAGCAATTCTGAAAAAAAAGAACAAAGCTGGAGGCATCACAATCCCTGACTTCAAAATATACTATAAAGCTACAGTAATCAAAACAGCATGGTACTGGTACAAGAATAGACACACAGATCAATGGAACAGAATTGAAAGCCCAGAAATAAAACCACACACCTATGGACAGCTAATCTTCGACAAAGGAGCAAAGAACATACAATGGAGAGAGGGAAGTCTCTTCAATAAATGGTGCTGGGACAATTGGACAGCAACATGCAAAAGAATGAAAGTAGACCATCTCCTATCGCCATATACAAAAATCAATTCAAAATGGATCAAAGACCTGAAAGTGAGACCTGAAACTATAAAACTCCTGAAAGAAAATATAGGCAGTACACTAATTGAGATTGGACATAAAGGGATCCTTTCAGATTCCATGTCTACTCGGACAAGGGAAACAAAAGAAAAAATAAACAAGTGGGACCTCATCAGACTAAAGAGCTTCTACAAGGCAAATGAAACCAGGATCAAAATGAATAAACAACCCACCAGCTGGGAGAAAATATTTGCAAATCGTTTGTCCGACAAGGGATTAATCTCAGTAATATATAAAGATCTCATACAACTGAGCAACAAAAAAACAAACAACCCGATCAAAAAATGGGCAGAGGATATGAACAGACATTTTTCCAAGGAAGAGATACAGATGGCCAATAGACACATGAAAAGATGTTCAACATCACTAATCATCAGGGAAATGCAAATCAAAACTACACTAAGATATCACCTTACACCCGTTAGAATGGCTATAATCACCAAGACAAATAACAACAAATGCTGGAGAGGTTGTGGAGAAACGGGGACCCTCATTCACTGCTGGTGGGAATGCAAACTGGTGCAGCCTCTATGGAAAACAGTATGGAGAGTCCTCAAAAAATTAAAAATAGAAATACTGTATGATCCAGCAATCCCACTCTTGGGCATCTATCCAATGGACATGAAATCAACCATCACAAGAGGCGTATGCACCCCTATGTTCATTGCAGCATTATTCACTATAGCCAAGAAGTGGAAGCAACCCAAGTGTCCCTCGACAGAGGATTGGTTAAAGAAGATGTGGTATATACATACAATGGAATACTACTCAGCCATAAGAAAAGACACAATTGTCCCATTTGAAACAACATGGATGGACCTGGCGGGTATTATGTTAAGTGAAATAAGCCAGGAAAGAAGGACAGACACTGCATGAACTCACTCATATATGGAATATAGGTGAACACATGGACAGAGAGAACTGATTGGTGGTTACCAAGGGGAAGGGGGGTGGGGGGTGGGCACAAGGGGTGAAGGGTTACATCCACATGGTGACGGACAAACAAAAATGTACAACTAAAACCCCAGAGTGTTATAAACCATTAAGACATCAATAAAAAAAAAAAAAGATATACAGATGGTCAATGGGAACATGAAAAGATGTTCAACATCACTAATCATCAGGGAAATGCAAATCAAAACTACACTAAGCTATCACCTTACACCCATTAGAATGGCTATAATCACCAAGACAAAAAATAACAAATGTTGGAGAGGTTGTGGAGAAAAGGGATCCCTCATACACAGCAGCCTCTATGGAAAACAGTATGGAGATTCCTCAAAAAATTAAAAATAGAAATACCATATGACCCAGCTATCCCACTACTGGGTATTTATCCAAAGAACTTGAAACCAACAATCCAAACAGGTTTTTGCACCCCTATGTTCATTGCAGCATTATTTACTACAGCCAAGAAGTGGAAGCAAACCAAGTGTCCATCGACTGATGATAGGATAAAGAACATGTGGTACATATATACAATGGAATACTACTCAGTCTTTTTAAAAGAAGACGAAATCATCGCATTCACAACAACATGGTTGACCTGGAGGGTATTATGTTAAGCGAAATTAGCCAGACGGAGAAAGACCAACACCATATGATTTCACTCGTATGTGGAAGATCAACTAACACACAGACAGAGAGAACAGTTTGGTGCTTACCAGGGGGAAGGGGGTTGGGGTGGGCACAAGGGGGAAGGGACACATTTATATGGCGACTGACAAACAATAAGGTACAACTGAAATTTCACAATGTTATAAACTATTATGACCTCAGTAAAAAAATTTGTTTCTTGCTAGTTGGCCTTTCTGAGCCTCTGTTTTCTCACCTGTAAAATGAGGACAATAGTAGAGTTTATTAAAAACTCTAGTTTTAGAGTAGTGTCCGGGCTGGCCCAGTGGCGTAGTGGTTAAGTTTGTGCATTCTGCTTTGGCAGCCCAGGGTTCACAGGTTCAGATCCTGGGTGCAGACCTATGCACCACTCATCAAGCCATGCTGTGGTGGCATCCACATACAAAATAGAGGAAGATTGGCACAGATGTTAGCTCAGGGCCAATCTTCCTCACCAAAAAAAAAAAAAACGTACTAAAAAAATAGAGAGTTTTTAAAAGCCAATGTGATTTTTAAAGTGTTTAGCACAAAATGCTCAGTAAATGGTAGCTTAATACCTTCCCCTAACCCAGTGGTACTGGTTTAGAAAACTTTTCCATGCGCTAACAGCCTGCTGTACTTACCCGTGTCTTAGCATTTCTTACTATTTTCCAAGTCTGTAAGGCACTTGAGAGCAGAGATAGTATGTAGTCCACCACAATATTCTCAGCACCTAGTTCTGCATCTTGTGTGGATTAGGAACTCGATAGTTAAAAAACAGATGATTTAATAAATAAATAAATTTCTGACACTTTGCAACATCTATTATTTTATTGCTAAATTATGGAATCACATTCATATTCTCTGAAAAAGTTTTCTTGGTTTCTACCATCCACTAATAATTTCTCCCAAAATGTTCTGACTTGATTCTGTTCCAAGAGAACCTCTTTCCACTATTTCCTCATATTCTTTATGACCTGTTGTGTCAGAGTGGCTGTGGAGCTTCTTTTCCAGTGTTAAATCTAAATAACTGGTTTTCTACCCTCCACTCTCCGCCTTCCTTAAAAAGTCTTACAAGTAGTTTCATCTGTCCTGGCCCATTTTAGTCCCCTCGGTAGTTTGGCAGATGTAGAGATTTATCCTTGATGAATAAACCAGTTTGGTCATTCCTATTATTTCCTACTGAGTTTGAAAATGATTAGGAAAAAATAATTTGAGGCTAAGAGTTGTGGGTATCCCACCGCATGGGAGACAAAGGAGGAAACTAGAGGTCCCCAGGTCAAGCCAGGTTTTTTTTTTCCCTTTCCACCAATGACAAGGCACGCTTAATAACGTGACTCCCGAGGGAGGATGTCCCAGTCTGTAAAACACACCACGCTGTGATAAAGGCAGGGAGAGGAAACATCACACTGTGGGAAAGGAAACGGCCGTTTGATAAGCATGTAATATAAAACAGTGCTGGCAACTGTGGTTCCTCCTTCTCCCTCAAATCCAGGAGAGGTCCATAAACCCACTTTCTCTAACGGTTCACCAAAATGATCTTTTGGATTTGAAAATAAACAGCCCCCACTCCCAACCCCCCACCACTCCCTGGTCTCCAGAGAAGTGATCTTCATATATTTTAATTTTTTAATTTTTATTTTTTGTGTGAGGAAGATTAGCCCTGAGCTAACATCCGCTGCCAATGCTCCTGCTTTTGCTGAGGAAGATTGGCCCTGAGCTAACATCTATGCCCATCTTCCTCTACTTTATGTGTAACGCCTGCCATGGCATGGCTTGATAAGCGGTACGTAGGTCTGTGCCCGGGATCCTAACCTGAGAACCCTGGGCCTCCACAGCAAAGCATGTGAACTTAACCACTATGCCCCGAGGCCGGTCCCCTCATATATTTTTAAAGTAAACTTCTTATTGATGTGTAATACACATACAGAGAAGTCCACAACTCTTGCCAAACCTTTTTGATCTCTCTCCAATTAGTGAAAAAAAAAAGGGGGTATATATCCCTGGTATGTTTCTTTTTTAATATGTTATGCACATGTAGCGCTGTGCTAATATTATGAACATTATAAAATATTTAAAAATAGGAAAAAATATATCTTAAAAATTCTCATCACGAGAAAAAAAATTTTGTAACTATGTATGATGACAGATGTTAACTAGACATTGCAGTGATCATTTTGCCATATATACAAATATCAAATCATTATGTTGTAAACCTGAAACTAATACATTAATGTCAATTATACCTCAATTTAAAAAAAGGAGAAAAAAAATGAGAAAACGTAAACAGGAATAGGAGCTCTAATTTTTCCTTTGTCTACCTCAGTGGACCAGCCTTGCTTACTACTTTGGAAACCACAGCTGTACAGACAGTGACAACACACTGCATTCACAACCAGATCAACCAGAGCCTCGAAGGAGGGCTTGGTAACTTCTGGCCTCAATTGTATGGCATCAACTTGATCTCCAAAAATACACTGGACAGACATCTAGGCTGTCCTAAACCTTTAGGACTTTGGCCACAGTATCCAAGAATGATATCTAAGAACTGTGATATGGAAGAATTGAGTCCCCCAATAGCATGTGTTTACTCACAATGGCAGTTTTCTGGGATAAGGGCTTTTGGAGAAGGAAAACACATGTACGTTTCCTTTCATCTTTGTGATAATTGAAAATTTAACTGCAGAAAACGTTAAGCATTGGCTTTTAGTTCTTACTAAAGATGAAAATTATCTTGGTCAAAAGGAAATAGAAATAGATTCTCCAAACATTTTAAATGTTTCTAAGGCTTACATTTAAGCTAAAATAACTATTTAGCTGACAGTGGATGAAGAAATGGATTAGCTCCAGTTTTAGCTCTACAACTAACTAGCAAGGTGACTGTTAGGTAAATTCTTCATCTGTAAAATGAGTGCTAAACTGGATGATCCTAAAACATTCTCGGAGCATTATGTGTGACTAGCACCACCTCGTGGACATTCAGATGGTAACAGATGGTAGGGGAAGCTGTGTGGCCAAGATAGAAGAACGGCTGGTTAAAATACGAGCAAAGGGCTTAGTTCTTCCTGACAGTTCTACACGGCAGCCTCCTCAAGAATTCGTCGTTTACTGGGAACATATGAAATGGTTTTAGTTCTTCGGAAGAAAATGAAAGTATAATTTTTAATTACGACAGATTTCTTCTTTTTAACGATTGACAGACTGACACGCTCAGGATGCTCTAGAAACAGCCAGATATCCCTGCTGCATCCCTCATCACTGGCTTACTTGGAAAAGGAAAAAAGCGTCACAAAAAGTCCTGAAATCTATCTAATGGAGAGTTTAAGAAGCAGAGTCTCAAGCTGCTAGAGCCAAAAGCACCCCTGAAATTGTGCACTCCAGTGGCGCTGTCCTTAGCGCTAGCGTAACTAGGGAAGGAGGAGGCATTTCTGTTACAATGTGAATGGTGCTCCCTTGGAGCTGCTCCAGGAGCCTAGGCTGGCCAGAGCAGGCAACTGGCCTGGCTTAACCTGTTTGGAGATTTGGGCCTTGAGGCTGAGAGGTGTGTTCTACTATTTCAGCATGTTTTATGAACTGGTTCCATAGGACCGTGATAGCACAGCCAAATTTTACCCTTCAAAGATCAGTCTGAGAGCCTATCTCGACCACTCCCTAGATTTCAGCACACTTTTGCACAGCTTAATTATACCTGACATCGTTTCATACCCTGTGTACAATTTCCTAATCCTGGGATTCATGTGCTGCCAGAGTATAATAATCTTGTAGTGAATACATTTTCTCCTTTAAGCAATGAAACTTAAGAAAGCTTTAGGGATTTTTTTTTTTAGGGGGTAGGTGTCTTGATGTGTACTGCTTAAGACCTTTCCTGTGTTCACCATAACTATAGATAATAAAAAAAAGGTCTCATTTCTACCGCATCCAATTAGACCTCAGTGCTAAAGATTGAAAGAACGAATGATGGCACAAATGTATCACTGTGCACCCATCGTAGGCCAGGCCCTTTATGATGCATTCTCTCATTTTATTCTTACTACAACTGTTTGCTATTATTTCCTCCAGCTTACAGAGGAGGAAACGAGCTCAGAGAAAACTTATCAGAGGTCATAAAGCCATTAAGTACCAAAACCAGGATTTGAATTCAAGTCTTCTGACTCTAATTCCACTGTTCATTTAACTATGTTTTAGTGATATTAACTAATAAGCTCATGGGCCAAACATAACCCCCTACCTTCTATCCACCGTGTCTTTACTTCTGAATGAGAACCACAAAGAAATCAAGAAAATAAAAGTCAAATGCAATTAAATGGCAAGAATAAGCACAACCACCTTAATGAGCTGGGATTCTCAAAGGACTTAAGGATTGCATGATTTCTCAAGTGTCAAGGGACTATTTAGAACACTTAGTAGGGTTTCAGACATAGGTGCTCAATGAATACTTGAATGAAAGACTTGTTTTAAAAGTCTCACAGTATCACCCCCACAGATTATTAATTTACTAAGGGAAAAAAATGTACTTTAAAATGTAAAGATCTGGCAGTCAGCATCTTAACCAAGTGATCCATCTTAGAGCATCACCAACAGTGGGGCGATTTGACATTATGTGCTTCTTGATATGAAGCAATAAGAAACACACCCCACAGCCTGTTACATTCTTGCCAGAAAGTGTAATCCAAATCTACTAAGAAAACAACCAGAAAAAATCCAGGATATGGAACATTATACAACTGACTTGGATACTTCAAAAATTTCAATGTCATGAAGAAAAAATAAAAGGCAGGGCGGACTGACTATTCCAGATTAAAAGAGGAGAGACATAATCAAATGTATGCAGGAACATTGACTAGATCCTGGGTGAGGGAAAAAAATTTTAAAGACATTTTGGGACAATAGGGACAATTTATTCCATACAGATCATATTAGATATTATTGAGTTATTGTTAATTGTCTCAGGTGTGGCGATGGCACTGTGGTTTTACGTAGAATATCCTTATTCCTAGGAGATGAATGCTTAAGTTTTCAGGGATGAAGTAAGTGTCATATTGTCACAACTTACTTTCAAATGATTCAGCAAAACAAATTAGATAAAGTACTTGCAGTAAAATGTTAACAGTTGGTGGATCCAGGGGAAGGTTATACTATCATTCTACCCTTTCGACTTTTCTGTATATTTAAAATTTTTCAAATTTAAAATATTTTTTAAATTCTTGAAATTTCTCAAGATCATTAGCATAAATTCAACTCTTCTATGAACATGACTTCTGAAAATACAAAATTATAATCAATCGATAAATATTTATTGGGCTCCACTTATATACTAATAACCAGTGCTAGACTCTGGGAGCCATAGTGGTGAAGACAGATATGGCTCCTGTTTTCATGAAACCTACTTAGCATATAGTTCTGTGTTTGTGTGTGTGTCCGTGTGTGATGGGGGAGGCAGTGGTTGTTCTGGAAGGCTTCCTCAAGTGGTACTTAAACTGAAACCTGAAGGATAAGTAGGTGTTGCCTAGCTGTGGAATGGTGGGTAAATGGGTCAAACAAACAACACGTGTGAAGGCACTAATGATTGAGTTGGTCATTCACTGTCACTCTGGAGAGTGCCAGGAATATTTATGCCCACTGTTCCCCTCAATCTCCCACCCTTTTTACATAGCCTGTCCGTCTCCTGGTTCCATTAACCACTCCCTCTCCTCAAGCCTTCAAACCCCGGGGAGTAACAGCACCCTAACATTACTAGCCCCAGTGTTACCAGTCCTGAGACCAGCACTCTCCCTTGGGGTTTCCCTGCACCCTGTGCACACCTTCATAAAAACTCCCTTTATTAAACTTTCCTCAAATTATCCAGTTTCAATAAGCCATCTATTTCCTGCCGGCACCCTGATTGATAAAAAGCTCTAGAAATAGACTTGGGAGATGCCTGCATATTTTGGATGGTATTTGGGACAGTAAGAATGGAGACGGTCTGGGAAGAGGGCTGAAGATGAACCCTGGGCCAATGGGCATCTGAAGTAGGAAAACGGAAATTGCGGTGTTATCAGTCAAGAATGTTTCAAGAAAGAAATTGTCAGTTGCATCAAGTGCTGTTGAGAGGCTGGGTAAGTAAAATGAGGGCTTTGGAATTCCCTGTGAGGGAGCCATTAGTGATCCTTGGCCTGGTGGGGGCAGAATCAACACAGAAGTGGACTGTAAGGGGGTTGGAGGCAAAGAATATACTTGTTACCTTAAAAAAAAAAGGAAAAAAAGGACATAATTATTCAGGTTCCTATTTTAACTCTACTAGTGACTTGAAGAATCATGAGATTTTTGTCCTAATTTTTGAGATTTAAATATAAACATAAAACAACCACTCTTCCTTGCAGTTACAAAGACCAAGACCTAGACAATGGTAAAGCTAATGTAAGCTATAGAAGTGTAGAGAATTGAAGTTCTAAAAGAGTAAATTATTTTCCCCCTTTCAGACACTGAGACAAAGAGCAGGCTTTGATAGAATCTTTTCAGTCTCTCTAAACTGAAAAACTAAGCTCTTTTACACTGAAGCCTGCAACTAAGGATGTCCAAGACCCCCTACTCAACATACAATAGCAAGCAGTTTCTAACCAGGGTACAAGAGATTTGAAACCTAAAGCATTCTCATGACCACAATGAGTAACCGAACTCCACAGCTCCAGAGATGTTAGAACCCTCAGATCCTTTTCTTTGAGAACATGAGCCTGTGAAATTATCTATCTTTGCTCCAATTTGGCCTTCTCCTGCCCTCCCAGTTCACTGTACATCACACAAAAATGATGGCCAGGGTATCAAATGCTGAATCTGGGGCATTAGGAAACTGTTCTCGGGACACTGAATCAAGAGGCTCCCTGGGTGTCTTCCATTCTTCACTGCAGAGCAAGCAGTTAGTTCTGGCAACTTTCATTTATTTTTAGAATATCCAGTTGTTTCACTAAACCTTCTGGAGACTATTTTCTCCACAAAAAAGACAGTATATAATATGTACTTTCAACATCAAAATTAAGAAACAAAACTTGATTGCCTCATTTAGACGGAGTAAAGGTTAACCTCTCTGCAAGGGTAAAGCTTGCCCCTCGATTTTCACCTTCAGAAGAGACCCAGGTAACCACCTCCAAATGCGGGTTACGAGAGCACCACTGTTATAGCAGGGACGGGGCCCAGTTTGGAGACCCGAGTCTTTGGAATCAAGAAAGCTGATTTTATTTAGGTTACGTGACCTGCTGCACCTCCATTTATTCACTTGTGAACAGGTTTTGTTTAACTTTGCAAGGTCATTTGAATGTTTTCAAAGTGCCCGGTCCATAGTAGGTGTTTCCTAAAGGGGGAGCCATTTTTCTTTTTATTTGCTACAAAGCACTTGTACTGTAGGGCAGAGACCCAATTTCAAGTCATTCGGTTAGGAAAAAAAAAGGTGTGTGGCAGACAAACTCTAAGGTGCCCCTCATGATCCCCACACCTCACTTCTTGGTGTTCACTGTACAATGCTCTCCACTTGAAAGTGGGCAGGACCTGAGAAGACTCCACGTTGCTGTCAGACTGGCTCTGGAGACCTGCTGGCTTGATGCAGTAAGCAGCCATGTTGGGAGATCCCAGGTGGCGAGGAACTGAGGGGGCCCTCCAGCCAGTAAGAAGTCTGGGTTCTCCACCCTAAAGCCTCCCGAAATGAATTCGGCCAGCAACCTGATTGAGTTTGGAGGTGGATTATCCCCAAGTCTCCTGATGAAAATGCAACCCAACTGACAGCTTGTTGCAACCTCGTGAGACCCCAAGCAAAGGACCCAGCTAAGCTGTGCCTAGACAGAAACTGAGATAAATTTCTTTTAAGCCACTAAATTTGTGGCAATTGATTACACAGCAATAGATAATGTAGCTGCTGTCAGTTTCCACTATTCTAGGTTAACCTGGTAACTCCACAGTAACTAGACCAGGTGCTGGCAAAATCACCTGGACTATCTCACACAAATTTAAACCCTAACAGTAGTATAAAAAGTTTGGTCCACAGGATCCACCTTTCCCAGGTAATAAACAATCTGTTTTTAAAACTTTGGTATGAATTACACCTCTCTGGATTCTTCATAATTCTGCATGAAGTTTGCGGGCTCACAAAAGCCAAGTGACTCAAATGGCTAATAAGGGGCAAAGCCAGGAATCTGAGAACCCAGGTTTGACCCCAATGCCAAAATCCACCTGTCCCTATAACCAACTTCTACAGTTTCTCTCAAGTCTCCATGATGTTTCCCACTATGCCCTGTAGACAATAATAATAAAACCACATCATAGACGCTAAAACACTGGAGACATTTTGTCCTTCATTGTTAAAATCATATGATCCACTAGGTTAATTATTGTGCACGTCAGTTAAAACGTATTTTAAAGTATTTGTTTCTCAGTAAAGAAGACTTCTTTCCTCCGTGGCTTATTAGAATATTAAGGGCTTAAAATGAATATCTGTGAAGGCCAAAAACATTATTCTTAGCTAAGAACATCTTTCAAACAAAGCCACAAAACAGCTTCTTTTATTTTCTAATAAGACTAAATTTATTCAATACCCTAGTAAAAGTTTTGATTATAAGTATCCAACAGTATAAAAAGTACAAAACAGATTTGTAGATTTCTAATATATTAATACAAAGTGCATGACTACATACAGTACATCCTACAGGCAAAGAGAGGTGGAAGGGGAAAAAGAAGACTGTGGTTGAGGTCTAGTAATAAATAAATAAATACAGAAGTAGAGATGATCCATATTATAGTATATTCTACCACCAATACTGCAGCCAAAATGTACAAAAGAAAAAAAAAACCATTTCAAAATAACTCAGGAGGAAGATGATAACGGCTGGGACTCTTGCAATACACCTCAAAGGCTGTGGGAGAGCCGACCCCACTCACTGTGTAGTCTGTGCATACGGTGGCTTGTAGTTTTTTCCAAAAGGAAGAAATATAAAATTTTAAGTTTAGATTAAGAACTATAAAACTACAGGGTGCCCATAAAAAGTGGCTCACTCCTTATTGTTATTTATACCATCCAATCTTTAAAATCCAGTTTTAAAAATAAGCACTGAGTCATGTTATTATAAGGTAGGCAAACGATCCTCCCTCACTATGAAAAGTCTGAACTGGTGATATATTTTTCCTGAACTTTTAGAAAAGAGGCAATGAGAGAACTTTGGTTTGGGTTCAAGTAAGAGGCTTTTCATGAAGATTTCAGAACTGAGGAGCTCCACATTCAGGATGTATCATCTCACATCTCAGTGTTCAGAAAGCCTGACAAAAAGAAGCCAAACCAAAACCAACCCACTCAGCATTAACACATACCTCTTTTGAGTAAAATTTTACTTTAATATAGAGTGAAAAAAAAACCCCAAAACCCTAATAGGTTAAAACAAGTCAAACACCCACTCTACACAGATAAAACCTTCACAAAGGTCAACTGAAGTAATCCAGAGCTAAAACTGAATTGTGCAGATTTTCAATGAAGTCACCAGTCATGTTAACACAAACAAAAGTCAATTATTTACACACTCAGCAAGCCCTCTAAGAAATGTGCCCCAAAAAGCATTAACCCTTTTTTGTGTGTGTGCCATCCTGAAGACTTGCACATTTTATTTTTCAGATAATTTAATTTTTAATAGAGTGTGTTCTCCACCATATGGTAATGCTTTGGTACTATTCATATAGGATTGCTTATCCAAAAGACTTGACATTTCCCCAAGAGGAGCTTTGATTCTGCCTTAGAAGTTTCATATAAATTAAAATCTTTATCAAATATCAATATGGAGGGAGGTGACACTGGATGCAACATATACAGTCAAGTTACTTCTCTGTCTATTTAGAAGTTACTCCTTCAAGGTATTTGTACCAGAGAGCTTAATCTGTCCTGCTTAATATTCAGTAGTATAGGTTTCAATCATCAGAACCTTGGCAAGACCTTAATATTTCAAAATTATTAACAACTACCTCTAGGGGCAAGTCCATGTTACTGAGTTATGACAAATTTATTATCATGAAGGAAAACAAGTATAGTCAGCCATCTTAAAAAATGCCCCAACCACTGCTTCTCAATATAGAAAGACTAGAACTACATACGTTTATCATACAACAAATCCCATCTCTGTCCCCTGAAATTCCCCTAGTTTCATTCATTAGAAGGGGATTAAAAAAAAAAGACTTAAAGAGCACTTTACAGCAGCATTCAGCTTTCCTATGAAATACTCAGCATCTTAAATATTATGTACACTTTTTTCTTTTAGTAAGCTAGACACTGGCTTCAGAGTTTGTGGAACGGGAGGAAAAATAACCCATTTGAAACTATTCTAGAAATTGTCTTTTGGCAGAATAGCAGGTATCCAAGTTAAAAATAGGAGGGTCATTTTGTTGCTTTGTTTTCTTTCCAAATTTATATCGTTTTTTTGTTCCCCTTCTACATACAACCTCAGTCACCACTCCTGAGTGGAGATGGGCAGAGGCTCGGGCCCCTGCTCCTCCGGCTTCTCAGCAGCTGTTTTCTTATTGCTGCAGCAAGGCTTGAATAGATGTGTATCGATGAGGACTTCCCCAAAACGGCCTTTATAGATAATCCCACAACATATCTTCTGTCTAAAAGAAAAAATGGAGCGAGAACAAAATATATTTAGGCAGAAAAATAGGAATACAGAAAAAAGAACAAGAAATCTACTCATCATTATACATAACTAGTACAACGTGATCAAAAGGTTCTACTTCCACAATCTTCCAAACGACAGGACTCCCAGAGTGACCCCAATTAGCTAGGGAATGGGAATCACCCAGGTCCCTTAAATCCCACACTGGAGTCTTATCAAACATTAAGGAGGAAGAAGGCATCCTGAGAGACAGCAGTCAGTTTAAGAGGGTGCTCCTAAGCTATGAACTGTTTCTTCCCCAAATCACCAACTCTTGAAGAAAAACAGCCACCATAAACAGGCTGATACAGCTGCTGGTTTTATTTTAATTAACTACTGAGTAGATAAAATATACATACATATATTATCAAATATACATAAAGGCTAAAAAATGACAACAAAACACCCACAGATCACATAGTCTAAGGAAAAAAATTTATCATTTTCTATGAAGTCCCCGCATATACCCCTCTCTAATTTTACCATATATAAAATCAGATATATATATAGAAACACATATATATAAAATCACATTGTATGCTGCAACTTTTTTGCTTAATATTAATTTAGGTTCATACATACTGTTAAATAGAGATTTCATTTTAACTTATGTATAGTATTCCATGTGATTATACAATTTATTTACCCACTCTCCTTTTGATGGGACAATTTTTCCTAATAAAAACATGCTGTAGGGGCCGCCCGGTGGCACAGCGGTTTAGTTCCCGCTTTAGCAGCCCAGGGTCATGGGTGCAGATCCCAGGCACCCGCGGACGCACTGCTTGTCAGCCATGCCGTGGCGGCGTCCCATATAAAGTAGAGGAAGATGGGCACGGACGTTAGCCCAGGGCCAGTCTTCCTCAGCAAAAAGAGGAGGATTGGCAACGGATGTTAGCTCAGGGCTGGTCTTCCTCACACACACACACACACACACACACACACACACACACACACACACAAACCAAACACGCTGTACACATCAGTTCATATGTCTAAAGGTTTTTTCTAGGTTATGTTGCTGGGATGTAGGAATGGGAACACGTTCAACTTTACTTGAAAATGCCAATTATTTAGCAATGTGGTTCCCTTCTATTCCCATTTTGCTAAAGGTTTTATTTTAAACCTTCAAGGAATGTTCAAATTTATCAAACATCTATCAAACATCTAAGATGCTACGGATTTTTTCCCCTCCTTTAGAAACTGTGAATGTGGCAAATTATGTTAGTTGATTTTCTAATATTTAAACCAACCTTACATCCCTACAATAAATCTAATCTGGTCATGATATACTGTTTTGGTATCAAAGTTATGTTAGCCTCATAAAATGCTTGAGGACTATGCCCTCTTTAATCCATAATCTGGAAAAACCAGTGCAAGATTAGAACCATTTGTTTCTGGAATGTTTGGTATCACTTGCCTATCTGGGCCCGGAATTTTCTGAAGGAAGACTTTTGACCACTGAATCAATTTCTTTATGAGACCATTCAGTTTTTCTATTTTTCTTCTGACAGTTTTGGTAAACTGTCTTATTCTACTAATGTATCCACTTCACCTATATGTTCAAACTTCTTAGCATACAGTTGTTTATATAACATCTATTGCCTTCTAAATGTTTGCTTTATCTATAGCTAAATCTCCCTTTCCTTTACTAAGATGCTTATGTGTAGCATCTTTTTCTTGATCCGCTTTATCTCTAGTAACTTTTTGGTCAGGTCTTTTTCAAGAACTACTCTTAGCTTTCCCGATCCTATTCACTGCCTATTGGTTTTCTACTCCATTTGTTTCTACTCATATCTTTCGGATTTCCTTGTTTTTATTTTTCTTTATATTGGGCTTCATTAATCTTTAAATTGGATACATATTTATTTTTAGTCTTTTTTTTTAGTCTTTCTTTTGTAAGAAACATTGAAGGCAATAACTTTTCCTCTACCTTTTTAACTTCATACCACATGTTTTGATTTGTAGTATTCTTCAGTTATTTTTGAGTTATAAAGATTTTCTAATTTACATTATACTTTCTTCTTGGACCCACGCTTTCTTAATTTACAAATATATGGAGGTTTTCTAACATCATTTTATTTTGCTAGGTATATTTTTAAATTCTCTACCCTTCCCTTCTCTCTGGAGGTTTTACACTCTTATTTTTATTCTTTTTGTGGTTACATAGTTAATTAATCAAATTCTAAAATTATTCGATATATTTATTCTCAACAATGCAAAGGATGTTAAGACACTATAACTCCTACCACTTCTATTACCTTGATTTATGTTATTGTTGTTATGTAATCCTTTTTTTTTACTCCACAACTATTGTCATTTTAAGCAATCAGTGTTTGTTTAAATTTGCCTAAATATTTGCTACTTTATTCATCCTTCTGAGAGAATTTCAATTTGGGATCTCTCTTTTCTGCCTGTAGAATTTACGTTATTGAGGGTCAGCTTGGCAGCAAACCCTCAATTCTTTTTTCTAGTCCAAAAGTCTTATGCCCGTGTTCACAAAAGATATCTTTGCTACATATGTATAATTCTAGGCGGAGAGTTATAATCTCTTGGCCCATTGAAGATATTAATCTATTGTTTTCTGGCTTCCTTTGTTCACACTGAGAACTCAAACTTTGGGTGTTCATTGTTCCTTTGAAAATAATGTCTTTATTTTCTCACTGCTTAAAGATCTATTTTGTCTTTCATGTTTGTAGTTTCACTATGAAGTGTCTATGGGTGAATTTTCTTCACCCATAAGATAATTGCTTATTATCTTGCTTTTAATTTGTTAGTCTTCCTGAATCTGTGAAAGAAAATCCTTAACGACTTTCTCTTTGACTATGTTCTCTTTCATAGTCTATTCTCCTTTGACTTTGGGGGTCCCACATTCACTTAGCATTTGGCCTCTGATTATTCCTTATTAACCTGCTCACTTATTAATGCCATTTTAAAGACTTAAAAATATATATATTTCTAGCCCTTTTACTTTTTTCAATGGGAGAGTTGGTCAGAATGAATACCAAGTCTACTCCATTAGAGGAAATTTACATTCCCTAACATGATTTTTATTTTAAATCAATTTTAATAGGAAAAACACACAAAATCTCAACTCTCAGCTCAATCCTTGCTTAAGCCACCTCCAACCATGTGTGCTGCCAGCTGTTTGCCAAATGCCATTTAATTGCTAAGGAAGTGGGAAACCGTTGCCTGTAATTAAGAAGGTTTACTGGTTAGAGAGAGATTTTCTGTTGCTTTTACCTTTTCCAGTATGTGAGATCTAAAAAGGAAAAAACTGGTGTTCTGTTAGAGCCAGAAGCCATCTCTGTATCTGAGCCATCATCTGACTGGTTACTATAACAAGGAGACTGAGCTGGGGAGGCACTTGAGGTGGTACTGTGAGCATCAGAATCTGCAATAAGGAGAAAAAAATTATATTTTCATTATATGCAACTGCAACTAAGCCTCAGCATAAAACACTGAATGAGTTAGTAAAAAGAAGAAAAAGGAAAAAAGAATTTATTTTCTATTTACTATTGTTATCTGAAGACATTTGTACTACAGTGCTTCTAAAAGAAATGAGGACTTAAGCTTCCAGGAAGACAAAAGCAGACATACTTTTCCCTAGTCCTCCTGCTAATAAGTAAAACTAAAAACCCTGGACATTACATATAAAACAAACCTAAAAACTCTGAAAGCTGGCAACAGCTAGGGAGCTGAAAACCCAAGGAAGGACGTGGTGGTGAGTTCCGTAGTTTTTATGGGTTTTCTTTTTGCCTCATAAATCCCAGTCTTGGAGCTGAAGAAGCCAGCAACCGAGAAATGCCAATGGGTGCAGACAGGAAAAAAAAAAAGCCTGTTCTCTCTAACCAAAGGACCAGTAAAGGAGCAGCCTAGCAAGACAGGAAACTTTTATTAGACAATAACCACTCAACTGCCAAACAACACACAAAAAAATAGGCCCCCACCCCACCTACTCCCAGCAAAGGCCAAGTGGGGAGCCTAGATTTCCATTCTGTGAGGCACCCCCCTCAACACCTCCGCCAGGGTGGAGTCAGAGTAAGCTTATTGAATAGTCAGGACTTTCACTATGGCCCACCAGGAAGGAGAGCACCCCACCATATGGGAGCCCTAACTCCTATCCAGCAGCAATGAGGAGCTCCTCCCACCTCAGAGGTCAATAGAGGTCGAGTGGGAAACCTGATTTGTAATACCACCTGGCAGTAACAAGGTAGTGCCCCTCCCCCACTTCCCCTGCTGGAAGGGTGTCAAAAAGCCAGTTAAAACAGGTTTAAATAAGACCCAGAGTCTCATAATATAATTTAAAAATGTCCATGTTTCAACCAAAAGTCACATCACAGCCAGAACCAGGTCTCAAACTGAATGAAAAGGATTAACACCAAGATGACAGAGATATTAGAATTATCTGACAAAGATTTTAAAGTCAACCATGATAAAAATGCTTCAACAAGCCATTATGAACACGCTTGAAACAAAAACACAGCCTCAGCAAAAAGATCAAGTAAAAAAATTAATAAAAAGTATAAAGAAGAACCAAGTGGAACTGAAATTCAAACTGAAAAACTATGATAAATGAAATAAAAAGCTCAGTGGATGCACTCAACAGCAGAACACAGGGGACAGAGGAAACAATCAGTGAACTGGAAGAAAGAACAACAGAAATTACCCAACCTGAACAACACAGAGAAAACAAATGAATAGAGCCTCAGAGACCTGTGGGACCATAATAAAAAATCTACATCCACGTCTACATTGCAGTCCTAGAAGGAGAGGAGAACGAGGGTGAAGGTCAAAAAGTACTCGAAGAAACATAATGGCTGAAAACTTGCCAAATTTGGCAAGAGACATAAACCTATAGATTCAAGAAGCTGAGCAAACCCCAAACAGGATATACTCAAAGAAATCAATGCCAAGACACGTCGTAATTACACTTCTGAAAACTAAAGACAAAGAAAAAAATCTTGAAAGCAACAGAAGAAAAACGACATCTTACCCATAAAGAGAAAACAATAGATCCTGATTTAATAAGAGATAAAAGCAATTTGTCAAATGCAAGCTAAACGTGATTTAGTATTTTTGCCCTCAGAAGACTTCACATACATTTGGAAGCCAGAAAATAAATCTTTTGGTTGACAGTCACTGGGCTATAAGGCTATCCTGCTGCTATTCCACAGCAACAGCAAAACCACAAACGGGTTGAGCCTAACAGACGTCTTACTTTTAGCTCAAGACTCCTCCCTCCTATGATGGGTGGATAGAGCAATCCTCCAATTCAAAGAACCAATCAAATATTTATTATCTACCAGACATCAAACCCTGTGTCATATCCTGCATGGGAAGAAACAGACTAAAGAAAATGTTTTTGAATACAGTTCACAAGTGTTTTGTATTAACAAAAGTTTACATAAAATTAGGTATCTAAAACAAAGAAAGCACTATTAGTGTTTTTAATATGTTCATTTACTTCCAATACAAGAATAGCTTAACTTCATCAAAACCAAACAACATCCTCAAGAGTAGCGGGCTTTAAAGGAATAAGTCTAATGGAATGTTTAAAAGACTTCCCAAATAATTAATGGCAGCAGCAGTTAGCTCTATGCTGCTTAAGAAAACTCACTATCCTAGAAAGTGCTTAATATCTATGAACCATTTGAAATTGCAGTTATTCAACCATTTTCTACCTAAAAAATGACAATTCCATATGTTTAATCTAATACCTGGGATACTAGGATACAACTAACTATATACAAAGGCAGTTAGGAAGGAAAACTCTCTTCTAGAATGTAGGTCTGGAAATCCTTCAAGGAACTGCAATTTTTAAAATCGTAAAAATTAGGTAGGATTTGGAAAGGCACAAAGGAGTAATTAGATAGCAGGGGGCAAGTAGGGACAATGAGCAGAGCTGTGGAGCAGAACATACTATGCACATGAAGGGTACTGACTCAGCCCAAATATTCTTTGCCTAAAATATTCTTTGCTCTAAAGACTTGCTAGGGATTTTCAACTTTATTCTTTAGCAACCAGAAATCATTGCAGATTTTAGGAAGAAGGATGACAAAAAGAATAGCTATCATTTATATAGGAATGTTTTGTTTTACAAAACCCCTTTCTACTTGATTATCCCCATTTCCCTGATTAGGAAATTATGGTTAAATGTTAAGTAACACAAGGGTCACATATTTGTCAGTGTCAAGGACTGTAACTCGAATCCAGATCTTCAAGCCCTAGGTCCAATGCCTTTCCAGTATACCACAAAGGAAACAATGTCTCAGGAAAAGGAATAAAGATACATGCAGGATGCATGGAAGCAAATATATAACCAGAGGCAGGGAAACCAGTTACTGGGTTATGTATGAAAATTAAAATATCTCAAAACAGTTATGTTGTACACAGGTGCTAGCTAGCAATTCACAACGCACCTGGGAAAACCCTGTTTCACTCTGAGCCTCCAAACCCACACACCTTTTCGAAGGGACTTATTTTCAGTCTCCAAGCCCTCCATAACACAGCTTTATCATAAAAATCTAAAATTACACTGGACATATTCCCTTAAGTAAGGCAAAAGTTAGTCAGATATCACTTTCCCTATAATTAAAGGGAGGAGCGAAGAATAAACATGAATAATCAATTCCGCTAGGCTTCAAGTGGTAGAAGAAAATTACTATTTCCCAAATGTTCATTAAAACACCTAGTGAGAATGGAGGGTAGTTAAAGTTAGTCTTTTTTCCCCTTAGTGATAGCTGATTAGGAAAGGAATATGTATAATTAAAATACATACATAGTTGATGTTACCTAAATATTTCACTACAAATGAATTAAAATATTTTAGCCAAAGATTAAATATATCATTAATAACTATGGACTCTGTTAGCACCTATTTACTTGAGAGCACAAAGTCAGTAGCAGGTCTGGAAAGACTTCAGAATCCTAGGGAATTGGTCATACCACCCCAGAGAACAGGGTGGTATTGTAGAAAGAGCACATGGCTTTGAAGTTAGACAAATCCAAGGTCAAATTCACCCTTATCACTTACTAAGTGACCTGGGTCAAGGTTAAATCACCACTCTGTACTTCCTATCCTAATCTCTAAAATAGAAATCACTAAGATAATTATGTATGTAAAGTGCTTAGTACATATACCAAAATGCTCCAGAGATGATAGTTCTTCTTTCCTCCCTCTTCCTGGCCAGTAAATTTAACTGTCTTTTTCCTTTATTCTAAAACAAGCATTGATTGGTAACATTTTGCCTAACAGGGTCCTACAATTTTTTTTTAATCCTAAAAACTCCAATACAGGTCTACAATCCATATCCACAATTCTGAAAAAACTCTACAATAAGAAAGCTTATTCCCAACCCATGTGGTCACAAAATCTGGCCTGACCTGAACTATAATTAGGTAGCTAAACCTGACTAGCCTATTTACGGTTTATTTATTCCACCTATGTGAATTTTCCTACATTTTTGCTGCAGAAATACGAATGCGTTTGATTCAATAGTGCTGCCTCTGACCCCCCACCCGGGGGTGATACAAATGTAACATACCATTATATGCACTCCATTTCCTTTTCAAAATCTGGAATCTAAATTCCCAAATACAGATGTACCACTACAGGTGTCCTTCCCCCCAACAATGACTTCCTGTAAGAGTATATGAACCTGATATTAATTTGTTATTCCTTTCCCGTTCCATCACCCCACACAATACACACTGCCTCCTAAACCTGAAAGTCCTGAGGCCAGCTTTACTGCAATAGGTGAGTTATGATTTCTCAAGTTACGTTCCAGAAATCCTGGGCTTTGCTCTCAGATTGTCCACTAATTATTTACCTTTCTGCATATCTCCAGGCCTCAACTTCTTATGCACAATAATCAGGTAAACAAGCTTGAAAAATGCATCTTCTAGAAAATTAAGATGTCAGCGAAGAGATCAGAGTGGTCTCAGCACAATTTGAAGAAGGGGCTAGCTAGCGAAAGTACTTGTATGACCTCAGAATCAAAGATAAGAGTTTCAAGACTTCATAGAAATAAAATGGTATCTCTAACACGTCAACATTGTCTTCCAACACTCTTTTTTTTTAAAAAGCAATAAAAAACAATCCATACACACCATATGCCACCCCCAGACAAAAATAAAAACAACTATTCTTAAGTACTCATGTTGCAATATCAAACTTACTGTGACGTTTAAATTCTTTCTGCAGTTTACTGATCTGGTTGCTTTTTATCCTGTTTCCAGACAGAGTTTTCACTTTCTTTGGTTTCAATGTAGTCTTTAGACTGGGTCCTGCTCTTGCATCTACCACCTGGAAGAAAATACTGAATATTTAATACCTTTTAAAAAATGACACCTCTGTATTCCTTTGGTCTGGACGAATGCCTATTAGGAGTCCAATTTGAGAACCATAGTTTTCTAGTCAGAGTGTTTGAGAGCCCAAGTGCACTTTTAATCATCACATGGTATTAAAGAATAAGTAGTTATCTAATGGTTTTGTTTTTTTTCTTTGAAATAGGTTAATAGCAGGAGTCTGCAGGACAAAAAATTTAAATAGATTTACACATGGTGAGAAAGACCCAAGTAAGTAAATAAAAATCAAGCCTAACAACTAACACTGCTACAGTGTGATGTTTGGCAGTTTACAAAAAGCTTTTATATCCTTTTACCTTCACCACAAAGCAGTAAAGGGGCTATTTTTATTACTCCAATTATCTATTTTGCCTTATTCACTAAGCTAGCAAATGGGCAAGGGTCATGGGTGGGGAGAGAGACAAGACTCAGATCAAAGTTTTCAGACCTCTGCTTTGTGCTCTTTTCCCTGTACACCCTTAATCCCTGAGGTCAGTTACATGAGGGCAACGGCATGTTCTCCCAGTCTAGCATGGCCACTGGTCTCGCCCCTGTGGTCCCAGTTCTCACGCATTCACTCACATTTACTCTTTGCAGATTTCTACCCTTACATAAAATGGTTGCCATCGCCTTCAAAATCACAGTTTGAATCTTCTCCAGAGAAGCTATTAACTAAAGAAAAACTCACTTTTTTATAAGTTAACAGACCCACAAAACCTATCATAATAATGTAATATTGTCACCAAAGGACTGTGTAAGGCTACCGTAGGAAAAAAGGTGAAGAATAAATGCCTGCCTATTTAAAAATAAATATTTTGTATACATGTCCCAAATATTCTGAAAGCTAGCATACAGAAGAATTAAATAAGACTTAACAGTGTTCTGGTCATTGAAAATATTTTATGAAGAATTCTAGTGAGATTATAATGTGAAAGGGCATACAGAACACACATTTACATGCCAGTTTGATCTCAACTAGATTTACCTACAGAGAATAACAATAGCCTCCAACTAACTGAGTGATTACTATGTGTTATACCTTCCATATACCATCTCACTCAGTTCTCACAACAGCTCTAGGAGATAGCTGTTATCTTTATACTTTATGAATAAATGTAACTTGCCCAAAGTTCACAACTAGTAAGTGGTAAAGACAGGGTTCAAAACCAGTTGATTCTAGGGACAAGCCGGGTGGCATAGCGGTTAAGTTCTTGTGCTCCGCTTTGGTGGCCCAGGGTTCGCAGATTTGGATCCTGGGCGTGGACCAATGCACCGCTTGTCGAGCCATGCTGTGGTAGCATCCCATATAAAGTAGAGAAAGACGGGCACAGACGTTAGCCCAGGACCAGTCTTCCTCGGCAAAAAGAGGAGGATTGGCAACGGATGTTAGCTCAGGGCTGGTCTTCCTCACACAACACAAAAAAACAAAACACAGTTGATTCTAAAACTATCTGCTCATTCATACCAACATAAGTTAGGATAAATGTTATCCAAAGAGATGAAAAAAGGATCCAAGTCTAATTAACTCTAGGAATTTCTGGGTTAAACTTAAAAATATGTGAAATATACACTGTGAATATCCAAAATGGGTATGTTGGCTACAGCCTTACGGAAAATGCCACATCAAGCTATTTTGCTTCCAAACAAGCCAAAATGTTAAGTGATCATGTCTGAGCAGCAACTAGTGTTTTTCTTTATTCTTTTCAGACTTTTCCACCCTGGGAACATATTACTTCCTAAATTAGGGGGAAAACTAATGTTACTTTAAATATAACTGAGAAAGACGAAAGGTAAACTAACATGATTCCAGTTTTTTTTTGAGCCTGCTGGCAATTTCTTCCATCTTTTCACAAGCAGAACACAGGCGTTACAGATGTCTCCTGAGCGAGTCTCATGCAACCTGATAAGAAAACAATCAAACCTTTATTAGTCTCCTTTTCATTAAAGCATTCACACAAGTACATTTCTTTTGGAAAAACTACCTCCATTTATAGTTTATAGATGCTATTTTTAATTGTCCTGGATGATCCAGTTCCACTGTTTCTGTAGTATTATTTCAGAAATATAGTTAACTTCTAGATCCAATTCTATGTACTGCAATTTGGACATTTTGAAATAAAGAATGTTTTTAAAATTAAACAATAGTAAAATTTAAAACCTAGAGGAGATTCCTGGTCACCATATTTTAAACAATGCTGTACAACTGATCTTTCTTGAAAAGTATAGATACTTTCTAAGGAACAAAATGCCACCCTTTAAGTAAAACAATGTGCCGTGATATTCTAGTTGTGCAAAAAACAAAACCAGAGAGGCACTGTAATTTAAAAAAAGTGATTATAACTGCATAGGAGGGAAAGAATCCATAGGACTAGTTGTCAAGCTGTTTTTTAATTACATCTCTGAGGAACTTTCATTTACTACATTTTTTCTGTATTATAAATACATACAGAAAAATACTGATAATATTTATTACGTATACAATTGGAAATGAAGACATTATGAGAAAAATGTAATTTAAAAAGTCAAGATCAGTAGAGACTCTTTCTGACAACCTTCAAAATAACTACAAAGTCCAGGACTAACAATAAATGATCAACAAATGTTCTGATAAGAAAAACAAGGTGGTGAAGTTAATTCTGAAATGGTTCAACATCAAGTATTTTATTTTATCCAAGTATTTGTTGTCGCCTTGCTTGGAAATAGTCCCCTATGCTGTGATCTTTTTCACTCTAAGTACAGTACAAACATCAAATGATCTTACCCAAAACAGCTCTGGAAGTCCTTTTCATAGCGTTTACTGTCAGTGAATCGAGAACTGGAGGACTTAGCTCTGCAAATACAGCAGCCCTCTATACTTCGGTACATCTTTGGCTTGTGAAAACCAAACATCTTTTCTTCTGGGCAATAGTCTGTAAAGCCAAGGGAATTGACACAGCTTTGTTGAGAGCTATTAACAAGAAACCATTAAAAGAGAGCTCTCTGCTCCACCCCACCCCCAGCAACGTGGTTTTACATGACCAAGCCAGACAGGGGGGCTCTGAAGACCTCCTGGATCTACCCCCATTCCTGGCTCTAGCATGGCAAGTGTAGAGAACACCCAGAATAGCTCAACGATTAAACAAGGCCTCTACTACCTCCCTCTACCCTCCTGGCAAACACTCATTCTAAAAACGAGGGGAGGGAGGCATTTTTTAAAAATCAAGTTTTTAAACAGAAAATACAACAAACTCTCCTCACAATCCTATAAAATGATGGAATCATACACAGTGAAGAACACACCCTAAAATTTAATCTAAGGCACCCTCTTTTATTTTGCACCTTTGCATTAATGTGATTCCCCTTTGGGGAAATTATGAGCATTTACCATGACCACTATTTGATACTAAACACACAAGTAGCTCAATATGTATCTACTTTGCCCTATGGGAAATTAGAGGGGATTTCTTCTGTGATAAATGGGAAGTTCTAAAGCAGGCAAATTGGCCCTGAACTGAAACTACTGAAAGGAGGATGTAAAATTCACAAAAATCCAGGGTTAGAATTTAAGAATTATAATTTCATAAATTAAGAGAAATAAAGAATGAGCTCATGTTGCCTGACTACTGGTCTGCCACTCTGTTGTTACAGAGGTTTTTGGAGCTCTTCTATGATGCTCTGCACCTGAGAGCAGTAATAGAGGGAGGCAGATGTCCAAGAAATGGAGAGTGAGATAAACTGTGATTCCCATGATCAAAAAAGATCTCAACATCAAGCAACGGAGCTCAAGGGCTAGATACAGCAAAAATGTAGCAGGCGGTAAATGTGCACCTTAGAAGTAATTTAGAATATCCAAACCAAGGGCCAACTTCATCAAACATCTGGATCAAGAGAGGTGATGAAAAGGCAACGATTATAGAAACTAAACCCCAATGGCCAAGTCCAGAGGATGTGTGTGTGTGTGTGTGTAAGGGTCCAACTACAAATTATCACAAAAGCATCATATGAAGCATCAATAAGAGAAAATTATTAACCAATTAATTTGTGCCCATAATTTCAGTAGTTATAACCACAGATCACCATCCTTTTAAAGTTCTTTTAGAAATACACTCAAATATATGAATAAAACAAAAACTTCAGTATTTGTCTTTGGATGATCTCTTGCCTGATCCCATTCCATTCCAGGTCTGGTTAGTATACTAGAGCAAGTATTTATCAAAGTGATTCAGAGAAATAACCAAGTATCCAGGCTTTTTGTTAGTGTCTGTGTGTGTGTATGTGTGTTTGAGATTGAGAGATTCTGAAATATAAACAGAGGGTTTATAATTTGTTTTTAAGAAAAGATTTTAATAGCAAATAATTAGCTAAATACTGAAGCTTTCCTTTTAAACAGGGGCTATTGTTCCTCAAGTGTTTTTCTTTAATGTTTTTGTTGGTGAGGGAGGCAGGCAAAGAAGGGAGGAGGGTGGAGCAGAAAGCCACTGATGCATTTCAATAATTTAGTCTAAACTAACAGTTACTCCAATTTAAGAACTGCTAAAACAGGAAAACAAAATATTCTTAGTTGATTAAGTCAATTATTTTTGTTAAATGAAATACTTGGGAATTTGATTTTTTGAGAAGAAAAACATGAGGAAGTCACTCTATATATAGCAGGAAAAGGTATAGTGAGGCCTGTGAAATGAGGCATATTTTTTCAATCTAACAACAAACCCGCAAGACAAACGAAAAGAAAATGGCCTCCTAAAGAAAATGGTCATGTGTTGCTTTGGAAAAAGCAATGTCAAATGACACAGGATTATAGAAACTTTAAAGAGAAGAATGCTAAGAAAGTAGAAGTTATTGCTTTAATTTGTATATTCCTGTTTTGAGGCAAAAATATAAGATAACTCTTTCTAGTCTTTGCACCAGCCTGTGGGCTCTCAAACTCCCCTAACATCCTCCATTACCACCAAGGTCAAAAGTCCACAGTTCCTCTTACAGTCGCCAGCTTCATCAATAGCTCTAGGAAACTTCAGCCTCCCTTCTCAGCAAGGACAAAGGAAGTACAGCAAGAAAGGCCAGTTCACTCCATTAATACACAGAGCAAATCCTATTAAAACAGATAGATTTCTCTCTCTACCCTCACAATTCCCTTTCCATAAATAAACATGCCATCAAAACTATACGGCATTCAGACCATCTCCAAGATATGAACTACCTTCACTGAGGGTGGATTTGACCAAGAAGCCATAGTTTGTGCCAACTATCACGCTGGCAAGCTGTTCAGGAATGCTAGGGCTATCAACACCGAGGCTTTCCTTTTCATCAGCAGCTATTGTGCATCAAGTGTTCATCTTCAATATGGTTTTTTTTATTGGTGGGGATCTCCGCAAAACTTACCCAACAGTCCCCGCCAGACATTCCTTTCTTCAGTTTGAGGAACTGTCTTCTTAGACATCAGGGAAAATAAAATAGCCTGATGTCTTCTGATGAATAATCCTTTACGTAGCTCTGTGACCTTATGTTTGTCCTGACAAAATTCTTCTGCCTAAACATCTGAGACGGATCTAAATCCCAGGTTCACTCTCTTCCAGACAGTGCCAAATGCAGAAAGGTGGGAGACACTTGCCCTGACGCAACACGTAAGTAGCACATGAAATTTTTCATGGATGATTACTTAATACCTGTTAAACCTTTTCTGAGCTTATTCTCACCTTGAGAAGCACCTGGGAATCTGCAGCAAATACACAGGGGTTTCACTTTGGGCTTTGTTTACAGCAGCCCAGTTAAGCATGGTTGGTGTTGAACCATTTTGAGCTTTGGGGAACCCAGAGATTAACTGAAAGTATTTTCACAAAATCTATTGACCCATTAATGTTTTAAAAAAAAGGAAAAGCAAAAAACCTACTTCACCTCTGGAGGAAAACTAAGGACAAAATGTCTCTGAAACCAAGTTACTTTATCTATTTGAGAAGGTGGTGGGTGGGCGTGACACAACTTAATTTTAAACTCAGAGCTTCCGTTATGTCAACAAACCTGGTGATTCTTTAGAATACTTCTTACCTAGTCCCACATTTGTGCAATATTAAATGATTCCTCCAAAACAATCTATTTTGTTTGTTTAAATGACACTGTCAGCTATTAAACTATTTGGGACTTTTGCATCTATTCTCATAGGTGTCACATCACTCAGCACTATGTTTTAATAGAAGGAAGCAAGTACCATCTGCTTCCCAATTGATGAATAGTTACAGATAAGAGTAGACCCAATACATTGTCACCCTTAAGCATAAGTTTGGGGAAAGCAGAAGAAAATTAAACCTTGAGATAAAGCCAAAAATCAGGAAAAGACTTAAAATGCTGATTAAAAACTGTCATTTGTCTTCCAAAATTAGATAGTGGTGATGGTTGCAAAACTCTATAAATATACTAAAAGCCATTGTATAGTACACCTTAAAAGAGTGAATTTTATGGTATGTGAATTATATCTCAATAAGCTTGTTTTTAAAAATAAAAATAGACTGGGTAAGGAATTCTCCTGTCCTTATTCATCGTCATAACCTAAGCATCTAGAATAGTGCCAGTCACTTAGTAGATACTCAGTAAATGTATTGATTAAATTTTTTTTAAAAGCTGTCATTTGTACAGCACTTCACTCTCTATAAAGCACTTTCCTTGACATTTGGCTACTGTCAGCCAAACAGCCACAAATTTTTTAAATACTGTAACAGTTAAAGACAAATCAACCACGCTAAAGTTACTGTTTTACTGAATTTAATTCAATCTCCCAAAGTCAAAAAGATTAAAGTTAATACCTAAAACAGCAAAAGCCATAAGAGAAATAACTGTAATTATATGAACAAAATATCATAGACAACAAAAAGTGAATTTTTAACATGCAACAATTCTAAACATTTGTTTTGATTGATTTGTTGGGGTTTCTTCTACTTTAAAGCTGTAAATTTCATATAAATCTAATGATCAACTTAATGAAAGGATGGAGAATGCGACCTTAGTGTTGAGACAAAGAAAAGGAGAGGTAACCATCCTGTATCAAAGATACGAAAGGGCCAATTTTCATATCACCTAATGAGATTATGATGCCAAAGAGCAGGGACTGATGTCTTATTTTACACTTAGTTCAACAAACATAAGGTAGTTTGCTGAATGCAATATGATATAAATGGGAAAGAAAAGGAATCTTCACAGCAATAGCCAATACTGAAGGGATGCTATTTAAAAAAAGTTTTCTGATAAATAATTCTTCTCTTATAGATGATCTCATAAATTTTAATAATACCAAATACCTGATTTCAAGCTCCAACCAGAAAACAGCATGAAAAATAGTGAAATGTCAATTTTAGAGGTTTTAGTACCCTTTTTAATACAGAATTAGGAGACAGTAAGGTGAAGAACTTAATTCTGTATTTTCTTGCCTTTTAAATCTTATAAGGGTGTTCATTTAACATTTAGGAAAATGGAGAAGGTTCATATTAAGATAAATGTAACATCTACAAGGCTCACCTTAGTTAGTATGCTTTGAAGGATACCAATAGTTCCTCCTATATAATAACTTCCCCAATTCCACTTCTAGACTCCTTCTGGGTATATTCAAAAATACCTTTCAAAACTTAAAATACCACTGGATGGACAAGATAGAGGAAAACCGAGAGAGAAGTACACCAAGGGTAATAAATCAACTTTATATTTAACTTCACAACCTGTCCATGCCATCCGGGGACGGAAATTCTGATACACACAAATTAGGGGTATAACCTCCCAAATTAAAGCATTCCTAAATTAAAGTGTTCTTAGTTTTCAATAGCCCAAAACCCCATAACTTCTAATCATCACTTTTTCTTTCTAAAAACCAACTGACCTAGACCTTTAAAAAAAAATACACAAGATATTGGAAGCAACCTACACGTCCATGGATTCTCAGACTGGTTAAATTATGTTGTCTTTATACTACAGAATACCGTTTCAGCCCTTAAAAAGAATGCAGTAGATCTACAACATGTGCAGGGAGGGAACTATTCAAGATTTCTATCTTGTTTTGTGAAATAAGCAAGTTGAATAATAGTTATACAGTATAATCCCATAGTATGTTTTTTAAATGAGACCTTAAATACAGAAACTGGCTTTTTAAAGTAGATTTTTAAAAACTAGTAACTAGTGGTTGCCTCTGAGGGGGTGCAAGAATGAAGGAAGCTTACTTTCAATTTACTTCCTTCTATACCATGTTTTTTTTAACCAAGAGCACCACGCCCCAAAACCTTAGTTATCATCACACACCTTGACTTAACTAAAAAGGAATCTGAAAAAGCCCAGAGAGCTTAAACAAACTTCCTCAAAGATGTACAGATGGAGAGATACACATTGGGAAATATACTCCACAGGAGAGAGTACAGAACAGACTAGCAAGATCAGAATAGACAAGAGAGCCGAATGGGAAGGAAACTGCAGAGGAGAGACAAGCAAAAGATTTGTAAAGTGGGAAGGAAGCAGCGGTGAATAACGACAAAAGGAACCAAGCAACCAAAGACAACTTTGAAGTGAAGGAGATGCATTTCTTTAGAGCTGAACTTTAAATGACAGGATGGAAAGGAAGAGAAACAAACACGAAAAAACACTTGTGATCAAGAGCTATGTGCAACCTTGAGATGCTGTAACTGGTACTGCCACCCTCGACACCATTTTAGTCAGTGGTAGGCTACCTTTAATCCACTCTTAGTACTGGATCCAGCAAACAGTAACAGTGTAACTGGGGCAACACTCTTCACAAAGGGTCAAATAGGATATAAGTGTTTTGCGTTCTCGCGCTGCTAGGCCACTTGGTTGCAGTATTCCCCAATGAGGAGATGTGTTTTATCAGTGCTTAATGAAAGTCATGGAGCAATTAAACAGTATTATTCCTCTTACCTGCTTCTAGATACCAGCCCACATCCCAGGATCAAAGGTTCTGAATTTACTTTTTCACTTTTAAGGGACAAATTTAAGCTTGCCTGGAGGAAAACTGAGAAAGGGGTGGTGGACCCTACTTGTTTGCCAATAGCTTCTCCGAACATGCACCCAGTCTCTTGAGAAATTATATGGTAAAGTATTTATAACTGTGGCTGCCTATGGAATCCACACTTAGCAGAAGAGCCTAGAACTCATCCTACAGGAAAGGAGTCAAACTTAGAAATAAGTCTTCAACTGAAATAGCATAGGTTAAAGATAAATATCACAAATCCAGGTCCCTGAGTTTTAGACAGTGTAAAAAAAATACCAGGTCCTCCCATTTTGATAGTGTAAAAAATATTGGGTATCCCAATTCCAGATTAAGAGCTATTCCAGAGGATAAGAAAGTTGTAAAGGTTGGGGAGATCGTATTTATTTGCTTTTAAGGGACAATTATCAGTTAGGAAATGTAACTATTGTGAAGTCTGGTGGAAAAGGCACTGTAATAAATCAACTTGAAGTCTATTTCTGCTTCTGTCTTTACAACTGACCAGGAAGTCACTTCTAATTTTATTTGCCCCTCTGTAATATTAGGGTAAAATCTCACTTCTACTTTCCAGGGGTGCTGTGAAGCAAGAGTATGAAAATATCAGTGTGTGTATACCATTTATTTCCTTGGATTTATAATACTTGCACATTATAGAAATATAAACTCCATCTGTCCCAGGGCATGTGCAACAAATTAAACTGAGGGTAAAATCCTGATTTCTGAAAATTTTCTTTTAAGCCCAGGTCTGTGAGAAGAGGAACTTAACCTTTTCAGGGAGACTTTAAGGTCATGAAACTAGACCATATTCCTTTCTGTGGAGCTGTTCTCCCATTTTAAAGCTTGACAAAAATGTTAAGAAAGGGAGTATGGGAGCACACACCTAGTCTGAGCCAAACCTCAGGAAACTTCCTTAAGCTCTGACCCTTCCATTTTCTCATCTATAAAATAAGGATAAATCCTAACTCTTCTGAATAATACCTGTAAAGCACCAACACAAGGACTGGCAGTCCTCACGTTTAAATGCCCTAAAATAGAGTCTGGAAGTCAACTGGGCTCTTCCTTCTCATCCTCTGTGTGGCCCCCACCACGTCCATGATGAAGTCCTTAGAGATTCTGCTGCGTCCTTCACTTCTCTGCTTCATAGCCCTTCCATCCCTGCTGTCTGGTTGTCCCTCATCACGCTGCTTGAACTCCTGTCAGAGTCTCATAACTGACTTCCCTGCATCCTTCAAACAGGTGCTATCTTCCTAAAGTTCAAACATTAATCATCCCTTCCAAGTCACCAACACTGGCTTCAGGATAACATCTAAACTCCTTGGCAAGAAATTCAAAGCTTTTCAGGATCTGGTCCTGCCTACCTGCTGCTCCCAACTTGGAATTCTGATATTCCAGGAGTGTCAAACTAACTTCAATAACTAGCCACTTCTCTACTCAGGCTGCTGTTTCTGTCTGAGATGGTTTCTCCTCCAACTCCTGAATCTGGGAAATTCTTTAAGTATTATTTCTTTTTATAAAACCTCTCCATATCTTTATTAGAATGCCCAACATACAGGATTTCACATAGTTGTTTACTGTATTATCTCCTCTACTCAGTGATAACCTGTTGCAGGGCAGGAACTAAGTCTTATATTACAACCAGGTGCTGACTACACAGTACACAGAAACGGGTGGAATTTGCTAACTACCTGAAGAGTGGGGTAGCCAAAACAGATCGAAACAGTATACTTAAGGGCACAGAATGAGAACCGGTGTCCAAAATAAAGACGTGTATTAAAAAACCGATATTTTGAATGGAGTCATTTTTCTTTAATATTTAGTCTACAGGCTTTTATAGAAAAAAAAATTGTGAGGTTTAAAGATTTCCAGGAAATGTAAACCGAATGAATTATTTTAATTAGAGAAGATTAATAGTAAACAATTCAATGCTTTCATAACAATTGGTTGGAAAAATATTTCTTGCTTACTTCAATCAGGGATGTGGGGAGGAAGAAGGGATTAGGAGAATAGTGTGGGGAGAAATGAATCTCAAAATGAGAGCTATTTAAACTCAGCATACATCAACATCAACCAAATTAAGCTAAATCAAACTTATAATAGGTGGAAACAACTAAATATGATGCTAGAAATAAACTATCTTAATTCAACTGCAACTTTTGCACTTGAATATGTAATAGCAAACGTGTCTGTGACTCCTCTATCTCTGGTGCAAAAAGAAAAACTCCCTTGCTGGAAAACAAACTCCCTTCTTTTGAACTACATGCATTTCCAGAATACAGAAAACCTTAGTTGCATATTCAATTAAAAGAGAAATTGGAGAACCAAAAGACAACAAAGTATTTTCAATTTATAACCCACAGAGTCAAAACTAAAGGTGGGAAATCCAGGACACTCCTGTGGACAAAGAAATCGGGAAGAAACAAAATGGCATTTTCTAGATTTCCACAGGACTTTTTGATGTAAAATGGTTGAATCAGAATTGGAAAGGCAACCAGGAGTTGAAGGCAGTGTCTTCCCAGAACCAGTTTCTGAAGGTGGGGGAGGGGACCAAAGACACTCCTCCTTTCCATTCAACATTCATTGAATAGTTCCTCCAGCAAGAAACTAACCCAGGCCTCAGTCGTGTCTTCTGTAAAATGTCTACTTTCCAAAGTCGTGAGGACAACAGCAGCCAATATTTACCAAGCATATTACCTGCTTAATTATTTACAACCCTACGAACTAGGTATTATTATTACTGCTATTTTACAAGTGGGAAAACTAGACCACAAAGTGGCTTAAGATGATCACAGCTTTGAACCTAGGCATTTTAACCCCCGAGATTTCTGAACAACTAACCTAGCTCTCAACAAATGTGTTCCCTTCATTCTTAGCCAATCATATTCCTAGCATCTCTGAGCAAAAAAGAAAATGTATTATTTTTAAAGCAACATACTCTGTGCCTGGCATGGTAAATTAATTCATCCTCATAACAGCTTAGGAAGTTGGTTTAGATTTCAAATAAGCTTAAGCTTTCCCCAGTGAAAAACTTATTTTACATGGAAAATCATTCTCAAATTGCTTTTCTGACAGAAATCTGCCTGAGTTTGAGCCCCATGAGCCAGGTTTTCCCAGGGCCTGATTACAACTCTGGGAAAAAATTGACCATCCAGGTTCCATCCAGATCTACAGAATTAGGAATGGGCTGCAACAGCAGACTTGAAGCCTGCTGCCCACCAAGATTCTAGAATATACTACCTACTAAACTTTTCATCTCCAACCTCCCTCAAAAGTAATGTAAAAAGGGAAGGCAGCAGAGACCTTGTTTGTGTCTTTCCCACTCTGAATTCACTCACGTTGATAAACCACATCTCTGTTGCACATATCACCTGACATTTAAAACAAAAACCATTAAGCTCTATATATTTGAAATTTGAATTTTCCCAGGATATTGAAATTCTAGCCATAACTCGACTATAAAATACTAATTAAGAAAAACAAATCAAAGAAATTCACAGTGTACTTGCAAAGCACCTCACATGCATTTTAAATACATGACCAAGAGAAGTGTATGCTCAAAGGGAAGGCATGAAGTTATTAAATCCAAAGTTTTCCATTTTCTTGACATGTTCTTTCTATTCACTTCAGAAATGTACTGTTACTAATATTGGTTGCCTTTAGGTATTCGTAACTTGGTGGACCAAAACTTGAGAAAAATGTGTTTGTTTAGTAACAATGAAAAGCACAAAGCAGATTTCAATTTGTATGAATTTTTTGGTGTGTGGGGGCATGGCATCCAAAGATATTACTTTTCTGTAATGACCACTTTAAACTCTAACCCTTAAACACGATCCAAATGCAGGAGAAATCGGGAAAGAAGCAACAGACATGGTGCTGCTTATCGGATGTCTAGACTGCAGGCAAACCCCAAATACCAAAGAAGCATCCATGTGTCAAACCAGCATAATTTTTGAGCTATGCCTGGGGCCACATACCAAAAAAAAAAGTTAGCTTGAAACAAATCTAAGAGGGGTAACCAGAAGGTCAACCCCAGTTCACAGGAACTAGGAAGAAGCTAACAGGGATAGCGAGCCATTACCTGTGTCATCCCCTAGAGCAGCTTCCTCCCAGCCCCCATAAAAAATCTCCAAGAAAGGCCCAGCTCCCTTTGCGCTAGCTTCTTCAAGGTCATCCCAAGATAACGCAGTGAACAATCTCCAAATACTGAGCCAGGCATACCTTCAGGGCCAAGAAAGATCCCCCTTCCCCAAATCATTATATAAATACTTTAAATGCCATCAGGCTTTTCTCCAACTCCACCAGAAACAAAATCCCAGACTTTAATTTAGATTGAGCAACTAATAAACGTGTTCGGTTTTGCAACATAAATTATTAAAAGCCTTTTCAAGTCTGGCAAATTCCAGTTCAAAAACAGGTGCTTTCCGGGTACTTTTAATGACAAGGTTAAATTCATTTTTTTAATTATTAAAAGAAAAAGGGGGGGAGAGTTTTCTTAATCCTCCTTAGGACAACGTGAGGAGTGGGGGGAAAAGATTGCTGGGGTGAAACTGTCTCGCGTAAGGTCCACGCTAAACAGTAATTCCTAGTCTTTCGAGTGCCTGTAGTCATCGAAGGTTAGAGGTAGAAAATAAAAACAAAGAAAGCTACTAGGGTCACAGTTACCAGAACAAACTGCACCGCCCTACCACCCCCAGAAACCACCCCCTGCAACCAAAACAAACCTCACCCCTCCCGGTTCCCCCTCCCACACGTCAACACACAAAGAAAACAGCAGCACGCACAATTCGGCCACGGTCCTCGCTTCCCTTTGTAGGACAGCAGGGAGCCCCAAAACTTCCCCACCGTGGTTTTTCGGGTGTCGTCGGGGCTGGGTCCCCTGAATGTCCAGGCCACGGCTCGGCCGCGGGGGAGAAGGGTGATCGCCGCCCTCGCCGGGCTCCCCGAAAGCAACAAAATGCCTCCCCCGTCCTCTCACGGCCCTCGGGTCCCCCCAAACTGCGCTTCCCCCCCGGGCACGCGGCGACGGCCGAGAGAGAGGCCAGAAGGCAGCAACTGGAAACGCGCCCCGGGGGATGTGTTGGTAAATAAAACAACTTGGATCAGGGAGAAAGTTGCCGTGGAGAGCGGCTCGCGGGGCGCGGGCGGCGGGAGGTGAGCCGCGGCCCCGGCCGCCGCCTCCCTCACCTGCGCCGGAACAACGGGCCCCCGCGCCCGCCCGCCCGGCGCCTCCCGCAGGCCGCGCCTCCCGCACGCCGCGCTGCCGGGGCTTGTTCCTCCTCATGGCTTTGCCCTGACGTAATTCAAACATGGCAACAGTTCGACTTCAAAGGCGAAGCCACAGACCTCCCAGACACAGGCTCCGGGCCGCGGGTAACGGGTCGAGAACTCGGGGCCACGCTCGCCCGGCCCCTCGGCGTCGCGGCAGCCGGCGCTCGAGCCGAAGCGCCGGGGCCCCGAGCCCGCCGCCCCCCGCGCCCGCCCCGAGCGCGGAAGCACGCCGCCACCCCGCGCACCCGCATGGCACCTCACACAAGCAGCGCCGCCAAAGTTTCCCCGCGACGGGCCGAGGGACAAAAGCCCCTCCCGAAACTCGCCCGAACTTCGGGGGGCCCGGCCCGCACCTCCCTCCGCCCCGAGCGCCGGCGGGGCCCGCACGGGCACATGCAGCTCTTTGTTTTCCGTCCAGCCGGGCGCTGCCTACGTGCAGCATCAGGGATGTCGGATTGTTTCTCAGGGGCGAGACCCCGGACGATCCCCCCGGGGAAGGGGCCGGACCCCGCGCCCCGAGAGCCCGGAGCCCCGTCCTCCCCTCCGCAGCAGGCCCATTTCACCCAAGTTTTGCAACGTCCTTGATGAGAAACGCCCGGATGACCCACCCCGCACCAGCGGAGAGTTGGCGACTTTCACTCTGCTTTTTAAACTGGCAAGACGCCATCATCGGCAAATCACATTGTCCGGCCGGCCGGTCCCGACAGCGGCCGCAGCGCACGGCGGACCCGGAGCCGGACACTCAGACAGACCTCCGGCGAGACCCGGGGTCGCAGCCCCAAGCACGTGGTCTGTCATGTTCCGCACAAAAAGCAGTGCCCTGCGGAGTTGTCTCACTCCTTCCGCGCGGACAACGCCGCCGCCTCCATCCCCGAGTCAACTTGGCTCCGACTGGCCATCTTAAGCCGCACACGGTCGCCCGAGCAAGCCCCGGCCGTGGCGCCCGCATCTACGCTACAGGTGAAGAAATTGCGAGCAAAAACTTGAGGCTCCGCAGCCACCTCGGACCCCAGCGCTGCTGGGCGCGGTCGGGGGGAAGAGGCGTCTGGGAGCCGGGGCCGTTTCCGAGCGGCCGCGTGTTGCTCTCATTGTCGCATCCGCATCCCCCCGGAGTTGGGCAAACAACGCCACGCCGCGTGCACTCCGGCAAACGCCGGCGCGGACCCTCAAGGCCGGATTTAAACCCCCTCCCGCCCGCCAGCTCGCAAGTAGACGGCAACTTAGTTTTCGAGCGAATGGCGTTTATTGTCCACCCGTATCAGAACACGCGCAGGGGCTGCAAGAAACTCCACCACGAGGTGCAACAACGGCGCCGACCACTCCCGGGGCGCGCGCCCACGCGGGTGCACCGACCCGGGGCCCCTCCGCAATTGCCAGCGAGTCGTTTTCTCTCGGGCCTTTCGGCCACCGGGCTCCTTTTCGCCAGAGAACACTGCGGCTGAGAAAAGTCATTGTCACCTTCAACGTGGATCCCTCAACTCCACGACTCCTCACTCATTTCCAGGCGCCACTCACGTCCCCCGCCCAAGACTTTCGGTTTGCCTCAAAGACCCTCCCCAATTGAGAAAGACACACTAAACCTGTGTATACAAAAAATCTGGGGTCTGAAGATCACGAAAACAGCGTTCCCAGCAATGCCACCTCCAAGACAAAACTTCCTCTGTGTGTGTGTGTGGTGTGTGTGTGTGTGGAAGGACTGGAGGAGGTGGGTGAGCTGAAAAGAGGGGAAAAAAACCCACTCAAATCAAAGCCTCATGAGACAGTTTTGCACCAGAGTCATGGTTAGAGCCACTCACCTTCCAAAAGCAGCCGTTCCACGCGCAAGAACGTTCCCGAGGTGCGGAGTGCACGCCAGGCGAACCCCCCTCCAATCGCTCCCTCCTCAACTGCCTTGTCTAGAAAGATTGTCTCCTGCAGTTCTGCAGTTGCTACCGAGGGCCGGGAAGGTGTAGATTCCGCTTTCCCTCTGCGCACGCGCGGCTCCCGCTGCAAAATTCTCCTGAATCGAACTTATTTGCATACGGGCGCGCGCGCGTCGAGGGCTGGGAGGGGAGAAGGCCGGCGGCCGCGCGCGCTCCCGAGGCCTCTATTGTCCTTTTAAGGGGAGAAGCGCCGCGGCGCGGGAAACGCGGCGGCCAGAGGGAAACGGGGGCGGGGACTGCTTACTACGGCTGACGTCACGTAAACAAACGCCCCTTGGCTGGAGGCCGCTGCGAAGGGGGAGTGGCGGGACAGGGAAGGCGGAAAGGTTAGCAACCGAGCGAGAACGCTAGACTGCGTGACGTGCTTTCCACCCTGAAGTTCCTAGTGCACACCATTTCGCATTGAAAAGTAGTTTTGAAAGCTGTTTTTACAAAATTCTCACGCCTGTGTCCAGTTTCTGGCCTGAGGTGACAGAGGAGGTGGCTTGCAGGCACCCAGACTGAATTTATACGTCTCCCACGTTTCCTAAATTTTGTTTGAAGTTGGGTTTTGAAGCTTTTTTTAAAAATCCTCTGGGGCCAGCAGAGGTTTATTTTTCGTGCAGTTTTAATGAGTCGTTTAATAAAGTCCCTTTTTGACACTCTATCCGTTCACTAACTCCTGCCTGCCCTCCTCAAACAGTAACCCAACCCATAACAATCCAATTTTTTTTCTTCACTTCAGCCTTAAGCCCGTCCGAGTGGAATGGTTGTTAATTTCCGTGGGAACAGTGTCGCTTTCCTAAGACTAGTCAGTGGAAAGCCAGTAATCTAGGGACGTGCATGCCTCCTCCAGCTGCTTGTAAAGGGTGTTCCACTCACCCAGAAATAATACCGCTCACTGGTGGTCTTGGGAATTGAAAAAGTGGCCAGTGAAAGTGCAGACTTTCCCTTATGGAATATGTAATAAGCCAACATCCTAAACGCTTCTAACCCCAGGAGGAAAAAAAAATGAGAAACTGAAGTAACTCTTTTCGGATTGATAAGAGAAAAATGAAAAAAGAATGATTGTGATACACCTTTATTCCGAGAACACACATAACACCAATAGGCTGAGACCTTGATTTAATAATAGAAGGAAGGTCGGAAGAGAGGAAGGATGTTTTTCCCAGAAACTTGATATTAGTCCCAAGCTACAAAAGTGTGGACATCAGCCATAAAACTTAATCATCTGCTGACAAGTTTCACTGCTTTCACTGTAGTGTCAACAATATGGATTTAAATAGATACTTCTGCAACGCTAATTCAACTGCCGATTCCTCGTACATACTAGACAATCCAATTCTGAAGTCTTCAACCAATGCTTCCTTTTTTTCTTAAGGTTCTGTAGCATACTATTTTTGTAACTGTATATTAAATACTTACAACAGAGAAAAAAACTGACACCTCTCACTAAAATGTGAACTTCCTAAGGGCAAGAATTTTATATTGTATTCATTTTTGTACTCCAGTGCCTAAAACAGGGCACAGCAGATAATGGACTCTGAATAATTGCTTGGAAAATAATAAATCAGTGAACATTTTCAAATGTATTATAGAATTATCTGACATCAAAACAGCTTTACTTTAGAATTTTTGAATTGAACCTAAAATGAGTTTGAAAGTTATAATAATCACCTGGATTGATATGATACCTCTCCTTATTGTAATGAATAAAGTGGAATAGGCTTAATAACTATTTCTGGGCTTTCATTGGTGGCAAACAGAACCCTGAGCATAAACTCCTACTTTCTTCTTTTTGAAGAGAATTTTTAAAAATTGTCCTAAGTACTTATTTGGTTTATGACAGATCCTCCAAAAATACTTTCAAATTCATGTATGCTTTTGAAAGTGTGAAAAATGTGAGTATGATAATATTTTTCAAACTTCAATTATTGCTTACAGGATATATATATATATAATATATATATAAATATATATATAAAATTATACCTTGAATGCCTTTTCTCTTGAAAGTTTATGTAAAGAATATATATTGTAATCCAGGGGTGGAATGGGTTCAAATGTGCAAGCAATGCAGGAATTACAGTATTTAGGATATACTGTTCAAATAAGAAAGTACCTGGAAGCTTCAGAGCTACTGAGCTAATACCATACAGCAAGACTTCCTCTTCTCTCAAAGTAGAGGTCAAGAAGTAATCTGGGTAATTTTTGTAGGAAAGGTAGCAACAAAATCTTTAAAGAGAAATTTGAGTTCTTCAGAGTCTTAAAAAAAAAAAAAACACCTGCTATTTTTGAACAACCAGGTGCATTCCAAAGGTTCTTTTGTTCAGTTTGCTGCTTGAACATGTTTTTGTGGCTGGCTCTATCCAGGGCCAATAACTCATTTATGGGCTACTTTAAAATACTATTACCTAAATAGCCCAAGTGAATTTTTCACCATAAAAAAAGAAAGGAAGGAAGGAAGGAAGAAAAGAAGTAATCTATAATATATAAATTTGGATTATAGGAGATTGAATTACACCATGTTACAAAAATATTTGTGTTTTTTTAATGACTGTAGTGCTATGTTGATCTCATACTGAGTTCTCGAAAATATAGTAACAATTGAACTTGATGATAAATTGTCAGATATTCTGGTTAAGCCAACTCCCTCGCTTATAATATGTTGTCCTTGCTGCAGAATTATCCATAATGCTTGAACATTTACATTCATTTAGCAAACATTTAATGATCATAACTATGTGCTAGATAGTAAAACCATTTCAGAAGTGGAGGAGCTCAAGTCCCCCTCACCTATTCTAATTTGTTTGTATATAGTTCTATTTTATTTGCTACTTTTTCTTCTGTAGCATTTATTGCCCTCTTTTGAGATTTAACTATTGTTAGCAACTGTACAATTTATTATAATATTCTTGGAATGGAGGATAAATTACGTATAAAGGACTGAAAAGGACAATTCTTGCTTGGTAATGAGGATATTATCAGCAATTTAGTAATGTTTGTAATGACAACTCAAACTAATGATTGTTTTTTAAATAAAAGGCTGATACCCTCATCAGCCACTGGTACCAACCACATCAAAACATTTTTGTTGAGCCCAGGAAAGAGCTGATTATTATTATTAAACATTGGGTTTGGTTCCTTTGCAGGTAATAGCTATAAGACTAAACCTTTTCCTCACACTGAAACAAGCACAGTATTTTGTTATTTGTTTAAATCCTTTTGAAGTTCAACTAGCAAGTGGTCAGAGCAAATCAGATAATTTTAAGCTAGAAGGTATAGAATCGGACATGTGATCTAAACAATCCTCAAACAACCGTTGACAGCTGCCAGAAAAAGGTATCTATTACTTAATCAAAATTAACTTTTTAGATTTCTGCACTTAAAGACAAAGAATTGTCACAATTTTATTCTTAGAAAGAGTAACCTCTGAATTTATAGAAATTTTAAGTCTTATACTATCTTATGATATTATGCCTTATGACATTATGACATCTTAAGCATACCTTAAAAAAATAAAATTACTAGTAACAAAAATAATTTTATTTTAAGAAGGATGTTGACAAACTAGAATGAGTTCACAGGAGAGTAAATCAGGATGATGAAAGAGGCTGGAAACCACAGCATAAAAGCAATAATTGAAGGAGGGGCTGTGTTTTGATTGAGCAAGAGAGCAATCTTTGACTGTCTGAAGAACCAGCATTAGGAAAACGAATGGGCTTGTTCTTCTATGCTTATGAACCATATTAGTCTTGAAAATCATAAGAATGTAGATTATTGCTAAACATCAAAAAAATTTCTAAACATACAAATGGCCCAGGGAAGGTTCAGGATACTTCAGAAGGCAACTCCCCATCGCTAATGATGGTATTCACAAAAATAAAACCAAGAATTTTATTTCAATGAATTACATTACTTACAATATAAAGCTTGTTACCTCTAAACTCCTATTGAATTCTATGAATCTGTGATTCCATGGGATAAATGAGTGGTACCAACAATAAGTGTCTCAAGTTTGGGAAGGGATTTATCACTGTGACTGGAGAGATTAGGAATGGCTTTTTGGAGAGGATGGGATTTGAGCTCGGAGATGAATTCATTCATTCATTCATTCATTCAACAAATACTTTTGAGTATTTACTAATTGCCAGGTTCTGACAATAAAATGATGGACAATGCAGAAATAGTCTATCATGGAATGTGCGAGGCAGGCATTCCCAATAACCACACAAATATAATTACAAACGGAGAAATAAAAGAAAAAAAAGTACTGTGAGCCTAACCATGTGTAGCAAGGAATCTGATCTAATCTGGAGGTAAGGGAGAGCACCTTTGAGGAAATGAAGTTGAATTATCAGCAGGAATAGATGGAGAACTGGAGAACGGAAAGAGGATTGAACCAGTGGCACCTTCAGAAACAAGTTGATAGAGACAGCCAAGTACTTGGAGTGATGGGGAAAGACATGACTAGGAGAAGAATCATGTCTTTGATTGAATAAACGTCATATACGAATCCTGTTTGAGGGAAAAGATGGTATCAGGTGTTGGAGACCAAGAGAAATCAGGATTTAAGCCCTACAGATTTGGAAGTACCTACATTGAGTTGGAAGCAGCTACACACCAAAAGTACTGCAGGGACAAACACCTGTGATTAGATTACAGCTGGCTTAATCAATATGTGTTTCTTCTATGAAAATTTATTTTTCTAAATGTTGATAAAAAATTGATCCCCCAGCCATGGAGTCCACTTCCTGGAAGAACCCCTGTTTTAGTTATTAATCTCATTACTGAAAGCAAGCATGCCACATCATCAACAGATGAACAAGGGAACAAGGAGAAACATAAAACGGAAAGTCAAAGAAACATGTTGGGTTGCCATTTCCAAGAGCTTTGATAATAAAACATCCAGGAATCTAGAAGAATTTAACATTTTGCTTACAGTTAATTTAAAAAATACATTAATATACATTTTTAAGAATTTGAATTATTGTACATGAATTTAAAAAAAAGAATGCAATATTGTAGCTTAGATCAGCAGATAAAAGTTATTGGTTTCAAGGTTTCAGATGATACAAGCATTAATAGTTTATCGAGATTTATTGTGAATTTAGCAGTGCTTTAGTATTCCAGAAATGGAAATACAAAGTAAAGCAGGTGAAACAGAGATAATCAATGTACCATACTGCATTTGTGGCAATGGTTAGATAAAATAGTATCATCAGAGAGTAAAACACATTGCACATGTTTTCCTAGCAGGCAAGGTTTAGCAGATGAACATTACTTAAATTTCTTTACAGGAATAGAATGAGGAAACATACCTTCAGGTTTGTTGAAAATAGGAAAGGGTGTTAGTACTCAATTTGTTGACAATTAAAATGCTACTGTAATGCCAATAATATAATCTACACTTAAACTGATAATTTAGAAAATAAGATTTTGTGGAAGGGAATAGAGGACTCCAAGATTTTTGAAACTATTTCTGAAAAAAATGCATTCTTTAAAATTTTACCTTCCATTATTTCTTCAAATCAGAAGAGTTGCCAGTCATGCTAGAATGAATTTCACATATTAAATGATTAATTATTTTTTGTCCAAATTCTTGATTTGGAAAACTGAACATAAACAAAACATATCCCCGTTGACTTTTACTATAATTGATGTAATATAATCAAAGAGAAAATTTGTATACTTTTCCCTATTTTGGCATGTCATGAATATTATTTTAAAAGAATGTTGCAATTAGAGGATGGAATTAAAAATTCATATAAAATAACTTGGAGTGAGGGAACTCAAAAGACCTAAAAGATTAATAAATTTAACTACATAAAACTTAAAAATTTGTACATGGGAAAAATTACCATATAGTCAAAGAAAAAAAGTCAAACTGAAAAAATCTTACAAAATAAAGGGATAACTTCTTAATATGGTTAAAGAATATGAAAAGTTATTTCACACAAAAGTATATAAATGCAAATAAGCATAAGAAAGTTGCCAAACTTTGTTAATACTTTATAAGATTATTATTAATTTTATAACAACTTTATTAATAATTTTTACTATAAATAGAATCAACCACATTTTATCTAGATTTGATTGTAAATAAATTTGTTTGATAGTACCCAGGGTTGATGACCATGTAGGAAAAGAGAAACTCTCATGCTCTGTTATTGGGAGTATAAATTATTTGTTCCATTAAGACACCAACTTAACATTATCCATTGAAATGTAAAACTTTTTGTTTGGAATCCCCCTTCTAGGAATTTCCTCTAAGACATATTCACACAGGGCACACAAGTATGTGTATAAGGATATTCATTCAAGCATTATTTGTGATGGAAATGATCCAAATGCCCATCAATAGGGAACTGGTTAAGTAAATGACAGAACATACATAAAATGGAATTCTATGCTGCCATTACAAAGAACGAGATTTCTTTATATATATAGACATATATATAAAGAAGACACATATATATATATATAGACATAGGAAGATATTAACACTCTATTAAGTGGAAAAAAAGCAATTTCCAGAAGAGTAGGTAAAGTATGATTTCATTTGAGGGGTAAAAAGAATATGCATATACACAGTCATGTGCCGCTTAATGATGGGGATACATTCTGAGAAATGTGTCCTTAGGAGATTTCGTTGTTGTGTGAACATCATAGAGTGTACTTACACAGACCTAGATGGTATAGACCTAGGCTATACCTAGGCTGTATGGTACTAATCTTATGGGACCACTGTTGTCTATGTGGTCCGTCATTGACCAAAAGGTTGCTGTGCAGCGCGTGACTATATATATATCTCGTATATATATCTCATTGTACGTGCATAAAAGTCATTGTAAGGAGACATACCACGGTGTTAATCACAGTTACCTCTGAGGATAGAAGTGAGAAAGTGGGAGGAGTGATTTTTACTTCGTATAACTTTTTCCTCTCTGAACTTTTATGAGCATCACTTACTTTTATAATATAAAATATTTTAAGATAGAAAAACACCTATTAAAACACATGTAGCACATTAGAAATGCAAGCAACATTACTAAAAGAAAAAGTGTCTGTATTAGTTTAACAAATGAATTACTGAGGTAACTGATAGCTTCTAGAATCCAAGATCCATATCTGATTTGGCTTTAAAGCATAGAAAATATTTCGTATGGTACGTGCATATAAATAGCTAGAAAATCATGCAGCCCATAAAAGCTCTTCTTTCTTTCTTCTACCTCTGGAATTCCCTTCCCCCTCATCTCTGATTATTTAAATCCTACCAATCCTTCAAGTCCTAACTTAAATGCCAGCTCTGGTTCAGCCATAATTATCATTTATTGATTGCCAGCTCTGGCTCTAGCATGATTCTACGTGCTTCCACATGTTTGACCTCTCTTCATTGTTTCAAGTCTTCACAATAATCCTGTGACATAGATGTGAGTCTTGCTTACATATGACAAAATGGGCCTTAGCAGTTATAAGGCTTGTTCAGTGTCACATGTGTCATAGTAAATGGTGGAGGTGAGACAGGAAACCAGGTCTCTTAAGTCCAGATTCCAGATTCATTCCAATTTACTCCTCCATAGACTTTTCCCTGATTTCTCAAACAGGAAGTAATATTTTCCTCCTCTCAACTCTTCTAACACTTTGTCAGTGCATCTTAAGGTACACATCAATTTCTGCTTTATTTTTCAGTTATTCGTGTATAGCCTGTGTTCCTATATGACAATGAAAGCTAAATCTAATAGTTTCAGTCCTTGGAGGGCATGAAAATCACCTGTGAATTTTTTTAATTTTGGTAAAACACACTTAATGTAAAATTTATCATCTTAACCAATTTTAGTGTACAGTTCAGTGGTATTAAATACATTCATAATGTTGCACAACCATCACCACCATCCATCTCAATACCTCTTTTCATCTTGTAAAACTGAAACTCTGTACCCGTTAAACAATAACTCTCCATTGTCCCCTCCCTCTAGCCCCTGGCAACCACCATTCTATTTTCTATCTCTGTGATTTTGACTACTCTAAGTATCTCATATAAGTGGAATCATACAGTATTTGTCTTTTTGTCACTGATTTATTTCACTTAGCATAGTATCCACAAAGTTCATTCATATCATAGCATATATCAGAATTTTCTTCCTTTTTAAGGCTGAATATTGTTCCATTGTATGTATATACCCATTTTGCTTATCCATTCATCCATTGATGGACACTTGGGTTGCTTCCATGTTTTAGCAATTGTGAATGATCTTGCTATGAACATGGGTGTACAAATATCTCTTCGAGACTCTGTTTTCAATTCCTTGGGGCATATACCCAGAAGTAGAATTGCTGAATCATACAGTAATCCTATTACTAATTTTTTGAGGAATCACCATACTGTTTTCCACAGGAACTATACCATTTTACATTCCCACCAGCAGTGCACAAGCGTTCCAATTTCTCCGCATCCTCACCAACATTTGTTCTTTTCTGTCTTTTTGATAGTAGCCATTCTAACCGGTGTGAAGTGGCATCTCATTGGAGTTTTGATTTGCATTTCCCTGAAGGTTAGTGATGCTGGGCATCTTTTCATGTGCTTATTGGCCATTTGTGTATCTTCTTTGGAAAAATGTCTATTCAAGTCCTTTGCCCATTTTTGAATTGGGTTGTTTGTTTTTTTGTTGTTGAGTTTTAGGAGCCCTCTATATCTTTTGGATATTAGCCTTTATCAGATATCTGATTTGCAAATATTTTCTCCCATTCTTTGGGTTGCCTTTTTACTCTGTTGATATTGTGTTTTGATGCAAAAAATGTTTTAATTTTTATGAAGTCCAATTTGCCTTTTTTCTTTTGTTGCCTGTGCTTTTAGTGTCATATCCAAGAAATCATTGCTAAATCCAATGTCATGAGGCTTTTGTCCTATGTTTTCTTCTAAGAATTTTATAGTTTTAGGTCTTACGTTTAAGTCTTTGAACCCTTTTGAGTTAATTTTAGTGTATGGTGTTAGGTAAGAGTCCAACTTCATTCTTTTGCATGTGAATATCCAGTTTTCCCAGCACCGTTTGTTGTAAAGATTGTTCTTTCCCCATTGAATAGTCTTGACACTCTTGTCAAAAATCATCTGACCATGCATGCAAGGGTTTATTTCTGAGCTCTCAGTTCTATTTCATTGATCTATATGTCTATCTTTACGCCAGTGCCACACCATTTTGATTACTGTAGCTTTGTAGTAAGTTTTGAAATCAAGAAGTGTGAGTCCTCCAGCTTTGTTCCTTTTCAAGATTGTTTTGGCTATTTGGGGCCCTTCATGAGTCCATATGAATTTTAGGATGGGTTTTTCTATTTCTGAAAAAAAAAATCACTGGGATTTTGGTAGGGATTGCTTTGAATTTGTAGATCACTTTGGGTAGTATTGATATCTCAACAATATTAAGTCTTCCGATCCATGAACATGCAATGTATTTCCATTTATTTATATCTTCTTTAATTTCTTTCAGCAATGTTTTGCAGTTTTCACTATACAAGTCCTTCACTTCGCTGATTAGGTTAATTCATAAGTATTTTACTCTTTTTGGTGCTATTGTAAATGAAATTATTTTCATAATTTCCTCTTCAGATGGTTTATTGTTAGTGTATAGAAATGCAACTGATTTTTGCAGGTTGATTTTGTATCCTGCTACTTTGCTGAATTCATTTAGTAGTTCTAACAGTTGTTTTTGTGAAATCTTTAGGGTTTTCTACATATAAGGTCCTACCATCTGTGATGATGTTGAAGACATGCTACCCCAAAATATGGCACCTTCACATATTGAATATTTTAAGCTAAAGGAGTTTGAGAAAATGGCAGAAGCAGAAAGGTCAGTCTTACGTCCACTACCCCCACCCTTCTCCCCTGAACAGGTAATAAAACTCTCATGTGAGAGATGCCCTCCCTATACCCAGAGGAAAAGAGCATCCTTATTTCCAAAGACAAAGGGACACCTAGAAGAATCTGAACAAACAGGCCTTGCTAAGTTTCCCTCAGTTTACTACCCTTACCTCATACTCTTTGACCTATCATATTTCTTCACAACTGTCCACACTTCATCAAACCTAGCATAAAAATACTCAGGTTTAACTGTCTCTTTGGGTCTTCATTTCCTTACAAAAGCTCTCATGTCACATAAAAAATAAATTTGCTTGCTTTTCTTCCATTAATTTGTCTTCATCCATTTAACTTTCAGATGCAGCCAGGGACCCTAAAAGGGTCAAAGGAAATCTTTTCATCCCCTACATCTGTGAACAGAGATTAATTTTACTTTTTCCTTTCCAATTTGGATGCTTTTTATTTCTTTTTCTTTCTTATTTGCTCTGGCTAGGGCTTCCAGTGCTATATTGAATGGAAGTGATGAAAGTGGGCATCCTTACCTTGTTCCTGACCTTAGAGGAAAAGCTTTCAATCTTTCACCATTGAGTATGATGTTCTCTGTGGATTTTTCATATATGGATTTTATTATGTTGAAGTAGTCTCCTTCTATTCCTAGTTTGTCGAGTGTTTTTTATCATAAAAGAGTGTTGAATTTTATCAAATGCTTTTTCTGCATCAATTGAGGTGATCATGTTGGGGGGGGAGGCTGTTGAACCATCCTTGCATTCCAGGAATAAATCCCACTTGGTCATGGTGTATACTTTTAATATGCTGCTGAATTTGGTTTGCCAGAATTTTGTTGAGGATTTTGCATCAGGGTTCATAAGGGATGATTCTTATAATGTCTTTTACTTTGATATCAACAGATCTGTGAACTTTTAAAAAATGTTCATGCCACAGACCAAGTGAATCAGAATTTCTGCAGCTGATGTCTGGTTAATTGCATATTTAAAAACCTGCTTTAAACCATAATTAAAAATCTGATGCTCACCAATGGTTGAGGACTGCTACGTTCATCCATACCTACTTCATCTTTGAATTTCCATAGTGCCTTGCAAAAAGCAGATGCCTAATAAATATTTGTTAAATTACTCATAATCATTAATGGTTTTTGTAAATCCAAATGTAGAATCAGAGCTGCCGCTAAAAAAAGAAAAGTCTAAGTGATTGGGTGATAGGGACACTGCAAGGATCAGGTGGCATAAGCTCTAAGGAGGTAGTGGACCATGAGGGCAAAAGGTGAAACAATTGGGGCACAAAGCTGTGCTCAAACACGTCTTAAATATCCTCATAGAAACAGCCATAAGGAATGAGGAGAACAGGCTTATTAGGTGGTTCCCTCAGGCTATGTACTGTCCTTTTATGATGGCTCTGGTCTTTCTTTCTCTTTGAAAGTCACCCTTATTTTATCCAGATCACACTTGCATAATGTTTATGCTATATTGGAATAATAAAGAGTTTGCCTCAGCTCCACCAAATTCCCTTGAACTTGTAAGATAGCAAAAGAAAACTAGATCATGCTGGCAGTGCTTTGAAAAAGGATTAGTTCATCTGGGATAGGGAAGGGGACTTAAGGGGACCACAGCAGGAATGTGGTTAAACAGGACTGACTACATATGCACCACAAAGTATGGTGTTTCTTACCTGAGGGAGCCCATTTTTGTTGATATCTCTGCCTGTTAGTCAGATACTTTTACAATAACAACAACAAAAAAATTTGTGTGTGTGTGTGTGTGTGTGTGTGTATAAGATTAGCTGATGCTTCACTTTTCTTAATTAATCTTTTATATTAACTATCAGTATAAGAATTTAGAAATTTTGTTGGAATTTGCTGTAATTAGATTTGACCTGAAATGGGCTGCTTTTATTACATAGGAATGACAGAGCTGATTAGCCCATTAGATGATAGAGCTGATCATTAGGGATGATCCACAATTAGTAGAGCATATACTTGAGTTGTTTTTCATAATGTTCACAATAATAATCATTAATAAATATCTTTATGCACATAATCTGCTCTATAAGGATACACAATGTTATAAAATATACTTCCTACCCTTAATGGGCTTCCAGCCCCACAAGGGAGACATAACTGTTACATAATAAGTAATTACCCAAATACTCAAAATAAAGTAATACAAGTTCTATATTAAATGAAATATACTCACCATTATTGCCGTATGAGGTCAGATGGTCTGTGCCCTTAAGGAGCTGTAAGGAAACGAGACAGGTAAACACAATTTCAGCATAACATGATAAAGTATGCACAAGGTACTAAGGGAGCACAAAGCTGGAGTATTTAGCCCAGCCTGGTGTTCAGAGAAGGCTTGGAGAAAACGCTGCTTGAGTGAATCTGGAAGGATGGATATGAGGTTGACAGTTGAACAAACATGGGCAGGGCTTTCCAAGCTGCAGGAACAGCATAAGCAAAAGCCCATAAGTAGAAAAAAGCATGCCACATTGAAGGAACATGCAGAATTATTACAGTGTCGAGTGCATGATTGGGATTTTCGGGATTAAGTCTGGTCAGGTCATAGAGGGCCTGTGAGCCATGTTAATAAAGAGGTTGGACTTAGGCTGTAGGCAATGGGAGCCATTAAAAACATTTAAGCAGGGGAGTGACATGATTAGATTCATGTTTTTAAGTATCTAATCCTAGGTGCAGTGTGGGGCAAGGATTAGAGGGAAATAAGGCTGGAGACAGGCTGATCGCTTAAGATTACAATGATATAGTTTAGGCAAAATATCATTAAAGGCCATAACTGGATAAGAACAAACAAGAGGACAGATTTGGGAGATTTCAAGGAGGGAAAGCAACAGGTAGTTGATTATCGACTGAATGTATATGAAGTCCCATGTTTCTAATTTGAATGGTGGCCACATGAACTGAGATTGAGAAAACTGGAAAATGAACAGTTTTAGAGAGAAAGATCTGATTTGAGGAAAGGAAAAAGAGAGGGTAGAAGCTAGAGATGGATGGAAGATCAAGGGAAGTTTTTTGTTTGTATATTTTGTGATGTTTTAGTGTGTGAATAACTTGCTCATGCTCATAGGCTGAGACCAGGGTTGCATTTTATGCTTCATAGTAAGCCCTCAATAAATATTTGTTGAAAGAATGGAAAGAGTGCATTGAGAGGAAGAAATTGGAGATAAGAGAGAGCATGTCTGATAAAGTAAGGTCCTAGGGAAAACAACATGGAGTAGAATTGGGAGCAAAGGTGTATGAGTTGACCTTGAGCAGTAGAAAGATATATCATCCTCCAAGACTCACAGGGAGGATGTAGCCATGGTGGAAAATGAAGCCACGTTTTTAGGAGTGGGAGAAGCTCAGATATCTGTTGCTTGATGGCCTTGATTTTCTCAATGAAATGGAAGCAAGTTAGTCTGTTTAAGAGTGATGGTGAAGGAGATCGCTTATATAAACCGCACGGTAACCACTAAACAAACAACCAGAAGAGAACCACACATGACAAATAAAGAGAAAACCAAGAGAATGAGCATGCAGAAATACCAAATTGAATTTGCAGTCCGAAACACAAGGGACAAGAAACGAAGGAAATGCAAAAGAACCAGAAGATGAACAATAAAATAGCAACATTAAACCCTCATATATCAATAATCACTCTAAACGTAAATGGATTGAATTCTCCAATCAAAAGACACAGAGTGGCAGGATGGATTAAAAACCAAGATCCAACAATCTGCTGCCTCCAGGAAACACATCTCAGCTCTAAAGACAAACACAGACTCAAAATAAAAGGATGGAAAACAATACTCCAAGCTAATGGCAAACAAAAGAAAGCAGGAGTAGCCATACTTATATCAGACAAAGTAGACTTCAAGATAAAAAAGGTAATGAGAGACAAAGAAGGGCAATATATAATGATAAAAGGGATACTTCACCAAGAAGACATAACACTTATAAATATCTATGCACCCAACACAGGAGCACCAAAGTACATAAAACAACTGCTAAAAAACCTTAAAGGAGATATTAACAATAACACAATAATAGTAGGGGATCTTAATACCCCCCTTACATCAATAGATAGATCATCCAGACAAAAAGTCAATAAGGAAATACTGGACTTAAATGAAAAACTAGACGCAATGGATTTAATAGATATATACAGAGCACTCCACCCAAAAAAAGCAGAGTACACATTCTTCTCAAGTGCTCATGGAACATTCTCAAGGATAGACCATATATTAGGAAACAAGGCAAACCTCTATAAATTTAAGAAGATTGAAATCATTACAAGCATCTTTTCTGATCATAATGCTGTGAAACTAGAAATCAACTGCAAGGAAAAAACTAGGAAAGGGACAAAGATGTGGAGACTAAACAACATGCTACTGAACAACCAATGGGTCGTTGATGAAATTAAAGGAGAAATCAAAAGCTATCTGGAGACAAATGAAAACGAAAATACACCATACCAACTCATATGGGATGCAGCAAAAGCAGTCCTGAGAGGGAAATTCATAGCAATACAAGCCCACCTTAACAAACAAGAAAATTCCCAAATAAATAACCTTAAATTGCACCTAACAGAGTTGGAAAAAGAAGAACAGACAAAGCCCCGAATCAGCAGAAGGAGAGAAATAATAAAAATCAGAGCAGAAATAAATGAAATTGAAACCAAAAAAAAGTAGAAAGGATCAATGAAACAAAGAGCTGGTTCTTTGAGAAGATAAATAAAATTGACAAACCCTTAGCCAGACTCACTAAGAAAAAAAGGGAGAAGACTCAAATAAATAAAATTAGAAATGAAAGAGGAGAAATTACAACAGACACCACAGAAATACAAGGGATTATTAGGGAATACTATGAAAAACTTTACACCAACAAATTGGACAACCTAGAGGAAATGGACAAATTCTTGGACGCGTACAACCTCCCAAAACTGAATCAAGAAGAAATAGAGAATCTGAACAGACCAATCACAAGTAAAGAGATTGAAACAGTCATCAAAAACCTCCCAAAAAATAAAAGCCCAGGACCAGATGGCTTCCCTGGAGAATTTTATCAAACGTTCAAAGAAGATTTAGCACCTATCCTTCTCAAACTATTCCAAAAAATAGAGGAAGATGGAATACTTCCCAACACATTCTATGAGGCCGACATCATGCTGATACCAAAGCCAGACAAGGACAATACAAAGAAGGAAAACTACAGGCCAATATCGCTGATGAACATAGACGCAAAAATCCTCAACAAAATATTGGCAAACCGAATACAGCAATACATCAAAAAGATCATACACCACGATCAAGTGGGATTTATACCAGGGACACAGGGATGGTTCAACATCCGCAAATCAATCAACGTGATACACCACATTAACAAAATGAAGAATAAAAACCACATGATCATCTCAATCGATGCAGAGAAGGCATTCGACAAGATCCAGCATCCATTTATGATAAAAACTCTCAACAAAATGGGTATAGAAGGAAAGTACCTCAACATAATAAGGGCCATATATGACAAACCTACAGCAAACATCCTACTCAATGGGGAAAAACTGAAAGCCATTCCTTTGAGGACAGGAACAAGACAAGGGTGCCCACTCTCACCGCTCTTATTCAACATAGTACTGGAAGTTCTGGCCAGAGCAATTAGGCAAGAAAAAGGAAGAAAAGGACTCCAAATAGGCAATGAAGAAGTGAAACTCTCACTATTTGCAGATGACATGATCCTATACATAGAAAACCCCAAAAATTCCATTGGAAAGCTACTAGAAACAATCAACAACTACAGTAAAGTGACAGGGTATAAAATCAACTTACAAAAATCAATTGCATTTCTATACACTAACGATGAAAAAACAGAAAGAGAACTCAAAAAGACAATCCCATTTACAATTGCAACAAAGAGAATAAAATATCTGGGAATAAATTTAACCAAGGAGGTCAAAGACCTATACAATGAAAACTATAAGACACTATTGAAAGAAATCGAGGAGGACATAAAGAAATGGAAAAATATTCCATGCACATGGATTGGAAGAAGAAATATAGTTAAAATGTCCATTCTACCTAAAGCAATCTACAGATTCAATGCAATCCCAATCAGAATCCCAATGTCATTCTTCACGGTAATAGAACAAAAACTACTGAAATTCGTATGGGGCAACAAAAGAGCCCGAATAGCTAAAGCAATCCTGAAAAAAAAGAACAAAGCTGGAGGCATCACAATCCCTGACTTCAAAATATACTATAAAGCTACAGTAATCAAAACAGCATGGTACTGGTACAAGAATAGACATACAGATCAATGGAACAGAATTGAAACCCCAGAAATAAAACCACACACCTATGGACAGCTAATCTTTGACAAAGGAGCAAAGAACATACAATGGGGAGAGGGAAGTCTCTTCAATAAATGGTGCTGGGAAAATTGGACAGCAACATGCAAAAGAATGAAAGTAGACCATCTCCTATCGCCATATACAAAAATCAATTCAAAATGGATCAAAGACCTGAAAGTGAGACCTGAAACTATAAAACTCCTGGAAGAAAATATAGGCAGTACACTAATTGCGATTGGACAGAAAGGGATCCTTTCAGATTCCATGTCTACCCAGACAAGGGAAATAAAAGAAAAACTAAACAAGTGGGACCTCATCAGACTAAAGAGCTTCTACAAGGCAAATGAAACCAGGATCAAAATGAATAAACAACCCACCAGCTGGGAGAAAATATTTGCAAATCGTTTGTCTGACAAGGGATTAATCTCAGTAATATACAAAGATCTCATACAACTGAGCAACAAAAAAACAAACAACCCGATCAAAAAATGGGCAGAGGATATGAACAGACATTTTTCCAAGGAAGAGATACAGATGGCCAATAGACACATGAAAAGATGTTCAACATCACTAATCATCAGGGAAATGCAAATCAAAACTACACTGAGATATCACCTTACACCGGTTAGAATGGCTATAATCACCAAGACAAATAACAACAAATGCTGGAGAGGTTGTGGAGAAACGGGGACCCTCATTCACTGCTGGTGGGAATGCAAACTGGTGCAGCCTCTATGGAAAACAGTATGGAGAGTCCTCAAAAAATTAAAAATAGAAATACTGTATGATCCAGCAATCCCACTCTTGGGCATCTACCCAATGGACATGAAATCAACCATCACAAGAGGCGTATGCACCCCTATGTTCATTGCAGCATTATTCACTATAGCCAAGAAGTGGAAGCAACCCAAGTGTCCCTCAACTGAAGATTGGTTAAAGAAGATGTGGTATATACATACAATGGAATACTACTCAGCCATAAGAAAAGACACAATTGTCCCATTTGCAACAACATGGAAGGACCTAGAGGGTATTATGTTAAGTGAAATAAGCCAGAGAGAGAAGGACAGACACTGCATGAACTCACTCATATATGGAATATAAGTGAACACACGGACAGAGAGAACTGATTGGTGGTTACCAAGGGGAAGGGGGGTGGGGGGGCACAAGGGGTGAAGGGTTACATCCACAAGGTGACGGACAAAAATGTACAACTAAAACCCCACAGTGTTATAAACTAAGACATCAATAAAAAAAAAAAAAAAAGAGTGATGGTGAAGTGCTTGAGTAGATTGAGAAGAGTAGTGAGGGAACCATTGCTGAGTGGAATGGGAGACAGTACTTTCAAAGGATAATTGAAAGGGTTGTTGAAGGGGGTTGAGGATTTAGCTGAGATTGGACATCAAAGATTTGTAGCAATGATGATCTGTACTTGCCTAATTTTACCCCCCTAGCAGGACTCAGGAGTTCTAGAGACAATAGATTACTAGAAAGGTAGGAGAGAAGATATGGACACAAAGAAACAGAGGACGTTGGAGAGAGAGTGATTTAAACAATTAACCATGCTGGTTGGAGTTAAGGAAATAAGAAAGATGGGGCAACATGGGAGGCTGAATAATGGCCCTCAAAGATATCCTAATCCACAGAACCTGTGAATGTTACTTTATATGGCAAAAGGGATTTTGTAGATGAGATTGAATTAAGGATTTTGAGATGGAGAGATTATTCCAGATTATTTGAGTGAGCCCTAACTGTCATCACAAGAGTCCTTATAAGAGAGAGGCAGAGGTAGATTTTAGGAGAGGGAAAAGGCCCCGTGACAGCAACAAAAGCAGAGATTGGAGTGATTCACTTTGAAGATGGAGGAAGGGGCCACAGCCAAGGAATATAGGTGGCCACTAGAAACTGAAAAAGACAAGTTTATGGATTCCCCCTCAGAGCCTCCAGAAGGAACCAGGCCTGCTGACACCTTGACTGTAGCCCAGTGAAACTGATTTTTGACTTCTGACCTCTAGAACTGTAAGAGAATAAATGTGTGTTGTTTAAGCCAATAAGTTTGGGGTAATTTGTTACAGCAGCAATAGGAAGCTAATACAAGCAAGAAGACTTGTCAGAAAAGCCGGACCTTGGAGGAATGGTAGGACACGTCTAAGCAAAGATGTGGGGATGGGGAAATGGGTGATAAAAAATGCAGACAGGGAGAAGATGACAATGCCCACAGCATTCCCAGGAACCAGGAGACTGATTTGCTAAAGCAAAAGATAGTGCTGGGGAATGAGGCTGAATTGGTAGGGTGTGCCAAAATGCTGAGGGCCTAGATGGCCTCCTTAACGACTGGGCTGTGTCCTGCAGGCTTTGGGGAGCAACCAAAGGAAGAAGAACTTAAAGTTGATTTATAAGATTCTGAAGCAGAGAAAGACTTTAAATAGGAAGACTAGGTAAGTTTCCAACAGTACCAATATTAGATGAAAAGACCCTTGATTAGGGTTAGTGGTAATGTGTATTTTTCAGGGTTCTCCAGAGAAACAGAACCAATAGAAGACATATGTATACATAAAAGAGATTTATTTTAAGAAATTGGCTCAGGCAATTGTGGGGGCTGACAAGTCTGAAATTTGTAGGGCAGGCCAGCAGGCTGGAGACTCAGAACTCAGGCAGAAGATGACACTGCAGTCTTGAGGTAGAATTCCTTCCTCTCTGGGGACCCTTAGTTTTTCCTCTTAAAGTCTTTTGTGGGGACCCACTCAGAACCCAGAGTTGGCGTAAAGATTATCTTAAGCTGAAGAAGTTTGAGATTCAACAGATGGAGAAGAAGCCTTCTCAGAGCTCCCTTATCTGACTAAAAGCAGCAAGTTCTGGGAAATAAGGCTGGCATAAATTCCTCTTCAAGGCCGATCTATTCCCAGAAGGGAGAAGCTGAATAAAGCCTATCCTAGATCCCTTCTACAGGGGAGGTTTTCTATGGCCCTGAAGGAGATGGAAAGACTACTCATACCTGTATAGACAAACATTATCACAAACTTTCTTGTCTCCTGTCTGTTCTCCTGAAAACCCATTTTTTTATTCCAAAAAATCATTTGTTTTCCTATAAGTGCCTTTCCCCCCACTTCACCTGTTAGGATTGTATATAACCCCATATTCTAACCTTTCCTTTGAGTTACTCATCACTGAGTTCTCCTGCTATATGCACATTGGGTAGGTAAATAAACTCTGTTTTTTTCCTCCTGTTACTTTATCTTTTGTCAGTTTAATTTGCAGCTCCCATTGACTTGACCTAAGAGAGTAGAGAAAAAGTTTTTCCTCCTACACTTTCAACTGATTGGATGAGGCCCACCCACATTATCAAAGATAATCTCCTTTACTTAAAGTCAACTGATTGTAGATGTTAACCATTTCTATAAAATACCTTCACAGCAACACACACCTAGATTAACATTTGATTAAATACCTGGGTACTATAGCCTAACCAAGTGGACACATAAAACTAACCATCACATGAGGGAAAGGAAGGATGGGTAATGTAAAAAAAAAAATTAAGAAAACATAGCAGGGCCAGCCCCATGGCCTAGTGGTTAGGGTTGGCACGCTCGGCTTCGGCAGCCCGGGTTTGGCTCCCGGGAGCAGACCTACACCACTTGTCCATGGCCACGCTGTGGCAACGACCCACATACAAAATAGGGGAAGATTGCCACAGATGTTAGCTCAGGGTGAATCTTCCTCAAGCAAAAAAAGAAAAAGATTGGCAACAGGTGTTAGCTCATGGTGAATCTTCCTCAGCAAAAATAAAAAGAAAACATAGCAGGATTTGGTGATTGGCTGGGATATGAGAGAAAAGGAGGTCCAAGGTTTTAGGCTTGGAGGCAATGGTTTGCAACTATGCATCTCACTTCTCTCCTACTCTTAACAATGGGTACTCCTATTCCTACCCTTAACTTCCATCTCACTCTCATTCTATGTTAAACCATGGCACGTTACTAGCAACTGATCGGGGTTAGGGATGCAGCAATGTAACAATGGTCTGCACAGGGATGATTAATGACGTTGGCCCCATCCCTGCAATACTTTAGGTAAAAGTAATCCCAATAGAAGTATTACCCTGCTGTTATAGAAAAAGCAGTCTTACCTAAGATTTGAATAATCAGTCAGACAGGAGAAGAAAAAAGCAAGAAATGATGTAAGAAGATTTTCTGGAACATGAGAGAATTGTCACTTTCCTCTGGGCAGTGACATGCTGACTGGCTAATGTACTTGCTTTAATCAATTGAAATTTAAGCAATTAGTGTAACCTTGAGCACAGGTTTACAAGCTTTCTACATTTGACGTAAGATTTATCTATCTGGGTTGGTGTTTTCCTGAGTTTCATTTCTATTTTTAGCTTTGGGTTCCTTTCTAAGTGACACACGGGTACTACTTGTAAATTATAAGCTTGGCGTTCTGACAACTGTAATAACGAAAACCTGAAGCACGAAGATTAAAAACCCTGCCTGGCCAGGTTTTAAATTGAGTCTGGACGCACTTCCCTTACTCTGTTAGACTGGTAACTTGTTGCCAACAGAAACTTAAAGAAGCACTTTCCACAATTAATATGTTAACTATCATTAATGGCTTTGTTTTCTCTAGACAAGCCAACAGCACAGGCTTTAGTCTTGATAAACTGGTTCTGAGAAGTGAAAAGCACATGAGTTCAGGGGCGAGAATACAACCAAGCAGGACTCTAACTGCAAAATGCTTTTGGCCCCTCCAAGGTGAATTAAAACCTTGAACTTAGAAGCCAATATGACAGACTTTATTGAATGTGTCAGAAATGATCGGTGACACAAGTTTTATAGCCTCCAGTCCCAATCTGACTAAACAAGCAGACCACTTTTACAGACCCTGGAACAGCAAGCCTCCAGTACGCCCACAACTCCCCAGTTCTCCAGACCAGCGCTTCATCCACTCTGGAGAAACCAGTTCAAAACCTCACCTGATTCCTCATGCTTTCCTCAGGGTGTCTATGATCCCACTGTCCTACATTTCAGCTGCAGACCAATGGCTAAGGTAGAGGCTGGGGAGGGAGGGAATTAATGTTTGATATTGGTCCCTCTTATACAAGGCCTGAGGCACTTTTTCTCTTCACTTCACACTATCCCTGTGAGCTAAGCGTCATTATTATCAAACCCATTATATCACTGAGCAAAATGAGCTTGAGAGAAATGAAGTGAGGTCTTACAGCCAGTAAGTGATGGAACTGGGATTGGACCCTGGTCCTTTTGAATCCAAATACTGGACCTTTACTTAAGCTGTTACAAACTCTCATTTTACCTACTTAGTTTATACGGGATAAAGTCCTGAGAAAGTGAGGCCTCTTCTCAGTTTGTCTATCACTACGTGTGAGGCGGGGGAATCCAACAGCTTCCCTCCGCAGTAGACAGTTCCCAAAACATTTGCTCACTTAGTACAAACAAAGGAGGCTGAACCTGGGCTTCTGAACTGTCCTTACAGCTTCCAAAGGACACTGTCCATCTCCCATTTTAATTTCCTTGGTGTGATGGAAGACGGATGGGCCATTCAATAAATGGAGCGCTGCAGTCGGGGGATGCAGGAGCCACAGCAGCCTGCGTCACCTCCTAGGAGGAGGTGGGGTCACTGGCTCACCAGGTCCCGAGCTCTGGGATAACACAATGAGCTACCAGTTCCCTTCCCACATCACCACTAACCCACCACACAACAACGTGGCTGTACCATTTTCAAAGGAATTTCATATCCATTATCTTATCCCAATTCAAATGCCATTCTCAGAAAACGAAGTTGCAGGAAACTTTTATTCTACCCTCCTCTCCGTGTGCTGAAACAAGAAGAGTAATAACATAAGCCTGTCCCTGGTTAATTGCAGTTAATAAATCCATGATTCCAGTCTGATTGTCCACAGCAACCAGATTGTTTCTCAGCTTCCTTTTAACTTGTGAGGACATGAACTGAATTATGTGGAATGACGGTTGATCTGTGGAGGATTCCCAAATGATGAATTCAGGGTACTCGTGAGTGGCTTTCTGAACTGACTTTACATGTGTGCTTTTCTGCTTCCATTCTCCCTCTCTCCTGTTCTGGAGGCTCATGGCTGGGGAGTGTGGTCAGAATCTCTGTGATTATTTCATCTTCCACATCAATGCCAAGGGCCATGAAATTACATGTGTAAAGGTCCAACTAGAACTTTTCTTGAAATTTTGGGTTTAAACTGCCCAGGATCTGCCATTTATTGGCTATGGAACCTTGCAAATCACTTAACCTCTCCTGGTCTCTGTTTCTTCATTTCTAAATGGAGATAATAATGAAACCTACCTTATAGAACTCTTATGAAGATTAAACGAGGTAACACCTGTGAAATTAAGATGCTTATTAAAGGTAACTCCTATGCTTAAGTGAATTATTATTAGTTCTTACTAAATGGTACTTTGGGGCAAGGATAAATTGTACTAGGTTGTTCCAATCACACCCCTTAGGCAATTGCCTATGGAATAGAGTTGGTACAGGGAGACAGAAAATTTCCCATCAGTATAGTACCTAAGAAAGACGGAAATACTTCCCAAAGAACTAAGCTATAAAATCAAAATGCAATCCAATGAACACAAAGATATATTGTCACCTTTAAAGACTCTGGCTCACAGTTTAAACAAAGAAAATGAATGATATGAATATAAATGAATCATTCTTATGTCACAGAAGGAGTGGGGTGAGGAGGGAAGGTTGTTGGTCAGCAACAAGCACAGAGTGAAGCTGGAGGCAGACATTGCCCACCTTAGCCCTGTCCAGAGGAGAATGTGTCCGCTCAAGCCTCTTCCAGGTTCCTGTCTAGTAACTCCTGTGTATCTTCATCTTCTCGCTCGGTTAGAATTATTCCCATCTGCATTCAAATATGCTCTACTATCTCCTATCTTTAAATCCCATCTCTCCAGACCCCACATTCCCTTTTTAGTTACTGTCCCATTTCTCTGCTCCCCATTGTGAACAGAGGATTTGAAAGCACTGTCTACAGCACCCAACTCCATTGTCCACCTCCCCTTCACTCTTCACTCTGTTCTAGTGTAGCTTATACCCCAACCACTCCATTGAGGAGTCTCAACAAGGCCGTAAAAAGCCCTTCTGTTTGCCAAATCCAATAAACATGTTTCAATCCTCATCCCGCTGGACTTCTCAGCAATTGATACATGTCACTGGTGGTTCTTTATAACTCTCTTTTTTTGGAATCCGTGACACAACACTCTTGGTTTTTCTGCCACCTGACTGACTGTTAGTTTCCTTCGTCAGCACGTTGGTTTGTACCCAACAACTAAGTGTAAGGAGTTCCTCTGATCTCAGGCCCTCTTCTTAGGCAGTCTCAATTCCTATTGGTTTTTTCCAGTGATTCACAGATTTGTACCACCAGCCCAGGTCTTTCGTATGTCACATGAGACTCACATATCCAACTAGTAGTTAATGTCTCCACTTGGAAGTCTATAGGCATCTTATACCTAACATGTTAAAACAGAAATCACTCTTTGATGTTTCTTGCCCTTCTCCTTGCAACATCCTTCTTCATTATTTCTCAATTCAGTCAATGGCACTACCAACTACCAGAAGCTCAAGCCAGTAACCTGAAAGTCATTCTTGATGTCTCCCTCTCAGTCATCCACACCAGGCCTGGCGCCATCAGTTCTACCTCCAACACGTATCTCAAATCCAGACTCCTCTGCCATCACCTAGTCCAAGGTATCATCTTCTCTCCTCTGAACCAGTGCAAATAGCCTCCTAACTGGTCTCTCTTTGCTCTCTTGTCCTTCTTCAATTAGTTCTCTTTTTAAAAAGGTAATTTGGAACATTAATTAAAATTCTTCAGTGGCTTTCCATTGCAGTTAGAATCTAGACTCTTTACTTAGGGCCTTTGCCTATGTCTCTAGGCTCTTTTTAAGCCACTCTCTTGCTTCCCTAATTATACTTCAGTCATGCTTCTCTTTCATTTCTAGTCAAGCTCTTTCTGGCCACAGGGCCTTTGCATATGCTATTTCCTTTGCTTGGAATTCTCTTCCCTTCTCTTGCCTTGCCTTACCATTCCCCTCCCCCACACAGTTGTTGCCTGGCTAACTTCTACTCACTTTCAAGCTTCAATATTCTCTCTTCAGAGAGGCCTTTCTTAACCTTCCAATCCAAAATAGCTCCCTCATAATTCTTTCTCATAACTTCTCCTTCATAATCTTTACTATAATTTGTAATTATATATTTACTAGTATATTTATTTGTTGAATATCTTTTTTTCCCCATAGACTGAAAGCTCCATGGGAGCAGAAATCACAAGTCTTTTGTGTACCACCCTATACTCAACCTTACCAAAGTGCCTGGGACATAATAGGCCCTTAATAAATATTTGTTGAATGATGAATAAATTAAAATCCTCCTGATAGGCATATCCCACTGTGAAAACAGACATCAGAGCCTGAAGTAAATATTTAAGTCATACAGATAGTGTAGATCTCCCTTGCCCTGATTCTGGACTCGCCAACTAGTCTTTTGATCATTTGCCTTCTCATTTCTAATTCAAATATCTTCAGGTCCCATGGGGCATAATCAAGTCCAGCTGAACTTTAACACCAAAATTGCTGATTTGGTGACTCCCCTGTAGAGCCCCATGGCTCAGTCCCCAAAGTGTGCCCAAGTATTTGTCAGGGCCCACTTCTCTTCTCCACCCAGCCCCTTTGCTCCTCGTGGAGGATGTTCTACTTCCCAGGGGCTCTCCGCAGGGCTTTCCCAAATGGTGAAGCCCTCAAGGATCCACTTAATGCTCTGTCTCTTTTGTCTTCACTATGCTGCTTCCTTCCAAGTGCTAGAACTCAATTCAAAGGAGTTCGAGCACCAAGTAGGCCTGATTAGTTCTTGTGACCCGGGAAGAGGCAGGGCTGAACCCTGGGGAAAGCTGGAAGCAGGAACCTCTAAGCTATCTGGCTCTGGCTCTCTGTCCCTCATCTCAGCCCTTCTCTTCCTGTTGGCTACATTTTGTCTTACTGCAGACAAGTTCTCTCCACGTATTTGGGGACATAGCCACAACAGGTCAGGGGTTTCATGCCCAAGTCCTACATCCCAGACAGGAAGAGCTTTCCCCAACCAGCTCTACTTAGAAAAATCCAAGGTAAGAGTATTAGTTGATCAGTCACATGTACTCCTTGGGTGACATCTCAGTCCTGTGTGGCCCGGGATGTGGAATCCCCGATTTGGAGTGGTGGGGAATAGTCTCCCATAGGAGGGGAAGAGCAAGGTGTCTGTCAGAAGAGGGGATAAAAGTGTATGAGGTAAGATTAGAATGTCTACTATGCTGTTATTTTATGCAGAAATACTGAGGCTTCCTGTTATGTGTTGAACTGCGTCCCCCAAAAAGATATGTTGAAGTCCTAACCCCCAATACCTCAGAATGTGACCTTATTTGGAAATAAGATCATTGCAGATATAATTAGTTAAGATGGGATCACACTGGAGTAGCGTGGGCCATTAATCTAACTAGTGTCCTTATAAAAAAAATTATTCATGACACTGGTTAAACAACAGTAAGGCAGATTTTATTCAGAGGTACTATCCCAATAGGTGTAGGGACCACTGCAATGGGGTTTTGCAGTAGGGAAGAGAGATTGGGCTTGATTTCAAACACAACAAGTAAAAGTGGGAATTTATAGCCAGGGAGCAGGGTGGGAGTCAATGGATAGAAAATTACTGAGGAAACATCAGAGGTAAGGAGGGATTTCTTGCTAAACTAACCTAACAGGATTCTTGCTGAAGGCAGGTCAAGGTGATCAGACGTCACCTGGGAGATGCCGGAAGATGACGAATCCAATCAGATATCAAGTGTGATCAGATAATGAGGGGGGTTAACATTGGCTAAAATTGGGTGCTGCAAAGAAGGACATGGAACTCCAAAAGTTGAGGTCTAGTTGAGAAGAGAGTTCGGAAAAGCCTGACTAGAGTTTGATCAAGGAGAAAATCTTTATCAGGGAGAACACCGTGTGAAGATGGAGGCAGAGGCTGGAGGGATGCATCTACATGCAAGGATTGCTAGCTGTCACTAGAAGCTAGGAGAGAGGTGTGGAACAGGTTCTCCCTCAGTCCCCTCAGAAGGAACCAACCCTGCTGATGGCTTGATTTCGAACTTCTAGCCTCCAGAATTGTAAGAGAATAAAATTCTGTTGTTTTAAGCTGCCCAGTTTGTGGTACTTTGTTATAGCAGCCCTGGAAAACAAATACAGGGCCCCTTTCCCAACTCTGAATGGCCTTTTGTCTCCTGGGCTCAAAAACACATATAGTTTCTCATAAGACCTCCCCATACCTTCTGACCAGCTTCTGACTATACCTCACTCCCTGTGGGGGTCCAAAACCTATTCCAGGAGTCTGGAAGGAGAAACTGCTGCCATTACCATTATATCTGCTCCACTGTGCCAATTTCTCTCCTCTCGACCCAGCAACCATGGTCCCCCAAGGCACACAGCCAGTGTAAGCTTTGGCTACACAGGAACACACTGCTATGGGCCTGTCTTGCTGACAGGGAGAGAATTCTTTGATTAAGCTGATTCAGTACTTGTTTAGTTGGGTAGTTATATTTCTCATTGGAAAAGAATAATTTGGCATTCTATTTCATATATTCCCATCTTTGAGCTTTGTTAGTGAGTTAGTATCTGAGTCTTGTTTGGGCTGCTAATTAATTTAAAATTCTGAATCTGCAAAGGTGACAGCCAAACTTCCTGGGCCTGTCTGGGGGAATCTCTCGGAGGCCAGGTGACACATCTCCATGACATCACATTGTTCCTTTCCACTGACATGTCCCCAGGGATAAAATGGACTCTGGTCAGAGAACTCTTTCCTGCCCGTGGACCCCACCCTCAGTCCTAATTGAAGATTAGAACTAAATGTGGCTGTTTTTCCACTTTATCCCTGAAAACGGCTCTAATTTTATGTTATCTCTAATTTATTTCTATCCTATAGAAAGTAAAATATCCCCAACAGATTCACGCTACTGTTATTTAGTGGTTGCTTCAAATTCCCAAGAATACCTGGCCTTGGGCATAGTGTTTTCATACCACTAAGTAGTTATGAGTGTCTGCATGCGTGCATGGATGCTCGGCTTCAAATGAGTTGCTTTTACAACGTGATAACCTTGTGCCATATGTTGGGCAAATATCTTGACCATAATTCACAGGCAACTGACACATTAATAGATCCTCTGCCGTTCTCATTGTGGAGACTCTGGGTTAGTGGCCTTTGTCTACCACGGATCTGACAGAGGCGCAGGATTAGCTCACTGACGCTCGGAGCACAGTTGACAAGGGATTTAGTGAAAACAAAGCCAAACAAACGAGGCAGCTTCCAGGGGCACCTGGCTGAATAAATTAAACTTGATTGAGTCTTCTGTTATGACGGTGACAGAAAAGGAGGTAAAATGTGCCTTTCCTAATGAGTTTCTTTACAGTCATTTACTATTTAAAACTTGCTATTCCAGGAAAGCAGCAGCTTTGCAAGACACCTTCTTTAAGGTCTCTAAGGCTCTTTGCCTGGGTCTGGACCCCCAGAGGTATTGTGCACACTACCTGCAAGCACAGCCACTGGAAGTCATTGCCTCAAAGTCAGTGATACCAAAGGAACCCAAGGCTCTTTGCCCCCTGGCCTGCCCGGGCTTCTGAGTGGCCGCATGGGGCCCGGCTCAATGCAGGAGAAATTAAATGTGTCCAGAAGGGGAAAGACTGAATTGAAGTCACAGTCTAAAAAGGACTATGAAAATAGAGACAAAATAAGTCCAGATTCTACAGGAAAAAAGAAAAAGAAATAACACCAAGGTTTACTGATAAGCTTAGCATAATTAAACACTGTACCATTGAATTTAACATTATCTATGGGTCTTCCATTTGCTACATGTTGGGATTACCAGCCAGCATGAGGCACCCAGATGCAAAAGAAAAAACATTTTTCACTTCGTAAAAATGAACACATACAGGATTACATACACAAGTGCCCTGTGGAAAGGTGAAAGTCTGCATAGTCTGACTTTAATGAAGTCACACCTGTCCAAATAGAAATTCCCCTCAACCCGCCATTGTGCTCTCCTCCCACTGAAAATGTCCACCAACAGGGTCCCGCAACAAAAATAGCAATGTAGTTTCCAGAAGAATAGAGTTAAAATATACTGGGATTAAAACGTTACCTAGGAGTGAAAGGAGTAATGAGGTTGGCTTTTACCCATTAACAAATTGTAATTGATCAGAGGATCAGCTGGTTGTCTTGGTAGATGTGGGACTGATGTTTGATTTCTGCGTGGGATCAGGGTGCCCACCCCAAACAGGAAGTGACCAAGGGTCATAGAGAGTAGAATAAACAAAGCATGTGACCCAGCCAGGGAGGCTCAGGGAGGCAGCATGTATGTAAGATTACTCACTGAACCCGCTCCAGAAAACTGTTATTACTGCCGCTTCCTAAACTGTATAATTTTTCAGCAAATTACCTAAGTTCAACGGGCCTCAGTTTCCTCATCTGTAAACTAAGGTCATAAAACCATCGTTATAGGACTGTTGTGGAAATTAAATAAAATATATATGTAAACACGAACTTATGAGACAGTATGCACTTAAAAATATACACTTCCTACCTACTTTACTACAGGGTAAGACGCAACTGTGAAGGGGAACAGGTTAGGGAGGGCAGTGGGCACCTAAGGAAGGTTCTGAAGTGTGGCCAAGGTTGGAAACTGTTCCTTTAACTGATTAATAAAAGCCTTTCTTCATATAACTATTATCATCAGTGGAGACCTCAACTGGGGCTTTGGCAAACTTTTTCTGTAAAGGGTCAGATAGTAAATATTTTTACGTTGCAGTTCATATATTATCACAACTACTCATCCCAGAAAAGCTGAGAAGCATTCACAGACAATACATAAATGAATGAGCAAGACAGTGTTCCAATAAAACTTTATTTTTGGACACACATTTGAATTTCATATAATTTTCACACGTCACAAAATATTACTCTTCTTTTGACTTTTTTCAACTATTCAAAAATGTGAAAACATTTCTTAGCTCAAAGGCCATATAAAAACAGGTGGCGGGCCTGGATTTGGCCTGTGGGCTCAAGTTTGCTGACCCCTGTTCTGGACACTGGGTTATTTTCTTTAGATTCATTATCTCCTTTAATTTGCATATCAACCTGATGAGCTAATGTCAGGAAGGAAACTCATTTCACAGAAAGGGAAACTGAACTTGGGATCAGCTGTGTGACTTTGGGTGAGTTTCTTCCCCAAAGTTTCTCCGTCTCAGGTTTCTCCTCTACTTTGTAGGCTTGGTACAGGATGAAATCAGTTCAGACACAAAAAGCATGTAGAATGGTGCCTACTACAGAGGAGACACCTCATAAATACTAACTCTTGCTTCCCCAAGCGTTAAAAACTCTGCTGCAACATGATTTTTAACAACTGCATGGTATTCCATATAGATTTTCATGATTTATTTAACACAGTCACTAATGTTGGACATTTAATTTATCCTTTATTTTCTTTCCTCAAAAGGAACTCATAATTATTTTGTGGAAAATTTTTAAAGTGGCGTTAAGAAAAACAAAAATTGCTCATAATGCCATTATCCAGAGATTATAATTGCTGTCATCATTATGATACATGTTTTTTCAAGTTTATTTTTATCTTGAAACAAAGCTGGGGTTACATTGTGCACACTGTTTTGTAATCTGAATTTTCACTTATCATGATAATGAAGGGCTTTTCGACCTTTTAGATCCTGACTTTAGAACTCCTGGTCTCTGACTTCTATTCTCCTGGTTTAACCAGTGCCTTCCCAGTCCCTCACACCTATTCCCATCAGGGACACTGTGCTGACCATCTGGTCCTCTTGACATTATATTTCTTACTGTTAAACTACAAATTGGCCACTGGCTTGCACATTAGTCTCTTAGGAATTTTGTTACTGTTAGCTCCCACTGCGAGCCTAAGCGATCACCTCCAAAATAGCAAAATAGGGGTTTGGGGATCTTCAAAGCTGAGAACCTTGGATCATGACCTAAATAAAGGAACACAGTCCTGTCTGAGCAGCCAGTCAAACCCTGTCGGCCTCCTTCCCTGACATCTTTATTTTGCTTTCTTTAAGTGCCTTACCAATTATTATATGTGACGACTAGTATTTATCATTTGAAATGGCAAATACCTCTCAGTGGCTCTGGCGGAGGGCAAGTTCAGACACTGTTGCTAGAGACCGGCTGGAAGTGGATGCTCCTTGGAAGCATTATTTGAAGTGCTGACTTTAGTTATACAAAACGCCAAATTACCTCTCCCCCCGTCCAAATGTCTTTTTATACTTCTCCTTCCTGTTTATGTTATCAAGGAAGTAGTATGTAGATTTCAGAACTCAAATTTCGATCTGCTCTTGATTAAACCTTGGTTTACTGAACTACGGTAATTTTTCGTTATTGAGAAAAAGTTGAACTGTTACAATAATGGATTTTCTGTGGGTATAGAAACTTCCATAGTTAATTTAAGTATCTAAAAATCTCAACACAACATGTTTGGCTCCTCTTCTGATTATGCATAAAGTCAGGCACTAGCAAACACTAGACCATAAACTGACTTGAAAAGACCACTGAAGTCTGTGCCTGACAGCCTTCCCACTGTGTCTACTCTAAGCAATGAAAAGAAAGTTGGATGCACTTAATTTCTGAAGACAGGTGTTTGCTGATCTGGAAATTGAATGGTGTCTGTGGGTCCTAAGAGTCTGTGTCTGCTGATAACAGCACAATGGATGCAGTGTGTCAGCCTTTGCATTTTGGGTACATTTGTGTGCACGCAGTGATGTGGGCACTTCCCTTTCCTCTGCGACAGGGCCCCTGCAGAGGCACAGAGACCTGAATACAAACACGAAAACACCCTACCACCTGGGAGTCAGTGGCAGGTTCGGGCACATCCATTCCTCGGGCATTTGAGCAGCTGGTTTCCACAGCATTACCCCAGAACAGCAGAGGTGAAAGAGGCAGATCGAAAACCGTAAAACAGTGGTCCCCTAACATCACTCTCAACCTTCTCCTACTCTATCTCCTGCTACAGAAAACCTAATGTGGCACTGTCACCTAGACGTCAAAAATCTCCTTTTGCTTTATATATTTCCAAGGAAAAGTTACAAGGATTGTCAAGGTCCTTTTAAAACACACACCAAGAAGCATTATTGAACACTCACTAGTATTACATGCCACTCATTGTCATATTTGTGGTTTATTTAATTTAATCTCAGAATAAGCGGGAGAAAAAGCTTATTAGCAGAGGATGAGGCCGGATGGCCAGGTAACACCAGGGTTGAATATCCTAAATGACAGAACTCAAATTTGAAAGCAGATCTGCCGCCCTCAAATCCATGTCCCTCCCATGATCACACTACTACGCGTCGAAAGCACAGCTGACAGGCAGAGCCTCCTCAGCAACAGTGAGCAGCTGAGCAGAAAGCAATTGTAGGAGGAAGGGCCAGGAGGGAAACCACTGAGTGCTGGAGTAGGGCAGAGAGGACAGAAGCACATGCCAGAGGGTGCGATGTTATTTGGAAGCTTTTTTTTCTTAAATAGACAGGTGTGTTCATATCCGGGTGTGTCTCTCAAACATTCATTCATCCTGCTTTGGCACAATAGACACCGGGGCAGATTGGCCGCAGGGGTGGGGCGTGGAGGGGGAGACTGGGGAAGTTGCCACCGTTGTAGTATACAGCCAGCACAGCGTAACAGAAGGGCCACCAGGACAAGGGCACTCCCCTCCTTCTAGCAAAGGGCAGGAGATTGAACAGACCACAATGCTGTTACATGCCCTGAGGGAGGTGTCACCGGGCACTCCAGGAACCCAGAGACAGCCCCTTATTCAGATGTCAGCGTTAGGTCAGAGACAGTGAGTGTCCTGTGGGTTGAGTCACTAGAAAATGAAAGCAGCAAGAAGCACTTTGAGCTCTTTTTTTGTTTTTTTTTTTTGAGGGGGACTCACAACCGTGACTTCCTGGAACAGTTCGGTTGGCTGGAAATAAGGGTGGAGGAATTGGGCAGTTCAGAGGCAAAGGCTCAGTACCCACCTTTCATTCAGAAAACACACAAATGTGTGGCCTGAGGATGTGTGTGTAAGGATCAAGAAGTGACCCACCCACTCTCCTCCAGAGTGTCTGAGTGTACGCCTGCATGCCCAAGTTTGCACGTGTGTGCACAAGGGTGTGTGTGTACTGGGGAGGCGAGGGCGGAGTGGCTGGACTCCAACTGGCCTGAGCTTCTTCCTGGGATTGCAGCTGTGCTTTGGGGCAATCCACTGTGGACACGGTGGGTGTACAAAAGGGTGGCCAAAGCAAGGGGGGATTCAGAGTCTTGAGAAGGAAAAATGGTGACTGTCTTCCTTCTTTTCCCTATAGAGCCTACAATCTGGGGGCAGAGATATGGACAAATCCCTAATTATAATACTGAAGGCTACGTACTGGGGATGACAGGTGGGAACGACAGTGGCTCTAGAACTCAGAGGGCACTGAATCTGGTGCGGAGGAAGGGTAGGGGTCCAGAAGTGTTCTCGGTTATGTATTTCTATGTAACAAATTAACAAAAATGTAGCCGTTTAAAACAACAAATATTTATTATCTCCTGGTTTCTTTGGGTCAGGAATCCAGGGGTGGCTTAGCTGGGTGCCTCCTGGCTGAAGGTCGTTCATGAGGTTGCAGTTAGGCTGTTGGCTGAGGCTGCTGTCTCATCTGAAGGCTCAGCTGGGGGAGGAGCTGATTCCAAACTCACTCACATGGTTGCTAGAAGGGTTCAGTTCCTCACAGCTGTTGGCTGGAGACCTCCCTCCACACATGGCCCTTGTAATAGGGCAGTTCAAACATGGCAGCTGGCTTACCACAGAGCAAGCAAGCGAGTGAGCCCCAAGAAAGAAACCACAGTCTTTATGGACCCTAATGTGAGGAGTGACATCTCATCATTTCTGCCATATTCTGTTCTTCAGAATCACATCAGGAAATCCAGTTCACACTCAAGGACATGAGCACTAGGAGGCAGGGATCAGTGGGGGCCAACTTAGAGGCTTCCTGTCACCATATCCAAGCTGAGACTTGCAGAGTGAATAGGAGTAAGCTAGGCAGGAGGGGAGGGAGGGAGTCCAGAATGGCAGGTGCAGCGAACCACAGCTGTAATTCAGTGCGGCTGAGCAGAGAGTGGTTCATATGCTGGAAATGTGTGGCAGTGAAGCCAGCAGGGTCCAGAAGGTGTAAAACCTTTTAACCCAGATTTGTGAAGGTGAACTTTATTTGGGAGGGATGGAGAGCTTAAAGCTGGAGACTAAAATTTAATATTTGGCTTTAGAAAGATTACACTGCTATGGGGCGAATGGTTTGGAGGGAGTAAGAGAAAGAGGGAGGCCATTGGGGGATTTGGAACTAAGGTTGTGACTGGAGAGACAGAACAGAGTCCAGAGATATTAAGAAGTTGGAATCCATTAGATATAGGGACTGATTGTCTATTGTCTGTCTTCCCCTTCTGGAACATAAATTCAGTGAAGGCGGGGATTCTTGTCTTGTAAACTCTGGTGTCCCCAGTGCCTAGAGCAGTGGCTTTAAATGAATGAATGGGTTACCCCCAGATTTCTGGCTTGAGTAACTTGGTAGAAACTTTCTCTGAGATAGGAAACACAGAGGACAAACATGGCTAGGAACTTAATATTTGAGAAGTATTGGGTTTGAGGTAGCTTATGGGACATCCAAGAGTAGGCAGTTGAAATGTGGGGATCTGGAGAGCTTCCCAGAGAAATCATGAGAGCTGCAGGTCTGAGGAATTGTAATCACCCAGATGCCAATGGTGGGAGTGGATAAATGGCCCAGGGTTAGTCTCCCCGAGTTTCCAGGACACCCTGAACAGCAACAGCTTTGAAAGACAGTGTAGGAAGAAAGAGCAATCATCACTCACAAAAGAAAGCCGAAAATGTGCTGCCGGAGAGGAAAACCAGGAATCACGGGAAACCAGAGAACACTGGGTAGTCATAGCAAGAGCATCAGATGTTTGGTAAGGACTCAAGAGCCTAGTGAATTGAAGGTCAGGGTGGAGGGGGTGGGAGGTGAAAGGAATGTTTTCCAGAAATGCAAAGCATTATTTAATATTTTAGAAGTTAAAACTGCCATTTCCAAATTCCATTAAAAGACAAACAAAAGATAAACATTTAGACATCCGCTCCCCAAAGTTGGTCTTTGTAACAGCCACTTAAGAATCACCTGGGGGGGGGGTTGACCCGGTGGAATATTGGTTAAGTTCCCCCGCTCCCGGGGTTGGCAGGTTTGGATCCTGGGTGCGGACCTATGCACTGCTTATCATGCCATGCTGAGGCAGGGGCCCCCATAAAATAGAGGCAGATGGGCATGGATGTTAGCCCAGGGCCAATCTTCCTCAGCAAAAAGGGGAGGATTGGCAACAGATGTTAGCTCAGAGCTAATCTTCCTCATAAAAAGAATCACCTGGGAGGGCCAGCCCCGGTGTCCTGGTGGTTAAATTTGCTGTGCTCTGCTTCCGAGGCCCAGGTTCGGTTCCTGGGCACGGACGCACACCACTCTTCTGACAGTGGCTATGCTGTGGCTACATGCAAAAAGAGGAAGATTGGCAGCAGATGTTAGCTCAGGGCAAATCCTCCTCAGCAAAAAAAACCCAAAAAACAAAAAACAAAGAAAGAAAGAATCACCTGGGAGCCTTTTCAAAAATACCAGTTTCAAGGTATGTCCCTATAAAATTAGTCTCCCAAGAGGGAGGCAGGGAAAACTAATTTTTTTAAAGCCGCAAGTGATTTTGAAGTGTGACAAGGTTTTGATATCGCTCATTTAAACCTTTGAGAGCTATGGGTTCATCTTTGGCTTAAGCTCTTTTGGAAGAATTAAAGCGGCGGAAAAATTCATAGATTTCTAAGCTGTTAGCTGATTGTTAAATTTAAGACTTTAATAGGAAATTTAAAGCAATCAGGAAAATAAACTCCCCCACAAAGTTAAAAAAAACAACTACAAAACACAACCTGTATGTTTATTTATCAAGAAAATGCTGATGACTGTAATTAGGACTATAAATTTAGTTGAGAGCTAGATTAGCAAATAAAATTGTCTGTAAACATTTGTAAACCAGTTATCCTCCTGGGGATGGTTTGTGAAAGAACCCGGTGGGTATCTGCAGAGCGGGGAACAGTTCCCGGCTCCGACGGGGTGGGGAAGCTTCATTGTTTCAGAGCCCAGAGGAGCTCGCCAGCGCCAGTGACCTCGCCGCGCCTAGAGCGCAGCCTGAACCGCAGCGCTCCTTCCACTTCCGTACGGCTCCCCTTTGTCTCTGGCAGTTTAACTTTGATCCTCAAAAGTCCATTAAAAGCCCCTTCTGGGTCCTCGGGGACGCCTGGCCTTGTAAGTTCCACAACCACACAGCAGCCTTTCCAGGACGAAGTCTCCAGAGCCCCCCGCAGGCCTCCTGCTCACTCCCTCCCTCTCCCAGCCCCCTCCAGGCTGCCAGGAGACCCGCAGGGACTTACCTCCCTTCTTCTGGAAACATCCTTCAAAGTTCTCCACCCACCCCTCCCCCTTCTCCAGGATTTTAAGTTGAAATAGTTTTCCCGTTTCTACCTTTTCTTGCTGTCCTTAAAGATACATATACAGGTTTTTCATCTGTTCTATAACATTTACTCCCCATCAGGAAGTGAAAATTACAAACTCAGTGAAGCTAATTAGTCACAGCCCTGGATCCCTGGCTCAGGGGAAGGCTCTCTAGCAAAGCTCAAATGTTTACATTTTCAGGTCAAATTGCTCCAAACAATAAGTGCCCTTTGGTTTCACCTCACTGGGCAGAAGGTGCCTAGTTTTGCCGGTCTCCTGCCCCACAGAGGATTTCTCTGGGCTCCTTAGAGTGTTTTCTTAAGATTAGTTCAATCTCAATCTAATTAGTCCACAAAGTGATGCAAATAAAATATCATTTTTGTTCTATCAAGATGGCAAAAAAATAAAAATGAAGCCTGATAATACCCAGTTTTGGGCGGCGTGCTGGGAAGCTGACTCATTCCTGCACTGCTGGAGGGGTTCTGAATCAAGAGCCTTAAATATGTGCATACCCTTCAACCCAGTAATCCCACTTCTAGGAAAATATCCTAAGGAAATAATCAAGAGATGCAGTCAAGGATTTATGAACAAAGGATATTCATTGCAAAGCCATAATTGAGAAAAACTGGAAAGGACTTACGTGCCTCCCAGGTGGGGCTTGGCTCCGCCAATCCTCCTGCATCTCTATGATGGAATGGGCTGCATCCAGCGCACAGTCATCCATGAGGCACATATTTAAGGCCCTGCTCTGCATTAGGCCCTTGACTGGGTAAACAAAACAGGTAAGTTCCCGGCCCTCTGGAAGATGCACTCCTTAAAATTCATGATCTCCTAAAGCAATTGAAAAATTGTTCACATTATGTTTTGGGGGGGAAGCAGGTTATACACTGTATCACCCCCACTCTCTCATCCCCTGCCAAAAGCAGTTACCGAATCCGAACACTCTTTCCTTCAGTGGCTCTCCCTGGTCGACATCGTCTTTGCTTTTCAAAAGCAGATCCTAAGGCTCCGGGGTAACCTGATAACAGCGGAAAGAACACCAACATGGAAGTCTTCCGATTGGTTTCTAGTTCCAGGAAGTTGCACGACTTTGGGCAAATCACGTCACCTCTGGTGCTGTTTCTAATCAGAATAATGAAAGAAAGGGCTGGACCAATTTTTCAGGTTCTTTGAGTCCAATAATTTTTGGCTCTGGGACAGAAGCATCTAAAGATGAGGGAGTCTTAACTCGTAGCTAAGAGGAGGGGGAGGCTGTGAACCCGTGAGGACCTGTGCATTTCAGTTGTGGGGAGCTCCAGGACACAAGAAAGGCAGGGGGCCATCTAGATAGAAGGACGGTAAAAGTTCTATAAGACAGACAGGCCTGTGGCTCCTGAGGATGCTGGGAAGTCCTGCAGTCTGAGTCCCAGGCCAGCTCCCTGCACTCAGCTTTTCCTCCCTCTGAGCAACTCCAGGCCCACAGCCGGCTTCAGTAAGCAGGCAATGTTCTCCCTTCGAGTTGCTATTTAATATTAATAAAGAACGGCTAACAATTACTGAGTACTTCCAGGTGCAAAGGTGATTTACTGTTACCTCACTTTCTCACAACAAAAGTATGCTGTCCATTTTGCTAGTCCCATTCTCCTTGAAGCAAAATGGAGTCTTCGGGAGGTTACAGAATTTATAGGGTGACTACCCAGCTGGTCACCAGGCCCAGGGCTCTTCATTTTTATTCTGGGCGGTCTTCCTCTTTTTCTGAAAGGGCAGTGGGACAGTCTCCCACTCTATTCCTCTTCCCTGCTGCAGAAGGCAGGAACACAGTTTATTGTGGTAGGAAGGGTTTCTTGATTACCAACTGGGAGACTGAGATAAATAAATCGCAACATGTAGGTTAGCTGGGTTGCCAAAGTTTATAAATGATCTTAGAATCTGTTGGAGGCCCCTGGTTGCATTTAGAAACCTCCTACCTCCTGGCCATCAGGCCCACTGAGCCCACTACCGGCCCCCGCCCTGCGCGCGCGCCGCACCCCCCACACCCCCGCCCTGTCAGGGTGAAGTGTCGACTCTGAAAATGCAGCCAGGAAGGAACAATACCACCCTCTCTGCAAAAGGGAGAGAGCAATTTGCATCTCAGAGGAGCTCAGATCTCGCCGCCCAGTTTGGACTCTGACCCTTGCAGTAGAGGTCTGCTCTGGGAATTTCCTGTGACCTGTTGAGGTTTGCTGCTCCGAAGCCATGAGGACTCTTTGACATTAATGTCCGTTTAATTCAGGAATCTAAAAAGGCAGGTTAGCGGTTTAGTTCGCGCTTGGCAGCCCGGGGTTCGCGAGTTCGGATCCCGGGCGCCTGCCAATGCACTGACTGTCAGCCATGCTGTGGCGGCGTCCTATATAAAGTAGAGGAAGATGGGCACGATGTTAGCCCAGGGCCAATCTTCCTCAGCAAAAAGGGGAGGATTGGCAACGGATGTTAGCTCGGGGCTGGTCTTCCCCACACACACACACAAAAAGGCAGGTTAGTGTCAGGGTTCTAGGAGCTCCCTGAAATTGTACAGAAAACTGGGTGTGTGTGCACATAGGTGCACTTTTCTGGGGAGAGTGTTCACAGCTTTCCTTGGATTCTCAAAGGGGCTTCCAGCTGCCCAAAGGTTAAGAACAAGTGACAAGTGAGTGCTACTAAAGGGGACAATGGTACAAATCCTGGGGGAGAGGGAGGAGGGCAGAGGAAAGAGGGGAGGACTTAGTGGCAGGGAAGATTTTCGGGTTAGACTTCACAAAGAGACAGGACTTCACTTGGAGGGGGAGAGGGAGCTAACATTTCTTGTGCTCTTACTGTGTGCCAGGGATTGTTCTAGACTAAAATTTACCAGGATTAGTTAATTCTTGTAACACACCTATGAGGTAATTAAGATGATTGTTCTGGCTTTGTAGATTCATTCATTTAGTAAATATTTGTTGAGTGCTTACTATGTATCAGGCACTGTTCTCAGCGCTGGGGATACAGACGTTAACAAAACAGTCAAAAGTGCCTTGTTTCATGGGGCTTACCTTCCCCTGGAGCGACATATGAGGAAACCGGGCTCACGGAGAGCTGGGTAGAAACACGGGTCCTCAGCTAGAAAGCAGTAGGAGTTGGAACCCAGGGAGTATAGCACTGAAAGTTTTTTTTTTTTTTTAAGGAATGGATAATGACTTTAACAACTGAAAACTAAAAATTTCTGTGCAACAAAAAAACACCAAAAATTAAAAGGAAAGTGAGGAAATATTTACAGAATAGCTTAAAAACGTTAAACTACAAATTAAAACCAAAAATGCACATTGGAAAAGAAGAAATGGGCAGATTACTGTAATGATTCAGAAGAGGAAATATGATCAATAATGTTGAATACTGGCTTCCTGAATTATCGTCACAACAGTCTGTTTAGTGCTTACACAGTAAGGAAGAGCATTACCTTGACAAGTCTTAGCAAAGGGCAAAGTCTGGATGTTTACTGAGGTTCTGAAGATGGATCTAAGGCAGGTCTTTCAATGGGGAGGGGCTTGGTTGGGATTGGGTAGGATCATGATATAATAGTTTAGGATTAACGCACACAGCCAGGCAAGGGTTTTAAGGGGAGGAGTTTAAAGACTCATAATAGTATGCCATGCGGAAACCTGGAAGCTAAAATGCAGGTCGGCTTTCTTTGAAGGAGTGTATGACTGTGATGCGTGTTTCTCCACACTAGGCACTTGTTGGGTTCCTCTAGGTTTACCTGACTTGCTTCCAACCCTTGGCATAGAGTGTCCAACATCTTAAGGTGCCTAAGTGCTTGTGGATAAACAGGTGATGGTACTAAGAAGCCCAGAGAATAAGGTGCAAGGGAATAATTGGTAAACCAAGTTATTGGATTTTCCCTTTTTTTAAAATTTTAATTACAATGTATGTATTCTCAGCTTTTCAGTTAGATTTTAAAAAACTTTATTGAGGCATCGCTGACATTCAACAAATTAAAGTGTGCAATTTTGGTAAGTTTTGACATGAGTATATACCCTTGAAACTATTACCACAATCAAGATTATGTACACATCTGTCACCCTAAAGTTTCCTTGTGCCTCTTTGTCATCCCACCCTCCCCCCACCCCCATCTCCAAGCAACAACTGATTTGTCTTCTGTCACTACAGATTATTTGCATTTTTTTTGTTTGATTTCATACAAATAGAATCCTATAGTATGTATTCATTTTTTGCCTGGCTTTTTTTACTCTGAATTGTTATTTTGAGATTCATCTATGTTGTTGCATGTATCATAGTTTACTCCTTTTTATTGCTGAGTAGTATCCCATTGTATAGATATATCACAAATTGTTTATCCACTTATTTGTCGATGCCAAGTGGGTTGATTCCAGCTTTGGGCTATCACAAGTAAACTGTGAAGAACATTCATGTACAAGTGTTTGTGTAGATACATGCTTTTATTTCTCTTTGGTAATTAATTACCTAGGAATAAAATGGCTGGATCATATGATAGGTGTATGTCAAACTTTTTAAGAAATTGCCAAACTGGGGCCGCCCAGTGGCGCAGCGGTTTAGTTCGCGCTTGGCAGCCTGGGGTTCGCGAGTTCGGATCCCGGGCGCCCGCCGACGCACTGCCTGTCAGCCACTCCGTGGAGGCGTCCCATATAAAGTGGAGGAAGATGGGCACGGATGTTAGCCCAGGGCCAGTCTTCCTCAGCAAAAAGGGGAGAATTGGCGACGGATATTAGCTCAGGGCTGGTCTTCCCCACAAAAAAAAAAAAAAAAAAAAATTGCCAAACTGTTTTCCAGACTGGTTGTACCATTTCACACTCCCACTAGCAGTATGTGAGAATTCTGGTTGCTCTACATGCTGACTAACATTTTGTATGGTCAATTCTGAGAGATATGTAGTGGTATCTCATTTTGGTTTTAATTTGAATTTCTGAGATAACTAATGATGCTAAGCATCTTTTTTTGTGATTTTTGATATAGATATTTTTTCTTCAGTGAAGTGCCCATTCAAATCATTTGCCCTTTTTTGTTGTTTTTGGCTGTTTATCTTATTGGATTTTGAGGGTTCTTTGTATGTGCTGGATACAAGTCCTTTATCAGATATATGGTTTGCTAATATTTTCTCCCAGTCTGTGGCTTATTTTTGCATTCTCCTAATAGTATCTGTCAAAGAGCGTACATTTTGGCAGAGACTACTTAGTCCCGGGCCTGGCAGATTTGTTCCCCTCTCCTTTCAGGCCAGAGGCCTTTGCCACAAATATGCTTTACTAGATGCTCAGTTAGGCCAAGAAGCATACAAGCTTGATTTCTCTCTTTTGTATTGATTGGAGCCAGAGGTACTGGAACAGCACTGTATGTCTTGTGTCTAGCATTGTTTGATCCAGATATCAGTTAGGACAGAAAGAATAACCCAGAACTCAGAACAAACTGGGTCCCAATGATCAATGCAAGCTCTGCTCAGTGAATGTGGGTTACAGCAAGCCCAGACTTCTAAACGAAATGTCTGATTAGAAAGCTGCTTAGAATGAAGGTCTTCCAGGAGCCACTAGTGCACTTTTCTTTTTATCCAGGAAATATTTCCCCTCTAAATGCACAAAATCATGCTGGTATCTTGTGTTCGGGCTTTATACTGATTAATAAAATCTGAAACCTGGAAAGAAAAAAAGAGCACACGTACTTTCTTAATTTTTATAAAGTCCAATTTATCAATTTTTTCTTTTACGGACTGTATCTTTTGTTGTCATATCTAAGAAATGTTTGCCCAACCCAAGGTCATTTGTCCTGTGTTTTCTTTTAAAGTCTTATAATTTTAGGATTTACATTAATGTCTATGATTCATTCTGAATTAATTTTTGTATATGGCACGAGGTGTGGATCTAACTTCGCTTCTTTTGCATATGGCTATTCAGTTGTTCCAGAACGATTCACCGAAAAGAATGTCCTTTTTTGCTGTTTATTTGCCCTTGCAACTTTGTTGAAGCAATTGACCTTACATGTGTGGGGCTATTACCAGACTCTCTATTCTGTTTGATCTATTTTTCTAGCTTTACCTCAACTTCCCCACACTGTATTAATTACTGTAGCTTTCTTCTAAGTATTGAAATCGGGTAGTATAAGTTGTCCAAGTTTGCTTCTCTTTTTCAAAATTATTTAAGCTCTTCCAGGTCCTTTACATTTCCATATAAATTTTAGAATCAATTTGTTAAGTTCTTCAAAAAAGACCACTGGGATTTTGAATGGGATTGCATTGACCCTATAAATCAATTTGGGGAGAATTGACATCTTAATAATATTCAATCTTCTGACCTATGAACACACTATATCTCTCCGTGTATTTAGGACTTCTTTAATTTCCCTCAGTAGTTTTCAGTGAGCAGATCTTTTGCATTTTTTTCAAACTTATCTCCAAGTATTTCAGATTTATAATGCTACTGCGTATAGAAGTACAACTGGTTTTTGTACATTGACTTTGTATCCTGCAACCTTGCTAAACTCACTTATTAGTTTTAGTAACTTTTTAGTAAATCCCATAGGATTTTCTGCATGGACAATCATGTCGTCTGTGAATAAAGACAGTATTACTACTTCCTTTCCAATCTTGATGACTTTTGTTTTTCTAGTCTTATTGCACTGGCTAGAAACTCTAGTACAATGTTGAAGTGTTAAGAGTGGATATCCTTGGAGCCAGCCCAGTGGTGCAGCGGTTCAGTTTGCGCTTGGCAGCCCGGGGTTCGTGGGTTCGGATCCCGGGCACCTGCCAATGCACTGCTTGTCAGCTGTGCTGTGGCGGCGTCCCATACAAAGTAGAGGAAGACGGGCATGGATGTTAGCCCAGGGCCAGTCTTCCTCAGCAAAAAGAGGAAGATTAGCAACGGATGTTAGCTCAGGGCTGGTCTTCCTCACCAAAAAAAAAAAAAAAAAAAAAGAGTGGCTATCCTTGCCTTGCTCTTGACCTTATGGGGAAAGCACTTAATCTTTCTCCATTAAGTATGATATTAGCTGTAGGGTTTTTGTAGATGCCCTTTAGCATTTTCTGACCCATGAACACAGTATATCTGAGACTAGGAAGTTTGCTGAGCTGTTTTTTTTCCCTAAATGGGGAATGAATGAATGTTAGAATTTGTCAAAAATTTTTTGCATCAATTGAGATGAGTATATAACTTGCTTCTATTTTTTAGTCTGCCAACATGTGAATTATATTGCTTGATTTTTGAATGTTAAACCAACCTTGCTTTCCTTGATAAACCCCAATTAATTATGACATCATTTTTATCACCGGATTTGAATTGATAACTTTTTATTAAGAATTTTGCATCTATGTTCATGAGAGTAGTTGGTCTGTATTTTTCTTTTCTTGTCATTTCTTTCTCTCATATTTGTATCAGGGTAATGCTGGCTCACGGAATGAGTAGGAAAGTATTATTTCATTATGGACTAAATTGTGTCCTCTCAAAATTCATATGTTGAAGTGCTAACCCCACAGTACCTCAGAATATGACTGTATTTGGAGATAAGGTCTTTAAAGAGGTAATTAAGTTAAAATGAGGTCATTGGGTGGACCCTAATCCAATATGACTGGTGTCCTTATAGGAAGAGGAAATTAGGACACAGATCTGCACAGAAGGAAGACTGTACAAAGACACAGAGAGAAGGCAGCCATCTACAAGCCAAGGAGAGAGGCCTCAGAAGAAAGCAACCCTGCTGACACCTTGATCTCGGACTTCTAGCCTCCAGAAATGTGAGACAATAAATTTCTGTTGTTTAAGCCACCCAGTCTGGGGTACATTATTATGGCAGCCCTAGCAGACTAACACATACTTCTTCATCAATTTTCTGGAAGAGTTTATGCAGAATTTTCATTATTTCTTCCTTAAATTTTTGACAGGACAAACCAGTGAAGTTCATCCAGGCCTAGAGCTTTCTTTATGAGAAGGTTAACTATTCAATTCAAATTGAATAACAGATTCAATATCTTTAATAGACATAGGCTATTCAGGTTATCTATTTTTTCTTAAGTGAGCTTTGATACTTGATGTCTTTAAAAAACTTATCTATTTGATCTAAGTTGTAAAATTTATCACCAAAAGTTGTTCATAATATTCCCTTATTATCCTTTTAATATCTGTATTTATGTCACCTCTCTCATTCCTGATATTGGCAATTTGTGTCCTGTTTCTTTTTTCTCTAATCAGTCTGGCTAGAGGTTTATCAATTTTATTGATTTCTCAAAGAATCACCTTCTGGTTTCATTGATTTTTTTTTTCTTCTGTTTTTCTATTTCATTGACTTCTGATCTAATCTTTATTATTTTCTGCCTTTTTTTTTCCTTTTTTTTTTTTAGTTTCTTAGGTAGAAGCCTGGGTCATTGACTTGAGACTTTTCTTTCTAACCTAGGTGTTCAGTGCTATTAATTTTTGAATGAATGAATTTTTGAATGAATCCCATAATTTTTTTTGCTGAGGAAGATTTGCCCTGAGCTAACACCTGTTGCCAATCTTCCTTTTTTTTGCTTGTGGAAGATTAGCCCTGAGGTGACATCTGTGCCAATCTTCCTCTATTTTGTATGTGGGTTGCCGCCACAGCATGGCTGACATGTGGTGTGGGTCCACCCCCAGGATCTGAACCCGCGAACCTGGGCCATTGAGGCAGAGCGCGCTGAATTTAACCACTATGTCATGGGGCCAGCCCCAAATCCCACAAATTTTGATACGCTTTGTTTTCATTCAGTTGAAAATACTTTCTGCTTTCACTTTTGATTCATTTTTTGACCCTTGTGGCCAAAGAACATACTTTGCATGACTTGAATCTTTTAAAATGTATTGAGACTTGTTTTATGGCCCCAAATATGGTCAATCTTGGTAAATGTTCTTTGTGTACTTGGAAAGAATTTGTATTCCATTGTTTTTGGACAAAGTATTCTATAAATATCAATTAGGTCAAGTTGGTTGATAGTGTTGACCAGTCCTCTATGTCCCTACTGATTTCCTGTCTATTTACTCTATCAATTATTGAGAAAGAAGTGCTTATCCTACTATAATTGAGACTATTTCTCATTGATTCCATCGGTTTCTGTTTCATATATGTGGAAGCTCTGTTATTTTTGAATAGGATGTAAGTGAGAAATCCAGGAAAGTTTTGGGGTATTTAAGAACACAAGTGATGGGTAGGTAAATGATAGACTTTGGGATTATGTTCTTTGGAGTATAGGGCTTTGGAGTATCTGGCTCACGTGTTGGCTCTAACTAGAGTGATTCATTTTTAGGCTTTGCAGCCCAGAGATTAATTGCTCTGTCTAGGTTACAATATCTATTTTAATCAAAGTAAAGCACATGTCGGGATAAAGAATTATTAAAAATATTAGGTTGCGTCTGTGGAGTTGTTGACATTTGCCTTTGACCTACAAAAATGGTAATTTCTCACAAAGCAAGGATGTGTTCATTATAGTATTGTTCAGACTAGTGAACTGTTGGGAGCTATCTAGATGTTTTTCATCATAGCATTGTTCAGAATACTGAAAAATTGGGAGTAAAGTCAAACAATAAATCATGGCACATCCATATCATGGAATTAAAATTAATGCTTTGGGAGAGTAATAACTCCCTTCCTTTGTGTTCTCATCCAGTTTTATGACATTAAATTCCATCTTTATATGCTGGCAACTCCCAAATTTATATCTGAAGTCCAATTGCTCACAAAATCTAGACTCAGACATTCAATTTCCTGTTCACCATTTCCCCTTGGATATCTCATCAATATTTGAAATTTAACATGTCCAAAACCGAACTCCTATCTCCAAAGCCTGTTCTCCCCATAGCCTTACTGCATCTCAGTTGATGGAAATTCTAGCTTCATCCTTCCAGTTGTTCAGGTCAAAATCCTTCGAGTCATTCTTGACTCTTCTTTCACTCATCCCCCACATTCAATCCATCAGGAAATTCTCTGGCTTTAGCTTCAAAATATACCCAGTACCTAACATTTTTCACCACCTTCATTGTTTCCACGGTTGTCTTCTTTCCCTTAGACTGCAAAAGCCTCCTAACCTTAGTAACTACAATAAGTCAGTATTTTTTATTAAAGTCAATATTTTAAAGGGTAGTGACGAAAACTGTATACATCTGGACCAAGTTCAAATGAACACGCAGACAACATCTGCTCTAAACCATTGCCTCAGAAAGTTTGGAGACATTTGCTCTATCTTCTCATCTTTTCCTCCTGCATTTTCCTACTCCTCTCCTTTGTTTCCTCCTTAACTGAATGTAAGGAGCTAAACTGTTTTGGGTGGTTATCAATTTATTGCCTCTCAGCTCCAGATCTCCCGTTCATTGCCTGCTCTGCAACAGTGGAGCTAGACTCCCCGATAAACATTTCTCCTTTGCCAGGTGGCATAATGTTAACCTTTGTCAGTAGAATTCACTGGACACGCACTGGAGGAGGGAGCGTCTCTTCCCGGTTCTCCTGTGCTCCCCTCTGCAGGCTCCTGCAGCATGCAGCTCCTGGCTTTTGGGGCATCAGCAGCTAACCTCACAGGGCAACCCCTTGGGTGGCTCTCCAGTGAGTTTTACTGGTGTAGCACCCCTCCGTGGACGGGTTCCCAGCAAGTTCTGGGATATGGCACCTCCCCATGGATGCTTCCCTGGCACCTGAGGACAGATTCTGAGTGAGCACCACTGGTGCAGCATCTCAGTCAACTTCTTTGCCATCCAGTGGGCCATGGTTGTGCCCTCTTTAATAAAGTCTGCCTCTCAGCCTGAGGGGTAGGGAGCCCTTTTAGATTTGCCTTGCCTCAGCCCTACGGTTATTGGCTGGTCCCTATATACGTGACTCTTGTATTTTTTAGGTTTTTTATCACTTAGTAGCAAATCCTCCACTATTCCAACTTCTTTAGTTTGTGATGGTTAATTTTATGTGTCAACTTGGCTGGTGCCCAGATATTTGGTCAAACATCATTCTGGATGTTTCTGTGAAGGTGTTTTCCAGATAAGATTAATATTTACACTGGTGGATTTAGAGTAAAGCAGATTGCCCTCCAAAATGTGGGTGGGCCTCATCCAATCAGCTGAAGCCCTTAATAGAACAAAGACTGACCTCCTCTGAGCAGGAAGGAATTCTGGCTTGAACTGCAACTCTTCCCTGGGTGTCCAGCCTGCCAGCCTACCCTGTAGATGTTGGGTTTACCAAAGCCTCCACAATTGCATGAGCCAATTCCTTAAAATAAATTTTATACACAAATAAATCTTATAAATCTATATATCTATACACACACACACAAATACATATGTACAAATATATACATCCTGTTGGTTCTGTTTCTCTGGAGAACCCTAATACATAGTTCTTTACATTAAACTACCTCTGTTCAAATTGCTGTGTGGTTTCTCTCTTGATTGGATCCTGATGAATACACTATTGTTCTCCCCTGAACTCCCAATCCATAAGTGCAACTGCCTCCTCAGCATCACTATGTGGATGTCTAACGGGCACTCCACACTTACTTACTTATGTCCCAAAGTAAGCTCTTGATGTTCCTCCTGCAAACTTATTTCTCCTACACCTTTTCCAATCTCAGTTAAAGGCAATTCCACTTTCAGTGAGGCTTTCCCTGGCTAACATTTACAATTACAGTCCATCTCTAAGCAGCCCCAACCATACCTTCAATCCCTCCTCTTTGCTTGTTGTCTTATTATTACTATCTAACTAGTATATGTATTACTTATCATGTTTATTGTGCAACTCCTCCATTAGAATATAAATTCCATGAGAGCAGGAATTTGATGTGTATGTTTAAACTGCTGTGTGTCTATAACCTAAACCAATGCTTAACATACACTGGGTAAACAATGAATCTTTGCCTTCTAATTTTACTATGGACTATAATGCTAGTTATTTTTGTCTTGTTTAAGAAATACTTCCCTTTTCCAAGTTCATAAATACATCCTTTATTTTCTTCTAAAAATTTTGTTTTGTCTTTTACATTTAGGTTTCTAAGCCAAGAACTGATTTTTCCATATGTTGGAAGGTAGGGTTCAATTTTCTTTCTTTCTTTCTTTTTCACCCCTTCTGAATAACCAGTTGCCTAGCAGTCTGCATTTTTACTGCATAGTGGTTTTGGTTTTCTCTCTCTACTCCGAAGTCACTAGCCCTCTGAACTACTTAGTATTAAGATTCTAAAATAACGAAGCAAAACAAAGTATCAATCCCACAGTTTTATTTGTAAAGAATAAAGCATGAAAAGTCATATTTAAATGTACTCCAAAACCTGAAAAACCCACGTCAGTTTCTCTGATATGTATGTTAAAGTGCTTGATATCACAATACTCTTTAAATTTTATATTATGTTCAGATGAGAAAAAAAAAAATCCAGTTCTGATGCATTTTGTTAACAATACAAAGAAAAACACTATAATTTAAATGGAGAAATGCTCATTTTTAAAAAACATACACAGGGTATATTTATACATGGTTCAAGTGTAACACAGAGGATTTTTTTCTATATGTTTAACACCCTCATTTGATTGACAACAGGAACTCGTGACCATACCTCTCTACTCTCAACAAGATTTGGTGTTTGGAATAAAGGCTGGAGCCACACACAAATACATTCAGGTAACTGGATCAAGCACGATTCCCTCCTACATAACCCAAGGATACTCTGGATTCCTTCAAATGAGGAGCAATTTTTGGATGATTTTTTTCCACTCTGGCATTAATTGCTCAATGTGATACGTTTCTGGAGCCAATCTTTATTTTGTCCTTGAGAGGACAATCTCCTTGGATTCTTCTGATCACACTCCATCAGCACCCCCTTCAAAAAGCTTGGAAATCAGTTTGATTCAGATTTATAATTGTATTTTAATAAGAACAGAACCTAGTAGTTCATTATTTGTTTCTGTCTTCTTTTTATGCTAAATGGTAATGTAACAAATACTCATATAAGAAACAGGGACTTCAAAAGACATAGATGACTTGGAAATAGGATTCAGTTTATGAGTAGAAAAGAGCTCACGATTCCATTCTCAATCCATGAAGGTGCGTTAATACTGAAACACAAATAGCGAAGGTTCAGATTGTCCTTTCAACACGGGGAAAAGAAACAGACTAGTTTCTGTAAACCTCACAAATACTCATAATTCTCGAAATGAAAATCTACTGAAAAATCATTCATTCTTAGCAGAAAGAAGATATTTTATTATTAAGAGCTACACTCCCAATGCTGTCAAATAAATACTTCCTTGGGGATGTGAGGTCCCAGTCTGCTGCCTCATGTTTCAACATATCTGAGAGGTGTTAACATATTCTACACACAAACTTTTATGTATGGTCTGCATCCCTCTTTCACTTACATTTACATACAACAGTGCTTTATTGCCAAAAAAGGAAATATGAACAATTCAGTATTTCCCCTATATCATTCATATAGTGTGACAGAAGTTCATTAAGATGATTTTTTACAAAGCCACGTTAAAGTAAATACCACAGGGTTACAAAAGGTACAAAAATGTGTGAAACATTTAAAATAAATTTTAGAGGGAAATCACAAACTATTGCAAGTTTTAGGTTTCTTATATCAAATTTTCACCCCTCAGTGGAAAAGATGATAGGAAGGGTGGGAGGCCTTACTTTTGTTCTCAGTAGCCTGCTTTTCCCCGCCCACTACCCCACATTAAGCCTCAGTCATTTTAAGGTGCTGATGAGTCCCAACCAGGGTCATTATACATAATACCAATGTCGGTGTAACGCCACTGTGTCACAAAGGTTTGAGATAAGGAGTTTCAGGACATTTGAAAACACTTAGAAATGTTTCCAGAGGTAACATTTTTGGCAATTTCATTTTAAAACAATTTCTTCTTAAGCTATTATTATGTGAAAATACTAATTATAGTTCCAGGCACTACTTTTATTTTATTTTGAGGAAAACAGTCAATTACAAAATTGATTTTAATTTACTTTTAACTTTGAGGTGATTATAAAGGAATAGACTAATTTTAAAAATTAACATAGCAGAACGGATACCTCTGAATGGGTATGGTCCTTCCAAGTCTGCTTGGAAGGCTAGGTACATTTACTCTAAGGATTCTGCTATCCTACTCGAAATCTCTTGGTATTGCCTCAGAGACAGTTATAAGCCTCGTAAGAGCTAAGTCTTATTTCTTTAGAACTGTGTTTCTTATGTGACCCCCAAATCTGCTTGAGCATCCTTTTTATTCGACTTGGATCCTAAGGACTTTTTGTTGTTTCCAAATATTAAATTTCTTCTAAAAGGCCAAGATGTACCCTCACCGGTAATATTCAGAAGAATGGGCTGTAGGCCACTCAAGCAGCTCACGAGGAGGTCCCCACATATTAGGAGCACCGGCTGCATCACTGGGATAAGTACCTGGGCTCCCAAGGTGACCACTTCAAAGGGCCCAGCATTCTCGAGGATGTGTCACTGCTGGTGTGTTCTTTCTTTGAAATCGGTCATTTCACTGTTACAGTCATACTGCACAGAGTGGGATGAAACTTTAGGTCTAACTCTTTTTTGGGGGGGTATCACTTTTTAAAGTAATGGTTTTATTCAGTCACAAATCCAGTTTTGCTCCCAGTTTTCACAATAGATGTAATTCTCAAAACTTGAGAACAATTTGTTAAAATGAATAATAATCCCTATAAATGATTATAAATGATTCATCTATCCGTACAGACAGATGAATAAAGATCCAACGGTAGAGAGACTATTAATATGAATGCCTCAGGGGTCAGTCTCTTGCAGCCTGGTGTAACAAAAATCATGAATGCTAGACCCTGTGTTGTCACTGACCCACTGTAGGGGTATTTCATCTCTCTGATCCTCAAGCGTTCCCATCTATAAAATGAGAAGGCAATGGATGACTTGATTCTAGCATGCTATCCTAAGTCATCCCTCTGGTTGCCCAGAGTGTGTCAGAGGCATGGCATTATGGAAAAGGTAATAAGAACAAAACCCTGGATTGGCTCCTTCTACAGTTTCTGATCATGGAAACACAGTCAGAGGCTGGTGTGAAACAGGTTCTGGATGTCTCCCGTAATAGACTTTACGTGTCCCTGGAACAACCACACCACTGTAGACACACTTCAGCCTCTGGTCTACCCAGGTCACCCAGAACCATCTTCTTAAACCCTTTTCATGGGTTTCTAAATGCGGCCTTTGTCTCGGCCGTTCCTCCTCAAGTACTAAGTCACATATTAAAGGGTGTGTGCCTGGGCTGCCCGCTGAATACAGTGCTCGATGAAGGGAGGGAGGCACTTGTTTCATTGGTTTCTTCCTCCAGGAAATAAGGGAAACAACACTGTTGGCTATAAAGCCCAGGACCCTCCGCTTGCACAAGGGTGCTGAGAGACCAGGCTTTGCTTCTTAGCCACAACTGGGAATAAAACCTGAGCTCTGCTGAGGCAATTGCGCCGCTAACAATGTGCAAACGCCTAATTAGAGTCACAGGACCTACCGTAAGACAAAGACTTAAGGTAATTAGCTGACACCACATTTACTTAACTTCCTTATAAAACGCCCAACTGGAAAGTTACTCACAATGTTTGGTCTTTCAAGACTGTCGCCTCTTGTTTTGCTTCCATTTTGCCAGTCTGTGCTGCACTGGCTTTTACCTCCTCTGGGCCACTTGTTTTACATTATTACCCCTTCTCACAAAGGAACATAAAGCTTGCCCTGAACCACCCAGAAAGGGTTCATTCTTTCTCTCTCCTTCTGTTATTTGCATTATCATGGTCAACAAATACTTTCACAAAAACATTCCAAGCCACACGGAGCCCTCCTCCTTCTTCGACATTCCTTCCATTTCCTGAGGGGGGGATGGGCCGGGGTGAGGGGAGGGTGACTGGAACTTAACAAAGACGGGACTTGTGGTTGTCCTTAAGAGGTAAGGGACCACTTTAGATGGCCAAAGTACAAGTACAGAAGCGAACTGCTGTGTGCAGCTCTTACGACTATGAGGCCAACCCTTTGAAATTCACATCTCCCCAAAGTACCTCAAATAACAAGAATAAAAATGTCAAGAATGAAGTTAGTCTAGGCTAATCTTTCCAAAGTGTAAAGAAGTTATAATCCCACAATTTAACACACTTCTCAGGGCTTTGTGTGTTCTCTTTCCAGTTCAGCCAAGCTCCTGGGGTCCAGTATTTAAAATATTTGAATTATATCTTCATCTTGAGCTGACGGAAAAAATTTTTCTAAACACTGGAAAAATGACTCAATTCAAATGTATGAAACTGTTTGTAACTTAAAAGATACAGTGAGGACTGTCCTGTACTGTAGGTAAAGCTGTTTACATTCACAATGCAAAGGATCAGACACCAGGATGGAAGGATGATGGCGACGACAGAACAATGCATTCTGGGCTCCTTCGTGATACCCAGAGGAAAAAAAGCCCGACTGGGTTGCGCTATATTTACAGGTTTACTGGCTTCTTCCTGACTAGCACCACTCTTCCCCACCAACTCCCAGCGCTTTTAAGCTACTTATTTTAAGTCAAGGGAATATTCAATCTAAGAAAAGTATCTTATTAGAGTAATATAATTTCTTAAAGAAGATAGCATATTTACACACATCTAACACATGAAAATACTCTATTTTATACTAAATTCCAGGTTCAAATGAACTACAATACAGCATTTTGCCTTGTCTGTAGCGTGAGGATTGTTCAGTCGGGGGGATCCAGCGTGTTGCCCCCTGCAGTGACTCACTACCTCGTCAGACAAGACCAAATCAGTGCCCAGAGCTGGGGAAGGTTCAGGAGCAAGGGGTCTGGACTGAGAGTTTCTAGCTGGCTGGGTTACACATCCACTCCTTTGATGAGTGATCCTTCTAAGACTATGGTGAAGTCCTGAATGGTCTGCAGAATGCGGATAAGGGAGTTGACGGTCATGCGGTCTCGCAGGAGGGCGCTCTCCTCATACATTCGGGTGATGGCAGGACACTCGGCCAACAATGGAATCCACTGTGGGAGCAGGCGATCCCTACAGACCCAAACAGAAACAACTCCTGAGCAGCGCTGACCTCGCTGTGCAACAACGCACAGCGGAGCCCCAGTGGGAAGGTGTGGGCTGGATGGGCAAAATCTAGCCAGACTCTGAGGTCAGCAGAGAGGAAACCAGAGTCAAGAAGCTGGATATCTATTGGTTAAAAAGAGACGGTAGTAGGGGCCGCCCGGTGGCGCAGCGGTTTAGTCCGCGCTTGGCAGCCCGGGGTTCGCAAGTTCGGATCCCAGGCGCCCGCCGACGCACTGCCTGTCAGCCATGCCGTGGCGGCGTCCCATATAAAGTGGAGGAAGATGGGCACGGATGTTAGCTCAGGGCCAGTCTTCCTCAGCAAAAAGGGGAAGATTGGCAACAGATGTTAGCTCAGGGCTGGTCTTCCCCACAAAAAAAAAAATAAATAAAAAAAAAAGAGACGGTAGTGAGACAGTCTAAGCTAACGGGAAAACCCATCAGATTCGAAAAGTAGGTCTGGACAAATTGGCCATAAGGATTTATGCACATTAAAGAAATTCTCTCTTCTGATTTTACCACTTTTAAAAAGAGACAGGATGTCATTTTGTATTTCTTTTTTACTGGGGTGTTACTGAGACATCTGCGGCAAGGCGTGACAGTATACTGCCCTTTTGGGAAGAAAGACTACATTAACTAGTAGGGATTAGCATTTTTTTCCAGTTGTACAACATAACAAGGTAAGGAACAAAATCAAAGCAGAAAAACATTAAGTAGATTTTATAACCAAAAGAGGGGTTGCACGGGTCTAATAAATCAGAACAGTAAAGAGATAAAAGGAGATAAGAATCATGTTCAAAAGGAACTTTAAAAGCACAGCTGAAATTGGGCCCCTTTTATTAAGAAGAAATACAGAACTTAAACCAGCTGTTCCAGAAGGACAAAAATCTCAATCTTCAGTGTTTCTTGATTAAACTCTGACATTAGTTATCTGTCACTGAGTCCTAAGACATCCTTACTGAGCATCCCTCAATGTGCCTTTCATGATGAGGGCAGCCGTGTCCAGGCCATCCTGAATCTCTCGTTGGGGCTCTAGGGGTTTAGAAGAAAACAAATATTGCACAGATAACTTAAAAAAAAAAGGTCTGTGTATTTCATTTCTTAACATTCTGAGAGCTGTTTCAAAATTAATGGATTGTACAGCTCCTATGTGTCACTTTCAAAAAATACAGGGGTAGGAAATAGTCTTAAAGAAAAGACTTTACATAGCAAGAATTATTTATATAGTGAGAATTCCACAATGTCATTCAATTTAGAGCAACATGGTACGTATACACACTATACAAGCTCTACATAGTAAGTACATATGTGTGTATGTGTTGGTGTGTCTAATCATTTACCAACCTCCCTATTACCTATCCACCCACCTTTGGAGCCAGTAGAGTATAATGGTTGAGAGCTTGGGCTCTGGAGCAAGACTGGGTGTGAATCTTGGCTCTGCCTCGTTCTAGCTGTGTGACCTGGGAAAGTTTGTTAACTTATCTGTGCCTCATCTGTTTTCTCATCTACACAATAGGGATATTGGTTGCTACTTCATGTAGTGGTGGTGGTGAAGTGATAGGAGCATTAAATGAGATAATGTATGTAAAGTACTGAGCATAGTGCCCAACACATAGCCAGCACTCAATAAACAGTAGTCTCATCATGAAACTTGGAATGAAAGAAACCCATGGGAGAGCTATGGAAGGGGCATTATCTAAGTACAGCTCTTTCTGGACTCTTGTTCAACACGTAACAAAAATAGGGAAAGTCAAGAACTGGCTTTATACCGTGTTCCAAGGCAAACTAAAATCTGGAATTTGCCGTCCTTTCCAATGTTCCTGGGTGCAGTATTAATAGCATTTACATAGTGGCAGAAGGTTTTGCAGGATGGTTTCTGAATAAGGACATCATCTTCATTGTCTAGAATCTGGTCAGTGGTTTCAAAATAAGCAACCGCTCTCTCTGGAGAAGGAAGTCAGAATCATATTAGAATACACACCAATATTTTATATACAGAAAGATTAATCACTTAGTTTATTCTAGAAACACTAATGATACTTTGCATTATAGCCAGCCTTGAAACCAAAATCATTACTTTATCCTTGGTTTCACAATGAATTGTAGAGGTCCATGTTTCATGGTGGAACAATATGCTCCCAGGAGTTTATTTTCTAATCTAGACTGCATTCCAGACAGCTATGAATACCTTCAAGAAATGGAAATTGGCAAAAATATAATTAAATAAAAATGGACTCTGTTAAGACTGGAACCTTTTAGGGGTAGCAAAGACATGGTAGCCATTGACATGGTGCCCTCTGTTCTAGTTATTGACTGGCTGGTTAATGCTTTGCAACAAAATCTTTGAAACGGAACTGATTCAGTAAATCTGAGGAAGAGATATGTATACACAAATCAGAAGCAGGAGAAGTAAGATTCTAGGCATTCCAAAAGGAAAAAAAAAAAATCACTCCTGGGGGCCCAGCTCTGTCAATTTTCCTTTCTTTGTCTAAAAATTCTAAGTTGGATGAAATCAACTACTTCATCTAGGCCTTATGTACAAAACACAAAATGATTTGTCATCCCTTTAAAGAAACTGGCAATTCTAGAAGAACTGCATACCAAAATAAAGATTACAAAGCTTAGCAAGCTAGAGCAGCACACTCCAACAGAACTTCTGTGAAGATGCAAATGTTCTGTGTCTGCAAGGTCTACTTCGGTAGCCACTAGCAGGGCTGATGTGACTAAGGAAGGGAACTTTAAATTTAATTTAAATTACATCAGTTTAAATTTAAATAGCTACAAGTGGCTAGTGGTTACCATATTGGACAGCATGGAGCTAGAGTAATCCTTTTAAAACGCAAGTTATACCATGTCACGCCTTAGCTCCAAGCCTTCCAATGAGGATAAAGACCAAAGTCCTTCCAATGGCCCAGAAGGCCCCACACAACCTGGCTCTGGCAGTAAACACCCCTCTCCCCAATATCCTCCCCCCCACCCTGCACTCTGCTCCAGTCACACTGATCTCCTTGCTATTTTATGGAAGGCCAAGCATACTCCCACCTTGGGGCCTCTGCCCTGGAGTTCTCTCAGCTGGTGTGCCCTTCTCCCAGATATTCCCACGGCTCCCTTCCTCACGTCCTCCAAGTCTGCTCAAACGTTACCTTGTCAACAAAGCCTATAACTGACCCCTTTAAAAGAGTACTCCCCACTCTGTTTCCTTTTACCTTGCTCTATGTTTTTCCAGATCAATGATCACCTTCTAACATACTAGATGAATTGCACATTTGTTACGTTTTTGTATATTGTTTGCCCTCCTGTCCCCACCAGAATGTAAGTTTGTCCACCACAGGAATTTTTGTGTTTTGTTTATTTATATCTTGATGTATGTCCTGAGCATCTAGAATAGTGTTTGGAATATTGTGGATACTGTAAATATCTGTTGACTGAATGAAAAGCAAAGAGAGTGCTTATTTGATATTTATTTTTAAAAACATCCTCTCTTATCACTAACTCTTATTCACTCAAATTCCTGGGTCTTCGAGTTTAAGAAATATTTCAATGCTCTTATAATAGCATACATCCACTTTAATTTACCTATGAAGTCCCAGATGAAGACGTTCTTATGAAAGATGCGGGCGGATTTGAACCCATGGTGGAAGACTTGTTCAAGGGCTGCAACTAGGCCATTTTCCCCACACAGCAACACAGTGAGGCTTCCTCTCTGTGGAGTACAACACACAGGGCCAAAGAATAATCTGCTGCATCTAGTTTGAGAAAAACACTGGAGAAACAAGTGCTGAGGGTAGCTATGAAGCATGTTTCTGCAACTACTAGAGAGCTTACAAACAAAAATTAAAGCACCTCTATTGCCTTATGTACCATGTATGAAAGTGGCTTTAAAATCCTACTATATTCAGTTTTACAGCCCATCATACCTCTTTCTCAGGTTTGTGAAAATGTTTCACAATATTGTTCACAGCTTCTCCAATCCCTTCTTGGATCTGTCCAGCATTGGGTTCTGAAAAAGAATAAATAGTGGCTGAATTTTCACGCAAGGGAAATAAACCAAAGTACGATGGGATATCAGCTGTGTCCACCTACGCAGGAAACACTTCACCAGAGCAGGCTGGCTCGTCAGGGCTCCGTAAAACTTGCCTCAGGCCAGTTTGGCCAAGTGGGAGGCATCTTGGCACAATGGAAAAGAGTCCAAGAGACCCCTACACTTAAATCCCAGCCTTACCACTTGCAATCTATAACTTTGGTCAAATGTCTAACTTCCTCTGAGTCTGAGTTTTCTCAACCTATTAACAGGGAAAACACCCACCTCATGGATCACTGGGAAAAGTGAATGAGATATTAGGTGTAAATCACCTGGATGGTGCCTGTCACAAAGTGCTGGCCAGTCCCCAGATCTGCAGAGAGAGGTGGGAAGACCCCCACAGCATCATTCCTCAGGTACCCTTTATCCTCCCTCCCTCCGAGTCCCTCAGTGGGCAGAGGCCAAGGCTTGCGAAGCTCTGAACGGCTAGCCTGGAATTTGTGTTTTCTCTGTTGTGCTTAAATTAAAGGGAAGATGCAGGCACACTGGAGCACCCCGTCCAAAGCCCAGAACTGCGTCCCCCTCCCAGCCAGTACTTGCTCATCTAGGTCCTGTTTCTGAGGGAGAGCATGGTGGGCTGCTCAGATGGGATCCAAACTGCCTTTGCCTCCCAAACCCCAAGAAGGGTTTAAAAAAAAAGGTGGTAACAGGCTTCATCCAGGGATAGAAGTAGGTAACAAGAGAAAAATTAAATATTTGGTATTTTCTTGTGGTGATTAACTGTCATATCTAATTTACATATGACACTATACAGGACAAACTACACATTCCAGTGTTAAAGAATCTCTGAATTCATACTGCTGGAGGATTTCTTGCATTAAATATTCTTCAGGTAAAACTCAAGTAAAGTTTTTTTCTACACCAATGCATAAAAATTGTGAAAATGGAAACCTCTTATGATTAAAGGAACGATACTGTGGCCTTTTCAACTTCTAGTAATTTTTTTACTTTTACCTTTCTCTCAATATTTTCTCTTTGAAACATGAAGATCTACTTTGAAAGCTTTATTCATTCCAAAAGAGCCCTGTACTGATCAGTAATTTGAAACTGATTGAAAACTTCTAGTTCTCTAAACGTCACCTTGAACACACTGTGAGAAAAATACTAAGTTACCTACTTCTGAGTTTCAGGTTATTTAAAATTCTCTGCTTATTGAGTAAGAAAAGAAAATAGGACCAGAAGTGGGGGATAAGGCCCACTCAAAACAGTAATACCCCAAGAAACTGGACTGATTCAGAAGCTGTAATAACCTGGATGGACCGAGCTGAAATCTACTTTTTAATTTTAAATCAGCATAATTAAGATATTACATACAATAAATTTACCAATTTTAAGTGTGCAATTTGATGAGCTTTGACAGACGTCTAGTCATGAAACCACTACCATAGTCATAATACAGAAAATTTCCATCAACCCAAGAAGTTCCCCTGTACCCCTTTTCAGTCAATCCCCTTCCCAGCTCTCAACCCCCAGCAACTGCTGATCTGCTTTCTATCATTATTACAGAATTTAATAGAAATGGAATCATATAGTATCTAGTCTTTTGTGTTTGGTTTCTCTCACTTAGCATAACGCTTTTGAGATTCACCCATGTTAAGTGTATCAATGGACTGTTCATTTTTATATATTGTTGAATAGTATCCCACTGAATAGATATACCACATTCTGCTTATCCATTCACCAGCTAGTGGACATTGGGGTTGTTTCCATTTTGGCTATTGAGAATAAAGCTTCTATGAACATCTGAGTTCAAGTCTCAGTGTAGATAAATGTATTCATTTCCCTTGGATAAATATCTAGGAGTGGGATTGCTGGATCAAGTGTAGGTAAGTATATGCATATCTTTATAAGAAACTGCAGAACTCTTTTTCTGTTTGCATTCTCACTAGCGATGTGTGAACATTCCACTGCTCTCCATCCCCACCAATATTTGGTATTATCAGTCTTTTTAATTTTAGCTATTCTAATGACTGTGTGATGTGAAGTTTACTTCTGAGGGCAGAAAGGAATTATGACTCAGGGGAATAATTTCAGGAAAAATAAGGGGGATTTTAGACTATACCATTCTAGTAGTTAATATATCAAGATGTGCTAACAAATGGATAGGGACTAATAATATCTAAGGAAACTGTTTTATTAGTAAACTAAGGACCTCTTAGGTACCTTTGTTATTCTAGTTCCTGTCTATAGTTGAAATACAAGCACTTCACTGAGAAACTTCTGTGATTTTTCACTAAGTCATACAGCCTCTGCATCAGTTTTCTGTGACTCCAGCAGTAGAGTACCACAAACTTGGTGACTTGAAACAACAGAAATTTATTCTCCCACAGTTCTGGAAGCCAGACATCAGCAATCAGTATCACGGGACAGAAATCAAGTCAGCAGGGCTGCACTCCCTCTGGAGACTCTAGGGAAGAGCCTGCTCCTTGCCTCTTTGAGCTTCTAGTGGCTGCATCACTCCAACTTCTGCCTCCATCTTTATATTGTCCTCTCCTCTGTGCATGCCTAATCTCCTTCTGCCTCCCTCTTATAAGAATACATGTGATTGCATTTAGGTCCCACCTAGATAATCCAGGATAATCTCCCCATCTCAAGATCCTTAACTTAATCACATTTATTTGCAAATATTCTTTTTCCAAATAAAGTAACATTCACAGATTCTAGGGATTAGGATCTGATATCCTCGGGAGACATTATTCAGCCTACTAAAGCCCACACTAGTATGAAAGTCTATTGTACTATTAAAAATGGCAGGTGAACACAGTATCCTATCCATAGAACTTCCTCCTTTATAGTATTTTGTTTTATCATTTCTATAAGAAGTTGGAAGGTGGGGAGAGGAATTTTTATAATTCTTCTTAGAATAAGGGGCTCTGAATAGCTAGATGTGGCTATCCGGGAGTACTGTAATATATAACTGCCCTCATTCCTCCTTTAATCTTCAGGTAAAATATTAGTTATTTATATTTCCATAGCTTAATTAAAACAAAGCATGCAGTTTTTATTGGATTTTAACATCTAAATTCCTCAGGCTTTTAATTATTTGCTAATGTCTAGCCTTATTTTTTTCCTTTATTCTCTCCCCCCTTTAAAAGTCCCTTCTCCCAAATTAATCCTCAGCTTTCTTCTTTTTAATCTCTTTACTACAGTTCATTAATGCAACGGCTGTGAAGTAGCCACATGACGCCTGCACCATTTGAGACACAGTGGAAAATAAAAAATCAATTACTTACTGGTAGTTTTTCCTGTCAGCGAAGTGATACTTAGTCTCCTAGCTGAGGTGGGTGATTTCTGCTGGGGTGGAGTCCGACACTGCTTTACCAGATCCTCATCTGCTGCTGCTGTCATCAATTCTCCAATAAGAATTCTCTCCAGGCTTCCATCATCAATGCCTTTCCCCAGCCACCGCCCACATGGGAACCTGGGACAGAAAAAAAACTTCTGAATCGCCAATATTTTACTAGCTTTAACCAGAATTTTTTAAAATGGCACCATGGGTGAAGCCCATCATTTTAGTGCTTGTGGGTTGTTTTTTCAACTATGAAAATTTTCAAATGTATAGAAAAGTAGAATACTGTAATAGAGGCCCATATTCTTATCACCTAGACATAACATTTTGCCATATGTTTCATTTTCATTTTTTGTTGAAGTATTTAAAGTAAATTACACACATCAGGACATTTTACTCCTAAAAGCCCTTCAGTATGAATCTCTGAAAAATAAAGACATTGTCTCTTATATAGCCATTAACTGCTATCACACTCAACCAAATTAAAATAATTCTTTAATATTTTCTCATGCCCAGTCTATATTAAAATTCTGTGGTTAGTTTTGACAAAAATATTTTCAAGCTAGAAATTAATGTGGGAGTTAAGTTACAGGAGAAAAGAGGAGAATGTTCCCCAAAAGGCATGCTGCCTGTAACTAACAGAGCCTGAAAGATCCTTTCCTCTTACTGAAATTACTTTAAGCCTTTTACACCAATCTTTTTCAGTATTTGTGGACTAAGCATTAGCAGTAAACACAGTTTCTTTAAAGTATTTTTTGGGCAATTTTGTTATTACATAAACAAAAACAAAACAACCCAAATAACTAAACTAAAATTCAGAAGGCAGTGGGAAAGCTTTAGAAAGAAAACAACTCTCAAACTTTTTCTTGTCTAAAGAGTCTCAAACAGAAGATTCCGAGCTCCAGAGGACGTTTACTTACCTGTACGTATGTCCTGTGATTTCATTTCTGACCATGACACAATCCACTAGCCATTTGGCTAACAGTCCCGAGTTATCATGACCAATCTGAACAGTGGTCAGCTTCCCCAAGTTCTGGCACTGTAGGGACAGGACCATCCATAGGTTATTCAGTCCCCGGTCCCATCCCGCTACCTCTCAGCTTTAGCAATGGCACTTTGGTTCCATCTAGTTCAATGACTGTAGAAGACCCACCCTGCATGATGTGTTCTGCTGCGCACTAGAGAACTACAGTCACATCTAATACAGCCCATCTAATGAGATGGGAGACATATGGACATTCACTATCAAATGAGGGGGCCTGTATGAGATACTAGACCAGAGACATAAACAAGTGCCAGAAGAACATGGCAGAAGGAACGATTATTTCTAACTGGGGCCCAGAAACATCACAGAGACAGTGATCTGTGCTTTGAGGGATGAAAAGAATTTCAGGAAGAGGGAAAAGGATGTTATCTAGATTCAGTTACAGAGAGGTCAGAAAAACAACTATAGATAGAAAAAAATCACCGACACGACTATTTTTCTGTTTCTAATAAAACACTGAGGCAGAACTGACCTCAAATCTCACCTATTAGAAGTCTTTGAAGCTATTGTGAAAAAAAAAGCATAGTTATCAATGTCCTTCCTCGCCCTTTGGGGAAAAGTACAAAAGAAGCAATGATAATAGGAATAGTAAAAATAAATGTCAATTAAATTCTGACTTTTGAATTCTGATAAAAGGTCACAGGCCCCAGTCGACGATGTATGGTTGGAACATCAGAGCTAGGCGTTCTGAAAGCCCTAGACGTCTTTGTGTCACAGTGAGAAGGCATCGTGGCGATCCAGGTGAGGGAGTATGGCATCTTGAATGAGTTGTGGCAGCAGAGAAGAAAAGAAATAGGCAGGTGTGAGAGAGTTTGGAAACAGCAGTGATGGGACTGATGATGCAGCTTATGTTCCATACTTGGTAGTCCAAGAAAAGGCAAGGGTTTTAATCTTTTACACACAGATGGCTGTGAGTCCACTGGAAAGACAGGGCCAAAATGGGCTCTTGGGGGTGTTATGACTCTGAGTGGAAAGTGCTATTCCTAGACCCCAAGGAACATGAGAATAGGACACTCAGTACCATGTCCCTCCTGAAACAAGAGCATGTGTTTGTCTTCTTCCTGCAGGCCAGGATCAACCTGCACGTGGCTCAAACATATGGGAATACTTCACCAGGTGATACTGAAAACTGGCTACAATATTTTTGTATTGTAGGAAGGTATTTTTACAAAATCACTTTATACATGTCACCATGTGGTCTAAAAGCCATAGCATAGATGTCAGCTCTCCTGTCCTTTTGTCCTTTCAGCCAGGTTCAGGCAGGGAGTATTTTACAGGAAGGAAGAGAACCACTGTGGGGAAAGCATTTACTTGAACGTTCCCTACTTCCCACATTCTGTGCTAGGCACTGAGAATCACAGGATAGGACCTGGCAAAGCCAAAAGTGCACCATTACAAGTAGAAGAACAGAGCTTGACAATTAGAATACAAAACAAATTAACATAAACATTTCAGCAAACTTTAGGTATATGATCACAAAAATGATTCTGCGTGCTTGAGTATTCTTTTATTTGATTCAAGGGAAAATGAAAAAGTGGGACTGGAATCCTTGTGTGGAACTACCTATGACACTTTCTGCTAAGAAAGGTATAAGCTGAACCTACCTCAAAAGTCATTTCGAGGAGGTTTTTGGGAATCTGCATCACTCCTGTGTCTCCCAGCTCTCCTGACACACAGATCCAAGGGTTTGAGGTGATGATCGCATTGCTCAGCTTTTTGATGGGGATGATCACTGACCTATATGGAATCACTGAAAGAGAAATGCTGACGTTAATTAAAAATTATAATAAAATTCTCCTGAAAACAAAACAAGCATATATTAAGAACTCTGCTGGCTTTCACAGATAATTTGCTTTTCATGATCTATCAAGATGTACTTAAACAAAAAGATGAGATCATAACGTCTCCCGGTTGAGAAAGATGAGTCCAGTTTATAAGCCACAAGTCCCAATACCTGTGGTGGTTTCCATGGCATATACATCACCACGCATGCATGGCATGTGTACCACCATGGTGATATACGTAACCACTACATTTATAAACAGTCTCAGGCATTAGCACCAGAATACCTGAGAACATGAACAATGACTGTGCTATATATAGCATTTTCAATGCTTTAACGTTTTCCTTAATTTTGTTCCAAAATCAAGTACAAATGAGCATGGTTACTGGTATGGTTTCATATGAAAAAGGGGGAGGATGACTTCTTGGATAGTATCCCCTTGTTGCTGATTTTCTTGGGCAATGCTTTAAAGCACTGTACTGCGGAACTTTCCCATCCCAGTTTTACAGCTCAATACGCAAGCCAAGAATAACAAACAATGGCACTTCCATTCTGGACATAACATAATGCCTATAAACCACAACTTGGAAAGCTATTAAAGTGACTCATGTGCAAGAGGAGCCCCAGGGAAAGAACCAAGATGTGGAAAGAGGTCTGTGTGAAGCCTCTTCCTTCTGAAGGCCCTTCAAAAGCACACCACTAGATGTCACTGTCCTGTCAGGTCTTTTGCTCAAGTATAGCAACATCATAAAGTTAGACATTACACACTCCCTCCATTTTCCTTTAAGAAATTGGGATGGCTCAAACACATTAGCACATTTTATCCTTCAGAGCCATTCTTTTTTCTTGTAAAGCAGGGTAGAATCAATATTTTTTGTTGGATTCTTGGGGTTTCTGCTCATTCAGTCACAAGAGGGGGTATTAAAAGCCCTCTGGAAAGAATTACACATATGATGAAAAACATTTACTGGACAAGGTGCCCAGATACAGCCTCACAATTTGAGCTCGTGGTTGACTGTGCCTCCTAGATGAGGAAAATGAATGGGATAAATAGTTCATTTCCCTAATTTTACATAAACGACTTTCTTTAATGTTGGGTGAATAATCTCCCTTTCTTTTTATTTTGGCCGAAGGAAAGGAAAGTGTCAGAGGAAAGGCCATATTTTCATGGTTTAGTAATCACCAGAATCAAATGGTTTTCGAAACTGAAAGCAGAAGAGGTTAGGGCAAGACTTTATTCTGGGTGCCAGAGGCTTCTCTCCTTTCTTTCATTGACAGGATTAGAAAAGCTGCAGAAAAAGGCCTGTTTAGGGCCTGCAGTTCCGTGGCTGCAAAGGACCCACAGATGCACAATAGTAATTTCATAAAGTATAAAAATAGCTATACTATTAAACTCAGAATATTTCTTTCATGAAGTATCTCAATTCCTCAAGCTGAAAGAGTTACACAGATGAAGAGACATCTGCAGGCATAAGGAGGATCTCAGGAGTCCTAACTGCCTCTGCTGCTATTTCTTCTCATTTTTTTTTTTCAGGTGTACATCATTATATTTCAATTTCTGTATAGATTACATCATGTTCACCCCCCAAAGACTAATTACAATCCATCACCACACACATGTGCCTAATCATCCCTTCTGCCCCACTCCCTCCTCTTTTTTAAAACTGTATATAACTATCTTAGCTTCTTATATCTACAGTAACCTAATAAACTAATAGTAGCTTGACAGATATTACAGGTTGGCCCAATAACCATTCCAACTTCATTTTTCCTTGTCTGCCTCTACCAGAGACTAGAAAAGCCAAAACCTACATAATTCTGGCCAGTGAAATGTTAGTGGTGTTTATTGGGATTTCTTGACAAATTACATTTTCTAGCACTGATTCTGACCCTTCTTCTTCGGCATTCCTACCCTCTTCCTGCTGAAAGGTGAACTGAGAATAGCCATCTTGTGACCGTGAGGTTGATTAGCACATACTGAGGACTGTCTAGGAGGAGAGGGACAAAGAGCCTGGGTCCATGATGGTACTGCCAACTGCCTATCACAAGACTTCTCACTACGTAAGAAAAGTAAAACTACCAATTTCTTTAAACCAATGTTTTCCAAGTTTCTGATACTTGCAGCTGTTGAACACAACTCCAAACTGGTGCAAGTAAAAATTCTCCAAAGTAGGGACGGGGACCCACTGCAAATAAGAATTAGTAACGGTGAATAAATGCTGTAATTCAGCTTATCAAAAACACATCTCCAATCAGCATTTCCTTCCTCTACAGACCTATAATGCCCAGCAAGATCCTGAAGTCTTTCTGACTCATCAAAGTTTAGTGATGTTCGGTGATATAAGTTTATTATTATCATATACTGATTCTTTGAATTTATGTGTTTCAGATAAGATATTGGAATATTTGTTTAATAAAACACTCCTTTTTACATCCATCCCATTTCCTACTGCAGACTGGGTTTCCTGGGAAGCAGACTCTGAATGAGAAACTAGCATGCAGAATGTCGCTTCTGGGATCAACATGTGAGGAAGAAAGCAGTATTTGCTGAGGGAGTTGAGCTGTGATGCAGTCCTCAGCTGATCCCACGGTGAGTTCTGGGACGGACGGCCCATTGAGTCATAGGATGCTGGCTGGCCCTGGGAGGAGGGATCACCTTGGGTCAGGTAGTTTTCTCTGATGAGCACTCCCCACAGGAGCTGACAGCTGAAGGCTGTCTTCCAGCAGGACTCCCAGCAGCTAGGACGTAACCTTCAGTCCTAAATGGAAATCTGGGGGGCACCTCACCGTGTCTAACTCACTGTACTATGCTATGCCTCACTTTAAAAAATATCAACTCTTATTCCAATAGTCACCTGAGCAACCCTTCACTTAACAGTCAATTCGCCACTTACTGATAGTGGTGAACACACTGGTGAAGCAGAAATAGTCCACAGCATTGAGGGAAAGAAGATGGTAAAGAAACTGCTCTCTTTCTTCTTCACAACGTAGAAAAGCATAACGCTTATAAAGCTTCCTGTGAAAGGACGAGACAAGCACAAAACAATACTACAGTATATTTTTCATTATGTCTTCCTTTAAAAATAAGCACCTCCACTTAGATAAGCTATGGGTAGAACGTTTAATCTGGAAAGAACAGACAATTCACAAAAATGGACATATAAACAGTTAATAACATATTTTGAACCTAGTTAGTAATTAAAGAACCCCCCCAAATCCATTTTGTCTATCAAACTAATAAAGATTTAAAAGTGATGGCCAGTGCTGATAAGGGTGGGGCAAATGAACAGTTATTCTCATAAATAGTGGGGCTGAAAATTTCAGGAAAGCAATTTGTTGGTAAAAATTATTTTAAACCAGTCATACCCCTTGAATCATTAATTTTACTTTTAGGACTCTGTCCTAAGGATATAATATGAAATGTGGGCAAAGATTTACTTAAATGTCTACTAAAATATTATTTGTAGAAGTAAAAATATATCATGGCATACCTGTCAAAAATAAAGTTCAGGAAGAGTTCTAACAATAACAAAACTACTACTCCTAAAAATAATAACTTTTTATTAAGCGCTTACATATAAGCATTTTTCCAAGTATTTTAATAGTTATTAATATATTTAATCCTCATGACTACCCTATGAGGTAAGTCTATTAGCATCCTCCTTTTATAGATGGGGAAAACAGAGATACAGAGAAGTTAAGCATCTTGTCTAAGGTTATTTACATAGTGAATACTTAAAGCAGTATTTGAACACAGGCATTCAGACTCAGAGCTTAAACCCTTATGATACAGCAAATTATTTATGATAAAATGTTAAGCTAAAAAAAGAATGATACTGAATTGCGAATATAGTATGATCTTAACAAGAAAATGCATAGAAGAAAGTACAAAAGAAGACAGTGAAATAGTATTCACTTTTATGTAGCAGGATTTTAAAAGATTACCATTTTCATCTTTGTACTTTGGCCACAATGGGCATGAATGACTTATAATGGGCTGGGAGGGGTGGGAGGCATAGTCAGCTTTAAGAGAACAAGATCAGGTTCACAGGCTATACTCCACATTGCATTCTTTATCAAACCTATTATTTGGACATTAAGACATCCTAAAATGCTCCAGGGGGTAAGTAATCCAACTGTGATATGTACAAATGCAAAACTATGGAAAGAATTGGGTTACCAAGATGGGATTCCAACACTGTCACGTTTGAGGTCTTTGCTGAATTCTTTGCATTCTTTGCTCTAGAGAACTCAAAATCCTCAGCTTTCACATTAGCTCTAACGTACATACTATCCGGATGATGCATTTCATCCAGGAAAGGGAAACTATCAAACCAGTCAACAATTAACTAACATGCACTTGATCGGTTTCCTGCCTCTAAACTATTGAATGTAAGCATTGGCAGGTCTCTCAGAAGTCCTTTACTATGAATTTTTTTGCTAGTCCAGGTTTTGTTTGACAAAATGTCCAACAAATATGACAAAACGTTTACATATATTCGACCTATCTTTTGGATGTTACTGTCAGTCTGTGGGGACTACTTAGCTTTTTTTCTGCTTAGAGAGGAGAAATCTGGACAATGGCTGTGAAATTTGTGCCCTTCCAGATAGAATCAAATATTCCGTTAAGACAGAGTCTCTGAAGCACATGCCTGTTCGAAAGGAAGAATGCATGTGCACAGCAATCAGCAATCCATGCCGAAGAGGCCAGTTTGGCAGCTTACGCAATTTGCTTTGTAAGCACCAGGTCAAAGAAACAGAAATGCCTCAAGAGGCAATATCTTACTTGGTGAGAGGCTGGTTAGAGAGCAACTGCTTGAGATGCTGGGACAAGAGCTTCTTTTCCAGAGACAATCTTATCCATGCCCGAGCCCGTCCGACATCAGTCTTGATCTCACTCATGTTTTGAATATGCCTAAAGAATAGTAGCAACAGCAAAGATGTAAATCCTAAGGATAACCTTGAACTGGAAAAGAACTAAAGGGTTACAGCACTTTGCACAGAAAAGTTCTTTTATACTTAGAGGAAGCAACAGGTAGTACATACTTTATGTTGATTAACCCTTCAAAGGTTAAATCTGAATCGTGAATTTAGTCCCACATCAGAATTACCACTACGACACAAGCACACAGACAATATCCTAAGATAAAGCATTTAACGCTCATTTCCACTTTCAGGTTTTACTATGTTCTTGTTTCCACCCCACAGATACTGTGAACTTGCACTTGGATATGCTTGACCCTCAGGAAAATAAAAGTAATAAAACAGGCTGAATAGTCAAGTTTCTATTCAAAATAATTGTTCTATAGTTTAACCAAATATTTGGCACAACTTTAATCCACTGAATTATTTCTCAAGCGGTCTCGGACAACATACGGAAAATATGAAATCTTACTTTCCATGGCATTAGGAGACAAGCTGTACTGCGCTGAAAAATTCAAAATTCTTAAAAATTTGCAAGACTTAGAAAATTTTGTGGTCACAAGAAAATTGTTTGGCCAAACCCCAACTGAATGTTACATATATGCATAAATTAGTATGCTGTGTAGAAGTCAATGCTATACCCAGCGGGACTGGATTTATCTTCCTAAATGATTTTCCTCCTAAAGAGGAAGAAGGATTGGGCAGGAAGGGCAAGCCTAAGGGGTGGGGTACTTGTAAAACCACCACAGTGAGTCTTTGTGATTGTGACCCATCATCTCTTCCTTTGATTTTTTTGTTCTAGAATGACTCATCTTAGCTGTAATAAATATTGCAATGAGTCCTTTTCTCTGATGATTCTAAGCATTCACAATAAGGAATATCCTCCCTGCCAAACACATACATATTCTTTCTCTTTCTTTTTTTCTTCCTCTCTCCCTTTCTCCTTCCCTCCCTCTCGTGCAATCCCTGGATCTGAAGATTTAGGCCCTCAATCTTCAATGCTGATATATGATCAAACGCTCTTGATAAACAAGATGTAAAGCATTATATCACATCACATAGGCACACCATAGAGGTGGCTTAAAAACAAGTCAGAATGAGAAGATAAAAGAAAATTCTGTTGTCATTTTTGTGGGGCTTAGCCAACCTCACCTCACCTCTGAGAATTTTTTTTAGAAATTATGACAGACTTATTTTACCTTTAAAGGGCTAATACCATTACACATGGTCACAAGAGGAGAAAGCTCGTTCATATTAGTGGTGGTGGCAGTGATGGGGCCCTTGACAACCCAAGCTGGCACCTCCAATGTGAGCGTATAGAACAGCACTGGCTGTTTCTCAACCCTACTGACATTTCCCGAATGATGACACAGCTGACTAAAACAACAAGGGGGAAATGCTCAGGCATTTACCACTTCAAGTTCAACAGTATTTACAAGGTACTCCCATGAGTACAGTGCCAGGTTAGAGCTCCCATGATCCAGGAATACCAAGTTGATTCAAAGTGTATTTACTGAAAATGAATCTATATGAGGTTTGATAAGTACTTATGCTGTATAATCTTACCCTAAGTATCCTTCCTACTCTAAAACAGTAAAATCGACTGAAATTAGTTTTATGTTGGCCTTAAACAAGTATCTGGAGACATTAGGTAGGTGAAGAATGACAAAATGGAAAATAATTATAATTTAAAAAACAATCTATGTTTAAGGAAAATGGGAAGGATTGGCATACATAAAGTGAAACAGCATTAAAGGTGACAATCAGCATTCCCATCATAAAAGGATTTGTACCAGTTTTTTTGGAAGGAGGCACAGGAGTCGGGAGATGAGGCCACCAGACTCTTCTCAAACCCATCTCATTCACAGCACCAAGGAAAGTACTCTGCCTAAAATATTGCCTCCTTAATGTAATTCCTTTGTTCCAGACCTTCAAAAGCTCACAGGATATAGCCTGAACTGCTCAGGTTCACATCCAAGGCCTACCACCCCTCAGACTCAACATATCTTCCTATGAGAAAACAGTCTATTCTGGGCAATTGACTTGTAAGACTTTGCATCCCATTACCTGAAGGACTTACTCCCTTCCAGCTTTCCTATTTGATTCTACTCATGTCTGAAATTCCAGCTTCTAGAAAGCTTTCCTTGACCATGAGAGCCTTCAATGACCTCTCCAATTTACGAAATTCTATAGGCTTAATTTTCATTTATCATTTTCCCTCGGTATACATTTTTCTCAGGTTGACAAAAGCTCCCCAAGGGCAAGGAGCCCAATACTTCTTAGCAGCCTTGCATCCTTCCTTGTACCCTACAGGGCCTAAAACATATGAGGAGCCCAAAAAACTCTGTTGCATTGTAAATCTATATCCAATTTTATGCTTTAAAACAGTTTCTATGTGTTGTGTTATTAAATTTTTTTTTTTTTTTTTGGTGAGGAAGACCAGCCCTGAGCTAACATCCGTCACCAATCCTCCTCTTTTTGCTGAGGAAGACTGGCCCTGGGCTAACATCTGTGCCCATCTTCCTCTACTTTTTATATGGGACGCCGCCACGGCGTGGCTGACAGGCAGTGCGTCGGCGGGCGCCTGGGATCCGAACTCGCGAACCCCAGGCTGCCAAGCGCGGACTAAACCGCTGCGCCACCGGGCGGCCCGTGTTATTAAATTTTAATCCAAATCTGTTAAAAATTTTTGTCTGTAGTTATACCATTTGAATCTGTTTTTATTTTTTGGTGAGGAAGATTGGCCCTGAGCTAACATCTATTGCCAATCTTCCTCTTTTTGCCTGAGGAAGATTCTCCCTGGGCTAATATCTGTGCCAATCTTCCTTCATTTTGTATGTGGGATGCCACCACAGCATGGCTTGATGAGCAGTGTGTAGGTCCGTGCCTGGGATCCAAACCTGTGAACCCTGTGCTGCCGAAGCGAAGCATGGGAACGTAACCACCGGGCCAGCCCCTGAATCTGCATTTAACTGGAATAATTTATTATAGGTAATCATAATGGCACTCAGTGTAATATACAAGTATCACTTCCAAAATAGATCCTGTTAATTCAGAGAAAAGCATACATGGTGTGGTTTAATTAACTTATTTACTTGATTTGTTTCTAACCCTGGTACAAAGCTTTCTAACTTAGAACAAAGTTTTATGTACGTTGTCTTATCTGATGGTCACAATAACTAGCAAGAGAGAGATCATCATTATTTCATTTTAAAGGTGAGAAAACAGACTAAGTGAGCCACCCAAGTTCAAAGAGATGACCTGCATTATTCTAGAGATGCCACCCATTTTCTACCAGTCACTTCTTTGCGGCACTCACATTTCTGGAGAAGCTCCCTTTCCAGACTCCCTTCCACACACAACCCCAGGTACCACCCAGACCCCTGGCCCCAGGCTCCTAATCCCTCAGCTAGAATTGACTGGAAAGGAGGCACATGCCTGACCTAAGTTGAGCCAATCAGATTTTCTCTCAGAAACTGGGAATTAGTACACTGGAAAACCAAGTCAGTTTTTGCTGGACACTTAAAATAAGAGATGGTGTTAAAGCCAGGGCTGGGCCAGCACGTGCACAATAAAGTAGAAAAGGAGGGGAGGGCAAGGGCGAGGCAGAGACAATTTGCTTCTAGTCGGACAAAGAGAGTAAACTGTGACAAGACTGTTTCCAATCCAGCCACAGTTCTTGTTCTGGGATTCTGGAAGATACCCTCATACATCTCCAATAAGTCCCTCTTTTTTGGCTGAAGCTAATTTGAATGGGCTCTGTTCCCTAAAACCAAACGATTTCTAAGAGAGGCAGCACCTAAATTTGAATCCACATTTCCTGAGTCCAAAACTGGTGCTTATTTCAATGTATCACCAATGAAACCCAGTAATATTGACTAGAGAAATTAAGGAATTAGCAAATTTTACTTTAAGCTCACATTTTGTACAGTCATAAAAATTCCTCCAAGTTCTTCCCAGGGGTAACAAAATCAATCATGACTACTTAATTTTAGTGCAGAATAAGGCCAGATGCTTATAAGCACATATGCACACATTATTTATAAAAAGATAAAGTGACTAGCCGGTTTACCCTCAAGTAATTTATTCCCATCTTGATATGTAAATAGAATATTTCTAGGATTTACTCAGACATCCTGTTCATTTGTTTACATATCCAGAAAATCAATACCTGAACTGTAGTACTCACAATCTCCTAGGATCATGTAATGTTCTACTACGCCCCTCATCATTAAATACATTTTGTCACTAAGAATAAAAGTCTGTTTGAATAGCTAGATGATATGTGCAATGGCTATACTCGGGAATGAAATCGGTAATAATGGTAATACCATGATAATATTCCTCTTTTATATGTAGATCACCCGCACAATCATTAACTGTTCCCAGCCTTTCTCTTTGGAACAAAAAAATCACTCTGTAACTGACAGTTTGGTGATACTTGGCATCTGTGGAGGTCTTGGGTTGTCTGAGATACTAAGACAAAGGGGATAGCTGTCCTGGACTCATGCCAGCTGCTAAGCAATCTGGTGCCAAGACTCTCAACAACCATGAGGACTCCAAGTCCCTAAACTGCCGATGTCTTTGCCTCAGGAGATAAACTCGGGAAGACAGGAGGTACCGGCAGAGGCATGTGCCCAGCAGAGCACGGACTCGGAGAAGGCTACTCCCTAATCTTTAGAAAAAAAAGTTTTTTCTTTACTTGTCTGGATTGAAAGAAATCAAAGTTTAAAATATTAGTTTGGTGTTTTTCTTTAAGGAAAAACAGCCACATTAGGGTCAATGAAATACCTGCCAAGAACTTGGAAATCAGCCTGTCCACTGAGAGTTAAACTCCAAAGTAAACATATCATGAACAAGAATAACAGGATACAAAAAGCCATCTTAAAGAGGCAGAATGAAGCAGAGAAAAGGGAGACACCCATGGGCAGTTTCTGCAGGGCTTTCCTGAGACGACATCAGTCCCAGGAACACGAGGATCACCAGCTCGGAGCTGAATAATCAGGCTTCCACATCTCCGCTTCTGAGGACAAGCAGTCTTCTGATATACATATATATATTTTTTAAATTTATTGATGCCTTAATAGTTTATAACATTGTGAAATTTTAGTTGTACATTATTGTTTGTCAGTCACCATATAAATACTTCCCTTCATCCCTGTGCCCACCCCCATTCCCTCTTGCCCCTGGTAACCACCAACCAGTTCTCTCTGTCTGTGTGTTAGTTTATATTCCACAAATGAGTGAAATCATCTGGTGTTTGTCTTTCTCTGGCTTATTTCACTTAACATAATACCCTCCAGGTCCATCCTTGTTGTTGAGAATGGGACAATTTTGGCTTTTTTATGGCTGAGTAGTATTCCATTTTTTATGGCTGAGTAGTATTAAACACACACACACACACACTATATATGTATATGTACCACATCTTCTTTATCCACTCATCTGTCGTGGGACACTTGGGTTGCTTCTACTTCTTGGCTATAGTGAATAATGCTGCAATGAACACAGGTGCACATGACTCTCTTTGGATTGCTGATTTCAGGTCCATTGGATAGATACCCAATAGGGGGAGAGGTATATGGTATTTCTATTTTTAATTTTTTGAGGAATCTCCATACTGTTTTCCATAGAGGCTGCATTAGTTGCATTCCCACCAGCAGTGAATTAGGGTTCCCATTTCTCCACAACCTCTCCAACATTTGTTGTTTTTTGTCTTGGTGATTATAGCCATTCTAACGGGTGTAAGGTGATATCTTAGTGTAGTTTTGATTTGCATTTCCCTGATGATTAGTGATGGTTGAACATTTTTCATGTGCCTTTTGGCCATCCATATATCTTCCTTGGAAAAATGTCCGTTCATACTCTGCTCATTTTTTTAATGGGGTTATTTGTTTTTCTGCTGTTCCATTGTGTGAGTTCTTTACATACTATGGAGATTAATCCCTTGTTGGACAAACGATTTGCAAATATTTTCTCCAAGCTGGTGGGTTGTCTATTCATTTTGATCCTGGTTTCATTTGCCTTGTAGAAGCTCTTTAATCTGATGAAGTCCCACTTGTTTATTTTTTCTTTTGTTTCCCTTGTCCAAGTAGATATGGAATTCGAAAAAATCCCTTTATGACTAATGTCAAATTGAGTACTGCCTATATTTTCTTCCAGTTTTATAGTTTCAGGTCTCACTTTCAGGTCTTGGATCCACTTTGAGTTAATTTTTGTGTATGGCAATAGAAGATGGTCTACTTTCATTCTTTTGCATGTGGCTGTTCAGTTTTCCCAGCACCATTTATTGATGAGACTTTCCTTTCTCCATTGTATGTTCTTAGCTCCTTTGCAGAAGATTAGCTGTCCATAGATGTGTGGTTTTATTTCTGGGCTTTCAAGTCTGTTCCATTGATCTGTGTGTCTGTTTTTGTATCAGTATCATGCTGTTTTCCTTACTATAGCTTTGTAGTATAGAAGTCAGGGATTGTGATGCCTCCAGCTTTGTTCTTTTTTCTCAGGATTGCTTTAGCTATTTGGGGTCTTTTGTTACCCCATACGAATTTTAGGATTCTTTGTTCTACTTCCATGAAGAATGTCATTGGGATTGCAATGAATCTGTAGATTGCTTTAGGTAGTATGGACATTTTAACTGTGTTTATTCTTCCAATCCATGTGCATATTTTCCATTTCTTTATGTCGTTATCAATTCCTTTCAATAGTGTCTTATAGTTTTCACTGTATAGGTCTTTCACCTCCTTGGTTTAATTTTATTCCCAGATATTTTATTCTTTTTGTTATGATTGTAAATGGGACTGTCTTCTTGAGTTCTCTTTCTGTTAGTTCGTTATCAGCATATAGAAATGCAGCTGATTTTTGTAAGCTGATTTTGTACCCTGCAAATTTGTTGCAGTTGTTGATTATTTCTAATAGTTTTCCGGTGGATTCTTTAGGGTTTTCTATATACAAAATCATGTCATCTGCAAATAGTGAGAGTTTCACTTCTTTGTCGTCTATCTGGAGTCCTTTTATTCCTTTTTCTTGCCTAATTGCTCTGGCCAGAACCTCCAGTACTATTCAACCTCCAGTTGAATACGACTGGTGAGAGTGGGCACCCTTGTATTGTTCCTGTTCTCAGAGGGATGGCTTTCAGTTTTTTCCCCATTGAATATGATGTTGGCTCTAGGTTTGTCATATATGGCCCTTATTATGTTGAGGTACTTTCCTTCTATACCCATTTTGTTGAGAGTTTTTATCATAAATGGATGTCGGATCTTGTCAAATGCCCTCTCTGCATCAATTGAGATGATCATGTGATTTTTATTCTTCATTTTGTTAATGTGGTGTATCACGTTGATTGATTTGTGGATGTTGAACCATCCCTGTGTCCCTGGTGTAAAACCCACTTGGTCATGGTGTATGATTTTTTTGATGTATTGCTGTATTTGGTTTGCCAATATTTTGTTGAAGATTTTTGTATCTATGTTCATTAGCGATATTGGCCTGTGCTTTTCCTTTTTTATATTGTCTTTGTCTGGCTTTTGGTTTCAGGGTGATGTTGGCTTCATAGAATGTGTTAGGAAGTATTCCATCTTCCTCTGATTTTTGGAAAAGTTTGAGAAGGATAGGTATTAAGTCTTTGAATGTTTTGTAAAATTCTCTGGAGAAGCCATCTGGTCCTGGACTTTTTTTGGGGAGGTTTTTGATTACTGTTTCAATCTCTTTACTTGTGATTGGTCTATTCAGATTCTCTATTTCTTCTTCATTCAGTTTTGAGAGGTTGTAAGGGTCCAGGAATTTATCCATTTCTTCTAGATTGTCCAATTTGTTGGCATACAGTTTTTCATAGTATTCTCTTATAAACCTTTGTATTTCTGGGCTATCTGTTGTAATCTCTCCACTTTTAGGTCTAATTTTATTTATTTGAGCCTTCTCTTTTTTCTTAGTCAGTCTAGCTAAGAGTTTGTCAATTTTGTTTATCTTCTCATAAAACCTGCTCTTTATTTCATTGATCCTTTCTACTGTTTTTTCTGTTTCAATTTCATTTATTTCTGTTTTTATTTTCATTATTTCCCTCCTTCTGCTGACTTCAGGCTTTGTTTGTTGTTCTTTTTCTAGTCCTGTTAGATGTAGTTGAAGGTTGCTTATTTGGGATTTTTCTTGTTTGTTAAGGTGGGCCTGTATTGCTATGACTTTCCCTCTCAGGACTGCTTTTGCCGCATCCCATATGAGTTGGTGTGGTATATTCTCATTTTCATTTGTCTCCAGATATTTTTTTGATTTCCCCTTTAATTTGATTAATGATCCATTAGTTGTTCAGTAGCTTGTTGTCTCCACATCACTGTCACTTTCCCAGTTTTTTCTTGCAGTTGATTTCTAGTTTCATAGCCTTACGGTCAGAAAAGATGCTTGCTATGATTTCAATCTTTTTAAATTTATAGAGGCTTGCCTTGTTTCCCAACATACTGTCTATCCTTGAGAATGTTCCATGTGCACTTGAGAAGAATGTATAAATTGCTGTTCTGGGGTGGAGTGCTCTGTATATATCTATTAAGTCTACCTCGTCTAGCTTCTCATTTAAGTCCCCTATTTCCTTACTGACTTTTTTGTCTGGATGAGCTATCCATTGATGTTAGTGGGGTGTTAAGGTCTCCTACTATTATTGTGTTGTTGTTAATAACTACCTTTAGATTTGTTAATAGTTGCTTTATGTACTTTGGTGCTCCTGTGTTGGGTGCATATATATTTATAAGTGATATGTCTAGTTGGTGGAGTGTCCCTTTTATCATTCTATATTGCCCCTCTTTGTCTCTCATTACCGTTTTTATCTTGAAGTCTACCTTGTCTGATATAAGTATGGCAACACCTGCTTTCTTTTGTTTGCCATTAGCTTGGAGTATTGTCTTCCATCCCTTTACTCTCAGCCTGGGTTTGTCTTTAGAGCTGAAATGTGTCTCCTGGAGGCAGCATATTGTTGGCTCTTGTTTTTTAATCCATCCTGCCATTCTGTGTCTTTTGATTGGAGAATTCAATCCATTTACATTTAGAGTGATTACTGATATATGAGGGCTTAATGTTTATTGCTCATTTTCCAGATTTTTTCCATTTGCTTTGTTTCTTGTCCCGTGTGTTTTGGACTACCAATTCAGTTTGGTAGTTCTGTATGATGGTTTTCTTAGTTTTCTCTTTATTTATCGTATGTGTCTCTGCTTTGAATATTAGTTTAGTGGTTACCATGAGGTTTGTATAAGAAATCTTGTAGATGAGATAGTCCATTTTCTTCTTTTTTTTATTAATTTTTTTAATCATTTTTTGAATTGATGTCTTAATAGTTTATAACACTGTGGGATTTTAGTTGTACATTTTTGTTTGTCTGTCACCTTGTGGATGTAACCCTTCACCCCTTGTGCCCCCCCACCCCCCTTCCCCTTGGTAACCACCAATCAGTTCTCTCTGTCCGTGTGTTCACTTATATTCCATATATGAGTGAGTTCATGCAGTGTCTGTCCTTCTTTCCTGGCTTATTTCACTTAACATAATACCCGCCAGGTCCATCCATGTTGTTTCAAATGGGACAATTGTGTCTTTTCTTATGGCTGAGTAGTATTCCATTGTATGTATATACCACATCTTCTTTAACCAATCATCAGTCGAGGGACACTTGGGTTGCTTCCACTTCTTGACTATAGTGAATAATGCTGCAATGAACATAGGGGTGCATACGCCTCTTGTGATGGTTGATTTCATGTCCATTGGGTAGATGCCCAAGAGTGGGATTGCTGGATCATACAGTATTTCTATTTTTAATTTTTTGAGGACTCTCCATACTGTTTTCCATAGAGGCTGCACCAGTTTGCATTCCCACCAGCAGTGAATGAGGGTCCCCGTTTCTCCACAACCTCTCCAGCATTTGTTGTTATTTGTCTTGGTGATTATAGCCATTCTAACCGGTGTAAGGTGATATCTTAGTGTAGTTTTGATTTGCATTTCCCTGATGATTAGTGATGTTGAACATCTTTTCATGTGTCTATTGGCCATCTGTATCTCTTCCTTGGAAAAATGTCTGTTCATATCCTCTGCCCATTTTTTGATCGGGTTGTTTGTTTTTTTGTTGCTCAGTTGTATGAGATCTTTCTATATTACTGAGATTAATCCCTTGTCGGACAAACGATTTGCAAATATTTTCTCCCAGCTGGTGGGTTGTTTATTCATTTTGATCCTGGTTTCATTTGCCTTGTAGAAGCTCTTTAGTCTGATGAGGTCCCACTTGTTTATTTTTTCTTTTGTTTCCCTTGTCCGAGTAGACATGGAATCTGAAAGGATCCCTTTATGTCCAATCTCAATTAGTGTACTGCCTATATTTTCTTTCAGGAGTTTTATAGTTTCAGGTCTCACTTTCAGGTCTTTGATCCATTTTGAATTGATTTTTGTATATGGCGATAGGAGATGGTCTACTTTCATTCTTTTGCATGTTGCTGTCCAATTGTCCCAGCACCATTTATTGAAGAGACTTCCCTCTCTCCATTGTATGTTCTTTGCTCCTTTGTCGAAGATTAGCTGTCCATAGGTGTGTGGTTTTATTTCTGGGCTTTCAATTCTGTTCCATTGATCTGTGTGTCTATTCTTGTACCAGTACCATGCTGTTTTGATTACTGTAGCTTTATAGTATATTTTGAAATCAGGGATTGTGATGCCTCCAGCTTTGTTCTTTTTTTTCAGAATTGCTTTAGCTATTCGGGCTCTTTTGTTGCCCCATACGAATTTCAGTAGTTTCTGTTCTATTACTGTGAAGAATGACATTGGGATTCTGATTGGGATTGCATTGAATCTGTAGATTGCTTTAGGTAGAATGGACATTTTAACTATATTTCTTCTTCCAATCCATGTGCATGGAATATTTTTCCATTTCTTTATGTCCTCCTCGATTTCTTTCAATAGTGTCTTATAGTTTTCATTGTATAGGTCTTTGACCTCCTTGGTTAAATTTATTCCCAGATATTTTATTCTCTTTGTTGCAATTGTAAATGGGATTGTCTTTTTGAGTTCTCTTTCTGTTGTTTCATCGTTAGTGTATAGAAATGCAATTGATTTTTGTAAGTTGATTTTATACCCTGTCACTTTACTGTAGTTGTTGATTGTCTCTAGGAGTTTTCCGATGGAACTTTTTGGGTTTTCTATGTATAATATCATGTCGTCTGCAAATAGTGAGAGTTTCACTTCTTCATTGCCTATTTGGAGTCCTTTTATTCCTTTTTCTTGCCTAATTGCTCTGGCCAGAACTTCCAGTACTATGTTGAATAAGAGCGGTAAGAGTGGGCACCCTTGTCTTGTTCCTGTCCTCAAAGGAATGGCTTTCAGTTTTGCCCCGTTGAGTAGGATGTTTGCTGTAGGTTTGTCATATATGGCCCTTATTATGTTGAGGTACTTTCCTTCTATACCCATTTTGTTGAGAGTTTTTATCATAAATGGATGCTGGATCTTGTCGAATGCCTTCTCTGCGTCGATTGAGATGATCATGTGGTTTTTATTCTTCATTTTGTTAATGTGGTGTATCACGTTGATTGATTTGCGGATGTTGAACCATCCCTGTGTCCCTGGTATAAATCCCACTTGATCGTGGTGTATGATCTTTTTGATGTATTGCTGTATTCGGTTTGCCAATATTTTGTTGAGGATTTTTGCGTCTATGTTCATCAGTGATATTGGCCTGCAGTTTTCCTTCTTTGTATTGTCCTTGTCTGGCTTTGGTATCAGCATGATGTCGGCCTCCTGGAATGTGTTGGGAAGTATTCCATCTTCCTCTATTTTTTGGAATAGTTTGAGAAGGATAGCTGCTAAATCTTCTTTGAACGTTTGATAAAATTCTCCAGGGAAGCCATCTTGTCCTGGGCTTTTATTTTTTGGGAGGTTTTTGATGACTGTTTCAATCTCTTTACTTGTGATTGGTCTGTTCAGATTCTCTATTTCTTCTTGATTCAGTTTTGGGAGGTTGTACGCGTCCAAGAATTTGTCCATTTCCTTTAGATTGTCCAATGTGTTGGCGTAAAGTTTTTCATAGTATTCCTTAATAATCCCTTGTATTTCTGTGGTGTCTGTTGTAATTTCTCCTCTTTCATTTCTAATTTTATTTATTTGAGTCTTCTCCCTTTTTTTCTTAGTGAGTCTGGCTAAGGGTTTGTCAATTTTATTTATCTTCTCAAAGAACCAGCTCTTTGTTTCATTGATCCTTTCTACTGTTTTTTTGGTTTCAATTTCATTTATTTCTGCTCTGATTTTTATTATTTCCCTCCTTCTGCTGATTCAGGGCTTTGTCTGTTCTTCTTTTTCCAGCTCTGTTAGGTGCAATTTAAGGTTATTTATTTGGGATTTTTCTTGTTTGTTAAGGTGAGCTTGTATTGCTATGAATTTCCCTCTCAGGACTGCTTTTGCTGCATCCCATATGAGTTGGTATGGTGTATTTTCGTTTTCATTTGTCTCCAGATAGCTTTTGATTTCTCCTTTAATCAACGACCCATTGGTTGTTCAGTAGCATGTTGTTTAGTCTCCACATCTTTGTCCCTTTCCTAGTTTTTCCTTGCAGTTGATTTCTAGTTTCACAGCATTGTGATCAGAAAAGATGCTTGTAATGATTTCAATCTTCTTAAATTTATAGAGGTTTGCCTTGTTTCCTAATATATGGTCTATCCTTGAGAATGTTCCATGTGCACTTGAGAAGAATGTGTCCTCTGCTTTTTTTGGGTGGAGTGCTCTGTATATACCTATTAAGTCCATTGCGTCTAGTTTTTCGTTTAAGTCCATTATTTCCTTATTGACTTTTTGTCTGGATGATCTATCTATTGATGTAAGGGGGGGTGTTAAGATCCCCTACTATTATTGTGTTATTGCTAATGTCTCCTTTAAGGTTTTTTAGCAGTTGTTTTATGTACTTTGGTGCTCCTGTGTTGGGTGCATAGATATTTATAAGTGTTATGTCTTCTTGGTGAAGTGTCCCTTTTATCATTATATATTGCCCTTCTTTGTCTCTCATTACCTATTTTATCTTGAAGTCTACTTTGTCTGATATAAGTATGGCTACTCCTGCTTTCTTTTGTTTGCCATTAGCTTGGAGTATTGTTTTCCATCCTTTTATTTTGAGTCTGTGTTTGTCTTTAGAGCTGAGATGTGTTTCCTGGAGGCAGCAGATTGTTGGATCTTGGTTTTTAATCCATCCTGCCACTCTGTGTCTTTTGATTCGAGAATTCAATCCATTTACATTTAGAGTGATTATTGATATATGAGGGTTTAATGTTGCTATTTTATCGTTTATCTCCTGGTTCTTTTGCATTTCCTTCGTTTCTTGTCCCTGTGTTTCGGACTGCAAATTCAATTTGGTATTTCTGCATCCTCAGTCTCTTGGTTTTCTCTTTATTTGTCATGTGTGGTTCTCTTCTGGTTATTTGTTTAGTGGTTACCGTGAGGTTTATATAAGCGATCTCCTGGATAAGAAAGTACATTTTCAGATGCCTCCTTTTTCCTGAGGCTGGGTCGATTCAATCCCTTACCTCGTCCCCTCCTTGTTATCTCTTTATTCCAGATTGTGTCATGAGTGTGTGTTTCCAGTGATCAGCTTGAATTAATTTTTGATGTTATCCAACTGTAGTTTGTTCTGGTTTAGTCTCCTTGCTTTTCTCCTTGCTGAAATCTTTGTATCCCCTTTCTCATTTGTTTTTTTTCAGGCCTAAGGGCCTTCTTGAGCATTTCTTGTAGTGGGGGTCTTGTGGTGGCAAACTCTCTTAGCTTTTGTTTATCAGGGAGAGTTATTATTTCTCCATCGTATTTGAAGGATATTTTTGCTGGATAAAGTATTCTCGGCTGAAGGTTTTTGTCTTTCACGATTTTGAATATATCATTCCAGTCTCTCCTAGCCTGTAGAGTTTCTGTCGAGAAATCAGCTGAGAGCCTGATGGGGTTTCCTTTGTATGTTATTTTGTTTTTTTGTTTAGCTGCCTTCAATATTATTTCCTTATCATGGGTATTTTTCAAGTTTGCTACTATGTGGCGAGATGATTTTTTATTCCTGTTTATATATTTAGGTGATCTATTGATTTCATTCACTGTTATTTCCCTCTCATTCCCTAGGTTGGGGAAGTTCTCAGCTATTATTTCTTGAACAAACTCTCTGCTCCTTTTTCTCTTTCTTCTCCTTCTGGAATACCTATTATCCTTATGTTGCTTTTCCTCATTGAGTCTTTCTCGAAGAATTTCTTCATTTCTTTTTAGTCTTAGCTCTCTCTCCTCCTCTATCTGGAGCATTTCTGCGTGGCTGTCCTCCATAGTGCTAATTCATTCCTCCATATTGTCAGTTCTGCTCTTTAAAGACTCCATTTTTTCCACTATCTCGTTGATTTTGTTTTTCACCTCCAATAATTCTGATTGGTTTTTCTTTATGGTTTCAATCTCTTTTATGACAAAATCCCTGAATTCGTTGATTTGTTTCTGTGTGTTCTCTTGTATTTCGTTGAGTTTGTTTATGATAGCTATTTTGAATTCTCTGTCATTCAGGTTATCAAATTCTGTGCCTTCAGGGTTGGTTTCTGGGTGTTTGTCATTTTCCTTTTGGTCTGTAGCCATGACAAATGCAAGGATCCGACGGGGACGGCTTTATATTTTCCCCTCATGATAAAGTTTGTCCTGCAGTTTCCCCCTGCTGCCACTGGATGCAGATCACGAGCGGTTTGCTCTGAGGCGGCTGCAGCCCCAGGAGGGATTATGCTGAAACGCCGGGTGTGTGGGGGGAGGGGTCCTCTCTTTCTCCTGCTTGACCCGGGGGTTTCCTTTCTGGCTCTCTTAGGGTGTTTGCTACACCCCCTAAACAGTCCGTCGTCGCTTCCCAGTGGGGATCTTGCGACAGTCTATGAGAGCACCTGGATGGCGATAGTTTTCCCCGCTGTGGGCCGCCCCTCCCCCCTGTCTGCGAACCACGCTGTCTTTGCCGATCGATTGGGGAGGGGGAGTACAACTTCTTACCTCTCCTCCCGTCCTTTTGGGCTTCCTGCGCCTCCACTGTCCGATGTATGGCAGCAGGGGTTTCTTAGAAGTCCTTCGTAGTGTTTGATTGAGCTCTGTTGGAATGTGAATGATGTTTTCGTTGTGTCGTAGGGGGCAGAGATTCAAAGAGGGAATCTCACTCTGCCATGATGCTGACATCACTCTGTGTTCACTTTTGACTTTGCTTTTGTTTAAAATTTTCTATAATAAAATGTTAGGGAAACACTCTGGGAAGTCAGCTTGTCTTTTCTGGGCAATGCCTTTCTGCTTTACTAAACACCTTTTGAAAGCAATCAACCAATCACGTTTTATTAAAAGCATCTATCACTTGGCTAAAACATCACTGTAGGATACTCAGGGGCCTCTTTTCAGATTTTTTATAAGATAAAGTCTGAAAATTGAAAGCCAAAGTGACCCTTAAGTGAGAAGTCACAGGACATCTATTTTTCAGTTGAATGTCCTGAAGAAATACAGATTATCCAAGGTTACACTAGATTATACTTAGGCTGATGGGCACTTGTACACTACTGCCAACTTGTTTGTGCCTAGTCACACTTGGCATTTTTTGGCGACATGGCAAAGGCTGAGAACTTGCGTCTAGTTAGAAAGAGACCTGAACTACAGTCAGGAAACCTTAGTTCTACTTCCATTTCTGCTGTTAATTGGCTTTACGGTCTTAGACTTAACCTGTCTGAGCCTGAGTTTCCACATCTATAAAAGGAAGAAGCTAAGCAATATGACTTCTCAAGTTTTTTCTACACTCTAAATTTTAAACTAATGAGTAAAAAGTATCTCAGCAATTGCCATCTTCCTAAATCTTCAAAACTGTAACCCATGCAATTTAATGGCAGTTTGGCCAGTTGAATCATGTAAGGATATCTGTAAAAATGTTAAATACACACACACATTCCCTCGCTTACACTCAGAGAGCTTAAAATATGGCAAATCTTTCATTTAACAAATATTAATTGAGCACCAATTATGTGCACAGACTTTGTTAACACTTATCAGCAATTTAACAGTTTCACATGTCAGATAGATGATCTTCTCTCGTGAAGCTTACAAATAGAGTTAGAAAAACAAACAAATAAGAGCTATGCAGAGAATTAAAATAGGGGTCTTTGAAAGAGTGACTGGGTGGCTGCTTTAGATCAGGTGGTCAGGGACGGCTTCTTGGAGGAAGTGACATTTGAACTAAGATGCGAATGACACGAGGGAGCCTGGCTTGTGGAGATTCTATGGGAGTAGGAATCAGAGGCAAGCTATCAGGTGAAGGGAATAGGTAGAAAAAGGCCCCGGGGCAGGAAACAAGCTTGGCTTGCTGGAGGAAACAAACAATTGGTCAGAGGGAGAGGGTAACGCTGCAGTTTGACAGGGGTCAGATCAAGTACGGCTCTGCCAGCCAGGGCAAGTGGTTTGGACTTGATTCCAAGATTACCGTATTACCAGCGGGGAGAATGAATTACAGGAGGGCAGCACTGAGACATGGGGACCATGATGTAATCCAGGTGAGAAATTCTAGGGGATTAGACTAGAGAGGTCACAGCTCATTGATCTAACATCCAACAGAATAGGTGAGCAGCAGTTGTACCAAGAATTGCACCCCTAGACAATGATAAGCTATCTACCTCTGCACATCTATAATGATAATAGTCCTTAAACATTTACTTTGTCCCAGGCCTGGTTTTAAACTAAACAACAACAAAAAAAATGTTTTATTTTGAAATAATTTGACTTATAAAAAATGTTGCAAAAGTAGTACAGAGAGTTCCTGCATACTGAGCTTCCTCTAGTGTTAACATCTTACATAACCAAACTAAGACATTAACATCAGCACAATACCATTAACTGAACTACAGACTGAAATCACCAGGATCTAATCCAGGAACCCACATTGCATTTGGTGGTCATCTCCTTGGTCTCCTCCAATTCATGATAGTTCCTCAGCCTTTCCTTGTCCTTTATGATCTTGAGAATTTTGAGGAGTACTGGTCAATTATTTTGTAGAATACCCCTCAATTTGGATTTTCTGATGTTTTCTCATGGTTAGACTGAGGTTATGCATTTATGGCAAGAATACTGCAGAAGTGACGTACTTTTCTCAGTGTATCATATCAGGTGGTCCATGATGTTATATCTTATTACTAGTGATGCTACCCTTGACCACTTGGTTAAGGTAGTGTCTGCTAGGTTTCTCTACAATAAAGTTACTATTTTTTCCTTTGTAATTAATAAATTCTTGGGGAAGGATACTTTGAGACTATGCAAATATCCTGGTTTCACCTTAAACTTTCAACCACTAATTTTTCTACTTCATTCTTCTACATTTATTAATTGGAATGCTTCTGTGAAAAAGAGCTGTACCATCACTCCCATTTATTTACTTATTTATATCAGAATAGACTCATGCATATTTATTTTATTCTATGTGTTATGCTCCAATACTATTGTTATTATGTTGCTCAAATTGTTTCAGCTTTGACCACTGGGAGCTCTTTCAGGCTGGCTCCTGTGTCTTTATTACATGATCCTATACTTCTCTGAGCACTTCCTTACATTATGGCACCAAAGATGCACTAGCTCATCCTATATTTTCCCTTCCCCAGCCCTGCCATCAATCACTTCTCTAGGGAGCCCTGATCCCTTTCATTGGAAAAGGGTATTTAGAAACCAATATGTGGGTGCCAGGTGTGCTCATTGTTACTGGGGTACTACTACTTCTAGGCCCTCTCAGTGGAAAGAGCTTGGAAATACATCAGTGATTGCCAGGGGTACAAAATTGGGAGAGGGGCTGACTCAAAAGGAGTAGCAGAAAGGAATCTGTAGGATGATGAAACTGTTCTGTAATGTGATTGTGCATTTGTGAAAACGTATGGAAGTACACACCAAGAAAGAGTGAATTCTACTGTAGATAAATTCAACCAACCAACCAACCAACCAACCACCACGATGTGGGGGGGAGCCCAAAATGAATATAAACTGACAAATAAACCTAAATGTATTACAAATGAATAATATAACCATGCTGAAGGGAAGCAGAGGAAAAAAAAGAACCAATCTAAGTTTTGGAAAATAGTATTTTGACTGGATACTGAAAGGCTAACGACAAAGAAAACTAGAGCTGTTCACAACACTATGCTTGGTTAGTGAACCTGTCTCTATAGGGGTGTGGGTGAGCAAGTCTGAAACCACCTCATGTGTACACTGCGGTTGCACAAGTAAGTGAATATATTGTAGATAATGAGAGCCAGGTTTCTCACAGCTGGAGAAAGAAATTACAAATAAGGGGAAGGGTAGAATGATCCCTGTGGTATGGAACTGGAATCAGAGATATCACTATGAATTCATGGTTTAAAAAAAAATTAATTGTTGTGTGTGTGTGTAAAAAAATATAGACACGTATATAAAGACAGAAACAGAAATAAATACAGATGTACGTGTAGGCATGAGTTGGTATACGTATACTTATTTCCAGTATACTATTTTGGGTGTTTCACATTTATTGACTCATTGAATCTTTACACCAATGTTCTGAGAGAAACACTATTTTTATCCCCATTTTACAGATGAGAAAACTGGGAGTATAAGCAATGGCCCCAGGCTACAGAGCTAGTAAGTGGCGGAGCTGAAACAGCAATCCTTGTAGGCTGGTTCCAGAGTCCGAGGTCTTAACGAGCACGCTGCACCGCCTCTTACAACGGGAAGGGAGTGTACCTAAGCAGGACACTCCTCCCCACAAAAAAGCAACAATGTGGGGGAGATAAAAGTAAATAAGCAGGAAATTGGAAGGAGCAAGGTAGCCTTATGAGATGTGTCCATCTCCTACTTAGATTTCAGAAGTTTGGCCCCAAGGTCACAGCTGCAAAGCTTTCCACAACCATCACCCTACAGTGACGGCTTCTGTGAAGTCACTGCAGGACACACGTGGTTTTGTTTCCATTAAGAGAGCTGGGATCATTTTCCACTCATAGTTACAACTATTCCTCTCACACTAACCATCAAGAGGAATCATAAGCCACATGAAGACAACTACATTTCATCTACCAAGGAATAACAACATTTAACATATAAATATGTAAATTGATTCAGATAAAAAAACCAACAACGCCAAGTATTTCTTCAAACTTTTAACAGTAATGGATTGACACATTGAATTCTCATAATAATCCTTTAAGAGAGAGAACCGTTTTTATCTCTATTTGAGAGATGGGAAAACTGAGGCACAGAGAAGTTATGAAAGTTGCCTAGGGTCACACAGCTGGGAAGTGGTAGAGCCAGGATGTATTACCACTATACATTATATATGCAGCCACTCATAAAAGTTATGCCTTTCAGTTGCAAGTATCTGACAAATCAAATAAACATCAATAATATTAATAAACCACACCATAAAAAACAAGTTTCAAGTGTTACAAATGTTATATAACATTCACTTTTAAGCCCACATATTTTAAGAGTTGACTAAGCATTGTCAAGTAAACTAAAACGTTTAAAAGAAGAAAGCCTCCGCCTTCCTCATTCAATAAATCTATCTTAGGTACGTTGATGCCTTCTAACGATTTCTAAGACCAATAATTGCAAGTGACAATTCTCAGATTTGTATTTGTTTCAAACTAAATCTACCTGACAGCAATTTTTCTGCCAAGTAACCTGTCACTATTTGTAGATTTTTTTGGTCTGTATCTGTGGGCAGCGGGTATTTAAGATTTTAAAAAACTGACCAAAAGAGATTGTAAAGTAATTTAAGCATGCTTTAAAACTCTTCTCAGCTGCATTTTCCCTTTGGACTTAATGTCAGGAAAAAATAGAATAGTATAAAAGTAAAATAAACAAGATTATAAAACACGTTTTCTTCAGAACACATAAGCAAAAAATACATATAGCCATAATTATTTGAGCAGTTTAAGTGAGCGCCATAACTATTTCAGAGCTACCACCACACGCCAGCACAGATAACAAATACCTCATGTCTTGGATAAGAGAGACCCTGAGAGTTGGCAACATAATTCCTGAGTCAGATTTTCTTCTTTCTGGTCCCAGGGCAACTACGTAGAAAAATATCGGCAAAGTATTAGAAAACTAACAGTAAGGACGTAAAAAAATCTACATGGTTCACATTCTATAAATACTTTGAAGTTACTTTGATAAGAACAAATTTTAAAGATGACAGAAAAGCTCAAATTCTTTTCTCTGAATGTTGCTACTTGATTAACATAGCAAACTGGCTATTTTCTTTATAGTTAATAGAGGGCTGCATTTGGAAATTTAAAATGAATCATAATAGCCCACTTAGCAAATAATGCAATGTGTGCAGATTTTGGCCAGTCATTTTCTAAAGTTTATTCATTCTAATAGCTTTTGGATAATTACATGAAAGCCATGTCTATAAATTAAGCTACTAAGTCCATGAATCATCTCTGGGCTCATGAATTGCAAGCACACAATTTCCCTATACTCTGAAAGAATGTTTAAAAAGGAAAATCTAAGAATTTGGGTTCTCTAGTCTGATAAGTTTCTACTTCAAAGTTCCGAATCTAAACTAGAGTATGTATATCATGCAAAGAGAGTAATCTAAATGGACATTTAGAAGTATAATGTCCCTAAGTCATTCTCTTAAGAAGCCTGAATAGCTAATATTTATAAAAGGAAAGAGTCTTCTCTTATACAGCAATGGCTAAGCAATCAATCATTGGCTAACGTATTGTAGTGGGAGTGTTCAGTCTCACTTTAAATGAGATGCTGTAGAGTTTTATGCCCTTTCTTTATTTCCATTTTCCCACCTGTAAATGAAAACTAAATTGCAACATCACACTTAGTAAATACATCGATAAAAATAGAATTTAGGATGTGGGTTTTTGCTGTATATTAAACCTACATTTTCTCAGTTTTTAGATCTATTCTACTTTGGGGGGCTAGGATACAATATCAGAACACCTAAATATATATGAAGCTGGGATAGGGAACATTTTCGTGGATTAGGATCTACATGTTTTTGCCACTTCGTGAAAGAGGCTGGGTTGGTCCTTGGCAGGTATAAATGAGCACTGACGGGGCTGCCAGGACAAAAGGAATGTGGCCAGGCCTAAAGGTGTACTTTTTGACGGCCTTCCACACAGGTGGTGATAAACAGGCCATTTGTCATGGCAGCTTTGGAGGGAGTTTTCAATGAGTCACTGAAGACACTGGTTCATCCCGATGCCCAGGAGGTAACAGACACCAAGGAAACTGATCGCGAGCCTTGCAGGGAATATGCTATTTGTCTTCCTGTCTGAGACCAGCACCACTTAAGTGTGTTATTAATGAAAGCACAGTTCTCTTTTTGGGGAGAAAATGAAATACCTTGGAGGACGCTCTACAGTTCAGATGATTAAACAGCATGAAAGATGGCCGCACAAGTAGTAAGAAATAGGTTTGAAGACAAAAAAAAAAAAAAAAAAAAAAAGATCACGAGGCAGGAAAAGGGAGCTGAAACCATAATCAGCAACTTGGCTAGAGGGAGACAAGACAACAAGAAGGAATCACGCCTCTGGGAGCGGAGACCAGGTGAGAGACTGAATAAAAGAGGAGTCTGACATTTCAAAAAGCAGTAGCATCCACAATAAGAGCATTCACAGGCCTCAGCATGTTCCGGGAATCCTATTTTGGAACCCTATATTCTAGCCACTCTTCACTGATCAATGTTCCTTAAACATGTGATATACTTTTTCATGTCTCCATACAATTGGTTAAAGTTGTGAGCTCATCCTTTCACACTTCTCTATCTTTCTCCTGTTCACAGCCTATTTATCACTTCAGATTGAGAGCAGTAGAGCTTAAGGGTTAAGAACATGGCTTTCTCAAACCCTCTGGGCGAGTCATTTAACCCCACCATGGTGTTTCTTCATTTGCAAATTGGGGACAGTCACACTACCTACCTTATTCAAACAATGTAAAGCACTTAGAATAGTGCTTGGCACAAAGTTTAAGTTCTCAATAAATAAAACAATATGAAATTTAGCTTTAATTTTGCCTCTGTGAGAAATCTTTCCTGAATATTCTCTCCCCTAGGCACACTGTTGGATAAGTTATTGCCTCTTTCTAACAGGACTTGTAAAACTGAACCTCTATCATAAAATTTACCACAATTTAACACTTCTGTAAGTCCTATTAAATTATATACCTTTTGAGGCTTGGTCATATCTTATTCTTAGAATCCCTAAAGGGTCTAGTACAGGCCCCACACAATGTTCAACAAATCCTCACTGAGGAGGATGAGACTATTAAGGGACAGATGGCAGAACCTTAAATGACAAGTTAGAAATTAACAGAGATCATGGAGGGGGGAGAGATTTTGAAAAGAAATGATGCGTTCTGGAGTGCTTTTTAGTTAGTTAACTACAGTCATAGTGTGATGGTGTGAGAGAAATAAGGAAGATGAGCTACAAAAGCTGTTCCAAAGGCCAGCCTGTGGATGAACTAGACAGCGGCAGCCAGTGAGAACAAAGAGGAGAAATATGTAGTGGCAGACTTAATGACTGGATGTAGAGGGTAAGACTCGAGTCAAAAATAACATTAAGTATGAATATAAAATGTTTTAATATATATCATCCCATAATTATAACTTTCCTTCGAATTTTTTCATCTTAATTTTGCAAGCGAAGAAACTGAGGCTCAAAGAGGTTAACAAAGCTGCCCCATTGTATCCATTCATGAAAAGGGGCAGAGCGTTCCAATGTCATGTCCGGTGCGCTTTCTGGTTTCCAGCTTGACAGACGGGAGGGTGTCAATGCCATTAAATAAGATGGAGAGAAGAAGGGAGAAAGCCTGATAGGGACAGGATGAGAGGTGCTAAGATAATGAGTTTGTTTTAGGATATGTTGAGTGTAAGGTCCCAATGGGCTGCTAAAGATGGACTTCTAGGAACTAGGGCTGGAGACAGAGATTTGTAAATAATCTGCTAAAGGAAAAGTTGGATGATGACATTGGATTAAGCAACAGTAGTTGTTACAGTTTGAATTATGTCCCCCAAGAAGATGTTGAAGTCCTAACCCCCATTACCTGTGAACTCGACCTTATTTGGAGATAGAGTCTTTGTAGATGATCAAGTTAAGATGAGGTCATCAGGGTGGGCCCTAATCCAATGTGACTGGTGTCCTTATAAAGAGGAGAAATTTGGACACAGAGACAGACACGTACAGAGGAAAGATGATGTAAAGACACAAGAGGAATTCAATCTAAAGGCCAAGGAACTCCTGAGACTACCAGAAGCTAGGAGAGAGGTATGGGACAGATTCTTCTTCGTGGCCCTCAGAAGGAACCAACCCTACTGACCCTTTGATTTTAGACTTCCAACCTCCAGAACTGTGAGACAATATATTTCTGCTGTTTAAGCCACTCCGTTTGTGGCACTCTATTACGGCAGCCCCAGGAAACTAATACAGTAGTTTATCAGTGACTTTGAAGGGAACAGTTTAGAAGCCTGTGAACAGAAGGCAGATTAGGAGTTAAGGAGGGAAACCATACTTTTCTTTAGAGATCTAAAATCTAAGGTTTCCATGAAATCTACTCTGGCCAGAAGAGAAATTTATAAACTATTTAAATGTATATTTCTATGACTACTTCTTAATTCGAAATACTCAAACGCAACAGGCCACTTTCTCCTCCAGTATATCTACCTGAATCAATGCTATTGCACAGACAGCAAGTTTGTAGAGGGCACAGAATGTATATGCTATTTTTATACAACCATCTATAGTCTATAGGCAGGTAAGTAATTAATAGAAAACTTCTAATGAAGATAAGATGACTGAAGAGTGACTCAAAATTCTTGGGCTAGATCCAGAATAACCACTTAGAAGCAGCATTTCCACCTGCTTCTGCATCCTACCCCACCTCTTGCCAATTGATCTAAAAATCCATTTAAAGTTTAGTGGAACCTTGTCTGAGGATGCCAGTTTAAGAACAACACCTATGTCGAAGCTGGCCAACATTTTTTTTTTTTGTGAGGAAGATCAGCCCTGAGCTAACATCCGTTGCCAATCCTCCTCTTTTTGCTGAGGAAGACTGGCCCTGGGCTAACATCCGTACCCATCTTCCTCTACTTTATGTGGGACACCGCCACAGCATGTCTGACAAGCAGTGCGTCGGCAGGCGCCCAGGATCCAAACTTGCGAACCCCAAGCTGCCAAAGCGCGGACTAAACTGCTGAGCCACCGGGCGGCCCCCCGGCCAACATTTTTAAAGGTATAAACTTTTGGGTGATATGTCAAGAACAGTCCTCTTTCTAGGATTAAGTGCATTCTGAGATCCTTTCTCTGAAATAGGACTTCAAACTACAGGTGCAGTGACTTGGTCAGAATTTGACTAGGTCAAAATTAAGACAGTCTGAAAAGACATGGAGGAAACTTACATGCATATCACTAGGTGAAAAAAGCCAATTTGAAAAGGCTATATATACTATATGATTCTAACTATATGACATTCTGGATAAGGCAAAACTATGGAGACAGTAAAAAGATCGGTGGTTGCCAGGGGTTAGGGAAGAGGGAGGTGGGAAAAGGTGGAGCACAGAGATTATCAGGGCAGTGAAACTACCCTATATGATACTATAATGGTGTACTCACGTCACTGTACATTTGTCCAAACCCACAGTACGTACAACACCAAGAGTGAACCCTAATGTAAACTATGGACTTTGGGGGATGACGTGTCAATGTAGGTTCATCAATTTTAAGAAATGTACCACTCTGGTGGGGGATGCTGATAATGGGAGAGGCTATGCATGTGTGGGGGCAAGGGGTTTATGGGAAATCTCTGTAGTATCTGCTCAATATTGCCATGAACCTATAACTGCTCTAAAAAATAAAGCCTATTAAACAAAAATTAAGACAGTCTATCCTGCTATGGTCCTCTTGCTAAGACAGAACTTTTCCATTCTTCTGCAACCCTTAAAATGTCTGATTCCTGTTTAGTGCTGCTTCTGAAGAAAAAGTAATGATCTATCATCTAGTCTCATCCTGGCTCAAGGCTAATAAGAGCAGTGTTCAAACCCCCTGTGAATTTCTTGAAGGATCTTTCCTAAGTATGAAAATGCAGACTGTTTACTGCCATTAATTAGGGAGCTTAACAGTTGGCAGAAAAAAAGTATTTTTGGGGGGAAAAACCCACCCAGTTAAATCTGGAAAAGTCAATGAACTGCTAATTTCTGTATAATTAGAACACATTGTTTTTCAATAATAAAACATTTTACTTTTAAACTGATGCTTTTATGTATATTTCACACTGTCATATTTTGAAGTCCTACCTTCATGGGCTGAACCACCAGAAGTGTCACAGCAATATTTATAAAACCCACCCTCCAAACAGACAATAAATTTGAAGCTACTGAGGCTCGTAAAACATTTAGCTTGGGTTCCTTCTTATATCACTAGCTCCTCATCAGCACTTGACAGTGCAGCACAGACAGCGACCGCACGAGGCTTTGACACACTGGATATTTCTTAGCCTTGACTTCAGAGTTTTGTTGGTCCTACCGACTGATAGAAGGTCACTGCAAACAGCTGGGTCTCTGGTCTCCAGCTCAACGACCCAACATTTGGCCATCCAAAGCCATGAAGCTGCTGGTGTTGCCTGGCAGCTGCTCACTCCAACAGCTGGACAGTCTTACACACTCATTTGGCACAAGAGTCAAATGCTTCTGCCTCCCTGCCTTAACTGAGCTGATCTGAACTTTCCAGCTTTTCATCCTACAAATGGCTATTTCTTACTAGGAATTTATTTTTCCTAATTAGAGTAAACTACCTTGGCTGTGGTCTTATGGTCTGAACAGTTAAATTTTCTATGAACGCGGGTAAGTGTTAGATACAGCTCAGGGTACATGCCAGTGCATTTTAACTTTTTCAACAGAAAAAGGGGCAAAGAAGATGGAAACCAGAGAATGCTTTTAAACTGGATCTCTGTCTTTACAAAGATAGTTACATCCTGGGACATCAGAACTTTGACATTCCGTTTAGAGGGGCTCCAGGGTTAGTATCAAGTTCACATTCCTAGCTGTCGCATTGGATCCATTTAAAAACTAGGTTTCCAACAATAAACACTACATTTAGGGTAGTATTGCCCTCTAGAGGCAGTGAGGGGAATGGAAATAGGGAGCTTCAATCATACCTGCAATGTTTTACTTCTTAAGCTGGTAGTTGGCTATTGAGTTTTTAAAGATGTAATTTTTTTTTTTACATTTCTGAACATCTAAAGTAATCCATAATTTTAGGAAAGGTTCCTAAATAGCTGCTTCAGTATAAAACGTTTTATCTCTATTAGCTTTCCACTGTTAACTTCTACTTTTTGTGAAATAGATGATTATTTTATATAAAGAAAAGCTAGCTCCTTGTTATGAAAAATACACAGTAGATAGAGCATCTAGGAACCCTACATAACTCTAATTAGCCAAATAATTATGACACTTCTAACATGAGATGTCTTATTATAAAGTGAAGAAGAAATCTGACTCCTGAAGATTTTTGAGACATATATACCTGCTTTTTCCCCTGAGAGATTATTAATGATAGTAATAAAACTAAAAAAAATCACTATACACTACACCCTAATACTGGTGAGAGTAGAATATAACTGTATGATCCTTTACAATTCATTAGGAGTTTTCACATGTTATCTTATTTGATCAACATTACAGTCTTGGCATAGCTAATATTATTCTCCTTATCTTTGTGGATCAGGAGGCTGAATATCAGAAAGGTCAAGTGACTTTTCCCAGGTCTCACAGCTAGTAAATAATGTTGCTCCTTCTACTTTACCCCACTACTGGCAAGATGGGGCAGGTTTCAGCCTGACAGAGAGAGAGGTAGAGACAAGGCCACACAGTATTTATTCTTCACATGGTCCAATGCTGCCAGTTCTGTAGAAACAATCAAACCAATGAACTCTCACCTGGCGAGTCTGCAAGGTGCTCTTGTTTCTCTTCTCTGTCCTGAAACTGAATTAAATGAGACCACAAAGCCGACTTGCCCTGAAAAGTACAAGGTATATAAATGTTTTCATTTTATAAGAAATAATTCATCAAAAAATAATTTCTCATCAAAACCATTCACACTGAAATGGCCATTCTGAAGTCTGAAGACTCAAGCTCATCCATTCCTTGCTGTGTGACATCCTGAGCATCTCACTCCATGTGTAATGAGGTCATCCTTTGCCTCACTGTTCTCAGTGAGAGATTGCCAACGGTCTGGGGAAGGGTGGCTGAGCAAAAGGCTAGAAATGCAGGCATGGAGATTTCTGACTTCAGTTCATGTGTTATTGAGTCATATGTAATTAGACCTGTCTACACTGGTCACGCTCACCACCATGGAATTAAAAGACTCTAGCAGCACAGAATATATTTGCGTATATCCATATGTGAAAATATGTTTGGATGTGTGGAATGGCAGCCATGGAAGAAAACTGGGGCAAGAAGAGAAAGAGAAAAGGGGAGGAAGACAGAAACATGATACAACAGAAAAAAATCATAAAGGGAGACTAGAGGGACCAAGAAACCATTTGACTTTTTCCACCCTGAAAAACTAGATAACTTACAATGGTAAAGAACTGTTAATTCTGGTTCATAGATTTGTTTCCTGGACAGTGACGAAAGCAGACACTTAATGGAACCCACAGGGGATACAGCCTCTGCAGTGAACATGCTGTTTTATCCTTTCCTATTTACCAGGAAAGAGCCCCAAAGCACCTCCTAACCACGGGTTATATTTTCTTTTTCTGGAATTAAAATGCCTGTGGTGCATTTCTAGTCATCCTGTGACAAAGGAATATATCTTTTAATTTTTATGATACCTTTCTCTCTCTCTGACATTTCTTACCAGGGCTCCTACCCGGCCATGTCACTAGGACCTCCTGAGGCTGTTACCTGCTTAACCTGAAGGCCGTGGCTCCATATCCTTTCTAGCAGGTCACAGAGGCTGGCAATCAAGGTGTTCTCCTCCAAGCCGGTTATGTTTGCTTCTCCATGGCCCAGTTCCACTGCTTCGTGTCCCATCTTCTCTACCAACATGCGCTTTGTCTGAAAACATCACGCGTGGTCACAAGTGTTATCCCACCAGTGAGGCCAAAACCCAACAAGTCAATTACTGGATCAGGGCTCCCTTCATTATACTTCTAACTGCAGATTTTTAATCATCTTGGGTAAAGTGTCTTAATCTCTGTGGTCAACTAACTGGGGTAATATCATATATACTTTTATTATTTTGTCATAGAAATAAAGTGCCACTAAAGAGAGACTATGATACTATTTTAAAGGATCTCCATATAAATGCTTATGTATGATATTTAGATCACTAACTTGAGTAATATTGGGGAATTACACTAGACCTAAAAAATGTACTGTCAGACTCTGAAACCCCATTATGCCACCACAACTCACCCTCCCCGCCCCTACATCCTAGCATACTGAAGATATTTGCTCTTAGTTTTGATTGCACTTAGGCAAAAACCACAATATAAATGGGCAGCTCTCAGTTTTTTCAGAACTCGCCAAATTGTGAGTGAATCAGGCCTCTTTTTTTCCTTCCTCTTTTCCTCTTTCATCAAGTCTCAGCTCATGAGTATGCACCAGAAAATGGAAATCAGTTTCAAATAAGTTAATTTATAGCAGTCTTAGCAGCTCTTATAAAATGTAAAGTAAGAGAGAATCTAGTTTCTTTAGGCAGGGACCTTGTCTGTCTGATTCGCCACTGTATGCTGATGCTGAAAATAGTGCATTTATTGAATACACAGAGAAGGTACTCAAGAAATGACTGTCAAATAAATGAATGAAAATACGGGTTAAAATGATGTTTGTCAATTTGTATTGCTACCTCTGATAAACACAGATATCGGAGAGGAGACTAGTGTGTAATATACACAGCTAAGGTCTTCTTCCTTATGGGTACCTATACACATGTATAGGCAAGGATAAGGTTCTATACAGGTGCACATACAGACACACAAAAAAATGTGTTGCCTTTCACATAAGATGCTAACATCCCTGACACAACTTCGGACTGATTTAACTTCTGTTTGTGTTGGAAAGAAAGAGAGCAATGGCTGAAAAGGTGAGAAAAACTGTGCAGGGCTCCCATGTCACTGATTCTGTGGGCAATGGAGAACCATGGAGGTTCATGACCTGAGTGAAGAGCACGTGAGGTTTATGCCCCGGTACCAGTTCTCTTCTAGCGAAGCTACGGGTCCAAATGGGGGTTGACTCAGCTCATCTTAGCCTCACACATGGAGTCAACACGAATGCACATTGTCCTGCATCAGTGAGTAATACGTACCTTCATTCTACATTCTTTTAATAAGCCTTCCACAAATTTCCAGTTGGTTTGTGCAATTACTGCGGGAGAGAGGTCTGACAATTTGGGTTGTCTCAGGTTTTTTCCTAAACTTCGTGCCTCTTGCATATATTTCTAAAAATTAAAGAGTATTTTTAATGCACATCAGATATTCTTCTGACCTATTTAAGCTTACACAAACAAGTGCAGGAACAAGATGCAAAAAAGGCCTTAAGTGTATACGAGCAACAGCAATTCAAGTTTTAGTGCATCATACAGCAGAGACATTCGCACTCCCCCCTCAACTGTTAACCCTGTGAAAATGAGGGTGACAGAAACCCCATCAGGTTAAAATTCATTCAAAATGAGATGGAATTTCATCTAGTTTAGTCTTTTTATTAGGAATATCCAATGCTCTGATTAGTCAGGATCACAGCTGCGATGAAAAAATTCAGGTGTCTGGATCACAAAGCCAAAGTTCTGCAGGAATCCAGGGATTCTCAAATCACTGGTTTCCTCCCCTCCTCTCCCTGCAGATCAGAGACTCACACATTTCTAGCCTCTTAGGCAACTCAAGTGCTCGCCAACCCAACCCTTTGCTTTAACCAAGTCACAACAGTAAAATCAAGGGCTCTAGAATCTGGTTGCAATTAATTTTATGACCTCGGGCATATTTGCTTATTTGTAAAATGGGCATAAAACATGCCCACCTACCTCACAAGAAAGGCTAAGAGATTACTCTGAAAATTATCAAGCGCTCCAAATGCAGGAGACCTCTTGCGTCTGGAACATGTTTGCTACAGCCCTCCCTTGCCTTGTTCCAGAATCAACAGAAGGTAGAAACAATGTATCACTTTCAAAGTCAGTGATGGCTTAGAGAGTAGCAGAGAAACCCAGTCCACTGCTCTTGAGTTTTGGTTAGTGAATTTTCAGGAAAAAAAATCACTACACATGATGAGCAGAGGACACCAGCTCTTTCTCTCCTTTCTATGCCACCTGCAAAAGCTCATCCGCATACCTTATGTTTGCATCAGGACCAAGGGCAGAATCTCCAAGTCCAACTGCCTTAGGACCATATTTAGAGAATAACTGCTCTAAATTATATAGTAAAACTCACAGTTTGTTGGGGAGGGAGAGAGAGATTGCAAGCCAGCATATCCTCCCACAGATACATATGTGAAATCTATCTTTACTATGTTAAGGGAAAAATTTGATATTACAAGAGAAGATGTGTAAAATCCTTTGCATTCTTGAAATAAAAGGAAATTTGTACATTGAATATATTTTCCCTTTGGAAGAAAAATAATTTTCTAAATCTGATACAAATTTTTTAAAAATCTCATTGATTAGGGATTCAACTGATCAGTTTACCTGCTACTTCCCAATCCCCTGACAAAAGGCAGCATTAACAAGATGATGTTTCCTTTCTAGCACAATCATTTTAAGGACAGATTTAAAAATCAAATGAACTCTGCAAGCATTTAGTTCTCATAACACTTGTGTTGACTTCTTTCTGTTTCAAGTCAAAGAAAGAGGAAAAATTGAGAGAGACAACTATCACCACTAGGAAAATCAAGTGTAACAAGGTCTATTGAAACATCCTGAAGGTTGGTTTTCAAATAAATAAAATCAGGAAATGAAGTGTTTAGAAAAACCAACCTGAGATACAGGGCAGGGATCGTAGAGAATTATGATACCTGCATCTCCTATCATTTCAGGTGTTACTAATGTTATCTGGAATATTACAAATCAGAGATAAAAGGGTGGTAAAGACAAATGTTAACTGGTGAATGTTAAAAGGGTTCTGTTTCTCCCCCAGCCTCAATTCCTCCACCTTTAGGACTTGTGCAAACACAGAGAGAACCAGTACAAGGCTCAATTCTCAAGAAGAGGTAAGTACCAAATTTGGCTTAGGAAGAAATACACCGGCTAGAAGAAAAGGAGTAAGGAACACGGTCAGGCAAGAGGCTAGGAAGTATAGCCTCCGGCATTTCTTTTTTCTGAAATATATGAATAATTCGATTTTTAAAAGTCAATAATTGGGTAAAAATTAAGCACTGCTTAAAGTTTATGTTCTATTTTATAAATGGAAACAAGCTAGAATGGGGCTGTCCTTTGTGTGGCCGTATTTACCAAGCCCCCAGCACACGTGGGGCAGGTATAGTTATTAGCCAACAGTGAACTCCATGGAGCCATGTGCGAAGCCCCCTTAAGCATCTCAGCTGGAGTCACAGAATGAGCAACATACCATGGACACGCACAGCAAGGACAGAGGGGTGGCATGAGGCCCTTCCTCACAGGAGGAAGTGAGGCTGCCTCTGCTTCTGCAGAAACAGGGCAGTGCCTTTACAGAAGACAAGAATGATAAAAACGTGATTTTCTTTCGGGCAACTGGAGGAAAAGGTGTATTTTAAGACGAAAAAATGGAGAAGAGAGAAATCTTTCACAAGGAATATTTTTATAATAAAGTCCATTTCACTACAGAGGGAAGGAACCCCAGATTTTTTCTGAGATTTCTACTATGCTCGTCCTCATTTCTGTCAAAGTCAAAAGCAACAAACCCTTAGGAACTACCTATGAAAATCTACCCTATTATTCAAGAAACTCTGAACTAACTGCTCTCTAGTACAGGCTCACCCTGAATTTTCTAATAAACACCCTGTCCCTCTAACTGGCACTGAGCTTGTGAAGAGAAGACCATTGTAAAGTCAAGTAAATTGATGCTAATATGTCATAACAGGAAAAAATATAGCCAAGAGTGCTAAGTTATTCTTGCCTTCAGGTGAGGAGCTGTTTAGCCGGACCCGGAGTGCAGGGCTACTGGAAGAGTACTGGTCTGGAAGTCAGGAGTCCTGGGCTGTAGGCCCAGCTCTGCCTTGTGCGTCCATTCAACTTTGGGCAAGTCTCTTGGACTTCAGTTAAATCATGTCAAGTTGGACAAGATGACCTCAAAGGTACCTCTTAGCACTAAGATTCTACATTGATGAGCTGATTTTCTGACCACATAAAATACAGACCAGGAGGGACAGATTAAAATGCAGTGGAGATAAAACCTAGCAAAAGAAAACCTGTTTGAAAATGAATCACTTATGCAAAATGCTTAAATAAAAGGGAATGTGAATATTTAATATATTTCCCCTTTGGAAGAAAAACAATTTGGTACATCTGGTTCCCTCCAACACCCTGCCCAAATCCCACTGATTAGGGATCTGAATGATCAGTTCTACTTGGCAACAGTATAGAATTACTCGTGTTAGCACACACCACCATGAAAAGGTACCAAACACACGAGGAAGTGGAGAGCAAAGTGGAGAGGCTGAGAGTTCACGTCACAGGGTGAGGTGAGGCATTCTAGAACTATGTGCACTCACACATGTGGGGAATTCAAGGAACACCAAAGACAGGATTCGGGAACATCTGCAAAGCACTTTCAGGCAAAGAACATACCAGGCAGTACTCAGAGAAGGATTTTTTAGGAAGTCGTGCAGGAGGAGGTGGACCCTGATCCCACTCCCAGAATGCCATGGAGTTCTGAACCAAAAGTTCCCCGGAAGGCTAAGAGGAAGAAGTCCCAATGACAGAAAAGCAAAAAAGAAAAGGATAGGGAGAAAGAGACAAGCAAAACAAGCATGCATATGATAACGTCACAGCAAAAGAAAGGGGAGAGAAGAAAATACAGCAGCACAAAGAAAAGCACTAGACAGGTTATGCTTCAGTTCTCAAGAAAATGTTTAAAATCATATACATATGAACACATCAACAAAAACCAATATATATTTGGAATGATGTTTTCTGCTTTATTTTTACATATTTGAGTTTAGAAAATAGTTAACAGATCTTCTGACTGCATTCTTCTTTTGATCACAAGAAATAATCAAAACTTTACTTATAATTATTCAAATGCATAATTGCAATTTTATTCTCAAGTAGTACAAATAAAGCATAAAGATCTTAATTTAAAAACACTTGTAAAAATGGTGTCAGCAAGCTGAGGACAAAGCACAGGCAAATACACCTTTACTTACTAAGTTTAAATTATGCTTGAAACTTAGAAATGTCTATGCTTCTTGTACATTTTTCTCCCTACAGGAGACACACTGACCAAAAATTTATCCTAAACTTAGCCTTTACTTGATGTGGTATACAAGGAGACTTGTTTTAGAGCCTTATTTTAGATGTATTAAAATTACAAAAATGGAAAAAAAGATGTTTTCTACTATAAGTCAGTACAAAAGGATTATTATCTTAAAATATAACTGAGCCATTTTTTAAAAGAATGTGAAAGAACCTACAGAAAGACACCTGCGGGGTTGAATAAGCCTAATTCATGGCTCTTGCTTCAAGGCATCCCGGGAAGGCAGCCCACATACCTCCCTCAAGTCGTTGTCCAGTCCAATGTGCTCGGAATGTTGGCGAAGGCGGTCTTTCCTGCGCTGTGTGGTAGCACTCCGACTTACCCAACGACTGAAAAAATAGAAGGTGGAGGTTAAAATAAACAACCAAACCAAAAAATGTGGCAATTTATCTTTAAGATAGAAAGAATGAACTGTTCAAAATAAAGACTGACAATACAGTCATGCACTGTCTAGCAGTGTTTCGGTCAACAGACAACATATAAGATGATGGTCCCAAAAGATTAGTACCATATAGCCTAGGTGTGTAGTAGGCCATACTATCTAGGTTTGTGTAAGTTCACTCTATGATGTGTGCAAGACGACGAAATTGCTTAACGATGCATTTCTCAGAACTTATCCCTGTCGTTAAGCGACTCATGACTACTTATTTTTCAAACAATTCTTTTTTTAATGTATAACAGCTTAATGAGGTATAATTTAAATACCATACACTTCATTCATTTAAAGCATACAATTCAATGTTTTTTAGTATATTTATAGAGATGTACAACCATCACCACAATCAATCCTTTTTTAAACTGAGGTTAAAAAATGCACAGTATCGCCTCTGTAATGATCCTCTCCTTCCCACCTTACTTGCCCAAGAGGCCCAAACCCTGGAGGAATACTGCCCTCTCACTTCTGTATTCTTATATCCATGTAGATTAGGCTCTTGATTTCTGTCATGACTACCCATGAATCACTTTACCTGCCTTTTATCACTCTCCCCCTTCCCCGCAAAGACTATTCCAAACCTTTCACGTTATCCTCAAGTGCCTCCAACTCAACTGATGACCCACTTTTACTTCCTCCCTCCTGCACTCTACTTAAATGATGCATACAGGTAGAAACCTCATATTTCTTCTAATCCCAAAGTATAAAATATACTGGCCACGGCTCAAAACTATTTCTTCCACCTGTATCCTTGACCAATCCTCTCTTGCCTTTTTCAACCTGCTCCATTAAGTCACCTCCTTTGCTGTATCTCCAATTTTTCTCTCTCAACTTGAATATTTCCCTTCAACTTATAAGCATGCTGATCTCTCTCTTGACCCATAGTTATGTTTAAATCTCTTTCTTCACTCTTCTCATGTAAAAATTCTTAAAAAGAAAAGTTTATATGTAAGGCCTCTACTTATTTACCTTTGGATCTTCAGTTCATCTCAAATTAGCCTCTTCCCATGAAAATGCTCTTGAGGAAGCCATCGGTACCCCTAACTGACATATCCAATGGCTATTATTCAATTCTTAACTTACTCAAAGTCTCTGCTACATTTAGTACTGCTGATCACTCCTTCTACCTTAAAACTCCAGCTATTTTCAGCTACCTCAGTGTTTCCAATGGGATAAGTGCTCTCACCTTTGAGTCTCCGTCCACGAAATTTTCTCCCAACTTCTATTCATCTTTCAGATAGCTCAGATGCTATATAAAGTGTTCTGCGTTCTCCAAATCTAAATTAGCTACCCCTCTTGTAGTTCCCAATAGCACTACCTATGACAGCATGTTATAATTACTTAACTAGTTTTTTTTGGGAGGAAGACCAGCCCTGAGCTAACATCCGTTGCAAATCCTCCTCTTTTTGCTGAGGAAGACTGGCCCTGGGCTAACATCGTGCCCATCGTTCTCCACTTTATATGGGACGCCGCCACGGCATGGCTGACAAGCAGTGCGTTGGCGGGCGCGCGGGATCCGAACCTGCGAACTCCAGGCTGCAAGTGCGAACTAGGGAGTGACGTCAGCATCATGGCGGAGTGAGATTCCCTCTTTGAATCTCTGCCCCCTATGACACAACAAAAACATCATTCACATTCCAACAGAGCTCAATCAAACACTACGAAGGACTTCTAAGAAACCCCTGCTGCCATACATCGGACGGTGGAGGCGTGAGAAGCCCAAAAGGATGGGAGGAGAGGTAAGAAGTTGTACCCCCCCTCCCCAATCGATCGGCAAAGACAGCGCGGTTCGCAGACAGAGGGGGGAGAGGCGGCCTACAGCGGGGAAAACTATCGCCATCCAGGTGCTCTCACAGACTGTTGCGAGATCCCCACTGGGAAGCGACGACGGACTGTTTAGGGGGTGTAGCAAACACCCTAAGAGAGCCAGAAAGGAAACCCCCGGGTCGAGCAGGAGAAAGAGAGGACCCCTCCCCCTACACACCCGGCGTTTCAGCATAATCCCTCCTGGGGCTGCAGCCGCCTCAGAGCAAACCGCTCGCGATCTCCATCCAGTGGCAGCAGGGGGAAACTGCAGGAGCAAATTATCATGAGGGGAAAAAATAAGGATGTCCCCGTCGGATCCTTGCGACAATTTGTCAGGGCTACAGACCAAAAGGAAAATGACAAACACCCAGAAACCAACCCTGAAGGCACAGAATTTGATAACCTGAATGACAGAGAATTCAAAATAGCTATCATAAACAAACTCAACGAAATACAAGAGAACACACAGAAACAAATCAACGAATTCAGGGATTTTGTCACAAAAGAAATTGAAACCCTAAAGAAAAACCAATCAGAATTATTGGAGGTGAAAAACAAAATCAATGAGATAGTGGAAAAAATGGAGTCTTTAAAGAACAGAACTGACAATATGGAGGAACGAATTAGCACTATTGAGGATAGCCACGCAGAAATGCTCCAGATAGAGGAGGAGAGAGAGCTAAGACTAAAAAGAAATGAAGAAATTCTTCGAGAAAGACTCAATGAGGAAAAGCAACATAAGGATAATAGGTATTCCAGAAGGAGAAGAAAGAGAAAAAGGAGCAGAGAGTTTGTTCAAAGAAATAATAGCTGAGAACTTCCCCAACCTAGGGAACGAGAGGGAAATAACAGTGAATGAAATCAATAGATCACCTAAATATATAAACAGGAATAAAAAAATCATCTCGCCACATAGTAGCAAACTTGAAAAATACCCGTGACAAGGAAATAATATTGAAGGCAGCTAAATAAAAAAACAAAATAACATACAAAGGAAACCCCATCAGGCTCTCAGCTGATTTCTCGACAGAAACTCTACAGGCTAGGAGAGACTGGAATGATATATTCAAAATCATGAAAGACAAAAACCTTCAGCCGAGAATACTTTATCCAGCAAAAATATCCTTCAAATACGATGGAGAAATAATAACTCTCCCTGATAAACAAAAGCTAAGAGAGTTTGTCACCACAAGACCCCCACTACAAGAAATGCTCAAGAAGGCCCTTAGGCCTGAAAAAAAACAAATGAGAAAGGGGATACAAAGATTTCAGCAAGGAGACTAAACCAGAACAAACTACAGTTGGATAACATCAAAAATTAATTCAAGCTCATCACTGGAAACACACATTCATGACACAATCTGGAATAAAGAGATAACAAATAAGGAGGGAAAGAGGTAAGGGATTGAATCGACCCAGCCTCAGGAAAAAGGAGGCATCTGAAAATGTACTTTCTTATCCAGGAGGTCGCTTATATAAACCTCACGGTAACCACTAAACAAATACCAGAAGAGAACCACACATGACAAATAAAGAGAAAACCAAGAGACTGAGGATGCAGAAATACCAAATTGAATTTGCAGTCCGAAACACAGGGACAAAAAACGAAGGAAATGCAAAAGAACCAGAAGATGAACGATAAAATAGCAACATTAAACCCTCATATATCAATAATCACTCTAAATGTAAATGGATTGAATTCTCCAATCAAAAGACACAGAGTGGCAGGATGGATTAAAAACCAAGATCCAACAATCTGCTGCCCCCAGGAAACACATCTCAGCTCTAAAGACAAACACAGACTCAAAATAAAAGGATGGAAAACAATACTCCAAGCTAATGGCAAACAAAAGAAAGCAGGAGTAGCCATACTTATATCAGACAAAGTAGACTTCAAGATAAAACAGGTAATGAGAGACAAAGAAGGGCAATATATAATGATAAAAGGGACACTTCACCAAGAAGACATAACACTTATAAATATCTATGCACCCAACACAGGAGCACCAAAGTACATAAAACAACTGCTAAAAAACCTTAAAGGAGATACTAACAATAACACAATAATAGTAGGGGATCTTAATACCCCCCTTACATCAATAGATAGATCATCCAGACAAAAAGTCAATAAGGAAATAATGGACTTAAATGAGAAACTAGACGCAATGGACTTAATAGATATATACAGAGCACTCCACCCAAAAAAAGCAGAGGACACATTCTTCTCAAGTGCACATGGAACATTCTCAAGGATAGACCATATATTAGGAAACAAGGCAAACCTCTATAAATTTAAGAAGATTGAAATCATTACAAGCATCTTTTCTGATCATAATGCTGTGAAACTAGAAATCAACTGCAAGGGAAAAACTAGGAAAGGGACAAAGATGTGGAGACTAAACAACATGCTACTGAACAACCAATGGGTCGTTGATGAAATTAAAGGAGAAATCAAAAGCTATCTGGAGACAAATGAAAAGGAAAATACACCATACCAACTCATATGGGATGCAGCAAAAGCGGTCCTGAGAGGGAAATTCATAGCAATACAAGCTCACCTTAACAAACAAGAAAAATCCCAAATAAATAACCTTAAATTGCACCTAACAGAGTTGGAAAAAGAAGAACAGACAAAGCCCTGAATCAGCAGGAGGAGGGAAATAATAAAAATCAGAGCAGAAATAAATGAAATTGAAACCAAAAAAACAGTAGAAAGGATCAATGAAACAAAGAGCTGGTTCTTTGAGAAGATAAATAAAATTGACAAACCCTTAGCCAGACTCACTAACAAAAAAAGGGAGAAGACTCAAATAAATAAAATTAGAAATGAAAGAGGAGAAATTACAACAGACACCACAGAAATACAAGGGATTATTAGGGAATACTATGAAAAACTACGCCCACAAATTGGACAACCTAAAGGAAATGGACAAATTCTTGGACGCGTACAACCTCCCAAAACTGAATCAAGAAGAAATAGAGAATCTGAACAGACCAATCACAAGGAAAGAGATTGAAACAGTAACCAAGTGCGAACTAAACCGCTGCGCCACTGGGCCGGCCCCTACTTAACTCTATTTTCTACAAAATCCTCTCTATTATAAAATCTTGAAGGGCTGGTGTCATGTCTGTCAGCCATTTTACTGGTAGAGTCTACTACATCACCTACCCCTTCCATAAATAACTCTAAATAATCAGAGATTCAGTCTGACATTTAGGTTTACAGATGTTTATCACAGCATATACGCATTAACAAATTCTGTATTTCCTTTATTCCAAGACTCACATTTGGCTTTTAAATGTTCCTGAAATTAGAGTGCGTCTTTCACTCCAAAAGCATGTGGAATGCATAATTTTTCCAAAAAGCTTTTGAGTTAATAGCAGATCTTACAACCAACAGTTACTTAGAATCTAGTAAATGTGCTCAAAACAACTTAAACGTTCAACAGTATGGGGTGCTATACAATGAAATATCCTATAGTCATTAAAAAATCAACTTCCTAGGAACACTGATAATAGGAGACAGTGCTCATGACACAATAATGAATACAAAAGCAAGATAGAACATCGTATAAGCAATATTCTTATTAAAAAAAAAAAAAAAAGTGAACATGTGCACATGCACATACACCAGGACCCACGCACTGGAAGAGTATCACACCAAATATGAACACCTCATGGTGATGGCGTTACGGTGGTTTTAAAATTTACCCTACCACTTTCCTACACTCTAAATTTTCTAATAAGCATATATTATTTTATATCAAACTATTTAAAAAAATTTTCAGATCTTGACTTGTCACCCCCATGACCACGTATTTATTGCACTTTTCTAAGAATATTTACTCTTAAGTATACCCTTGACAGCACAGACCTACACACAATTTAAAAAATGAATTCACACTGTTGCCCTTCAGGAAAAGTCATATTGCGTTACTGGACAATTTATTATTTTTAATTTTTTTATTAATAAAGTATCTAATTTACAAAAAGATTAAAATGAGAAATGCTACTTCTTTTGTTGCTTTTTAAATAATTTATGCATGACTTTGGTTTCAAGCTTCTGAATCATCTCATTTCAGTCTGCTATTTAGAGGTACACTGAATAATTATGATAAAAATGGTAACAAGGAAGGTAGCCTCTCCTAAAATAGTTTAAAAAAAAAGGAATAGGTTTATACCAGGAAAAAAAAATGTGCAAAGATCTAGTGATAGATCTTTGAAGTGGAATCCTTGGAAATCTCCCTACAGCAAAGGATCAGTGTAAGACTGTAAAAAGGATACAAAGCGGGGCTGGTCGGGTGGCATAGTGGTTAAGTTCGTACGCTCCATGAGTTCGGATCCTGGGCATAGACCTACACCACTCATCAAGCCATGCTGTGGAGGCGTCCCACATACAAAATGGAGGAAGACTGGCACGGATGTTAGCTCAGTGATGATCTTCAAGCAAAAAGGGGAAGATTCGCAACAGATGTTAGCTCAGGGCCAATCTGCTCAGGGCCAATCTTCCTCACCAAGAAAAAAAGGATACAAAGAAAATTGGGGTAACTGAAAAGGATGATCCAGAAAAAAAACATATTAAGACACTGACCAAGGTTTTTTGCTTGATCAAACTTTAGTCAGGCTCCTGACCCTTCTCCTAGGCCTATCTGTGCACTTCCTTGTAAAACCCAGTTTTAGCAAGAACTCTGCTAAGTCAGTTTAGCAGGAATGCCCCACCCTCAGTACATGATCACTCTCATATCTGATTGGGTTCCTCATCCACTAGCATCCCCTAGGTGATGTCTAATCACCTTGGCCTGCCTTCAGTAAGAATCCTGTTAGGTCAGTTTAGTCAGAATCCCCCCTTACCCCTGATGTTTCCTCTTAGTAATTTTCCATCCACTGACTCCACTCTGCTCCTTGGCTATAAATTCCTACCTACCCATGCTGTATTCGGCACTGAGTCCAGTCTCTCTCCCCCACTGCAAACCCCAATGCCGTGGAACTACACCTATTACCATTGCCCCCCTTGAGTAAAGTCAGTCTTAGCAGCTTCAACAAATTTTGTATTTTTTTTCTTTAACAACTCTGAAGCAGAATATAAACACCAGCTGATAAACTTATATAACAAATAAAGGGGAAGAGTAAAATGTAAGTAGGAAAAAAACATACGAAGACCTGGGCATAGACCTTTGACATGGAGGACCTGGAAATAGCCCTGTAGCAAAAAAAGTCAGTGTAAGATAGTAAAATTTGTTCAGGGATTTAAAAAATTAGGGTTACTGGGTAGGGTGGTTCAAATAAATAGCAAAAATATGAAAGAGAATATAAACACCAGCTAATGAATTTATATAACAAATAAAGGGAAGAAGTAGAATCTAAATGGCAAAAGTGGAAAAGGCTTTAGGTAAAGAAAAGGACAAGTGTTAACTTATATACTATAACTAGCATCTCACTACACACTCTGTGGGACAAAATGCCCTATTTAATTTTATTTTCAAAACAGGGAAATAAGCATCTGCTTAAGAAAATTACTATGAAGTCCACACATTCTTGGTCTTGTTAAGTGATTTATTCTTTGCATTATTAAACCTCATTTACTAAGCATAATTTTGCCAAAGATGATTACATTCACTGCAACACTCAAGACTGCTTATTTGCTTTTGCCTCGTAAGCAGCATATTAAATTCTCTCTTAACAGTTGATCAACCATTTACACATGGTTATAAATTCCTTTGCCCTGCAATTAGTTCAGAGATCTTTTCTCTTTCAGACTACAATCTATCTGAAAATGTAATGCCTGGGGCTCAGTGTGGAAATAGGAAACCTTGAGATTACATATAAGATCAAAAGCAAAAAAATACGGCAATAGGATTTAAACAATGAAATCTTCCCTCCTAAGCATTCCCTACTTCCCGTCCCTGTTTTATTGTTCATCACAAATCTTATCACTTTCTGACAGGTTACTTCTTTTACATATTAAGTTTTTTTTATTGTTTGTTTCCTCGGACTCGAAAGAAGCGATTTTCGTTGTTTTGTTCATTGCTAAAATCTCAGTGAACAGGACAGTGCCTCACATTCAGCAGAGATTCCATAAATATTTGCCAAATGAATGAATGAGCAATCTAATGCTATCAAAAGGAAACAAAACCTACTATAATTAACAGTCTACCCGTATCGAGGTGCTTCAAACAATTAGGATATTTTACAAACAAGAAAAAAATGAATATACTGATGACTAATCTGTTCTGATGGAAAACTCTCATCCACTTCTGAAAAACAGAACAATGTACCTAGTACCATGATCTGGAAAGTTTGACTCCCCCAACGGTCAACACAACACTCTTAGCACATTTTTAAGTTCAGTGCTTATGAAAGCAGGGACAGCTCTTCAACGGAAGGTGAAACTCTGCAAATTAACTGTATACATTGTTGCTTCCTTTCCTTTCAGAGTCTAATATTTATCATTATAAATCTCCATCCCCTTACAGATCTCAGTCATGAAACTGTGAAATTTTCACCACTGCTTTATTTAAAGCACGTTGGGAAATAAAGAGGTAAGTACCGAAAATTCTGCAACATACAGTTCAGCAGATCATCTGAATATAAAACCACCATACTTTTAAGCCAGCTTTCATGTTATTTATACTTATTTATTTGGGGCCATTTAGGTCAAAAGCCATAATTCTACCTCTTTTTATTCCCCTCACTGATTCTCTACTTGCTTTCTGAAAATTCAGGCAGCTCAACGCCACTTCTATTTTGTGTACCCCGTTTTCACTTTAGTCTGCTATCCCATTTCTTGGCCACTGCCTGGCTTCTTTTATCTTTCCTTCTCTATTACTCCTTAATGAGATCACATATGTTGTAGAATGTTAGAGTATTTTCAGATGAGAAAAGAGGCAAGCAATTCCAACTTATCCAAGGTCCCTAAGGCTGGTGAGTGGTTAAGAATGAACTAAATTCCAGAACTGCTGATTTCCAATTTAAAGCTCTTTCTTTCCAACTTACCGTACTCCCCATTAATACCCTCCTTTGTGTCCTTTCTTGTAAAACCCTTCTTTATTACTCACTTGTTAATAGAACACTTGTATTCACCTAAAATCAAGAACTCCTCTAAACCCAAATAACTGTTTTCATTTCATTTGGTTGCTTTGTGGTTTTTGCACTTGATACTTAAAAAGTGCAAAAGATAGCCTTATGGGTTGAATTGTGTTCAGCAAAAAGATATGTTGAAGTCTTAACCCCAATACCTGTGAATATGACGTTATATGGAAATAAGGTCTTTGAAGATGTAATCGATGAGGTCATTAGGATGGACCCTAATCCAACATGACTGGTGTCCTTATAAGAGGGAAATTTGGACACAGAGAGATGACAGCCATGTGAAGACAGAGATTGGAGTTATGCTACTACAAGCCAAAGAATGCCTGAGGCTACCAGAAGTTGGAAAAGGCAAGGAAGGATCTTCCCCTAGAGGTCTTGAGGAAGCATGGCCCTGCCAATACCTTCATTTTGGACTTCCAGATTCCAGAACTGTGAAAGAATAAATTTCTGCTGTTGTAAGCCATCGAGTTTATAGTACTTTGGTAAAGCAGTCCTGGGAAACTAATACAGATAGTGAAAACTTTTCTAACAACTTTTCTAATTCCATTAGACAGTATTAGCATTATATTTTAACACAGTCATTTAAAGTGAAGCTTTTCCCAAGTGTACATTACTTAAAGAAGAAAAAAATCCCTAGTCTTTGGATTTTTTTACGTGACGAAAGTAAAAGTCAAATACTCAGAGCATCAATTCGTATTTCATATGGATTAATTTGGTCTTTGAAAACGGCAATCAGATTGATAAGACGTTCAATGGTTAAACACTGCCCCATAGAGTCGCAGAGCCTTGCACCCTTCATTCATTCCTTCAACCAACTTCTCAAGTAAAGATCGTGCTTACTTGTTATTAGTTGGTCCTGTTGCCAAGACATCGGACTGTAACTTTGGAAAGAATCCTTGTTCATATTTGCCTTGGCCAATTTTCATATCAAGTAGATGTGGGTGGATTGCAGTGTGATCCATTTTCATCAGTCGCTGCTCAATTGATTGGGCTATAAATTAAATTTATAACAAATTAGGGACATTTCATTGGGTAAACCTTAAAAAATAATGCTTCCTCCACTCATGCACCTACAAGGAACTCAATCTTTCTGACACCCTGCAACAGAGTTTTACAAAAGCTCTTCAGAAATCAGTACAGTGTAAGTATAAAAAGGTTAATTTTAAGTAAATATTGGACGATTAATTTTCATGGTATTTTCTGCCTTTGTCAAAAGCAGGGCAGCGGGGTTGAAAAATCTATAATTTAGTATTGAAACAGTTTCCCTTAAGTGGGAAATTCAATATTCTTAACGAAACTATGGTTCTAAGTATAACATTAAAGAAAATGATGGCAAATAAAATACTTTCCTTAGCTGAATGACAAGCAAAGGGAAGGAAAAAGCAAGCACAGTAGCCTTATATTACTACTTTATTTCTTTGTGCAAAGACCCGTTAAATATTCATGGTTCTCCATTTGCAAAAACAAGGAACTGTGAAGTTTATTACCACACTTTTAGCAACAGTCACATTCTCATTAGTAGGAGTCATTTAGGAGTGTTTATTAGATCAAGAGAGGTAGAGAGAGAAATAAAATAAGCAGGCATTTAAAAAATGTCTAGAGGATAAGAAACTGGCCTTTTGAAGAATAAAACAGGCCAAAGTTAAAAGATAGGAATTACTCAACATTTCTATTTTAAAACCACTTAGAGTTAGGAGGATGTCTCAAAGACCCAAGAAACAGTAAATTATTTCTCTGGTAAAAAATCTGATCTTAAATGTTTTTACCAACTGAATTTTCAGGAGGAAGTGTAATATTTGAGAATCAAGACTACGTCTCCGATCCTTTGCCTAGACATTACTAAAAGAGGAGGAGAAGCAGTAATTGTGGTTGTGTGATAAATAGAATATAGCATGAGAACTGCTAATCTTGGGATTTAAGAGAAGTAAAAGAGGATTTTTATAAATATTTCATAGAATCAGTTTATTTTGCCCATTTCAATATCAGCAGATTGAGTACTGCTGGTAATTCCCCATACATAGTCTGAAAAAAATTTGGGGGGGAGGGGTCTGTCCCTGACACACGCTACTCTCGTCAAAAGAACATGCTTAAAACCATCGTATGTGAGACCTATGCTCCACCTAAGCCAGCTGTTTGTATTTGACAACAGCATTAAGGGAAGCCTCGTTCAAGTCACTATTACTCTCTGACTTAAACTTCAAAGTGTTGGATATCTACTTTGAACTTCCCTAATTTTTCTTCATAACCCATATGGATTTATCCAATACTTTTTTGAATTTCATTTTATTTTTAATGTGTAACTTGTAACTTCTCTTGAAACACAGACCATATGTTCTATGCTGGGCAAAAGGATGTCATGTTTTAATGTGAAATGATATTCCATTTTCAACGATGCCCCCTGCCTCTCCGCAACCCTATCTATACCCTCAATGCTTCCTAAGATTTATAAAACACAATTAATAGATGGCTTAGGCAAAATAATGCTTAGATTCATGGCATGGAATTCTCTGAAGTTCCTGCCAATTTTACGTTCCATGAAATACTACAAAATTCCATCTCTGCCAATGAGTGCTTCTGTCCTCAGGAAAAGAAAAGAGGAAAAAGTAGCTTCAGTTTTTCCATTGGATTTAAAATGACAGAGAAATCCTTCTGATATTGCATTATTCTCCTTTAGTTAGGACACTTTTTAAAAACAAAAATCATACTTCATAATGAATTACTCTAGAGTTTACATTTAAGATTGCCATAAGGAGCATAATGCAATGTTACTTTTCAGTAATTACAGTGAATACTGAACATTCAGAAATTATTAAATGCCTGCTTTGAGAGGTCATGGGCCTGTTGTTATACTCAATGGTTTGTGCCAGTATTCATTTTCTGTGATTGGTAAGGAAAAAGAAAACTCTGCATTACTATCAACTTCTTGTCTTTCTGCACAGAAATCATGAGGTTCTGGTGCCACAATGTCAACAGCAGATAGCCTCTGCCTAAAGAGTTCACCTGCAAATCAGAATTCTGTTTAGTTAGAGGCAAAACAAAAACAAAAGCAAAACAACAAAAGACAAAAAAAAAAATACACAATAAAAATCCAATGTTGACAACAAAATCCCAATCTCTATAGCTTTTGTTGGGGGAAGGGGAAAGACAATTTGACTTGATAAAAGGAAGAACTACCCCCCCTTTTTTTTATGGTGAAGAAGATTGGCCCTGAGCTAACATCTGTTGCCAATCTTCCTCTTTTTGCTTGAGGAAGTAGGTCCCTGAGCTAACATCTGTGCCAGTCTTCCTCTACTTTGTACGTGGGATGCCACCACAGTAGGGCTTGATAAGCAGTGTGTAGGTCCACACCTAGGATCCAAACCCACAAACCCCGGGCTGCCAAAGTGGAGCGTGCAAACTTAACCACTACGCCACCAGGCTGGCCCCAGAACTGCCCCATTTTTGACAGGTAGACACAGTTACAGCCAGCTGTCTCTTTCTACTTCTTAAAAAAGTGTTTGATAGCTCCTAGGAGACTATTGGTTTAGCAGAATCTCATTTTCATATATGTTAAATCTATAATGGTATATTTTCAAGAGTATTATATAATTTCTATGATGACAGTCAGAGTATCAAACTCTTTGAGAGGCTGAAAGAAAATCTACTTTAATTGAAAATATTTTCTAGAAGGACACAAATAAAAGAATCAGTGTTTAGCTCCATTTTGTCAGGAAGGGAGGAATGAAATTTGTTCAACAAGGCATTATACTATTCATTATGGCTATTAAAGCACTGAAAGTCATACTATTCTCTGAACAGGCATAGACAATTTCACTCTTTCTACTCCATCAATTTCCAGAAACACAGAGGTAATTGCCACTTCCTGAAGGGGCTCCAAGGATCTACCCTCATAAGTAGGAATACAACAGCATGATGCTTCAGCGAGTTATCAGAGACCTCTAAGGTTACCTGAAAGACATCATCTACATACTTCTTTCCTTAAATATGCTACAACTACAGCATCACCATTCCTGTGACTTTGATCTATTTAAATAAAGTGAGAAAGGCAAGCAACAGAGGCTGAGCAAAGAAATCCCACATTCGCTGCCACCTTTTTCTCCAGAGGAAAAATTGCTTTCAAATAGCTCCTACATTTGAAGGGAAAGGAAAAAAAGGAGGGGGCACTCAGGTGATAAATATTAGTTTATTTGGCAAAGAGTTAGGAACCAGGTACAAATGTATAAAATTGTGTGAATTGGTATTTTCCTTGTTTCTTTCTTGAATGAACCGCTAACATGGGAGCAGGGCTTCAGGGGCCAGAATCAGTCAAATCTGAGTTCAAATCATGGCTCCACATGTCGCTAGCTATACAATCACAAGCAAGGTATTCAACCTCTCGGTTTTCTCAACTGAAAATGAGGACACTTATAAAACAAAAGTAATGTGTCTATACCCCCTCATCGCTAAGATCAAAAGCAAAAATGCATGCAATAATGTCCAGCCTTAGTAAGTACTCAGTAAACACTGACTACTGATATGATTACTTATTTAATGGACTATATTCCACTTCCAGACAAGACTAGACAAGACCCATAATTCTCTGAGAGAAAAACTGGTGTCAGGGGTGAGGAACCTCTAATTCGAATACAAGAATCCAGAGATTTAATTTCAGTAAATGAAGGTATTATAATTAATGGCACCATAAATATACTGTTTTAGTTATGTAAATTAGGCAGCATCTCAGATTTACTATTTTTAATTTAATAGCTACCTCTTCTTCAATAAAGAGAAAAGAGGTGAGAAGTAAAATGGCAACATAAGCAGCAAGATAAATATTAATATATTTTTCCATTAAGGCAATAAAGAGAGACAAAAATCACAGCAACCTTGTAGTTATATTCCATTCAATTTGTTATTGTTTTTCCTCTTCTAAGAGAAGACCAATGTCAAGTAGGAAGGGGATGGACATTAACTCACAGAAACAGAAGGAAACAAAACTATAGAAAGCATCTCTTGATACAGTACATGGATTAACCTTGAAGTCTAAAACTGAAAATTAATTTTGTGGTTTATAAGGCCAACAGTGTAGAAAAAGAAATGATCATGGATTTTAAGTTAATTTAAAAAGGCATGGCAATTGTACCTGCTTCTTTTAAAGTGCTGCATTTCTGATATATAGATGTCCTCAAGGTGGGTGCCCTTACATTATACAGTCTTATCTTCTCAATCCGAGAGTCAAAGACCCGAAGCAAAGGATCTTTCTCTTCCCACTGAGACATAATTTTATTATCAATAAAGGTGGCAAACATCTGTGTTTCAATGAAGCGTGAAAGAAATGGCAGGTAAGGCTCAGGCTGGTCAGACAGAAAGGAAGCCTGTAATGAGATAATTAGACAATTTTTAGTGCAAAGAGACCATCTCAATATTACATGATAAATCTGAAAATTATCTGTTGCTAAGGTCATTCTTCTTTAACCTTATAACATACAAAACTGATGCTTGAAATTCAAAAATCCTTAAAAATTCACTTTCCTTCCTTTCTTATAAATTCATGGAATTTAGGTCACTTGAGTCTTGAGCACTGATCCTACCTTTCAAAACTGATTTACATTCTGATCCTCATGACCATTATGCAGAAAAGAGAGTATCATTAATGAAAGATGGTGGACCAGTTGCTACATGATCGTCAATCATCCTCTTCACTTTGCATTAAATCTGACCCCTTTCCCCAGTGGGCTATAATTTCTTCTGCTTTCTATTCCTAGGCTATGCAATATACCTCCAAGTCATCAGGCAGTGAGGTGATAACAGACACAATAATAATACATACATAAGCAATAACCTTAAAAAAAAAAAACCAACATGGAATTTGTGCTTATGGGTGAAATCTTTTTGTTCTTTTTAAAGTGGATGTTTTTCTAGGCCACAACTCTGTTAGAGACTGATGGATGAGTGTTAATTCAAGATTGAACTCCTTCCAGACCTGTGCTGACAGAATAGTCTGGGCCTTAACAACGAAAAAAAGCATTGCCTGAAAAACCATCTGAAGCAACCCAAGCCTTTGAAAACGTGCAAAACCAGCTGCCCATCCCTGTTACCAGCTTGTCTGCTGCATGGGATGGTTCAGTACATCGTAATCAGTTCCTATCTCCGAGTGTGGACTTACTTTCTGTGGTTCTTCAGGTCCATGTGTTACAGGAATTCTAGTTGCAATTTGGACTAGCTGAAATTGGGAAGTGAATTGCTATTTCAGCTGCTGAGTTGGTTTTGTTTTTCCTTCTTTTGAGTAGATATGGTGTGGCAGAAGCCAGAAGGGGAAAGATGGAAGGGTAAGTTTTGATATAAGGTTACTCTCCTTAATACTCATCAGCTTCTTCCTAGCATATTTACTTTTCATTCTGAAATTTAGGAATTCTTTTTAAAACTTCCTTACAGAAACCCACTTACTCAATTTAAGTGCCTCCAGAGTTCAAATGTATTTACATAAATTCAAATAGCCAGAGAAAGGTTCGCAGCGGTCTCTAGAATCAGTTCACTTCTTCAAAAGGTATTTTACAGATAAACATCAATTTTACTTTTTATGGAGCAAACAGCCTTTTTTTTAAATGGACCAAATGTCTGGCTTTTTATACGCAGAACTTCATGGACTACAACGTCTAAGGTCAGCAAAGACTTGGCTTGTAGGACTACTATGTGATAGTCCTGCAAATTTTCCTAGTGAAAAAATGAGATGATTACAAGCCTTCTGGAATCCAACATGAAACTTTCATTTCTCTATGAGTTATAAAAAAAGAATTCCATTTATAGTTTGAAGCTACATAAAGATTAGGAAGGAAGAAAGTACCAGTGCTCAATTTAGATAAGAATTTGAACTGCTGCAAGGATAAATCACGAATGTACACAGATTAGTTCCAAGCTGGATAGGAAAAAATGTGGAAAAATGGTTAAGCTTAACGAAAAAGGAACCTAAGAGCAGGAATATATTTGGAAAATGGAAGTCTTCTTAATTTATTAAAGAAGTTTTTCTCAAATGTAACGTGCATCGGAACTTAATGGTTCAACATGGCTTATATCCTCCAACAGAAAAAATATCTGATGAAATCAGAAAATAATCTTTTATACTACCCACCTTTAGAAAAACTTTTTATTAATACTTATTTGTGAGATGCTCCAAGATTGTAGATTAGTCTCTTAGAATGTATTAGTCCCTTTAAGAGTTCTTTCATGAACACAAAGACACCATTTAGCAAAAAGCCATAATTCATTCCAACAGCAATATCATGCCTCGGCAACCAGAGGCAGGGGACTGAAGTATACCCTGGTGACCTGAAAGAGTTAATGCCCATCCCTAAGTGCTTTTGTCTGAAAAAAAAAATCTGATGGATATGTCAAGAAAATCTGTCAGAATACTCTATAGTAAACCTTAGAAAGAAGCTTCATCTGATTGTCCTGCTGAAGTTGAAGCTTCTTTCTAAGGTTTACTATAGAGTATTCTGCCAGATTTTCTTGTCAGAACCATCAGACTTTTTTTCTGTCTTCCCTTCCCAAAAACTGTAACAGAGCCTTAGACTTACAGTTATAAAACTTAATTTATTCACTCTTTCTCTCTTTTGATCCTAGAATGAGTTAAAAATTTGGCTTCTGAAACTAAACTGTTTGTTACCTTTACATGGACAAGTTGTGACTTCATTACAGGTTGAAGACTAAGTATAAGGATTTATTAGAAAAGGAATAAGCCTCTTGAACTAGACTTGATCCTAAAATAAGAGTAAATAAAACTCTTACAAGGTCAGATAGTGTTAACAGATTTGAAAAACCTGTGAAATTTAAGAGTTTCTATAATTCAAGCATCTTCAAAGTATAGAAAATTTAAAATAGACGGTAAAGGTAATTTAACACAATTCAATGACCAGCTTAATGAGCTAGATGACTTGCTTCTGTAAAATTATTTCATCTAGTGTAAAATGCTGGTAAAGAAAAGTTCTTAATGGGAAGGGAGAGAGGAAAAATCTGTATTTAAAAAAAGTTAACAAAATCAATAATACGGCCACTAAGAACCATAAGAAGGGAAGTGACGGATCTTTTTACTTTGTCAAAGTTCTGCATCTGCTCCCGGTTGGTCAGCCAGGATTCCATGTCCTGGGCAGTCTGAATCACAAATGCTTCATAATCTGCAAACATCTGCGTAAAGCGGTTAGCAAAGACCTCTCGGAGCTGGACGTTGAGCTGGTAGTCCCTTAGTTCTGCCTCTTCACATTGCAGTTTTAAATCCTTTTCTTTTTCACCCAGAGGGGCAGAGAGGTCCATTTTTTCCACGGTCACACCGGTCCGCTTGGCCAGAGCCTGGAGGCGGGCTATGGTTTCGTTGCCCTTGAGTAACTCGTACATGCTGATGTTATTTGCGGAGACATTGCCATTCTTCTTGTCATTGACCAAGTCTTTCAGAACCAGATTCTTCAGTTTGGTGGCACTCTCACTGCATTGTAGGCTGCCCTCAGGAGGGATCCCAAATTGAAGAAGAACCTCTGAGAGTTCCTGGATAAAATCCACTTTATTTGGGAACTGTGGAAATTCTTCAGGCAACTCAATAAAATGGTTGTCAATATCCACAAAACACAAATTAGCCTGAAAAACAAGAAATACAAAGCTTTTAAAATAAAGGAATCTTATGCTCTAAAATATTCTTGCCAACCATTATAAACAAAATCATAGATTACTCTGCCTTTTATGTTAACCTATGTGACAGTCCTGTAAATTTTGCTAGTGAAAAATGAGATGATTACTCAAGGTTAAGAATTCTTTCTTCTTTAAAAACAAATCTCTGTTGCCAGCATTTTTCACTATGTGAGTATTTTTATACCATATTTACTATATGAATAATTTTCTTTGGGTCTTATCTATCTATTATAATTTGGACATGATTCTGTCCTATATGGCATCCATTAGGCATTCCTACACTGGTAAAGGTACAGACTCATAGTATCTTACAATCAGAAGGCAGTGGGTAAAATTCTCAGTGAATGAGCCTGAACTTTCCATGCCATTCCACTGCTCTAACACCATTTGTAATTTAGAATTAACAATAATTGTTAAAATTTAGCAGCTACAGTACCCCAAAATGGGATGAAATTGGCAAAGAACAATCCAATTCACAGAAAATCCACACATTTTCACTTTATCCAAAATTAGCTTCAACCTCTTGGACAGCAAAACCATTCCAGGAGTCATTAGACAAACAGCAGGAGGCAGAGAGAGGTGGTGGAGGCAAACACTTAGAGACCTACAAATGATTAACCCTTGGATAATTAAGAGTTGACTTGGGAGATACCTTTGAGTTGATGAAAAGAGGAAACAGAAATCAGAGGAAATGTTTTTTTTGAGTTTGCTTACAATCTAGATTTTGAATAAAAACACTTCGAAATATTTCTCAAGTAGATATGGAAAATTCAAGGGGCCAAGTTAACTGCATAAAATTCTGATTATCCTTCAGGTACTTGATTATAGTAGACTCCAAAACAGTATTTTACCTATACTGTTCATATCCCCTTAATCAGAACAAGGTTGTCAGTGTAAATGAAGACTGTGCTCCTAGACTGGGGAGGAAGAGGGGTGAAGGTGGAGTCCATCACATAAAACTGATCCTGACTGCATTAGTGGCTGAACACAGGACACAGGGTGCAAGTCAATAAACAGAATAGGAAGCTTCACCTCGTGTTTCCCCGTCTCTCCCTCCTTCAACCCCCCACCCCCCAGGTCAGCAAAGAGAGAATTTATACTGCCTTCTGATCTTGAATGCCAAGGCAAGGTGAGAAGAGGAGAGCAAACAGTTCAGTCTCTGTTTTTCTCTTTTGATCCCTGCTCTTCATGTTAGATGCTGATGAGCAAGAAGTGTAGTAAAGCTCCAAATTAAGCTCAACAAAAACTCAAGATTTTCCTTCATCCAAAAACAGAATCAACAATGATTCTTCAAGCCTGAAGTAACCCTTGAATGCAACCCTTTAATTCTGCAGATGAAGAAATTGAGGCCCAAGAAGGTAGGTGACTTTCTGACACCTATTCCAGATATGCACCCTCAAACAGCCTGGTGGCTTAAGGGGTTTTTTTTTCTCCCTTTTTCCCCATCTCCAATGTCAATAGTTTTCTCTAAACAAACTAAGAGCTGAAGTTACATCTTGCTGAAGACAGTAGTGCTGCCTATAGTTTTGTTTAAATCCACATCCTTAAATATGTTTCTACAGTATCTCCAGAAAGCAGGATATACTGAAATGCTTAAAGGAAGAAAGTAGGTCACCATAATTCAATCTCTAATAATGGAAGAAAAACATTTCAACTTGCTAATCTAAACGTTAACCAGCAACCTCCTACCACTTACATTTTGTACTGTCTCCTTCATTAATGCCTTCCTGCTATCTTTTTCTATCCCTCTCCTCCTCCTATGAAAAGAGAAAATGATACATTTTGGGACATTTTAAAGCTTGTTATGATCAGGTAATCGCTGCTGAGCTGAAAGTGTATGGCAAGGTGGGTGTTCCAGCACCGCAGCTACGGCCTGTCTTCATGTTCCCACGAGTCTCTCCTTTCCTCCATGTCTGCTTAGCACGCCCCAAGTTGGGGCTTTGATTATCACAAAGGAGAAATAGGAAATATGAACTTGTATTATAAAAACTTATTGAAGAAAAACCAAAAAGCCCTTTTTCTAAAACAAAAAAGAACTCCATATAATAGGATATAAGTCACTTTCTCACTTTTAATAATACCATTAAACTAAAAAAATTCTATGAGAATAGCTGAAGAAGTACTATATACACAATGAAAAACATAGTCAATATCTCAATCTTATGCTGTTTTAGGACTAAATGTTTCAATATCTTTATAGATCAACATTGCCCAGAAGCCTTCATGATATGTAATTACTTCCAATGAAAAACAACAAACATTCCCTTGTAAGTAAGGGAACAAAGACTTGAAGCTTACTTATCGCTTCTGCCATGAAGCCTTCTTATGTCCCTATCCTAAAGGCCTTTTGATTTCCTCTGTATATATTCTTAGTTCATTCCTTTCTCTTACTAATTTATTGTTTTAGCCTGTGTTATTGATATTTGTAAATGACTTATTTTGGAAAGCAAAAATCACCTCTTATTTATCTTGATATCTCCCAATGTATCCTACACCAGTACTATAAGGGACAACAGTTTGCTGAATGAATAAATAAGGCTCAAGTAGACGGTCATTTTGTGGAACCCTAAAAATGGAGGCAGAAGGAAGTATCCGGGAACGTGAGGCCAGGGCAGCTCTCTCCATGCTTAGTAAGGGATCTAGTTTCTCAGTGGCCTTAGGCTGGCATAAAGGGTGAGCCAGAGGAAAACATTTAAAACATTCCCATAGAATCTCAGGGCAAGATACGGCAAAAAGAAAGGTGGCAAAAGCAATTCTGTTTCAGTTTTTCTCTGGATTTTTTTGTCTACCACTTACTGTGAAGATGAGCAAGAATGGTAGAAAGTGAGGTGGGTGGTTAATTATAAGTCTACGTAGTTACGTTAGTTAGCTAACAGTTAAAATCATACCTTCTTAAAATAATCATTTCGTAAACTTACCATTTTCACAACTATTCTAAGAAGCCCTGTCACTATTTTTAGCTATTAACTTATTTTACAGTTTTCAGGGAGAGGGGTGTGGTGAGTATTACTAGTGAGTGTACTTAAGTCATTTTTTAAAATGGCTATTTTTATATCTACTTCCTCCCCTGAATTATGTGAAGTAGATTATTTCATCTCACTGTTAACTGATACCAGAGCAAGGTGATATACTGTTAGCTTTTTCTTCTAAAACAACAATGTACTAATTTATACTTTCTATACAGAGGCACTGCTATTTTCACACCTGATTCAGGTTATTTCATATTATTCTACTCTATGAATGGATGGGTATGTATATTTATTAAATGGTGTTGATTCAGTGAATGGAAATTAGGAAATCACAGACATTACTGCAAGCGCTTTCAAAATTTTTAAGTTTATCTTTAGAGTCAGAGCATACACACAGAGACAGAAAAATTTCCCAACTACAAATACATCAAGGTGGCATTTAAAAACTCTCAACAATTATTATTCATGCAAAACTGGAAAGATGATATTTACACACCTAAACAAATGGTCTCATAAAATATCATTTGATTCACATACAAATAGACCAAATATTCAACAAGAAACTAAAGCATGTCACTGTTGTCTTTAAAACAAAATGCATTTGGCTAGTCTATTTCTTTGTCCTTGAAAATGTAAAGGATTTACTTCTTTGAACCAACAAGATACTTAAATTAATTTAGTAAAAGAGAAAACCAGAGAGTTCAGGTAACAGAAAAAAGAGGTATAATAGGGATGCACAAGCTCAAAAAGAGCAAGACAGTTTGCATGTGTATTTTATATCAAGCTATTTCCTCCTGAACAAAAATGTTAATTTTGGTAGGGAAACACTCATTAGAATAAAGTAAGCAATGGATGATTACAGGAATCATCATTGGCTATAATGGCTGTGGCTCAGTGTGTTATTTTAAATTCACTTATTAAAATGAGAATATCTATGAAAAATAAGAATAAATAAAAGTGCAACACAGCATGAAAGATTTTATTAAGAAAGGTGCTAATTAAATAGCTAATAATATAATGTAATTAACCATTTTATGGTTTTTAATAGGCCATGGTACTCTTATCAATATTCCATTTCAAAGGCTTTACATTGTAATTCTGAGTACCATAAACAACTGCTAAAAATTAGATTCAAAATGCTTTCAAGAATTCCTGTTTATTTTCTTCTTAAACAACATTTGAAAATACAACACACAGAAAGCATAGTAACCTTAAGGTGACCTAAAAACTAAGGGTTAAAATTTTTATCTTGGCCACCTAGCCACGCTGACATTTAGAACAAGTTGACAACTAGCCTTAGGTCTGAAAACAAAGAATGCTGAAGTATTTGACATTTCCACTAACCCTAGCTTGCTGAAAGATGTTACTTTTCATTTGATGGAGGTCAAGAATTAAATTCACCTCGATTAATACAATGATTTTAAAGGATGTTAACATTGGACTGCATCGTTTAAAAACAAAATTTATAATATAAATGGGGAAAAGAAATGAAATGTTATTAGAATAATAAAGCAACTAGAGCATACTACTATCGCTCCATCTTCACAAATTTATAGCTGTGAAAATTTGCCATTGTCCTGTTTTGAACCACGTTTAATTGATGACTATGTCACAGTAACCACCAGGAGTCAGGATCTGCATTCTATGGCTCAGGCTCTGCCCTAGACCTACCTGGGAGAGTCAGAACAGTCAGAGACGCGGTGTGGACAAAGACAGCGCTAACAAAAGCAGCCTTGACCTAAATCAACATATAGCAAATGCTTCTTCATTCATTATAAGTTTTACCTCTTGAGGAAGTTCTAGTTTAGAACGGTCAGTTCCTTCTTTTGACTGAAGGCCCATCAGATAAGGGACAGGAGCATCAAGAAAATGTAGCAGAGAAGCAGGGAGGATGGGCACATAAACATGCTGCCACTGAAATGGGAACAAAAGTGTGGTGATGCCTTCGGCCACAGTCATCAGGCGTTGATAATCTGCACAGAACAAGGAAAAATGGAGAGGAAGATTCCAAGTAAAAACACAATCACTGCATTAAGCTTGAAAATATCAATTTCCAGAAAAAATTCTTATGCTAATAAATAAATAAAATATTTCTTTATGACCATGCAGAAAATAGGTCAGTTCTATCCCACCATAATTAGAGTTAAATGGTTTCACTTGAATGGCTTTAAGGGGTATGGGTAGATGGGAAACATCATCATACTCATCACTTCTGAAATCACTGGTATGTGAATCGACATTCTCTTAAACGCAGAGGAAACAAGAACTAATAAAATTGCTCTTCTCCCACTGAAAATGTACAAAAATATCGCAACTGATCACTTTTTGTATACGTGCATATCTATACAATCCCCAATTCAGAGGCTTTTTTTTTCTTGTGTATATGATCATGGCTATAGCCTACAGTTACCTTGATTATATTTACCTTAGCCTTCATTTTGTGGGTACAAGAAATCAACAGATATATGCATTCATAGTCACACTTCCTAAAGTTTAACCCCCAACTACAGAACCATCAAATCTAGGGACAAAAAGAGAGTCAGCAGAAAATTAAAGGTTGTTGTTTGTTGCTGTGTTTTGTTTACATGAACTAATTTATCAAAATTAAAAACTGTCTACAATATTAAAGTGCCCTCTTCCCCCCCTTTTATCGAGCTATAATTGACATATCACATTGTATTAGTTTTAGGTGTACAACATGATTTGATATATGTACATATTGCACAATGATTACCACAATAAGTTTAGTTAACATCCATCACCTCACATAGCTACAAATAAAGTGCCCTCTTAAACCACTCTGCCATGGATGCTTTATATATACACACGTCTGTGATCCCTATTTAAATCCTTGGAGGCAGAGCTGTTTCAGAATTGATTTTTTTTTTTAATTTAGAAAGGTAATATTGTGTATACACCATATACATGAAATATCTAGGGCAGCACTATGTAATCAAAAACAGTAATATTTCTGCAGCAAACCATGAGTGTCCCAGTAGGGCAGATAATCAAAGAATTTAAATGCGGTCACTTTGGTTCAGGTCTGGCTTTGCCAATAAATGAGTTACAAAAAGAATGTTTGGTTTTCAGATTTTTTTTGGATTTGAGAATTGAAGAGAAGGGATATTGTGGAATTATAATAATCCTCTCACAGAATTCACTGCACGCAAATACAGTAAAATCCGGGGGAGTAAGACTTTGGAAGAGTCTTTTAAAAAAGGTTAAAGAGGGGCCACCCGGTGGCGCAGCGGTTTAGTCCGCGCTTGGCAGCCCGGGGTTCGCAGGTTCGGATCCCGGGCGCCCGCCGATGCACTGCCTGTCAGCCACGCCGTGGCGGCGTCCCATATAAAGTGGAGGAAGACGGGCATGATGTTAGCCCAGGGCCAGTCTTCCTCAGCAAAAAGAGGAGGATTGGACGGATGTTAGCTCAGGGCTGGTCTTCCTCACAAAAAAAAATAAATAAATAAAAAAATAAAAAAGGTTAAAGAGCGGCCGCCTGGTGGCACAGCGGTTTAGTCCGCGCTTGGCAGCCCGGGGTTCGTGAGTTCGGATCCCGGGCGCCCGCCGACGCACTGCCTGTCAGCCATGCCGTGGCGGCATCCCATATAAAGTGGAGGAAGATGAGCACGGATATTAGCCCAGGGCCAGTCTTCCTCAGCAAAAAGGGGAGGATTGGCAACGGATGTTAGCTCAGGGCTGGTCTTCCCCACAAAAAAAAAAAAAAAAGGTTAAAGAAAATGATCAGATGCTATTTGGGTCACATCAACTCAAAGAACACTTGACCAAGCAAAAAAGGGAAGTTTTCCATTTAAAAAATTGTCTTGTATTGTTTTATAATTTGTAAATGACTACTTTTAATAGTCTACAATGAGATTTTGATAATGAATCATCATCTATCCATAGCCCAAGTATACTTAAAATCTTTCATATTTGATTCATTTATTAAAATTTAAATTTTAGGTGTAAACCTGTTTAAAGGAATTCTAAAAAACACATACCAGGTGGCCTGAGGGGTGGGGTCAGTCATATGAACTCAAAGAGTTCTTTGCTTTGACCCAATTACCTGAGGTGGGGATATGGGGTGATGAATAAATGAAAAGCAAAAGGATATACTGGAGTATATAAGGAAGCCATTTGGTGTAAAACTAATTCGGCCTGATCTTGTTTTTCCAAAAGGGCCTGATGTGGCCTGTTGAGCTTAATTGTGCATCTGCTTTAAATATTTACTATGTCCCAAAGACAAGAATGATGCCCTTAAAGAAAGAGATGTAACCTCCCCCATGTAGGCATTTCCTTTAGGATAAGCATCTCTCCCTAAACTAAGGATTAATTACTGACCTGCTTGTGACCTTGTGACCACTCACCTTGTGACCACCAACCTGCTGTGTTCACTGATCTGCTGTGCCAGCAAAGCAATCTCGTGACTATTGTAAAAGAGACATTCCTATCATATGTGATGCACGCTCTTTGTTCCAAGACGGTACGTAACCACTCTGTACACCCTACTTCTTTGGTACCCTTCCTTCCTTGGGGAAGGAAGGCCCTGGGCTAGTCCTCAGATCTGGCTCATAATAAACTCACCCCAATTTTGATTTATAGATTGATGATTATTTGCGTCAACAGGGGACACACACACAGACACACACACGCACACGCACACGCGCGTGCGCGCACACACACGATCAGCTGAGGCCCAGAGAATCTGGGCTGAGACGCCTGGTATTCTGTGAAGGTAGGGAAGAAAGGGGTGGAGGGTGAAGGGTGTGGTCAAAGGAGATCAGACAATCAGCTACCCACCACTCTGCTAGTGATCAGGCAGATGTTTGAGACTAGGGTCTTTCATCATGAGGGTGCAGGTGGGGAGCTGACCTAAAATCTTGAAACCCGCTGAATGCCCCACTGGAAACTGTGGTGTAGTCAGAACTAACTGCAGCTCTGCACTATGACAAGACTCCATTATGGCACTCGCCCCCTGGGCTTTCTCCTCCACTGTGGGCTCCCTAAGGGCAGAGTGGTATCTGTTTTGTCTCATTTTGCCCACAAGGCACAGGGCCTAGTTCATAGCCAGTGCTGACCAATATTTACTGACACTACTGAATGTTATACTTTTCTTCTTTTATTGCAACAGAGAGTCCTAACAAAACACACACACACAAAGGAGTAGGAAGGCATGCAGATAATTACAAAAAGACCAAATCTAGGAAAATGTCCTTAAGATTCTCTTCTGTGGCCATCTATTTCAATCAAGGATTGGAATTTTTTAAATTTTTGTAACCTCAGCACTTAGCACAGTGTCTGGCACATAATAGATGCTGAAAAATATTTTTGAATAAATAAATGAATTAGTGGAATAAGACTATATAATTTTGCTGGATATCCGCAATTTAAATAAACTTGATTAGATTTTGTCCAAGAGATTAAAGAACTACTAATTTTTCAATAGAAGAAAATGGTAACTACTCAGACAAGAAACTATTTACTCAAAAATCACACTTCCCGGATATTCACATATTCTGTTAATTATGTGCATGCCCAGGCACTTTATAAAGAAAATTCAAACATCCATTTACCAAGCCATGGATATTGTTCATTACACAGAGAATTGTTACCAAGCAACTCATTCTAACTAAGCATAAGTAGACCCTGTAGGGATCAGAACTACTGTTTAGAAACAAATATCACATTTTAACAATTTTTCCTCCTCTATATTAAAAATGTAGAGATTTTAATGGTGAAACACCCTTCAGAGTGGGAAAGGACTCTCAGAAAGCTTCCACAGCTCTTTGGAAGTACAATGTTGTCCCACCAGGAAGATGTATTCCATGTGTCACTCCTCAAGTGTGAGGAGAACTGAGCTTATTGAAAATTAAGAGAAAGAAAAACATAACTTCATATTCACTTCATTTAAATATTTTATGATTTCACTGTATTCAAAACGTATAGTATGTCCTATATAGATGGGCTATTAGAAAAATAACTTGACTGTTCTTGTCTACATGGGCTAACTTTTAAAAAATGTTATTAGTTTTACTGTGGGTTTCTATGGAGTTTTATCATCACAAAAATAGTTACGGAAAAACTATTATCAGGGCTTTTTTTTGGTGGGGGTACTGTTAATTAAAGATTCATTTTCTAAGACAATCACTTCCTTCATAAAAGATCAATGTTTCTGACTCAGCTAGCTTATTTTAAAAAAAAAGAAAGCTAAGATCTAGGTTTAAAAAAAAAGAATTATGTTTTTTACAACACTAAATGGGAGAAAAAAACTACTTAATAGTCCTTAAATAATGTAAAGTAGGGGGATAGTCTTCCTCTAATCCCTTACCCACCTCCAACTTCTAAATACTTTGCTTAAGAATAATTTTTTAAAGGAAAAGGAGGAGTGAGAAGATTCACTTCCTTAGGAAATAGTTAGTAATCATTTATTCTGTCAATGCTCTTCAGTCAGAAATCCCAGGAACACACCTGTATTTGAACAACTGGGTTTATGACTCACTGTGGAGGGGGAGAACACACACCGTGGGTACTGCGGGGTGTTCTAGTAAGAAGGTTTAGAGAGAACCTACTGTAGGATTGCAGCTCTGTTTGGATAATTTGGGGGAGGGTCTAAGGAAGTAGAGACTTGCTCTGGATTGGATGCTGTCAGAAATCAGGGCACGTCTATCCTAGGTATCTCAATAAATCTGATCTGTAGGGAGGGCAGACTAAAGTGGGGATAAAGCTGTAATTGGCGAGGAAAGTGAAGTAGCAGTTACTAATTTAGCAAGAGAGGAGGTCTGATATTCTGTGGGTTGCACAGTGACCTTGCTTGAAGTGGATGTTCTTGAGAGACTGTTTATGCTCTACAGCAGAACAACATGGCTTAGTTGTGAGCACCAGATCAGTCTGCAATAACAGCGAGGCCCAGCTCTGAGAGCTAGATCAGTTTGTGGATGCCAGGGGCCGCTTTTTATTTTTTTCTCAATTATAAGCCAGGCACAGGTGAAAGGCTCGGGGGTTAAAGCAGCCAGATCCTGTGCCAGTTATCTACTTATTGCCTCTCGGCTCCAAATTCACTTAGTACATGATCTATGATAATGGACTGAACTATAAGCATTTTCTCTTTTACAATAAGCACAATGTTAAGCTTTGCCAGTAGAGGGCCCTGGACAGAAGGGGTGTCTTCTCCTACTGTGCAATGTCCAGTGTTTTGTTTGTTCCTGCTCCTTTTGCATGGTCCATCAGGGGTGTGGATATGTGAGGACACCTGGTGGTACACCTCCCCAGCCACATGCCCAGCATGAGCAGTCTCAGTGACTGGGCCAGTGGTTACCTTCCCATGGCCCTCCTAACGTGGATACTGCACACTCAGATCTCACAACACGGGGACGCCCTGACAACTTGTGTGTGCCCGCTCACCAGCCACAGCTCACTTGTGCCGGGGAGGTTTGTTTTCTGCTTGCCCGCTGACTGAGGATCAGCTCTGGCCCCGGCAACCCATTGACCTTCTCCACTATCCAGTGAGCTGCAGCCACACTTTCTTCAGTGAGGTATGAACCTCACTCAGCCTTGGGAAGTGGGCCCCCCTTTCAAGTTTGTCCTTTCTAGGGTGTCCTTTAGAGTTTTCTTCATGTCTTTATAGTTACTTTCCTACTATAGCTTAATAATTCTTCATATTACATTAAATCTGTCTCCTGATTGGACCTAGGCTGAAAGGCATGGGGTTTTAAGCAGTCAAACCAAGTCCCCAGCAACTTGGCTACTTTATTTACTGTTGATGGGGAAAATGTTCAGTCTCATAGTGTAACTGCAGGCCTTCCAGCACCAGTTCAACTGACCCCATCTTATCAACAGAATGATTAAGAACTGCCTTTCAGAAAATTTGCAAAGTCTTGTAGCCAGAGCACATGCCAAAGAAGAAATCTTGACCTGAAATGACCTCAGAACCAAAGATTCTCCTCCCCATGGAACCAAAGGACCGGGATGTGACTGGAACTTAAAGTCAGACTCTTATCAGAAGCAAGGGGTCGGTCATTCAGGAAGATCCGGTGTTAAAATTCCTTTCTCGCCTTACCATAAATGTTTAAAACCTCATCATAAATGTTTGGAACCTTATCATAAATGGTTAGAACCTTACATGAATGCTTGAAGCCCACCAATCAAAACCTGTCTTGCCAGCGATTCCATGTGCCAGCTAGTACTCCCTAATTTCTTGAATTTTGCCCCAAATCCTGAATTGGAGAGACAGATCTGAGGGTACATGCCCCCATCTCCCTGCAGATAGATCTCAAAGAATAAAGCTGATTTCTCCCCCAAAAGCTGATGCCATAATTAATCGGCTTGTTTATGCACATCAGGTAGGAGAACCCCATTTTTGTGCGGTAACAATTGAAAACACAAATGCTTTAAGTAATGGCAACTGGCACCTTGGGCTATTTTCTTGCTTTGATTATGGAAAACTTTCACATGGGAAGTGAAAATAAATTACACATTTTCCCCTCTTCTACTAGACACTGAAACACTGATTTACATGGTTTATTTTTCCTTTACCACAATTCCACCCACTTGTGGGTGTTCTATATCTGTTCCTCTTTCTAGCTCTGTGTTCTCTTCAAGATTGGTTGAAATGACACACACTTTTTAATAACGCAATTACTTAGTAGAACCAAGACAATTCTTTTTAACTCAATCAAGAAATAACAAGTAGAGTTCTCTTCTTTATGCATGTTTTAAAAATTTAAATATTTTAGGAAAATTATTATTTGATACTCAAAGTGATGAATTTGTAAAAGAATTTATTTTCATATTTAAGACATGTCTCAGCATGGCATCTGAGGCTCTTCATGATTTGGCCCTTTCCTGCCTCATTTCTTACTACCCCATATGCAGTTAAATCATCTGCTTGCAATTCATTTACTGAATGTGACATGTTTTCACAGGTCCCTGTGACTCTATATACCCTTTTCCTCTGCCCAGAATGTCCCTTTCCCTTGCACTGCCTAGCTAAGTTCCACTTTTTCCTTAGGCAAGGGTTCCTTTGGAAAGTCTTCCCTAAACAATTCTTATCGTCACTAGAGTCCCTTCGACGTGGTTCCATAGTACCCAATCTTTATCCCACCACAGTAATTATTCATCTCACTAAAACTATTAAAATCTTATTATAATTATCTCTTTATGTGTCTTTCTTCCCTACTGCACTATCATCTGCTGGAAAGCAATGACTATATTTTTAATCTCAGAATTTCTAGCACTTGGTATATGGCCCACTACAATAGTCAGTGGTCAATAAACATGGATTGAAAAACTAATATTTTAACATCTAAGGCATGTAAAATAAAACTATGTAGACATTAAAAAAATTATGCTTGACTGTGTAATACAATAAAACACTGCCAAAAATTTGCCTAGCAGTGGCTTAGGCACAGACCCTGAGATGTCCCTGGCTTCCGCCATCTCTCCCCAGGGGTTGGCCCGTCTCCAACAGCATCACTATGGACAAGAAGGTCAGTCCCACAGGCACAGCTGAGCGGCCTGGGCTGAAGCTGAGGTTGGGGGCAAGGGATTGTACCACAGGCTGGGGAGCTGGCTAAGTGGCACAGGGCAGGTCCACTGTTGGCTGGTGGCCCAGTGCCCCAGGAAAGGCTGTATCTAATGGAATTTACGTACTGTGAAGCACTTCCAATGAAGTGTGAGGCTGGTGGTGTCCAGTACACCTCCAGGGGAAGTCCTGATGCAGCTGGAAGATTACACACCTATGATCCTAGGGGCAGTGACTGGTTACTACCTGAACCATACTTGCTTTGAGACCTTGCACCCATGCATAATTCAGCTCATTTCCTGAGCTCCGTTAATTCACGTCAGATATTGCCAAAGATGCCTTAATGTACAGCAAAATGAAGGGCACAGCCTCCAGCAGCTCCTGAAGCAGGGGCGAGGACTGTAAGCACTCTAACAATAGAGAACTTGACCCTTGCCCTCAGCGAGTACGTCATCAATGGGAAGAAGCTGCACTACTTCACCCGATCTACCCAACCTAAATGTACTTGTCTGTCCCCACGTCCTCACACCAACCTGTTTTCATAATAAACGTTATTGTGACAAAAAAAATGTTTGCCTAAAGCTCACGAAAACATCACAAAAGGCAGAGTACAAATGCAGATGAACATAAAAAAATATTCAACCTCAATGATGGGTGAAAAGTGAGCTACACTTTGCTTATCAGATTGACAAAGATTAAAAAAGAAAATCACAGAAAAGGTGTAGAGGAAAGGGTATTCTTATATATTACTTTATGGCAGCATAAATTGCTAGAGCTTTCTATCTGGCAATACTTATCAAAAGCTTAAAAATATACAGATCATTTGACTCAGCATTTCTAACTCTAGGCATTTACCACATAAATATACAAAAACATACATACACGGATGCTTATGTATAAAGTGTCATTTATAACAGCAAACTATTTGTAATACTCTAAATATCTAGCAAAAGAAATCTGGTTGAAAGAATTATGGACAGTTATATAATGGCATAAACTGGAGCTACAAAAGCGTACCCACATTATTAACATGGAAAACCAGTATGCTTGGCAGCAGCAGGAAGTAGCTAGGTATTAAAAACTTTCAGAAATTCCACTTCTGGTTATATGTCCAAAAGAACTGAAAGCAGAGTCTTAAAGAGATATTTGCACATCTATGTTTATAGCAGCATTATTCACAGTAGCCAAAAGCTGGAAGCAACCCAAGTGTCCTTTGATGGATGAATGGATAAACAAAATGTGATGTATACATACAACAGAATGTTATTAAGCCTTAAAAAGGAAGGAGATTCTGGGGCTAGCCTGGAGGTGTAATGGTTAAGTTCGCACGCTCTGCTTTGGCGGCCCGGGGTTTGAAAGTTCGGATCCTGGGCGTGGACCTACGTACAGCTTATCAAGCCAAGCTGTGGCAGGCATCCCACATATAAAATAGAGGAAGATGGGCACAGCTGTTAGCTCAGGGCCAATCTTTCTCAGGAAAAAGCGGAGGATTAGCAACGGAGGTTAGCTCAGGGCTAATATTCCTCACAAAAGAAAAGGAAATTCTGACACATGCTACAACATGAATGAACCTTGAGGACATTATGCTAAGTGAAATAAACCAGTCACAAAAAGACAAATACTGTAGGATTCCACTTAAATGAGGTATCTAAAGTAGTCAAGTCATAGAAACAGAAGTAGAATGGTGGTTGTTAGGGGCTGGGCGGAGGGGGAAATGTGCAGTTATTGTTTAATGGGTACAGAGTTTCAGTTTTAGAAGATAAAAAAATTCTGGAGATTGGGTTGCACAACGTTGTGAATATATTTAATGCTATTAAACTCTTCACTGAGAAACAGCTAAGATGGTAAATTTTATGTTATATGTTTTTTTTTACCACAATTTTAAAAACTTGCTGAACTAATCTATATGGAGATAATCTGTGGGCAATGGAATCCATAAAAAATAGATAATCTGTGAGAATAAATAATTTGAATTTGACTTGAAAAAGACTTTTTATTTGACTGTAAATGACTTTTTAAAAAAGTATACATGTGTTTTCAAAGTCAAATATGGCTTGGAAAATGTGTAATGAACTAAGTATTCACTAAGAGTTGCTTTCTATATTAAAAGTTCTTGTTTAATTCAGAATTTTAAGAGTAAAAAGTACATTAATCACAACAGTTATGACATTCTGTAGAGCCTCCAAAAAATCATCAGCAATAGATTAACATGAGGCCTTTTTTCTTCCCCCGAGGAAGATTTGCCCAGAGCTAACATCTGTTGCCAATCTTCCTCTATTTTTTGTACGTGAGCTGCCACCACAGCATGGCCACTGATGAGGGGTGTAGGTCTGTGTCCAGGAACCAAACCCAGGCCGCCAAAGCAGAGCATGCCAAACTTAACCATTAGGCCACCACTGCTGGCCCAACAAGAGGCATTTTTAAAGCAAGCTATTTAAAATAAAAATATAGCTCTCTCAAAATATAAGCATATCTATAAAGTCATAAAAATATAATTTTCTTTTATTTTTTAATTTTTTTTTTTGCTGAGGAAGAGTTGCCCTGAGCTAACATCTGTTGCCAATCTTCCTCTTTTTGTATGTAAGCCACAGCCACAGCATGGCCACTAACAGATGAGTGGTGTAGGTCTGCACCTGGGAACCAAACCTGGGTCACCGAAGTGGAACGCACCAAACTTAACCACTAGGCCACTGGAGCTGGCCCAAAATATAATTTTCTAACACTCATGAGGACCTGTGAAAAGTAGTATCTCCTATTGCTTCAACAGAGGTTAAAAGAAAAACAAAATAAAGTATCTATACACATACTATGTACTTAAATTATTTAATGTAGTTGGTAGTTGTTGGTAAAAGAGAAAACAAATTTTGATTATTTTCCTATTTTATATTATTAATAGTTAAATTATTATGCCTAGCAGTTGTCATATTCTGTAATAACTGCCACCATCAATCTGTTCTATTTTAATTTTAGTTTAGTGATCTTTTTAAAAGATGTCTATTTATGGCAGTGTGGTAGACTAGAGCTCCTAAACTAAACTAAAAATGCTAAATAAAATAATTTTAAAACAACTGAATACAGGAGTACATAGATTAGTAAAAAATAAGGGAAGTTATCAGAGGCCAGGAACAAAATGGGAGCAAGAGTCCAGTGTGGGAAAGCTGAAGGGTTGGCTGTCTTTGGGGTGTTCACTGATCCAAAGTGGCCTAGAGCTTCAGTTTTACTTCTGTGCATGTTGGGGGACAAAGTCCAAGAAGGGCTGGGATTCAGACAGCAGATCATCTTGCATAAAGCTAGGACCCAAAAAGGTAAAAACCTCAGGGAAAGGAGATCAAGAAAGGAAAAACAAAACGATACAACAAAAAAACCAGTACGGCAAAGGAAAGATGTCTGTCCTAGCCCTGGCTCCCTGAGAATTCCTATCTACTGGCAGGCTTTCAGGTATGTTTGGAGCCCAAACTCATACTATCTGTATGGCCCAAAGAAACACGAAGGTGAGACTTTTAATTTAAAATAAACCTATGCTGCCAGTGAACTCAGATGCCCAGTGAAAGAAATTACAAACCCTGCCTGGAGGAATAAACCTTCAGTCCTCAACCCATCAGATACTGAATTTATCTGAGAAAGAACATAAAATATTTATGTTTAATATGTTTAAGGAAATTAAAGAAAGAATTAAGGAGTGAGACTGTTTATAGGGCCACTGAAAATAAAATGTCCAAGGAAGGGTCAACTATGGATTAAGACACAGGTAAAAAGAATTAATAAGCTGGGAGACATATGTGGAAAAATCACCCAGAATGTAGCACAGAAACAAAAAGACAGAAAAAGAGACTGAGAGATGTGGAAGACTGAGTGAGACAGATTAACATGTTTAATTCGAGTTTCATGAGGATAAAAAAGAAAAAAAGACAGATGGAAGTAACGTTTAGAAAGATGACTGAAAATTTTCCAAAACTGGTGAAAGACATTAAACCCTAGATTTCAGGAAACACAATGAATCACAAGCAGGACAAAGAAAGAAACCCTCCTAGATAAATCACAGCCAAAATACAGGACACCAAAGACAGACAGAAAATCTTATATATATCCAGAGCTGATTTCTGGCCAAGGGATGACAATCAGACTGACTGTGACAGATGACTTCCCAATAGCTACTCTGGAAACCAGAAGATAGTAGAATATTATTCTCAAAGTGCTAAGAGAGGAAAAAAAACTTTTAACCTAGAATTGAGCATCCAGTGAAACCAGCTTTCAAAACCATGGACAGAAGAAAAACATTTTCAGATGAACAAAATCTAATAGAGAACCCCACCTCACTTAAGGAACTTCTAAGTATACACTTTAGGAAGAAGACTGATCCCAGAAGAAATCTCTTAGATACAAAATGGAATGTGAATTTTCAAAAAGTGGCAATTATTGGTAAATTTAAACAAAACAAAGTATATAAAATAAAAATTCTTAATTCGAAGGATTATCAAAATTCTGAACAACTATAACAAGTAAGCCAAGACAGGGGTGACTGGAGTCAAAGCATTTTACAATATCTGTATTTTAGAGATTATGATTAACAAAATTGTTTGTGTTAAAAATCTCAAAATTTACCATTAAGAAAGAGAAACAGCATATAGCATCTACACTAATTAAGTGGAAAAAAACTGCAATGAGAAAAAGCATTTCAATTATTTCAAAAGAAGGCAAAAAAGAAAAAGAGGGAGAAAAGCAAGACAAATGGTCAAAATAAATGAAAATTTAAAACTTCTTAAGAGCTGAATAATGAAAATACCAGATACTAAGACTTGTGGGATGCAGCTAACACCAAGACTCAAATGCCTTAAGATGCTAATATCTGGGGGGGTGGGAGGGGGTGTAAAATAATGAGCCCAAAGGAAGTAAAAAAACACCACCAGAAATTAATAAAACAGAAAACAAAGATACAATAGAGAGTACCAACAAAGGTAAAAGTTAGTTCTTTAAAAAGAGTAATATAATTGACCCACTTTAGGTAAAAATAACCAAGGGAAAAAGAGAGAAGGCACAAATAAGTAGTGTTAGGTATGAAAAGGGGGATTAAACTACAGATATAGCAGAGATTAAGAAGATAAGGAAATATTATTAAAAGTTTATGTCAATAAACTGAAAGCTTAAGCAAATTATTCCTAAAAAAACAGAAATAAATAAAAATTGATTCAAGAAGAAACAGATGAGCTTCTGGGTTGGTGAACACAGAGGTGCCAGGAGGGCAGTGTGCCTGGAGAGCACGTGGACACTCTACACCCCTGTCCCCCACACCTTCTCCTATGCCTCTCTTCCATTTGGCTGTTCCTGAGTCATATCCTTTATAATAAGCCAGTGACAGTAAGTAAAGCGCTTTCCTGAGTTCTGTGAGTCATTATAGTGAATTATGAAACCTTTCTGAAAGGGGGTCGTGGGAACCCCTGAATTCGTAGTTCACTGGGCAGAAATGTGGGTAGCCTGGGTGCCCTATTTGTGGCTGGTGTCTGAAGTGAGGGCAGTCTTACAGGACCAAAGCCTTAAACCTGTGGAATCTGATGTTAACTTCAGGTAATGTCAGAAATGAATTGAATTGTTGGTGTCAGAACTGACTAGTGTCAGGGAGGAAAGAAGCTCCCATTTGGTGTCAGAAGATGTGGGATTCGCAGAATGACCCAGGCTCACAGAAGCATGGGGTTTGGGAAGAGAAAGGATGAAAGAGCAGGGGATGAGGAGCCTTTGATTCCTGAGTGGGCGAATGGTATGGAGCAGCAGCTATGCTGAAATAAATTACTGAAGGTAAAAGTTACCAATGGAATTTATAGATAGATCCAACTCCTGGGGAGTTGTTTCACTGGATGCATAAAGAAATGCAAACCAATAAGAAAAAAGTGAACTATACAAAGCCTTGGTTATTGTTATCTATGATAGCTAAAATGAAATTAAAAGAGAGTGCTGGGTCAGACTTTGATGCCGGAACGAGCTCAGATTTTGGTCAATCTGAGCTTCTGCCAACTAGCTTCAAAGTTGCCCCTAAAGGGAAAAATTATGCAGGGACAACAAAGAGCACCTCAAAGACCTCTGGTCACCAAAGTCCATGTTGAGGGGGAAGGGGGCAAAACCAAGAAACTACTAAAACCAGGGATTATAGTGTGAAGGAGCTGTCTCATTTTGTAGATCAGTATCACCAGCTTCCTGAAGAACCTTTACTACAATGGACTGAGAGAGTAATTTAGGAGCAGTTATCTTTGTTTTTAATGCTGCAGAGTGGAAGAGCATGTTTGGCTTGATGCAGGACCCACAGTTAACTATGGGACAGTCACAGATGGCTATCCATGATCCAGACACACAGCAGGTTATTCCCAAGAAACAGTCAGACTGGTGGACTGGATAAAAGCTACTGTAAAGTCTCTTTACCCTGAGAAGGAGGACTGCCCCACTCCCCCCATAAATGCCACGTGGAATACCCCAGATGAAGCAGTTGACATGATTCATATGCAAGCCATGTGGAATTGGCTTTATGATAATCAGGATATTCACCCACTGAACACGCCCATTACCCAGGTCATGGTAAATACCCTGGGCCCCTTTTACAGGGGCCCTCCATGTAACCTTACTGCCACAAAATCCAACAGTCAGAGAAGCCTTAGCAAATCTGCTATCTTAGCTTCCCCTTATGAATCTTACAGATGTTAATAAAAACATTAGGTTAATTAACAAGAAAATGCAGCAAGGCAGAGGGGAGAGTCAAGGGACTCATTCCAGCAGGGTGGAAATTTTTAAACAGTTATTAAGAAATGGGGTGAATAAAGCAAATATTGATAGGAGCAAACAAAGAGGAAAAAGAAGGGGAGTGTCAAGGGACTTATCCCAGCAGTGTGGAAATCTTTAGATGGTTATTAAGAAATGGGATGAATAAGACAGACATTGCTGGGACTCAAAAGAGGTCTTAATACAGCACTATCTAGGATTGGAAGATCCTAGACCAAAGGGATCCCTGCTGGTCCCCCTATATTAAAGGGCCCCAAATAAGTTGAGTCTATTTACCCCAGCTGGAAGAAATTTAAAACACAGGGAAGGCAAAGATTATAACAAGAATCCAGACCTGGAATCACCTGGAGCAAGTTAGGCAGATTAAGCAAGACAAAGAATGACAAAAGGGCCAGGGTCACTTGGCTTGACCCCCTGCTGGGGACTCAAAGCCTAATACACAGAGTAGGTAACACGGTCAGAGGGTAAAGAGAAGTTTCTGGGACTCCTTTACATGGGAGCCACACGCCCTGTGGTACTTTCAAAACCCTTTGGTGAAGTCTTAACGCAGGCTACAATTGGACTGATAGTGCAACCATGGGCCCATTCAGAGCCAGTTTGACAGACCCCATCTCTTATCAACAGAGTGATTAAGAATTGTCTTTCAGGGGCCAGCCTGGTGGTGTAGCCGTTAAGTTCGTGTGCTCCGCTTCAGCAGCCCAGGATTCGCAGGTTCGGATTCCGGGCGCAGACCCACACACCACTTGTCTAGCCATGTTGTGGCGGATTCCTACATAAAGTAGAGGAAGATGGGCATGGATGTTAGCCCAGTGCCAATCTTCCTCAGCAAAAAGAGGAGGATTGGCAATGGATGTCAGCTCAGGGCTAATCTTCCTCATACACACAAAAAAGAATTGCCTTTCAGAAAATTTGCAAAGTCACGTAGCCAGAGCACACACAGAAGAAGAAATCTTGACCTGAAATGACCACGGAAATCTCCTCGCTATGGGACCAAAGGACTGGGACATGACCGGAATTTAAAAGCCAGACTCTTATCAGAAGCGAGGGGTCCATCATTCAGGAAGATCTGGTGTTACAATTCCTTCCCCACCTTACCACAATTGTTTAAAACCTTACCAGAAATGTTTAGAACCTTACCATAAATGCTTGAAGCCTACCAGTCAAAACCTGTCGTGTCATCGTTTCTGTGTGCCAGCCTGTTCTCCCTGACCTCTTAAATTTCACCCCAAATTTTGAATCAGACAAATCTGAGGGCACCACTCCCATCTCCCTGCAAATCAATTTCGCAGACTAAAGCTGATTTCTTTTCCCAAAAGCTGATGCCATAACAATTTTTTTTTAATGTGCGCCGGGCAAGAGAACCTCAGTTTTGTGCAGTAACAATAAAACATAAAAACATTAAGATTGATAGGATTAGGGTGAAAGTGTGGGTTAAAATTGGAATGTTTAAAGAGGTTTTACCCGAATGTTTTAGGTGAATGGTTATTATGTCTAAATGGGGAACACTTTCCACAGAAGTAAAACAGAAGGCATGTAAATCGCCCTTCAAGAAATAATTGGTCATGATAAATGGGAGTAAGACCGCTTGAGCCCACAGTGTAGAAAAAGAAGCTGGAGTGCTGGTGGGGACCAACTCTATACAATAGCCCTTGTGGAGCACAGACTGGGGATTATGACAAAAGCATGTGAAAGCCTCCCACTGACAACTACTGGGATATCGGACTAGGGAATTCCCATTTGAGAGGCAATTACTAGCTTACTATTGGACATTAATCTAAACCTCCCCTATGACTGAAAGGCATAAAATAATCTTGAAACCTGAAATACCCATGATGTCTTGCGTGATGTTGGAAAAACACTCTAATGGGGAAGGCGACGCTCAGAAGAGTTCCATAATAAAATGGAAATTGTTTATACAGGATCTTGTTTCAAGGAGAATGCAAGGAACAGATACAATCAGGAGCCTCTTTTCCCATAGGACTGACTCTGGAACTGAGTGAGGAGCCGCCAGATTCCAACATTACTTGGACTGTGCCCTATAAACTCCTCTTGACTGACCAACAAAGAGCTGTTTGGTTTATGGAAGACAGTTCCAAGATGGATGGATGACACCCTGTTTGGAAGACCACCACTCTGATCGAAGTAGGTAAGAACAGATCAGCTCAGTGGGCTGACTTGCATGCTTTTTACCTAGCAGTGATGGAAGAACCGAACAATGGTAAAAGCCCATATGTTTGGGTTTTTACTAACTCACGGGCAATGGAAAACTAGACTATTAAAAGGAAGCCTGTATAAAGTGCAGCCCTATGTAAATCACTCTGGGAATTTATGGGGCACATTAAAGTAGGACATGTTGATGCCCATTGGGAGAACCCCCTTCCAGGTTCAGGAAGTGACTGGAACCACCAAGTGGACCTTTTGGTGTACTCCCTTGGAGTGGCCACCTGGGCCCATGAAATGAGCAGACACTGGGGGGACTGTAGCAATGCAGAGATGGGCTGAATCCAGACACACTCCTCTTATACTCTCTGAGGCACAAAATGCCAACAAGAAGAGACAGAGGCTGCAGATGGCTATGGGGAAGATTCCCCGTTGTGGGGTGGGGGGAAGCCCTGCATACAGCTGGCAAGTGGATTACACTGGATCAATGCCAGTAGCCCTGGGGGTGCTATAAATGGGTCCTACCAGGAATAGACACTTACTCCAAACTGGGCTTTGTATACGCAGTGGTAGATCCAAATGCTTAAAATACTATCAGAGGACTGGAACAGAAGATACTCTACTAGTTTGGGCTGCCGAGTTACATTTCTTCAGATCAAGGGACATGCTTCAGAGCCCCTAGTGTCCAACAGTGGGCAAAGAGATATCACATCAAATGGACATACACTGCTTATCACCTTCAGAGTAAAGGTTCAACAGAGAATTGGAATAGGCTGTTGAAACATTTACTGTCTAAAATGGGTGGAGATAAAGGCATGAAGGGCTGACTTAGATGCCTTCATGAGTGTGTGCTCACATTTAACATGAGAAGGCCTAAGGGAGGGTCCCCACTAGATAGATTCCTCTGTTCTTCTGGTGGATCTAGGGAAGAGGGGGTACAGATGGATGCTGGGATAACTACAATTCTTCCCAAGAGGGAAGGATGCTGGTATGACAACTTTTATTTTCTTCCCCACATCACCTCAACTTTCTTTTGCCTACCTGATGCAGGACCAAGACTACAACTACAAGTGCCAGAGCAGGAATAATTCCAAAGCAAGAAAGTGTAACTCTATTTTTAAACCTTTATGTCAGAACTCCTAAGAGCCTGATGGGGTAAGTTATGCCTTCACCTCATCTGGCAAAATTGAGGTTAACAATGAATGCAGCTGTATTGCCTTGTGGTAAGAACAGCTCACTAGTTCTGTACCTATGTAACCTCACCCTTATATGAACAGGTGTGGACTGATGGGGAGGTACTTGCTAGACTAGTACTGCTGCCTACAATCTAAACCAGCACTGTGGCCGAACCTAATGTCTTTTCCAAAGGCAGAAAAGTTTGGGTATAAACGGAAAGAAGGAGGAATAGTAGCTGAGGGTAAAAGAATGAATAAATGAGTTATGTAATAAGGGGAATCCAATATTACAATAACACCTTGAAAGAGGCTCAGAGCAAGAGGTGACAATGTCTTTTTAGCTCAATTATACCAGATGCTGTAAAAGGGTGAAGCCGCATATTGCTGAGACCACTACTGCTTTTGAAACTGGACAAGATCGAATGGAAGCCTACAAACTTCAATGGCCTTGCACTGGAAGACATTTTCATACAATAGGATGATGGACTGAACTAACTTAATGACTGAATGGGACTAGTAACGCACCAGCATCTTTTAACTGTTAGGATCCTTTTGCTATAAGGGGTCCGTGGTCAAAGACCAGGGGGTAGTGTGTGGTATAATAAAACATATTTGATCTTTGTCCTCAATTGCTGTTGATGACCACGACGATGATGATAATAATGGAGGAGGAGGAGCAGAAGAGGGAGGACAAATAAAAAACCTAAATAAACCATTAAAGACACTGAATTGGTACTGAACATCTCTCCAACAAGACCAAACAGTTTACAGAAAAGTTCTCTCAAACAGTCATGGAACAAATAACTATAACTTTAAATAAACTCTTCTCTACTTTATCTTGCAGAGAAAAATGGAACACTTTCCAACTCATTCTCTGAAGCTAGAATAACCTTAATACCAAAAACCAGACAAGATAGTACAAGAAATGAAAACAATAAGCCAAGTCATTAAAAAACACAGATGTTAAAATTCTAATAAAAATATTAGCAAAATAAGTCAACCATATATTAAAAAGGTAACAATACATCATGACAAAGTCAGGTTTATCTCAGTAATGTAAGGGTAGAATGTAGATTTTTCACCTTACTAATTGATTAAAAGGAGAAAAACATGATTGCCTTACTTGATGGAGAAAGAGCATACAATAAAATACAACATACATTCATGATTTTTAAAAACTTTGAACTACGAATAAAAGAAAACTTCTTTAACCTGGTACAAGGGTATTTACCAAAAACACTACAGCAAATGTTATACATAACAGTGAAACAATACAAACATTCTTTTTAAAATCAGGAAAGACAAGGATGCTTGCTACTATCAATTTCATTCTATACTGTACTGGAGAGGTTAGTAAGGATTGTAAGGCAAGAAAAAGAAATAAAGGGGACCAAGATTGGAATAGAAGAAACGAAACTGTCATTATTTGCACATTATTATCTACTTTACTATTATAAAACTTCACTAAGAAACATTAAAGAAGACCACTATAAATGGAGAGAGAAATAATTTTCATGGAAGGAGAGGCAATATTTTAAATGTCAGTTGTCCCAAAACTGGGTTCAATGCAATTTCAATAAAAGTAAGGTGGTGAAGAGAACAGTCTATCAGATTCCAAGCTTACTTTAAAGCTACAGTAATTACAACAGCGTGATTTAGTACTAAATCACGGGACAGAAAGATTGGCAGAATAAACTGAAAGCCCAGAAATACATCCTCACATATAGGAACTTATACATAACAGAAGTAGCACTGCAGATCAGAGGGAGGAAGAATGGTCTATTCGATAACTAGTACTAAGATAACTACTTACAGATATTTCTAAAATATTAAATTTGATCTCTTCCTCACAAGATAAACAAACATCATTTTCTTACAGACTAAGGCCTAAAATGCTAAATGTAACTTTAAAACATTTAGGAAAAAATGTGGACTATTTTTATGATCTCAGAATAGAGGATTTCTTAGAACAGAAAAGTTGTCATAAGTTAAAAGACCGGTAAATTTGAATTCATGAATATTGAGAGTATCTTAATTCATCAAAGGACCCCTAAAAGAAAATTAAGAACCACAAATTCCAAAGAGATATGTGCTACACACACAATTGACAAAAGGATTAGGTTCTTGAATATAAAACAAAAAAATCATTTGGAAAAATGTCTTAATATTCTGTTTATCACAAAATAAAGCTAACAGTATAAAAATATTGGCCATAGCAGATCAAACTCTACTGCTTTTAGGATGCAGGTCATGAGAACCACTTTCTGCCATCAAAATATCAAGTTTGCTTTTATGATTTATAAACTCCATAACCAATAAGCTATGATGCTCAGTTGAGCATGACTAGCAATTTGTGACGAGAAGGCTCCCAACTTTTTCAAGAAAAGTTCCAGTGGCTTCCACTTTCTGACAAGGTTAATTGGTGCACAACTTACAAGAGGAGGAGGAGTCCTGTGAGGGCGCACACAGGCAGGTGGTGCAGTGTGGGCTGTGTAACTGCTTATTTCCACTATGACGAGTCAAAGGAGGCAAGCAAGGCCCAAAAATGTTCCTGAGACTTTAATTATTGGTATCAAAAGGTAGACAGTGGTGTTTAAATTCCCCTATCTTTTATTCTTCCACTATTCCTTTGAAAAGAAGATCATAGTTCAATCTTCCCACTGTCTTGCTCCACGTATTTCCAGGCTACAGGAGAAAGTCCTCTTTTCTGATCTGCGGTCCTAGAAAAGAGACTTTATCTCCTGGGTGCGTTCTCTACTTAAAATTTCTAGCTAGTTACCAATGCAAAGTGACTGTGATGTTCACGCTTTCTAAATAACAGACTGAATGTTTAAATGGGCGGTGGACCAGAATTTCAAATCAGTCTAGAAGGACATCTTCATCACTGAAATCCATCTACTTTGAATCACTTTGGGTTTTCATGCTAATTGTTCAGCACTTGCAATGTTTTTAAATTTTATGGCATAGCTTTATCACTGAACAAGAAATGAAGTATCACATGTTATTAAAATCCCCTTAACACAGTCAGGAAGAATGAAGGAGGGCACCAGAGTACAAATCAACATAATGACTTTTTTATTTCATTCATTTAAATGAAACATCTTTCTCTAATGGGAGAGACATTGTCAATGTTAAAATTTGCATTTACACAGAGCTTTCATTTTATACTCTACAAGTGTTTAGCACTGCACCTTTACAATAGACCTGCAGAGTGAGTTTATAATTTAAAAATAAATATTGAGACAGATAAGGAAGGGTTAAGTGCAGTGCCCAATACAGTTAACATGGTGGTTTAAGTGCTCTGGAGAGACTGATCTGAGCCCCATTCTTAGCTCCACCGTATGACCTAAGAGCTGTGTGATCTTGGGCAGGTTACTTAGCATTCCTGAGGCTCAACTTCTTTGATGAAACCCAGATTAACAGTACTAACTCATTGTTGAGAGGATTAAATGTAGAGGAAAAACCCGAAACTTACAAGGCATTTTAATAGTACAATTCCTAACAGAGAGTGATTTCAGTGAATGGTTACAAAACTACTGTATGAGAATATTTTTTTGCATGATACTTTAAAAATACATATACATATACAGTTCTATAACCACAGAATTCACTCTTGTTCCCGGCACAGGACCAAGTTACCAAAAAATACTCATTTGAGTACAAAAACATGCTCATAAATACTCATTTTTCTTCATTTGAAAGTGAAATAAATAGGTAGATATTAATCAACTATAACTTTCAACAGACTCCATAAAGCAGATGGGATGAGTTAATCAAACAGCAGAAAGAGAGCTCAGGACAGACCACGGCAGTGAGACATAAAGCGCTATTTAAAGCAGGAAGTATGATAATGGAAGGTTTTTTTCTAAAAAAAGCATGACATTCAGTATAAGAGAACACTTATTAGGTTCTCAACCCAGAAACAGATGCCTTGATGATTTAATTTAACAAAGTTATACTTTAAATGCAGTAATATGTTGGTCCTCACAACTTAAGATACACATAATTTATAGAGGATTATGTAGGACTAATAAAATTAATAATTATTACTACAATATCAGCTATCATTTAGTCAGCCAATTGTGCTCGAAGTATTTTGTACAGGTTTTCTTATTTAACCTTCAAAGTAAGAGTGAAAGAAAAAAGAAAAAAACCCTGTTATCCCCATAAAGGTGAACACCTGACACTCAGGAAGATTATGTAACTTGTCTGCGGTTACAGTTAGTCACTGTCAGAGCAGAGATTTGAACTCAGGATTGTTATGACTTCAAAAACCAATATTTTTTCTGGCCCCAACTGATTCTCTAGGTAGAACATTAGGAAACTGAACTAAATGACCTTGAAGATCCTTTGTAAAGCTAGAATCTAAAAATTCTTTTTTCTGAGGGGCTAATACACTTGAGGGTATTAAGCTCCAAGCCCCTGCCCCTCCTAGCAACTCTCCAACCCCCACCCCTTCAGGGAAAAAAGCAAGCAAGGAAGAAATAAAAAGGAAGAGAGGATTTTTTTTTTTGGTTAGTGCCGTCAAATCAATTCTGACTCCTAGTGACCCTGTGTACAGCAGAGCTGAGCCCTGCCCGCTCTTTTTGCACCACCCACTCACCTTCCGGGGCTATTTATAGGGTTTTTGTGGCCACTTGTTTTGGAGGTAGGTGGCCAGGTCCTTCTTCCTAGTCTGTCTTAGCCTGGAAGCTCTGCTGAAACCTGTCCCATGGGTGACCTGCTGGTATTTGAAATGCTGGTGGCACAGCTTTCAGCATCACAGCAACAGGCAGCTGTCACTGTATGACAACCGACAGACAGGTGGTGTGGTTCCCGGACTGGGAAATGAACCTGGGTCGCAGTGGTGAGAGCATCGAATCTTACCCAAGGGAGAATTAAAGTTAAATCTCTCAGATACAAAAGGGTAACCTACAGATAATGAGGAGCACTAAGAAAGTGAGAGCACGGGGCCAGCTCTGTGGCGCAGCGGTTAAGTTCGCGCGCTCTGCTTCGCCGGCCCAGGGTTCGCAGGTTCGGATCCCAGGCGCCGGCAGACACAATGCTTGTCAAGCCGTGCTGTGGCGGCGTCCCATATAAAGTAGAGGAAGAGGGGCATGGATGTTAGCCCAGGGCCAGTCTTCCTCAGCAAAAAGAGGAGGATTGGCAACGGATGTTAGCTCAGGGCTGGTCTTCCTCACACACACAAAAAAAAAGTTGTGAAAAAAAAAATAGTGGGAGCACGGGGAAAGGAAAGAATTTATTAGATTGGCCATTAGAGAAGAACTTCCTGATAACAAAAATTGACACACTGGAGCACCTTATCAAAGAACATTATGTAGGATAAACTGAAGAAAATACAACCTCGTGAAGGGCTGTCAACACACAAATAGTGTCAACATACACACCAGATGGGGAAGTACAAATATAGCCTACTTGGCTCAGCCTCACTTATAATTTAAAACAGAAAAGAAAAAAAGGAAAGTGGTAAAATAAGCTTGACAGCAGCAGTCAGGAAATTGCACTATAATTCCGCCAGCCTAAATACAAGTTAGCAAAATGCTAACCCAAATATTTGTGCCACATTTTTCAAAGGACTCATCAATGCACAGGTACCATTTTATATTCTCCTTTAATTCACTACCCAGCAAGACACAACATCTCCATTTCCTCTGCAAATTCATATTCAGATTGAAACCAGTACTCTGGTCTAGGCTCAACATCAGTCATCGTAAAGGCACTGGTAAAATAAAACCCAAATTTTGTTACTTTCTTAAGTATGTGTTGGGAGAACTTTGAATAAAATATATCACAAAGATAACTTCCTTCTGGGATTAGAAACAAAACAAAACAAAAAACCTCCCTAACTTCAGTGGAACTGTTAGACCAAGGAGAGTGGTGTCTGTTTCTCGCCTGCACCCCTTCTCTTACCATGTGAAATCACCCAGATTAAAGTCCAAAGTTGATTGCCTTAGGAAGCTGCAGAGTCAACAATTTTGTTTATCCCTTTCCAATGTCAGCTGAGTTTTGATGTGAACCTTTACTAATCTGTCAAAAATGAGAAGTCTACATGTTTCAGTAGTAACAGGATTCTCTCACTTTCATTATGGAAAGAAACATGTTCTTTTTATGATGATTATGTATTATCAGGAAAAACGGGGCTATTTCCATTAAAAAATACACTCAAGTAAGCCAAGTTAACGCTTTTATATTCCTTCCTGTTCTTCTCTACAGCCACTACCATTCTAAAGAGAAATAACTCCTCAGCCTCCAGTCCCACCTAAACCTGCTCCTTTTACACAAAACAGAAAAGACTTCTGATCTTTAATTATTTGGTTCTAATAATATACCCCATGGAAATACAGTAGTTAGCAGCATATGTACTGATTTGAGGGAGACTTAAAACTCTTGGGAAGACCCACCTTGTGAGTAGAGAAGGATCTGCATCTCGAGAAGAATGCAGGTGAACACCTGCACCAGATTCTCCAATCCCAGCAGCTCGAAGGCCTCTCGAAGAGGGTAATCAGAGAGAGGGAGTTCATTGGGCCCAGGTCTCTGGCAGATGACGGGTTCATAAACACCATAAAATTTCAGTGATCTCCCTGGAGGTGGAAGGGGTACCTCATAGAGAATATTATGGATGTAGCTCTCAAGGGGCAAAGGTGGTGGCTGCTGTGAGGTAACTGCCTTGTAGAGTTGGATGAGGAATTTCTTGCAGGCCTGCATGAAAGGCAGCGGCGTGATCAAACATATACTTTTTGAAACATACAGGGTGTCTCTGCTGATGTCATAGGAGTTGTATCGCTGGAGTTTCAAAAGGGAAGTTGTATCTCCCTCATCAATACTGCTTGCCAGCGAGTCCATGCTGCAGGAGGATGAGGCATACACGCTGCTGTAATGCTCTGCGTTGTGCATCTGGTAGAGCGTCTGCATTGCCGTGCAGATTTGTTTACTTGTAACTTCTTCGTAGAAAGTGAGAACAAAACCGTAGGTACGAGAACCATCTTCCCGGGTAATTATAAATGAGTGGAACTGAGGGTCTTTATTGTCAGTTTGTGTTCTGAAAGATAGCCCTTTAGGCATGCACAACTGTGGAGGAAGGGGGAAAAGGCATCAGAATGCAGTATACAAGTAACCTCAAACCAGAAAACAATGTTTGTGAACCTCTATCCCAGCTTGTGACCTTCAGCAAGTCATGCAACTTCTCTAAGCCTCAGCTTCTTTTATCCACAACAAATGATATATCGGTGACTTGAAGACAAAATATGCAAGGGCACTTTTCAAATATTTAATATTTAAGTACTACTTTTGGAGGAATGATGAGAATGTTTCAGAGGAATAGGGAAATGGGTGAAGGCTCATTTGATAAATGGAAAAAAGTTAAACACAACAATAAAAACAATAGTTTCATTTTTGCCACTTTGAACAATATGATACATCATCCTACTAAAATAAACTTTGAAAATGGAATGATTTTTCATTTACTGAAGCAGAAAGGTAGAAAAACAAGTTTTAGATTATTTCCAGTAGAGATTATGCTCTAGGTCTCAGTCACTACCCAGGATTGAGTCAAATTTGGTAATAAAATTACCTGAGGAGTTAAAGATGCTATATTTAAGACACTTACAATGCACAAGAAATTAGAATTGGTCCTTCAAAACATTTAAAATGAAAGAAAGAAAACAAATTACAGAAAATTTGAAATATACTAAGGAAAACAGAACTTGTAATTCAACTATCCTAACATAATAATTATTAATTTTTATATATTCCTTTCTACTTTTGTATTACAACATGCTTTCTGCATAGAAATAATTTACTGCACATTATTACATTACACTTTTCAGATTTAATCATCGATCTGGTGTAAAATTTAGAAGTTCTCTCAAATTCTTACATTACCAAAAAAAATACAATTCTCCTTAAAAGTTATATGTCCTTCATTCAAACTGTCAGCAAACACTTATTAAGTGCCTTGACGAGCTGGGCCCTGTGATGGCAATACCATGGTGAGAAAGACAGACATAGTCCCTGCTCCTTTGAAGCTTCCAGTCCAGTAAGGACGACAGATGATTAAAAAATCATAAAGTATGGGAAATGCTAAAATAAGAGTTAATACAGGCTGCTATGGAAAAACACAGCAGGAGGACATAAACAAAGAGGGAGCTACCAGAAAAAACATGAAGGACAAAACTTGAGGATGAGTACAGTGTTAGTGAGATGACGAGAAGGGAGAAAGGACATGTGAGGGTTTGAGGAAGTGAAACACGTTCGCTGTGGGTGGGGAATAGAACTCAAGGTGGGCGGAGAGGAGAGAATGCAGGAGAAATAATTAGGGACTGGGTCACGAAGGGCCTTGGTGAGTCACGTTAGAAGTCTGAGGAGGACAATGGGGAGCCTCTGAAGGGTTTTTAGCACTGGGGAGACAGAATTAGATGTGCCTCTTAGCACATCAACTTTCCTGCACTGAAGGGCAGTCGTTCTCAAAGGGGTTCCAAGGAGGCAGCCGGAATGCCTCAGGGCCTTGGAGTCATCTTCGACTTCTCTCTCTCCCCCTCACCCCATTATCCAATTCATCAACAAAGATCATCAGTTCTACCTTCAAAAATATATTCAGAAACGAATTACTTCTTTCTATCTTTACTCTTACTACTCTAATCTAAGCCACATTCTTCTCCTGCCTGGATGAGTATTTAATATCTTTTTAACCAGCCTCCCTGCTTTTGCTCTTGTCCCCCATAATTTCTTCCCCATATAGTAGCCAAAATGATCCTTAAAAAATGTTAGATCTTGCCACTCTTCTCAAAACCCTCCAATGGCCTCTCATCTCACTGAAAGCCGGAATCCTTACACATAAGGCCCTACGGTGACTTGGATCCAGCAACTTCTCGGCCTTCATCTCCCACTCCTCTTTAGCTCACCTTCTCTGCTTCAGCAACCATTGGCCACGTTGCTGTTCTGTGAACACACCTAGCAGGCTCTAGCCAAAATATGTTGTTTCCTCTGGTTGGAATGATCTTCCCCTAGGCATCCACGTGGTTCATTCCCTGTGAAGAACTGTATTTTCTAAAAATGACTCCAAAAAAATTTCTAGTTCTACATGCTCTTCCAGAACCTTGCCACTCTCCCATCAAGAGCCTGGTTGGGCCACTGAGAGTGCCTATACCAGGGACCCACAAACTTGTTCTGGCTCTGTAAAGAGCCAGATAATAAACATTTTAGGCTCTGCAGGCCATACAGTCTTTGTTACAACTACTCAACTCTACCCCTGTAGTGTGAAAGCAGCCACTGACAACATAAAAGGAATGGGCATGACTTTGTTCCCACAAAGCTTTATTTATAAAATAGACAGTCAGCTGGATTTGACCTGAGGGCCATGGTTTGGCCCAGCCCCAGCCTAGTCAAGTAAAATGCAATGGAGGTGGCAAGTGACACTGAGTGACTTTTGAGTCAAGGCCTAAAAAAATGCAATACAGCTTCCACCTCTCTCTCTCTCTGGTCACACACCCTGGAGCCCTGATCCAACATATAAGAAGTTTGGCTAACCCGAAGCTGTCACGCTAGAGAGACCACATGGAGAGATCGCATAGAGACAGAAGGAGCCCCAGCTACGTTCCTAGCCCAGGAGACATACCTGTGAATGAGTGAGCCTCAGAGGACTCCAGTCCCCAGCCTTCAAACCACCCTAACTGACATCCAGTAGAGCAGAGAGGGGCTACCCTGCCAAACTCTACTCAAACTGTAGATTTATAAGCAAAATAATGATTTTGTTGTTTTAAATTGAGTCAACAACTATAGCCCTTAGGTCAAATCCAATCTGCCACTTGTTTTCATAACTAAAATTTTATTGGAACACAGTCACACTCATCCATTTAAGCATTGTCTATGGCTGCTTTTGCATTACCACAACAGAGCTGAGTAACTGTGACAGAAACTGTATGGCCCACAATGCCCCAACAATTTACTAACTGGCCCTTTGTGGAAAAAACCTGCCAATGCATGTTTTAAGCCACTTAAGTAGCATTGGGATGGTTTGTCATGCAACAACAGATAATGGAAATACTCCTTTACTTCCTTTAAGCCTCCACATAAACACTACCATAAAGAGGCCTTCCTTTACCTTTCCATAAAAAATAGTGTTTTCATCCTATAAATGCCATTATAATGTCACTTCTCTGAACAGTCTTTATTGAAGGAAGCAATTAAAATGTTGCACCACCTTATACATATGTACATTGTATACTGACACATATTACTAGTTTCTCTAATTTTGTTTGATCTCTAGATTGCAAACCACTCAATGACTGGTAATAATCTTAAACATTCAAGAGTACCACATATAAAACAATATACTATTGGGGGCCATACTAAATGGTGACTGATAAGGATAAAAAGCAAAAACTGTGAAGCTCAGCATTAGAACACCAGTGAAAATGTCTTTTTACTTCACATCACTGAATATGAGACTTGGAAAGAACTAAGGGAGCTTTCCTTATTGTCGTATGTCGATGAGAATTAAATTACTGTGTATATTTGGGTAGAATGAGATACAGACTTAGGTAAACCTGGATTTGCTAGGGGCAAAAATTGCTTATTTCTAATCTTGGGAATAACTGTATAAGGAAAGGTCATGGCAGGATCTTTTCAAAATTATGCCTTCACATTAAGGCTGCTTGCATCATAACAAGTCAGTGAGATCCTCTGCCAATATTATGAATGAAAATTCATCTGACACATTTACTGTAGTCAATAAAAACTGTAGGAAGGATGATTTGAATTACACTTGCTCCAGACTAAGCTCAAACTCATTTAGCATAGTGCATGGTACATAAGTATTCGTTGAATGAATGAATAAATGAACAAACAAGAAAACAAACAAAAACAACAGCTGGGAGTACAGGATCAGATTTAGCTCATCTCTTGATTCAGTGTATAGTTCTCTTTTTACATCAAGTAGACAATTCAGAAACATAGTGACCTCCAAAGTCAACATAAAGATTTAATTTAATTGATAGGCTTTCCTGACATCATAAACCACAAAATTACAGCTCGAACTGTTTTTGAACAGCTGCCAAATATTCCCTTACGGGTTTGTAGCTTTCTTGAGCACGCATTCAAACATTTATAGGAAAAGCTTGCCAAAAGTTGTGCTCAAAGTGAAGAATGACTTTCTATGCTACAGATAACAGATGTAAGAATTCTTAAATTCTCTTCCTACAAATCAAAAAAAGTAAGAATTATATTTCTAATCTGGAAAGCATGAATTGGAAAATGATATTGCTTTTTCATTTTTAAAAGTGAGAATCGTTATATGAACTGTCAGGTTTATTTTTCAGAAAACCTGAGATATAAATCAAGATTTGCTCACCATGACATTCAACAATCTCTTGTTATCCCTTAATATTGCTGTTTATTAGCAATATCCCCTCCCCACCCCACTTTCCCACAACAGAACAACTAAAAATTTAGAGTTCTCATTGTTGACCAGATCACCACTGGTAATCTGATCAGTTTAGCCAAAGTGGGCTCACGTGCTGTCTCTCCTGGTTTGAGTGACCAAATGTCCCTATTATCTCTCTGGACTCTTTCAGGCAGTTCGGCTAGAATTGTAACAATTCCTTTTTCCATTTTCTATAGTTCTATGACTCCCCTGCCCTCTCTCTTATTACACAAATAAAGGAGAAATTATTCAGAAAACTCTCAAAGAGTTGGTCAGTTTGCCCTTCCTTCCATCCCTCTCTTTCTCCTTCTAAAAAACATTTATTTTATGTCATATATTGCATTACATCTTGGTAACTCAAGAGACAAATATGAAAATAATCCCTTACTTCAAGGAGCCCACAGTCCAACAGGAAAGACAGACACATAAATCAATGGTTACAAAACAATGTGATCAGTGCTGCTCTGGAGCATGTTCAGGAGAGAGGACCTAACCACTCCTGCTTAGAGATGGCTTTGCAGTGGAGGTGACACCTGGATAGACAAGGACGGGGAAGGGAAGTATTGTAAGCAGGCAAACATTCCTTCGTTTATTCAATGATCTGAACCTCTACCATGTGCAAAGCTAGGAATACAGCAATGAATAAGAAAATGTTCCTATCCTAATGGTGCTTACATTACAGCAGGAGACACAGAGCTGACAATCAGCTGCATAATTAATTAATTGCAATTGTGATAGTGCTACAAAAAGGTACAAGGTTCTAAGAGAACCTAAGAGGATCTGACTGAATGTTGGAAGGGTGGTGGAAGGTGTTGGTCATGGATGGCTTCTCTGAGAAAATAATTTTTAAAATGAAATCTGAAGGGTAAAGGAGAAGTGGAAGAGCTTTTCAGAGAGAAGTGACAGTGTAGGCAGAAGCTGAAGTGTGAAGCAGGAAGGAGTTAGGAAGCCCATTAGACAGTTACCACAGGAGTCCAGGTAAGAGAGCTTGGTGGTTTGGACTAAGGTGGGTGTGTAGAGACAGAGAAGCAGGAAGACAACTGACTGCATACAGGAGAGGGTGAGAAAGTGAGAACTTTCAAGGATGATGCTAGATTTTTGGTTTAGGCAGCTAGGTAGATGGTTGCCCATTCACCAACCAAGGTTGGTGGGAAGACTGTGAATTCGGTTTTGGACATGCTGAGTTTGAGATGGCAGTGAAATATTCTAACTGTGATGTTAAGAAAACAAGTGGGTTTCCCCAGTAATGGCTGGATTAGAGCCCCATTCCCATGATTTTGTCGTGAGACATGAACTTAAACTTGGGTCAAAATTAGGGCTTCCTTTCTTTTTAATGTCAAACCTATTAATGTAACTAAGTTATCCATTTCAAATACAAGTACTTGCAGAGTCTGTAAAAAGTACATAGTGACCTTTTTCCTTTGAATCTTGCAAGATGGGCAACCTTTTACCCTTTACTCTTTGCTCCCCGTTCCACTCCACCCTTCTTTGTGATCAAAGTAAATAGTAATTCGTAAACTTAGAGCTTTATAATAGTTATTACTCTTTTAGTACCTGAAATATCATATATCAGATGTTTCATTTAGGGCATAAATACAAAACAGAATCTTTATATTTCATATAACTTGCTTAAAAAGATACTGACCATATCTTCTTCCTAATAATTCCTGAGTTCACTCCATTCATAAGGATAAGATCTATCTACCAGAACATTACATAAACAGTTATAAATGCCAATACGCAGATTATCTCCAAGAGATCTGAAATGGGGGGACAGGCAGGGCAACTTCAGCTCTACTTGCAATGCTTTGTTTCATTTAAGAGGAAAGGTATGGATCTGAAGTGAATTTGTCAGTGTTGACATGTGTTAGTTCTGGGTAGTAGGTGTATGATTGTTGTATTGTTCTCTCTGTTTTATGATACTTCCTTTTTTTTCATAAAAATCTCTGGATCAGGAACCAAAAGAGACATAAAAAGCAATTAATTCAGAAACAATTTCACATGTCACTTGTATCTATTTTCTATTATATTTGCACTGTACTCATAACACATGGAATGTTATTTAACAAAGTTCACTGCTTTGGGGTACTTAAATTTTGTGTGAAATTAATGACCCTATTCAAAGCACCACTTTGGTTGTTAGAGGAATGACTGATATTACAGAAGGCAAGGGCTCGTTGGAGTGAGATTTTGCTAAAGGCAAGAACAAAGCTTTATACCTTTAGGTGGGAATAAATTATAGCTTCATACAAATGCACTTACTAATAAATCAAAGAGGAAATTAAGAGCAGTAAATCTATGACCCAAATGCAGACTAGTTTAATGGGATGCTTTTCAGAGCTTTTTAAGGAGTGCCAGCAAATCCGTTTAGATTGGCAGCAATAAACAAAATGCTGTGTGCTGCTTAACCATCAAAACACAAGCCTATGTTTTATTCTTCAGAGCGAAACTTTTGCTGCTGACATAAAATAACCTCAGAGGCCAGGGGTAAAGAAAATATCAAAGACAGATCAAGGAAGCTGATAATTGCTTTAAAGATGAATGTTTTGCAGATAGAGGCAAAAGCTATCATAGATATCTCACTATTAATCCTTTCAAATGATTAATAGAAAGAAAACACATCAAGTGTGGCGTTTTGTTCCAAATGACTGTGGATTCACAATGTAGTAAGAACCTAGTTTTGGACACCATTCTAATTTCTCATAGAATAATTTATACTTTGAAATAACTTACTAAGTTAGGAAGATGAAACGTTATAATCTATTTACATTCTTATCCATTTTTCCATTGCTTCATTTAGACACTCTTTCTTTAATATCCTTCCATTCATTTGCTGGTATAAGCAGCTGATAAATTATTTTTTGTCACTGTTGTTTGATGACTATTTTAGTCAGAAGCTTGTCTGTGTTCCTCCAAGTCTCATAAATATAACCAACAGTTGTGTTCTACTTAATATCTATAGTGCTGTCTTCACCAAAGATGAGCCTAGGCCCCACAGCATTAATGTCCAGCAAAATGGCATCTCTGATTATTTTGGTATTGGGTAACAGTTTAGAGAAATAACTGCACTGCGCTCTGTAAAAATTCAAAGTCAAAGCGCCAAGGGCCTTAGGCATTTGTCCTTGGAGAAAGTACCATGTTACTCCTTCCTTGGAGCAAGCCCAGACTGGAAAGGGTTTACTGTGATATAGAAATACCATAAAGGGTCCAATGTGACCCGTATCATTTTGGTGGAAGTCAAAACTAAGTTACATAGTTTTTTTTTAAGGGAGGCAGCATGCAGGTGGGAAAAAAGTGAGCTAGAGAGTAAAAATGATCTGGATTAAATCTCTGAGACTCCTTGCCTAACTCTGGGCAAGCAACCTAACCTCTGCAAAATATGAATAAGAATCCTCACTGGGTACACGTAAGCATGTATGTGAAAGTAACATAATGAAGTCTCTGGCAGGCATCTACTAAATACTAATTTCTTTCCCTTATGGTATCACCTCATAAAGGGGTCTTTCAGCTCTACCTTCAAAACACTCAAAAAGAACTACACCCATTAGTGTCTCTGTCCGCCTTTAATATTTCTGTGCCTACTGTGCCTGATCTCTGATTTGCTCACTTTGGAGCCCCCTGATTTTTATAATCACAGAATTCATGGAGCTCCAAAATATTATCCAGGCTTCTAAGCAGGATCCTTCCTAAACGATCTGAAAACTATGACCTACTGTATTTCTAAGACTCTCTAAAGGGACTTACAATACCATTGGTAACTCAATACATTAATTCAAATTCCTTCTAAACAAATTCCTACTAATGTCTAAATGATGCATTGAAGATCCTTTCCCTCTTTACTTGTGAATATGGTAAATTACAGGCCCATCATACAACATTCCTTGAAATATGAAAACTATAATCATGCTCCTTCCATCAAGGCTCCTCGCCAGGCAAACAAAGTAATATCACCGTTTATCAAAGCATCTATGTATTAATTAATACACACTCACAACACAGCTTAATAGCAGGAAAAGAAAATGGGCTTTGAGGGTCTGTTGTGTACACTTATTAGCTATGGGGACACTAAGTAAGTTACTTAACCCCTCTGAGCTTCATTTTCCATATCTGTAAAACGACAATAAGAATATCTTATAGAATTGTTTATTTAAAAGGTTAAATTCAATGAAATAATGTAGACATTCAAAAATATAGTCAACTGGTGTCATCTTAATAAAATAAACAGACTAAAAAGGAAAAGAAAAATACCTACCATGTTCACTGCATCTTGATCAAAAGGGTTCCATTCTATATTGTGAGGATAGTGGGCCAAAACTTTGGATTTGAATGTTCTTCTCAAAGGACTCTGGTCAAAATTTTCACCTATAACAAATAAATGATAATTAGCTAATATCTGAATTCTTTTCAAAAGAGTGTCATAGTCATTTTTATTTTGTGGATATATTGACTGATAATGTTGAAATCTGATTCAATTTCTACCTCTAACAGTCTGAGTTGTAAAATTCTCAATGGACAACTGAAAAGGAATTGTTAATAAGAGATCTGCATTTAAAACTTCAGAATCTGAATTTTAAAATCCTGGCTTGACACTGATACTAAAAATCAAGATATGCTAAAACAATCCTTGCTATAACCTAATTATTGTCCTCATTTCAATATGTGGTGATAAAAAAAAAATCTATTTGGAAACATGTAATTCACTGAAGAAAACATTATGAATTAAGCTAATCATACTTCTTATGATCCCAAAATTTTGTACATGGATAGACCAAATGCTGCAGTGCTCAAAGGAGGCAAGTTTGCTTGAATTTCCACAAAAATCTCTGATAAGTGTGACTGCGTCTCCAGGCTTTTATAAGTAACAGAATTAGAAACATCATTACTGAGTTGTCTAGTTTAGTAGACAGAACACATTAAACACACTAACCTCTGAAAAGAAACACGCTATTCTAAGCCAAACTCATCACCTGTCAAAATTCCAGAAAGATAAAAGTAGGCTATACTTTAACTATTATATATAAGAAAATTCAATAACAGCTGTCAGCTCAGTTCTTTATCTCCCTGACCAAAAATTAACTCCCATGAGACCTGTTACCCCAAAATACCTTAGTTTCATAAAATATTTTAATGTGGATAGATCTTAAATTCTCAAAGTCAAAAAGCTGAGATTGGGGAATTAGAAGACCTTGGAGCAACACCATTGTCTCCTGTGTTTTTTCTACTTTTTAAGTTCTAATTAAGTGCAAAACACGAGCTGTCATATCAAAAGATAAATGCCACTTACCAGTATTTGTACAAGTAAAAATATCATAAAGCAATTCATGAGTCACACTTGGACATCCAGTAAGACTCAATTTCCATTTTTGGTAAAAATATGAAAAGATGAATACTACAACACCTTTTAGTGCTAAACTTAACAGATCACAGAAGGAGGGAAAAGTCACACTCTAAAATCTTGTTAGAGACTGCAATATAAAATATACAGGAGCTTTTTTTGAATAAAGGCACATAATTTAAACAGATTTGCTGCAGCAACTAACCTACTGTTTCTAATTTAAGACCTTGGCTAATGATCACTTTCCTTTGGATTTCTCTTACTTATTTAGCCAAGGACTTCATCTCTCTATCTTTGTACCCCACATTTCCATCTTCTAAGAGAGAGAGAGCTCCCACTTCTAGAAGATAAACTGTCCAAGGTATCCTTAAGGAAAGTTTATCAATTTTTGCACCATGCTTCTAGGGTATGTAAACATCAAAAAGTCAATGGAAAAATGTGAAACTGTCAATGTGTCTGAAGAAAAGAGTCAAGGTTCAGGATGATTGACTTTAGGACGGGTAAATGATATCTTTAAGCTAATACTAGGTTCTCATGCAAACGCTAAGAATTTTTAGATTATTTATTTTTTCATTAAAAAAAAAAACCAAAAACGGTTCCTTTTCATTTCACTTTAAGTCAGAGAAAAAACAAAACAAAAACTTCTGTCCTGGTTCTAAAGGTCTATGCTGCTGACTGTGCTATTGACACAGCAACAAGATATCCTCAGATAATATATAGCCATCAAGAAACCCTCTCCTTCGTCGACCCTTAAATACCAGAAATGCTTATTTTTATCATCCATTAATGTAAAAATATGAAACATTGCAGGGGCAGAAGAAACAGTACATAAGCAAGATAAAATTCCTTGCAACACTTACCTTTTAATGAATTCCTGCCTGAGTTTGGTTAAAATAGTAACATTACCTTCATTCATATATCAAGTTATTAATGGGACAGGAGATTAATCAGAAGCCATTTTCAATATAATTGTTCTGTTAACTAAGGAACACCACACCCTCTCGAGGCACAATGAATCAGCCAGAAGAGAGAGAAGGAAAACCACCTCCGGAGAGAAAGAATTTCACCAAAACAAAAAATGAAAAAAAACACCCCATGAAACAGAAACACGAATCTAACAAAAGAAAAACAGAACCACCACCACCACCACTTCTTATTAGACTATCAAAAAAGGGGGGCAATAGGCAAGATCATTGCTATATATACAGCTGTCTTGGCAAATATTTTGAAGGAAATTGGAGGAAGAACCAACTATGTAGAAATTCTGATAACACTGTTAAGGATTTAGAATGAGTGGATGCACCTAGTACCAGCCACAGAAGGGAATCTTAGAGATGCCTTTTAGAGATGTGAGATGGGGGAACAACCTACTTATCTCATTTTGAACCCATGTTTTATAACCCTCTAACTTAGAATTTCCTGCTAGGACTTAGCAGGAGAAATGAATCAGTCTAAGAATTTGGATTCCCAGGAAATGAAAATTATACATAAGCATCCTTTACTTAACTTAAAATCCACCTTTTAAACATTATCCTGAAATGAACAAGGATTATAAATTTGTGCAAATATTAATATCCCCCACTACAACTACAGGTAGACTTAATTCCAAGTAATATTGCCAAGTAACCTCCTATCAAACTTAAGCTGCAATTAAGCCTTTCCTCTTAAGAAAGTAGGACATATCTGCCAAGAGAGCTTAAAGACTAGTGAATAATTTTTTCAAGGCTTGAAGCAAATGAGGTCTTTATGAAAATTAAGATGCAGAAGAGAGAACAGAAATACTAAATAATACCTATTTGTTTTGCCCAAGCAAAAGTGAATAAGGAAATAATTATGACAGGCTTGGGGTGAACTAAAATAATGACTTCAACTTTTATTTTTACCTGAAGTCGTATTTGCAGCATCTTGGCTCTTGCCATGACGATCTGCTTCTAGCCATTGGTACAAAACTACATAATGTAACAGAAACAAAAAAGCTTTATGAACAAAGAAACACAAACAAAAAAGCAAAAATGACTTTGAAGAATGGAAAATGAGAATAAAAAATTAAACAAAAGCAATTAAACGTGAGACATTAACATCAATGGAATGCAACTTAACACCGATAGTATGCAGCTTATAAACTATTAGTAATAAGAAAGCAAAGAGAATAGGTAACTGTACTTTAATGTAATAGGTGAAATGCTATTTAAAAACATCTGTAACAGTTATTCATATGAGGAAAAAGAACACATATTCTTTTCTTAATGATAATCTGAAGAGAAATATTGGGAGAAAAGTTTCTATAGTCAGATATAATAAAATATGATAGTAAGACTAAATGACCAACTTAAAAAATAATATCCCAACCTCTGCATACCTATCAGAATGACTGAAGTCCAAAAAAACTAACTATATCAAATGCTGACAAGTGTATAAAGCGACAGAACTCTCAAAAATTGCTGGTGGGAATGCAAAATGGTACAGCCATTTTGGAAGACAGTTTGGCAGCTTCTTACCAGGCTAAACATAGTCTTACCATATGATCCTATAACCCCAGTCTAATCAGGAGAAAATCAGACAAATTCCAAGAGAAGCAACCTACAATATACCTGACAAAGACCTATCAAAACTGTCAAGGTCATCAAAAACAAGGAAAGTCTGAGAAACTGTCATAGCCAAGAGGAGCCTAAAGAGACACGACAACTGAATGTAATGTGGTGTATTGGACGGGATGCTCCAACAGAGAGAAGACATTAAATAAACACTAAGGAAATCTGAAAAGAGTACAGACTTTAGTTAACAACAATGTATCAGTATTGATTCATTATTTGTAACACATGTATCATACTACTGTAAGATGTTAATGATAGGGAAAATGTGTGTGGGATGGGGTGGGGGGGTAATATGAGAACTGTGTATTATCTTAATTTTTCTGTCAATCTAAAACTGCTCTAAAAATCGAGTCTGTTTTAAAAATTACATTTCAATATGTAAGGACTAAAGCATATATTACATCCAATCTTAAAAGTAGTCTACCTTTTGTAAATCACTATGCAAACACAAGCTGAAGTCTGCTCTGTACTGAGATTCCATTTAATCAACTATCCTCTTAAGCACTATTAACTAGGAAGTGTCAACTCTTGGAGGAGTTTATTACAATGAGGACATAGGCTATTAATAAATTCACACTAGAGCTCTGTAATTTAACAGCTTTGAAGACTTAAAATTTCGGGATGTCTTTTATGGGTACCCAGATGTCTACAACTTTCAGACATCTTTAAAGAGATGTCAGTCCTTCCTTTAAAGAGTCAAATAATGATAACGTAGGGCCCTAATGGCCAGGAAACCTTCCTATCCACATCTCAAAGGTTTGAATGATCCCAGGAGAGTAACAAAGGCTGGGCTTCTACTCTGAGGGGCTATTTACCCACAGATATTGTGAGAAACTTTCTACTCCCTCCATCCACAAAAACAACGGGCTGGGAACGTTGCCGGCGGAACTCCTGAACTGAAGGAATCAAGAAACTGATTCATTATAAACGGCTAAGGGTACCCTGAAATCACCAAGGAAGTTATTTGGCCCTTTAGGGACAGCCAGGACTGTGAACTGACATCCATCATCAGGGATAAATGGCCCCCAACAGACCTCTGAACAGCCCCCACACTTATATCCAGTGTGCAAGGCCCAGGGTTGAGGGAGCCCCAGTGGGCACACAAGTCAGCACACTCCTCCAGGACACAGCACATGCCTGGGAGGCAAACAATTGTGACAACTGGGACTAGCATGATGGAATTCGAGAAGCAGACCTCACTCATAAAGTATATACTACAGATATTTCCTCCTTCTGGTTGACAGAAATAACTACTCATCAGAGTCGAGTAGTAGCAGAGTAGAGCAGTAGTAGACCATGACACAAAAATCTCTCCATTTGGAAAAGCAAGCACGAACTTTACAACTGACACTGAATATCACTCTCACAAAAATGAGACACAAAGTAGGGAAACTAATCCATTAATTAGTCTAACAATTCTGCCTAACTCTTATCTAAAGCCTATTCTGCCCTGATTAAGGTGGAAATTCGGCTGTGTTCAGGGTATTATTAGGAATATTTACCAATACTTCCAATTATTTCATATAGCTCTTGTTTCTAGTTTTATCAGAGAGAAAGAAAAAAATATGGAAGCTAGTTCAGGTCAATTTACTCTGACTAGTGACACAGAGAATTGTACATAAGCAAACCTCATTTTAATAGATTTGGATCTTCAATTATTTTATCATTGCCTCCAGATTACCAAAGTCCAATTCACTATGGTCTAAATAATTCAGAGAAACAGGTGCATCTGCTCCATGCAAAGCTATAATGTGAATCACCATTACACCAAATTTGAATTTCAAAGTCTACTTTATAGCACATACAGTCATGTGCTGCATAACGTTTTGGTCAACAATGGACGGCATATATATAGATGCTGGTCCCACAATGGAGCTGAAAAATTCCTATAGCCTAGTGACGTCACAGCCGTTACAATGTCATAGTCCAACGCATCAGTCGTGTGTCTGTGGTGATGCTGGTGTAAACAAACCTTCAGGTCCTTCAGGAGGTATTCCAGAAGAAGGCATTGTTATCAAAGGAGATGACAGACAACTCCACACGTTATTGCCACTGAAGTCCTTCCAACGGGACAAGATGTGGAGGTGGAAGACAGTGATAGTGATGATCCTGACCCTGTGTAGGCCTAGGCTAATATGTGTGTTTGTGTCTTAGTTTTTAACAAAAAAATTTAGAAAGTAAAAACAATTTTTAATAGAAAAAGCTTATAGAATAATAATATAAAAAAGGAAAATATTTTTGTACAGCTGTACAATGTGTTGTACACTGTGTTATTAGAAAAGAGTTAAAAAGTTTTAAAAAATTAAAATGTTTATAAAGTAAAAAAGTTACAGTAAGCTAAGGTTGATTTATTACTGAAGAAAGGAAAGTACTTTTTTATAAATTTAGTGTAGCCTAAGTGTACAGTGTTTATAAAGCCCACAGTCGTGCACAGTAAAGTCTTAGGCCTTCACAGTCACTCCCCACTCACTCACTCACTCACCCAGAGCAACTTCCAGTCCTGTGAGCTCCATTCATGGTGAGTGCCCCATACAGGGGTACCATGTTTTACCTTTTCTATGTTTAGAGACACAAATACCATTGTGTTACAATTGCCTATAGTATTCAGTACAGTAACATGCAGTACAGGTTTGTAGCCCAGGAGCAATAGGCTATACCATATAGCCCAGGTGTGTAGTAGCCTAGCCCATTTAGGTTTGTGTAAGGACCCTCTATGATGTTCACACAATGACGAAATCACCTAACACATTTCTCAGAATGTGCCCTATCGTTAAGTGATGCATGACTGTATTTAAAAAGATCACGTATAACTAAAAAAGAAATGTAAGTAATACTTTTACTTAACATAATAGATGTGTATGGGCAGTTCTAGAAGAACTGAGCTCCAAAAATTTCTTAACTCTCGTAAAGTATCTGAAATATGTCATAATATAAAGAGTTTGCTACTATGTTTACAGATGACGTTAGAATACCAAGAACACAGCCCTTCTCACTGTGGCTGGGAGCATGTGATCCGGCCTTTTGGTGGCTCCATGCTTCCTCTCAACTGGCACTGGGCGTAGGGACCCTACTCTCGGCTCCAAGCTACTGGTGAGGATTTCTATAGCCTGTGCATGGGGTTGCAAGTATAGAGGAACTGGTGAGAGTTGTGAACTGTGGAGCTCTATTTCTCAGCCTGAGCGGCCCTGTGACGTATTTCTTCACTCATCCCGTCTCTGAACCTTCCCATCCCTAGAGCCCCAGTGAGTTCCCTCTCTTATTATCCATTTCCACCAGAGCCTATTTCTGACCAGGGCATTTCTCCACAAAACAAGGCCAAGTCTCACAATATTCCCCTATCCTCCGGTCCCTGAAGGATACCACAAAAGTCTAGATGCCTTAAAGAAACTTTGCTGATAGGAACAATGAAAACAGATGGGAAGCTAAAAAAGGTAATCTCTTCTGCCCTGTCCCATTTTTCATTTTGTTCCTTTTTTCTCCAAAGGGAAAGTTAAAACACATGCGCTCATACACAAACAGAGGTAATAAATGGTGGACAGAATATTCAGTCAATAAATCTTCCCCAGTATTCAATAAATGGTGGACAGAATATTCAGTCAATAAATCTTCCCCAGTATTCTGATAAAGGTGAGAGAGGAAATGGAGAAGTACGGATGCTGCCTATGAAATCCAGGCTGAGGCCAAGAGAAAGGGAAGATGTGGTGGTGACATAACTCTTCTCCTTCCTATGTCTATCTCCATAGGCCCCCAACTGTCTGTCTCCAAAGACCCAGCCTCAATTGGGATGAGCTGGAGTTGGGAGAGGGAATACTGGGCAGCAGTGGGTCCTACAAGAGAGACTGACTAGGGAAAGAGAAAAGGGAGGGGGGGCTACAGGTTAGTACCTAAAATGAAGGAGCACTTCTACAACATTCACAGAAAAACATTTACTATACATGGGTTGTCTCTACATCACAGTAAGTGGTCCCCTTGGAAGTAGATCTCCCTAGGAGGCTGCATATTCATTACTCATTCTGATGATTTTACCACTATTTAAATCATCTGTGAGCAGGTGGCATATAAGTAGAGACCTAATAAAGTAATAATCACCATCACAGTTAACACACAGGGCTTACTCTAGGGCAGGTCTTATTCTAACAGCCCTACACATATTAACTCATTTCGTCATCATAATTACTCATGAAGTAGGTCCTATTATTATTCTCATTTTACAGGTATAGAAACTGAGGCACAATAAGGCTAAATAACTTGTGCAAGGTCAGACAAATAGAAATTCAAACCTAAGCAGTCTGACCCCAGACTCTGTGCTCTTAATTCCACATCTGAGGTCATCTCAGGAAAGAGTATTTCAGGCAGGGGAAATAGCAAGTGCAGAATCCCTGAGATAGAAGTGAGCTTGTCATGGCTGAGATGCAGCAAAGAGGCCAGTACATCGATGCATTTGAGTGAGGTGGTAGAAGATGAGGTCAGAGAGGTAACCAGGAGCCAGATAAAACAGAGCCTTCTAGGCCATGGTGAGAACGTTAGATTTTATGCTATGCATCATGAGAAGTAACTGGAGCGTTTTAAACAGAGAAGTGACTTTGTTTTAAAAGGGTCACCCTGGCAGCTGAGAGAATAGACTGTAGTGGATAAGAGTGGAAACAAAGAGACCAGTTAAGAGGCTTCTGGAATAATCTAAGCAAGAGATGATGGTAGCATGGATTAGGGAAATAGTGTTAGGCTGGTGAGAGTGATAAGATTCTAAATATATATTAAAGGCATAAAAGATATGATTTGCTGACAGATTATATGTGAGAGAAAGGAGTAGTCAAGAAGGATACCATGATACCACGGTCTGAGCACCTGGATGAACAGTGCAGCTATTTAATGAAACAAGGAAAAATGGAGGAGGAGGGGGTTTTTCCGGGGAGGTCAGGGGACTGGAATAAAGAATCCAGTTTTGGATATGTTAAGTCTGAGATGCCTATTAGATATCTAAGTGAAATTAGTGAGTAAGCATTTAGACATATGAATTTAAAATTCAGGGGAAAAGTGAGAGAAATTCAGGGGTCAATATCAAATAGAAGGTATCTAATGTCACAGGGCCAGGTAAGATCACTAGGAAATGAATGTACATGAAGAGAAGAAGGCCAGGTCAGAGCCCTAGGGGACTCACAGAACACTAAGAGGTTGGAAAAGGACGAGGACCTGGCAAAAAGGTGAGAAAAAGCAGCCGTGAGGTAAGAGGAAAAACAGAAGCATGGGCATCATAAAAGCCATGTAAAGAAAATGTTTTAACAAGGATGGAGTTGACAACATGGAAGTCACGGTGACCTTGACAAAGAGATTTCTGTGGAGTGCTGGGGTGAAAACCCATCTGGAGTTGTTCCAAGAAAGAATACGAAGAGAGGAAGCGCAGGCAGAGAGTAAAATTAACTCTTCTGAAGAGTTTTGCTGGAAAGACGAGAAATGGATAATACTGGAGGAGAATATGGGGTCAAGGGAAAGGTTTTTGTTTTGTTTTTTAAATATAGGAGATATTAATTCATTCAAGTAACATTTCCAGTGTGCCTACCCTGTGCACTATATGAGGCACAGCGACTGATGCTCCAGATATGATCAGTACAGTCCTCTGAGGATTCCTCATCCTCCTACCTTGCCTTCCTAATTCTACCACAGAGAACTGACTTTGCCCATTCCATACCATATTACGGCTGATACAGGCTGTACTCCCCAGGTAACCATGCTTCCTATCTCCAGCACACAGCTTACCTACATGATCCTTGTAAGACTTTATACGTGACACAGAACCCACTAGGAACTAACTGCATTCTCTCCACTGAATCTTTTCTCCCTCTGGCACTCCCTGAAATGGTCCAAACCATTCTCACTGGGATAAGCCACGCCAACTATCAGCACCAGTGCAGAGCTATCACTGATTCTGGATCTATGACAGCGGGCAGGTGCTCACCAACATTCACGTTCTCCTCTCCTTCCCAGCATCCTTGCATCTGGGTGGGGGCCAAGTGACTAGTTCTTGCCAATGAAATGTGAGCGGAGGTGAAATGTGTTACCTCCAGGTTGAGGCACACAATCTGGCTTTTTTCTGCCATCTATCAGCTAAATGGAAACGGAAATGAGGCCTTAAAGACGGGAAGGTAACACAATGGAAGAAACAGGTCACTGAATGTCTCTGCAAAATAGAGTCCCTCCTCCCCTTGGCCTACATTAGACCAAATATGAATGAAAAATAAACTTTTATTGTCTCAAGACACTGATAGTTTGGGGTTATTACAGCAGTTAGCTCTTTATGTCTCTGGATTAGCCTGAGTTTTTATGTGTTAGTTTTGACCTTCTGACTATAATGCTAATCCCTGACTATACTGTGCCTTCTCTTCCTTGGTAACTCTCTATACTGCCTGTTACTATTTTCAAAGACATGATGAGTATAGTTCCTCAAGTATGGGACAGAATTTGCCCATATTTTATGGATGCTCTCTACCTTTCATAGAAGAACCCATCTACCCACTACTAAGCTACTCATTAAAACAACAGGTTTTAACCCATGATGGGCCTGTTAGCCTTTCTAAATACACAACTCTAAATCCAGTGGGCGATCTTGCAGGTGCAGGCTGCTGGTCATGAACAGAATCAAGCAAAAGAAGCTGGAGGGATCTCTGAAAACTCAGACCCTACTGAAAAGTGTTCATCAATAAAGAAACCTGAATCCTGGTAATCCTAAAACTTTATTTTGATTAAGATCTTAATAAAAATACATCAACATCAATCCCATAAGTTTTGAAGTTCTAAGAGATCCACAATATATTTCCTTCTTGATTCCATCAAAATTAAAGAGCCATACTGTATTTAGGTAACACTAAATACATTTCAATTACTGAAGTTTATTCATGAGAAACCAAAAGATTATACAACACAGTTATTCTGTTTCAACCCCAGCTGGAGGTACTGCAGTTTAATTCTGTCACTAACCACCTGGAGTTAGTGCAGATGTCACCTGTAAAAGGGCACTGTCCCCAGTGAGACTGCCCTGACTTCAGAGACCCCAGACCTCCTGCACTTCTCATAGACTAGCTATACATTTGGAGGTTCCCACGACCCCCTCAGGTTTGATAATTTACTAGAACAACTCACAGGAATCAGGAAACCACTATACTTATGATTACAGTTTTATTGCAAGGGATACAAATTGGAAGGACCAGACAAATGAAGACACAGGGTGAGGTCTGGGAGGGAATGCACAACTTTGACGCTCTCTCCTTGTGGAATCAGTGTGTCCCTCTCCCCGCCCCCAACAATGTGTTTATCAACCAGGAAGCTCTAACTAAGCTTTGGTGTCTGCAGAGGAGGCTCCATTACAAAGGCACGATTGATTAAATCACTGGCGTATGATTGGACTCAATCTCCAACCCCCTCCCCATCCCAGAGGCCAGGCTGGTTCAAAGTCCTTCTGGTGATCAGCCCCGATCCTGAAGTTATCTAGGGGCCCATCATTAGTTACCTCATTAGGATAACACTCCTATTACTCAGGAAATTCTCAGGGTTCTAGAAGTTCAGGGCTAGGAACTCATCAGGACAAAGACCAGACAAATTCTTATTAGGTGCTGTGCATGCTACCACCAAGCACAATACAACAGTAGATTATTTACTTGCAAAAATAATCTTAACAATGAATCCAGGACCTAGAGTCCTCTGATAACAAAGAATAAACAAAGCGCTATGCTCCTAAGCCATGCTTGTCATACTATCCCTTTTGTAATAAAATACGAAACAAGAAAAAAATCTTAAAAAGTCACTGAAGTAACTGATATCATGAAACTCTCTAAGAGGAAAGGGTCCATAATTTTTAGGTTAATAATCAGATAAGTACCATATGTTCACCAGTGCTAGTAAATTATCTTTATTATTCTGAAGAACATATAACTGATTTTCAAATAAAAATTATACCCAAGAAAACAAGGTTCTAGTTCTGGTTGAACATCTGGGGTCGAGTAGCCTAGGGCAAATCACAATTTCTCTGAGCAAAGTTTTCCTCAAATATATAAATTACAGATTATTTTATTACTATAATAACAATGCATTATTAGTAGTAGTATCAGATATCTATCTTCCATGAGAATCATTTATCCAATGGATTTCTGGGAAAGCATATTAATGTTATTATTCATGTTGCATTTAATCATACAATATAAAACAAATCTTCCCCTATTGCTAAAGAACTTATTCTCTGCTAAGGAGACTCCAAGAGAGCCACCCTTTGCCTTCAGGAACAAAAGAAAGTCACCTACCATTACAATATTTATAGCTGACAAGTAATACTATAGAGCAAGAGTTCTAAGATGATTCAAACTGAAACTTTTCTGCTGCATGACTTGAAGAAGCAGTTATTTGTACAGAGTTCAAGGAGACCTTTGCCTCCATTTCCATTCATTACTTTTTGCTGCCAATACACTCTCCAAAAAAAAATTTTTTTAATTGAGGTAACACGGTTTCTAACATTATATAAATTTCAGGTGTACATCATTATATTTCGACTTCTGTATAGACTACATCATGTTCACCACCAAAAGTCTAGTTGCCATTCGTCATGGTAAAAATGTGCCCCTTTACCATTTTTGCCTTCCTCCCACCCCTATTCCCCTCTGGTAACCACCAATCTATTCTCCGTATCTATGTGTTTGTTTATTGTTTTTTTTTTTATCTTCCATATATGAGTGAAATCATACAATATTTGACTTTCTCTGACTTACTTCACTTAGCATAATACCCTCAAGGTCCATCCATGTTGTTGCAAATGGCAAGATTTCATCTTTTTTTTATGGCTGAGTAGTATTCTATTGTGTATATATACCACATCTTCTTTATCCACTCATCCATCAACGGGCACTTAGGTTGTTTCTAAGTCTTGGCTATTTGAGAATAATGCTACAATGAACAGAGGAGTGCAAATATCTTTTTGAATTAGTGTTTTTGTGTTCTTTGCATAAATACTTAGAAGTGGAATAGCTGGATCATACTGTTTTCCATAGTGGCTGCACCAGTTTACACTCCCACCAGCAGTGTACAAGGGTTCCCCTTTTCTCCACATCCTCTTGAACGCTTGTTATTTCTTGTCTTTTTAATGATGGCCATTCTGACAGGTATGAGGTGATTTCTCATTGTCGTTTTGATTTGCATTTCCCTAATAATTAGTGATGATGAACATCTTTTCATGTGCCTGTTGGCCATCTGTATATCTTTTGGAAAAATGTCTGTTCAGATCCTCTACTCATTTTCAAATCAGGTTGGTTGTTTTTTCTTGTTGCTGAGTTGTATGAGTTCTTCATATATTTTGGATATTAACCCCTTATCAGATATATGATTTGCAAATATTTTCTCCCAATTTGGAGGCTGTCTTTTTGTTTTCCTTTGCTCTGCAGAAGCTTTTTAGTTTGACGTAGTCCCATTTGTTTATTTTTTCTTTTGTTTCCCTTGCCTGAGAAGACATATTCAAAAAGATATTGCTAAGACCAATGTCAAAGAGTGTACTGCCTGTTTTCTTCTAGGATTTTTATGGTTTCAGGTCTTACATCCAAGTCTTTAATCCACTTTGAGTTATTTTTGTGTATGGTGTAAGATAGTGGTCTACTTTCATTCTTTTGCATGTGGCTGTCCAGTTTTCCCAACACCATTTACTGAAGAGATTTTCCTTTCTCCATGGTATGTTCTTGTCTCCTTTGTCAAAAATTAGCTGTCCATAGATGTGTGGGTTTATTTCTGGGCTTTCAATTCTGTTCCACCGATCTGTGTGTCTGTTTTTGTGCCAGTACCATGCTGTTTTGATTACCATAGCTTTGTAGTATACTTTGAAATCAGGGAATGTGATGTCCATCTTTCTTCTTGTTTCTCAGGATTGCTTTGGTTATTCAGGGTCTTTTGTTGTTCCATATATATTTTAGGATTCTTTGTTCTATTTCTGTGAAAACTGTCATTGGGACTTTGATAGGGATTGTATCTGTAGATTGCTTTACGTAGTACAGACATTTTAACTATGTTAATTCTTCCAATCCATGAGCAAGGAATATCTTTCCATTTCTTTGTGCCTTCTTCGATTTCTTTCAACAGTTTTATAGTTTTCAGTGTACAGGTCTTTCACTTCCTTGGTTAAATTTATTCCTAGGTATTTTACTCTTTTTGTTGAGATTGTAAATGGGATTGTATTCTTGATTTCTCTTTCTCCTATTTAATTAGTATATAGAAATGCAACTGATTTTTGTATGTGGATTTTGTACCCTGCAACTTTACTGTATTTGTTTATTATTTCTAATAGTTTTTGGTGGATTCCCTAGGATTTTCCATATATAACATCATGTCATCTGCAAATAGTGATGGTTTTACTTCTTCCTTTACAATCTGGATCACTTTTATTTCTTTTTCTTGCCTAACTGCTCTGGTTAGGACTTCTAATACTACGTTAAATAAGAGTGATGAAAGTGGGCATCCTTGTCTTGTTCCTGTTCTTAGAGGGATAGTTTTCAGTTTTTCAGCATTGAGTATGATGCTAGCTGTGGATCTGTCATATATGGCCTTTATTATGTTGAGGTACTTTCTTCTTATACCCATTTTATTCAGTTTTTATCATAAATGTATGCTGAATCTTGTTGAATGCTTTCTGTACATCTACTGAGATGATCATGTGATTTTTACTCTTCATTCTGTTGATGTGGTGCATCACATTGACTGATTTGGGGATGCTGAACCTTCCTTGCATCCCTGGACTAAATCCCACTTGATCGTGGTTTATGATCCTTTTAATGTATTGTTATATTTGATTTGCTAACATTTTGTTGAGGAATTTTGCATCTATATTCATCAGCGATACTGGCCTGTAATTTTCTTTTGTTGTGTTGTCCTTGCCTGGTTTTGGTATCAAGGTAACGCTGGCCTCACAAAATGAGTTAGGAAACATCCCCTCCTCTTCAATTTTTTGAAAGAGTTTGAGAAGAATAGGTATTAAATCTTTGAATGTTTGGTAGAATTTACCAGGGAATCCATCTTGTCCTGGACTTTTGTTTTTCGGGAGATTTTTGACTACTGTTTCAATCTCCTTACTAGTGATCAGTCTGTTCAGATTCTCTATTTCTTCTTGATTCAGTTTTGGAAGGTTGTATAATTCTAAGAATTTATCCATCTCTTCCAGGTTATCCAATTTGTTGACATATAGCTTTTCACAGTATTCTCTCATAATCATTCATATTTCTCTGGTATCCATTGTAATTTCTCCTCTTTCGTTTCTGATTTTGAGACTTCTCTCTTTTTTTCTTGGTGAGTCTAGCTAAAGGTTTGTCAATTTGTTTATCTTTTAAAAGAACCAGCTTTTAGTTTTACTGATCTTTTCTATTGTATTTTAGTCTCTATCCACTCTGATTTTTATTATTTCCTTCCTTCTACTGATTTTGGGCTTTGTTTCTTGTTCTTTCTCTAGTTCCTTTAGGTAAAATGTTACATTGTTTATTTGAGATTTTTCTTATTTTTTAAGGTAGGCTTGTATTGCTATAACCTGCCTCTTAGTACCACTTTTGCTGTATTTCATAGATTTGGGTATGTTGTATTTTCATTTATCTCCAGGTATTTTTTGATTTCTCCTTTGATTTCTTCATTGACCCAATAGTTGTTCAGTAGCATTTCGTTTAATCCCCATATATCCGAGACTTTTCTAGTTTTCTCCTTGTAGTTGATTTCTAGTTTCATACCATTGTGGTCAGAAAAGATATTTGATATTATTTCAATCTTTTTAAATTTACTGATACTTGTTTTGTGGCCTAATATGTGATCTATTCCAGAGAATGTTCCATGTGCATTAGAAAAGAATGTGTTTTCTGCAGCTTTTGGATGGAATGTTCTGTATATATCTGTTAAGTCCATCTGGTCTAACATGTCACTTAAGGCCAATGTTTCCTTATTGATCTTCTGTCTGGATGATCTATCCACTGATGTAAGTGGGGTTTTAATGTCCTCTACTATTATTGTGTTACTGCCAATTTCTCCTTTTATGTCTGTTAATATTTGTTTTATGTATTTAGGTGCTCCTATATTGGGCAGATAGATATTTACAAGTGTTATATCCTCTTGTTGGATTGTTCTCTATATCATTATGTAATGCCCTTCTTTGTCTGTTACAGTTTTTGTTTTAAAGTCTACTTTGTCTGATACCCCAGCTTTCTTTCCATTTCCATTTGTATGGAATACCCTTTTCCATCCCTTCACTTTCAGTCTGTGAGTGTCTTTAGGTCTGAGGTGTGTTTCTTGCAAGCAGCATATAAATGGGTCTTGCTTTTTTATTCATTCAGCCACCCTATGTCTTTTTTTTCTTTTTTTGTGAGGAAGACCAGTCCTGAGCTAACATCCGTTGCTAATCCTCTTTTTGCTGAGGAAAACTGGCCCTGGGCTAACATCCGTGCCCATCTTCTACTTTATATGGGACACCGCCATGGCATGGCTGACAAGCAGTGCGTCGGCAGGTGCCAGGGATCCGAACCCGCGAACCCCGGGCTGCCAAGTGCGAACTAAACCGCAGTGCCACTGGGCCGGCCCCAACCCTATGTCTTTTGATTGGAGCATTGAGTCAATTTACATTTAAAGTAACTATTGATAGGTATGTACTTATTGCCATTTTGTTACTTTTTTTCTGGATTTTTATAGTTCTTTGTTCCTTTCTTCTTCTCTTGCTCTCTTCCCTTGTGATATGATGATTTTCTTTAGTGCTGTTTGTGTTCCTTTCTCTTTATTTTTTGTGTATTTATTATAGATTTTTGGTTTGTGGTTACCATGAGGTTCACGTATAATAACCTACGTATATATAGCAATCTATATTAAGTTGATGGTCTCAAGTTCAACCTCATACTAAAAGTCCTACACTTTTACTCCCCCTCCCCTTCCGTTTTATGTTTTGTGTATCCCTTAACCTCCATTGTAGATATAGATGATTTCAGTACTCACCAAAAAAAATTTATAAGGAGTCAGAAACACAACTAAACTCAGTTTAGTTTACATAGGGATACTAATTGACATACACAAGAATACCATTTTCTTCCTCCTAACCTCCTCAAAAAAAGTCCTGCATAAGGAATCAACAAGTTCTCTAAATGAAAGATATAAATTACAACGTAGTGAAGGGGTTACATCTGTTTTACTAATACTCCTCACAGTCAATGAAATGATTCCAACATGAGCAAAATAGGGCAAAACAATGTTACTAACAAGATTCACTGGGAAAGAGAATCTTCCTATAAGAACCAAAAAAGAAGCATTATTATTCTAACAATTACCTGAAGTTGTTGGTAGCTAGAATGCTCTGTAGATGTGATTTTTGCTAAGCAAAAACAGTCTCTAAGTCTCTCTGCATCAGTGTGCACTTTTATCCAAAGGCCTTGCAGGCCCCTCCTCTAATCTGCTGAGTGTTAGCTAGAACATTCAGGCTTTAAAATGAACTAGACTCCAGGTTTCTAAATGGTTTGAGGTACAGAAAAATCCACAAAATCATGGCCCACAGACACAAGGAGGAGGACAACGTGACCTATATATAAGATGACCAAGACCATACCAGTTCTACAAGAGACTCTGATTCCCAAAGCTACTGTCAAGCATATTAAAAAAAGAAAGAAAAAAAATCAAGTCACCTTTGGTAGAGGGGAAAAAAAAGCCATTTTAATCACTTTTTTTTCTTTTTGGGGGGGAGGAAGATTATCCCTGAACTAACATCTGTTGCCAATCTTCCGCTTTTTGCTTGAGGAAGATTGTCCCTGAGTTAACATCTGTGCCCATCCTCCTCTATTTTGTATGTGGGACGCCACAATGGCATGGCTTGATGAACAGCGTGTAGGTCCACGCCTGGGATGCAAACACCAGGAAGCTGAAGCAGAGGGTGTGAACTTAACCACTATGCCATCGGGCTGGCCCTAACAATTTTCTGAAGTTTTCAAAATTAACCTAAGACAAAACAACCAAGACGGATAAAAGTGGGAGGGAGGGAATAGAGTTTTCCTCTTCTGTATAGAAAAAACAAAGTCTTCCTTCTTCCCTCCATCAGAAAAACATAGAAGAAAACTCTCAAGATGATCGCTAGCCCTGAGTTTCAATTCACAATTCCTCCTACCCACCAAGAATCTCCACTTGGCTGTCTCAGTACTAGCAGTCTCAACTTCAACACTTCCAAAGCTAAACTCACCTTCTCCCCCAACGCTTTTCCTCTGTTAATAGTGCCACAATTCGTGTAGTTAACCGAAGTGTTATTATCTACTTATTCATCCCCGAAGAGGAGTTAACTTAACACTAAAAATAATTCTATCCAACAGTGATTCATATTCACTATTTTTAGCACTCAGAGTATTATCTGGTATATAGCTGGGATATTTGACTGACTGGGAGTTGTTCTAGATTTCTAGATTTAGATTTTAGATTTCTTCCCCTTCCCTCACCTGGACCCCTCTCCTTCTATATTCAAATAGTCACTAAATTTTGCAACTTATATCTCCTTATTAACCTCTAAATCAGCATTGCCCTTCCACTTTCACTTTGTTAATTCTAAACCTCAAGCCAGGCTCAGAATGTTGCTGCAGCTTCCTCACTGGTCTCCCTGCCACACACTGTACATTGTACTCCCCTTCTAATTCAGATCTCTCTTCCTCTTCTCTCCCCTCCCTTCTCTCTCTACCCCGCTTTCTCTCTTTCTTTCATTCAACAAGTATTTATGGAGCTCTATGAGCCAAGGCACAATTCTAGGCTCTCAGGATATAACAGAACTGCAGACTGTATTTTCCAAAGATGACCACAACACTATCTCCTGTCCTACCTGCTTTTCTGAAATTCCATCAGGAGGTTAAGTCCATGTACCCTGCCCTTAAACCTGGAAAGGCCTTGTGACTGCCTCAAACATGAATACAGTAGAAGTGAGGCTGTGGCTTCCAAGGCTAAATTATAAAAAATGTCATGCATTTCCCCCTTGTTCTCTGGGGACTCATGCCCTTAGAATGTAGCCACAATGCTGTGAGAAAGCCCAAGCAGCCTCTGGACAAGCCCATAAGGAGAGAAACTGTGAGCCCTAGCCCACAGCCCCAGCTGAGGTCCCAGCCAACAGTGAGCAACAGCCTGCCAGCCATAGGAGTGAGCCACTTGAAAGTGTGTCCTCTGGCCCCAGTCAAGCCACTCGGCTGATGTAACATGAAGCATAGCATCACACCCTGCCCAAAGTGAAGATCTGTGAGCAAAATAAATGACTGTTGTTTTAAGCTAACAGTTTTGGGTGGTTTGTTAAGCAACAATAAATAACTGTAACAAACAGTAAACAAAAAGGCAAAAAATCCTTGTCCTTATGGAGTTTACATTCTAGGAGGAGACAGACAGACAAATAATACATAAATATAAATTACACAGTATGTTGGAAGACAAAAAGTGTAATGGAAAGTTAAAAAAGTTAGAGTAGGGTGAGGCGGGCAGTGCAGAGCACAGGCTGCAATATTAAACAGGGAGGTCTGGGTGGGTCTCATTGAGAAGGTGATGTCTGAGCAGAGACTTGAAGGAGATAAGGGAATTAATGTTATCTCTTCAGGAAAATCAAAGTGAATTAAGATACCAATCTCATAAATTCAGTCCCCTGTCACCTAGATTCTAGATTGCTTAGACGGCACTTGAGGACCACCATGATCTAGCTCTAGCCCTGACCTACATGTCCAGCTCCAATCTGAGACTTCCCTACTCCCCACACACCCTCCACTAGAGCCATGCCAAATGACTTGCAGTTCCCTTTTAAGTTCGGTATGCTACAGGTCTTTGCAAGTCTTCTCGTGTCTGGAACGTTTTTCTCCTCCTTATTAGTTTCTATTTCCCCCTTAATAAATTACAACAAACTTGGCAACTTAAAGCAACACCCACACTTATTATCTCACAGTTTATGTGGATCAGAAGTCTGGGCACAGTGTGGCTCAGCTGCTTCCTTTGCTCTGGGTCTCACAATACTGGAATCATCCTGTTGTCAGTGCCGCATTCCTTTCTGAAGGCTCTGGGGAAGAACCCCTTCCAAGATCATCCTGATTGTTGGCACAATACAGTTCCTTGCGGCTGCAGGGCTAAGGTCCCTGTTCCCTTGGAGGCCGTCAGCTGGGCTGCCCTTAGCACCCAAGGCCTCTGTCTGGTCCTTGCACTTGGCCCCTACATCTTAGAACCAGCACAACGAACCCTTCTCACAACTGAATCCTCCGACTGTCTTGCTGCCAAATCTCTTCTACCCAATCTGAGTTTCTGCTTTTAAGGACATGCGTGATGACACCGAGCCCATGTGGATAAGTGAAGCTACTCTATTTTACGGTCAGCTAATTAGTAACCTTAGTTACATCTGTCAAGTTCCTTCACAGCAGTACCCAGATTGGTGTTAGACTGAATAACCAGGAGACAGAAATCATGGGGGGACATTTTTAGAATTCTGCCTACCACGCCTCTCCCTACTTGTCTGCCTACTAGGCTCCTACAGGCCTTTAAGATTCTACTCAGATGAGACCTCCTCTGGGAAACCTTTCTTGACATGTACAGGAAGAGTAAAGAGTTTCTTCCATAACACAATATAAAATCTACAAATTAGAACAGATAATTTTTGTGGTCCAACATTTTTTAAATTCCATGAGCTTAATTTTTAAATGAACCACTATTGTACAAACATTGTACTAAACATGTATTAGTTGATGTGCTAAAATAAAAATTTCCCTTGATAGTAAGGTTCAGGACACAGCATTTTTCTTCCTTTCTCGGTTGGCACACAATGCACAAATATAATGTCTTTTTTTTTTTTTTCCAAAGAAAATAGAACCGTGAAGTTCTTGGAACTCTGTTCTCATAATTGCTGTGCATACTGCTGTCCACTTACCAAACTGTATTAAAACTCTTAAATTCTATCTCCTCCTTTAGACTTAAGCTCTTCAACACATTATTCATCCTCACATTCTCAGCACCTACTTAATACTGTGCCTGATACATATGTTCAGTGCTTGTTGAATAAATGGGTAAATGAATGGAAATATACTCTTAGGTCTGAGTTATATACTCCAGAATTTGTAAGGTTTTTTTTTTTTTTTTTTTTTTTGTGGGGAAGACCAGCCCTGAGCTAACATCTGTTGCTAATCCTCCCCTTTTTTTGCTGAGGAAGACTGGCCCTGGGCTAACATCCGTGCCCATCTCCCTCCACTTTATATGGGACGCTGCCACGGCATGGCTAACAGGCAGTGCGTCCGCGGGCGCCTGGGATCCGAACTCACGAACCCCAGGCTGCCAAGCGCGGACTAAACCGCTGCGCCACCAGGTGGCCCTGTAAGGCTTTTATTTAAAGTACTAGTAGCTGTGAAAATGATTCATTTCAAAACTCTGACTGTATAAACTGAAATGTAATTTGAGTAAAGAAATACAATTAGCTCATTTTTTCAGAACATTTTATTCTTTTCCAATTTGTGTTGACTTGTAAATTAAAAGCTGATACCTACACCTTATTTCAAACATAAGAACATAAGGATATTATTATTGTATTGTATATTCATTGTGGCGTCACATGGTACAAATTTTATTATTCTTTGCTTTGAATCCTGGATTTCATGGCTAACTTTTTTTCAAAGTAAACCTTAGTTTTTCAAATGGTTTCAGATTTACAGAAAAATTGAGAAGACGGTACAGAGTTTCTATATACCCTCCAGTTTCCCCATTAGTAACTTCTTACATTAGAATAATGCACTTGTTACAATTAATGAAGCAGTATTGATACATTATTAACTAAAGTCTATACTTTATTCAGATTTCCTAAGTTTTTACCAAAGGTCCTTTTTCTGTTCCAGAATCCCATCCAGGATATCACATTACATTTAGTAATCATGTCTCCCTAAGCTCTTCTTGGCTGTGACAGTTTCTCAGACTTTCCTTGTTTCAGATGACATTGACAGTTTTGATGAGTACTAGTCAGGTATTTTATAGAAAGTTCCTCAAATGGAATTTGTCTAATGTTTTTCTAATGATTAGACAGGGGTTATGTGTTTTGGGGAGGAAGCTCATAGTGCCGTTTTCGTCATATCCTATCAAAGATACAGACGATCAACATGACTCATCACTGCTCATGTTCACCTTGATCACCTGGCTGAGATACTGTCTGTCAGGCTTCTCCACTGTAAAGTTCCTCTTTTCTCTTCCCTTTCCCATACTAGAATCTTTAGAAGGAAGTTGCTAGACCCAGCCCACATTTAAGGAGTGGAGAGTTGTGCTCCATGTCCTCGAGGGTGGAGTAGCTATATAAATTTTATTTGAAATTCTTCTGCAAGGGAGATTTCTCTCTCCTCCCCCATTTATTAATGTCTTTGATCATTTATTTACAACAGTATGGACTCATGGAAATTTGTTTTATATTTTGGGTCATAATATAGTGTGTGTGTGTGTGTGGAAGACCAGCCCTGAGCTAACATCCGTTGCCAATCCTCCTCTTTTTGCTGAGGAAGACTGGCCCTGGGCTAACATCCGTGCTCATCTTCCTCCACTTTATATGGGACGCCGCCACGGCAGGGCTGACAAACAGTGTGTCGGCGGGCACCCGGGATCCAGACCGGCGAACCCCGGGCTGCCAAGCGCGGACTAAACCGCTGCGCCACTGGGCCGGCCCCTCCAATATACTTTTATTTTCTTCCTCAAATTGTTTCAGCTTTGGCCACTGGGAACTCTTCCATTTGGCTCCTGTGCCCTTGACCTCCCCCTACCTATGGGTCGTGTTTTTGCTTTTGTTTTTAGCACTTCCTGAATTTCTGGCACCAAAAGATGCTCTAAGCTCATCTTGCTTATTTCCTGCCCCATTTCTAGCTTCAGCCATTTCTCCAAGGATCCTTCAATCTTTTAATTGGAGATTGGTATTAGAAACCAAGATCTGGGAGCCAGGTGTGCTCATTTCTACTGAGATGTCATTGTTTCTAGGCCCTTCAGAGGTTAACCTAATTTTACTTTTTACCTAAATATTCAGAAATAAGGTAAGATTGATAACACTAGTTTATAAATTTTTAAACTTCTTTATAACAATATTTTGTGAAGTATTTGTTCCTCGTAATAAAAATATTTTCAGCAGTTGCCTCATATTATGACTCCATCTTTCCCCTTCACTCTACCAACCTACCTCTACATATTCCTCAATTCTCAACCTGGAGGGGCAATGGGAGATACAATTGTTAGCATCTTTGTTGAGATCTTTGGAGAAAAGATGCCAGGAATATTTTTACAGACTTATCAACTGCTGATTTTAAAAGTTTTGTGTACAAATGCAGTTGCAAAATAGGTTAAACCCTTAATGCAAATAACTTTACCCTACACTGCCCACATTTGGAAAGACTTCATAAATTTCATCCATCCCAGATGGAGGAGACAAAAACTGAGTACATACTTCTGAGAAGTTCCTGTATTTCTCAGAATTGTTTATTTTGGATGGTCGGAAATCATTCAAATGCTAAACACTTTATGTTTTATTATATAGGAGGGCTTTTTAAAGAAAAAAAATTTTCCTATTCCCTAGGAAGTCTCTTTTCACTATGTTCTTTCAGCAACTCAAGGTAAATTACTTCTGCAGTTTATTCACTTTACCCCATTTTCTTGCCTATACTGTACCTTCATTATTTAATTTCTCATGAACTCTACGATTCAAGTTGTCCAAACTAAAGAGCTTTATAGATGCCTTAGACTAGTTTCTACCCTAATATCTTATTAATTTTTTAAAAAGCTTTCCCATTACATTCCAAATATCTTTACAAAGAGATCTGTCAGTTTGACAAATGCAATGTTACCTTACTTTATTTTTGGCTGAATTCATAATTTTCACAAAGCTCTATGCAATTCTTCTTTTCACAATTAGTAACTTTATGCAGCATTTGTTTTACATTGTCACTTTGTTTATGAACGTAAAATGTATTATATAACTTGGTTTATTCACAGAATCATCATGTTTGGTTATTTAGATGTAAACTATAAATTTCTGAAGAATTTGAACATTAAGTAGAAATCTAATGATATTAAAGAATTAATTTTTTTTAGGTTTGATCATTGTATTGGGGTAATGTAAAAACAAAGAAGCCTTATTTTTTTAGAGAAATATATTGAAATATTTCAAATAAAATCATATGATGTCTGAAATGTGCTTAAAAAATAATATGGGGGTGTAGAAGAAACAAGATTGGTCTTGAGTTGATAATTTTTGAAGCTGGATGATGGACATATGGGGGCTCACTGTACTACTCTATCTACTTCCGTGTGTGTTCAAAATTCTCCATAGAAAAATTTTTTTAGGGCTGGCCCAGTGGCGTAGTGGTTGAGTTCACAAGATCCACTTCAGCAGCCCGGGGTTCACAGGTTCAGATCCCAGGTGTGGACCTATGCACCGCTTATCAAGCCATGCTGTGGCAGACGTCCCACATATAAAGTAGAGGAAGATGGGCATGGATGTTAGCCCAGGGCCAATCTTCCTCAACAAAAAGAGGAGGATGGGTAACAGATGTTAGCTCAGGGCTAATCTTCCTCACCAAAAAAAAAAAAAAATTTTTTTTAAATTAATGCCAAAAGAAAATAGGTCATTAATGATAAGCTTAGTAAATATAAGTCTAGCTTCAGAGGACAGAAAGTAAATATTTCAATATTCTCTCTAAAAGATAGTAACTCACTTTCCTCCTTTTGTAAGACAACCACAATACCATTAAGACACCTAAAAAATAAATGGTAAACCCCTAATATCATATATCCAGCCATTATTCAAATTTCCAATTATTTCATAAATGTCATAATTATTTTTAACAGTTTGTATCAGGACACAAATAAAGTCATATTGTGATTTATCGATATGTCTTTTAAGTCTCTTTTAATCTTAGGGCTTCCTCTCCATGTCTCTCTTTTTTCCCCTTGGGGTTTCTTTGTTGAAGAACTTGATGGAATTTCCCACAGTTTGGATTTTGTTGATTGTATTTTTAGCCTATTGTTAAAATGCTCCTGTCTTAGTTGCACTGTTCAATAAAGTAGCCACTAATGTGTGGCTATTGAAATTTAAATTAATTAAAATCAAATAAAATTTAAAATTCAGTTCCTCAGTCACATAAGACACATTTCTAGTAGCTACCATATTGGAGAGCAGATAAAAGAACATTTCCATCATCACAAAAAATTCTATTGGACAGCACTGATCTAGAGGCTTGATCAGGTTTAATTTTTTTGGCAAGATTACTTCACAAGCGTGTACTTCCATCAAAGGCACATAATGTCAAGCATCTATTTCATTACCCAGGGGTTCATTTTGTATAGGAAGGCCAGATAAATGTTTAATTCTTTTCCTGTATATCAATCTTTCAAATTTAATTTAAAAATCTAAAAACTATTTTCGGCTCTCACTCTCCTCGGCCCTTCTACAGCATTTGACACTTGAATCTCCTTACTCCCTTGTGTTCTGTGACATCAATCTCTCCAACTTCTTTTAACTCAGTGATCACTGCAAGAGGCTCTCTGCTGTAGTATGTGTTTATCTTATTCCTTTGCTGGACAAATGTATTCTGAGATGGTTACCCATGTGAGTCCACAGAGCAAGGTCATACCCTTGTGGGTAAAGGGCATTGTCTCCCTTGAAGAAGGTGCACATTCTCATTGTTAATCATCTTGGGAAAATACATCTTATGACATGATAAGAAAACATGGAAGATGGAACTTAGACTGATAAGAAAGAACTCTTTCCTCTCTCTAGACCTCATTCCCTCAAGCCTAGACAACAAGCAGTCCAGATATGCTTAACAACTCTCTTCACTTGTGAAAGAAAAAGAATCTCTGCCGTGTGGAGGCAGATCCTGGTATCACCAAGGAGACAATCTTCTACCTGAGAAAGAACACAACTCTGTAAAGGGCCCCAAAGGACCAAGTGATTCTATAAGCAATGAAAGCAGCCACACAGATATTTTCCTAAACTGGTTATGTTACTTTCCATTTATGATTTCCTTCCATTATCTCTAAGTATTCTGTGAAGTCTTACTTTTCTCAGCTGTAAGAAATAAGAGATGTCAGCACAGTAAAAAGACAGTGACACTCCCCAAGACGAACACAGTGGTGGCAGCAATGATTGGTGAGATCCCCAAGTGGAAAGTGAATCTTAGTAACAAGATTTGGGGTTAGAAAGTTCAGCTGCCCATATCCAAGTTGGTATTCTCTCTTTTCTAACCAATTCTTATAGACTAGGCAGTTATCAAAGGAGCTTGCTGTCAGTTACCTCCATAGGTTTCTCTTTTACTGCTCTCTATATATTTGTGTTCCAGTGGGTTCTGTCTTTGCTCATTTTTTCTTACTCTACACACTCCACCAGCTTACACTACCACTTATATTAACGACTTCCAAACATATTATCTTTAGCCTGATCACTCTTCTCTCCAGGTCAGCATTTCCAAGTGCCTATTGTAAATATTTACCACAAGCTGTTAAAACTCAAAGTATCCTAAACTGAACTCCTTATATGTCTCTCAGACTACCTCTTCTTCCTCTATGTCTGTGTCAATGATACCAAGACTCATCCAGGTCAAAACCTGGGATTGACTCTCCCTTCTCTTGAAAAAGGCTGAGGAAAATAAAATAGAATGAACGAAATCCCTTCTAGCATACAAAGTGTTTTCCATAATAAAGAGAATTCAATATTCTCATAATGTGGAGAATGAATCTTAGGTGATGTCTCTGGAGCATAAATATAGAATGACTACGCTATATGTGACCTTGGGTAAACTACTTAGTCTGTGTTTTCCAGAAAGGAAAATGGCAATGATGAGTGAAGTTATGTTATAAAAATAGTAAAAATTATAAAGGTTATTTTCAAAATCCTCCTCCAAATGTTAGAAAAAGTGAGCATGACAGCAAGCATGCCTAACAGCATTCTTGACTGACAGAGTCAGTTCTCCATTTGCTTGCATCAATTTTTCTTTTCTTAAAAAAAAAAAACCACCAAAACTCTTGAGTAATATGAATCTATTATTAGGTACTGATATGTGGTTGGAAGAAATGCTCTAGAGTTACTAATGTAAGACAACAAAAGCAGTATTTCCAACAAATATTGTAAAAGCCAGAAAAAAAATATTTGTGTGTGTGTGTGTGTGTGCCTGAATATAGACGGTAACCCTGAATAAAAGATGACCCACAAATCAATATCACCCAAAGTTCATAGTTTACAACAGGGCTCACTCTTGGTGATGTACATTCTAGGGCTTTTGACAAATGTGTAATGACATGTATCTACCATTACAATATGGTACAGAATAGTTTCACTGCCCTAAAAATCCTCTGTGCTCTGCTTATTCATCCCTTTCTCCTCTAACCTCTGGCAAACACTGATCTTTTTACTGTCTCCATAGTTTTGCCTTTTCCAGAAAGTCATACAGTTGGAATCATACAGTATGTAGCCTTTTCAGATTGGCTTCTTTCACTCAGTAAGATGCATTTAAGGTTCCTCCATGTTCTTTTGCAGCTTGGTAGCTCTTTTCTCTTTAGCCCTGTATGGATGTACCACAGTTTATTCATCCATTCACCTATTGAAGGTTATCTTGGTTGCCCCCAAATTTTGGCAATTATGAATAAAGCTGCTAGAAACACCTGTGTGTAGGTTTTTGTGTGGATATAAGTTTTCAATTCCTTTGGATAAATACCAAGGAGTGTGACTGATGGATCATATAGTAAAGTATGTTTAGTTTTATAAGCAACTATCACACTGTCTTCCAACATGGCTGTACCATTTTGCATTCCCACTAGCAATAAATGAGAATTGTTAAAGGTTTACTTTTAACATTTATTAATTTATTTAGATATTATATTTATGTTGTCAACCTTGAAAACAATGGTTCTGTCATCATTACAGCTTTTTGAGTCATGACTATATTGACTATAAAGAGTTATATATGACTTAGTGATACATGTAACTAGACAAAATTATACACTGCCTAGAGAAAACAATATTCTCTCTAACAAATAAACCAATGAGCTCTAATAATGAATCTTAAGTATTATTTTGAAGTCTGTGAGTATCCAGGGACATGGACATCTCAGGAATGACATATTTACTTCCCACTTTTACATAAGTGGCAGTAGAAATGGTCTAATCTGCAGGATACAGAATGAGCTCTTAGTTAAAAATCAGAAATTCTTGGACTCACAATATGAAGAGTTCTTAGAGACCAAAGAGAGACTCACTTCCAAAGCCCTACCTGGTAATTTCTCTAGCTCAATGAGTATGACCATCCACTCAGTGGCTCAAGATGGAGAGCTGGAGTCATCCTTGATTCCTCTTTCCCTCTTACTCCCCACATCTAATCAGTCACTTCATCCTACTGATTTAACCTCCTATTTTTCTTAAATCTATGCAATTCTCTCCATCCCACTGCCACTGTTCTAGTCCAATTCAATGTCGTCTCTCCTCCGAATTATTACAAATGTCATAACTGTTCTAACTGCCTGCAGGCTAACTCCCCACCAACTCCTACTCCATAATGCACCCAAGAAATCTTTCTAAATACAAATCCCCTTAAAAACCTTCAATAATGCTTTTTTATCCTAAGGATAAGTCTCAAATTCCTTAACATAGCTTCAAAATTTTATACCATCTGACTCTTTATGTCTTAACCCTTTCTGCAGGATTTTCCATATCATTTATATTCCGTACTGCAGCATACACAAGTTCTACTTGTTCACCATATGTACAATGCTCTTTCAAATTAGCCAACTTTTACATATGCCATTCTGTCTGCTACAAATTTTTCTTCCAGTATTGTGTTCCCCATCCCACCTACAAATTCTTGGCCACCCTTCAGATGTAAGCTTAAAGTCATTTCTTCTGGAAAAGTCTATAGCTCTATGAGGGTAAGCGTTGTATCTTGTTCACTACTAAATCCCCAGGGCCTACACAGTGTCTAGTACAATAAGAATTCAAGGACCATTTACTAAGTAAATAAATAATTATGAACATGGGATTGCTACTAACGTTCTGTAAAGATTTATATCTTCTTTATACAAATTCTAGAATTATACTTTTATAGTAGGATGAAGGTCACTTAGTAAGAACTTAAGATCTGCAATTATAATTCTACTGAAATTATAAATTAAAATTACCATGCTATAACTGTAAAAGTGTTTGTTTCTTTCACAATATTATATAGAAAATAGCTGAGAAATAACAAGGGAAGCTGAATTATGAATTTTGTGCTCATACATGACGATTCCAAATACTTATAATTTTGTAGATATACTTACTTGGTGAATAAACTTTATTGCCAAAAATATTTGTTAAATTGTACTTCTGTGAAAGAATATAGTAAGTCAAATTCTTTTAGAATGAGTTTTTTTTTTTCAATTTTTTTATTCTGGTAAAAGACACATAACATAAAATTTACCACTGTAACCATTTTTATTTATTTATTTATTTTTTGCTGAGGAAGATTCACCCTGGGGTAACATCTGTTGCCAATCTTCCTCTTCTTTTCTTTTTTTCTGCTTGAGGAAGATTAGCCCTAAGCTAACATCTGTGCCAATCTTCCTCTATTTTGTATGTAGGTCACTGCCACAGCATGGCTGACAAGTGGTATAGGTCTGCACCTGGGATCCACACCTGTGAACCCAAACCACCAAAGTGGAGCATGTCAAACTTAACCACTAGGCCATGGGGCCGGCCCCTTAACCACTTTTAAGTGTACAATTCAGCAGTATTAAATACATTTGTAATGTGCAGTCATCACCACAACTCCTTAAATTCTGTAAAACTGAAACCCTAGAGTCATAGTGCTTGGTGGCTGAGTGGTTGTAAATTCGGTTTCAGTGCTGGAAACTGTTGCATCTGTAAGTCTTGTGGGAGAGTGACGTCAGCATCATGGCAGAGTGAGCTTTCCCCTTTAAACTCTTCCCCTGCTAAGACACAACAAAAAGGACACTCGCATACCAACAGAGGACACTCACACAACACGAACATTTGAGAGACCCATGCAACTGAACATCTGATGGTGGAGGAGCTGGAAGGCCCGGAGAAGTGGTGAGGGGTAATGAGAAATCCTCCCACTCCCTGTTCAATTGGGGACTCTGGGTCCAAGTTGTTTCCAGAGAGAGAGGTGGGAGGGGCAGCCCTCTGCGGGGAAACCATCGCTCTCAAAGTTCTCTCACAGCCTGTAGGGAATTCCCATATGGAGGAGACTGAACTGTTGCAGGGGTGCCACCATCATCAAAGCATCCCAGGAGAGCAGATAGCAAGAGAAGAACGAGAAGCCCTGGGATTGGACAGGCCAAAGAGAGAGCCCCGCACACCTGGCGCATCAGCACAACCGGTCAGCCAGAGGGCCCACAGATCGCAAGGGGCTCAGAATGCACAGTGCTTGACCTGCACCCAGTGGCAGCAAGCAGAAACTATGACTAGATATTTTCAGTATGAGAAAAAACAAGCCAACATCCGCAGACACGATGCAAGAATATATTAAATCTCCACACCGGAATGAAAATGACAAACACCCAGAAATCACTCCTGAAGGCACAGAAATTTATAATCTAAACGACAAAGAATTCAGAATAGCTATCATAAAAAAGCTCAACAAATTACAAGAAAATAGCCATAGACAATTCAATTGATATCAGGAATTTCTTCACAAAAGAGACTGAAACTATAAAGAAAATCCAATAAGAAATGCTGGAGATGAAAAACACAATGGATGAGATAAACAAAAATATGGAGTTATTTAACAGAGTTGACAATATGGAGAACAGAATCAGCAATCCAGAGGATAGGAATGCAGAAATGCCCCAGATAGAACAGGAGAGAGAACTAAGACAAAAACAAATGAAGAAATTCTCTGAAAAGATCCGACTCAGTTACGAAATGCAACATAAGGATTATAGGTATTCCAGAGGGAGAAGCAAGGGAAAAAGAGCAGAGAGCTTGTTCAAAGAAATAATAGCTGAGAACTTCCCAAACCTGGGAAGGAGCTAGAAATGCCAGTGAATCTCCTAAATATATCAACATGACAATATCCTCACCAAGGCATACAGTAGTAAAGCTGGCAAAAGTCAATGATAAAGAGGAGAGTGACGTCAGCATCATGGCGGAGTGAGATTCCCTCTTTGAATGTCTGCTCCCTACGACACAACGAAAACATCATTCACATTCCAACAGAGCTCAATCAAACACTACGAAGGACTTCTAAGAAACCCCTGCTGCCATACATCGGACAGTGGAGGTGCAGGAAGCCCAAAAGGACGGGAGGAGAGGTAAGAAGTTGTACACCCCCTCCCCAATCGATCGGCAAAGACAGCGCGGTTCGCAGACAGAGGGGGGAGGGGCAGCCCACAGCGGGGAAAACTATCGCCATCCAGGTGCTCTCATAGACTGTTGCAAGATCCCCACTGGGAAGCAACGACGGACTGTTTAGGGGGTGTAGCAAACACCCTATGAGAGCCAGAAAGGAAACCCCCGGGTCGAGCAGGAGAAAGAGAGGACCCCTCCCCCCACACACCCGGCGTTTCAGCATAATCCCTCCTGGGGCTGCAGCCGCCTCAGAGCAAACCGCTCGCGATCTCCATCCAGTGGCAGCAGGGGGAAACTGCAGGACCAACTTTAATCATGAGGGGTAAAAATAAAGCAGTCCCCGTCGGATCCTTGCGACAATTTGTCAGGGCTACAGACCAAAAGGAAAATGACAAACACCCAGAAACCAACCCTGAAGGCACAGAATTTGATAACCTGAATGAGAGAGAATTCAAAATAGCTATCATAAACAAACTCAACGAAATACAAGAGAACACACAGAAACAAATCAATGAATTCAGGGATTTTGTCACAAAAGAAATTGAAACCCTAAAGAAAAACCAATCAGAATTATTGGAGGTGAAAAACAAAATCAACGAGATAGTGGAAAAAATGGAGTCTTTAAAGAGCAGAACTGACAATATGGAGGAACGAATTAGCACTATTGAGGATAGCCACACAGAAATGCTCCTGGTAGAGGAGGAGAGAGAGCTAAGACTAAAAAGAAATGAAGAAATTCTTCAAGAAATATCAGACTCAATGAGGAAAAGCAACATAAGGATAATAGGTATTCCAGAAGGAGAAGAAAGAGAAAAAGGAGCAGAGAGTTTGTTCAAAGAAATAATAGCTGAGAACTTCCCCAACCTAGGGAACGAGAGGGAAATAACAGTGAATGAAATCAATAGATCACCTAAATATATAAACAGGAATAAAAAATCATCTTGCCACATAGTAGCAAACTTGAAAAATACCCGTGACAAGGAAATAATATTGAAGGCAGCTAAACAAAAAAACAAAATAACATACAAAGGAAACCCATCAGGCTCTCAGCTGATTTCTCAACAGAAACTCTACAGGCTAGGAGAGACTGGAATGATATATTCAAAATCATGAAAGACAAAAACCTTCAGCCGAGAATACTTTATCCAGCAAAAATATCCTTCAAATACGATGGAGAAATAATAACTCTCCCTGATAAACAAAAGCTAAGAGAGTTCGTCACCACAAGACCCCCACTACAAGAAATGCTCAAGAAGGCCCTTAGGCCTGAAAAAAAACAGATGAGAAAGGGGATACAAAGATTTCAGCAAGGAGAAAAGCAAGGAGACTAAACCAGAACAAACTACAGTTGGATAACATCAAAAATTAATTCAAGCTCATCACTGGAAACACACATTCATGACACAATCTGGAATAAAGAGATAACAAATAAGGAGGGGAAGAGGTAAGGGATTGAATCGACCCAGCCTCAGGAAAAAGGAGGCATGTGAAAATGTACTTTCTTATCCAGGAGATCGCTTATATAAACCTCACGGTAACCACTAAACAAATAACCAGAAGAGAACCACACATGACAAATAAAGAGAAAACCAAGAGAATGAGCATGCAGAAATACCAAATTGAATTTGCAGTCCGAAACACAAGGGACAAGAACCAGAAGATGAACAATAAAATACCAACATTAAACCCTCAAATATCAATAATCACTCTAAATGTAAACGGATTGAATTCTCCAATCAAAAGACACAGAGTGGCAGGATGGATTAAAAACCAAGATCCAACAATCTGCTGCCTCCAGGAAACACATCTCAGCTCTAAAGACAAACACAGACTCAAAATAAAAGGATGGAAAACAATACTCCAAGCTAATGGCAAACAAAAGAAAGCAGGAGTAGCCATACTTATATCAGACAAAGTAGACTTCAAGATAAAATAGGTAATGAGAGACAAAGAAGGGCAATATATAATGATAAAAGGGACACTTCACCAAGAAGACATAACACTTATAAATATCTATGCACCCAACACAGGAGCACCAAAGTACATAAAACAACTGCTAAAAAACCTTAAAGGAGACATTAGCAATAACACAATAATAGTAGGGGATCTTAACACCCCCCCTTACATCAAGAGATAGATCATCCAGACAAAAAGTCAATAAGGAAATAATGGACTTAAACGAAAAACTAGACGCAATGGACTTAATAGGTATATACAGAGCACTCCACCCAAAAAAAGCAGAGGACACATTCTTCTCAAGTGCACATGGAACATTCTCAAGGATAGACCATATATTAGGAAACAAGGCAAACCTCTATAAATTTAAGAAGATTGAAATCATTACAAGCATCTTTTCTGATCACAATGCTGTGAAACTAGAAATCAACTGCAAGGAAAAACTAGGAAAGGGACAAAGATGTGGAGACTAAACAACATGCTACTGAACAACCAATGGGTCGTTGATTAAAGGAGAAATCAAAAGCTATCTGGAGACAAATGAAAAGGAAAATACACCATACCAACTCATATGGGATGCAGCAAAAGCAGTCCTGAGAGGGAAATTCATAGCAATACAAGCTCACCTTAACAAACAAGAAAAATCCCAAATAAATAACCTTAAATTGCACCTAACAGAGTTGGAAAAAGAAGAACAAACAAAGCCCCGAATCAGCAGAAGGAGGGAAATAATAAAAATCAGAGCAGAAATAAATGAAATTGAAACCAAAAAAAACAGTAGAAAGGATCAATGAAACAAAGAGCTGGTTCTTTGAGAAGATAAATAAAATTGACAAACCCTTAGTCAGACTCACTAAGAAAAAAAGGGAGAAGACTCAAATAAATAAAATTAGAAATGAAAGAGGAGAAATTACAACAGACATCACAGAAATACAAGGAATTATTAGGGAATACCATGAAAAACTTTATGCCAACAAATTGGACAACCTACAGGCCAATATCACTGATGAACATAGATGCAAAAATCCTCAACAAAATATTGGCAAACCGAATACAGCAATACATCAAAAAGATCATACACCACAATCAAGTGGGATTTATACCAGGGACACAGGGATGGTTCAACATCCGCAAATCAATCAACGTGATACACCACATTAACAAAATGAAGAATAAAAACCACATGATCATCTCAATCTACGCAGAGAAGGCATTCGACAAGATCCAGCATCCATTTATGATAAAAACTCTCAACAAAATGGGTATAGAAGGAAAGTACCTCAACATAATAAGGGCCATATATGACAAACCTACAGCAAACATCCTACTCAATGGGGAAAAACTGAAAGCCATTCCTTTGAGGACAGGAACAAGACAAGGGTGCCCACTCTCACCGCTCTTATTCAACATAGTACTGGAAGTTCTGGCCAGAGCAATTAGGCAAGAAAAAGACTCCAAATAGGCAATTAAGATGTGAAACTCTCACTATCTGCAGACGACATGATCTTATACATAGAAAACCCAAAAAGTTCCATCGGAAAACTACTAGAGACAATCAACAACTACAGTAAAGTGGCAGGGTATAAAATCAACTTACAAAAATCAATTGCATTTCTATACACTAACGATGAAACAACAGAAAGAGAACTCAGAAAGACAATCCCATTTACAATTGCAACAAAGAGAATAAAATATCTGGGAATAAATTTAACCAAGGAGGTCAAAGACCTATACAATGAAAACTATAAGACACTACTGAAAGAAATCGAGGAGGACATAAAGAAATGGAAAAATATTCCATGCACATGGATTGGAAGAAGAAATATAGTTAAAATGTCCATTCTACCTAAAGCAATCTACAGATTCAATGCAATCCCAATCAGAATCCCAATGTCATTCTTCACAGTAATAGAACAAAAACTACTGAAATTCGTATGGGGCAACAAAAGAGCCCGAATAGCTAAAGCAATTCTGAAAAAAAAGAACAAAGCTGGAGGCATCACAATCCCTGATTGCAAAATATACTATAAAGCTACAGTAATCAAAACAGCATGGTACTGGTACAAGAATAGACACACAAATCAATGGACCAGAATTGAAAGCCCAGAAATAAAACCACACACCTATGGACAGCTAATCTTCAACAAAGGAGCAAAGAACATACAATGGAGGGAGGGAAGTCTCTTCAATAAATGGTGCTGGGAAAATTGGACAGCAACATGCAAAAGAATGAAAGTAGACCATCTCCTATCGCCATATACAAAAATCAATTCAAAATGGATCAAAGACCTGAAACTATAAAACTCCTGGAATAAAATATAGGCAGTACACTAATGGAGATTGGACATAAAGGGATCCTTTCAGATTCCAAGTCTACCCAAACAAGGGAAACTAAAGAAAAAATAAACAAGTGGGACCTCATCAGACTAAAGAGCTTCTACAAGGCAAATGAAACCAGGATCAAAATGAATAAACAACCCACCAGCTGGGAGAAAATATTTGCAAATCGTTTGTCCGACAAGGGATTAATCTCAGTAATATAGAAAGATCTCATACAACTGAGCAACAAAAAAACAAACAATCCGATCAAAAAATGGGCAGAAGATATGAACAGACATTTTTCCAAGGAAGAGATACAGATGGCCAATAGACACATGAAAAGATGTTCAACATCACTAATCATCAGGGAAATGCAAATCAAAACTACACTAAGATATCACCTTACACCCGTTAGAATGGCTATAATCACAAAGACAAATAACAACAAATGCTGGAGAGGTTGTGGAGAAATGGGGACCCTCATTCACTGCTGGTAGGAATGCAAACTGGTGCAGCCTCTATGGAAAACAGTATGGAGAGTCCTCAAAAAATTAAAAATAGAAATACCGTATGATCCAGCATTCCCACTCTTGGGCATCTACCCAATGGACATGAAATCAACCATCACAAGAGGCGTATGCACCCCTATGTTCATTGCAGCATTATTCACTATAGCCAAGAAGTGGAAGCAACCCAAGTGTCCCTCAACTGATGATTGGTTAAAGAAGATGTGGTATATACATACAATGGAATACTACTCAGCCATAAGAAAAGACACAATTGTCCCATTTGCAGCAACATGGAAGGACCTAGAGGGTATTATGTTAAGTGAAATAAGCCAGAGAGAGAAGGACAGACACTGCATGAACTCACTCATATATGGAATATAAGTGAACACACAGACAGAGAGAACTGATTGGTGGTTACCAAGGAGAAGGAGCGGGGGGCACAAGGGGTGAAGGGTTACATCCACAAGGTGACAGACAAACAAAAATGTACAACTAAAACCCCACAGTGTAATTAACTATTAAGACATCAATAAAAAAAAATGGTAAAAAAAAAAGTCAATGATAAAGAAAAAACATTAAGGGCAGCTAGACAAAAAAATAAAATAACATACAAAGGAATTCCCACCAGGCTCTCAGCAGATTTCTTAGCAGAAACTCTACAGGCTAGGGGAGAGTGCAATGATATATTCAGAATTGTAACAGACAAAAACTTTCAGCCAAGAAGACTCTATCCAGCGAAAATATCCTTCAGACATGATGGAGAAATAATAACTTTCCCAGATAAACAAAAGCTAAGGGAGTTCATTGCCACAAGATCCCACTACAAGAAATACTCAAGGCCGTCATGCCTAAAAAAAAAAAAAAAAAAAAAGACAGAAAGGGATACAAAGCTTTGAGCTAGGAGAAAAAGAGGTAGACAAAACCAGAAAAATCGCAGCTCTCTATCAGAATAGGTTAGCAAACAATTATAACATCAAGGACTAAGGGAAGGAAAATACAAAAAAATAAATATAACCTCATCACTTTAAACACACAGTCACAAAAAAAGATGGAATAAGTTGTGACAATAATAACTTCGAAGGGGAAAAGGAAAGGGATTCGAATCAACTTAGTCTAAGGAAATAAGAGACAATCTGGACTATCTGATCCACAAGATCTTTTATACAAACCTCACGATAACCACTAAACAAATATTCAGAACACAGTCACATACGAAAAACAAGGAGAAAAGTAAGAGTCATCATACAGAACTACCGAACTGAATGCAAAGTCGAAACTCACGGGACGAGAAACAAAGGAAATGCAAAAGAACTGGAAAATGGGTGATAAAATAGCAACATTAAGCCCTCATATATCAATAATCACTCTAAATGTAAGTTCATTGAATTCTCCAGTCAAAAGGCACAGAGTGGTGGGATGGATTAAAAAACAAGACCCAACAATATGCTTGCTTCCAGGAAACACATCTCAGCTCTAAAGATAAACACAGACTCAGAATGAAAGGATAGAAGACAATACTCCAAGCCAATGGCAAACAAAAGAAAGCAAGTGTTGCCATACTTATATCAGACAAAGTAGACTTCAAGATAAAAAGGGTAATGAGAGACAAAGAAGGGCAATATATAATGATAAAAGGGACACTCCACCAAGAAGACATATCACTTGTAAATATACATGCACCCAACATAGGGGCACCGAAGTATATAAAACAACTATTAACAAACCTAAAAGGAGATAACAACAACACAATAATAGTAGGGGATCTTACCCCCCTTACATCAATGGATAGATCAATAAAAAAAAGTCAAAAAAGAAATAGTGGACTTAAACAAAACTCTAGATGAGATGGACTTAACAGACACATACAGAGCACTCCACCCAAAAACAGCAGATTACACATTCTTTTTAAGCAGAACATGGAACATGGAACATTCTCAAGGACAGACCATATGCTGGGAAACTAGGCAAGCCCCTATAAATTTAAGAAGACTGAAATCATAACAAGCATCTTTTCCAATGATAATGCTATGAAACTAGAAATCAACTACAAGAAAAAACTGGGAAAGTGACAAATATGTGGAGACTAAACAACAAGCTACTGAACCAATGGATCATTGAAGAAATTAAAGGAGAAATCAAGAAGTATCTGGAAAAACGAAAACGAAAATACACCATACCAACTTACATGGGATGCAGCAGAAGTGGTCCTGAGAGGGAAACTCGTAGCAATACAGGCCCACCTTAACAAACAAGAAAAATCGCAAATAAGCAACCTTAAATTACATCCAACAGAACTAGAAAAAAAAGAACAAACAAAGCCCGAAGTCAGCAGAAAGAGGGAAATAATAAATTTTAGAGCAGAAATAAATGAAATTGAAACCAAAAAAATAGTAGAGTGGATCAGTGAAACAAAGAGTTGGTTCTTTGAGAAAATAAACAAAATTGACAAGCCCTTAGCCAGACTCACTAAGAAAAAAAGAGAAAAGCCTCAAAGAAATAAAATTAGAAATGAAAAAGGAGAAATTACAACAGATACCACAGAAATACAAAGGATTCTAGGAGAATACTATGAAAAACTATATGCCAACAAATTAGACAATCTAGAAGAAATGGATAAATTCTTAGATTCATACAACCTCCCAAAACTGAATCAAGAAGAAATAGAGAATGTGAATAGACCAATCACAACTAAAGAGATTGAAACAGTAATCAAAACCTTCCCCCACAAAAAAGTCCAGGACCAGATGGCTTCTCCAGAGAATTTTACCAAACATTCAAAGATTTCATACCTATCCTTCTCAAACCTATTCCAAAAAATAGAGGAAGATGGAACACTTCCTAACACATTTTACAAGGCCAACATTACCCTCATACCAAAGCCAGACAAGGACAATACAAGGAAGGAAAACTACAGGCCAATATCACTGATGAACATTGATGCAAAAATCCTCAACAAAATACTGTCAAACTGAGTACAATAATACATCAAAAAGATCATATACCATGACCAAGTGGGATTTATACCAGGGACACAGGGATGGTTCAACATCTGCAAATCAGTCAATGTGATACACCACGTAAACAAAACAAAGAATAAAAACCACATGATCATCTCAATTGATGCAGAGAAGACATTTGACAAGATCCAACATCCATTTATGATAAAAACTCTCAACAAAATGGGTATAGAAGGAAAGTACCTCAACATAATAAAGGCCATATATGACAAACCCACAGCCAACATCATACTCAATGGGGAAAAGCTGAAAGCCATTCCTCTGAGAACAGGAACAAGACAAGGGTGCCCACTCTCACCACTCTTATTCAACAGAGTACTGGAGATTTTGGCCAGAGCAATTAGGCAAGAAAAAGGAATAAAAGGACTCCAAATAGATAACAAAGAAGTGAAACTGTCACTATTTGCAGATGACATGATTTTATGTATAGAAAACCCTAAAGAATCCATCAGAAAACTATTAGAAATAATCAACTGCAGCAAAGTTGCAGGGTACAAAATCAACTTACAAAGATAAGCTGCATTTCTATACACTAATAAGAAACTAGCAAAAAAGAACTCAAGAAGACAATCCCACTTACAATCGCAACAAAAAGAATAAAATACCTAGAAATAAATTTAACCAAGAAGGTGAAAGACCTATACAATGGAAACTATAAGACATTATTGAAAGAAATTGATGATGACATAAAGAAATGGAAAAATATCCCATGCACATGGATTGGAAGAATAAACATAGTTAAAATGTCCATACTACCTAAAGCAATCTACAGATTCAATGCAACCCCAATCAGAATCCCAATGACATTCTTCACGGAAATAGAACAAAGAATACTAAAATACCTATGGGGCAACAAAAGACCCCAAATAGCTAAAGCAATCCTGAGAAAAAAGAACAAAGCTGGAGGCATCACAATCCCTGACTTCAAACTATACTACAAAGCTATAGTAATCAAAACAGCATATACAAATACAGACACACAGATCAACGGAACAGAATTGAAAGCCCAGAAATAAAACCACACACCTATAGACAGCTAATCTTCACCAAAGTAGCTAAGAACATACAATGGAGAAAGGAAGGTCTCGTCAATAAATGGTGCTGGGAAAACTGGACAGCCACATGCAAAAGAATGAAAGTAGACCATCTTCTTTCACCATACACAAAAATTAACTCAAAATGGATCAAACAGCTGAAAGTGAGACCCGAAACTATACAATTTCTGGAAGAAAATACAGGCAGTACACTACTTAACATAGGTCATAAAGGGATCTTTTCAAATTCCATGTCTACTTGGACAACGGAAACAAAAGAAAAAATAAACAAGTGGGACTTCATCAGATTAAAGAGCTTCTACAAGGCAAATGAAACCTGGATCAAAATGAACAGACAACCCACCAGCTGGGAGAAAATATTCACAAATCATATATCTGACAAGGGGTTAATCTCTATAATATATAAAGAACTCACACAACTGAAAAAAAAACAAACAATCCAATCAAAAAATGGGCAGAGGATATGAACAGACATTTTTCCAAGGAAGATATACAGATGGCCAACAGGCACATGCAAAGATGTTCAACATCACTAATCATCAGGGAAATGCAAATCATAACTACACTAAGATATACCCTTACACCCGTTAGAATGGCTATAATCACCAAGACAAAAAAACAACAAATGTTGGAGAGGTTGTGGAGAAAACAGGAACCCTAATCCACTGCTGGTGGGAATGCAAACTGGTGCAACTTCTATGGAAAACAGTATGGAGATTCCTCAAAAAATTAAAAATAGAAATACCTTATGATCCAGCTATCCCACTATTGGGTATCTAGCCAAAGAACATGAAATCAGGGCGCCGGCCCAGTGGCGCAGTGGTTTAGTTTGCACTTGGCAGCCCAGGGTTCGTGGGTTCAGATCCTGGATGCCCACAGACGCAATGCTTGTCAGTCATGCCATGGCAGCGACCCATATAAAGTAGCGGAAGATGGGCATGGATGTTAGCCCAGGGCCAGTCTTCCTCGGCAAAAAAAAAAAAGAGGAGGATTGGCAATGGATGTTAGCTCGGGGCTGGTCTTCCTCACAAAAAAAAAAAGAACATGAAATCACAAAAAAAAAAAGAACATGAAATCAACAATCCAAAGAGGCTTATGCACACCTATGTTCACTGCAGCCTCATACACTATAGCCAAGAAGTGGAAGCAACCCAAGGATCCCTCGACTGATGATTGGATAAAGAAGATGTGGTATATACATACCATGGAATACTACTCAGCTGTAAAAAAAAAAAAAAAGACAAAATTGTCCCATTTGCAACAACATGGATGGACCTGGAAGGTATTAAATGAAATAAGCCAGAGAGACAAAGACAAACACCATATGATTTCACTCATTTGTGGACTATAAAGTAACAGATGAACAGAGAGAAGTGTTTGGTGGTTAGCAGGGGCAAGGGGGATGGGTGTGGGCAGAAGAGGTGAAGGGATGCATTTATATGGTGACTGACAAACAATAATGTACAACTAAAATTTCACAATGTTATAAACTATTAAGACGTCAATAAGTGGAAAAAAAGACCTGAAACCCTATACCCATGAAACAATAAGTTCCCATTCCTTCCACCCTCTCTGTCCCTGGCAACCACCATTCTACTGTCTCTATGACTGATTATTCCGAGTACTTCATATAAGTAGCACCATACAGTGTCTTTTTGTGACTGGCTTATTTCACTTAGCAGAATGTTCTCAAAGTTTACCCATTTTTAGCATATTGGAGAATTTCCTTCCTTTTTAAAGCTCAATAATATTCCACTGTATGTATAAACCACAATTACTTATCCATTCATCCAACAATGGACACCTGGGTTGCTTGAATAATGCTGCTATGAACATGGGTATACAAATATCTTTTTAAGAGTCTGCTTTCTGGGCAGCCTGGTGGCGTAGCAGTTAAGTTCCCGTGCTCCGCTTTGGTGGCCCAGGATTCACAGGTTCAGATCCCCGGTGAGGACCGACACACCACTTGTCAAGTCATGCTGTGGCGGCGTCCCATGTAAAGTAGAGGAAGATGGGCACAGATGTTAGCCCAGGGCCAGTCTTCCTCAGCAAAAAAGAGGAAGATTGGCAACGGATGTTAGCTCAGGGCTGGTCTTCCTCACACAAAAAGAGACTCTGCTTTCAATTCTTTTGGGTATATACTCTGAAGTGGAATTGCTGGATCATACGGTAATTCTATTTTTAATTTTTTGAGGAACTGCCATACTGTTTTCCACAGCAACTGTACCATTTTACTTTCCAACCAGCAGTGCAAAAGGGTTCCAATTCTTCCACATCCTCACCAAAAATTAGTTTTCTGTTTTTTGATAGTAGCCATCCTAACGGGTATGAGGTGCTTTTAAGACAAGTTTTAAAGGCTTTTCTATTTTGCATGAATGAATAAATAAAAACCTAACAAACTTGAACTTTATTCAATTACATATAAATAATCAGTAGATTGTGATTTAGAAAACCTACATTACATAAAAATAAACACTTTTTGCACCAAGACTAAAATTATTTATTCACTGGGAACACAATATTACTGATGGTGAATAGACTTCAAAATTCTGTATTGCCAACCCACAAATATATGCATTTCTTGCTATGAGCTTAACCAAGGATATAAGGAATACAGAAATATTATTAGTAATGGTTCTTCCCTTAGTGCTTACAGAAGAAATTCTTGGGAAGGTAATAATTCAAACTGATAAACAGAAAGAATTATATCACAAAAGAGAGGCTATACAGTTTATTTTTTAAAGAATTTAAACATATGCATTAAAGCCACTCTTTCAGAAAAATAATGCTTATGTTTATTTTCTATGTAGACATATGGGTGCGAAACCAGGTGTACAGGTTACCCTTATTTCTTGTGCAGTATTCCTGAACTTGCTCCTTTTGATGACTGTGACTATGTCATTTATTTATATTCATTTCCTCTAATGATGTATGACATATTTTCTGTGTTAGTATATCTCAGGCCTAAAAGAAGTTAAGCCCAAGCCATGAAGAAGCTTTGGCCTGTTGTTTTTTCTACTTCTTCATTAATTTGATCTTTCATTACGAATGATTTTAGTCACTTTTCAGTTCTTTGGTTGCAGAAAAAGAAACTGTGTGTGTTCCTTCAAGACCCTGTTAAAATAAGCGACTACCATTACCATTTGCCTACTTATGAACTGGCTACTGATTTGTATATTAAGTTCTTCGTCTCTTGTGCTGCTCAGCTTTAAGGCTATTTATTTTCCTTTTTGTAATTAAAAAAATATTTCAAACATAGAAAGCAGAACAGAAATAATGAACACCTGTGTGTAGGTGTCTTCCACCCAAATTCAACAAATGTTAATGTGTTGCTGTATTTGCTTCACAATTTTTTAAAACAGAAATAAAACTTTAGAGATAGAATAAAAGTCCCCTTTGTGTCCCTCCCCGACCCCTTTAGACCTGGAGCTCTGTCCATCCTATCTTTCAGGGCTCAGCTTAAATCCTACCTGTATAAACTACCCTACTACAGCCCACAGTAACTCCTCTTTTCTCTAAACCCCACCCACTTTATATCCAACACAGGCAAATCTTCACTTCTGCTGTGAGTTCCCTCCAGCCTGAGCTTACAGTAGCCTGTGACCACACTGCTCTGTGTCTTAATTCCATACTGCTGTTGCTGCCTTGGTTCTGAGATATAAGGTAAGGGCAAAGGGCAGTGAAAAGTACAGTCCAGTGCTGAATGAAAAGTGCACACTTGGAAGGCTCTCTCTAACACACAAGCTGCAGTTTAAGTTAATAGCCTTAGTTTCATTAAGGGCTATATTCAGAGGTTGGTCTGTAAGAGAATTCATTTCCCATAGGAACAATGTTATAAGGTGGTTATGTCTCCCTATCTCCCTAGCCCTAAACTAGCAGGGGTGCTTTTTTTCTTTCTTGTTTTTTTTTTCAGCGAGGAAGATTCTCCCTGAGCTAACATCTGTACCAATCTTCCTCTCTTTTGTATGTGGGATGCTGCCACAGCATAGCTTAAGTGGTGTGTAGGTCTGTACCCGGGATCCGAACCCATGCACCCCAGGCTGCTGAAGCGGAGCACACAAACTTAACCCCTATGCCACCGGGCTGGCCTCAAGCAGGGGTGCTTTTAATGACCAAGGACAGGGATCTGAGAAAGTCAGAAGGGAGAGAGGGATAGAGATAAAAGCTCAGAAGTCTTGAATCCACAGCTGATGAAGGGCTGGTAGGTGAAGCACACAGGCCCTGGGAGATGAGTCTCTAGATGAGACTTCAGGGAATCATTGCATGGAGCTGGTCCTTCACTGTCTTTCTCTCTCACACTCTCTTCTCTGTACTTGCTTTTTCTTTCCCCTTTTCCCTTCCTATACCTCTCCTTCTTACCCTCAGGGATTTACCCTGCCCCTGCAGGCTCTGGAGGGTCCTCCTTCCCTCAGCTCAGCCTTGTACTGCTGGGGTGAGAAGCCTGTGTTCCCAAGAAAGGATCTGTGGGCAGGCTCTGCAATGGGAGCAGTGCAGAGAGACGAGAGGAAGGGAAAGGGAGCCTGGTGAACTGAAGCTCTGGAAATCAGAGACGTACCTCTTAGGTTCGGGTTCTCTCATTCCATTGTTCATCTTACCTCCTCATCCAGACTGGAAGTCCCTCTACCAGAGATCGCTCTATAAACATACCAAATCTGACTCAAATATTTCAGAAAACAACACTGCATAAATGAATAATTCATAACATGCTAGACTTGAATAATATTTAAAAGATTATGCAGTCCATGTACCCCCTCCCCCATTTATAGCACGCAAATCTTTCAAGCAGCTTTTAATCAAGCTTTTACATCTGTATACTACCTTCCCTTCTCAACCTAACTTAAAATCACCTGAATCCCACACTCACCGCATCCTCCTCAACTAGCATAGCTAGTTCTCTCTTTTTCCTTTTTTTATCTGTTTTGCTTCATGTTGTGCTAATTCAACCTCATCCTGGTAAACAAGAAAATGGTCCGCACTTGACAGACTCTAGCTGCAGCAACTGCAGCTGGCTTGTGTGCACACCAATTTTGTTCATTCCTTATCCTGGCAGGGAGCCCTGCCCTAGAATTGTCTGGGGACTAATCAGCATTAAACCTGTGTCAGAAAGGTTGCTGAAAGCAGCCCTGGAGCAAGGCCGCAGTGACAGGGCTATTCAGGAAAGGGATCAGTACAAACGCAGAAGCTGGGTAAAAATCTAACAGAGGAGAGTTCTGCTCATGACAGTGAAACTGGGGCCCAGCTCCTTTTCGACACCTTGGCACTTCTGTGGAAATGACTTGGAAAGAGGATATGGGGAGAAAATAAAACTTGCTGTAGTTCTTTCTGGGATGATGGATGCTTGATGATCAGCCAGAAAATGTTACTTCCTTCAGATGGCAGCAAATGGGAGAGAAAGAAATGCATCCTTTGCCGCTCTCTGTAGTTGAAAACACTGCATGGCTCCTCTCTGGGTATCTAGTGAGTTAGATGACATGGTTTTCTACAAGATGAACCTGAGGTACAACACACAGGAGATGTGCCTAACAAGAGCCAGAGTAGACAGAAATGACTCTAACTTAGTCTAAAAACTTTGTTAAATACATTCCTCAACATCAAATGATCAAATATGGGAGTATTTCTTTCCCTCTTAACTGCTGGATTCAGTCTGCATCTTTCAATGATGACATTCATTCTGTACTAGAACTTGAATGAGAATGAAGTGTACTCGATGTTTCAATCCCATTAGCTAGATACACATTGTTTAATAACTTCACAAGTACCCACCAAAGAAGGCCAGTAGGCTTCCCTAAATACCACCAGATCTGTGGGGCTGGTATAGAAGCCAAAAAAGGACAATCCATTTCTGTCTGATCACAGTAATTCTTGAACATATGGTTGCTTTTTGTGTCTGCTCACAAAATTCTTATTAAATGACTAGTAATACAGTAACTGCAACAGATGTGGATGTACACATCAAGTCTCTTTATAACAGCTTTATTGAGATACATTTCATACACCCTAACATTCACCTTTTTGAAGTACACAACTCAGCGGTTTTCAGTGTATTCACAGAATTGTGCAACCATCACCACTATCTAATTTTAGAACACTTCATTACCCCAAAAAGAAACTGTACCCATTAGTAGACAGAGTTTTTGATAGAGCAGCCATTCCTATTGCTAGGAGTATTCGTTACCTGTGCAGGCATTTCTTGGGCTGTGTCAATTTTCAGAGTGTTTAGACAACACCTAAAAAGTCTCAAAAAATGTTTATCAAATAAACATTTTCTCTAATCCCATCTTATCCATGCACCAGCTTGGGAACTTTCGTTACAGAAATAATTTATTTGCAGAAGAGCGAATAAACATTATTCAACTCATGGATTTCAAAATGCATTGTGACCTCATTTGCAAAGCCAGTTTCCTGCAGATATTCTGAGTTGAGGCTCTTGTTAATAAAATTAGCCATAAGGGCCTATAGAACTTTTCAACCTTCTTTCCCAAATACACGAAAACAATTTTACATTACCACAGTTTCCGGATACCTATTATGAATTAAAATGAAACACTTTCTAATCAAACAGCTAGCATAAAAGTTAGGCAGGTAATTGAAATGAAATTAATTTAGTCAGCAATAAAAAAACAGAAATATAATGTGAGCCATATATGTAATTTGAATTTTTCTAGTAGCCACATTTTTAAAATAGTAAAAAGAAACAGGATCAAGTAATTATAACGATGTATTTTATTTAACCCAATGTATCCAAAGTATTGCTTCAATTTATAATCAACGTACAAAAATTTTACTGAGATACTAAGTCTTTGAAACCTGGTGAGTAATTTTCACCTACAGCGCATCTCATCTTGGAACAGTCAAGCTTCAAGTGCTCAACAGTCAGGTGTGGCTAAGAGGCTCCCAGTCGGAGCAGCACAGCCTTAGATGACTGAAGGCAGTTTCTCTTTCAGTTCATCCTAAGGGACTGCCTTAGTTCAGGTACGCCCCATCTCTTGCCCAGATTATTCCAATAGACTCCTAACTGATCTTTTTGTCAATCCAACTTCTATACTGCTGCCAAAATGATCTCCTTAATATGTTAATATGCTAGTCTGATGATTACAATCCCCTGCATAAAATCCTTCAGTGGCTCTCTACAGCTGAATAAAAATCCAAATTCCTTAGCTTGTAATATAAAACTTCTATTCGGCCCCTGACTACCTCTCCAGTTCTGCTTACTACTCTTCCTCTTCTCTCCCAAGTTAGCTATAGAAAATTACTTGCTGTCACATTCTTACTCCTTTCTGCCTTTACCAAACATGCTCCTTCAGTTTCAGATGTCCTCTCCTCAATCCCTGCCAATTTAGCGAACGTCTGCTCCGAGTTCAGGGCTACATTCTCACTGAAACTTTCCCCATTTCCCACCAAGGAAGGTCAGATGCAGTCCTCCAAACTCTCTTTTACAGCATCCATCACATTGTGCCATGGAGTTGAATTTTATGAGGGTTTGGCTCTAATGGGATCATGTAAGGCTAAAACCAGAGTCAAATTATCTTTGAGAATTTCTGAGGAAGCCGTGGCCATATTGGGAACTGAAATTTGCTGTTCTCTGCAGTCCTAAATGCACCTTCCTCCGGGATTTGGGCAGATCTCCATTTCACAGATGAGGGAAATATCAAAGAAGTTATGACTGGTATGAACTTTTTAAATTAGTAAGGTTGCTAACATTATTCTTAGTGTGTCCCATAATTATCAGCACTGCTTTTCTAACATCTTGTTAAAAAAAAAAAATCACTGAGATACTAGTATCTAAGGAAGTTATTTTTCTCTTTAATCCTCTTGCTTCCATTCTATTTATTCTAATTCTTATTCTTTCTAACCCATTCTAATCATTAAGATGGATGTTGGAATGATCAAGTCTTCCGGACAGAATATTTCTTTTTCCTCACAGATGCTTCCTCCCTCCTCCCACCCCTCCACCCCTTTTTAGGTCAAGGGAGGTGGTAGTTAATTGTTGAGTCTGTTGTAGGTGTGTGAGGGAGAGTATAGCAAAATTCTCAAAAACATCATTAAATCTCTAATAACTTACTACATCTCTTCAGTTCCTACCTGATCCCAGTAAAGCACCAATGACAAAAAATCTCTAAATACCTTTCCATTTTTAGGGGACAGAGAGCAGGGCCTGCATGCAGCATGCAACTTCCAATTTAGTGAGAGTGGCATCAGCCTTAAGACTACTTGTGTGTCAGCCATCCTGCAGGCATGGAAAAGGACCAGAAGACGCTAACGAATGCCCACAGCCCCTAACTTCAGGGCAAGGGCTGTTCTCAGGTCTGGGATGGGTCTACGAAACTCTCAAGCCTTGGGATACAGGGGATCAATTTGGTAGATTCCCTGAGGATGTTTATCATCCCTAGAAGAAGGAAGGTAAGATAAAACCAATCTATTCTTGCAATTTTGGAAGATTCAGGAGGCTGGCAGGAGGCGAGGAGACTGCTTTGGCCATCCTGCTGCTGAGCAGACGCGCTTGAGCGGGAACGCAGCAGCCCCCTGTAAGGCGGTGCATCCCTATACCACTCCACCAAAGAAATGTGATTTCTGAGTTAATGCTTGGACGTCTTATTAGTCAGTTTTGCCACAGTTTTGTTGTTCTTTATTTCCCTGAAAATAAACTCTTCCTTTAAAAAGTATATGAGGAGTTGTACAAAATTGTGAATGTAACTAAATGCCACTAAATTGTACACTTTAAAATGGTCAATGGTTAACTTTATATGAATTTTTACCTCAATTTTAAAAAATGGAAAAGTGTATGACAAGAAAAATACTGCAGGATTACCAAGGCCATCATATCTTCCTTCACTATGTGTACAGGACACACTTGGTCCTATAATGTTGCCCAGGAACAGATCTTGAATCCTAAGACTGCTGTGATGGGCTCCGAGAGAAGAGATTATAATGTCAGAATACTTAGCTCCTAGGATGTGATTAAACTCATTTTGTTCATCAGTAAAGTGGCATCATAACATTCTTTCTAGCATATTAAAGGAAATGAATCCTAATTAACATCTGTAATAGCTCAGTAAGCCTCCTTGCTGTCTTTTAAGTGAAAACCACTGAGCCTTTTTTTTTATCTCCAATCTTGAATCATGTCTTAGAAACAGTGGTGGCAGAATGTATGTGGTAAGGGATAAACAAATGCACGGAATAAAAAAAGAGTTGGAAAGATGCTTAGCAATAAACATAGGAATAACCCAAATTATCATATTGTTAATGAAATTATCTTTTATTAGGAAATTCTAAGCACCCATTCCCTTGAGGTAAAATGTCACAAAAAATGGCCATGAAAAATTCTTCCCTTCCCTGTATGTGCATGCTGCCTCTTCTATCAAAAGGAGGGACCTATTTTCCTCCCCCTGAGTCTGGGCTGGTCCTGTGACTTACTTTAACCGACAGCATGTGACAGAAGTGTCGCTGTGCCAGTTCTAAGCCTAGCCCTTAAGAGTCCTGGCAGCTCCTGTTTTTTCTCTCTTAGAATCCAGCCACCACGTAAAGAAACTTGAGCTGAACTACTGAATAATAGTGACAGATGACATGGAGAAGCGAGGAGACACCCACCTGGCCCCTTACAGCCACCCAAGGCAAGTGAGAGAAGCCGTCTTGGACATCTAACCACATTAGTGACCCCAGTGGACACCATGTGAAGCAGAAGAACTTCCCAGCCGATCCAGACAATTGTAAGAAATAATAAATGACTGGTGATTTAAGCCACCATGGAATAGTCTGTTACACAGCGATACATAACTGATAAATCCCACATACCCGCTAACCAATTTTCTTCTAGAATCCTAGATTTAGAATTGGAATTGAATTTCTGCCAATAATAAAATGACCAATCACTTTGATCCCCAAAGAATCTTAAAACCTCTAAATTGAATATTTTTTTAATTTTCAAAACCAAAAGTCCTTATATCTGACAAAGCATTTGTCACCAGAATATTTAAAGAATTTCTATAAATCGACAATAAAAAAGACAATCCATTTTTTTAATGGACAAAAGACCTCAACAAAAGAATAAATGATATATACAAATAGTCAATAAGCAAATAAAAAGGTGCTCAACATCATTAATCATTAGGTAAAATATAAATTAAAACCACAATGAGACACCACCTCACTCCCACTAGAATAATCAAAATTAAAAAGACTTAATACCAATACCGAGTGTTGGTGAGGATATGGACCAACTCATACACTGCTGGTAGGAGTATAAAATGGTAAAACCACTTCGGAAAACTGCTGGGCAGTTTCTTATAAAATTAAACATATACCTAACCCATACATCTACAGTTCTACTCCTAGGAAAGCATATATCCACAAAATGATTTGTACAAGAATGGTGGCTTTACTCATAATAGCAAAAAACTGGAAACAAATGTCAACCAACAGGCAAAAGAATTGTAGTATATTCATTCAGTGGAACACAACTCAGTAATAAAAAGTAATAAACTACTTGATGCACACAACAACATGGAGGAATCTTAGTGACTTTTTTTTGAGTAAAAGAAGCCAAACAAAAGATTCCATATGGATTTAAGAACTAATCTGCAGTTCTTTCAGCTGGAACCACTTTCTTCCAGTAATTCATCAAAATAACTAACACGAAGGGAAACAGGAGAGGCACCTGCTACATGTTCTCTAGGTCTTTTAGAAAACACAGAGTTGTTCCTTTGGCCACATACAAGGGAATCTACAAGAAAGGTAATATTGCAAACATCAAGGTAATGGGCATAGTTCAAAAAGGAATGTCCCACAAATGTTACCATGGCAAAACTAGAAGAAGTCCATCTGAAGAAAGCAGAGGAAGTACATGAGCAAGTAAGTTTTTTGGAAGTTAAACAAAGAGGAAAATTATTTTTATAGTTGTGTATCAGAAGTTTGGGGTAAATGAAGAGAGCATTATTTATTAAGCCCTATTGACATAACAAGAATAAATTAACAGCAGAGTTTAATAACCTTGATATTTGAACCAAAATACTTCTGGTTCATAAACTTTTTGTAAAACAAAAATTATTTTTTATAATTCCTCAAATGGGTGATTGGTTTTTTAAAAAAACAAATATTTACTGAATAGCTTACATGAATAGGCTACTCTGCTGAGAGATATGAGGCAGCAAAGATCCAAAAATCCAGACTTCTATAGTACTATCTCATAGAACTTATTCATTATAATATGCAGATTCATTACATATCATATGCAGGAGTGTAATAATTACTGCACTCAGCAGACTCAACAAACGTTACTGTACTATCAGCAATCTGATGTCAGATTAATTCACACAACTATCTATATAACTAATGAATGAAGGTGACAACTGGGACTTTTCAAAATCTATCCTATTTATCAAATGGCAACCCAGCAAGATTTCTGGACTACAAGAATACCATTAAAATATTTTTTATTGTAATAAGATATAGTATCTACTTTCCATCAAAATTAAAAATTAAATGGGTAGATAAGAAATCATTTTTATTTCTTCTTAAGGCCATAAGACCTATATAACTTATATGATGAATGATAAAGAATATTATACTATGGAAGACTGAAACAAGAGATTACTGATCACAGGTCCTAGACTAGGATAAATTTAAAGTTTGTCTGGACAGACGAATCTCACATAAAAATTTATTTTTTATATCCTTGAAATAAGTCATTAAACTTCTATTCCAGTGACCTCATGAAATAATATTCTATTTTTTGAAGTCTTAATAATTATAAAAAAAATTTAAGAAGCAATCTGCTTTCCTAATACTTACATTCTCTAGTCCCAATTCAGCTCTCTAGACCTTCTGAGGCCCACATTCTCTTCTTCATGACCAGACCTCATATTTTCAAAATTGGTTGATATATTCACTAATTTCCTCTTTTAAGGAAGCACACCTTATTCATTTTACCATTTCTCAAGAAACAGTAAAGAACCTTCACCATCCTATTCTCTATTCCCTGGATTCAGTAACCAAAAAAAAAAAAAACAAACCACAACATTGAACACCTATTCTCTGCCAGGCATTAATATTTTATATTGTAGGTCCTGGCGATACAGCAGTGAATAAAACAGACATGGTCTCTCTCTCATAGAATTAACATTTTAGGGGGTGTGCTCCAGTTAATTAACACATATCTTAAAATCTGTCACCCTAGTTCAAGGCAATATGAATATAGTGGAATTATTCTGAACACTATATACAACTTACGCAACCTAGGAGTCATACCAAAATGTTTTTTGACAGGCTGATCATATTATTGAGTTATACTGAGTTTGCAGTCAATTCATTTTTTAAAGTGAATATATAATTATATGTGAAGTATATACTAGGAACTATGACTATAACAACAACAGAGTATACTCCTGCCCTCAAAGACTATGAAATCCCATAAGGGAAACAAACAAGTAGACAATTACAGAGCAGTGAGATAAATGTTATAAAAGAGGTATCTACAGAGTGTTAGGAGAACACAGGGGAAGGGTACTTGACTTGGAGTATGTAGCACAAGTTCTCCTAACCAATGTCTCCTTAACTAATAAGCTGGACTGAACTAATGCTCTGTTTCTCCTGTGAAACATAATGGCTGATGTCCACAGGAGGCCAAAAATGCTCATGGCTAGTAGCCCTTCTGCTTCCTCTACTTGAATTTGTTTCCACAGCCATGCCCAACCTGTTTATGCAGTTGTACATGCTACTGAATTCAAAATTTAATTAGTAAGTAAACCTATAAAATATGATAGTGAAGAGAGTTGTAATTTCTATGAAAATGAAGCTGAATAAATACACAGGCAAGTTGCTAAAAAAAACCTGTTGTCTAATTAGATATAAGAAGACTAAAAATTAGGGTGGAAAGTCATAAAAATCCAGAAGGATTTTGCACTCAGATTTCTTTGAAATAGCTTTAAATTCTCTCTCCACTGTAAAGAAACGAAAACTAAAAATCATAGATAATTCATTATATGTGGGGTTTATATAAGAAACATCACAAAAAATTATAGTTGGCAGATCCTTATTCAAAGGAAAAGGCTTGGTCCTAAAACAAAAGATTTATGAAACACATATATGCATGTTTTAAGAGAAAATGTTTAAAATATGCATGCAACTTTTCTTTATAGTTGATCAGATTTTTTGACTAATTGGTACCAGTTACAGTGGAAAAAAGGTTTTCAACTGCAACAGTTCCCAAAAGAGAAACTAGGACGCCAAGCGAGATTTCAGGCTGCTGCTGTGTACAGGGTGATTCAAGACAAAGACTTAAGTCTGTTAAGGTGAAAACTGAAAGGGGATATAACCCCAACAATAAAATCAGCAACAGCATGAACAAAGTAGACCTGGATTTGTTTACTGAACCCCAAAACGCTGGGATAAAGGCAGCCTTGAACAAGGCAGTTTTTATACGAACAAGATCATTCCCACTGGAAAAGAGGCTCCATGAAAAGCAAGGACTTGTCTCTTTTTGATCCCTGGTTTACCCCCTCACTGATGGGGCCTGGAACACCTGGAATGAAGCAGGCCCTCAATAATTCTTTATTTAAGGTTGAATGAATCAATCCAACAAGCTAGCCACAACACTCTCTGACATTTACAAAAGAAGGAATATCCTTGAAATTTGAGCAATGTAAGCTTAAGATAAGCAGAGGACAGTGTGACTTGACCCATCAAAAAATAAACTTAGAGACCCAAACAGTCTCCCATGTCCTCTCTCACCCCCTTCCTCTGGGGACCCTACTCTGTAGTTTTACTGATTGTCTCACTGTTTCTCAGGCCTTTGTCCCTGTTCTCTTAGGCTGAAGTGCTCCCTTTGCTTCCCCTTTCTTCATCTATTAAAATTCCATGCTTCAAAAGAAGATATACAAATGGCCAATAAGCACATGAAAAGATACTCAACATCATTAGTCATCAGGGAAATGCAAATCAAAACCACAAAACACTCACTGGGATTAGACTAAAATTTAAAAAAAAAAACCAACAATAACACATGTTGGCTAGGATGTGGAGAAACTGGAACCCTCATACATTGCTGGTGGGAATGTAAAATGGTACTGCTGCCTTGGAAAATAGTCTGACAGTTCCTCAACCCAGCAATTCCACTCCCAATTTCAATACCCAAGATTACTGAAAATATATATCCACACTACAACTTGTACATGAATATTCACAGCAGCATTACTCATAATAGCCAAAAAGTGGAAACACCCAAATGTTCATCAACTGATGAATGAAAAAATAAAATGTAGTCTTATAATGGAATAATATTTGGCAATAAAAAGGAATGAAGTACTGATATGTACTACAACATGGATGAACTTTGAAAATATTATGCTAAATGAAAAGTCAGACACATATTGTATGATTCCATTTCTATGAAATGTCCAGAAGAGGCAAATTTATAGAGATAGAAGGCAGATTTGTAGTTGCCAGGGCCCAAGGGGAGGGGAGAATAGGGAGTCAACATAGGTATGGGGTTTCTTTTTGTGATGATGAAAATGTTCTAGAGTTGATTGTAATGATGGTTTCATAATTTGGTGAATATACTAACAGCCACCAAAACTGTTCAATTAAATGATATGTTTGGTATGTGTAGGGTATGTGAATTACATCTCAAATAAGCTGTTTTTTAAAATTCTACACATACTTTAAGGGCAAGTTTGAATGCCCATTTCTCACTTCCCCTAGTCAAAATTAATAATTTCCTCTATGCTGTCAAACCAGTGGTTATTAAACTGAGTTACAGATAGATAGATAGATTTTTATTTTTATTTATTTATTTTTTTTTTGCTGAGGAAGATTTACCCTGAGCTAACATCCATTGCCAATCTCCCTCTTTTTGCTTGAGGAAGATTCACCCTAAGCTAACAACTGTGCCAATCTTCCTCTACTTTGCATGTGGGTTGCCGCCACAGCAGGACTGCTGAAGAGTGGTGTAGGTCCATGCCTGGGAACCGAACCCAGGCCACTGAAGCAGAGCATGCTGAACTTAACCACTAGGCCACGGGGCCAGCCCCTATACTGCCTATATTAGAACCCAAGCTACTGAATGGTGAAAAACTTATTCTTCTTTGCATCCACTTTCCCAAGACCTAACGCAGTGCATTACATACAGTAAGTACTCAATGTATCTTTATTGTACTACAGAGTTAATTAGCCTCAAAGAGTGTTGTAGGCAGATAACATGAATGAAATTAAATATATTTACTCAAACATCTATTAAAAAGACACAAATGGTGAAGAGTTATTCTAGGACTCACCTCTTCAAATGATCATATGGATGGGGTTGGAAGTTCTGATGGCAGAAGAGAATGGACTAGATAGCCTCTGCATCTAACCCAGAAAATGTCAGATCCTACGAGCTTCTTGTATAAAGTTCAGCAATGCCTTGTGGCTTCATAGTCTATTGCTCCTGAGTTTTACCATCTTTCTTTCCCTTAGAAATAGTCATTTGCTCAAATAATGCGTAAGTTGCAGTGTTTGACAATAATTTACACAAGGTAGCATTCCTGGGGAAGATTTATAGACTTTTTAAGAATCAGTCTCCCCACAGATGAGAGGACACTCAAGAGACATAACCAAATGCAATGTGGTATCCTGGACTGGCCAGTGGAACAGAAAAAGGACAGTGGTGGAAAAATTAGTGAAATCCAAATAAAATCTGTAGTTTGGTTAGCAGTATTATTCCAATGTTAATTTCTTCATTTTGATAAATGTACCACAGTTAAGTGGAATGTTAACATCTGGAGAGCTGGGTGAAGGGTATACAGGAACTCTGTATTGTCTTTGAAACTTTTCTGCAAATCTAAAGTTATTTCAAAATAAAGTGCTTGTCTGTTGTTTTTCTGTAAACAGACTCTCTACTGTGAATCAAGGCAAAGGTGGATACATCCATCTAAAGTTCTTTCATGCTATGAACATAAGATCATGGGATGAATCTGTAAACAAAACAAAGATTCTTGCCTTGTGGTGCTTATTACTTCAGGAGGAGCAGCAGACAATAAACAATAAATTTCATAAATAATTAAGTTACGTGGTATGTGAGAAGGCAATAAGTTATATGGAAAAACACAACAGTAAGGGATTGCAAGTGGGGAAGGGGAAGAGAATAGGAATTTTTAAAACGGTCGTGTGGAAAGGCCTCACTAAGAAGAGGACATTTGAGCAAGGATGTGAAGGGGGAGAGGGTTTAGGCCAAGGGTATCCGGGGGAAGAGCATTCCAGGCAACAGGAACAGCTAGAGCAAAGGTCCTAAGATGGGAGCGTGCCCAGTTTGTTCAGGGAGCAGCAGGACAGTCAGCGCAAACGCAGCAGAGTGAGTGAGGGGAGGAGAGAAGGCTAGAGCGGTCAAGGGGCAGAGCACAGGAGGGCTTTGGCTTTTCCTCTCGGCAAAATAGAGGTCACTGGAGACTGTGGGGGGGTGCTGTACTCCAACTTAATGTTTTAAAAGGATCTCTCTGGCAGTTGTATTAAGAATACTCTTTACACAACACCACCTACATGGTATTCTTGCCTAAAAATGTTTAGCCTGAACCTAATCATGAGACAATCAGGTAATTCCAGAATGTGGGACCTTCTACAAAACAGACCAGGATTCTGAAACAGTCAATGTCAGGAAAACCAAAAAGGTGACAGGGACTATTTTAAGATTAAAAGAGCCATAACAACCAAGTACAATGAACAACTTTGACTGAAATCATAAATACTGGTGTGTATTAGTTTCCTATGGCTGCTGTGACAAATTATGACACACTGTATGTCTTAAAACAACAGAAATTTATTCTCTCACAGTTCTGGAGGCCAGAAGTCAGAAGGCATTATCACTGGGCTGAAAGGAAGGTGTTGGCAGGGCAGGGCCACAATCCCTCTGGAGGCTCAGAGAGGAAAATCTGCTCCCTGCTTCTTCCAGCTTCTGGTGGCTGCTGGCATTCCTTGGCTTGTTGTCTGTATCACTGCGGTTTCTACCTAGTTCTTTACATCATTTCCTCGTGTGTGTGTGTGTGTGTGTGTGTCCGTGTACATATGAAATCTCTCTGCCTCCCTCTTATAAGGATACATGTGATAGCATTCAGAGTCCACCAGGATAATCTCTCCATTTCAAAATTCTGAATTTAATCACATCTGCAAAGATCCTTTTTCCATTTAAGGAAACATTTAGTTTCTAGGCATTAGGACCTGATATTTTGGAGAGCTATTATTCAGCCTCCTACAAAAGGGAAAGGTATAAAAGACATATTTTAGACATTAGATGATACCGAATTAACAATAATTTTCTTAGGTGTGATATTAGTGTTGCAGTTACAGGATAATGTCCTGATTCTTATGGGTTATATGTTGAAAGAATCAGAGGTGAACTGTCATGATATACATAACTTCCCTTCAAACTGTATAGCAAAAACAAGTACATAGAAATAGAGAGAGAGAGAGGGACTGAGAAAGCAAATGTAGCAAAACGTTACCAACAGGTGAATCTAGCAGGAAGAGTTGATGGGTGTGTATACTATTCTTTCAACTTTTCTGTGTATTTGATATTTTTCAAGATAAGAATTTGCAGAAAAAAACATTTTTAAAAAGTATAGACTATGGGGGGAGGGGCAAAGGAAGAAGCAGAAGACCATGGAAGCTGTAATCTGCGCAAAAGATGATAGTAACTCTGACCAGGGTGTTTTCAGTGGAGTTAGTGAGATGTAGTTGGATTCTAGATATATTTTGAAGGCAGAGGCAACAATTGCTGATAGATTAAATGTGGTGTGCGAGAGAAAGAGGAATCAGGAATGAATCCAAGGCTTTTGAGAGATGGACTGACTTATATCAACTGATAGGAATCCAGTTTTGGACACATTGGTTTTGCGATGCTAATTCAAAATGGAGATGTTAAGAAGGCAGTTAGATATTTAAGTCTAGATTTCTGGAGAAAGGTCTGGGCTAGAGACATAAATTTAGCACTCATCAGAGGAGCGCTAATATTGGATCATATTAAAGTCATGACATTGGAGCAGATCACCAAGGGAGAAGATCGTGAGAGCAACCTATAAAATCACAAGGTGGTAGACATCAGGGCAGAAAAGAACTACAGGAAATTTTATAATCTCCTAGTCATCCTAAGATTGGATGGACCTAGCATTTCTTTAAGGAAACTGCATCCACTGAAAGAACCCCAGACTACTTAAAGGTCTTAGAAAATTTTCTGGTTCCCCCAAATTTTAAAACATACACAGCTAGTCAAAGGGCAGGTCCAGAATCCCTGAGATGGGGGACTTAGGACCAAGATTCCACGTAAGCATTCCACAATAGCATTCCAAGTCCCACAAAAAGAATTAAACAACCATCACTCAAGAAAATACCCTTAAAAAATGCCCAATACAAAATTATGTCAATTTTTATTAAGAATCTCTTATATTACGTTTTAAAAAGTAAGATAAAGTGATAAAAACAAGTATAGCTAGAGGTCGGCCAGTGGCGTAGCGGTTAAGTTCACACGCTCCGCTTTGGCAGCCCGGGGTTTCCAGGTTCAGATCCTGGGCGCAGAACAACGCACTGCTTGTTAAGCCATGCTGTGGCAGCATCCCATATAAAGTAGAGGAGGATGGGCATGGATGCTAGCCCAAGGCCAGTCTTCCTCAGCAAAAAAAGAGGAGGATTGGCAACAGATGTTAGCTCAGGGCTAGTCTTCCTCACACACACACACAAAACCAAGTATAGCTATATTTGCCATATCAGCGGCCACTGCTTTGAATTCTGCATCCTCCAAAAAATCCATTCAGCACAACTGCCCCTCCTCTATTTTATTACTGCTTTCAATAGAAGATCTAGAACTTTTGTGTTATGCAAATCAAACACTATAGCATTGTAGTTCAATTTTCATGAAATTGAATATGAGACACATTAAATGGAAATAGACTAGTAATATATCTAAGGAGGAGCAACAGTTTTTAAAAACAACATATGGATAAGTTTCAGGATATTTGTGAAAAGTCTGAAATTGTATACAACATTTTGAATGTACATTCATTTTTCTAGAAAGAAGGTTCAAACATTCCATTACATTCTGGAAGGGATCCATGATCTCAACATAGTTTAAAACTTTCAGGTTTGAAAATTAACATTGCTAGAGACCTGGAAATGAAAATAAACTACAAATCGAACATGCCAGAATTGAAAAATTACTGAATTTTAAAAATAGAATATACACTTTCACACCTTTAAAAGCAATTACATTGATGATAAGGGAAATCTGTCAAGTTCAAGCCATGTTCAGACATGATGAAAATTCTCTAATGAGAACATGCTCCAAAGAATTTCCTTAACAGAACAAGTGCATTTACTTCTGAAAGTTCTAAGCCTTAGAGGAACACAAGCCTAGCTTAAATTTAAGTTGCTGCTGTCAGTTACCAAAGAAGTTATTAGCTAATTCCTCTTGCTTTTAATAATCAGCCAAGATTCATCTCTCATTTTACTCCAGGCATCTAAAAAAAGGCTTTTAAATTAGAGAAATACATAAAACCGAGCAAGGTCCTCAGTTAAACGGGCAAAACACGAAAGACAAGGAGAGGAACAGAAGAGGAGCAGAAACAGACTTAATCATTACTTTCAACTTGGTTCAGTTTATTCAGTCCTCAAAGAAATTCAAGCTTTCCTGAATCTATAAAACTCCTAATACAGTTAACATTAGACATAAAAGTTGACTTAAAGTCTCTTCAGTTCTATACACAATACCAAACACTTATATTCTTACTATGTGGTAAGAACTGTTCTCAGCACTCTATTTGTTTTAGCTCACTTAATCCATGGATGTGTGCATATATATTTTTTGTTTTATTTTCTCCTTAAGGACTATGGTAAACTGATTTTTGCTGAGATTTCAACTCTGGACTGACAAGAATTACCAGTATCATATCCAATCATTCCTAAAGGTTCACTTTGGGTTTGATTAAGAATTGTGACTTCCATCAGAAGAGTCTTCAAGTCCTGAATCCTGGCATCAGAGCTATCCCAGGTCTGGACTAAAGGTCCTACTGTGGCTCTGTTCAACCTGGGATCACATTCTTTCCAGGATGAATATAAGAATCTCGTTCAGTTCAAAACTTACCCAAATATCAAATGGACTCTGCAATTGCCTCGATCTCTCCAGCAGAAAATGACACCCTAACTCCATTCTACTCACCTTAATAGACAACCTAGACCTAGCCTAAAAATAAATCAAAGTAGAAAAACACTTCTAGACTACCCATTAGGGGACCATGAAGGTGTTCACCCAGACCTAACAGAGAATTATTTCACTCAGGTAATATTTATAGAAGAACGTACAATAATTAAAAGTGCATATTTTACAATGTTCCGTGAAAACACAAGATAAAAGATATATAAGGCAGGAGAAAAACTATATAAAATCACATTAAAAACAAAGGGAATATAGTGAAATATCAACAATGGTTGTGGCTGGGGTTTAAGCTTCTAAATTTTTTTTCTTTATTTTCTCGTCTTCTTTAATAACCTGGCATTAATTTGTGCTTTTTAAATATAATTCTCAGGGCTGGCCTGGTGGCATGGCAGTTAACTTCACACATTCTGCTTCAGCGGCCTGGGGTTCGCCAGTACGGATCCTGGGCGCAGACCTACTCCCTGCTCATCATGCTGAGGCAGCATCCCATACAGAAGAGCTACAACCAACTCTACAACTATGATACACAACTATGTACGGGGCTTTGGGGAGAAAAAAAGAAAAAGAGGAAGACTGGCAACAGATGTTAGCACAGAGCCAATCTTCCTCAAAAAATAAATAAATAAATAACATTATTCTCTAATTATAACCTACATATATGACCCATATAATAACCAATCTAGATAAGTTAGCTTTATATTAGAGCATATTTGTTTACCCTATTTCAAAATGTTATTTTCTAAACAGCATGTCATTCTATAACCATTTTCTGATCATTTCCCCAAATCCTTACCAAAACAAAGCTCTCTCAGCTATGTTCTTTCTCCATTTTATTTGTTTTCAACTCCTCCCTGGAAAATACATATTTAGTGGGAATCAAGTTTTTATTGCACAGAGTATAAAATCACTTTGGATTTAAAAGCAACATTATAACACCACATCTAAAAGACCCCTGGAAGAATGGAAAACATTTGTTGAATGCGCACTTCCCATATCCTGTTTTAAGTATCTTTGTCCTATAAAAATCTAGTAATATTTGATTGATACATTCAACAACAACCAAAATCTATTTTGAGTTTATAGCTTGCAAAGTGAATTTCCAAAAATATCAATTACACTAACACATTCAAGTTTAGTTGGCAGAGACACATTTGCAATGTTTAACAGAAACAAACAGCCTAAGACTCGCACATGGAGGATGGCAGCTCTAAGTTTCTCTTTTTCCAGCAAATGTACTTCATTAGCCATCATGCTTTTTTCCTTCAAAGAGTTTCTCTCAGGTCACTGCCACATTGCTTGCTTCCTATTAGACAAGTCAGCACTGAGAAACCAGTGCCTGAAGCTATATATATATATATATAAAATCTCAGTCTGTGACCAAGGCAGATTCACATTTATTTTTGTTTGTGTTTTACTTTTCTTCTTTTTCAATATAATTTTCAAACATACACCTAAGGACAGAGAATAAGGTAAAAGTATAAATAACATTTATGTACATAGGGGTACATAAAAAATCCCTATGTACCCTGTACCTAGCCCCAACAATTATCAATATTTTGTTATTCTTGTTTCACCTACTTCCTTCCCAACTTTTTAAGGGAGGGAGTGCTGGAGGGTTTTTTTTTTTTTGGCTTGAGGAAGACTGGCCCTGAGCTAACATCTGTGCCAATCCTCCTCTATTTTCTATGTGGGATGCCGCCACAGCTTGGCTTGACAAGCAGTATGTAGGTCCGTGCCAGGGATCTGAACCCGTGAACCCTGGGCCGCCGAAGTGGAGCGCGCAAACGTAATCACAATGCCACCAGGCTCGCCCCTGAAGTATTTTAAAACAAATCTTAGACATGATCAGAAAAAAAGTTCTCGCTAGCAAACTTAAAAGTTGTAAAGACGCTTGTCTTCTCTCACTTAAACCCTGCAATATTAAAAATATTTAAAACATTAAGATATTAAACTTAATGTCTAGAATAGCTTAAGTTAGAATCAGACTTTTAGAGCTGGGACAGATATCATCTATAAACACAGACATCATCTAATTCCTTGCTATTCAAACTGTGATACTTGGGCCAGCAGCACTGGCATTACCCAGGAGCTTGTTAAAAATGCAGAACCTCAGGCCCAGCACAGACATACTGAACCAGACTCTGCAGTTTAACAAGATCCCCAGGTGACTGGCCTGCTCATTAAAGTTTGTGAAGCATGGCTGAATCTACTCCACTCAGTTGAGAAAACCGAGGCCTAGAGAGGTTAAGTGACTCTCCCAGCAGGAGTAAAACCCAGAGTATCTGACTCTGAGACCAGGTTTGTTTCCTTACATGACACACTGCCTCTCAACAAACCTGATTCCCATCACAAGACCCTCTTGGACTTTCACATCCTTCTAAAAATTAATTCAATTAATAAGTAAGTGAATTTCCTATAATTTTTTTTTAATTCATGAGAGCCTGATATTTTCCCAAATACTGTATTATATGCTGGAGCAGAATCTGTAAATTAATCAAACCTCTTCCTTCTTTGGGTAAAAGGGTAGACATTTTCAGCAAGAGTGCCTTCAAGGGGACCAATTTAATTAATTAATAGCAATGTATTTTTTCAAAGGTCAGTACTACAGTCTCCTTATGCAGAGAATATATTATTGGATGCAGCTGAAAACTTGGGCCTTTTAGCATAGGATCGATAAACGGCACTGAAAGCCAAGCTCATTTTCTAATTGGCTTCAGTAATAAAGTTCAGAAATGAGTTAAAATGCACCATGCCATCAGCAATGATAACCGAGTCTTCTTGTTACACTAAAAAGGCACTGCCTTTTTTTAATTCTAAGAAAATAAATTATGATCTTTTTAAGGAAAAGTGTGAATGAAACCTAAGACTATTAAAATTATTTTAAAAGGCAAATATTACTTTAATTATGATATCTAAATTTTTTTTACAAAAATTTTTTTTGTCATATGGGCTTCCATAGAGGCCATTCTTAATTTTCAGAAGAGAACTTTATGACACCTGAAATTCCAGAGGCTTTGCAGAACACTACTAAGAAAGCTACTGTTTACAGAATAAAGAGTTTCTGAATCTTTCAGTGGGGTGTGTTTTCTTAACAACATACACAGTGGAGGGTAAAAAAATGTCAAAACCAATAATACTCCTTTCAAGAATACTGGTAGAAGAGAAAACTGGTACACCCTTTATGGAGGGCAGTTTGGCAATATGCATTAAAAAATGAAACATGCATGCCACCTGACCCATTCCCCCTTAGGAATGTGACCTAAAGAAATAATTTAAAATCTGTGCAAAAATCTTCCTTCTAGGAGGTTCTGTGCAATACTGTTTATAATAAAAACTTCAAACAACCTAAGAATCTACAGAAAGCCAATAAATAAATAAGAGTGCATCATAAAGTACGTGGTGTTCTACTATTAACAGGATAATGTAGATCTACAATGGAATCATCTCCAAAATATATTTTTGGGTTTTAAAAAGTTAAGATCGTGGGGCCGCCCGGTGGCGCAGCGGTTTAGTCCGCGCTTGGCAGCCCGGGGTTCACGAGTTCGGATCCCGGGCGCCCGCCGACGCACTGCCTGCCAGCCATGCCGTGGCGGCGTCCCATATAAAGTGGAGGAAGATGGGCACGATGTTAGCCCAGAGCCAGTCTTCCTCAGCAAAAAGGGGAGGATTGGCGACGGATGTTAGCTCAGGGCTGGTCTTCCCCACAAAAAAAAAAAAAAAAAAAAAAGTTAAGATCATGTCTGTATACAGTAAAATCATATAATTATTAAGATACATTAAATAAAGATATTTAAATCATATTAAAGTTACTTACTATTACATATTAAATAAATATAAATTACTTATTTTATGTTGTATCTTCATGTATAGAGAGTAGAAAGAGATATGACGTTCCTCAAATGTATCAGCAGTTCTCTCTCAACAGTCGGGTTACTGTTTATTTTTACTTCCTTAATATTTTCCTGTACTGCTTGAAGTTTCTACAAAATCACATATGATATATTTACAATCAGTTTCAAAATACAATTATTTTTTTTAAGGCAAAAGTAGAAGTATAAATTCAAGACTTAGGGAGAATAAGGAAGCTTAGCAATGGAAAAAAAAAACAGCAAAATAACCTACCCATATGACTTCTACACGTCAGGTTTTTTGGAGAGTAGGGAAAAGGAGAAAGGAGAAAAAGAGCTGAAAGGGTGGGAATAATCTGCAACCTTTTAAAACCAGAGAGACGCTTGCCACTTTTACCACATCAAAAGCAGTGCAGGGGGAAGCTGCTCTTCAGTCTACCAACCCCCAAACAAAACCAGCCACACAGAGTAGTCTTAGGAGCTCACTACTCGTGATCATCCAGCTCTTGTCAAACTCAGACAATGAGCCCATTCTAAAGTCATATGGAAGTATATCACAGACCACAAAGTTTCACTGTTCTGTTCTGTAATTCCTCATTGAGGGCAGTTCTATATTTTCTTGCATGTGATGTACCAATATGGATCAGAGCTTCCCCACCCTGCTTTTTTTCTTTTTCCTGAACTTGGAACAAAAGGCAATCACACTGGTGACTCTTCACAGTGACACGAGCTCTCAGTTTTCCGATCAAAGATTACTGCAGTGAAACCGAAAAAACAGCAAAATAAGAAAACTGAACCTCAGCTCTTTGATTTATGGAGACTATAGACCTCCAGGGTGCAAGAGAAAGTTTGCCCTAGAGCTCCTAAAACTTAGATGGGAGATCCAAATACCTCCCTTTCCTAGTCTTTTAGTTTGTACCCAAGTGTCACAAGCTTTTATTTACAATGTTTATTCTGACCTTGCAACTAAAATTGGGCATTTTATTAAAACTTTTCTGAACCCATTACTCTGTGAATAATACGAGAAAAATACTCACACTGATGGAGAAAAACACTTTTGCACAGTACTGTAAATCAACTACCCTTTGCTTCCCTCCCCCTAAAGGACTGGCTTAACTACAGTAGTAAAACCCAAACACGGATCAATCTAATGACTAAGAATTGACTATGCATCCCTTCAGTAACTGAAAGTTTATTTTAGTATTTGAAACTCTGTGGTTCTTCAAACTAGAAACCTCACGAATACAGTTTGATATTGATTTTTACTAACAAATGCAACTAACACAATTTCATCCCTCATTAGGAGGGATTTAAGCCTCTTTTGACTGCCAATTTATTCAGCATTGTTGAAGCATTATCTGTATAGAGAAAAAAAAGCATACTTGTCCCTTCAAATATCAGTCATTCAATCAGCAAAGATACCTTAATTCAATGGTAAATGTCATTTAGAGCAAAAGTTTTAACTACAGGTGAAAAACGAAAAGCAAACTTTCTACTATCCTAGTATTGATCCATAATTCTTATTACTAAGGGAAGGGAAAATAATCATCCTCAAACCTTTTTTAGTTGAACCCTTCCATTAGTAGAGGAAACGAACTGATAGCAAATCAAGCTACTCTCCATAAATTCCTTTTCCTCAACAAATCAAATTCAAAGACAGGCTTAAGAAATGGGAACACAGAATGGAAGAGAAAAGAAAAGAGGACATGGTCTCCTAAGCCATATTATAGGTCAGAATCAGCTCCATTAATCTAATTGAAAGTATCCGCAAGGTTTTTCCATCAGCTAGATCAGCTCCCTCCTATTATTCATTATGATGTACTGCTTAATCCCATAAAGTCACTAAAACACAAATATTCTGGAATTATCTCAGGCAAAGAATAAAAACACAAGAAAAAAATTTTAAAACACTACTGAGTCCAACAGCTGGTCATTTTCAAAATTTATAATATTAATATATTATTAGCAGTAAGGACATTCCGCCTATATTTTGTTTCATTGTACAGCTTAAGGAAAGTGTAATGGAAATGTAAGAATCTGACAGCATTTATTAATATCTGTTTACAATTATATACTTGAAGACTAATCAAGGATTTAAGAACATCAATGATGTATCAAAAGGAACAAAATCACAAGACGTTAATCCAGCAGGAAAAGGGTGAGCTGTGTGTTCACTCTGATCTTGAGTTTATCACCAAATGAAAAATTTTAAGAATTTTATAAGGGAAGGAAAAAGGAGAAGAAAAAAGAGATACTCCGAGTGCTGCTGCCATCCTTCTTTATTTACTATTCTATCCTTTAAAAAAATACTCATATTTTTTCCCTAAAGCATTTCAAATGTGCTTACTGATTCAGTCTTAATGTTAGAGTGTCCATGAGCTATCTTTGGCCCTTCTCCTCTTCTCTATTGACATTCTCTCTCTCCCTTGGTGATCTTATTCAGTCTCAAGGATTTAAATACATGCATAATTTCTAATTCCAGCTCAGTCTTTTCTAACTCCAAACTCACACATCTAACAGCAGACTTGACCAAGGTATCTAACAGGCATCTCAAACTCAGCATGTCCAAAACTGAATTCCTGATCTACACCACCCCTCCTCCAACCTGTGCAACCCACAGTCTTCCCCATTTAAGTTGATGCAACTCCATTTTTCATTTTTCAAGTTGCTCAAGTCAAAACATTTGGAGTCGTCCTTGATCCCTCCCTCTCTCTCACAACCCATTTGGTAAGCAGATCCTATTGCTTCAATCTTCCAAATATATCCAGAAACTGATCATATCTCACCATCTGTTCTGAGCTGCCACCATCTCTTACCTAGATTACTGCAAGCTTCCTAACAGATCTCCCTGCTTCTACCCTTGTACTCCTACGATTTAGTCTTCATACAGCTGCCAGAATGATCCTTTTAAAATGAAGTCAGAGGTCTCTTCTCTGTTCAAAACCTGCAATGACTCCCCATCACCCTTAGAGTTAAAACCTAAGCCCTTTCAGTGATATGAGGCCCTTCATGATCCGGCTTCCTGTTACCCTTCTGCCCTCTCCTCCTGTTCTCCCTGCTCACTCCTCCAGGCTCCGTAGAGTTCCTTCAAGTCACCAGACAACCACCAGGGCCCCACTGAGGGCCTTGGATCTTCCTGTTCTGTTAGCCTGGAAGGCACTTATCCCAAAGATCCACTCAGCTAACTCCCTTACCTTCCTTCAAGACTTTGTTCAAAGATCACTTCTCAGTAGGCCTACCCTGTCCACCCTATTTAATATTACAACCAGCCCCCTCCCCACCAGAAAAAAAAAAAGAAAAGAACTTACCCTTGGTGAACTCATCTCACCTAGCAAAGACGGTGGAAGAAAGTACTAGAACCAGAGGGAATATATTCCCATGAGAAAATGAAATAGGAGATCAGCTGGAACCTTTTATCAAGAGCCCAGTCACGTTTACGGATTTGAAAAGAGAACTCTATATGCAAGGGACGAAGAAAAGAGGTTACCAAAAAGGATCTATACTCAGAAGGCCTGAGTCACAAGAATATAGCTGTTACACACTAATGTGAGTCTCATGGGAAAACAAAACAAAAGCATAGCAAAGCATTTCCTTACCCACACATGGCAAAAGAGAAACAGTAAGGAAATATATGCCAATTCCAGGTATATGCAAATAAATAATAATCTCTGTTCCATATACCTGTAACGGTTTGTCTCTAAGAGGCTTACCTGAGACTTGATGTTCAGCTTAAAAAAAAAAAAAAATCATCATTTTGAAATTTGACTAGCCAACCTCTGACTTCCTGAATTTAAAGTTTCAGTTTTCAAAAAGGACACCTGAAACTCCAATCTGTTTAGCACAACATAAAGTGACAAAGAGAAAAACTTGCCATTTCAAGGGGGAATGAAAAATCAACAATGTATTCCAACATGTATGGAGTACCTAAAATTTGTCAGTACCTAATATTTGAGCTGATATGGCCTCAAGAGTGTAGTGACTACAGTCAAATGAGGTACAAATATCAAACACAGGAGCATTTTTTTTCTTTTCAATATATTTATCAATTACCTTGACAATGACTACACATTCTGGAAGTTTTCCCATTCAACAACTGTACAATGAGCTTCTATTATGTGCATGGCAACTGTACTAGGTGCTGAGGGGTCACAAAGGTGAATAAGAGGTTATACTGACTAAGTGTTTCCTATGTAACCCCACACGCTGTATATTATCTCATTTTTCAACCCAGCAACTTTATGAGTTAAATACATCCCTGTTTTAAGAGATGATAAACTAAGGCTTAGAGAGTTTAAGAGGCAAAACTAGCAAGTGGTAGAGCTGGGATTTACTCTCAGGCACTCTAACCTCCAGAGCCCATGCTCTTAACTGCTGTGCTGATCTGTGTCCTTCACGTAGCTCCAAGTCTAGACGGCAGAAAGATCCGCTTAGAAACAACGTTAATACACGTGGCCAGCCCCACCTCCTTAGTGCCCAAAAGTCTACCTGACAAATAAAAACGGCAAATTGTGTAACCACAGGTAAAGAGTGCATACATTTTATACTATAGAATCACTCCCTAAAGGACAAATTTAATTTTAAATAAATAAATGGCTTGTGGTTGTATATGATTTAGGTAATGAGAGCAATTTTACAAGAAAAATAAAATAAATGAAAGTAATAGACAAAAGCAACTAACTGACTAATTTTCAGCTTCTTCCTTTCTACTCTAAAAAAGCCGCTCTGTAATAACTTCAATTTAATTACTTCAGTGACAAGACTTCCAATTCTGTCCAACTCATCTCTTTCTAACACATGGAAACAAAATCAGGTGATTCGTAATACAGCACAAAACTAAATACCACTTTAAGTATTTACCTAGAAACTGTTTTTTATAAATTCTAAATACTTAGGTAGAAAAGGCTTCCTTCTGCCTCTAAGTAAAACTTCTTTTCGCACATTAGCTGCACAAAGCTTCCTAAGACAGATGGGCAGCCTGCAACGCCTTCAGATCCTTTGTTTAGAAGGTGGCAAATGGGTCCTATTGACCATTAAAGTCAGCCAGGTTTCTGGGAAGCACTGACCCCAATAAAGCCATTATGTTTCTTCATCTTATAAGACCAGAGCAAACAAAGGAGCCAAAGCTGAAAGAAGAGAAACCAAAGGAAGATTAGACTTAAACATTCAAATCCATATCATACAAATCTGTGACACAAACAGCCCGTATTTTTCAACACTGCTGTCACAATGTTAACCTACAAAAATAAAAAGACTGACCCCACTCTGTTCTTAAAATCTTAATCACTCAACTAGGTAAAATCTCAGCAGTTGGTATGAACACAAACTGCCAATCTCCTTTAAAAAAAAATGAGGGTTCTATTCCCATGTAAAACAGGGAGCGAATGGAAGAAAATCATATTTGAACGTTGGAGACATCCCTAAATAATGGCAAAGTTTCTTCTGAAAGAAGTAGCTATGCATAGAAAACCTGAAGACTCTGTCAACTGTTAGAACTAACGAATTCAGTAAAGTTGCAGGATACAAAATCAATATTCAAAAATCAGTTGTGTTTCTACACAATAACAATGAACTATCAGAAAGTGAAATTAAGAAAACAATCCCATTCACAATTGCATCAAAAAGAATAAAATACCTGGAAATAAATTTAACCACTGAGGTGAAAGACTTGCATATTGAAAACTATGACATTAATGAAAGAAACTGAAAAAGACACAAATAAATGGAAACATATTCTGTGTCATGGTTTGGAAGAATCAAGACCGTTAAAATGTCCATACGACCCAAAGCAATCTACAGATGTAATGCAATCCCTATCAAAATTCCAATGGCATTTAAAAAGAAATAGAACAAATAATCCTAAAATTTGTACGAAACCACAAAAAACCCAGAATAGCCAAAGCAATCTTGAGAAAAAAGAACAAAGCTGAAGGCATCACAGTCCCTAATTTCAAAGTACACTACAAAGCTATAGTGATCAAAGCAGCATGGTACTGGCGTAAAAACAGACACATTGATCAATGGAAGAGAATAGAGAGCCCAGAAATAAAGCTACACTTATATGGTCAGTTAATTTACAACAAAGGAGCCAAGAACGTACAATGGGGAAAGGTCAATCTCTTCAATAAATGATGCTGGGAAAACTGGACAGCCACGTGCAAAAGAATGAAACTCAACCACTATCTTACACCATACACAAAAATTAACTCAAATGGATTAAAGACTTGAATGTTAAGCTGAAACCATAAAACTCCTAGAGGAAACAGGCAGTAGGCTCCTTGACACAGGTCTTGGTGAGGATTTTTTTAAATCTGACACCAAGAACAAAAGCAACAAAAGCAAAAAGAAACAAGTAGGACTACATCATACTAAAAAGCTTCTGCAGAGCAAAGGAAACCATCAACAAAATGAAAAGGCAACCTACTGAATGGAAGAAAATATCTGCAAATCATGTATCTGATTAGGGGTTAATATCCAAAACATATAAAGAACTCATACAACTCAACAACAAGAAAAACAAACAATCCAATTAAAAAATGGGCAGAAGATCTGAACAGACATTTTTCCAAAGAAGATGTACAGATGGCCAACAGGTAAATGAAAAGATGCTCAACATCATTAATCATCAGGGAAATGCAAATCAAAACCACAATGTCACCTCACACCTATTAGAATGGCTATTATTAAAAAGACAAGAAATAAGTGTTGGTGAGGATGTGGAGAAAAGGGAACCCTTGCACACTGCTGGTGGGAATGTAAATTAGTGCACCCACCTTGAAAAACAGCATAGAGGTTCCTCAAAAAATTAAAAATGGAAGGGCCAGCCTGGTGGTGTAGTGGTTAAGTTCGCACACTCCGCTTAGGCGGCCCGGGAGTTCGCAGGTTCGGATCCTGGGAGTGGACTTATGCACTGCTTATCAAGCCATGCTGTGGCAGCATCCCACATACAAAGTAGAGGAAGATGGGCACAGATGTTAGCCCAGGGCCAATCTTCCTCAGCAAAAAAGAGGAGGATTGGCAACAGATGTTAGCTCAGGGCTAATCTTCCTCACCAAAAAAAAAATTTTTTTAATGGGAACTATCATATGAACCAGCAATTCCACTTCCGGGTATTTATCCAAAGAAAATGAAAACACTAACTTGAAAAGATATAGGCACCTTCATGTTCACTGCAGCATTATTTACAATAGCCAAGATATGGAAACAACCTGTGTCCATTGATGGATGAATGATAAAGAAAACATGTTATGTATATACACAATGGAATATTATTCAGTCATAAAAAAAAAGAAATCTTGCCATTTGCAACATGAAGGGACCTTGAGGGCATTATGCGAAATGAAATAAGTCAGACAGAGAAAGACAAATACCACATGATCTTTCTTATATGTCAAATCTAAAAAAAAAAAAAAAGAAAGAAAACAAGCTCACAGTTACAGAGAACAGATTGCTGGTTGCCAGAGGCAGGGGGCAGGGATGGGAAAAACGGGTGAAGATGGTCAAAAGGTTAAAAAAAATTAAATTAAGAAAACAACAACAAAAGTTAAAAAAAAAAAAAGCAGCACTCAGTAAGTGGGCTCTTTAAGCTTCTCAAGCTCCTCACAAGGCAGTCCTCTTAAGACATCAACACCCCCTCCAAAGTGCCAGGACGTCCCTCCATTAGAACCCATATCAGTGAGTTTGAGATTTAAAAAAAAAAAGGAAGAATAACTAGGTGAATCTCAAGTTACTATTTAGTAAAAAAGCAGTCTCATGAGCTTTGAGAAGAATTTGTATGACCCATTTTCAGAACTTCTTTTTTGAATGTTAAATAATAATCCTAGTATCAATGATCTGAGGTAAAAAAAGTTAATTTTAAAATATAAAAGGATTACTTATGATCTCTCTTGATCTACATCCTAAATGATTTCTTGGGAAATCACCAAGAAACATGCCAACGTCTTTTATAAATAAAATTTTTAAGTTTACTAATCATATGCTCTCTAAACCAAAAATAAAATTTCTTTAATGAAAATGAAGGCTACTGTTTAATGATCAGAAGAGATTCATAATTCAGAGATCTATGATACTTTAAAGCATAATGAACTGTAGTGATAACCTTAGCCATTGTTTGTTCTCAAATCCTACATTATTTAATTTGCTCCACAGCCTCTTTTGCAAGAGAATTTGAAAATACACAAACTTTTCTTTGAGTGTCTCTTCTTTATTGATTACATCCCAGCCACAAGGAAACAAAATGAGGGCAACCCACTGCAACTCCAGATTGGCTACCGGATGACAAGAATATGTGAGGATCTAATGGAAACAAGGCAGGGGCTGTTGGAGCCCATGAATATTTCAGAAGAATAAGGAGAAAGTGTGCAGACGGGTTTGTCTGCAGCTGGCAAACAACTAAATTTCTGACCAAAGCCAAATGCTTCCTTACATAATTTATCAAGCACTTTTCAGTTCCCTTCCACTATCACCCTTTTCATTCTGTTTTTTCATTTTCCTTTTCTTCTCTTTTTTAAACATCATCATCACTTCTCTTTCAAAGTAAAACTATTATAAAAACATTTTTTCATAAAAGAACACCTGTGTGCCCTGTACCGCAGGCTGAAGCATGAATCCAGGTGTTATTACTGAAGCAAAAATGAACAAAGGAAGTGCTACAAAAGCCTAACCACCCTTTTTTAAACAAAGCAGTTTAAAAAAAGCACTAATTGCCAAGAGTTAGCAACAGCATAAATAGAAATCAACTCTACTTAGTTGTCAGAGGTGAAGACTTACCATTTCCAGAGCACACTGGTCTCTGCCTACCTCTTCAGATGTATCTTCCAACATTCTACCCTATAGTTCAGATACAAAAGCAGCTGAGTTCACTTGCAGTCTCAAGTTCTTCTAACAATACAAATAATAATAAATAAACATCTGAGCCCCTACCATGTGCCAGGCATTGTTCTAAGTATTTGGCCAGCAAATCCCAAGAGTTAGACACTATTATTATTAGGTAAAGAGAATGTAAGTAATGTGCCCAAAGCAGTCTGGTTTCAGAGATCACACTCAAACTCTGCAATACTGCCTCTCTGAAATATTAAGTCTGTATTATTTCTTTCTAATACAAATTGCTTCAAAGTCCTGCACACTACTCACAGCTTTGGCATACTATATTTAAAATCATTGCTGAAGATTATAAATCCTAACTCTGAAGTCTAAAAGCTTTAACATTGTCAAAATCAGTGTGGTAGCCCGCCTCCGAGATGGCTCTCAATGATCCCTGCCTCCTGGTATTCAGAGCCTCGTGGAGTTCCCTCTCACAGCGTAGCAGGGCTGGTCTGTGTGACCAACAGCATGAGGCAGAAATGATGGCAGGCCATTTGAGATTAGGTTATAAAAAACTGCAGCTTCCATCATGCCCTCCCACCCACCCAACTCCCCAACTCTCTCTGATCACTTGCTCTGAGGGAAGCCAGCAGCCACATCATTAGGACACACAGGGAGCGTATGGAGAGGCCCAAGCGGTGAGGAACAGAGGCCTGCTGACAACCACACAAGTGAGTTTAGAATCAGATTCTCCGCCACAAATGGGCTGGCCCCTGAGATGACTGCAGCCACCACCCCCCCAACAGCTCGATTGCAACCTTTGAGAAAGAGACTCTGAACCAGGACCACCCAGCTAAGTTGCTCCTGGATTCCTGACCCCCAGAAAGTATGCAAGGTAATAAACGCTTGTTTTCAGTCCTAAATTTTAGGATAATTTGTTCTGCAGCAATAGTTAACTAATACAGTCAAGCAGCCCTATTGACAAGCTTATTTATAAACAAAAGTGTTAAAAGAAAGAGCTTTCTAAGATTTCTAAATTTCTAAGCTGGGATAACACTGATACTTTTAATAATTAGTTACTTCCTCAAAATCTATGTCAATATAACTTTAAAAATGTTAAGCACACATAAGATTTATTTCTTGATTTAACTAGTGCATTTGGTTAATGAGACCAAGACATGTCATATTGTTTATTCAATACATAAATTGTTTGTAACTGGGATCCAAAGATTAAACAGAAAATCAATCTCACTTTTTAGAAGTGTACATAAAAGAGTCATTATCTTTAGAGACATATTATGGATGAAGTGGCATAAAATCTGGAATTTCTTTCTAAATAATTTTGTGGTGGTAGGTAAGGAGGGAGGAGAAAGAAGATGAAATAATATTGGGAGTGAGCTGATAATCAGTTGATGGGCACATGAGGGTTCACTATACCATTCTCTCTACTTTTGTATGTCTGAAATTTTCCATACTAAGGTTTTGCTTTTTTTTTTAAATTTTCTAAGCATACAAAACATACTCTATACTGAATAACTTCCTACTCTACCACCATAATCCATCAAAACTTCCACTCAGCATAGCAAGACTCCATAAAGTCAAGGTGATGTCACATAATTTATAGAAATGTATCTTACCAAAGAAAAAGGTTAATTAAACCAAAACGTGTTCTGTACTTCTTTGGATAATAAAGGGTTTTTTTTAAGTAAAACTTTATTAATGCAACATGTGCAGTTACACTTGTGGATGATTTTCAACTATCCATTAAAAAAGGATTATATCTTTTGAGTCCTTTTACATTTATGTTGTTGAGCCCTCTTGACCAAATTATGTCTTGCTTATGTGGGTGCCTTTGGTCAACTACATGTAGATAACACAGGGGTAACTAAGAAAATCTGTAATTCTCACGTGTAAAACAGCGCAAAGCTGGTCCTGTTTTCATTCAGAATGTGATTTAACTTAACATATAATGGGTTTATTATTGTTCTTTTTTAGGTATAAGTGCCCTGCTTTCCATCGAATTAAAGAGGTGGGCTCTTTTACACATGAGAATGGTTAAGTCCCTCTGTAGTGAAAGGGGCCTGGATTTGGACCCAAAAGAACCTTCCTTCTGGTTCTAATTCTGTCACTAGCAATGCAAATTTAGGCAATTCATTTAACATCTCTGAACGTGACTGCCAACTGCAAACTACGGATTGTATCTGACTTGCTATAAAAAAATATAACTTGAGCAATACCTTTACTATTAATGTTATTAAATAAAGTGAGATAAAAAGGCAATAACAAGGGTAAGAGAAATATATCAAAGTCCAAAGGTAAGAGTATAGTCTAAGATTAATAAGAAACATGTCAAGCAACACACAGAATATCTCTGGAAGTATACCCAAGAAATGATGACTACAGTTGTGTCTGGGGAAAGGAACAGGATGGCTGGGGAAGGGATGAGACATATTAACAAAATCTTTTTGTATCTTCTGAAAATGATACCACATGATAGTATCTATTTGAAAAATAATGCATAAAATTAGCAGTAACAAAAAAAAAAAAAAGACACAATCCCTGGGATTGTCTTTGAAGGTCTAAAGGAGAGTTCCAGCAACACCTTAAATCTCTTCAAAGTGTCTGAGCCTTAATCCAATCAATTATGTTAATGAGGATAATAGCTAATGTTTATTGAGCAATTACCTCCATGGTAAGCACTATACATGCATTATCAGCCAATTGGTATTCATAGTCCAGAGTAGTATCAGATGACCTGAACATTCTAGATGGAAATACCTAGAACCCAGTGCAAGCACCTGTAGACATTCACACTCATTAGAAAGCTGTTTGTTGTACAAACTCCAAAAGGTTAAAGAGCATATGGTTCCCTGCCTCGTGGCTGAATACAGATGCATTCAGAATGCACTATTAAAGCCAGTCACAAAACAACTGTGCATTTTAACCACAAACTGAAGCAGTGCAGAAAAAAGGTAAATTATTTACTAATTAATGCCCAACAAATTATCCTACCTGAAAGATAAGTCTCACCTTGTATTGTGGGCAGTTTCTATATTTTTCTTAATTATGTTATTTTTATAATTCATATTTAAAAACACAGATCCAAATTAACATGCACACATTCTTGGTTCCCTTAAAAGAAGGAAGGGAGGGAGGGAGGGAGGGAGGAGAAAGGGGGAGAAAGAATGCATGAGTTATGTCTATAAACAGAGGTAAGTGTGACATTATGGAAAGAACATACCACTCTGGGTCTGAAGCTTTGAATTCAAGTTCTAGCTCCACTACTTGCTTGCACACATATCCTTTAACATAGTTAATCACTACTATCATGATAAGATGTGGAGAAAGTGGTATTAATCCTCCTTGCCATAAAGGAGAGTAAAGTCATACCAGTACCATCACTACCACAAATCCAAAATTGACCTCACCTTTGGAAACTTATCTCCTCTTATGTTCCTTCCTTCTATGAATGACATTATCATATCCCTGTTGCCTGGGCCCAACATCTCAGTCATGTGCACCTTTAACCTCACATAAAATAAAGTTATTACCCAGAGCAATTCATCTAATGTCTATCCTATCTCTTATAGCCATCCTCTCTTCTTTACTCCCATTCTCCTAATTCAGGCCATTCCCCTCTAGTTTGTTTTACAGAACAACCTCCTAATTGGTTTCCCCACTTCTAGTCTCTTCCCAGTTCCATTGTACACCTCTCATTCAGAGTGATATTCCTAAAGCATAGCTCTGAGCATGCCATCCCCTTGTTCAAAACCTTATAGGGGCTCTTTTCTGTCTTTCAAAAGGCCCTGTACACAATCTAGCTATCAAGTGGGTTACTTCCCAGCAGTGACTTCCCTTCCTCTTCCATTGTGAAACAGCCCTGCAGTTTCCATCCCAAACTGCTCTCTACACAGTTTAATCCCATTTTTCTTGCCACACTGATGGTTCAAGGATGAGCCTCAGGGAAGTGTGACCTAAAGTGGTCTAATCACAGCAAAGATCCAGATTTTTGTTTCAGGACATGAGTGAGGAGTGGAGGAGAAAAGTTAAACCTCTTCTAGGGAAGGGGTAACGAGCAAATGTGAAGGCTGAACTACTGCCGCCATTTTACTACCATGAAGTAAGCGTGCCTGAAGAGGAAGTTGACATTGGGGATAGATGGAGCATAAAGCACTGCAGTGAAATGGAGCTAGAGCTCTGCTCAAATTATACCCGAACACCGCCCCCCCCCCCGAAAAATACGTTATGTGAACTAGCCAAATTCATTTTTTCTTAGGTCCTCTTTGACCTATAACCACAAGCCTTCTAACTGACAGAAAAATCCTCCAAAAGCTAGATTCAACCTCTCTTCCCAACTCATCTTCCACTCCATGAAATGCTCAACACAGGCTAGTCTACGATGTGTGATGTGTACATCTGGTTCTAGAAACAAAAAGTAGGAGCAGAGATCTGGGCATAAATCAACCCCTCATTTCCCCAGTTTGCCCTTCTACTTTCTTTTGTGATTATGTTATATTCTCCAAAAACTTTTTAAAGAACCAATGTACTTAGAGCAACTAAAATTCACCTCAATTCAGCCCATCATAAAAATAACAGAAACAAAAATGCAAATAATATCTCTCCAGATAAGAACTACACAAATAATACCTCTCCAGATAAGAACTACCTAGAGTTCTCCTCCTCTAAAAAAATTTGTTTTCTTTTTTGGAGAAATAGTTTCAGTTACTGAAAAATATTTTATTTTATTTTTTGCGAGGAAGACCAGCCCTGAGCTAACATCCACTGCCGATCCTCCTCTTTTTGCTGAGGAAGACTGGCCCTGGGCTAACATCCGTGCCCATCTTCCTCCACTTTATATGGGACGCCGCCACGGCAGAGCTGACAAGCAGTGTGTTGGCGGGCACCCGGGATCCGAACCTGTGAGAACCCGGCTGCCAAAGTGCGAACTTAACTGCTGCGCCACCAGGCGACCCCCTGAAAAAAATTTTAGACTGCACTGTTATTACTAACAAAAGTCATATCCACATCAGTAAGTTGATAGGTTTAAAGAAAATGAGAGAAGCACATCTTTCCTTGTATAAGTTTTCCCAATTACTATGACAAATATCCCTTCTTTGGTTTCTTAAGGTCTTTGTTTGGTTTAAACATATGAAACTCATAGTAAGTGTATTTTAGGAGGAAAGTCATTTAGAGAGGGATCTAAAGGCACCAACAGCCAAAACACTGCAAGACAATCAAAAGATTGTCCCTGTTCTTATTATCCTGCTACATGAAAAGGAAAACTGCAGGCATTCTCTGCCTTCTCTGCAGCTAGTGCCAGCAGTGGCCATGACATGTTTATACAGCCCCTGCATGGGAGACAGGAAGGGAGCTGTGAGGGACAAGTGTCAGGGCTGCTGCTGCTGCTTCTGGATTCACCCTCCCTAAAATATTACTCTCTCTCGGCAACCTGAAGAGAGACAACCAGATTTTCCATCCGAGGTTTCTTATACACCTAAACATACTTCCATTCTGCTATGTGACTACAAATAAATCAGATTCCCAGTAAGACAGAGACCAAGAGTTTATCTTACTTGTTACTGAACTGCCTCTTATGCTGACTAGCTTCTCTTTCCTCTGTCTTCCCATCTCATTTGTCACCAGTGCTTTCCCCTTTCTTTTCCATAATGGGAAAAAAAAATTTTTAATAGATTATTTTAGCATTAAACTCCTGAGATTCAAAGCTATTCTTTTGTTTCCTGTTAATTACTGAGAGTACAGAGGATTTTGGTTAAGAAAAAAAAAATGTGTTGCAAGTACTAAGGATTTTAAGGATTTAATTTTTATCCCTCAAAGTAAATACCTGAGATAAACAACTCCATTTTATTTATTCACTCACTCTTTCAATCAATAATTATTTACGGAGGTCTTTACAGATAAATACTAAATCAGTGGCAATGACTTAGACAAAAAAAATTCTACGTGCTTCTCGGATTATTGCTCAGCTCATTTAACCACAACATCTCAGTAAAATGGTCACTCTGGCTTCTAATTAGTGACCAGAAATCAGAACTTCTATTTTTATTTTAAATTTCACCCCCTTTGGGATAACAGGTGATTGCTGTTTTCTTTAATGCAATCCTGTATTCCCCAGTTTTTAAATTCAGCATGTATTATTTTTATAATTTAAAAGCCAGAATTTTTTTAAAAAGCACTTACTGCCGTTTATTACTTCAAACCAATTATATTTATCCTCACTGCTCGTGGAATATTCAGTAGCAGGAAGTGCCATGTAAACCAAAGTCCTAAAGCTTCATTAGTATAAATCCTTCTGACAGTGTGTAAAACAGACATTCCTCAGGAAATCCTACTAAAATGTCTGAAAGAGAGCAAATGCTTAGTTTTCCGGATAAACTTGAAGATAGTGTGCCAAACAATAATAAAATACATAGATACTCTCAAAACCTTTATTGAAACAAATTTTACCCTCTTTCCCCCAAAAAACTCTTACACAAACTACTAACAAGTAGCAAAATGAAATGAGTTCATCTCCTTTTGTCTGTCCCTGATTCTCTTCCTACTCTTTTAGGCATCTGGTAAGGTGTCTAGAAAGTGTTTATTATAAGATAAGCAGGTTAAAGCATTGATTCTTTCTAAAAGTATTCGATTTGTTGCTCTTGCAAGACACCCTCTGAATCCAGATTTTGACTTCTCATTCCTAAGGAGACAACAATGGGGAGTAAACAGTTGGGTCTCTCTGGGGTTCCCTTATCCTGGAAAGCTCTAGCCTCTCCCTAAATAAGTGACATTGCTTTATGATATTTTACTCCAAATAAAAAAACATATTTAGTCAGATACACCCTCACAAAACTTTCCTATTAGAAAATATATAAATACTTTGGAAAGTATTAAGAAAAAAATAGACTTAAAAAAAAAAACATTTACACAACTGCCCACAGCTAAATCTGAATGTTCTCAATTCTAAGAACATCTTTTAAGGAAGCTTAAAGCTTTCTGTTGCCGTGTAAGGAAACCTGGGTTGACTGGAGAGAAGCTCACAGGCCCATAAGCTCATCACAAAGCGGCAGGGTCAAAAGGCAGAGGTCGGGTAACAGGGTACAAAATAGTTCCCACACTTGAGAGAAGACTACATCTCATTATTTCAGAAGACATTAAAAACTATTCAGTTGTATTTACTAAAATAATACGACTATTTACACTCTCTGTAAGTCCCAAGGCAAATCTGAATTTTACAAAAGAATTTCTTACTTTTAAGAGCAAGCAATTTTAAGAAGTTACCTCTTTCTTTCCCCTACATTTGAAAAAAGCACCAATCTCTCTCCCACACATACACCAATACTTCAGCTGTCCCTCAGAGACTGATTTTCAGATAAAAGCTGTCACCTGATCTATTCAACAGAGTTCAATGGGGCAGAGAAATAAATACTAAATGTGCATACATGTCAACAGACATTTCACATCAAGGCCTCAGGACCCTAATGATTCAAAAGGTATGTCTACTTCTTAGCCTTATGGCCACATTCAGAAAAAGCTCAATTTTTACTCCTGCTTAGAAGAGATTTCATTCCAGGAAGAGTGAACATGATTTTGTTAAACTTTCAGTAGGCGCAACATTTTTGTGGAGACTATAATGACTCCTCCAGCAGGCAATTAAATCTGTGGGGGCTCCAGGGTCTAGGTCATTTGTCTGGACATCCCTGTACCATTTGTCACACTCTAACTATAAAATCTGTGTTCCAAGTAGAAGAGAGGGTGATAGTGAGATCAAATGAGATCAGGAAAAGAGGATTTTGGAGTAATAGATGTGGGTTTAATTTTTTGTTTTCCACCACCTTCTACCCTCCATACATATACTCCCCACTGGCCCCTGCCACCAGGGACAAGATGGTTTACAAGTGGTTCACAGTAAATGAGGGCTGTCGGTCCTTCACTACGAGGAATACACAAGATTTTACATTTGAGCACACACAGCTTTCATGTATTTATTTAAAATCAAATTGTGACTAGGGCTTCCAATGGAAAAATAAGCACTGCCAGACAGGAGTGAGAACAACTAAACAAAATAACCTATTTTAGCCTAATCACCTCAGTGGTACCAACGCTTGTATTTTAATAAACCGTGAAATCACAGTCATTGTTCTCATGAACAATGGCACGAGGCAAATGAAGTCAAGTAGGAAAGCTCCTTTTCCTGGAGCTGAGCCAGAATATTTTGAAATCCAGACAAAAGTTTATAAAGAAAAAGAACACACTTCAGACAGGACATGGGTGACATTTTTAAACAATCTGTTATCTTCAGCCATTTAAATTTCCTTAACGGTTAGGGTTAAACTTAAAGTGAAGCGAAATTAACCTAGAAAATGAAACAAAACACTGTGGTCCTAAAAGGGAATAATCCATAAGCTTTAAATCCATGAGTCCTAAATTCCTACTGCTCAAACGATTCTTATTAAAGTCAATATCTCATTCTCATGGAATTTCAGCTGATATGCTGGTGCTGATTCTTATGACAGGGAGGACTTGCATGTCAGGAACTGTAAAAGAACAGGAGATGCTCACTCCCCCTCAAAACAATTCATGTCTCATCTGCCCAGGGGGAAACAATCCCTCCTTGCTATTTTAGTCCTGATCTACAGCAAAAAAAAAAAAAAAAAAAGAGAGAGAGAGACAAATTTAATATACAGAAAGAATATTGTTGATTTGCAGATTGTCCCTGTTTTCTCAAAGGACCAGGAGAGAAGGAAAAGGAAGGAAACTGAAGGGATACTAGAAATAGAAAGTATTAAACCTGAAAAGCTGTGGGAAATACGAAAGTCTTCCCAGTTTCTGCTGGGGATGAAGGTAACTGGAGGATTTAGTTAGGCATTAGAATTTCTTCACTATGAGGTTTTAATGACCCTGGAAATTTTTGCCCGAAAGAATATTTCTTTTTCCATAAGTTTTTATAGATAATTACATATCACTTCTACACTAATGTTTCCTCAACCTACAGAATAATTTTTTGTGTTAAATAAATGACAGTAAGAGTGTGTTGTACTAGAAAATAGGAAGACAGGAAGGGGCAAGAAAACTGGTCTTCAAAGCAGAAACCTGGACTCTCCTGGTGTCAGCAGGAGAAAATGATGCCAAACAGGTGGATTTACATCACAAGGCCTCTGGGATCTAGCAAACAGACTCCTTAAAATTATCTTTCAACTGGTTTCACAGTTTAAAACCTAGAGGTCCACGAGCTATATCTAAGGATTCGGCACGCCAGTCATCACAGCAGGGCTGAACTTAAAAAGATTCTACAATTCTAAAATTATAATTCCACCTCATATTTTTATTGCACTCTATAGTTTAAAAGCTCTTTCCAAGACACCATCACATTTTATAATTGAGAAAAGTGTCTAGAAACAATCTAGATCAGTGTTAAGTGTTGAGAAACATACTCCCAAGGGTGTCCTCAGATTATGATCAAAATTTTTAAAAAATCTACAGGGAAGGGAAGCAAATAGACTACTTTTGCAGTGGTACTCCTAAGGGAATATGAATATGTGAAAACTGTTCACAGCTCATCAGTAACAGATTAACAAGACAGAGTTCCCATTACATGTGGGGCTATCCACAACTACTGGTATGACGCACGTGCCACATCTTTCTCTTCCGTCCAATAAAAGCACACAGGAACGGAACTGAATGAGACGACATCATTAAAGGGAAGACCTTGAATCCATTCCACTTCTATCATTTACAACCTCGGTATTTTAACTATTGTTAATAATTACTTGTGACCCAGCTCACAAATGGCAGGCCTGCTAATGTGTCACCACCCAGCAGTTAGTGGTGGAGCAGCTGGAGGACCTGGAGGGGCAGCAGGGCATAGTGGAAGAGGCTCCGCTTTGGAGTCAGGCTGGGATGCAATCCCAGCTTGGCCTTTCCTGTCCCTGTGACTTTGAGCAACAACTCAATGAACCTCAGCCTCCTCATCTGTTAAGTGAGGAAAGTAATACCTTCAAGTTATTGTGAGGACTAAAGACAATGTTCATAAATCACCAACTACAGTTCATGACCCAATAAACGTTAGCTACTTTCATAGCTCATCGTATAAAAGTGATTTCCCGGAGCTACTTCTGACTTAATGGTGCCAGTACATATCTTTGAAAGTCATTTAAAGAAAGCATTATTTCAAAAATAGCTTTCTATACCAGGGATGTATACAAATTTATAAAAGAAAAATAAAAGGTATTAACTCGAGAAGTCCATGTTAATTAAAACAGTTAACAGTATCTGATTTAGAATAAAGCTAGTAAAAGTCATGGATTCTTGGGAAAAGTGCAGGGATGTCTGAGAAAGCAACTGTTCCATGTTCTTCTATCCTCATGATGTGCTGTCTCAGCAGTATATAAAATACTTCTACTTTTATTCCTAGAATTCTCAGTTCTTACCTCCTTATACTCAGCCAACCATCTCTGTATTTTGTTTGAAAAGTAATGTGGAAAAGACAGTCTCATGCTGAAAATTTGGGAATCTCTGGCTAAAAGGTCTTTAGATGGTGCCATCTTAAAAGTCAAGCCTTAGGAGGAACAGAACAGTATACAAGGTACAATAAAGATAAAGCATAAATGGAAAAAATATATATAAAGGACTAAAGTTTATAGAAACAAAGAGAACTGTCCTGGCTGACCATGCCCCCAAACCGATGAGAATACCCAGGAAGAAGGAAACCGTGAATGCAGCTTCCTAAGACTTTTCTCTAAAACCACAACTGAAGCTACAAGTGTTCCTAGGACAACCACTTCCTGAATTTCATGATCATACCCACCATTTATGTGCTCATCACTTGGCACTAGTTTATAAATCAATAAGACATGTTGTTTGCTAAAAAAAAACAAAGCCTTGCTGTTACCTGCACACTTGCTTGCATAAAGCTGGTGTACAAAAAAAAGTATTAATTTTATCATAGCTTATTTCAAGAGGGAGGAATAGGCTAATAAATATTATAGACACAAGAAATTTTAGTATCTCTCCACAAAGCTGATATACACCTTTTGAAAAATTTAATCATTCATCCACTCTCTTGCTTTTTCTTCAATCTCAAGGTTCTCATTTAAAAAAAAACTCCAGCTTCCATTTTAGAGGTTAAAAACCCACACATAAATCAAATATACTAACTTTTGTTATCTGTAACAAAAGGAAAAGTTATACTTTTGTCCATTTCAAATTATCTCTTTCATTTACTCACACAGCCTATTTGAGTCCCTGTTATGGGCCAGGCCCTGTTTCAGTCACTAGTTTAGAGACAACGGTCCTGCCTTCTAGAAGCCAACAATCTAACGGGAAAGACTAATATTAAAAAATAAAAGTAAATAAATGTATTTACAGTATATTGTCAGGTACTAATAAATGCTATGAAGAAAATAAAGTAGGTGACTGGCAAGTGGGGAAGGTAGGGGGAAGGTAGGGGGAAGGACACGATTTTATGCAGGATGGTGTGAGAAGGCCTCTCTGAGGAGCTAACACTTGTGCAGAGACCTCAACGATGAGAAGAAGCCAATCTCACAAAGATGTAGGGCTGCACTGTCCAACAGGGTAGCCACTAGCCACATGGAGCTACTGAACATTTGAAATGTGGTTAGTCCAAATTCAGATGTGCTGTAAGTAGAAAATACACACTGGATTTTGAAGATTTAGTAAGAAAAAAAGAACGTTAAATATCTCAGTAATAATTTTTACGTTGATTATACGTTGAAATATCCTAGATACATAAGTAAAATATGTCATTAAAATTAATATCACCTGTTTCTTTTTACCAATTGTGGCAACTAGAAAATTTAAAATTACAAATGTGTCTCACATTATATTTGTAATGGATGATGACGGTCTAGGAGAAGAGGATTCCAGGTAGAAAAAAAGAAGATGAACAGGTCATGAGACAAGAAGAAGCTTGCTGTGTTTAAGGACTTGCAAGAAAACCAAAGTAGCTGGAAAGAGTGATCCAGTCAGAAAAGGTTGGAAAGGTAGGCAGAGACCAGATCATGAAGAGCTCTGCAAACCAGGGTGCTACAGACTGCATATCTGTGTCCTCCCCAAAATTCATATGTTGAAATTTAATCCACAATGTGATGACATTTGGAGGTAGGGCCTTTGCAGGTGATTAGGTCGAGAGGGTAGAGACCTCATGAATGGGATTGGTGCCCTTATAAAAGAGATCTCAGAGAGCTCCCTCATCCCTTCCACATAAGACAGCCATCTATGAACCAGGAAGAGGGCCCTCCCCAGACACCAGATCTGCCAGCACCTTGATCTTGGACTTCCCAGCCTCCAAAGCTGTGAGAAATAAATTTCTATTGTTTATAAGACACCTACTCCATGGTATTCTGTTACAGGAGCCCGAACAAACTAAAATATAGGGTAACGAGTTTGAATCTTAACACAAAGAAGCTATTGAAGAATTTTAAGTGGCAAATAATTATTCTAAGATCCCATTGGCTATTTTGCAGAGAACTGGCAGTATCATCCATACTGCTAGAATACAGACTTCTAGAGATTATCTAACACAGTAATTTCAAACAGGGGTGCCTGGGTCCCTGAGAGTCCATGCAGACCACAACCGAGAGTCCATGAACTGATACTAACACTTTAATAAGGTTATTAAAAACTGCACCTTTCCTGTAGAGGGAACGGCATAGACTAATTGATTTTTTTACCTTTCCTTGTGGCTGAAATTATAGTTACCTGATCAGTGCTCACGTGGTATATGTGGTAGATACCGGTCCTCATGGTCTATGTCATTTAGGATTAATTTCGTTTAAAACTATCAACTCACTTAAGGACAAGTAACAATTTATGCTAAGAAAAGACAGATGATAAAACCCAGTAAGAAGAGCAAAGAAGTTAAAAAAAGTTGAAAGTGGTATTTTTATTTATGTAGTAAGTGCCTTATATTTATATAGTAATATCTTATCTTTATAAACATTCATTAATAAAAACAACATCAATTATATGCTTTTCTAATTTTTTGATAAATGAATGAAGGAATGTATGCAGGAGACATTATCAATGCTGGCCAGAAGAAGAGACAAGCTAGGTCAGGTTATAAAGGTGGTAAAGATCAGCAGTCTCCCTCTTAATATCTTTCCTATAGAGAAGAGTTCAGAGAGAATCTCATTTGGTTGTACGGTTATCCATGTGGGGTCTATATACTGGTAGACTTTACAATCTATAAGATCATGTTATTAAGGAGGCAGCAAACGCAGTGCTTATGGGCATGGATGGGTCACGTCAGACAGACTTTCCATCCAGGTTTCTCAATTCGATGAACCGAGGTAAGGTACTTAAACTCTCTCGCCTCAGTTTCCTCATCTGTAAAACAGAGAAAATAGTGCCACCTCCTAAGGTTGTCGTCAGGATTAAATGAGATAATGACTCTGAAGCATTTAGCACCGTGCTTGGTATGTGGAAAGCACTGAATAAATGTTATTTTATTACTACTGTTTCATTGTAGATTCTTACAGAATGGTTACTGTCACCTATATACTCCACAACCTGGCACACCAGAAGCATTTAACATTAAGTAATCAATCCAAAGTATAATGGATAGTTATGGCTCTACCAAAAACAAAATTTAGGTCATTATCAACAAAAAATGTTAAGAATCTGGATAAATGGCACTTGTTTCCTAAAGCACCTTATGTAGGAACTATGTCTACCCTTCAACAAAATATAGAAGGGGAAAATGTTTTCTTCCATATGGAACTTCATGGAATTGATAACAAATGATGCACTGTATTCCAGACACTAACTTTATTACTCCAAGAGTGTCTGTGACCGGCAGTAGGATACACTCAGGAATTTCAGAACAGTCTGTCCTACCCTCAGCAGCAGATATTACGTGCACTCCTCCAGCTTCCTTTATCTCTCTCAGTCCCCTTTCTTTCCCTTTCTCTTGATATTTTCTCCTCCTCCAAAGACACTTATGTCCCTCTCTCCTCTCCCTGCCCATCTCATCTCTGGTCTTCTGAGTTCCCTATGCTGGTATGTGCTGCATTAACAAACGGAGCAGCCGCCTGAGCCCTGGGGTGATCACAGGAGTTGAGCTGCACTCACAATTGGGCCATTTTCACTATAACGAGTTTTACTCGCAGTGGATTTTTAAAACCAAGAAATCCAGTTATCACTAAACCACAGCCATCAGACCTTGAATCTTCTTTGGCTTCATTAGAACGGAGGCTAATCCTTGTATTACTCCTTCCCCAGTCCCCCAGTTACCAGGCCAGACTTTCTAAACTCCCAACCATAATCTACTGTGGGCCAAGTATGTCAACAAAGCTGATTACTGAGGCACTACCAATGGTGGTCACATCAGCAGCTCCCACCCCACCCAAGCCTGTACCCCTGGCCACTGTTTCTGAAAGACATACTTTAGCACAGTCTTGACTACGACATTCAGTCTGAAATAAGGGCAAGAAATGCTTGCTGAACTCAAGTCAAGCTCATCTTTTTTCTGAGCTTCAATAAAATAACAATGCAGCATGGTGTAGTAGAACAACCGGGCTCCTGAGTCTGGCATCTGCTGCCGGTCAAATGTGATCTCTGAGAGGACACTAATCTCTCTGCCTTGGTTTCTTCACTGTAAATGATGTCTAAGCCCCCTTCCAGAATACTCTGTCAGTCTAACTAAATTTTATATTTGGATTTAGATCATGGTCTCCACTGCCTCTAAACTCTTCTGGAAACCACACCCAAGACAACCAAAGCTAAAAATAGCTAGAGGCACCAAGGAACAGATCTAAACAAAGGCCTGAGGCAGGATCTCACCCATCAGACTTCAACAGCTATCAGCAGGACTGAATCCAGGCTACCATGGGAACGCCTTAAGAATATTCAGGTCATCACACAATTTGTAGATTCATATGTAAACTTTATATTCATTCACTTATTAAACACTATGTACAATGTATAAGCTACTATGAAAGAGAGAGGCAAAGACTCTTTCCTTTTGGGGGCTTGCATATTTACATGACTTAAATAAAGGTCTAATTATGTCCTTCATTTTTCCATTGCCTAAAAGATTTGTTGCTGTAAATCAAGCCACGTAAGTTCCTACAACTAGGTCTTGGAGGAAATGAGAGCCACAAAAGAAAATTTCAAAATGACATCTGCCTTCCTTCACATCAACTAATTCCAACAACTTACTTCTATTTACACCTCCTTTCTTCTTTACGCAATAAAGAATCCAGTTGGAAACCTTTTTCTTATCTTTAACATTTAAAGGAAATTTAAACATTTCTGCTTTAACATTTAAAGGACATTTCTGTTTATGGATAAAATGCATCTTGAAAATACACAGTGAGTAGGAGAGCACAAGAGCTAAGATGTGGTGGAAAAAGAACAATAGGTAATACCAGTACATACATACATTTGCGTGTGTGTGTGTGTGTTGGTAAAGATGGGCTTTACTGGGAGAAATGTCTAAAAACAATCTAAAGCCTTGATAACTTTATCATAAGGTCTTAAGTCTATTTAATTGTTACTCCATCATATGGTTTGTGTCCTTAATTTGATTTCAATGTCCCACCACCTGCAAAGTGTGACTTCTAAGAACAATCACATGTTAAGAATAAGTCTATAAAGCAATTGGTAGAATTTATGTTTAATAGAAGTCAATTAAGACCTTCTACAAGCAGGGTGACAACTTGCTTGGAAACAGTGTGATAAATATAGATCAATCCCAGAAAAGTAAAATAGAAACTGAACTATCGTTAACTTTGAAATTAATGCAGCAAAACAGAAACAACCTGCTGACTAATTTGCCTAAGTCACCAGCCTTGTTTCCTGATCCCCAAATGTAGCTCTATGGAAATAGTCAAGCAGATTGTTAGTTGGGAACATGATACTACATTCTCCTGCTTTCCTCTCATCTCACTGGCCGCACTTCTTAATTTCCTTGGTTGTTTCCTCCTCATCCTCCCACCTTTGAATGTTGGAGTATCTCCAGGACTCAGTTCTTGAGCCTCTTCTCTTTCCTATCTACACTCACTCTCTGGGTGATGTCACCCAATTTCACGGCTGTAAATTTACATCTAAATACAAATTTAGACCCCTGAGAGACATCCTGCCTACTTGATACCTCCATTTGAATGTCTAATGGGCACCTCAAACTTAACATGCCCAAAACTGAACTAATCTTCTCCAGCCTGCTTCTCCATCAGTCTTCCTATTTCAGTGACTAGAGAAGCTTATCATTGTTTAGGCCAAAAATCTTGGAGTCATCTTTGATCACTTTCTTTGAATATGAATAGCATACCCAATTCATCAGCAAGTCCTGCTGGTTCTACCTTCAAAATATATCCAGGGGCTGGCCGGGTGGCATAGTGGCTAAGTTCCCACACTCCACTTCAGTGGCCTGGGGTTCACGGGTTTGGATCCTGGGTGCAGACCTACACACAGCTTCAAGCCATGCTGTGGAGGCATTCCACATACAAAACAGAAGAAGATTGGCACAGATGTTAGCTCAGGGCCAATCTTCCTCACCAAAAAAAAAATATACACACACACACACACACACACACATCCAACTTCTCACCACTTCACTGGTACTGCCTTGGTCCAAGCCGCCAACATCTCTCACCTCAAATGGTGGAAGAGGCTCCTAACTGGTCTCTGCTCTATCCTTGTCCTGATATAGTCTAGTCAACATGGCGGCCACAGCAATCATTTTAGAAGGTACATCAGATCTCGTCATTACACTGCTCAAAACCTTCTAGTGGTTTCCCATCTCATAGTAAAAGCCTAACAATTGTCTATGAGGCCCTACACAATCTCCCCTACCCTTTCTCTACGATCATATCTACCACTCTCCCCGTAACTCAGCTCCAGCCACACTGGCCTCCTTGCTGTTATCTGCACAAACTAGGCACTCTGTTACCTCAGGTCTTTGCAACACATAGAGACTTTCAAAACTGCTCAATGAATGAATGATACTGAAATATTAACAGGCAAAACTGGTGTTACCTCAAGACACCAAGTACTACGAAGAATAGAAACCCTAAATAATTACCTATACTCACACACAGTATTGCAAAAAACAGAAGCCAGTTTGTTTCTAAAAAAATGCATTAAAAATTAAACGTTTACTGTTTAATTTTGTTAAAGCCATTTGCATTGTGCCTAAAGAGTCCCAGAGCACACCTATAGGTGCTGTTTTAGCTTTACTAGGCATATACACTTGAGATGGAAGAGAGAAAAATATAAGCTTTTTCCTTCATCAGTCAGCACTGACAGAAGGCCTCCAGGTGAGCTGCTGCCACAAATGTTTAGGATGTTAAGGGAAAACGGATTCCAGAAAAATAAAATAATCCCTCCACCAATCCCAAAAGACAAATCTCTCCAAATCCCTCTGCAGACATTTTTTCTAACTTCATATTCCTTAACAAAGCCATTCTTAATATGTACATGAAATCTTAGTTGAAGAAATGTGATTACATAATTACACATACAGAAAAATCTGGTACTCATCCCTCTTTCCCAAAAAAATTTTAACTAAAACTAGACTTATAGTTTGTGTTGAAAATATTTTACTGTGAAACTGACTTAACATACTCAACTAAGACGTGGGTTGATGGGTACTGTATTTAAGGCTGAACAGTTTTGTTTACTATTGTTTATTATTTAATAAGTTCTTCCCAGTCCCCCTCCCAAACGGAAAAGAAAAAAAAAACACACTGGTGCAATCAATAAGGAATGCTATGTCCAAAAGAAGCTGTTTTGAAAGGCTATGACCTAAGTGCTTAACACTGCCACAGATAAAGTTCGGGCAGTAGATGTCACTTGTCTCACCCATTTAAAAAAAAAATCAAGAGTCAGATCCCAAGGCAAGCAGAAACAGGCGTGAAAAATGCAATCAGTCGTTTCTCCCCCGGCCTCCTCTCGACACTGCGCACTCATCTCCCCCCCACCCATCATCCTTTAACGGCCCCTATTCCCAGCGTCGGTTCCCAGCTCAGCCCTGCACTGCGCCATCAAATGAGTCAAGAGGAGGGACCGGTGCCCCTCCAGGAAAACCCAGGCAGTAACACACGGTGCGCCCAACGGAGGGGAAAATATCCAACTCCTTCAATTCGGGAACAGTGGAGGCAGTGACAACAAAGCGTCGTGCCGGGTCCCGAGCGTTCAAAGGTCCCCGCCAGCTCCCGTGACACTGCCAAATCGACCAGATTCCAAAAGGTGACTCGACCGTCATCGCAACACTCGAGGCAGGAGGCGGTGCAGACCGGGAACAGTCAAGGATGAAGTCCAACTAGCCTCCCGCCCTGCGCTCGCCCCGCGGGGCCACCACCTCCTCGGTGGGCGCGAACCCGCAGCCCAGGGGTCCCGGACGCCCCTCCCACGAGGGGGCCCGAAAGCCGCGTCACGTGCCGGGGCTGAAACTTCGCAGCCGGGCGGAGAGGGTGGGGGGGTGGCACACAGGGGACCGCAGCAAGGCCGGGAGTCCATGCGCCCGGTGACTCACGGCCGCCTCCGCGTGCAGCTGCAGGCGAGGGGGCCGGCATGCCGGGTGCGGGCCGTGCCCTCGGGGCCGCCCCCGCCCCTACCCCTACCCCTACCCCCGCGCCCGTTATTAATAACCCTGCGCCGGGGAGGCGAGAGCCCCCGGCGGGCGCCATCCGAGGCGCGGCGCCCGCGGGCTCAGCAGCGCACCCTGCACGCGGAATAAATAACAATGTCATTAAATCGCCGCCCGAGCGCCCGTCCGGCTGGGGAGCGGGCGCCGCCGGGAGCCGACTTTGTCTGGAGCCCGCCTCCCGCGCGTCCCCGAGGGGACCCCCCGCGCCGCCGAAGCCCGGCCTTACCCGCCAGCTCGTCGGGCTCCAGCCCGCTGTCCGCATCGATCCCGCACAGCACGAAGTAGTGCGCGAAGCGGCAGGCGGCCGGGGAGGAGCCCGAGCCCGGGCCGGGCGCCGCGCCGCTCCCGCTCATCCCGGCCGCGCTGCTCCCGCCGCCGCCGCCGCTCGAGAAGCCTCGCTGCCGAGGCGGCCGCTCCAGCTGCGGTCTCTGCGCGCCCGTCCTAGGGCGACACCGGCGCGCCCATGGCCGCGCAGCCGCCGGTCGTCACCGCAGCCTCGCTCCGAGCTCGGCGCCGGGGAAGCGGCCGCGGGCTCGCGCCCAGGGCGTCCCGCTCCCGGTCCCCGGAGGGGGAGGGGCGCGCAGGGGGAGTGTCGGCGTGAGAGGCCCGCGCCGCCGCGGCTGGCGCCCGCAGGTCAGCTGAGCGCCGCTCCGGCTGTGGGAGCGCGGGGAGGGCGGGGGCGCCAAGGAGCGGCGCGTGGGGCGGGCTGGCGGCGCGCGCTCGCGAGGGGCGGGAGCGCGCGTTTCGGCCGTGCGCGCGCGCCTAGCGGGCTCTGAGGGAGCGCCCGGCACCGGCGGGATTCGTGCCCGCCGGGGGCGACCCCACACACGCCTCCAGGCCTCGGCCAACCGGCCAGAGGCTTAGCTGCACAGCCAGATTCTGTCTGCTAAAGAGGATGCTACCTATCCTAATTTTTTATAAAAAGGCAGCTTTGGGGAAGGTTAACAGTCGCTCTAAGATCATTTCCCACAACGGTCTGGACCATCAATGTCTTTTACACCGTGACATGTACAGATACCTATCTCATTTTAAGATCCTGGTCCTTGAATCCTTGCCCCAGCCCTACCCGCATTCACAAGCCATCCTTCCTCAGTGAATTGGTGACAACTCAACAGTGAGGGGGGAAAAAAACTCAGTATCCACAAGCGTTGAGACTTCTGAAAGGACTGCAACTGCCAATCCACCCCCCGCCCCATTCTGTAATTTATCCTGACATTTTCCAGGTCAGTGTAAAGTACCCAAAGCGCTCCAGTTCCCCAGCCCTGAACTCGTTTCATATTATCAGCTCTCCTGCGCGTGCAATCGGAGGCTGATAAAGCAACAGGAATTAGACCCTGAACTCCACTGCTCACAAGCCATGGCTTTCTTACTCCGCTCTTTCCTCTGATTTTCTTTTGTTCCCAAGGAGCTCACCAACCAATTCTTATTCCTTTGAAAGGTGAAAAAGAATCGATTCCATCTTCACATCGTCATCCCTTCCACACCACTCTCCACTCTCTTCTTTCGGGATTTGGGTATAAGGGATGAACACCACTAGTAGACACACAAGCAAACCTTACAGGGAGGTGGACTGAGAGAATGAACCTCAATTATTTGACTGAATAATGTTCTTCCTGGAAGATATGTATGCGTGCATACCATCATTTACTATAGCTTGTACCCTCACTTTCTCTCTGCAGTTTTGAAATATAAGAATTGAGAAATCAGGTTGAGCCACAGCCTAGGTAATTGACCTTTAGCTCCTATTGCACCCTGCACTTCTCCTTCAAAATACTTGTAATGACTTTTTCTGTATCTGTCTTCTTAGTTGGGTTGTAAGGTTCACAGAGCAGGAGTCATGCTCTCTGGTTCATCATATTTCTAGTATCTAGCAGAAGTCTGGTCCCACCTAGCCCCTCAATTTATATTTGTTAAATGAATGAAAGAAGAGTGGTTATCTAGGTAGTAACAAGTTGTTGGTGCTACTAGGAAAATACACAGACTTTAATATCTGTAACATATTTATGAACATATGCTAATTTACTGTTATACAATTATTGCTTTTCCTCATATAGAGAGTACTGAAATGTGTAAAACAATTTCACTAATAAGGAGGGGATGCGTATGTGTTTCTCCTAACTATCTTTGGTGGTAGCTTCTTACAGAATGTTTATTAGATTCTAGACTATTTAAACAAAGCACAATAGAAAATGAATTTACAGTTTGCACTTGCCAAGAGACATGTCATTTTTTGTTCATTTGAAAAGTAACTGATTTATGAGCTTGTAAGCCCTGCATTGTTTTAAAGGTGAAACAACAGAAAGACGCCCAAACAAACAATGCATTCAATTATGATATGTAAATCTCATCAAAATAGACAAAATCTCTAAAATCTTTCCTAAAGCTTTCAAGAGAACAGTTACACATTACAAGATTAAACACTAATTTGAAAATACCTGGGTAGGTTCCTAATTATCACTTCAGAATGACACTGTGTAGGTATAGTCTGCATTAAGCTGCAATGAAACAAAGTTAAAAGGATAATTGAGATTTAACTATATATCACTGCATACATGTTTTCCTGTAAAATAATGACAGACGGCTGGCCTGGTGGCATAATGGCTAAATTCATGTGCTCTGCTTTGGCAGCCCAGGATCCATGGGTTCAGATCCCAGGCACGGACCTACACACCGTTCATCAAGCCATGCTGTGGTGGTGTCCCACATACAAAATAGAGGAAGATTGACACAGATGTTAGCTCAGGGACAATCTTCCTCAAGCAAAAAGAGGGAGATTAGCAACAGATGTTAGCTCAGGGCCAATGTTCCTCATCAAAATAAAATAAAATAAAATAATGACAGAAATAAATTAGCTTAGTGAACAAAAGTGACTTGAAATAAATCTTCCAAAATATTCCAGTTGTGCCAAGGAGGAGAGAGATCCTATCCCTCTTCCCATGCTAAGACAATCATTGTCAACACCATTCTTCACCTCCACCGTGCCATCCACACATACACACAACCAAGAGAGAAGGGATTGCTAAAGTAACTGTTCAGAGTCCAAGACACTCCTTGGACCACATTTTATTAGTGGTCAGAGTCACCATATGCCACCATGTTAACAGTGCTCAGTCAGTTCCTCACTGTTCTTCCCGCAGGCGGCAGACCTGGCAGGGCTCAGCTACTCCAAACATAAGTCGTGCCTTCCATTTGAGGTTTTACCAGAGAGTCCTTCAGAGGTAGCTGATCATTGCTCAGATAGAGTACTGCCTTCCGTTCTGCCTTCCATACTGTTATTCCTTGTGCATTTGCTGCCTGAATTAAGAACCTGCAGTGGAGGCAATAATCCCAACTTTAACCTCTAAATAGCACAAAATATGCCAAATAATCACAATTCCAACAAAAGGAAACCTTGAGTGACATTTTCTTCTGCCAGGGTTTTAGCTTTCTGGGAAAATCTTATTACAACAAAAGGTTATTTGAAAAATCAATATTCATATTCCCTCATCATAGTTTCAGAAAAAGGGTTAGTTTATGCCAATAAGAGTTTGGTAGCAAAACAACGGACTCACAATTTTGCATAAATCTGTTTCTACCTTATTCAGGAAGTCCAAGATTATCAAGAGTTTCTTCTATGTAGGTCATTGATCCCTCTTCTTCAATTTATAGTCTAGTAGGAAGGGAAATATTTTTCAAAAATAATTAAAATACCAAAAAAAGATAATAAAGAGTAAAATGTGGTATATTCCACATAACAAGTTCAAAAAGTGATACAGGATTTAGTGAGCGAGAGAGGTCAAATCTTGTTAAGAATTCCAGTAAGATATTATGAAAGTGGTAATATGAGATGGGCCTTACAAGAAGAATAGGGTTTCATCTATTAGAGACAGAAAGGAAGACATTTCCAGAAGAAATGACTGGGGTATAAAAAGTGTGTAGAGGACAGTAGTTCAGTTGAAGCCAGAACATGAAGAGCCTTGAATGCCAGGTAAGTGGGGTTGACTCACTTTCTTATACTCATATCTACCTTACTGATAGCTGAAAGATAGCCTTAGCTAGCTTTGAATGAGTTTAACACAGAATGTTTGAGATCAGCTAAGCCAGCCACCTCATTTTACAAATAAAAATATCTAAATCGCACAGAATTTTGGTGACTTACCCAAACACATGGTTAGTGGCAGACCCAGGAGCAAAGCCTAAAAGACTGGATTGTAGGATATCTTAAAGTCCCTCTCAGTTCTCTCTCTCTTTTTTTTTTTTTTTTTGCTGAGGAAGATTCACCTTAAGCTAACATCTATCACCAATCTTCCTCTTTTTGCTTAAGGAAGATTTGCCCTGAGCTAACATCTATTACCAGTCTTCCTCTATTTTGTATGTGGGACACCATCACAACATGGCCACTGATGAGTGGTGTAGGTCTGCACCCGGGAACTAAACCCAGGCTGCCAAAGCAGAGCACACCAAACTTAACCAACAGGCCACTGGGGCTGCCCTCAGTTCTAATGTCTACAAGTCCAAAATCTCTTTACTTGAGTTGACTAATCTTTCACCTATATGCCGCTTACAACTTCTTTTCAGAGATCCACTTTGGAATTTGATTATGTTTTTTCTTTTCTTGAGGAAAAAATTTCAAATATACAGAAAGATCAGAATAATGAACACCCTATATACTCACACCTTGTTTTAATATTAACACTTTGCCATTTTTGTTTCATCCAGTTGTTTTTTTACTGATGTATTTGAAAGTAAATGAGGCATAACATTTGTCAACATTTTGATTGTCTGTTTGTCTTATCTACAATTTCACATGAATCTTTCTTTACCTTCTCAATGAAATCCCCAGACCTTCTTTTCTACCTTTACCTCACATAAAACGTCCAACATTAGTTTCTATCCATCTAGTCCTATCCTCTCATGCTCTTTTTTTCGATAATATTATGGTAGATTCACATGTAATTGTTTCTCAGGACTGCCCCCTTCTTCTGAGAATCCCCTTCCCCTATTCCATCCAAATTGTTCCTTCAGGAGCTACAATGATACGATGCAACTTTCCACACCCATCTCTCCCTCCTCCCAATACACTTAATTGGTCTAGAAGACTTGTGGCCCAAGCTAGGCCAGTGAGCGATTGCCCAGCAGTTTTGGACTTAGGGCCCAGAGAGTTGAGGCGGTCTCTCTGCAGGTGGCCAGTGTTGTAAGCTGAAAATCTCAGGAGATATCAGTGGTCCTGTTTCTATTATGTGAAGAAAGATAGTCTGCAGTGAGAGAGAAGAATGAGGCTGACTCTCAGAACAGAGAAGACAAATGGAGCAACCATCCTCTCTTGTTATCACGAATTTGACTTTTTTGCTCAAGCTAATTTAAATTGAGATTCTGGCACTTGCAGCCAAAAGAGCATTTATGTAAGTGTGATTTGGCCTGGAGGATATCAATAGGAAGAATCAGCAAAACCTCCAGAATACCCCCTGGGCAAAAGGTATAAAGACCACTCTAAACATCTACCCAACCCCAAAGACTTGAAGAGAAGCTGTAATTCTGTGTATGTTTTCAAGTTCTCTATGTAAATATAAATGCATAAACCTATAAAAACTAATTGTACCTTATCTGTCTACTTATTGAAACAATAGCAAAACTATATTAGAAATACCATAAACTTATTTTCTCTCTCTCTCTCTCTCTTTTTTTTTTTTTTGGTGAGGAAAATTGGCCCTGAGCTAACACCTGTTGCCAATCTTCCTCTTTTTGCTTGAGGAAGATTATGCCTGAGCTAACATCTGTGCCAGTCTTCTTCTAGTTTATATATGGGATGCCACCACAGCATGGCTTGATGAGTGGTGTGTAGGTCTGCGCCTGGGATCTGAACCTGCGGCTGCCCGGCTGCTGCAGCAGAGCGTGCAAACTTAACCACTACACCACCAGGCCAGCCCCCATAAACTTATTTTTTAACTATTGGTAGACTGTATTTTGTGTTCAAAAATCTTAACTTCACGATGTTTGTAATACATGTATCTGACAAAGGTCTTTTATCCAGAATATGGAAAGAACTCTTACAACTCAATAATAAGACAACTCCATTTTTTAAATGGGCAAAATATTTGAAAAAACACTTCACAAAAGAAAATATATGAATGACCAATAAGCACAGAAAAAGATGCCTAACATCACTCTTTCAACAGGTAGAGAAGGAAAGGATCAGGGATGACAAAACCATGAAAAGACACCACTTTATATGCAGTAGAATGGCTAAAATCTAAAAGACTGACAATACCCAGTATTGGGAAAGATGTATATATTGCTGGTGGGAATGCAAAATAATGCAACTTGGAAAATGGTTTGGTAGTTTCTTATCAAGTTAAATATACACTCACCATATGTCCAGGCAAATTCCACTCATATATTTCCCAAGAGAAATAGAAACATATTACCACAAAAAGACTTGTTCGCACAAATGTTCATAGCAGCTTTGTTCATAACAGTCCCCAAAAAGAAATAACCTATACTAATTATCAATTTATTGTCTTTCAGGTTTGAATCCACCCTTCTTTGCCCTGCTTGGTGATACTGAATCTAGAACCTGTAAACACTTCTCCCCTGCCAGCTGACACAATGTTAGGCTTTGTCAAATTAGGGGCACAAGAAGGATACAAGAAGATGATATCATCAGAAAAGCACTTCCTTTCGGGGGTCTGGTCCTTCTCACATATTTTTATTCAGTACAGGTGCTAACAGCTGGTAGCACTCACCTCTTTAGCCCTCCCTGGTCAGTTCCAGCCACTCTCAGCCCTCGTTCTTCCCACTCTCAGGCTGCTACTGCAGACGAACTCCAAGGCCGTCCACATCATCTGGAAACTGCAGGCCCCCTGCAGGCCAGCCTGTGTCCTTTGGCAAGTTTCTTCATCACTGACAAGCAGGCTGTGCAATCCTCTGGTAGCCACACTCTTCAAAGAGGTCTGAATCAAACAATTGTGAGGGGCAGGGCATCCTCTCCTTATCCTTGGTTCCTTCAGATTCCACTCTCCCTCACTCTACTTGCTGCTTCTAGATCCCACAGAGTCCTCTTTTACCCCTTTAAGTCATTAGCCACCTTTTACTAGTTAACAATTACGTTACATTTTTCTGTTCAAATGACTGGTTTCTGTCTCCTGACTGATATATAACCCAGATGAATGAATAAATACTTGCACCATGTATACATGGTACATGTACACTTGTACCATGGAATACTACTTAGCAGTAAAGAGGAATGAACTACTGATACATGCAACAGGTGATGACTGTCAAAAACATGCTGAGTAAAAGATGCCGGAGGCAAAAGAGTCCATAGTGTATTATTCCACTTATATGAAGTTCTAGAATGGGCAGAAAGCAGATCAGTGGCAGCCCAGGGCCAGGGGTGGGGTGAGGTGGGGAATTGACTGCAAAAGAGCACAAGGGAACTTTCCAGAGTATGGAAAATTTTTATATCTTGATTGTAGTGGTGATTTCACAGGTGCATACATTTGTCAAAACCCATTGAGCTAATATGTCAATTAAACCAGTAAAAACCACCATTGAATTGTGCTCTTAAAATGGGTGCATTTTAATATATATGAATTATACCCCAATAAAATATTTAAAAAGAAGAAAAGTCAAAAGTTTTATGCCAATTTTTAATTGCACCCTGTTTTTCAACACTTTACAGTTCCTAAAGTTCTACTCCTTTCAGTTGATTGACAAGAACTGATTCAAATCTTACAAATTCTTACAAAAATCTTGTTCAATATTCATTTTTTTCAGCCAGCATGTTTTAAGGGAGTTTGGTGTGCTGGCAAAGGGGACAGGCTCCAGAGTCACACTGCCTGGGTTCAAGTCTCACTTCTTCCTTTAGAACTTATAAGACAATTTGCTTAACGTTGTTAAGCTTTCATTTCCTTTTTTGTACAATGGGGATCAAAATAGTGTTGTTGTGAAGTTCAACAGAGATAACACATATGGAATGCTTAGCATAGTGCCTGGCACAGAGAAAGCATAGAATCCATGTAAGGTATTGTTTCCATGTGCCAGGCACTGAGCTAAATATTTTGACATACGATATCTCATTATTTGACCTTTAGCAGAAGTTATGGGACTGGAAAACCAGTGCTTGGATATTATTATAAATATTTGAAATAATGAAAATTCCAAGAGGCCCAATGCTTCTTGGGTAGCCCCTCAGAATACAGCAGGATATGACCAACTATAATCAGACAGAGCCAGTGGGGATATGCCAGACACTAGCCCTGCACCCTCTCAATGATGCGTGATAAACCCAAGGTGGGGGTGGGGGCCTGAGTCTGTGACGGTGCTGACAACTGAGGTTGAGTTTGGCAGTCAAACTTGGCATCCAAGGTGGGCCACGATCTCTAGGTGGTGTCTAGACAGTCAGCAAAAGGGGTCATAAGATTTAGTTGTTGTAAAAGGTGGCAGAAGGGAGGAGCCAATGCAGGTAGTGTTCAGAAGTCTGGGCAAGCAGTCAGCCTCAGGAAGTCTATCGAGTCACAGGTTCTCCAATTGGATTAAGAAGTAAAGAGGGTGTAGTGTGTTGAATTGTGTCCCCCAAAAAGATACATTCAAGTCCTAATCCCTGGTACTTGTGAATGTGACCTTATTTGGAAACAGGGTCTCTGTAGATGTAATTAAGTTTAGGATCTCAGGATGAGATCCTCTGGATTTAGGATGAGCCCTAAATCCAATGACTGGTGTGTCCTCATAAGAGGAAGGGAGATTTGAGATACAGAGACACACAGAGAGGAAGGCCATGTGAAGATAGAGGCAGAGATTGGAGTGATGTTGCCACAACCCAAGAAATGCCAAGAGTTATCTGCAGATGCCAGAGGCTAAGAGAGAGCCATGGAATGAATTCTCCTTCACAGTCTCCAAAAGGAATCAACCCTGCCAATACCATGATTTTGGCCCTCTGACCTCCAGAACTGAAAAAATAAATTTCTGTTCTTTTAAGCCACCAAGGTAATTTGTTTCAGCAGCCCAAGAAAACTAACATGGAGGGGAACTGCCAAGAACCCAGTCTGAGAAAGGAACCTAGGTAGGTTACCAAAGTTGGACCCCAGATACATAGGACTCAGGTCATTGAGGCAGAGTGACGTGTGCATATGAGATAGGAGCCCAATTCCAACAACCTAGGCACAATGACAAATTCTAAACAGAAAATGAAGGGACTAGGTTTGGTAGAAGGTCTAGATTTGAAGCAGAGGATGGGGCAAGAATAGGCCTGAAAATCACATTCAAGTGTTTCCATCAGTGGGAAGGAAAAGCCCTAAAAAGGCCAGAATCCCAACCAGTGCAGTGTTGAGTTTTAAAAGGTCAGTAAACAACTTCTTTCTCCCCCAAGATCAGAACTAATTGAGAAGACACAGGACACTGAGAGATAGAGAACAAAATACAGACTCTATTACTGATAAAGCTGATTAGAAGAGAGAAATTTAAATCTGTGGACAAAAAGATTTGCTGAATTACTCCCTGTCCCTCCAATCTCCTCTTCCGCAGGCCAAACTCTGGCACAGCACACGGAGAGGGTATTTGAGCCTGCAGAGCATCTACATTTATCCTAGTATTGCTGTTCCATATAAGCTCCAGGTGGAAAGAAAATAGCTGAATCTCTAATGTTTGCAACCTTTAATTAGATTGGCTCCATCCAGTCAGAAATGAGGACGATGAATGTCCCACTTGGCTGACTATCCCCCAGTCAGGGGAGGAGCAAGCAAGGGGTGAAGGAGGGGCCAAGAGTGCTACAGTAGTAGAAGTCCCTCTGTATGGAAACAAAGCAAGAGGAAAGGAAGTTCCTCCCTAAGAGGTGTATATTTAATCAGAATCCATTCCCTTCCTCCTTCATTGTGCAGCATTCATGTTGTTTGAGTGGGATTGGCCTTACTCCTAGCTCTAGAGTGAGGCTTTGTGCACCTATGTCCCGTAAGAGTTAATGATTCAGGGATGGACAATCATCCTATGCTGGTCTAATCAGTGTGCGGTTCAGGACTTTTGTTTGACAGTTGGAGAAAGAAACACCCTCTTCTTATCTTGGATGGAAACAAGGAAGTATACAGTCCTGAGAATTGCTGGTAGCCCTATAGGGAAAGCGAGGCCAAAGATGAAGCCAGTATACAGAAGTGGGCAGAGCCAAGAGAAACTCTGAAAAGCAGATTATATTACGACCTCTGGATAAAATCACTCAGGAAGGCTGCCCAGTATCTGCAATTTGTCAGTCAGTGTGAGCCAATACATTCCTTTTATTATTTCAGCCAGTTTGAGTCATTTTCTCTTACTTACAACTAAAAGTATACCCTTCAAAATAAGGGGGTTGATCTCTAAGATCGCTTCCACTTAAAAAAATTAAGTGCCCCCCAACTCTCACCCCAGGGGTCCAGCCTGGTGGCGGAGTGGTGAAGTTCCCACACTCTGCTTCGCCAGCCCAGGGTTCATGGGTTCGGATCCCAGATGCAGACCTACGCACTGCATATCAAGCCATGCTGAGGCGGCATCCCACATATAAAGTAGAGGAAGACGGGCATGGATGTTAGCCCAGGGCCAGTCTTCCTCAGCAAAAAGAGGAGGATTGACAACAGATGTTAGCTCAGGGCTAATCTTTCTCACCAAAAAAAAAAAAAAATTATATCCTAAATCTAAAAGGAAAGAAACATATAATTCCATATTCTGGAAAAAAATCCCAGAGCTATCTCTTCTTAAAGAGGTGACAATGATATGCTCCTAGAGCCTCAGGCAGCTAAGGTAGGCTCCCCTCTGGGGATCAGGGCCCAGAGGATGAGAAAGAAATCTTAGGAGTCTTCTACAGAAAACATTTTCCTTGGTTGGAATCAGAATATAAGGATGGTGATTAAAATGCAGATTTTCTATCAAAATTTAGAACACTTGTACCTTTTGATTCATCAGTTCTGCTTCTCAGAATCTCTCCTACAGTAATACACAAGTGAAGGATATGTGCACAATGGTGTTCCCTGAAACATTGTTCATGATATTAAAAAAGTGGAGACAATCTATTTCTACCAAGAGGAAGTGGTTATATAAATTCTCATATTTCTATTCATGCAATGCTAAGAAGGAGGTTGCACTGATAGAAAAAAATTATCTTATATGTGGTTGAATGAAAAAAGAAAGAAAGAAAAATATATAGTATGGTGATATTGTTTATGTTAAAAATAAACCATTCACATATGTATGTGCTTAAAAAAATATGAAAGGCTTCCACTTATCATTTTTCATATTTCTGTGTTGTTAAAAATTTTTATAACAGGCATCTATTGCTTTTTATAATTCAAAACCTTTCTTTTTCAAGTATGCATATTTTTCTGCAAGAAAAGATTATCAACATTGTGAATCATGGTTATTCTTACATAAATAACTCAAACTTGTAACTATTTTATTGACTCATTCTTGAGACTAATTCAAATGACTATATATATTCATATCTGCATATGTACACATGCATGCATGATCATTCATTACTCAATAATTCTTATTGTGTGCCTGCTATATGCCAGGCAGTGTTCTAGGGATAAGTCTATGAGTAAAAGTCCTACAGATATATTGTGCTGCACAAATATAGATCCAAAATAGTCTCAAGAATATAAGTAACTATATATATTGAAATCAAGCAGAATGTATATGTTTACATATGTATAATTTGCAATCATCAACAACATTTAATTTGAAACCAACCCTATGGCATAGTGGTTAAAGTTCCGGGCACTCTGCTTCGGCAGCCCGGGTTCGGTTCCCGGGTGCAGAACCACACCACTCGTCTGTCAGTAGCCGTGCTGTGGCAGTGGCTCACATAGAAGAACTAGAAGGACTTACAACTGGCATATACAACTATGTACTGGAGCTTTGTGGAGGAAAAAAAAAGAGAGAGGAAGATTGGCAATAGATGTTAGCTCAGGGTGAATCTTTCCCAGCAAAAAAGTAAAAATAAACATTTAATTTGGATATTCAGAGATGAACTCGATTTCATTCTATAAATTTGTAATCTTTCTCAATTTCATCTATAAACCTTATGGTTGAAAGCACTGAATTAGATAGCTAACTAAACAAAACTACCAATCTTGATCTGGGTATGTTTTGGATGCAGCATCTTTAGACCCTTACCATCTGCCAGAATTTGAACCTGAGTTCTCAGTTCCAGACTTCACATACAATTTCTAACATCTCCCTTTTATCACAGAAATCTTACTCATCTATTCTCTCCCACTCTGAGTTCAGAGACATTTGTAATTCATCCCACACAATTTAGTATTGTAATATTAATTAATTCAGGTATATAAATCTCTTCTTTCCAACTTGTGCAGTTGAGAGCTTCCGGAGGTCAGAAACTGTTTTCTCTTCCCTCACATCCACACATTACACAGTTTATTCTTTCAGAAAATTGATTGACTAAATGCATCCCTCAGCTTCCTCAACAAAGGGAGTTCATTTAAACTCATTTAAGTTCATTTAAGCAAAGGGAGTTCATTAAAATAGAATGCATATCTTCTGTGCTTTTCAGTCATAATCAATATGACTATTCATGAGGCAATTATTTTAAGCTTAGCAATTTAGACATAATCCCATCATTGAATTAGGCTTGAAATCTCAGAAAGAAATTTCAGGATGTTTATTCACCTTAGCTTGCTTCTAAGCAACTGTTATCCTCTAAACTTATAGCCCCCTCCATAGGCATTATTTTTAGGGAGCAATTTTAGCTTACATAGTAGTTTTTGGAATACAATGTGGAAAGTACCTCTTCTGTTTTAGGAAAACTATGGACTCTCTCTCTCTCTCTCTTTTTTTTAAAGAATTCTTCTCCTATGACTATTTCCTTGAACTTCAGACTCCAACGATAATTAAAGGTAGCAAGAAAGATGCTGGGAGAAAAGCCAATTTAATTGTACTATCCCGAATAATTGTTTCTGACTTCCAGCTTGCCCATTGTGATTTTTTTGGCAAGAAAAAAATTAATATCAGACTCCAACAATCTTCAAACAACTAAAAATTATAATCTGGTGGGTGCCTATTTAAAGTAACAGAATCCAAGGCAACACAGAGGCTTAATTTTAGATATGCATGTTATTAACTAAGAGGAGGAAGGAGCATTATCTAGTAGCGAAGAGCCAGGAGCATGAAACAAGCATTTCAAATTTCTACTCCCATTTCTTCAAGGTTTGAGATGGATAAAATAACTTCAACTCTCTGTATTTAGCTGTTCTGTCCTTAAATTTAGTAGACTCAAGTTTGCTTAACTCTTTATCACTTCACAAAATTGTTGACTATCTAGCCTTATAGATAGTCTTGTCTTGGTTTGGGTTGCTACAACAAATTACCATAGACTTGGTGGCTTAAACAATAGAAATGTATTTCTCACAGTTCTGAAGGCTGGGAAGTCCACCATCAAGGTGCCAACAGGTTGGGTGTCTGGTGAGAGCCCTCTTCCTGGTTTACAGACAGCCATCTTCCTGTTATGTCTTCACATGGGGGGAGGGGGAAACAGCAAAAAGACTTAAGAATATCTTATTTAGGGATATATATTATATATATATGTATATATATACATATATATATGTATATATATACACACATACACACACCCCATGTAATTTATAGCTAGAAATGTTGAAATATTGTGAAGCCACCTTTTCAACATTGTTGGGTAAAAAGTGAGTTCTGAAGACTCCTCTAAGGCAAAATATGGCCAGTTTATAATAAAGAACTAAGTCAATAACAGAAGTAAGAATTTTTAACCCTAAAAAATAATTACTGAAAAACGGAAAGCTTGATAAGTTTAATATCTGAATTTAGACACTAAAACATCTGTCTTGTCTAGTAATGCAGTATTTTAAAATGTTATCACTGGCTACAGCAGGCAGTAGCTACACAAAGGTAGCAATTAATGTGACAGCAGTTGAGTGTTGAGACCAAATTAGGGGGAATTATTTACTCTTATTGCTATGATTGGAAGTGTATGGGAGGCACCCAGAAGCTACTATAAAGGAGGTTATGGATAAATACACACTACTTTTTATATTCATCTTGAAATGTACAATTTCACAAAATCCTTTCAAGAAAAAACAACTCTAACAACAAATTATCTGAAAAAGAAATAAAGAAAATGATCCCAATTATAATAGCATCAAAACCAAGGAAATACTTAGGAATAAACTTAACTCAGGAAGTGAAAGATCTCTACTTTGAAAACTATAAGACATTGATGAAAGAAATCAAAGAAGACAAATAAATGGAAAGATATCCCATATTCATGGATTAGAAGCATTAATACTGTTAAAATGTCAATACTACCAAAAGTCATCTATAGATCCAATGCAATCTCTATCAAGATTCCAATGGCATTTTTTTACAGAAGTAGAAAAGACAATCCTAAAATTTATATGAAACCACAAAGACCCTGAAAAGCCAAAGCAACCCTGAGAAAGAACAAAGTGGGAGGCATCACATTTCCTGATTTCAAGCTATACTATAAAGCTATAATAATCAAAACAGTATGGTACTGGCATAAAAACAGACAAATAGATCAATGGAACAGAATCAGAATCCAGAAATAAACCCAAGAATATAAGGTCAAGTAATATTTGACAAGGAAGCCAAGAATACTCAATGGAGAAAAGATTGTCTCTTCAATAAATAGTGCTGGGAAAATTGGATATTCACATGTATAAGGATGAAACTAGACTCCTATCTCACACCATTAACAAAAATTAACTTGAAATGGATTAAAGACTTATGTATAAGACCTGAAACTATGAAACTCCTAGGAGAAAACATAGGGGAAAAGCTCCTTGACATGGGCTTGGCAATGATTTTTTGGATATGACAAAAAGCACAAGTAACAAAAGCAAAATGAAACAAGTGGGACTACATCAAACTAGAAAGCTTCTGCACAACAAAAGAAACCATCAACAAAATGAAAAGACAATGTACAGAATGGGAAAAGAATATTCGCAAACCATATATCTGATAGGGGGTTAATATCTAAAATATATAAAGAACTCATACAACTCAATAGCAAAAACAAAAATAATCCAATTAAAAAACAGGCAAACAACCTGAATAGACATTTTTCCAAAGAAGATATACAAATGGCCAACAGGTACATGAAAAGATGCTCAACATCACTAATCATCAGGGAAATGCAAATCAAAACCACAAGGAGATATGACCCCACACCTGTTAGAATGGCCATTATCAAAAAGAGAAGAAATAACAAGTGTTGGTGAGGATGTGGAGAAAAGGGAACACTGCTGGTGGGAATGTAAATCGGTGCAGCCACTACAGAAAACAGTACGGAGGATCCTCAAAAAATTAAAAATAGAACTACCATATGATCCAGCAATTCCACTTCTGGGAATATATCCAAAGGAAACAAAAACACTAACTTGGAAAGATATCTGCACCCCCATGTTCACAGCAGCGTTATTTACAATAGCGAAGACATAGAAACAACCTAAGTGACCATCAATGGACAAATAGATAAAGCTGCTTTATATATATATATATATATATAAAACATTTCATATATATATGCAATGTAATATTCAGCCATTAAAAAGGAGGAAATTCTACTATTTGCAACAATGTGGATGGATCTTGAGGACACTATGCTAAGTGAAATAAGTCAGACAGAGAAAGACAAATACCGTATGACCTCGCTTATAGGTGGAATCTAAAAAAGTAAATCCAAACTCATAGAAAAAGAGATTAGATTTGTGGTTACTAGAGTTGGGGGGTGGGAAGGGGAGGAGAAATAGGAGGAAGGTGGTCAAAAGGCACAAACCTCTAGTTACAAGATAAATAGTACTAGGGATGTAATGTATGACATGATAACTATAGTTAAAACTGATGTATGAAATGTAGGAAAGCTGTTGAGTAACTCCTAAGAGTTCTCATCACAAGGAAAAAAAATTTTTTCCTTTTTCTGCTTTTTCTTTTTATTGTATCTATATGAGATGATGGATGCTAACCAAACTTATTGCAGTAATCATTTCACAGTTCCTAAGTCAAACCATTGTGCTGTACACCTTAAACTAATACAGTGATGAATGTAAATTATATCTCAATAAAACTGGAAAAAATACTTCATATATACTCTCTTAGTTCATGATTTAGATTTACAAAGGACCACAGTTATATTCAATGAACTAAAGACATAATAGTAAAACAAAATGGGCAAATATGAGAATACTTTATTAATAAAAAAAGAAAAAAGAACCCTAAAGCAAGCAAAATATAGAAAACAATTTACAGTCTTGTACCCTGTGTATCCTTTTTTGAACAGAGCCATAGTCTTCAAACATTGGATAAATATTGAACTCTTTTCCTAAACTTGTTATCTAAATTTCCAAATATACACATAGTAGAAAGAATAGAATAATGAGTCCCCCTGTATCTATCTATTACCAGGATTCAACACTTATCAACATATAGCCAATCTTGTTTCATTTATAACCCTAAATAAATATAATCCTGTCCCCACCCCCACCACACTAGATTATTTAAAATCAATTGTCTGATATCATTTCACCAGAAAATACTGTAGTATTTATATCTAAGAGATTACGACTTTTTTCTTTTTTTTTTTTTTTTTGCTTGAGGAAGATTCGCCCTGAGCTAACATCTGTGGCCAATCTAGTGGGTGATGCTTGCTGCCCATTTGGTCTCCCTCACCCTAGTTTGCCAGCCTGCCATCCCACAGATAACCTTTTGTGGCTACTTGTGGGAGCTGTGGCCTCCAAAGGGTACCAAACTGGTTGTTACATATTTTAACTATCACTTTTACCCAAATCCCTTCATTACTTCCTCTTGTTTGGAATTTAGGTGAATTTAACTAGGGCTGCTGAGATGAGTGTGGACTTCAGAGTCAGACCTGGTCCAGATCAGGATCCATCTCCTGCATTCTAGGCAAACTCTGAGTCACACCGTCTTCATTTGTAAAATGGAGACGATAATAATATGTAATTCATCAGATTGGTGGGAGGATTAAATGAGATCATCCTTCAATGTCCAAATATCTAAATTTCATTACAGAACTTGGTTTTCTCTACCAAACCTCCTCCTCACAGAATTCTCCCCATTTCCTCTCATGGCACCACCATTCACATTTGCTTAGGCCCAAAACCAGAAGTCGTTCTTGATTCTTTTCTTTCCCTCACCACCAACATCTAACCCCCAACAATGGGATCTACCTTCAAAGATATCTTAAATCCAACCACTTTGTACCACTGCTATCATCCTAGTTCAGCAATCCTCAGACTCTGGTTTCAGAATCCCTTTACACTCTTGGAAACTGTTGTGGACTCCAGAGATCTTTGTTTATGTGAGTTATATTAATACTTATCATTAATATTAGAAATCAGAACTGAAACAAATTAAAAATATTTATTTATTCTTTAAAAAATAAGTCCAAAAAAGTTAATATAAATTATATGTACATAAAAGTAGCCATATATTCCCAAAAAATAGTGAGAAGAGTGGCATTGTTTTATTTATTTATTTATTTATTTGCCAATCTCTTTAACATCTGGCTTAAAAAGAAGGTTGGATTTTCATATCTGCTTCTGCATTCAGTTTACTGCAATACCACATGTCCTGTAGCCTCTGGAAAACCCTACTGTATACTTATGCAAGAATGAGAATAAGAAAAGTAAATAATGTCTTAGTATTATTACAAAAATAGTTCTGACCTTACAGACACATTAGTATGTCTCAGGGATTCCCCGGGGGTCCCCAGATCACACGTTTTACAGCTTTTTTAGAATTGAAGTAAAATTTACATACCATAAACTTCATTTTTAAAGATATACAGCTCGATGGTTTTCAGTATATTCACAAAGTTGTGCAATAATCACCATTATATAATTGCAGAACATTTCCTCATTCCATTAGCAGTCATTACCCCCTCACACCAGCACCTGGTAACCACTAATCCACTTTCTTATCCTATGGGTTTGCCAATTGTGGACACTTCGTAAAAACTGAATCGTATGATACATGGTCTCTTCTGTCTGGCTTCTTTTACTTAGCATGATATTTTCAAAGTTCATCCATGTTGTAGCATAAATCAGTACTTCATTAGTTTATGGCTGAATACTATTCCATTGTATGGATATATCACATTTTATTTATTCATCAGGACATTTATCATCATCGATGGACATTTGGGTTGTTTCCACACCTTGACTACAATTTTGCTGCTGTGAACATGAGTGTATGAGTTTTTGTGTGGACATGTTTTCAGTTCTCTTGGGTATATACCCAGGAGGAGAACTGCTAGGTCATACAGCAACTGTATGATTAATTTTTGAGGAACCACCAAACCGGCAAGACCACACTTTGAGAACCGCTTCCCTAGTCTGAGCCACTCGCACTTACTGCCTGGACTATTGAGAGAGTCACCTAAGGAATTTCCCTGATCCCACCCTGGTGCCCTGCAGTTTTTATTCCACACAGCTGCCAGAGCCATCTTTTTAAGAGCTCACATTAGAGCATCTCACTCCATTGTGTAAAACCCTCCAATAGTTTCCCATTGCACAGAGAATCAAATCCAGACTCCACTATGGCCCAAACATGGTCTAGTCCCTGCCTACCTCTTTGACTGCATCTCCTCACCATGCTACCCCTCACTCACTATGGTCCAGTCCTGGCCGTCTCCTTTTCAAACATGCCAAGACTCTCCCACCTCAGAGCCCTTTATCTTGTGCCCTGTGTCTGGAACTTGCTTCCTCCTAATCTTTGCGTGGTTGATCCTTCTAATCATTCAGATCTCTACTTGAGATTAACTTTCTTAGAAGGGCTTTCTTTGACCTCCCCATCTAAAATCACCACTCCCACCCATCGCTCTTACCCCTTTATCTGGCTATATTTTATTCGGAGTACTTACATCATTTACTTACTTGTGAGAATGGGCACACAGTAGAGATTCAATAAATAGTTGGGAATGAGTGCATTAAGAAAAGGTAAAGACATCTAGTGTTCCAGTTATCTGTTGCTGCATAACAAACTATCCCCAAACCTAGTGATTTAAAACAACAACCTTTTAGCTTGGCTGGGCTCAGCTGAGTGGTTTTGCTATTGGTCTTGCGAGTGGTCACTTGCGTAGGTGCAGTCAGCCAGCAGATTGACTGGGGGCTGGGCTCAGCTGGGCCTCCCCATCTCTCCCACATGGCCTCTGCCCATGATCTCTACAGCAAGATAGTTGGATTTCTCACGTGGCAGCTCAGGGATCCCAAGAGCAAAACATGGAATCTACTGTCCTTTCAAGACTTAAGCCTGGAACTAGCACAGCATCACTTCTGCCAAATTCTATTGGGTAATGGAGTCAATAAGGCCAGCCCAGATTCAAGGAACTATACAGGATCATGAATACCAAGAGAAATGCTTCACTGGGGTGGGTGAGGAGGTAACCAATGAAATCGACAAGCACACCATGCAAAGGCTCAGTTATTTTGCCTATTGTTTTTATGACTATAGTAGCTGGAGACAAAGGAAATCCTCTAAAAGCTTCATCTGTTTGCAAATTATAGCATCTTTCCTAATGTAGAGTTGTATGAACAGCAGTAAGAGAAAGCTTATGAATTATTTTGAGTATAGGAGTCTTTGCTGCAACTTGATCAGAAAGCACACACCTAAATATGGAAATATTTTATTCTAGACTCTTTTCGGCTATATTTGCTAAAGTGGAATTCTGACCCAGTACGGTAGTTAAGTGCAGGGCTCTGGAGCCTGACTGCCTGGGTTTCAGTCCTGGCAGGACTGCTTACTAGCTGGTGATCTTGCACAAGTTTCTTAACTTCTCCGTGCCCCAGTCTCCTCATCTGTAGAATGAAAATGGTGATAATGGTACCTACATTATGGGTTATTGAGAATTAAGTTAGTTAATATCTGTAAAGTGCAGAATAATGCCACATAGTGATTGGTAGGTAAGCATTTGTTGAATAAAGCACCAATTGCAGGATAAAAAGAATACCGAAATGTTAATTCTAATAACATCAGTAATTGTATTTATCAATCAGTAGATACGCTTTTTTTTAAAACTTGCCAAAAGGCAGTTTAATTAAATCAAAATAACTTACCAGGACATAATCTAAACCCTCCCCTTCTCTAGGTTTTCTCCAATCATTAACTATATAAACACAACTTGTGGTCATGCCGACTAGTCAGATGGTTCTTTTTTAAAATTTGTTTTTGCAATTATTTCATCAGAATTTCTTAAGACTTTCAACTTTATTGCAGTTTCTTTCACCTTCCTTAATAACTCTTTTAAAAAGTCCTTGAAAAAAGATGCCATGATGACTGGCACGTTAAGATAATATTGGAGATCAATGCCAGTTCAAAGGTTCAGTTTGATTGTGAAAGGTTGGAGGTCACCCATCGCTATGGGTGTCATAGTCCCAGGAGGGCTGGACTCTGGTCTCTGGAACCCAGGTTAAATTCAGGGCCACTCCAGGAATTTTGCTTGCAGTTTGATTGGCAAAGACTATTCCAGAAGCCATAGCTTCTTCACCTACAAAACAGAGTTCCCAGGCAAACAGTTTGTGAACAGGGGAACTAGAGTTAATCTATTTCTCACCAGAGCATTCCAGGGTAAATTCCCAGACCAGATTGCCACTGACAATTTTAAACCCCGGATAAGATGGATTCATTATGAAAAAGATTAAAATATCACCTTATGTTTATGTGTCATAGTAGCTTTTTAAAGTGTTTCTGTGCTATACCACTAACAGCCTTTAGAACACAGCAAGAATAATATAATAATTCTTGCTTCCATGACAATCAGGATTCCGAAGTTGAAGGGTCAAAGCAGAAGGTTAATTATAAATGAGACTATCTGTGGATCCTCTGACCTGGCAGTTTGTCTGACTCTGAGTGAATTATGGGGAGAACTGTGTGTTCCCTTTGTCTCCCCTACACTTCTTCAGTACATGTACCTGCCAAGTACTGAGCACCGACAATTAAAGCTTTAATTCTCTTCTTTTCTTCTAATTTCCATTTTTTGTGAAGCTGTAACAATAAAGGGGAAAATAGACGGCAAGTATAATCTTACCAACTCAATGCAATTATCTTCATTTCTACATATTTCCTTCCAGACTTCATCCAGACGCATGCAGGTTTTCACATAATTATCATCATAGTGCACATGCTTTTTAATTTTACTTTTCCTCCTTTTATAGCAACATTTGTTCATGTTGTTTCATAATCCTAATTATTATGACTTCATAGTCCTGTTAGTTGGTGTGTGATAATTTACTTAGTCATTTATCTATTAGTCAACGTGTAGATTGTTTCTACTTTTTTTTTTGCTACAAAAGTTGTGGTGAACATCTGTGTTTTTATACCTTCTTTAGCATTATTTCCATGCGATAAATTCCTAAGAAAAAGATTATGTTGTGGCGGATTGAACATTCTAAAGATGGCCACAACTTGGGGCCGGCCTGGTGGCGTAGTGGTTAAGTTCGCATGCTCCGCTTCGGCGGCCCAGGGTTCACAGGTTCAGATCCCAGGCGCGGACTGACACATTGCTTGTCAAGCCACGCTGTGGTGGCATCCCATATAAAGTAGAGGAAGATGGGCACAGATGTTAGCCCAGGGCCAGTCTTCCTCAGCAAAAAGAGGAGCATTGGCAACAGATGTTAGCTCAGGGCTAGTCTTCATCACACAAAAAAATAATAATAAAGATGGTCACAGCAATATCTCCCAATCCTATTGTTCTGCAAAGTGACCTTGACACTCCCCCTTGAACTTGGGCGGACTCTGTGACTGCTTTGACTGATAGACTATGGCCATAGTGATGCTGCACCTGTTTCAGGTGTGGTCCTTAAGCGGTCTAGTGACATCTACTTCCTGCTTCTGTAAAGTTCAACTATCCTGAGATCACCATGCTATGAGCAGCCAATGCCACATGAAGGAGAGCTGGGGTCTGAGTCCTCAAGTGGGCAGCAAGAAAAGCCCAGAAGCATCAGGCATGTGAGCAAAGATACCACCTTGGAAGTGCATCATCTAGACCTTGCTGCCCAACATGAAGCCAGGCAGACAAACCACCCAGCAGAGCCATTCCCAAATTCCTTACCCACAAAACTGCATGCAAAATCAATGGTTGTAGTAAGCCACTAAGTTGCAATAGTTAGTTACCTAGGAATAGGTATTTGAAACATGGGTCAAAAGATAAAAATTTTTTCCCAAATGCTGGCAAAGGCATTTCTAAGAGGATTGAACGAGTTTATACAATTTGCAGTGCCTTAAAAAGTCCATGCTTTTCGAGGAGCAAGACTTAGGACTTTGTTCTCTGTACAGTTTCTGAGTTTCTTCATTGCAGGCAGAGCAATAGCATCCACCTTTGGAGTGGATTTCACTTTGGCCTCTCTTCTGAGAAGGTGACCTCTCGCTATGGAAGTCCTCCATCAGTTTTCTTATCCTCACCATCTCTATTTGCTTCCTTCTTCCTTCTTGTTTCCCCACTTTAAGCCCTGCTCATCTTCAAACAAAAATAATACTTACCATTCACCTACTTTGAATTCAAATACATGGAGCTCTTTAAACTCACTTGAGGAAAGGAATCAAGAAGGGCTGAAGGGTGCATGGATGCCTGCATGGTACATTAAGGAACTCATGCTTGATTCATAAATTCGTTCCAAAACCTTTCTGAGCACCTATGATGTGTTAAGCATACTGATTCTCTCAGGTAGAACTCTAAGTATCCAGTGATAGACACTAACTCAAATTGGATTAAGGCAAATGGGAATTTATTGGCACATGGAATTGAGGACTGGTTTCAGGAGAGGCCTAACTCAAGCCTCAAACAATGTGAAGGAAAAACAGATCTCTCTGATTCTTGGCTGACTCTGCTCTCCTTTGTGTGCTGGTTCTGTTCTCAGGCTCTGAGTACTCGGTTGAAGCAGCAGCTCCAGCCTCAGAACCTCCTAGATTCAAGTTCAATGAGAGGAAGAGAGAAATTCTTCCAGGGAGCTGCAGCAAGAGTCCTGGGATTCAACGACTGGACCGTCTTGGGTCTTGTGCCCATTTCTGAACCAGTCACAGTGGCCTGGGGGATGAGATGTGCTGATTGGCTTAGGCTGGGCCACATGTTCCAGCCTGAGTCACAGGCACTGAGAGTGGGGAAGGTCAAGCAGGAGTACTCCATCCAAGATGTAGCAGCAGAACAGCACATCCAGGCTGTCCTCTCCTGCTCCTGTGCGGGAATCTTCTGCAGACATCACGGTGCCATTGAGAGCAGTGGTTCACAGTCTTGTTTGACTAACTCCCCACCCCCTATTTAATCAATGCCTCCCTCTAAGAGTGTCATTTCTATACCCAAGGTTCACACTGCCTCAGCTTTCTTTTAGTGCACTGGATGCAAAGATATTTCTAAACGTTTTGTCACTTCTACCTTGAGGTGCCACAAAATACCCTTTTCTACGAGGAGAAGCAACCTCCAGGGGAAGGAAGGAGGCCAACAGATGAAATGTCACTTCTCTCCTTCCACTCTTAGGAAAATACATAATTAGAAGCTTCCAAGATGCAAAGAAAATGGACTAGAGCTGGATTTCCAGATGTAGAGTGACAAGTATTTTACAAAAGGAGGCAGTTGGATTCGAGAACTCATCAAAGTTCCTTCTGGTTATAGGATTCTATGATTCACATCCTTTCTTTCAGAACAGGCAGTTTGGGTTTTGTGTTTAACAAGGGGACAGGGCAGTGGCTCCTGAGGTGGCAGGCGAAGGGGAAGGGAGGAGTCTTTTCAGGAAGGAGGAAAGAGGCAGGAAGCTGACGGAAAGACACACCGCACCCACTTCCCAGTTGTAGTGGTCAGGCTGCTGTTCCTCATTCCCCCTGGGATTTGGAGCATCTTCACAAATCCTCAGAATTAGTTCAAATCATCAGTTTGTACTTGACAGCTTTATTCCCTTGGCTCTTGAAAGGGAAAGCAAATCAAAGCTTGACGGCTCAGAACCTGGCAGGAGCATTTAATAAAGATGTTCATGGAGGGGTGGGGGCAGGCTCGGGGATCAGAGTCACCTCCCAGGGTCCACTCCAGAAGTAAGCAACACAGGAAAACATCCAGCCGACCAGGGGAGGTGGAGGGAACTCTGAGGGGGAAGTTGGCCAGTGAGCAGCATTTCAATGCTGAGCTAAAGGCAGAGACTCGGCCAAAGCACCAAGAAGGAGAACTGGGCCCTTGACATGGGTTGAATGAAAGTGCGGTTTCAGCTTTTGTGCCGATGTTGCCTCATTTTACGTTTTCTTTCTCGTGGATCCACTTGCGGGTCAGAAGAAACGCAACAGCCACACAAGCTATGCAACAAGCGAATATGTTCTACTATGTTCCGGTTTGCCAAGGGCATTACAAATAAACAAGCCCTCTCCCCAGAGCCTCTCCCTTATAGACCTACACCTCTGTAGCAGGACCTAGGACCTCTCAGGTCATATTAAAGCCCCAATTTCATCCTTTACGTGAAATACAACAATTCGAGAAATAGGAAACATGTAATTTGCAACCCGACAATGTTGAATTTTACCTGGGCCATGTGATCCTGGAAAACAGTGATGGGATTAAGAAATCCCCCAACAGCACTTTGTGTTCTGGAAAAGGGCTTACTGCAAAGACTCACTCTTTCCCTGTGACTCACATAAGACTCACAGATGCCCTCTGGTTTACCTGCGACAAGGCCAGACATAGACCCTCTAAACTCTCTTTCTTTGCCTCAAAAATGATTAGCTAAACTGCTTGTCCCCACTGATCAATTGCAACAAAATGCTGTTAACCAAACTTTGGTTAAGATTCTAACCTTCCTCCAGGCCCTTGAATTTAGGCCCACCCTCGGCTTCTGAGGATAGGCTGGCCTCAGGGTTGAACATTCTCTATCTACCATCTGATCATGACACTCTTTCATCCCCCTTCCCCATCTCCAGTGCTTCCTCACCTTATTTACTTTTCTCTACAACAGAAAAAAAAACAAAAACAAAAAAAAACCCAGTTACTTTTCCTAACTCTTGAGATGTTTGCAGACCTTATGGTCACAGCATTCTCCTATTGCAATAGTTCCCCTCCCACTACTGCAATAGTGCCGGCCCCCTCCGCCCCCTTGCAACAATCCTTTTGAATAAAAGTCTCTCTTTAATAAGTCTAGATTATGTACATATTTTTGGACAAACCAGAAATGGAAGACAATCCATCAGCTTCCTTTCTGAGTTCCTTTCTACCCGTAGAAGTTATATAGAAACTGAATATTGTTGATTCTTCAGCCCCTGAAAGGGTTTCCAGAGTGCATGTGGCTTGCCAAGAGAAGGTGACCTCTGACAAATGACGAACAAGGTGGAGAGTCTAAGTTAAATGCTTGTCATGCGTTAGGCACTGTTTTAAGTGCTTTATATACGTTATCTTATTTAATTTTCCCAATTTCCATGAGAGGTAGTACTATTTTTAGCTCTGTTTTACAAATGAGGAAACTGAGGTACAGAGAAGTTAAATAACTTACTCAGTGAGTAAGTGAGTGGCAGTGAGTGGCAGAGCAGGGATGCAATGTCAGGGCAGTCCAAGGCCACAGCTTGGGCATTTAACCACCCTGCCAGGGCTTTCCTAAGGGGTGGCGTCCTGGGGATGTTCCTTCTGGGGGTTGGTACCCCTATGGATGGGAAGCATGCAAAAAAAGAAAAAAAAGAGTCCTGACAATTGTCAGCTGGGAACTGGTTTAACACCTACCAAACTTAAACCATTTCACAGGACAGCATGTCTAGTGAGGTCACCCTGTGACTGCCATGGAGCGAGACAAAAAAGAGGCCACTCCACTCCTGCCTTTAGCACATGCAAAAACAAGAACACAGTGCGAACCACAGAAACGACCAAACATCCCCCTCTCCTGGCTAATATGAGCAGCTGCCGCTTCTTTATCAATGACAGTGTTAGCCGCATCCCGTTCCTGCCACCTCCTCGATGAAAATCAACGGGGGAGGGGGCAGGGACTATTCCGAGTTACCACACTTTCTGACAGCACCCAATCCAGAATAATCCTCACTCTGCTGAACTCTTCTCAAAATCATCTAACAGAAACCCCAATCCGATTATAAGACTCTCCTAATTCCCTGTCATCTAGATGCCGCACAGTTCCCCAGGGTTTAAAGCCACCCTTGCTTTATTTGACTACAGGCGTGAACCTGCTGGGCTGGCTTGTGGTGGTCGCTAAGGGCCTGAATTTGACGCTTTCCTTTGCGCCACCTGGTGGTTATAGCCGGTAATAGCAGAAGCTTCTACCTGGGCTGGTTCTGGCAAGACCACTTCCGGGGCTGCTTGCTCCTTTCTGCTTAGCACTCCTTCCTTCTGCTTAACCACTCCCTCCCCCTCGCTACCCCCACTCCCTAAATCCCCCTAGAAAAGCTTTATTTCCTTTAGGATGGTGTAAATGGTTTACCGTACTGAAGAAGTCTCTCTCAGTTATTTTCAACTCAATTTCGCCCGCTGGGGGACCTCAAATCTCAGCTTTTACGTGTCCCTGTGGTTTCTCAATACACCTGACAACGGAGGAGCGGGGTCAGCAGTATCTCTCTTGGTACAGTTAGGTTCTAACTGTGGGAATAGAAACTCCGGAAGCATCGCTACCATGGCTCCTCTTCCCAAAGTTTCTGCCCTTGAAATGAAGGATAAAAACCGTTCAGTGAAATTATTGTCCTTACTAATATTCCCAAACACTAATCACCAAAGTCACAAAACATTCTTTATTAGTGGGCAGAACATTCGCTCTAAATTAAATTATTTTAGCTGTATTTTATTTTAGTTGTAACTTTTATCATCTATAGACGCGTGTCCTACATAACAACTGATGGCTGTGGCCCAAATGAAATAATGACAGCAGCACACAACTGGAATTTTTTTCTCTCATGAGTGTAAGTTTATGATGTGGAAACTCAAATAGACATGGTATCACTGCAGCTGACTAGACAATAACCACTCTATACAGCAACATGGTAATGAAAACGGACGACATTGTCATGTACTTAACTTCTGTTACAGTTACACCATGTGAAATTTCTAAGATGATACGATTGGAGCACATTAATGCAGGTTTCTATGACTCTGCTTTAATTATTTCCTAAAGCAATAATCTCCGATGGTGAAATCAATATGATTTTTTACCAGATTTGTATTTTTTTCTTGATGTTTTCAGGTTATTTTATAAAATACAAAACCTGTATTACTTAATGAAATGATAGATATTTTTAATATATGATGTGATATTTTCTAACAGTGCTGCAATGACCGTTCATATCTATCCATCACTTTTGAAGTTCCACAAATAATTCATTGATAAATAAATTCTCATTGTAAAAAATTAAAATTCTGAAATAAACAGAGTAAATGGTGAAAGTCACTCATCATTCCCAACCCCTCCCCTCAAATCTTATTTCCCTAGAATATTACCAGTTTTGTGTTTCCTTCCAGATCATTTTATTTGTGTTTACATTCATATATATGCACATATTTAGTAGATAATAACAGTAAACAATTTTTCTGTGTTGATGTGTTTCAGATACATTGTTATCTTATTTAATCCTTGTAGGGGAGGCAAAATTTTACCTCTGCCCTCTTAGGGTTTTCTGCTGGGCCTGAGAATTAAATTGACATAAGACATATTAAAAGGAGAAAAGCACCTAAATGCTTTTATACTAGGCTGAACAAAGAGAGGCAATTATGGAGAAGTAACTAAATTATATGGGGAGGCTAAAGGAAGATAAGAATTATTTTAATTAGATCTGTTTGTACAGGGTTCTCTCAACTTCAACTTCCTGCCCTTGATGACAAGGTTGCTTTCCTTTTGGTATAGGGAGGACATCTTCCATACAGGGGTTTTATCTCCTGCTTCTAGGAAGAAAAAGGGGAGAGTCAGAACGCCCTTCTTGCACCTATTGTGTTTTTAAGTGCCTTTAGCTCAAAATAATCCTTATGCCAAAGTAGCCTATTTTGGGGTGGCGTATTCTACCACCCTCCATCTTCACAACAACCTTTGAGGCTGGTGTCGTTATTTATCCATTTACAGATGAGAGCCGAATCACAGAGGAGGTAACTAAATTGTTCAAGTGGCATCACTGGTAAATAACGAAGCCAGATTTTGAGCTCCAGTTATCCGTGTTCAGCGTCCCAAACTCTCAGTCACTACACTGTACCGCCGCCCAGTGGCAAGTTCAGTATCACCCCACTGCTTTGGGTTTGCTACCCTTCGGAGCTGAATGGACTCCATGCATGTTCTACGGAGATTCTGAGTGGCAACTGATCAGACTGCAACAATGGTCACGGGGCAACTCTCAGCAGCTGACCCTGAGCTGTTGCGAAGCTTCCCTGGGGTAATGAACACAACAGAAACACGGTAAAAAGTGCTGTAGCTTGAAGCTACAAATGCAGCCGGTCTAAGCCTTTATACGTCGTCAAAACCTGGATGGATTTCTCAATGAAACTGCAGGATCTGTTTAACCGTCTTAGTTTGTCAGTTGGGTAAAATTAAATTCAGGAATATTTTGTCACAATCACTTTCTTGCCACATTCCTGACCCCCAACTGGATTCTCCAAATCCTGTTCCAACTTGTCAAGAGTGAAAGAGTAGCTTTGTCCTTGGATCTCATTTGAGACACCCCCGCCCCCACGTCTTGGTTTCAACTATGTAAAGAGTGTAATCCCGGTCCTATTCCTTTAGGAGATTGTGAAGACTATATTAGAGGATGTATACGTGAAAGCGCTTTATAAACTGGAAACCACTCCAAGTCTCCCTCTCTAACTTGTGTCCCATGCGTTCCTTTCCAGGATGCAAAGGTGGGTAAATTAGCTCTTAGCATCAATTATTAAGAAACAATTAGTGGAAGTGCTCAGACATGATTATGCTTTCTAAAAAACATTTGACCATTACAGACTCCACCTCTGTAACCTCTTGTTATGAATATCTGATTGAAATATTATAATGGTAGAATGCTATTCTTCTCCGCTAATGTAAGTGCATTCCCTCTTAAGGAGTATGGAGCAATGAAATAAAAGCTGCATTAGGTGCCTGGCACACAGTAGGCATTCAAATATCTATTCAAAGAGTAAAAAAGAACCCTAGTCCCAGCCCAGCCGTATTAAATGTTGATACATTTAAATTGATTAGTGCTTTCCATATGCATCAGTTTTTCTCATCTTAAGATGGAGAAAATAATGTCTGCCATCTTCCTAGCCTCTCAGAGATGTCATGAGATTGAGATCATTTATGAAGTATTTTATCTCAATATATAGATTTAAGATATTTTTATTTATGTATTTCCCATTAAGGCCCACATAGGTAAGATGAGTTATCAACATCAGTGTGTCAGCCAGGGCATCGATGGTAATGGGAGCTGGTCTCCAATGGTAATGGGAGTTAAGCAGGAGGGACCAAGGCTCCTTAGGCAGTATGCAAGGCAGGGAAATGTGTGTAAGAAGAAACAACTAGAGATCCTGACAGAGAAGCAGCTTTCCGAGTTCAGGAGATCTCACAAAGTGAATAGGAACTGGTTAATAATGGAAAGAGCATAAAAGGCAAAGGACTCTTCAGAGGTCAGCCACAGTGCGCAGGAGCCTGGCGATCAATCAGAGCGAGCTAGCAAACACATTACTACTGCTAGGCCCAGTGCAGGAGCTCGTTGCCCCTGCCCTGATTTACTGTGTCTGTGCGGAATTCCTTTCTAGCTTTTCTCAGGAAGGTTTTGCTGACACGTGGAGCTGAAGGTGAATGTCAGCATTTAGAGAGAAGCCGTTAGGATGCAATCAGTCGATGCTGCTTGTAGCTGTTGCCATGTTACAGGTGTGTATTCATGGCCCCATCTGCTGCTGACAGTGAGTCATCCTTGCAAATAAAATAAACATTAATACGTTTATATGCATGGTATACCTTATGCAAATACTATGAGTAGCATTACAAGAAATAACAAGTCTGGGAAGCAAAATAAACGCTTAAGTTGGCAATTTCCGTATGTGATTCTGGTAGTGCTGTTTCCTTACTGGGTGATGTAAATATTACCTTATTCAAATATTACCTACTAACGTTCACGCATGGTTCTTCAATGTTTGAATATTTGCTATAGACTACGGTTCTTTGTAATACTACTAAACTTAATATTTATTAATTATCAAACAAACGTGTTTCAGATGTCCATAACAATGAATAAAGAGTAGGAAGAATGTTGTTGGTATGTTAAGAAGAACTTACAGTTTCTGGAATTCCTGGAAATTCTGATTTCTCATTCTTGAATCCTAAAGATTAATATCTGTCAGGAATTTGGAAACATTACTCTAGTTTAATGTTCTTTGCTGTGTGTGGGAGGGTTCAGGCTTTGCAACTGTGGAGAAGCAAGACCCTACAAGTGGCTGTAGGTTCTAAATGTAACATGGTCTGAAGTCTAAAAGTGGGAATGGAGCAGTGAAGGGATGTGGGGTCAGTATTCTTCCATCTATGGAGAGTGGTTTATAATTAGAATATTCTTCCAGGTTAAGTGAAATCTTATATAGATTAAATGCTTATGTAGGTTTAAATGTTTCTTGATAATGTCACAAGGATGCAAGAGTTTATTTAATTTCTCCATGTTAGAAGTTTTATAGAATCCAAGAAGGGGCGATTGAAATGGAAAGATGAAATTGATATTGACAGAGTTTCTTTGTTAGAAATAATGACTAATGATTGTGGCAGAGCCTATTTCTATGTGCTCACCAAATCATTTCATTTTCCTTTTGAGCTCAAAGGAAGACTACATTTCCCAGCATCCCCTTACATAAAACACCTCTCACAATCTTTCAGGTTGGCTCTCTCTCCATCTGCGTGGCTAGTGAAGGTTCCAAGATGGTGGAGTGTTACTGCACAAAACTGGGGTTCTCTGCCTGATGCACATAAACAAGCCAATTAATTATGGCACCAGCCTTTGGGAAAAGAGATCAGCTTTATTCTGTGAGATTGATCTGCAGGGAGACAGGGGACATGTACCCTCAGATCTGTCTCCCTGATTTAGGATTTGGGGTGAAATTTAAGAGGTTAGGGAGAACAGGCTGGCATGCAGAAATGCTGATGGGACAGGTCTTGATTGGTGGGCTTCAAGCATTTATGGCGAAGTTGTTTTTTTGTTTTTTGGGGTTTATTTTTTTGGTGAAGAAGATTAGCCCTGAGCTAACAAGTGTTGCCAATCCTCCTCTTTTTGCTGAGGAAGATTGGCCCTGGGCTAACATCTATGCCTATGTTCCTCTACTCTATATGTGGGATGCCTGCCACAGCATGGCTTGATAAGCGGTGTGTAGGTCCATGCCTGGTGTCTGAACCCGCAAACCCCAGGCCGGTGAAGCAGAGCACACGAACTCAAACACTACGCCACTGGGCTGGCCCCATTTATGGTAAAGTTTTAAGCATTTATGACAGGGTTCTAAACATTTATGATGGGGTTCTAAACATTTTTGCTGAGGTAGGGAGGAATTTTAACACTAGATCTTCCTGAATGAGGGACCCCTCACTTATGATAAAAGTCCGACTTTCAAGTTCTGGTCGAGTCCTGGTCCTTGGGTTCTGCGGGAAGGAGGATCTTTGGTTCCAAGGTTGTTTCAGGTCATGATGTAGCCCGTGGCTACATGACTTTGTAAATTTTCTGAAAGGCAATTCTTGATCACTCTGTTGATAAAAGATGGGCTCAGTTGAACTGGTCCTGGAGGGCTCGTGGTTACAGGAGGCACAGGATAGAAGGAGTGCTGATCCCTTAATTTGCTACTTAGAGAATAGCTACCCTGGTGAACCTTCTAACCAGGAACATCAGCATGAACAAGTAACAAATGTTTATAGTGTTAAGCCACTGAGAGTCCAGTGTTTGTTACCAGCATAACCTATCCTGTCTTAATACCATGGGGTGATCTCCCTTACTTTTCACTGAAGTGGATCATGTCAGCCTTGGGAGAAACACCATGTGGGATATACAGTGTGGTAAGTGACTATAAAATAAGGCACATTCATATTGTAGTGTATAGGGGACATTACAGAAAAACGCATTTCCCACACTTGAAAATAATGTCCCCACTCAGAAATCAACCAACAAAACTCATATTTAATAGATTAGGCTACCATCTGTTGAAATAACCTCAATAACCCAAGAGCTCTTTCCACTAAACCATGTGCCTCCATCATTCCTCCTATGCCCTGTTTATTCGTTATGATTTAATAAATCGCAATTTATTGTTCTTTGTACAACAATCTCTTGGGAATGTGGTAGTGTTAGATGCAGTCGTTGTGCCCTGCCAAAGTTGGTTTGTGGACTGTGACAAGAAGGACCAAACTTTCTGGAAAGTGGGCTTCTCACCAGCTTTCTGCTTCTCAGGAAGACCATCGTCAGCAGCCAGCTAGGCTTACCACCCAAAATTTCTCATGCAGCCCAGTTGTCCTTTAAATGATTTAGAGTAATTTAGGCCTTAAAAATTGTCAGCAAGAGGAAACAGCTGAAAGGGAAAAGCAAACTACTGGACAGCATTAGTGCAAGAGAAGGGGCCCTACAGCCTTCACGCAGCAATACCATGTGCCTTCACGGGGAGCAGAGCCACGGGAACTGAGTGGGGCTGGATGGCTGCCATTGTCTTGACTGAGTGTTTGGTTTAGTCTAGAATCTGACTCCTGTCTTGACATAAACAGCACTTACGCAGATAAACATAAGTGCAACTGTTTATCTAATTTAAAGGCTTATAAAAATCTAAGGTCAGAGTCTTACTTAGACTTGGTGTTTCAGAGTTTAAAGAGATAAGATAATCTACTGCAGCAGATAAAGCTGCTGGGGCCATGTCAGAACTGGAATAATTCTGCAGGCTCTTGAGAGAATGGAGAAGTGAGAGTCAATTACCCTCAAGACTGCATTTAAAAGCGTTTAAACAAGGATTGTTAGTGACACAGAAAAAATCTAATTACATCCTGAATCTCTGGTAGTCTCTAGGTTACAGATACTAATTTGTAAAAAGTCCCAACTGAACGAATGCATTAAACAGCAGGTTGTTTGTTCCTTCTTAAACCGCACTGAAAACAGCCCTCCCCCACTTACAGCTCCCATGGCCGGGCAGTTATGAGCCAATGGCATCCCCTGGTGACCAACAAGGGGAACCCCCTGGCACAGTGTGCTTCCTTGCTTTGTAGTGGCCATCTCTTTACTCTTGTACCTATGGACACCATTTCTGAAAATCAACAGTAAAAAAGTTGGATTATGTACACTGTATGAATTTACATGTTATGGGAGTTTTCATTTCTAGAGAACTAAACTGGATAATCAAATTCTTAATTTTATTTCACAATCTTCAAATATATATTTCTAACAGTTGGCACATATTCTTTAATTTTCTTCTTTTCCTTTACCATTGGATCAGTGGACGTTCGGCTGGACTTAAGATGTGCTCCTCTGAGAGTCGTCTCTTTCTCAACCCTATTCTACTACTGTGATCCACGTGTTGTCTTTATTTTTAAATTTTCTCTCTTTTTTTAGATTAAAATAAGGGAAAACAGCGTAAAGTATTAAATCACATGGGCAAACGTGCCAAACAAAGATGGCATACTGTCCCCTGTACAAGGGCCCAACTCCATCATTTGCTGGGTACCATTGTTTACCGTGTAGAAGTGCAGGTTCGAAATGTGCAGTGGTTGCAAGTATGAAAGTCAAGGACTTTTATAATTTTTTATTTTTCTTTTTAGAAACTCTATCCTGCCCTTATTTCTTAAAGCTGAGTTGTTCCATTCCAGACAGGTTTTTTCCTCCCACGTGGATGCACATCATTTTAAGGAAAATCTATCTTCCTTTTGTCCTCTTCTGTCTCTGTCTTTCAATTCCATGTACAGGTGCAAAACCACTTCCAATAGTGGCTGGGGGAAAAAGCCATATAAGTCCTGAGTGAAATAAGACTTTCTAAACAATTTAGAGTGTCAACTTCTAAAGCCTTTCAAGTACCTAGATGTTTCTTTGCATCTTGTCACAAATTTTCATTTTCCTTCTCATCCATTTAAAAATCTACCCTGTTTTTCTTCAAGTGTCAACTTTCAAGATAAATAAAAAGCTACTGATTATATTTTTAATCACTGTTCCATTTATTTTCTGTTATTACAATAGAATGGTCTGAAATTTGTTTTTAAGCTGCAAACATGCAAGTCCTCAGTGATAGGACGGGTGAAGAGCCTTTTGTTGGAGGGCCTGGGAACTAAGCATCATCTATTACAATGTTTCTATGTAAAGATATATTTTTTAAAAAAGCAGGAAAAAGCCTCAAAAAAAAAAAAAAAAGATATACTCCAACCCCTGAAATAACAAACAGATGAGGACTTCCTGTGCTAAGTTTATCAAAATTCTAGCTGATTTGACTCATGCAGGGATATAAGATTTATTGGTAGTTTAAATAATAATAATTATTATTGTAAACATTTATTGAACGTTTTCTGTGCTCTGGGCCCTGTTTTAAGACTTTTTTATGCATTGACTCATTTAATCCTCACCATAAGCCTGTGATGCAGATGCCTCCTGTTATCTCATTTTACAGACAACGACGCTGAAGCACAGAGAGGTTAAGTCACTTAATCAAGCTCACAGAGCTGTTAAGTGGTGGAATAGTTTGACTTGAGAGTCACTGTGCTCTGCTCTTTTACAGAATTTATTTTGTAGCACAGGCATATTTTGAAATCTCAGTTAACTAAGATTCATGTTAAATCTCTGTGAAGTTGGGCACCAAGTCTTATTCATTTTTGTTTCTCTCACGGTTTTACCCCTAGCAGATAGATGCACAGTAGAGAGTTGTTGAGCTGGTTGGGGATACCTCTTTCTGGTGGCTATTATTATCCTTCATACACAAGGATTCTTTGTTCCCAGTACGCCCGCGAGGGACACATTTTAGCAAATGTGAAAAATGGTCGGCACCATTTAATCAAAAGAGCTGAAGGGTGGCTTGTGGCACTGGTGTAGGTGAGTCCCTGTGGCCTACAGGACTGGCTGGGAGGGGGACAGCCCATGCAGCTGTAGCAGAACTTGGACGGGTCAAGGGGCACCTTATACCTGAGGCACTTTCTTTGTTCTGGTCCCACCCACTCAACCAGCGGCCTCCCCGTCTCTGTTCTAAAACCTTGGGTTCTACCTGCTGATCACTGCAAGACATGGTGAGGCCAGGGACGCTGCGGGCGATGTGAACTCTTGTTGAAGTAGCCTAACCAAAAACAGTGGGGCAAAGTTCTTGGGTTTCCCTTTCCTTCGAGTCTTTTGCTACAGCATAGGTGTGGTGGGAGACTCTCCTGGACGCTGTCTCTGACGTGTGAGGGTCAGCTAATTTTCTCCGTGGCACTGATACTGAAGTTCAAGGCATTATTTGTTGAAGCCAGAAGGTGTCCAAGCAGGTTGTTGAAGTTTGATATAACTAGACACTACTACTGGAAAAGAAAATGGAGAGATAAGAGCATATAAGGGACATGATATAGAAGTAAGTCTTGAGCCAGATGGACCTGGATTGGAATCCAGGTTCTGCCACTGCCAGGCCCGTGTGAATTTAGGCAAGTTACTCAAGCTGTTTGGGTCAGTTTCCATATACTGTATTAAAACTGAGAAGAATAATCTACTTCACAAGGTTGTGATGAGAAGTAAATGAGATAATGTGAATAAGAGCCTGCCATGCAGTCGCGCTCGATAAATATTGTTTTACCTTCCCCGGAATTCCCTTCCTGTACTTCCGGCATCTGAAAAAATAATTAGGCAGAATTGGCTGAGTCTAGGAGGAAAAAGGAGACTAAGCTTTCTGGACTACATTTTTATATGGATAAAGGTTTTTGCCACTGCAAGTAGAAGAGCACTCAGTATCTTCGAGATATTAGTAATATTTTTATCCGATGTTCTTCAGGCTCCTGAGGATCACCGTGGGCTGAGGGTTGGGGACAGACTTTGTAGATGCTGACTGTCCCCCTCCCAACAGCAGATGTGACTCAGTAGACAGGACTCTAGTGATCTAGAGTCACTAGAGAAAATTGAGCGTGAGTGTGGATGCCATTAAAGCTGCTTTTCCATTCTAACAGTCTGTGCTTCTAGAACTGATCACCCGTTTCCTCTTCTGAACAGGTTGCTGTGCAGAATAAATGAAACACTTTATATAAAGGATGAGAAATGTAGTGCATGGGTGACACCTGGTCATGATTTCATCGTCACTGTTAACGATGGCTACTTATTGACGTGGACGTCTAAACCTGTCTCATGGAGACGGGGAAAGTCGATGAGGATAACTGGGCTGTCCTTCCATCTTGTTACCATGGATAATTAATACCCCAGTACTCCTTACCTTGTGCACTTCCTTTTCACAGGCCATTAACACGTTGACAGCCACCCAACTGCTGTTTTCATTTGGTTACTCCTCTGATCACACACCTACCGTGACTCCCGCTTAAAGCTCCCAATGGAATCCAAGCTTCCAAGCCTGGCGAGTGGAGACCCTCCACCAGCTGGCCCCATCCTATCCTTCTAATTTCATCTCCACTCCCCAGCACCAGTGAATGCTCCTCTCTAGCCAGACTGGGCTCTTTATCATCTCCAGAATGAACTTGTAAATTCTTGCCTTTGACTCTGTGCTTGACATATCTTCCTCCTCATTATCAAGTCTAAATCCTCAGAGTCTAAGGGAGTATAGCACGGTGTTCACGTGCAAGATCTGGAACTAGACTGCCTGGTTTTGTCATCCCAGCTGTACTGCGAATTATTTGAGACCTCAGGCCCATTACTTAACCTCCCTGTGCCTTCATTTCTTTACCTGTAATGCAGAAGTCATAACAGTACCTACATTTTAGACTCATTTTGAAGCTTAAAAGAGACAATTTATGTAAAGTACTTAGAACAATATCTAGCGGGTAGTGTGTGACCAATAAGTGCTAGCTGTTCTTGTTAATGTTAAGCCTTTGCTCACCACCCTGTTTCACAATAATGACTCCTTTTTCTAATCTCACGTATAATCTCTGCTACTTCTTTGCCGCATATTCATTAATTCCACAAATATTTATTGAATGCCAATTAGGTACCACGGAATGTTCTCGGTGCTGTGAACAAAGCAAATCCCTGTCACCACAGAGCTTATATTTTAGTCGGGGAGACAAGCTGTGGACAATTAAATAAGTGAGACATACAATATGTCAGATGGTAACAAATGTGATGGAAAAAATTTAGTCGGGAGATTGGGAATGCTGGGGTGGGCATGAGGTGGTCAAGCAGACTCCCTGAAGAGGTGACCTATGAGCAGAGCCCTGAAGGAGGCAACGGAGAGCCTTCGATGTCGGGGAGAGAGAAAGCAGTGCAATGCTTGCTTCACTCGTGGGAAGAGCAGTAAGAAGGCCAGGGTGACTGAATCCTCCAGAGGGCGGGGGAAGAGTGTTGGGGATGAGAGCAGAGCGGTAGGGAGGGTCTTGGAGGTTATCATAAGGGCTTTGGCTTTTTCCTGAGAAGGAAAACGATTTGTACATATGTGTCTTTTCTCCCTGGGTACTATCTCCATCAATTAACCCCTGTATCTTTAGCTTCTCCCTCTCTATTGCTTTTTACTTTTCCTCAGTGTAAAACAAACTTAAGTGTCATTAAGAATTTTGTCCCCTGGTTTATATCCTCATCCAGTGACTGCAATAGTTCTCACCTTCCATTTCCGCAGCAGGGTCCTAGAGAAGTTACGGTAACAGGCTTCCTCATTCTTCCTGCAGCGGGATGCTTTCCCCGCGTGGCTCTGCTGAAACTGCCCTGTCAAGGTCACCATTACACACTTGAAAGCGTTTTTCTTCTTTGGACTCTGTATAGCATTTGGAACCATTAACTCTCCTTCGTCTTAGTTTCTAGGACACAACTTTTTCTAATTTTCTCCCCACTTTTCTCTTCTTCCTTTTCCAGCCCTGTATCAGTGAGGATGGGTTTGGCTGCTCACTGATATCATCAAGAGTCCAGCTCTTTCCCTCAGACATGGTTCAGTGGTGCCTCCCTCTGTGGTCACCCGGTGGTGCTGAAACCCCAGTCGGTAATTGTATCTACCAGAACAGTGGCCCATACACTTCACGCCATTTTACCAGAGAGGCCTTCCCTGACCACTCCATATAAAATATTATTGTCCCTCAACCCACTTTTCCCCATTCCCCTTATTCTGCCTTTTCTTCTTAGAAATTATCAGTAGCTGACATATACCTTTATTTCTTTATTATCTGTCTCCTCCTTGAAAAAGTTGGCTCCATAGGGTGAGGATTTTGTTCTCAACTGTATCCCCCACAGCCTTGGGACCTGGGAGGCAATGTCACTGTTTGCTGAAGGAACAAATGAATCCCATTTTCTGGAATTGGGTCACCTGTCCACCCTTAGACTTATCACTGGCAAAGGGGGAAAAGTTGGTTATTATTGGCTTGGATCAGTCATGATTCACCCTCAGGGCTGAGTACATTGCTGCCCCTAAATTAAAGAAAGTAGAATGGCTATTAGGTAAGCAACCAACAGTGCCATACAACTTTGGCCAACTTTTCATTTCTCTACCTTTTCATTCAATGTTAGTATTCCTCAGATTCCTTCTTTGGCGGTTTTCTCTTTATAACACATTCTTCTTGGGTGATTCCATCCACTTCCTGGCTGTCACTTATAGGCTGATGCTGCCAAATGTGTGTTTCTAACTCAGGTCTGTCTCTTGGACCCCAGACCTGTACTAGGGTGAGCAACTGTCCTCTGCTTGAGACTCTCCTGGTTTTAGCACTGAAAGCCCCATGCCCAGGAGACTCCTCAGTCCCAGGCAAACCAGACTCATTGGTCACCCTACAGACTGTCTACACAACATCCAACCCAGAACTCTCTTGAATCCAGAAGTATATCCAAGTGCCTCTAGAACTTTCCATAATCCTAGAGTCCCTTAGTTACCTCAAACTCAATAGAAGTGCAAATTTATATCTTCTACCTCAAATGTATTCCTTTTCTTGTACTTCTTTAACTAGGACAGTATTACCACTATGCGTACAATTCTTCAAATCAGAAGGCTGGGTGTTATCAGCATAGGAAAAAGTCAACCATGCATTTGATTTAGTTCTCTGCAAAATTTCTGAATTTTACCAAAATCTGAGAAGGCTCAGTAGAGTGTGTTGCTCAGGTAAAAAAACAGCCAAGTGCCACATTCCTCCGTATAATGTTGCTGTGTCTCGAATCTGTTGCTTCCTCCCCATTCCTGCTGCAATCTTAATTAAGATAATTTCTGCTGTGGATTAAGCAACTGTCTCTTGCCTGGTCTCTTTGAATCTAGTCATACACCTTCCCCTTCCACAATCCATTCTGCATAATTTCTAAAACCTGTCTTAGCTCTTGATGCTTAAAATCATCAATGGTTCCCTTTCATAGTCTGAGTCATAGCTACTTGTTCTTCCTCTTTTCTAAAAATCCCCCCTTCACCCTCTTGATCTAGCCTTTCTGAACTACTTCAGTTTCTGGAACACATCCTTTACTCTCACCCTTCCATTTTTTTCCTCAATCTGACTCCTCTGAATTGAAGGTCCTCTTTCCCATTCCAGTCTAGCGAACTACTAGTCATCTGACATGCTGCACAGTGGTTATGAGTGTTGCCGGTTATGGGTATGGGTGGATAAAATGGTTATGCCTGGTTATAAAGACTGCTCAGCTTTACCACTTCAGAGCTGTGTGAGCTTTGGCAAGTCTCTGAACTTCACCAAAGCTCAGTTTCCTCATCTGCAAAATGGGGATATTTGTACCTACCGCATAGGGTTGTGGAGAGGATTAAATGAGATAGTAATCTGTTAATAGTGTTAACTATGATTATATCAAGAATTAGTTTAGGCTCCTTTCAAAAGCTTTCACTGAACTCTCTCTTTCCCCTGATGTGAGTTTGGATTAGGAAGACCTCTTCTGAGTGCCTGCAGCATCATACATTTAACTCTGGTATTGATCAAACTGTAATATAATGATCCTCCTACTAATTTTCTCCATGAGATGATAAGTTTCCTGAGGACCTTGACTTATTTATCATTGACTTTTAGGGAATACCTTATGGCCTGGACACAAGAGGAACTCCCTTTTGCTCAATTTATCTTTCCCATCATTTCTCTGAAGATAAGGACCGTGTTTCACACTTCTTTGTATCCTCCACAGGCTCCCGATACACCATACCTCTCCATGCACGGCTTTATCTACATCTAATGTCCATTTCACTTGATGGGAAGTATGTTCCCTGACAGATCCTAGGAGTCAGCCTCTTCCTTGGTTCCAAGTCCACATTCAGTCAGCTACCTCTCTTGAGCCATCTGAATCAGGGAGGCTGGGTCACATAATGTAGACAAGCTGGTAGAAGCCCAACCCTCTAGATCTGATCAGGGCCCTCTGCGGCCCAAGGGAAGGGTAGCTACCAGGGAGGTGGATTGTGAGCCGAGGAGACATCCTCATAGGGTCATACCACTGTTTATAATGCCTTTCATGAATATTATCTCTTGACTGGCAAATCTCCCATGTAGAAGAATTCCAAATAATTTATGTAGATACTTTGTCCTCAGAGTCTAGCTCCCTGCCCCTTAACCATGGGCTGTGCGTAATGACTTTATTCTAAAAAATATAGAATAGAAATGAGGAAGAAGAGCAACTTTCCAGTGGAGAAATCTGACAAACACTACCACAGCCAGGTAATCAAGGTCAACACCAATAGTCAAAAATTATGTTGATAGAATGTACCCTTGACATGATGTGATAAAAATGGCACTTTGCTTCTGTGACGCTCCTTCCTAAAAATCCATAATCCCAGTCTTATTATGAGAAAAACATCAGGCAAATTCCATTAGAGGGCATCCTGCAAAATACCTAAGCAGTACTCTTTAAAACTACTAAGGTCATTAAAAAAAAAGAAGTCTGAGAAACTGCCATAGCTAAGGGGAGCCTAAAAGGACATAACAACTAAATGTAATGTGGCATGCTGGAACAGAAAAAGAATATTAGGTGCAAACTAAGGAAATCTGAATAAAATATAGACTTTAACTAATAATAATGTATCAATATTGGTTCATTAATTGTAACAAATGCACCATGCTAATATATGATAATAGCAGGGGAACCCGGGTGCAGGGTATATGGGTACTATTTTCTCAATTTTTCTATAAATCTAAAATTGTTCTAAGAAAATAAAAATGAAGGAGAAGTTAAGACATTTTCAGATAAACAAAAACAGAGAATTTGTCAATAGCAGACAGATAGTAAAAGGAGTCTTTCAGGTCGAAATGAAAGAACACTAGAAATGTATTTTTTGTTTGTAACACTTTTTTCTTATCCTATCTGATTTAAAAGGCAATCACATAAAGCAATAATTATAAATCTGTGTTAACAGGAATACAATGTATAAAGATGTAACATATATGACATCAATAGCACAAAGGGGAGGGGAAGGAATGAAGTTCTATAGGAGCAAAGTTTTTTTATACTATTCAAATTAAGTTGGTATTAATCTGAACTAGGCTTTTATAAATTAATATATTAATTGTAACCCCTAGGGCAACCACTAAGAAAACAATTCAAAAAATATATATATACTGTAACAAAAGACAAGGGAATTAAAATGCTACACCAGAAAATATCTATTTAACACAAAAGAAGGCAATAATAGAAGAATAAAAGAACAAAAAAGACATGAGATGTAGAAAACAAGCAGCAAAATGGCAGAAATAAGTCCTTCTTCATCAGTATAACTTAATGTAAATGGACTAAAACTCCAATTAAAAGGCAGAGATTAGCAGAATGATGAAAAACATGAACCAACTACATGCTGTTTACAAGAGACTCACTTTGGATTCAAAGTCATAAATAGGTGGAAAGTAAAAGAATGGAAAAAGGGTACCCCACTTTCAATAATATATAGAACAACTAGACAGAAGATCAACAAGGAAATAGAAGACTTGAACTACACTATAAATCAACTAGACTTAACAGACATTGATAGAATGCTACATCCAGTGACAGCAAAACACATGTTCTTCTCACGTACACAAAGACCTCCTCCAGGATCGACAGTATGCTAGGTGAAAGAACAAGTCTCAGTAAGTTTAAAAGTATAGAAATCATACAAAACGTGTTCTCTAATCACAATGAAATGAAAGAAAAAATCAGTAGCAGAATGAAATTTGGGAAATTCACAAATATGTGAAAATGAAACAACATACTCCTAAATAAAGAGGAAATCACAGAAAAAATAGAAAATACTTTGAGATGAATGAAAACAAAAACACAACATACTAAAATTTATAGGATGCAGCTAAAGCAGTGTTCAAAGGGAAATTTATAGCTAGGAATAGCTATATTTAAGAAAATAGAGATCTCAAATCAATAATCTAACTTTACTAGTTTCCTAGGGCTGCCATAACAATGTACCACAAACTGAGTGGCTTAAAACAGCAGAAATTAGGGCCGCCTGGTGGCGCAGCGGTTCAGTCCGCGCTTGGCAGCCCGCCGTTCGCGAGTTCGGATCCCGGGCGCCCGCCGACACACTGCTTGTCAGCCATGCCGTGGCGGCGTCCCATATAAAGTGGAGGAAGATGGGCACAGATGTTAGCCCAGGGCCAGTCTTCCTCAGCAAAAAGGGGAGGATTGGCAACAGATGTTAGCTCAGGGCTGGTCTTCCCCACAAAAAAAAAACAAAAAAAAACCCAGCAGAAATTATTGTCTCACAGTTCTCAAGGCTAGAACTCTGAAATCAAGGTGTCAGCAGGGCCATGCTCTCTCTCCCACCTTTGAGTGCTTTCTGGCAATCCTTGACATTCTTTGTCCTAAAGCTGCATAACTGCAATCTCTGTCTCCATCCTTACGTGGCTGTCTTCCCTCTGTGTTTCCGTGTCTTCACAGGGTGTTCTCCTCTCTGTGTTTCTCTATCTCTCTGTCTCTTCTCTTCTTGTAAGAAAACCAGTCATATGGGATTAAGGGCCCGCGCTACTCCAGTATGACCTCATTTTAACTTACATCTTAATTACAACTTTGCAAGACCCTATTCCCAAGTAAGGTCACATTCACAGGTAACAAGGGTTAGAATTTTGACTTATCTACTTGGGGGCTACAATTCAACCCATAATGCTAGTCTTCACCTTAAAGAAACTAGAGAAAGAAGAGCAAATCTAGCAGAAAGAAGGAAATATAAATATTTGCACAAAAATAAATGAAACAGCACATAGAAAAATAAAACAAAATCAAGGAAATTAAAAGTTGATTCTTTGAAAAGATCAACAAAATTGACAAACCTCTAGCTAGATTGACAAAGAGAAAAAGAAAAATGGGAGTCACAGTTCAGTCAAATTACTAAAATCAGGAACAGAAGAGGGAACATTACTATTGACTTTACAGAATTAAAAAAAAATTGTAAGAGAAGACTATGAACAATTTTTTGCCAATAAGTTAGATAACCCAGATGAAATGCCTAGATTCCTAGAGAGATACAAACTACTGAAATTGACGCAAGAACAAATAGAAAATGTGAATAGATCTATAACAGGTAGAGAAATTGAATTAGAAAATTAAAAACAATTTCAGGACCAGATAGCTTTACTGGTTAATTCTACCAAATGTTTAAAGAATTAACACCAATAATACTTCCCAACTCATTACATGAAGCAAAACCAGACAGAGACATTACAAGAAAAGAAAGCTGCAGACCAGTATCCCTTATGAGCACAGATGCAAAAACTCTAAACAAAATACTAGCAAACTGACCAAAATATAAGGGCTAAAACTATGAAACTGTTAGAAGAAAACTTAGGTGCAAATCTTTGTGATCTTGACTTCTGCAATGATTTCTAAGCTATAACACCAAAAGCTCAAGCAACCAAGGAAAATATAAATAAATTGGACTTTATCAACTTGAAAATTTTTGTGCTTCAAAAGACACCATAAAGAAAGTGAAAACACAACCTATAGAATGGGAGAAAACATTTGCAAATCATATATCTAATAAGACTTTAGTATCCAGAATATATAAAGAACATTAGCAACTCAACAATAAAAAGACAAATCAGTCAATTAAAAAATGGACAAAGGATATGAATATACATTTCTCCAAAGATATACAAATGGTTAAAAAGTACATGAAAAGATGTTAGATGTCATTTGTCAACAGTGAAATGCAAACCAAAACCACAATGAGATACCACTTCACATCTACTAACACGGTCAGAATCAAAAAGACAGGTGGTAACTGTTGGCAAGGATGTAGAGAAACTGGAATTATTGTAAATTGCTGATGGGAGTGTAAAGTGGTGCAGTTACTTTGGAAAAAGTCTGGCAGTTCCTCAAAATGTTAAATATAGAGTTACCACATGACCTAGCACTTCCACTCCTAGATATATACCCAAGAGAATTGAAAGTATATATCCACACAAAAACTTGTACACCAATGTTCATAATGGCCAAAAAAGCAGAAATAACCCAAATGTCCATAAATTGAAAAATGAATACACAAAATATGGCATATCCATATAATAGAATATGATTCAGCCACAAAAAGAAACAAACTACTGGTTCATGCTATAACATGAATGAACTTGAAAACTTTATGCTAAGTAAGAAAGCCAGTCACAAAGGACGACATATTGTATGATTCCATTTATATGAAATGTCTAGAATAGGCAAGCCCATGGAGACAGAAAGTAGATTAATGGTTGTCAGGAGCTGGTGGGAGGGAATGAGGAGTGACTGCTAAAGATCATGGGTTTTTTGTTTTTTGTTTTTAAATTATTTCATTGAGGTCATACTGGTTTATAACATTGTGTAATTTCAGGTAAACATTATATATCAGTTTCTGTATAGACTACATCGTGTTCACCACCAATAGTCTAGTTTTTATCTGTCACCATACATATGTGCCCCTTTACTCCTTTCGCCAACTCCCAAACCCCGTTCCCCGCTGGTAACCACTAATCTGTTCTCTTTATCCATGTGTTTGTTTATCTTCCACACATAAGTGAAATCACATGGTGTTTGTCTTTCCAAAGAGTATGGGTTTTTTAGGGGACAATGAAAATGTTCTGAAATTAGTGGTGATGGTTGCACAACTTTGTGAATATACTAAAACTCACAGAATCATACAACTTAAAAGGCTGAATTTTATGGAATGTGAACTATATCTCAAAAAAAAAAAAAAAAGAAACAAAGGGTACGGCTTTAGAAGATTATGGTGCTAAATGAACAGCTTTAATGAACTGCCAGGCTCTCCAAAAGGTCCAATGATCAAAGACAAAACTAACCCCTGAGTATTGGCATCAGGTCTTGAGTTAACTCCAGTCTCAAGCACCCAATTCTGAGAAAATGCACTGGAAAAGATCAAATGATTCTCCCCACTCAGATGATCTTTAGTGGCACCAAGATGATTGCTTGATCTGCCCTGAGATGCTGAAATGGAGCCTCTCAAAAATGTTACATGTTATGACCCACCACGGAAAGAGAACTTTTCAATTCATCTTTCTGCAATTCTCCAATTTTCTGTACACCAACAAGGTGTCCAACAATTTAATTCTATTCTGACACTAACCCCCCAGAGTTCGCGTCACACTCCACAGTTTTAAGGGCTCAGTGCCACAACACTGCCCTCACCCGGCCCCCAGGTTACCCACACTTCCGTCCAACTTGGCTGCAAATTTGGAGGTTCCCGCAAATCCCTCCTCAGGTCAATAATTCACCAGAATGTTTCACAGAACCCAGGGAAGCTCTTTACTTACTATTACCAGTTTATTACGGATACAACTCAAGAACAGTCAAATGGAAGAGATACATAGGGAAGGTATTGGGAGGGGGGCACAGAGCTTCCTTGCCTTCTCCAGGCACACCCCCTCCAGCATCTCGATGTGTTCCCCCACCCAGAAGCTCTCTGAACCCCATCATCTAAGGGTTTTAACGAGGGTTCCATTAGTTAGGCAGGATTGATTAAATCATTGGCCATTGGTGATTGAACTCAACCTCCAGCCCCTCTTTCCTGATGGGGCTGAAGGTCCCAACCTTCTAATTACCTGGTTGGTTCCCCTGGTGACCAGCCCCCATCCTGAAGCTATCCAGGGGCCTACCAAGTCACCTCACTAACATAAACTCAGGCATGATTGAAAAGGGCTTGTTATGAATAACAAAAGATGCTCCTGTCACTCAGGAAATTTCAAGGGTTCTAGAAGTGTTGTGTCAGGAACTGGGGACAAAGACCAAATATATACTTTTTAATATACCACAGGCTATCCCTTAGTCTAAGGATTCTAACAGTTAAAAGATACTGGCGCATTACTAGTGTCCCATTCGGTCATTAATAATTAGTCCAGTCCATCATCCTTATTGTATGAAAATGTCTCCCAAGGTGAGGCCACTCAGGTTTGCAGGCTTCCATTCAATCTCACCATGTTCCACAAGCAGAAGAGGTCTCAGCAATACATAGTTTCACCATTTTAGGAATCTGATAAATTGAGCTAAGAGACAACATCATCCGCTCTGAGCCTCTTTCAAAGAGTTAATGTAATATTGAATGTCCCTTATTACATAACTCATTCATTCATTCCTTTACTCTCAGCTACTATTCCTCCTTCTCTCTATTTATACCCACCTTTGGAAGGGACATTAAGTTTGGCCACTGCACTGGTCTAGATGGCAGGCGGCACTACTAATCTGGCAAGTACCTCTCCTTCAGCCGACATCCATTCATGTAGGGTAGGGGTACAGAACTAGTGGGCTATTTCCACCACGAGGCAATACAGCTGCATTCACTGCTAACCCCAGTTTTGCCTGATGGGGTGAAGGCAGAGCCTGCACCAGGAGCAAAGAACAAATGCATATTTTTTATTAAACCACAGTCTTTAACAAACGTTTGTGCAAAATCTTCCATACGATTTCAGAGGCTATCTCTGGAATATGACCCAACTGTCCAAACTACACTCCTGGGAAAAGTGTAAAGATGGAACATTGGTATAAGTCAAAATCTTTATGACCTTTTAAACCTCCACAAATTGATCTAATTCCGTTTCTGCCTCGTGGGGTTATAAATATGTTCTTACTTCTCTGTCTCTGTTTTCTGGTTAGGTAGAAGCCTTCTCTTGTTGTAAAGCAACTGCTCTGACAGTAGCAAAAAATATTTTCAGCTTTTATGTTTCCCACTTGGGGAAAAGCCACCTACTTTGGGTAGTGATGGAGGGACCCAATTCACTGAAATAGTAATTAAGGAAATCTCGACAGCTCCGTCACCCATAAGCCTTACCATCCACAGTCCTCAGAGAAAATTGAATGAACAAGTGGTAACTTGAGAAACTACCACAGGAACTTCAGTTGCTGCAGCCAAAGGCTTTGCCCTTAGCTCTCATGGCCATTAGCGTCACTCCAATGGGAATTCAGAGACAATCCCCACATAAGCTGGTCACTGAATGCTCCATGGGTGGATGGATCTCACCCTCATCCTCAGCTCTACTCTTTTACAGTCTTATGTGGTAAAGGCTATAGAGGATTCATGCAGATATCCAGGTTTATAATCAACAGGTCCAGTAGCTATTCCTGAAGATAAACCACAGGACTCCCTGTGACCTTCCTCCCAGAGACCTAGCTTACTGAAATTGATACCAATGTAAGATCGTTCTCGAACATCTTGGGAGGAACTTTATCAGAAAAAGAAGGCATCACAAAGGAGACCATTTCCCCAGAAGTCTCAGACTACACAGCAGGTGGCTAGACACGAGCAACTTCTACCCAAGATCTTGGAATCAGGACCCAGGCACACCCAGAGTCATTGACAGCCATACCCTTCTTTGTCTCTTTCTCCTCCTTTTCTTGGCTATCTTTTCTTTCTCTGTTAGTTTAAAGCTTTTATTGCTAAAATGAAATTTTTAGTTTCTTCCCCCAATCTTTGTTACTTTGGATGAAAAACAAGAATGAACAAAGAAGGTGTTACACAAATCTATTGATATAAAATCTCATTTCTCTACAGATTCACAGTGGGAATGGAAATTGTTTTCCCTCCTAATCCCGGGTGGGCCAGTTCAGGCTGCTTTAACAGAATACCATAGACTGGGTGACTTAAACAACAAACATAGATTTCTCACAGTTCTGGAAGCTGGAAGTCTGAAATCAGTGTGCCAGCATGGTTGGGCTCTTGGTGAGGGCCCTCTTCCTGTTTTATAGATGGCCACCTTCTTGCTGTATCTTCACATGGCAGAGAGCAGAAAGAGAAGACAACTCTTTCCTGACTCTTCTTATAAGGGCGCTAATCCCATCAGGAGGGTTCCACTTTTATGACATAATTACTTCCCAAAGGCTTGAAGATTAGGGTTTCAACATATGAACTCGGGGAGGATACAAACACGCAGTCCATAACAGCCAGTATTAAAAGGACTTAGAGGCACTTTTCAACATCTTCTGATAAAATCTCATGCTAATGCTTGTCTGCACAGCATTCACTATACTTCCCTCTGTGCAACCACTCCCTTGACAAGTGATTGGAGTTCAACTACAAAGGCAAAAGTCATAGGAAGCATTGATGCCTCTTCTTACCAGAGTATGAGAGAATCTTCAGGAGTAACATAGATCTAGTGCACTAAACAAACCAAGATATGAGACTTAATATCCCTGTTGACCGAGAAGGAGATTGCAAGACCCTGACAGACTGGAAATTTTCCACTGAGGACCTGGCAGGTGTTTGTCCCGACAGCTCTTCTGCCCCACTCCTCTTGCACAGGACTTTAGCTCCTATCTGTTCTTCTCCGCCACTCTGGGTAAAATCTAGATTGCTGAAGATATGGTTGCTAATCCTCAAGAACAATTCTTCTCTATTCCCCAAACAAGCTAAGCTGAGCCTCTATGACCCCTCTTGCTAAAGTCCCATGAAACATTCTACTCATTTTCCCTAAGCTGACCGCTCCTCTTGAGATTTCTCCCGCCAGGTATTATCAAATAAAGGCTCACATTAAGATTCTGTGGTTAATTTTTTTCCACATAAGCAACAATTAAACTTTCTAAAATGCTGTCTGGGGGAATGCCTGGGTTCCTTTCAGAATCACTACTTGAAAGTCTGATTAAGGTGAAGATAAAGAAACAGGGCGATTTATCAAGACCTGGAGGAGATAATTCAGAAGTTAACACTGAAGTCAAATGATTCAAAGAACGAAGAAATCTTAGAGCTGGAATGCAGATTAGAATGGTTTTCAAATTGTATTTGAGAGCCATTGTCTGACAAACTTTTGGGCTGCTAGCCATTTGTGTCTCGCGTAAAACAGACAGATTCCTGGGTTCCACCCCAAACCTACTAAATCAGCATCTCCAGGCAAGGGCCTGGGGATTGGAATTGAATCAAGTATACTAGTGGTTCTTATCATCAGGGGAGTTTGAAATACATTGTTCTAGAACTGTGTTTGTAAACAGAACTGGCACTTGGAGCTTTTAAAATTAGAGCTCCCCTATTCCATTCTGAAGACTGCATCTAAATGTGTAGTGAGGGATCTGCATGTGTAATTTAAAAACTCTTCTTGGGTGATACCGACAGCACTGGCTTCCCTGGGAACTTGTCAGCAATGCAGATTCCCAGGCACCACCATGACTGGAACCAGCATCTGACCTTTAACCAGATTCCTAGGGGATTGGCATGCATTTTAAAGTTTGAGAAGCACTGCCCTGGGGTAGTTGGAGGTGCAGGTATTTTGATTCCCAACCTTTATGTAGGACAAGTGCAGGTCTCCCTCCAGAGGGGAGGCACTGAGGTGCCTGTAAAGAGGAGCCACCATGCCTTCTTGGCTTCTGGGTAATATTTCATTTGAAAAACAGTTTTTGCTGATGAGAAAATTGGAAATAGACAATGGTGAAGTGATGCTGTGGAAGGAAACTGAAGTAGGAGTAAGCAAGATTTGAGGTTCAGAGTTTAGGGGCTACAATATGGCTAGAAGGCATGTTGGGGGACATGTTTTGAAACTGTATTAGCAAATGGTTTCTCCTTAGGGGGTATGCTTATTTAAGGCTGCTAGGAGAAGCGGTTTATGGCCGAAGACACTCAGACTATCCTTGGGGTCCCCACTGCTCAGACCACTTCATCTCCTTAGACCTTAATTTTGACTTCTGTAAACAACAAAGACTTTAGCCAGGGACAAGTCCCTTTCAGCTTTAAGATTGGGAAGCTGGGAAAAAGCTACCTGTTTTCTGCACTGAAAAATTAAAAACAAGCTCACTTTCAAAGTTTCATTTGTAATACTACATTTATTTAAGATGAAAATGACTGGCCTTCAAATTCAACTCTCTTATTTGCTGTCCTGGAACTTTTCTGTATGATTTCACATCAGTAATATAGGTAAGGAATTTCTAGCTACTTTTGGATCTCCAGGAAGAATAAATGAATCTCTAGTTTTCTGAGTGTTTTCTCTGGGCCAACAATAAACTCTTCAAATAAGTTTCATGATTCTTTAGTGAAATACATGTACTATGTTGTGGAAATAAACGAAGAGCACTGTGTATTCGGAGTTTGCTACAGCAAGGGAGTCAGCCACCATCATTTACATTTGGCAGAAACTCCCAGGGGGGTGGGAAGTGTCCAGAGATGCTGAGATGAAGGCTGGTGGCATGGGGAAGCAGGAGGTGGGGTAACTAGAAGTAGGGCATCTTATGAGATTGGTTTGGGGAGCATATATGGCTTTCTCTGGTTGGTCCTGAGTTGGAAGTGAGGCAAATACTAGGGAAGCTGGCAGTCGTTGATCTAGTCTGACTGTTTTGGACTAATTGCTGCAGAGGTTGTGTTTTGGCTCCTGGGACCACTTGCTACAAAGGTTGTGGGTCAGAGTTCTATTGTCACACAGGGTGGTCATTGTCCTTTTGTATATTCAGTCTCTCAGTATGAAATTGTTGGGAAAAGATAACGAATTTTTTTTTGATTCTAAGAATAGCTCCCATCTGTCACAAGCCACATTTAAAATATATTTTGAAGCATTGAAAATATATTCTAGAGCTAATCTATCCTAGACAACTTTTCCTTTTAAAAGACATAAGAGCCCATGTCTATTGAAGACCAAGTTTCTGATCAAACGTCACCTCAATTGACAATCCGATCAGCTTGGTTAGCAGGTAAGTGTTGGGGGTAAAACCCCAACAAAACTAATTCTGGCCGTACTAAGTCAAACCCCAGTTACTAAAGATCGTCTCTCTGCTAATGATGCACGCAGGTAGACCAGACTTCCGAATTTAGAACCTAATTATAAGTCTTCTTTTATGGTTAGCTAATTTTTAAATTGATCAACCACTTCTTTAATTAAAGGATCATTTTCCTCAAAAGGGTAAAATCATTACTCCCACATACATATAAAATGAATGCGTGTTAAAGATTTTAAAAAACTCATTAATGAGGAAACTGGTGTTAAGGAAAAACCAAAATGGAGGCCACAGTTTGCAGATACCCATAAGCCAATCATCCAGAGCCAAGTAACCAAACTTCAACTGTCCTGATTTCCCCGAAATGCTGACTCTCGAACAAAACAAGCTTTCTTCATGTCAGAGTTACCTTGCAGCCTCCTAGCCAATCAGCTACAAACAAGGAAGCTTACGCAATGCTACTGCTGTAAAAGGAATGTAAGTTTCTAGTAACCAATCACAATAGAAAACAATGTACTTCCTGATTTAAATTTTATAAACTGAGCTGTGTAACTGCAGAAAGCCGAGCTTCTTACTGCTTTTTGTTCTGAAGTCTCCCAGTTTGTGAACAGTTTCTTTCTCACTCAATAAAGTACTCATATCAAGTAAGCTCTCTGAATTTTCTTTTGACACTGGTAAGCTGTTACAACCTGTTCAAAGGAGACTACAATAGATTTATTTATAGATCCAGGAATATTGAAATGTATCTGCAAATAGAGTCAAAACTGGCTTTTTTATCTACAGAGCAGGAGAGAAGGCAATTGAACTGGACAGAATTTGCGCATCTATAGTCAAGATTTCCTTGGGATTGCTATCAGCTATCTACAATTTACAATGTTGTGAAGTAGTTCCCAGAGAATCAGAATCAGATGACCCAGAGGGTCATTATGTTAAACAATGCATAGTTTTCCACTGAAGCATAAATTTTTCCCTATAAACATTAGACAGAAATTCTGACCACAGAGATCCTTAGAGTTAACACCTCTACCCCAGCCTAATTTTTCTTTATTACATAAGTTAATAGTTTATGTGAAAGCTCCTGCACATGTCAGTCATTACATTTTAAGAATATAGAGCATATCAAATAAGTGCTCATGGAGAAAATAAAAACCCAAGGATAATTTCCAGTCAAACAGCTACATAAATTTTATTAAAAATTCTCATATTTTTTTCTTCCCAAGCTATAAAAGCCTGATGATATTTGAAGGTACCACACAGCCCTATGGGCATAAAATAAGTTTTAAAATTGTAAACAAACATTTAGGGAGTAAAGCATTATGGTAAGTTGTAATTACCATGACTATCAGTGTGATATCAGTTCAGAACAGAAAAAAAATGAGCTGTGAGTTGAATAGCATTCCGAGTCAACTAGGCAGGATATCCTTTCTCTCCCATTCAAGAAAGATCTCTAAATCCAAGTCATAGAGAGTGTTCTCTTAATTATAATCAAGGGATAATAACCTTGAATCCACTCTAATTTGTTTATTTCTTAGAGTAAATCATGAATTAACTCACTCAACAAATATTCATTGATCTCCTAATATGGGCTCCCCCTTGTTCTAATGTGCAGGAAATAAAGCAGTAAATAAAATGAACAAAATCCCAGCCTTCAATAAGCATGTGGAAATAAGTCATAGGGAAATGCAAATTAAAAACCACAATGAGATGCCACCCCACAGCCACTAGCTTAGCTAACACTGAAATGACTGACACCAAAGTCCATGATATGAAGCTCTTGCACACAGCTGGTGGGAATGTTAAAATGGTATAACCATTTTGGAAAACTGGCATTTCTTTTAAAGTTAAATATATACCTATAGTCTAGCAATTCCGCTCCTAGGTGTCTACCCGAGAGAAATGAAAGCATACGTCCACAAGAAGAGTTCTACAAGAATGCTCATAGCAGCTTTATAGTTTTATTTATAGTGGCCTCACACTGGAAACAACACAAATATCAATAAACACAAAAAGAAATAAACAAACTGAAGAATGTGCACACAATGGAATGCCATTGAACAACAAGAAGGATTGAACTATCAATACAGGCAACAACATGGCTGAATCTCAAAAACACTATATTGAGCAATAGAAGGAAGATACAAGAGAGCGTATACTGTATAATTCCGTTTATATGAGTCTCTAGAACAGGTAAAACCAACCTATGAGGATAGAGTCAAAATAATGGTTGCCGAGAGGTGGGTGGATGGATGTGTGATTTACTGAGAAGGGGCCGGCAGGAGCTTCTGGGGCACTGGGAATGTTCTATATCCCAATAGGTGTTGGTTGCATTCATACAGACATTTATCAAAACTCTTATCAGACTGTTCACTTAAGATTTGTGAATTTCAGTGTGTGTGAATTAGACGTTAATTAGAAAAAAAAAAAGGAAACAAATCTCTATCCTCATGGCAAGTCCCTGTCCTCAGGAGGGTTCAATACGCAAAATAAGCAATGAATGTCTATGGGGAAAAGCAAAGAGGGGAAAGGAAGGTTTGCAATTTTAAATTTAAATTTTTAACATTTAAATAGGGCGGTCAGACCTTGCTGAGATGGTAGCATTTGAGCAAAGACTTAAAGGAGATGAGGGGTAAAAATCCTCCCCAAAATACTAGAAAACCAAATTCAGCAGCATATGAAAAGGATTATACACCGCGACAAGGCGGGATTTATCCCTGGAAGGCAAGGATGATTCAGTATATGAAAATTGATCAATATAGTACACCACATTAACAGACGGAAGGGGAAACACCACATGTTCAGCTCAAGGGATGCAGAAAAAGCATCTGACAAAATTAAAAGAGATGAGGGGTTAGCTGCACACACTTCTGAGGGAAGACCATTCCGAGCTGATGATACAGCAACTGTCAAGTCCCTGAAGCAGGAAACAGCAAGATGGTCAGTCCAGTGTGTTTGAAAAGTTGCTGAAAGGGGGAAAGCTGCAGGAGTGGAAGTCAGGGAAGGGGCCAGGCTTGCTGTGAAGGGAAGGGCGATGGGATGCCGTTGGAGGGTTTGCAGTAGACGATGGACATGACCTGACTTCCTTTTGAGAGGATCCCTCTGGCTTTTCTATTGAGAATAGACCACAGGGAGCAAGGGTGGAAATCGAGAGGTTAGTTGGGAGACGATTACAATAAGCCAGGCTAGAGGTGATGGTGGCTGTCCTAGAGGGAAGCAGTGCGTGTGGTCAGCGATGGTCAGGTTCTGCATATATTTTGAAGGTAGAGCCTACAGTATTTGCTGGTAGGTGAGTTGTGGAGTGTGTGTGTGTGAGAGAGAGAGAGAGAGAGAGAGAGAAAGAGAGAGAGAGAGAAACAGAAACAGAGACATAGAGAATGTGTCACGGATAATACCAAATCTTTCTTAGACGTTAGGTCTTAACTATTATCAGTGACGAGTATTTTCTCTGTATCTTACAACTAGCCAAGCACGCCAGTGTGCGGTAACATTGTGGGTGAGAATCTTTGCTCTTTGTACAGAATAAAGTCTATTTCACAGTTTCAGTTTTGTTGTTTATTTTTTGTTTTTACCATTTTAGCTCAGACACGCCTGGCCGATATTAAGCTAAATCACCACTTGATGGCACTGTCGCTTTAGTTAGTTGAAGATTTCACTGCTCAGTGACAGCTCAAACCCCTGTAGAGCAGACTGGTCTTAAAGGGCCGGCTGTCAGGATTTTTAGGGGTGGCTCCGTGACCCGTGTTTAAAAGTTTGCCTAGAGACTAACTGAAGGAACAGCAACTGCAAACCACAGACAGGGAACCGAAAAGAGGAAACCTCCAAATTCACACAGACATGGTGCTGTAGACTTGTTGCAAGGGCAGCTTGGTGGAGAGAGAAGCTAGAAGGAAGCGGAAGCTCTGGAGAACCCGAAACTTCAAACTTCCTTCAAAAGTCTGGGGAGAAACACGCTCTGAGGTTGCAAAGGCAAATCACACTTGCTTGAGTACAGTTTAGTTTATCTGTTGTTAAAACTAACTGAAATGGCAATATTTTGTTAGAAATACATTTACAAATTTATTTAGAATTATATTTATAAATATTTACAAATTACATTTTATATCTATAAATACTATTCCCACAAAATGGCAAGAGAAGTTATTTTTTTCTCATCATTCCAGATAATTCCATTATTGAATTGTTCTCCCAGCACTGAGGAAAAACATAGATACAAAGCCCCTATTTTTAATGTACCTTAATTATGTAAGTTCAGAAAAACAGTGCAACAATTTGGATTTAAAATGAGACGCAATTTGAATAGAAGTTGCATAGGTGCCAACAAGCATGTGAAAAGATGCTCAAACATTGTTAGTCATTGGGGAAATGTGAATTAAAACCATGATGAGAAACTGCTTCACACCTACAAGGCTGGCTATTATCAAAGACACAGACAATGATAAGTGTTGGTGAGGATGTGGAGGAACTGGAATTCTCATATATTGATAATGGGAAGGGAAGTGACACAATCATTTTGGACAAAGTTCACAGGTAATCACACCACCATATAATTTAGCCATTCCACTCCTAAGTATTTACCCAATGGAAAAGAAAGCATATGTCCAAGCACAAATGTTCATAACCGCTTTATTTGTAACAGAAAAAAAAAAAGAAACCCAAGAATCCATCAATAGGTAAATACATAAATAAACTTTATATATGCATACAATGGAACACTACTTAGCAATAAAAAGGAGGGAACTATTGATTCACAAAACAACATGGATAAATCTCAAAATAATCACGTTGATTGAAAGAAAAGACAAAAAATAGTACATTCTGTATGATTGCATTTACATAAAAACCTAGAAAATGCAAACAAATCTATAGTGATAGAAAGTAGATCAGTGGCTGCCTGGGGATGGGGGATGGGGGATGTGGAAGGACAAGAGGGAGGGACAACATGGGGAGCACTGAGTATGTTTCTAAGTGAACATAAGTGAGGCCACCTTGTTATAATGCTAAATGACCCCAGCCCCTCCTCTGTGTGACTACTCGCTGCTCTGCGTGTACTCTGAAATAATTCACGTGCTCTCCTGATTTATGGCCTCTGCTTACATATGTACTTCCCTATAGCTTGATAAATTAAAACTTTGTTCCATGAGTTTCTCTCCAGGAACAGGCTGACCACAGGTGGGAAACACATCTACAAGATATTCATCATCACTGACAGAAGAAAAGAACAATGAAAGACACTGGAGTCCGTCATGCCTGAAGGCTGACATTTCTAAACCCCCTCCCTACCTCCTATATTTTCCCTATATAACTACCTCAAGATTCTGTAATTCTTGAAGATGGGTCTTTTGGGTTTTGAGTCGCCTGTCTTCCGATTATGCAGGCTAATCAGATGAAAGCTTCCTTTCTTGATCCCTAACTCATTGTGATTAATTGGCTCAGATCTTGGCAAGCAGAGCGAGCCCATCACTCGGTATCATGCTCACTATCTTGACTCTGGTGATGGTTTCACAAGTATACACATATCAAAACATCGAATTGTACACTTCAAATGTGAAGTTGACTATATATCAACTATACCTCAATAAAGCTGTCAAAAATAAAATTTAAAAATGAGGCACTGATATGTAATATTTGTTAATTTACTCATTTATTGGCTTTTTCTTTCATTTAACAGAATTTATTGTCTGATTGTGCCAGTAAATAAAAGAGGAATGAGACGGTCTGCCCCGAATTCCAGTAGAGGAGCTGGACAAGGACTGTTCTGTGTGATATTCTTGTTGGCTACACCCACAGGAAGCTAAGAAAATGTCCAGATCAGCTTGTGTTGGGGAAATCTTTTCAGAGGACCTTGACCCTGAGCTATGCTCTGAAGGATGAGGAGGTGATTAGGGACAGTGAGGAGGGGTGTGTATGTGTGGTGGTGGTGGCAGCTTTCTGCCTTAAGCAAGGCCGAGGGTGAGAGAGCAAGATCCTGTGGGAGGGAAGCAAATTTTAGGGGAAAGGAGGACAGATTGATCACTAAGAGCCTGGGAAGCTGTGATCAGGAATTTGGCTCTGATATTGACGCCCTGGGGAGCCAGAGAGGACTTCAAGAAGGTAGAACATGATCAGATAGCACGATTAAGAGCACAGGCAGGTCAAGTTGAGAAAGAAAAACCAACATCTTGCCCCTAGGTTGTCCATCCTTAGGGCTAAGCAAGCTTATTTAATTAGGCTTCAATTCCTGCTAATAGCTTTTCCTGAGTCACGTTCAGATGTGTCCAATTCTTTCCATCCCTGCTGTAGTTGCCTTAGTTCTGCCCTCATTATTGCTTGCTTGGATTGCCGCAATATCCTCCAACCGGTGGTCTTGTCTTCAGTCCTGCCTCTATATGCCACCTGCAGCTTAAAACATTTTTCTAAAACTCAGATCTGATCCTCTAACTCTTAGCTGAAAACCTGATCTTCAGTCTCCAGTCTTAAGCCCTCTCAACACTATCTCCATATTTCCAAGGGTGATAATCAATTTTAGTGCACTTATCAAGCATTTACTGTATGCCAGGATCTGTACTAAGCACGTTACTTTTATCTCATTAAATCCTCCCAATGGCTTATTATTATTATCATTGCTATTTTACAGATGAGAAAACTGATTCTTAGTGGAAGGGAGGAAAAACTTTACCCTCTTACGTTCAGTGTCTGGGAACTGCAAATTAAACTGACAAAAGACAGATTAACAGGAGGAAAAAACAGAGTTTACACGTGCAGCACATACACACAGGAGAATTCAGTGATGAGTAACTCAAAGCGGTGGTTAGAATTTGACGCTGATATACCTAATTTAGTAGGTGATGGAAAGGGGAGAAACAGCACTTGTGGGAACAACTTTTTGGAAAGAGAAAAGGTCCTTTAGGAGAACAGACACGAGATATGATAGTCTTGGGACAATGTCTGTTTGGGTGTGGTGTCTACTTTACAAGTCCGAGATCAGTGTTGCCCCCAGGGAGGGGATTTATGACAATTGAGTTCTTTTGGGAGCCTCTGCTTTAGGCAGATAAGGGATTTCAGGAATTCAAATCTCTTCAGCTCAAAATAATTCTTATGCCAAAGTGTTACCACACTGCAGGTCCAGGTTGCTTGATGTCTACAGGACAGCAAGGACGAGTACAGACAGTAAGGAGTTTATTAGAAAGACATGCTCCGCAGACAGAGCGGGCACACTCCAAGGGAGGAGCTGCGCTGAGTGGTTTTGCCATCGCATCTTTTATATGCTTGCTTTTGGGTGGGGGGTCTTATCCTGCTTCTCAATGCCCTCACGGCTAGATTCTTTAGATGTTTCTTAGAAATGTCAAGTTGCCTCGTTTGTGGTATACGTGTTAGCTTCTTATTCTCACACCTAAGTGGAGCTCACCTTGTTGAGGCAGGGCCTGGGACTTATCAGGCTGCACATCAAGACAGTGAGAGGCAGTAGGTGTGGGAACTTGCAGTTACCTGAGCTATAACATCTTAAGCTGTAATGCAGTATAAAATGTCCTAGAGCGTGTTATGTTAACTATGTCTTAGCAATGTCCTAGCAATGTCCCCCCATAGTGCCGGGCAATCTGCTGACGCTCGACCCTCTTGTTCCCTTGTGGTGCCAGATCCCTATACTAACCTGCCTGTCTCAAAAGCGGCATATTTGGGGGTGGCACATCCTGCTCTCCTTCATTAGGAAGGTTTATAATGTACTTGAGGTCACATAGCTAATAAATATAATTGAATAACTTGTCCCAAAAAAACCTTAAAGACAAATTTGAGTACGGAATAAAATTTTTTAATTGCATTTGCAAGTGAGTCCAGTTTTAGAGAACTGGCTCTCTGAACAAAGATGTAGGCAGATATTTAAAGGCAAAAATCACAAGACGATAGCTCAATTTTTATCAGACATTTGATGAGTCTGGTTGGTTGCATTTGGGTCAAATATGAGAAAAGCAAGACAGTTCAGGGGCCGGCCCAGTGGCATAGTGGTTAAGTGTGCGCGTTCCACTTCAGCGGCCCAGGGTTTGCAGGTTTGGATCCAGGGTGTGAACCTACACACCACTCATCAAGCCATGCTGTGGTGGCATCCCATATACAAAATAGAGGAAGATGGGCACAGATGTTACCTCAGGGCCAATCTTCCTCACACACACAGGACAGTTCTTTCTTTCAATTAAAAACAACAACACATCAACACCAAACAACAACAGAAAAGAAAATCCAGGTCTATTTTTCAGTGTTATCTGGCTTATCTTGTTTTATAGGAATGTAAGGCCTTTTCTGGACTATAGAATACATGTTTCAGAAAAAACCATTTAAGCTGCACCATAGAGAATGGGATAAAGGAAGGCAGGATAAAGGATTGGAGAGACACCAGTTACAGGAATTCAGACAAGTGATCATAAGGCTGAACTAAGGTAATGGTAGGGGGAGATGGAAAGAAATGGATCAATTAAAAAACTATTAAGTGGTGGGGAGGATATGCAGCATTCTTTTTAGCCTAGTTCCAAGTTTTGGATAGGGTGTCTTCATATTATTAAATGCATCTTCAACGACGAGCACCAAGATTTTTACTGGAAATCCTCTTTTGTAGAAATGTTAGGCTTGCCGCCTCTCCCTGGTGTCTTGGGCAATGATTGGGATGTTCTGGCTATTCACGGGGATAGAACACAGAAGCTGGTTAAAAACAACAATTCTTGGACAAATTGATCTTGAACATATATTAACGTTTATTGCTAGCAAGAGAATCGGAGAGTGTATGGAAACGAGAAGTTATAGTTGAGAATGGTTTACATCAGCAGCTCATTTTTAAAAAAGCAGCTAGTAGGTTAAACGAATATGGCTTTATTCACAGTCATAAAAACACCTGTATTAGTTCTCACAGAGGAAATCTAGGGCAGAATACTCTGAAATGCCTATCAATCCGACATAAATACAGCCATTCATCTAAGAAGCAAATGATAAGGATGCATCTGGGGCTGTTAATTGGAATAACAATTTCATTCCCCTGTAGTAGTTCCTAGAGATTCCAGTTTACAGGGGAAATGGGAAACTCTTAAACTGAGAACAGAAGCACAGAACCCAAGGGACAAGCTCTAATTTTGAACAGGACCAGTTCATTTCTCAAACTGCAAACTAAGACGCGGAAACATGGTTTGCCTTCTTCTTAGTTTGTGTCAATTTTTCCTCCCTTTGGCACACCAGAGCAGGTTTTAATTGTTGTCAGGTGAGATGGTGAGTTAATGCTGAAATGTGTTGAGTTGAGGGGTTGGAAGATGGACGTATGGGTCCAGAACTTGAGTGCAATAGGTTGCAAATAGGTTAAGATTGTACACTTACAGAAATTATTATAAAAGGGAGGACATACATTATGATTTAATCTCAGTTGAATGTAAGAGTCATGAAGGGCTTATACTGTGTCCACTTTGCTCACCACTCTATGCCCAGTGCCTAGAAGTGTGATTGGCACAAAGCAGATGCTCCACAGCTTCAGAATGGATTCTTTGGAAATCGGAATTTGACGTTCTCTTACTCCTAAGTGAGGTCAGGGCGCTCTGTGATTTCGCACTTCCTGCCCCTTTAAGAAAGCGCGGGGAAAGGGAGAGAAGGCACTGCTGGGACGGAGGGCGGAGCGGGAGGCCGGGTGCTGCTGCCCCGCGCCAGCCTCGCGCTGGGGAAGCGGAACCGACGCTCAGCTGTCAAGAATGCGCGACAAGAGGCGCACGGGCGGGTGACAGACGTGCCCTGTGCGTAGCTTCCCAGGGCCGTGTTAGCAAAGCCAGGTAAGGAGAAAAGGAGGACTGTGCCTGCCCCTTTAAGACTGACACCTGTCCTTCTTGGAGGGAAGTAACGTGGTCACAAACACTTTTGGAACTTACCCTTTTTAACCTGCCTTCTTTCCTTACCAGTTAGTACATGTACCAGTGTCTGCCACATCCCGTATTCATAACCGATGCTCCATTGGTGCTGGGGTGGGAGGGGGAGGCGTCGGTCTAGATGATATGGTGTCCAAAACCCTAATCATCTCATATTTGCTCTGCTTTATTTTTAAACCTGAGGCTTGTGCGATTCAAGGGCTGACCCAATGCTTCCTAACAGAATTAGTCCACTGAGAAGTCAGGCTGTTAGAGACCCTGGGATTTCGAGGGCACAAACGTGGGATAACTAACACCCCCTGAAATTCTGTCCTGAGTTCACAGACTAGTGGCCTGACAGGCATTTTGGCCTGCCCTGTGTTTTGATATGATACTTAATCGCCAGCATTTAAAAGTGGAGTTTATGTGTAAATATCTGGATTATCTTGAGACATTGGAAGATCTGGTAGCAGTTTGCTGGCCTTTTTGGACTGTTTAGAAACAGTCCCCAGGTTGCCACCACTGCTCTGTTACCTTATAACCAGCCTGCGTCTCTCGTTTATCACCAGTCTGGCTGCTGGTAGGCATTTAAGTTTGGGGCCCCTTCTCTAAATGCTTGGTTGAATATAAGACTAAAACATTTATGCAGAACAGATCAGAGGTCCCAAACAACTGGGTGTATGATTTGTGTTCAAACTGCTGTTCCTCATTCCTGCTTACTCTTATCAAGGTGTTTTTCTATTGGAACAAGCCTTTTCAGCCCAGGCTTGGTAAAGATCATCAGAGATATTTACAGAAAGAGATTTGGGAGTTGCTGTTCTTTTATTACAATTAAATCCATAAAATTTCTTTTAAGGACAAAAAATCTGAATCTTGATTACATGGATGTTTTATGCTCCGACAATCTTTATTGAATAGGGTGTAGTCGGTATAATTTGTATGCTGCTGCCCACAGACACTTGTAGTTTGTTAACCTCCACACCTCTTGGCTAGACTTCATAAAGACAAGAGCTGTGCATGCCCTGTTAATTGCTCTTTCCCACCGCTAGAATCTAAGCTTCCTGAAGAGGGGGACTTTTGTTTGTTTACAGTTGCCAAGCACAATGTCTGCTTAAAGGTAAGTGATTTATTAAATGTATGAAAGAACTTTAAAGGTATACCTGATTTTCTGTAATAGGTATGTTCCAGAGGATTTCTCTCAAAATCAAATACTTGTATATTTGTTGTTCTAAATTATTAAAAGGATCCCACTGTGAAAAAGCACCCTTTTAAAAGATTGGATTTTCCTAAATTGATGCACCAGTGTCTTCATCTAAAATGAACTTGCACTTCTGAATCATCTGCTACAGAGCTTACGCTGTAATATTTTCTTCCTATGTAATAGGATTTGGAAGTGTCGGTGAGCCTTGGAATTTTCAGTATTATTTCTGTTTTCAGAGATCCAGAGATTCCAGTTGAGATCAAGTTGGCAGCCTCACCCTTATTCTTTCCCCGTGAGGAGCAGCTCTTATCAACAGCATTGACAGAACCTGTGTTGTGGAAAAGACCTGATGGCTTTGAGCCTAGGCTGGAGAGCATTTGCCCTGTTTCCCATGAACCACTGCGTTGTTTCTCTGAAGGCTGTGAGAAGTAGTAGTCTTCCCTTGTTTCCCTGGGGCCACTGCCCCTGGAGAGGAACTGGAAGCTTTTTGGATCCTGAGATGAAAGCTTTCCTGGAGGAGAACACTGAAGTCACCAACAGGGGCAGCCTCACCCCGGAAATTCAGTTGCGGCTTTTGACCCCTAGATGCAAGTTCTGGTGGGAAAGAGCTGACCTGTGGCCCCACAGCGATCCTTACTGGGCAGTCTACTGGCCCGGAGGCCAAGCCCTGTCTAGGTACTGCCCTAACTGAAATGGGAACCTTTAAGGCTACCACCGATCCTTTCTCTTTCAGCCCCTTCCAACTCTGCATTCTCCTTGCCCCTGGCAAAAAACCAGAGCAAAACCCAAAATTCTTCTTGATTTCCTAATGTAGAGCAGTTTAAGAATACTTTTTGGTTGCTTTGTTGCATAGTTTTACCTTCTACTCCAAGCTTATCAAGGTATTTCCCCAAATATAGTTCTCTCCCCGAGAGAAATCCGAGGGTCAGCTGTTGAGACCCTAGCTAGCTATAAATGATCCAGAAATCGCACACTATCCTCAGGTTCATTGTTCATAATGTATGGCCAGAGCAGAGTTCCATGATGGAACCTAAAGCCCCAGTCCTTCAGCTCTCCTAGTTTAATCCTGTAAAGGTTGCTCCTCAAGCCTCACACTCCCTCCATCACTGCCTCTCAGTTTCCCAAAGAACAAGAGATGTGACTGAGTGGGCTGCTAAGGATTTCCTCTTCTCTAGTGGTTTACTGACATCTCAGGGGAACTCTGGACTTGAATCCGCATTGTTAAGGTCCCCCCTTCCAGCTCCCCACACTGCAAAGGTGTTCTCCAGGACATTTTCTCACACAGTCACACTATGCTTTTATTAAAACACAGCCGCTGAAACAAAGGCAGGGACCTTCAGCATTTTATCTAGTCTTTGCTCTTGGGTTGGTAAATGATTTAATGTTTACGCACTGAGGTTACAAAGCTGTAAAAAGAAAAGGATGTGGACTTCTCTTTCACAGGAGTGGTATGGCCTCACGGAGTTAATGTTGTATATACGGGTATGCGTCACTTAACCACGGGGATATGTTCTGAGAAATGCGATTTCGTCAGTGTGTGAACATCACAGAGTGTACTTACACAAACCTAGATGGTATAACCTACTACACACCTAGGCTATATGGTACTCATTTTATGGGACCACAGGTGTATATGGGGTCCATCGTTGACCGAAACGTTAGGTGGCGCATGACTGTAGTTTTAAATGCAAAATAAATAAATGCAAACAGAGCTTTTTGGAGAATCCCAAGGACAGGAAAACCTTCCAGGTAGTATCAAACAATTCCAATTTTCTGGTTGTTGTGTTGTCAAATTTTCAAGCTTTATTATTTACTTACATCATATTTTAAAAATACATTTTAAGTGATGTCTATTATTGTTTATCAATTCCAAATATAAATACGATCAAACTCCTTAAGAGACTGTCTGAATCAGAGGTCACAGACTGGTGACCCACAGATGTCTTTTGTTGGCCTTTATTTGTAAACTTATAAAAAATCAGTTGCTAACATTAAAACTTGAGGGGTTTCATCTAAAAATCTACTTTGATTTAAAAAACAAGAATCTCTGATAACATGGGATTTCTATGTGGCAACAATTAGCTGAAGATGGCTAGCAACTGTCTCTTTAGACAGGGCATGTACATCCCTACCTTGCCATAGTCCCTGGTCTTCGTTATTCCGATACTAAGATGAAGTGTCAGTTCACATTTATTATTTCAGTGTTTTCCTATTTATCTTCAATTGTTTGGTAACTACTTAGCCCTGGTCCAAATTCTTTGGCTGGACTGGACTTTGATCGTACCTTACCAGAGATTCATTATAATACAATCAAGCAGTAGGTAAAACCAGTCTAATGAACAACCAAAAGGAGATGGTGAATTTGGGGTCAAGCTTACTGAGTCCTGACTTTAGCAGTATTTTGTCAGTCTATATTCTTGGTGCTTGGTAGTTTCTGGGTCATAGTAAGTGCTCAGTTGTGTGGAACTGTTCTCCACAACTGCTAAAGAGAAAGACCAAATGACTGGGGCCTCTCTCTGCCACTTCTGCCCAGCTCTTAAGATTAACATTTTGTCTCACTCTGGTCAGGACAAACTTGCCAAGGTGGACAAAATTCTTCTGCTAAGTTCCACTATTTCTTTGTCCAGTCAACCCAAAGAAATTTTTTTTGGACACCTCTTACTCACCTTCTCCCATCTCTCTTAGATCACGTTTTTCCCTTTCTTTCTTTCTAACTTAGGTATCTTCTGGATAATCCTGGCGTTGTCAGAGGAAAATCTGTGTTAGATCTTGGGAGTGGATGTGGAGCTACAGCTATTGCTGCTAAGATGAGTGGGGCATCACGGGTCTTGGCCAACGACATAGACCCTAGTAAGGATTTCATTTTGAAAAATATTTAAAGCTCATCTTTTTTTTTTCCTTCCAGGATAAATATCTACAGATGCCTCACCATGATAGTAATCTGATATGGTGAACTTTGTTCAGTGAGACATTATCTGTGGGAATCCTGTGAGGCCTGAGTTGACCGTGCATTTTTCCCCAGCGGATTTGTATTTGTGTCTGTCAGATATCCCAAAGTGATACCTACCTGGGAGCTCTTACTGTTAATTTCTGGGCTAGGAATTTCCTGAAATATGTAGGTAGTGTTTATTTGACTCAAAACCCAAGTGAGGATAGGCCTGCGTGTTTGAGGGAGATTTTGTTCCATTAGAACCCAAGTTGAGACAGGTAAGATAAATCAGATAATTTTATCTGATTTTCTTCTAGTCTTCCCTTTCACTGAGGATCCTAGCTCTTGAAGATCCTTATTTTATACAGGGGACTCACTTCTAACTTGCCAGCTTTCTCAAGCCCAAGGCTTGTTTCCCTGTCTCCTGTACAGCTGTAAAACCAAAACTCTTGGTTATTGAGATCAGCAAATGTTCCTTACTACCTCAACATTTCCAGGTGTCTTGTTTTCAGGATATCCATTCATATATTTGAAAATTGCAGTAAATGGCTTATATTAGCATAAAGTTTCAGCTCCTTTACCTAAAAACACACCTTTCAGCAAAAAGGGAAAACAACATATTGTTATGAGATTTTCTAAATTACTTAAACTAATCAACAGGGAATTAAAACAGCCTAGCATTTCCCAATTCATTCTGTGCTTTTTTAAAGTTGCAGGAATGGCTATCACACTAAATTGTGAATTGAACCAACTGAATCCTTTCCCCATTTTAACCAAAAACATTTTGGATTTGGAACAAGATAAGTGGGACCTTGTTGTGCTTGGAGATATGTTTTATGATGAAGACCTTGCAGACAGTCTTCATCAATGGCTGAAGAATTGCTTTTGGACCCACAGAACTCGAGTACTGATTGGTGACCCTGGGCGACCCCAGTTCAGTGGACACAGCATTCAGCATCACCTGCACAAAGTGGTAGAATATTCACTTCCAGAGGCTACTAGACAGGAAAACAATGGACTAACAACAAGCACAGTGTGGGATTTTCAGCCTTGAGTTGTCCAAGTGCTCCCAAGGATGGATATGGCAATGTTTGGGTTTAACCCTAAAAGACTCTCCAGTTTAAAGAATGCAATTGCTGTTAAATGGCAGATCTTGTTTCCAAAATATGAAGGTTTAAAGTTTTGTCAGCCTTTGTCGTGTAACTAGTTCTGCATTATGCCACATATACAAATCTCTATCTGCAATTTTTTTTTCTCGTTTTACTGCTATAGGAATATAATTATAGAAGGCAATGCCCAATGGTAGCAACAGGTAATTTAAGTAGTGGAGAGGAATTAGATATTGTAGCAAAGTCTGTTTCTGTAGCTGAGGACAACTGTATGATGTGTCTTTGAATTAAACAAACAAAATACAAAATATTGAAGAATACTGTATTTAAAAAAATTATCTGTAAAGTCAAAGATGCAGTTAGTTTGGTACAGAGTACATGGGCTTTGGGGTCAGGCAACTCTGTCACTTTCTAGTTGGGATTTTGGCCTAGTTAAGCTCTCTGAGCTTTAATTTCTTCATTTATAAAATAGTGACAAAAATTTATAAACCTCACTTCAAAGGGCTAGTGTATTAAATGAAAGTGTGAAGTGCCTAATATAGTATTTATTACATAATAGGGCCTCAGTTGACAACCTTGGATAAAAATAAAGATTTTAAAATTTCCTACATACTCTGTACTGTGACACCTTATGATGCCTCTTTATGGCTTACTACGGTTAGCTAGAAATTGGTTTTGCCACCACAATATGCCCCAGGTTGTCAGGATCTTATATATCAATAAAAACACTATGACATAAATGAGAAACAATGTGAATAAGAATGTGTATAGTTTACCACTATTTATGTAAAAAAGATGTATGTCTATACTTACGTATGTATGTGTATAATATATATTTGCTTGCAGTTTGCATAGAATATCCCTAAAATAAGAAACTGGTAACAGTGGTTGCCTTCTGAGAGGGTATGAGATGGCTGGTGGACTGGGGTGGGAGGGAGACCTAGTTTTTACCTTTGGGTCTTGTAATTTTGTACTAATTACATGTACTGTATTTCCTATTCTCTAATTTAAAACTAAACACTACCACTATATATGTTACAAGTGAAGTATAAAATGCAGCCTTTCTAAATGGACTCTCATGTTCTTACATACTGCTTAGGAATTGTTTATGACACTTACATTATATGCTTTCTAATAATACACACATGCCAGTGGGATTAGGATGCCAGGGAGACATGATCAGAGTTCCAGTCATACAGCAGAAATGTGGAGAAAGCAATTAAGGGTAAGTTGTTGCTTAGATAGGAAAACAGGATAATTAGATGGGAGTTTTGGAGCTGGGGTCTCAGAGGATCTTGAAATTTATTTACTTGTGATTCTTGAAGTTTGGAAGTCAGAGTTTATTAAAGCCCATTCAGTCAACTCAACTCTTGCTGCATCCAATTTCCATTGGTCTACTGGGGCTTAAAAATTATAAACTCAAAATTTTGATTCAGCCTTGGTTAAAATTAATAGAAATTATAGGCTATAGTGGCATTGGATGATATTTGAGAGGAAAGAGTTTTGTTGACATATTCTTGGAAAATTCAGGGTATTCTGGTTATTGCCCTTCTCAGCAAGATAAGAAAGAGAAAATTAAGCACTGGAGCACCGTTGGAAATCAACTTGATCAGGCAAAGAAGGGATGTAATGTTAAATGTCTACAACCCTGTTTCTGGTATCTTGTCTCAGTGATTTATGAAGAGGGCACAAGCAGGTCTCTGAGGAATCCACATGTTACTTAGAATACCTTTGAGTCCCCGGGTATCTAATGGTGAGCCTTGAGGTGACTTCACAGCTTAACAAATAGGTCTGTATTACGACCACTAGCATTTAAAGTGGCTATTGATATGGTTGGATTAATTCCTACCACATTTTTAACTTTTCTATCCATTGCCCTGTTCTTTTTTTGTGCTCCATTCTTTTTTCTGCCTTCTCTGGTTTTAATTGAGCATTTTATATGATTCCATTTTCTCTCTTGCCTTAGGATACCAATTATACTTATTTAAAAATTTTCTTAGTGGTTGCCCCGAGTTTGTAGTATACATTTACAACCAATCCAAGTCCACTTTCAAATAATACTGTACTGCTTCGTGATTTTCAGTCTGCTCAGCTTTTATCTTATTGTGAGGATGGGAAAGATGACTTCCAATCTCTTTACATGTCAGGCTGGAAGCTGGAAGTATGTGTTACTGTTATATATTTCTTTTCTCCTTTCTTTCTTTCCTTGTCTATTCATTCAACAAATATCTGGATGCTTATTATGTACCAGACACTGTTCTAGACACTGGGGATACAGAAGTGAAAAAAAAAGACAAAAATTTCTGTCTCCATGAAGCTTATATTCTGGGGTGAGGGGACAGATAATAAATAAAACAGATGTCAGATGGTGATAGATGGTAAGGAGAAAAATAGAGGTCAGGGTGATAGGGATACGTGGGGTAGGGTATGGGGTACTGAGATTTTAAACAAGGTGGTAAGAAATAGCTAATACAACCAGCAACATACAAAAAAGCAAGATCAAACTGCAAACTGCTTTAGGAAGTCCTTTATAGACCCTAAAAAGTGGACACTTTAGATCTTGAAACTAGTTTCCCAAAAAGGGGAAAAAGCTACTGACTTGGTTAGCTGTTCAATATTAAATTTTACTGAGTTTGCCTTCAGAAAAATTTCATAGATGGAACTATGGCCTTACCCATTTGACACATATATACATATGTACCACCTTTGCAGTGGCAATGTATATATCTACACTATAAACATACCACATTTATAAAGTAATTAATAGTGAGGACAAGAAATAGAGTTGAATAAGTAAACCCTCCCTCTAAACATGTACAAGAAACTTACCATGCCTTACTCTCCTAGTTCTTCACTACATCACAGTTAAAATAGGAAATCTTTAAGAAAGTCCCACCGAGACAGGCTCATGGCACAGGGAATATGCTAAATTTAGGGGCAGTTTAAGCACAGTATACTTCAGAAAATTTTGTGATTATAGAAGAGTAATACATTTCATTTGAAAACTGAGACCTACGCTGTTTATTTCACAACGTGAAAACCAATAGAGCTTCCGGATACAACCTCTGTAATGCTATTTTGTATTTACTAATTCTTACACATTCCTGAATGCAGTCTTTAAGGAAGGAAGTACATAGACATATTTCCATAGGGAAAAGCAGCCATAAAAATCAAAAAAATAAGTGGCTAGGCAAGGGCCTCAGTAACATTCATATGCTGAATGGCTAAGGTGTATGATGTCATGGATTATGACATTAAACTATCATATTTCTTTGTTCCATTGAAATATTAAATTCTGTGAGGAATTTACAGGCGTGATGTTCAGCTTTGCTTTTGGCCAATGTATGACGAGGGAACCAGGCAAAGAAAGGGTTACTGAGGATCTGATCAATAACTAACATGGTCTGTCAAATGTTCTTCAGACAGGAAGAAGCTATGTGTTCTGTTCTGCAGAAATTGATGTCCCCATTTTGCAGATGTTGCTATCTTGCAGAGAAACACATTTGCAGCAAGACCCCTGCAAAATGTTCCAGCTCCAAGTGTCCTAAAGTTACCTTAAACTCATTAGCATCTTAAATTCTCCTCCTCTGGGAGGGTCCAAGCAGCCATTTTCAGATCATGCCATGTATGTAGTAGCATGTTTACCTGCTACACATGTGCCCTGAATAAGCACAGTTGTTACAAATAAACCTATTATCCTCTGCTCTCTTGTGTATAAAGTCTCCACCAGCACTGAGTTCGGGGAGACACTGCTTTTGGGAGATATTCCCCAGTGGTCTCCATTGCTTGTGCAAGCAATAAACCTTTTCTTCACCTACTTCTGCCTTGGTTGTGCTTTTTGGCTCTGCACTCACCGAGAGATGAACCCACTAAGTTCGGTTCCAAATGGGCATTTAAATACTTCATGTACGTAGGAGCCAGAAAATAGCTAGGAAGGTAATTATGCTTTTAGATATAACTTTACTTAGAATTCTCCTAATGTTCATCCATATTGGCAAGTTTCTCTCATAACAGCTCAAATATCTAGGTAGGAGAAGGAAATCTGTAGAGAAATCAGGTAATCTGAAACTTTGCTATCTAAGATACAAACACAATACCTCACCCCCACTCCAAATACATCAGAGGGCATGCTAGCATTACCATTTCAAAAACAATGACTCATTAAACAAACACAGAATAACAGCACTATTAAAATGTTTAAGGGTCTGGTTAACTTCAAAGCACAAACCATATTATTGGAAAGCCAATCTCTAAGACTATTGTTTCCTGGGACAGTAGTACGACAATCATAGCTTTGATATGCTTTGATAAGCATCAATAAACAGTCCACGTCACTTGCTTTAGTTTGTTTGGGCCTACTAATTGCTCCAAGACTTCTCGTGAATGATCTATAAAAGAAAACAATGACAATATATTAATTCACAGTAATCAAAGATATTTCATGTGTCCTAATGTATAAACTGGGGGTGATGATTACTATTATATTTCATAGTTATTTAAAGGATCAAATGAGATGACTTATAAATAATAGTATACAACGAAAAATACATTTAATTAATGGCAACCCTCACTATTATTAGCTGCAGTGAACACATCATAGTAATACGTTTTAAAAGACAGACATTTATTGTTTCTCTGTAATTTCGTCTTAATTTCACCAACCACAGAGTAACAGTGTACTTTCACCATTAACCTGTGCATAACGTTTCTCAGAGTCCTGGCAGGAAATAGGTGATGCACTAAAGTGAGGTGTTTGAACAGGGTTTAATGAAGCGAATATTTACAAAGGAGTGAGAAAGATTAAAGAAAGCCAATAGATGTGGTAAAGCACCTTGGGAAGCTGCAACATGCCCAAAAAGGTTAGGGGAGGAAGCAGTTACTACAACAGGACAACTTGACCTGTAGTTGAACATTTTTCCATGTCATATGATACTATTATAAAGCATGATTTTTAATAGATGACTATTATATGAATTCATTGTAATTTAACCAATCCATATTATCTGACATCCAGGTGGTTTTCAATTATTCACAGTGTACAGTAGTAATTTTAATATGGTTTACAGGTCTTTTGCAAAGTCAGTTTTATAATGTCTTTGAAAAATATGAATTAAAGCAAAAATACTGCTAAAATTTTATTACCTTAAAAATTATTCAGAAGTTTAACAAACTTGTTCCATAGACACAACCTATGTTGTATATATAGTATATTGCTAACCTAGTCTTGGAAATTTTCTAGTTTAGTGGTTCTTAGACTTACAGATTTCATAAACCAATAGAAAAAAAAAGTGGACCCAACTTATGGTTACTAAACTTTAAGAAATACCAAGGTTTAGTGCAAGAAAGAGAACCAGAGAGTACATAGAAACAAGTAGATATTACAGCTGTGAAAATAAAGGTTTACATCAGCAAATTAAAAAAGAGCAGCTGGTAAGATAAATGCAGTTTTATTCATTGTAATAAAAATATCAGCTATTATAGAGGAAATCTATTATATAGGAAATCTAGATTAAAGACAGGTTTCAAATAGTTTGAAAGTAAAAGGATGGACAAAGATATATCATGCAAACAGCAATTATAATAAAGTTGGAGTGGCTATACTAATGGAAAAGGGAGGAACACTTCCCAAGTGTTCTATTCTATGAGGCCAGTATTACCCTGACACCAAGGCCAGACAAAGACATCATATGCACACAAAAACAACTGACCAATCTCTCTTATGAATATGTACTGAAAAAATCCTCAATAAAACACTAGCAAACAAAATCTAGCAAAAAGAATTATATGCCATGATCTACTGGGATTTATCCCAGGAATGCAAGGTTAGTTTAACATCTGAAAATCAATTAATGTAATACACTGTATTAGTTTCCTATTGCTGCTATAATAAATTACCACAACCTTAATGGCTTAAAACAACACAAATTTATTACCCTACAGATTTGGAGGTCAGAATTCCAAAATGGGTCTCACAGTACTAAAATCAGGCATTGGCAGGTCAGCATTCCTTTTTGGAGACTCTAGGGGAGAATCCACCTCTTGACTTTTCCAGCTTCTAGAGACCACCACATTCCTTGCATTCCTCCATATTCACAGTGAGCAATATTGGACAGGGTCCTTCTATGCTGCCATCTCTCTGGTTCTCCTTCTGCCTCCATGTTCCACTTTTAAGAATGCTTATGATTACATTGGGCCCACCTGGATAATCCAGGATAATCTCCCTATTTCAAGGTCAACATACTCACAGGTTCTGGGCATTAGAACATGAACATCCTTGGGTGGGGCATTATTCTACCTATGGCATACATGATATCAATAGAATATAGGACAAAAACCACATGATCATCTCAATAGATACAGAAAAGGCATTTGACAACTCAACTTGATAAAAACATTCAACAAACAAGAAGTAGAAGGGAACTACCTCAACCTGATAAATGGCATCTATGAAAACCCACAGCTAATGGGGCTGGCCCAGTGGCGTAGAGGTTAAGTTTGCACGCTCTGCTTTGGCGGCCTGGGGTTTGCAGGTTTGGATCCCGGGCACGGACAGACGCACTGCTTCTCAAGCCATGCTATGGCAGCATCCCATATAAAGTAGAGGAAGATGGGCACAGATGTTAGCCCAGGGCCAATCCTCCTCAGCAAAAAGAGGATGATTGGCAATGGATGTTAGCTCAGGGCTAATCTTCATCACACACACACAAAAAACCCACAGCTAATATCATCCTTAATGGTGAAAGACTAAACGTTTTCCCTGTAAGATCAGGAACAAGACAATGGTATCTGCTCTTGCCGCTTCTATTCAACATTGCACTGGAGGTTCCAGTAATGGAAATTAGGGAAGAGAAAGAAATAAAAGGCATTCACATTGGAAAGGAAGAAGTATAACTATCTTTCATTTGTAGATTATGTAATACGGTATATAGACTATCCAAAGAAATCCACTAAAAAGTTAGAATAAACAAGTTCAGCAAGGTTTCAGGGTACAAGATCAATTTACAGTCATGTGCCACATAATGATGTTTTGGTCAACAACAGACCGCATTTACAACAGTGGTCCCATAAGATTAGTACCATATAGCCTAGATGTGTCGTAGGCTGCACCATGTAGGTTTAGGTAAGCACACTCTATGATGTTTGCACAATGATGAAATCGTCTGACGACACATTTCTCAGCACATATTCCAGTCATTAAGTGATGCATGACTGTACAAAAATCAAATATATTTCTATACACTAGCAATGAATAATCCAAAATTGAAATTAAGAAAATAATTCCATTTACATTACCATCCAAAAAAATAAAATACTTAGGAATAAATTTAACAAAAGAAGTGAAAGAAACTTATACTCTGAAAACTACAAAACGTTACTGAGAGAAATTAAAGATCTAATAAGTGAAAAGACATCCATGTTGATAGATCAGAAGATTTAACATTAAGATGACAATACTCCCAAAATTGATCTACAGATTCAATGCAACCCCTACCAAAATCCCAGCTGGCCTTTTTTTCCCCAGAAATTGACAAGATGATCCTAATATTTACATGGGAATTTAAGGGACCCAGAATAGCCAATACAATTTTGAAAAAGAACAAAATTAGAAACTTATACTTCTCTATTTCATTTTAGCTGGTGTTTCTGGAATTATTTTGGCATTTTTACTAGTTATGAACATGTTATCAAACATTATATTTAAATATTTGTTTTCTGACTATATTTGTGCCACTCTTCTGTAGGAATGTATTATTGCACATAACTAAGAAGATACTTTTCCCTCCAATAGTAAGCACATAATATATTTTTATGTAATTTTAAACTTTTGATGCTAGATGGCAGTATTCCATTACTCAAAGTCTCCTCAGGCAGCTTTTTCCTGTGAAAATATATTTAGGACTGTGAGTTTGAATAGCAGGAATATTCAATGCCTGTGAGTTTATTATGCTATAGGGAGAAACCGTGGGGTCTCTAAGTATTTCATGATCCCTTTCCAGAACACTTTATACAAACTGTAGGAGAGGAAAAAGAATTTTCTCTCTACCCTTCTGAGTTCTTGATTGAGACTCCCTGTAATAAAAGACAGATTAACAAGAGAAAAACTGTGGACACAAATAATCAATAATTATTCTATGGTAAAGAAAAGAAGAGTTTTTTATTTGAGCCAAACTGAAGACAATAGCCCGGGAGTTGCAGCCTTCACAAGGGAAAAAAGCATTCCAGAGAAGAGTGATTTTCAGCACAGTTATATACCATTTCAAAACAAAGATATATACATCAGGCATGACAGGGGTACTTTCCTTCAAGGGTTCAAGGAGATCTTCCTTACAGATTAGCACATACGCAGTGGGTCAACATGACCCTGGCATGGGAAGGGAGACTTATCTTCAGAGAGTACTGGCGTCATAAAAAGGGAGGTATTAATTCTTATCTTCAAAGAGTACATTCTTTACTTTAGGGTAATGATTAAAGCAGATGTACAATGTATGTTTGACAGGCTTTAAGTTAGGCTTCTTTGGTTCATATAAAATTCAGGCCAAACCAGAATGGCTACCCCATATACTTCAATATAAAATTTTTCTTATTTCAAAACAAACAAGTTTATCAACATGTATACCTCATGTATACACAGGCGATACGCAGGAAAAATAAATAAACTCCCCGAGATGGCCCAAGCCACCACCTTAAACACCATCTTCAGCTAAGGACAAAAGAAAGATGTTGGGGTGGGGTGGGGCAGTTATGAGAGGTTACCAGGAAAAGCGCTGTAAACAAGGGTAAGGTTTGCTCTACAGATTTAAGTCAGTGCCTTCTCCATTGATAAGATTCTCTTATGATGAAGAGTCATCCTCTTCCTAGTACAGAGAGGGAGACACAGAGGGAGACACTTTACAAACGGAGATTTCCTTTATAAATGTAAACTTCCTTACAAAAGGATAACTTCCACTCTGTTTTCAGAGCTTCTCCAGTGTCTGCTGTTTCTCAAAAATAACCAGCTCAAAATAATCCTTATGCCAAAGAGGCATATTTTAGGGTGGCATATTCTTCTACTCTTCAAAACACAGACTCTCAGGACTGAAAAAGACCCAAAGGGTCATTTATACCAACCACACCGCTGACGCTTGATGTCACTCTCCTATTTCCTTCCCTTTTCTAGTCAACGTTAAGCCACTTGACACCAAAGGCTCAGGAATTGCTCTATTGGGGGGAGAATTAAGAGACTACGGATCAGGTGACAGGTTTTTACTTTCAGTTCTATCAACTATTCCTAAAATCTGGGGTAAGCCCCTTAAATTCATTGTATCTCTGTTCCCTTATCTTTAAAACAAGGAAACTGTAGAGATGACTTCAAAGAAATCTTTCACTATCTCTCTAAAAATCTATGACTAATACAGACGGAGACCACCCTTTGAAAGAGATTCATGACAGGGGCTTTTGGAGCACCAAGAAAAAGAAGAAACTATGGGAAAGATAAACTTCTTTTCAAATGATCAAGGAAAATTAAGTTAGACATTTTTGTAGGATACATAGTGAAAAAAGTGAGGCTGGGCACATTTTCACAAACAATAATCAAGGTTCTAATGCTTCATTACAGTGTCTAGCATAAAGAAATTCCATCATGCTGGATTAGTAATGAATGAATAAATAATGATGAGGAAACAGAATACAGGAGTTAGAAAGTGAAAAATATGAAACAAAAAAAAAGGTTGTCCTGGCAAGGAATCAGCTTTAATTACAGGGAAACTCTGAAGCAAACCACTTGGGTCTTAAAATACTTTTGTTTTGGCTCTTTGTGGTAAATCTTGACATATTTATTATCCAGGAGTCTAAGTAAAGAACTTGCTTGTAAAGTAATCAGGCTGAAACAAATCCTCAGATATCACTAAAATTCGAGTCAATTCGAGTAAAAGTGGCAGGTTTCCTGTTGGCTTTTCCTGCCTTTCAATGTAAACATAAGGACTCTAGTGCTGTCTAACTGCTTTATTGCCCTTCTAAAATCCAAACCTTCATGCCTGTGAATACTGTGAAACATGTTTAGATAATTATGAGAAACTGAAATGCACGCCCATTGTAAGAGATTAACAAAAGCGTGTGAGTTGAACTTACTGATAATCACTGCAGATATAATTGAATTAAAGAGAATTTAATAAGTTTAAAAATTATTTTCCTGCTTCCATAACATCTATGATTTACAATATTTTAAATAGCAGCTTAGTTTTTTGTATCTCCTCAAGAAATAAAATTAGAGGTGCCTCTGACAGTTTCAAGACCTAATTTATAATGTGGAGTTCTGTTTATAGTCTGACTGTAAGGTTAAGAAATTTTATAAATACTTACAAACATAGTAGAGAAGATAAACCTATTAATTCAGGGAATCTGAATGGTAACTACAGTGGACACTGCCAATTTAGGGATCAGGTTGCTTTGAGGATAACATAATATTAGAATTGCATAAACATATGTACATATATGTATTATTTTTGTAGAATATAAATTGTACTATCTTATATAGTCATACATGAGCCATCACATGCATACATAAAAGTAAGAGGAAACGTGTTATATAAGGTGTCTTGAAAGAAGAAAGAACTTTCATTTATCAGGCAAAAAAAAAAAAAAGCATTTGTCTTCTTTGGAGAAAAAAGAAATTAAAAATTAAATATGAGGTGAATATATTAGCCCACTTTATTTTCATTCAATGATGGTAAGTAGAAATACACAACGGCAGCACTGCTGACGGGACGGAGGAAGAGTAGAGATGATCTGGGTAGTTGAAAAACATCAGCTTTTTTATCTTTAAGAACATTTATTGATAAAAGCCATTATGTAGGAATTCTTTTGCATTATTATCAGATCTGCCAATTTTATGACTGATAGTTAAAGGTACGGGAAAGTTGACGGCCATAAAAATTGAGTTATTCTATGTCTTGGAGAGATGGCAGGAGACTGGCGATCGGTGCTCATTTCAATGTATCTTGAGATTTTAGTTTTGGTCTTGGCACTAGCATTAAAAACTGTGTCATGATGGGCAAATAACATTTCAATATCTCACTTTCCTATTCTGTGAAATCAGGAATCAGAAATATAATATATAGGGGCCAGCCCTGTGGTGTAGCGGTTAAGTTCACGTGTTCCGCTATGGTGGCCCGGGGTTCGCAGGTTCAGATCCCCCGCATGAACTGATGCACCACTTGTCAAGCCATGCTGTGGCGGCATCCCATATAAAGTAGAGGAAGATGGGCACGGATGTGGGCCCAGGGCCAGTCTTCCTCAGCAAAAAGAGCTAACTGATGTTAGCTCAGGGCTGGTCTTCCTCACACACAGACACAAAAAGAAATATAATACATAAAGTATTCTGTGCTAAAAAAATCTGGGAAATGCTTGGGTAAAAAAAAGTTAAACAAGTTTCTTAGTTATAGTATTTCTCAGAGCCTTTGATAAATTAATACTCATTATAGTGGCATGTTGCATTTCCCAAACTTTTTGGACATATAAACATTTTTTGTTTAATGCTATACCTCTGGTGACTTTTAGAACATCCTACCATGTAACTGTAGTTAGTGAATTCAAGGGATTTGGGGCAGATTAGGAAAAAGATATGACCACAAGGTGGCAGTAGGACACAATGAGCTTTATTTGGGCCGCGCTTTGATAGGTTTGCATGCAAGGGAAGACCCTTACAACATGAGACCTTCCAAAGGGAGGGGTGGGGGGAGGGATGCTACTCAGAAGGGGATCAGGGAAGGGAACTCCCAGAGGACTGAGGAGGGGGTTTATGTGTCATGATGTTGCTTGGCAGCAAAAGAGAGGGGTCTGGGTCAGAGCTCCAAAGGGCAAGAGTGGCTTGTGGTCTTTACCGCCCTGGGTTTTATCTTCTCTACGGGTAGTATACGTTGACTGCCATTTTTCAGGCTATGCAAAGCAGCCAGACTCTAGACGGCTAAAAATCTCCTTATTTAGGTTATATTTAAAATAACTGGATGAGTAAATATTTGAATTTGGTGCCAGTGGGCATTTGAATTAACAGTCCCAGCCTGCTATGAAGAAGTAAACAACAGAGGGCCAATATACAGAGGTCATTTTTGGCTCATTTATATAAGAGTAATATAGTTGGTAAATGCTGGACTAGGTGATCTTCTAGGTCAAAAATATTATTATCCTTTCACAGTTATTTTGAACTCCTGTCATTTCAATGTCTACTTTCACCACTTCCAGCAGCTACATGAAAATAGAAGTAATTTGAAAGGGATATTGAATTCTTGCTCCAAATGCTGAAGTGGACTGATAATTTTTCTTTACCGTAAAGCAATGATTCTCAAAGTGTGGTATGCAGATCCTTTCAGAATTGTGAGCTGAACTAGTTACTTTATTCACAGAACACCATTTTTAATTGAAAGAATGACTGGCAGCCTAAGATTATTCAGTCTTGGATACTTGGCAGACTATTTCTTGAAAAAGAGCAAAATGAGCCTCTCACTTCAAAGAAAACAAATGATGAGGTTTTTTGCCAATGATAAAATTTTAGCTTTCAGGTGAATTTTGGAAAATTTGTAGCTGCCACTGTGATCTTGAAAGCTACCCAGTATCCTTCTGAAGAGATCAGTGGTGATATTAACAATGTGATTTTTTTTTTTGTATAATGAAATCCATTGACATTTGGAAGATTTATGTAACTCAAAGAACCGACATTTTCCAAACTGCCAAGGTATGACGTTAGAAAATCATGTATGGGTCAAAGATTTAATCAAAATCCAAGACAGACCAATGGATTATAATGTAAGTGTATGAAAATTTCATTGATATGTTTTCAACTTCCACACTGCAATTAACCTTTAAGAAATTACCACTTGCTGAGTCTGGGGTAATTTCACAGAAGAGTATCCACATTGGATACTCTGAATGTGGATCTCATCCACATTCAGATCTGTGATGATCTGAATGAAAATACTTCTCTCTTTTCTATGTAATAGGTTTATTATTTTTAAAAACTGAATTAATAAATCTATTAAAAACTTTTCAGCTTTAATTTAATTTTTAATTTAATAAATATAGCCCACATAAACAAAAACTCTTTGGGATCCTCAATTTTTAAGAGTGTTAATGAGTCTTAAGACCCATTTGAAAAATGCTGCCATAAAGCATTTTTCAATTACTAAAAACTACAAATGGTTGTTTTATCTCATCATTGATATAAGAATACAAAGAAAAACCAATAGAATTTGTTCTGAAACATAAACAGGGGATACAAAATCTAAGCATCTTCTTGAATTACATTTCCATCATATAGCTTTTAGAAGCTAAAACCAAAGTACTAGAGGGAAGGAGAAAAACATGCTTTTAACATGCACACAGAGGTCAACACCATCAGAACACTATTTCTTACTAAGAATAAATTATAGGACACCTTTTGTTTTCAGATGAACACACTGTTTAACAGTGTGTATGACCATTGCTGTCAGAGGAAGCTGGTTCTGTTTTGGGACTCTCTATTTTTATACACAGTCATCCCTGTATAACAAAGTTTCGGTCAATGATGGACTGCATATTCAATGGTGGTCCCATAAAATTAGTACCATTCAGCAAATGTGTGTAGTAGGCTATACCATTTAGGTTTGTGTAAGTACACTCTATGACGTTCCCACAACGGTGAAATCACCTAATGATGCATTTCTCAGAACAAATCCCTATCGTTAAGCGACACATGACTGTACTCTGTTAGTTACATAGACATAAAAGAGTCTATGTGATAACTATTCTCCATCTAGCCTGCTCCATAAATTCATATTTTCCAGGTTTATTTAAATAAGCAAGCTAAACAGACCCTTTCCACTGGCAAATACCATCAGCATGTTTATGAGGAGGTCTGGTTTGGGCAATCATTCCCTCAGTGATCCTGAGTTGGAAGGGGTAAGTCACAGGCTAGATGGTCACTCTTTTCATTGTAATACCAAAAAGATTGAACTATAGAGTCACAAAGTTCCCTAAACTTGGGAAGAAATGGTCCATATTCAGCGCTAAGAAAATAAACTATGTGTTCATAATTTGCCTAATATTTATCAAAGGTATTACAGAATACTACAGATTGAATAATAATCCCATAAATACTCTAGAGAATACAAGTAAATAGCTTTATTTGATCAAATTTCTAAACACATTAATCTGGAAGTCTACTGAATGAATAAGAATTCCTTGAAGTAAGGAATGGCTAGGTAAGTCTCTAAGTATTAGGAATCAGTTTAAGTTTTTGTATTATATTTTCAGGCATTATGACCTTTGGATAAATCAGAATATTTTAAAAGTATTTTTTCTTTTCCTGTAGAAAGGGAAGTAATCTTTAATTGACCACAGGCATGGGAATGGCTTTACTGATTAACTGAAGTATTTTTATTTTTGTAATTGTAATTATCATCTTATTTGTGATTAAAAATGTTTCTAAATATGTCATGACATTTTTCTATAATGGTACTTGACTTCGTATGTTGAACAAGCATAGCTCTTAAGGTACAACATTAATATCAACTCTATTTTTGTTCCTTTTGTCCCTCCAAAAGTGTTCATTGAGGGATTATTCTCCCCCTGCTTCTGGATGAAAATTTAGGTAATACTATGATGTTCTAATCATTCCCACCATAGGCTGTCCAACTACATTTTAAGTTGCAAAATATCCAATCCCTCTCTGCAGCTGTCCCTCTAGGATGGCTCTCCCTCCCACCACGCCCACACCTGGTCTATGGGCAACATTTATGCGTCTTCAAATTCTATGAGTTCAGGCTGATTTTAACGCAGCACCAGCAACGTTTCCTTCATTCCTATTGTCAGCAGCTAACATATGGCCACCCGGCAACTGCAGAGGACACATACCAGGCCCGAGTAGACCCGATGAAGCTCCTCTCGTTGGACTCCAGGTGAAAGGTGAAACAGCAGCACTATCCAAAGAAGTCCTCACCAAAATCCTCTCTCAGTAGTCATCTCAACCCCTTTAAAACCTTTTTGTGGATGATGGATTTCTAGGGTTGTGAAATAGGTTTTCAGATGATTCTTTTGAAAATTTGCATCTCTGGCATTTCTCTCACCTTAGAATTTTATACCTACTGTATCTAGTTGCCTTAGCTGAAATTTCCAATTTAACGTCTTATTAAAGTAGCTATATTATACAGAATACAATTAATTTTACTTTTATGACTTAGAATCAGTTATACATATTTATTGAGTATCCACTATATGTATAACACTATACTAGATATGGAAGACCAAAAAAAAGAATTACATGGCATAATCCCTGTCCTTTAATCTTTGGTTACCACTGATCTCAATAATTATGTTATTTATCTCAATGACTCCTGGTTTGGAAATCAGATTAACCTGCCCAACATATTTGCCAGACTTGAAAATTGTTGGTATTTGTCAGTCATCTCTATATTAATACAGACACATTTAAGCATTTTAATATTAGTCCTGCTGTATTCAAATAAGTTTCTGGTTGTACCTTCTAAAGATTTCATTACCCATGAGGTCTTCGATAACTGTTTTATGCAGTTTGCCTAAGGATACTTTTTCTTGGTTGACTATATACATTTTTTTCTGATTTGACTTCTATTAAAAGTAGAGGGAAAATGCCAATTTAATTATTTGCAAATGGTAACCAGAAAGATAATCAAGATAAAATTAGCAAAGGTTGATTTCATAATATGTTGTGTAGCCAAGTTATCCTGAGACAAATAGAACATCAAAATAGAATTACTTCAGCTAAGGTTTCAGGACTAGAGGTACCAGCTACTCTCATTCCAAAATGAGATACCAGACCACCTATATACATGACTTGCAAATGCTTGGCTGAAAACTGATTTCAAAACCCATGACACCTCATCCATTCAAAGATATAAAAGTGTCAAAGAGGGAAGGGATGGAGAGCTGGAAATTTCCTTGAAGACAGCTGTGAGCTGAGTTCTAAAAAAGAGGGCTAGAAGTGCTTGCTCTTCCTCTCAAGCCTAGTGGCAGGGGTCTCTAAGCAGATTAGTTGGAGAGTCCGATAGTCCTATGGAGCTTGGGGGACACTGTACACTAATATCAGACTCACACGTAAGAATGCTAAAGGGTAGGAGGCTATGGTGAGAGTCCATGCAGCTAAAGAGAGGACTGAAGTTGGGAAAGACCTGCACTCTCATTGTCTGAAGTATGTATTTCCTGTGGATGGATGTGGGTTGGCATGCGCTTGCTTTATATTTTGCTCATGAAAGCAACCTAGATGGACTAGGGAACCTCAACAAAAAGAGACAGAAGGTGTATTGCCAGATGCCCGGGAGCAGAGGAAGAAAATACTAGCTACAAGGCAGAAGAGACACATTTGCTTGAATCAAGAGAACTGCAGATAGGAGATATACGCAGTGATGAAGAGAGTAGGAAGAAGTGGGCTCTGAAGAACCTCAGAAGTGCCCCACTGTTGAGAGAGTACAGATCAGAATCAGCGCACCCACCGAGCCCGGAGTGCTGACACTAGAGCACAGGAGTAGTGGTCAAGTCAGACCTTTCTTCCCTTACCTCCCCCTCCTACCCACCCCAGTCCCACCCTGTATTGACATTGGTGGGGTCAGAAACCATATGGGCAACCCGGGGAAGGAAGAGGAGAAGCACGAGATGGTAAAATAGAGAAAGTCCCCTTACCCACTGCAGCCTTTCCACCTCCAGCAAACCTGAGTTGACTGGAGGAGCAAAAGCTTTAACTTGCACTTGTTTGGAGTGTTACATGGGTCTAAGACATTTCAGTTACCGAAATGAGAGGGTTTCAGTGATGTGAAATGACAAGACTTTTAACTATCTGAGAATGATAAGAAAAGTCAATGGCACATGTCTGAGATTTCATCTGGCTTTGGGAAAAATTAGTCCCTTTAGAGTAGATTTGTAATTAAAATTGTGTGAGGAAAATAGAGTCACTTTACAAGTACCACTTGCTTGTTCAATGTATTGATTAAACGCACATATAGCTCAGTGGGTAGATTTACACACTTTTAGTTGGTGTTCTGAAAAGATCTATTATCAAAGGTTGCTATTATTAACATTTTACATATTGTGGTCTCTTCCACCTTACAATAATAGCCTACTTAGAATACAATTTTCTTCCTTGTTTGATGACCAGAGAGCCTCTGCTTGCCTTCTCAGAACCCCAAGAATAGTGTAAGATGTGCCAATCCCCTGTACTCAGACCCATGAGTTTTTCCGGTTTAAATTATTTTCTTAAAATTATTATTATTAATTTTTAATAGCTAAAGTCATCCATGTGAGACAAAATTCAAAAGGTACAAAAGGGGTATATAATAAAGGCTTTTTCCTATTCTTGTCCCTCCACAACTTTCTCTAGAGGAAACTACTGTTAACAGTTTCCAATGTCCCTTCTGGCTGTAGTTTTTTGAGAACTGTCTTTGCCTAAAATAAGATTTAGTCTTCATTGTAGATGTCACTGATAACCAAATATAACTCGTTACATGCTTGGTTTAGATTGCCAGTCAAAATATAAGAAAAAACAGAAATTGTCAAAAGGACTTCTAGGAAAATAACTCAACTTAGAAAAGAACTGTTTAGACTGTAATTAGAGAAATGAGCTAGAAGGACTGGGCATAAACACTGATTTACAAGTGAGACCCAGGTTATACTGTGGTATGGGACCCATTGGAGGGGTAACGTGAAAGGGGAGAGGTGCTGTGGTTTTGGGGTACAGTGATATACAGTATCATGGCTCTTGTACAGGTCAAATGGGCTGTGACTACTTTCTCCTCCTTCAGTGAAGTGTCACATTAGCCTAACAGTCCAAATTATTCTGAATCTCAATTGCTACAGCTTGATGAGATTACAGTTAACAGGTCATTTAATATATTTGATAGACGTAATATTAAAAACAAATTTTTTTATTGTCTACATAAAGCATCATGTTTAATATCATGACCAGCACCACCACCACCACCACCATCATCATCAAGACTAATATTTACTAAGCTCTTCCTCTGTGGAGGCACCATATAAAGTGTTGTCAGATAGTCATCATGATCAAGTTTATGAGGCAGGTACTATCATTATCCCCATTTTATAGATGAGGAAACTGAATAATGGAATGGGTTAAGTGATTTACTCAAGGTCACACAGTTATTAAAAGATGAAACCAGGATGTGAACCCAAGCAGTCTGTCATACTAACCTGTTATCAGGGGGCATCCATGGAAGAGTAATATACGTATCTGAGGACAGCAAGTAAGGACAGCTTCTACAGCCTCATCAGTCAGATTCACACAATGTCCCATATGAATCTCCTATTTAAAATAAAGAAAGGATAATCAAAAAAATCTATAATAACAGTAAGAAAAAGCTTGGGAAATACTAATACAAAAAGAAACAAATATCTATTTGCAAGAAAAACTACAGAAAGGACCAATATAAGTCTGTAGTAACCTGGAAGGTATAGCAGCTTTAAAAGTTAAATGCTCAGGGGCCGGCCCAGTGGCGCAGCCATTTAGTTTGCGCTTGGCAGCCCCGGGTTCGCGAGTTTGGAACCCGGGCACCTGCCGACACACTGCTTGTCAGCCATGCTGCAGTGGTGTCCCATAAAAAACAGAGGAAGATGGGTATGGATGTTAGCCCAGGGCCAGTCTTCCTCAGCAAAAAGAGGAGGATTGGCAATGGATGTTAGCTCAGGGCTGGTCTTCCTCACAAAAAAAAAAAAAAAAAAAGTTAAATGGTCAACCATTTTATAAAGTAACTTGGCAATACCTATTAAAGCTGAAGATGAGTATACCCCAGAACCCAGCAATTCCAACTGCAGATGTCCACTATATAGAGAGAAACTCTTATACAGGTACACAAGGAAACAATTTATAAATATGCCCATTGCAATATTATTTGTAATAGCAAAGAAGTGGAGACTGGGCAAATAAATGGTGGTTCATTAATATAATGGAATAAGATAAAACAATTAAAATGAAAAATATCTACTTGTGTTAATAGACATAAATCTCAAACATAATGTTAGTTCACATACTTTGGAAAACAATATGGTAGTATTTTATAAAGCTAAACATGTACTTACTATATGACCCAGCAATTCCATTCTTAGGTGTTTACCCAAGAAAAATGAAAACATATGTCTACACAAAGACTTGTATGCAAATGTCCATAGAAGTAGTCATAATAGTCCAAAATGGAACAACCCCAATGTCCATCAAATGGTGAACGTATGAACAAACTGTGTCATATCCAGACTATGGAATACTACTCAGCAAAAAAAAAAAAAAAAGGAATGAAATATTAACACATACAATAACATGGCTGAATCTCAAAAACATTATGCTAAGTGAAAGAAGTAAAACAAAAAAGTAAAAAACCGAAAGACTATATACTGCATGATTCCATTTATATAAAATTCTAGAAAAGGCAAAACCATAATGACAAAGTAAATCAGTGGTTGCTTCAGGGGAGGGCCACAGTAGGGGACTGACTACAAAGGGGCAGGAAAAAACTTTTTTAGGGTGATGGAAATGTTCTATACTTAATTGTGGTGGTGATTACAGATTCATTGTGTGAACCTGACTGGTGAGGTTGTATAATAATTACCAAAATTCATCAAACTGCACACTTAAAAGGGTGAATTTTATTGTATGTAAATTATACCTCAATAAAGCTTGAAAAATTTAAAAACATAATTTTGAATAAAAAAGCAAATTGCAAAAGAACACATACATTATGAAACTATCATGTAAAATTTTAAAACATATAAAACAATACTATATCTTGTTTATGGATCTCTATTATATATATAGAGAGAGAGAGGGAGAGAGACGAAGTAACCAAACACATGAGGAAAGATACACAGGCATCTTTAGAACAGTGGTCACTCTGAAGGAAGAGGGGGGAATCAAGGAGGAGTGAGCTTTAGAAATAACATATACTGAAGTAAATGCAGAAAGTGTTAAAATTCAAGTGGTTGGTCCACAGGTGTCTGTTAGATTACTTTCTGTACTTTTCCATATATTTGACATAGTATATATCCTTTGTCTGATGTTCTAATTTGGAACCCTTTTGCACTGCTGGTAAGAATGTAAAATGGTACAGCTGCTATGGAAACAGTACGGCGATTCCTCAAATAATTAAGCATAGAACTACCATGTGATCTAGCTGTTTCACTTTCGGGTATATACCCAAAAGAACTGAAACCAGGGACTTGAACAGATATTTGTACACCTATGTTCATAGCAGCACTATTTGCAATAGACAAAAGATGGAAACAAATATCAGTGGATGAATGGATAAACAAAATGTGATTAGAATTGGCAAATTCATAGAGACAGAAAGGAGAATAGAGGTTGCCAGAGGCTTGGGGAGGGGGTAACAGAGAGTTGTTATTTAATGGGTAAAGAGTTTCAACTTGGGATAATAAAAAAGTTCTGGGGATAGCAGTAATGGCTGCACATCAATGTGAATGTACTTAAGTCCACTGAATTGTACACTAAAAATGGTTAAATTTTATGTATATTTGACCACTATAAAAATATTTTAACAATTCTGGAAGTAAGAGTCATCTAATAGTTGATGTGTACAGACGGTCCCCAACTTACGATGGTTCGACTTACAATTTTTCGACTTTATGATGGTGCAAAAGTGATACGCATTCAGTAGAAACCTGACTTCAGATTTTGAATTTTGATCTTTTCCCGGGCTAATGACACGAGTACAATACTCTCTTGTGATGCTGGGTGTGGCAGCGAGCTACAGCTCCCAGTCACCCACACGATCACGAGGGTAAACAACCCATACACTTACAACCATTCTGTACCCATTCAACCACTCTGCTTTTCACTTTCAGTACAGTATTCAATAAATTACATGAGATAGTCAACACTTTATTATAAAACAGGCTTTGTGTTAGATGATTTTTGCCCAGCTGTAGGTTAATGTAAGTATTCTGAGCACATTTAAGGCTGGCTAGGCTAAGCTATAATGTTTGGTAAGGTTAGGTGTATTAAATGCATTTTTGACTTCCAGTGGGTTTATCAAGATGCAACTCCATCATAAACTGAGGAAAATCTGTATACTTATGGGAGTAGTATTTCCTTTCTCCAGAAAAGCTGATATTAAGTTGATGTACATATTACAATCAATCATATCTTAGAAATAAAAGAAACCTGAGTTTATTGAAAACTCATAAAAATTGAGGCAAAAAGTATCCTATGTTATAAATTGGCAAAGGCATCTTATGATATAAACTGGCAAAGGCTAGAAGGAAACAATTTGAGAACAACAGATGGAAGGAACAGTGTTCAACTCAGGTTATATTAAATTAAGGCATTAAAAAAATTCAATTCTGGCTAATTGGGCCCCTGGCAAGAATTGTGAATTCATAACATAACCTTTATGGGAAACAATTCAGCAATATGAATTTAGGACCATTAAAAAAGTATTTATACCTATTGATCCACTTGTTCCATTTTTGAGAGTTTGTTATAACAATGGAAGAAAAAAGTGATATGCCACAACATAGACTACTTAAAATAGCTTAAAACTGTAAATAATCTTGTAAATAATCTAAATTATCAACAATAGAAAAATGATTAAAGGAAAGAATGATACATCATATGGACAGATTTTGTTCTCTGATATGCCAGTGCCTAGAACAAAACAGATACTTAATAAATATTTGTTGAATAAATGAATAACTTTACACAGCAAATTAAACTTTTAATCATGAAGATTATAGAAAATTATAAAATGACTGAATATGAAGTTAAGAATGTGGGGCCAGCCTGGTGGCGCAGCGGTTAAGTTCGCGCTTGGCAGCCCAGAGTTTGCCGGTTCGGATCCCGGTCGCCAGCTGACGCACTGCTTGTCAGCCATGCTGTGGGGGCGTCCCATATAAAGTAGAGGAAGATGGGCACAGATGTTAGCCCAGGGCCAGTCTTCCTCAGCAAAAAGAGGAGGATTGGCAACGGATGTTAGCTCAGGGCTGGTCTTCCTCACCAAAAAAAAAAAAACAACAACAATGTGGTAACATTTATTGAAATACTACCATGCGTCTGGAATTATAGCAAAACCTGGGGATAAAATGATGAACAAAATGGTCCCTGTTCACTGGGAACTCAGACCAACAGAGATTTTAGAGAACAATCATGACACTTAATAAATGCTATAACATAAGTTTGTACTAAGTGTTTGTCATTCTTTGGGAAAGATCCTTAGACTTTTAATCAAATTTATTTTCAAGTTATAAACAATTTGGCAATATTAATAACATAATTTCCCAGAATAGAACAAATTCAAAGCAACACATTAAAATAGGGCATCTGATAAAAGGCAGGCCTATGTATTACCTGTAAGAGAACAATCAGTTAAAAAGATGAAAAAGCTCGTATTTCAATTTCAGTCAGAAACTGTGGTCACAAAGATGCTATGACCCAAAGGTTCAAGTATATTCACTCTACTTGGTTTAAGGAAGGAATTAAGTTCTAATACATTTTGATACCAGCTCAACACAAGGTTGACATGAGGGAAGCCATATTGTAGAAAACAAACCCTATTGTAACTTTGAATGACCTCTGATTAACTAGCCCAGACATGCTCTGTAGATTTTACGGCCCCTCCCAGGTGATATAAGTGATAACTTTCTTCTTTTGAGTTCCTTAGGAATGTGATGACCCCTGGGCAGAGAGTCTATGCTTATAGCCATCATCAGTGACAACTGAAAGATCAGGTATGGGGCATTGCTCTTGTCTCTGATGCATATCCAGTAAAACCAAAGACGATCAGGAACTAAGACCAGATGGATGCCCCCACCCTGAGACCAGCTCCCTATATAACTAGCCTATAGTCTTTGTTCTATAAGGTGGTTCTTTAGGACATGAGTTGGCCATCTTCCCCCTTGCTAGCAAGCTGTGATAAAAAGGCCTTTCTTTCCTACCTCCTTGTCTCTTGACTCTTGGCATGTCTTGCAGCAGGCAGAAGAACCCCCCTTTCTGGGTGGTAACAATTTTAGAAAGATTTCCATTAAATGTTTTGGCACTTACAAAAATAAGCTTTGGAAAAATGAAAAATTCAATAATATGGCACTATAATTGTCAACATTTATTGGTTATTAGATTCTTTTCCTAAGTTTGCTTAGGTTGGTGCTCCTAATTTTACAATGCTAAAGCAGATATGTAAGTATGTTTCCTATCACTGCATAACAACTGATTTCTTGGTGGTTTTATTAGGAAGTGACAAACTGAGTTAACTGTTTGAGAATCTTATTAAAAATGATGGTGGTTATCAGACAATGTTGTAAGAATTAAATAACCAAATGAATATAAGGCAGTAGCACAGAGTCTGAATATAGTCAGTGCTCAACAAATGTTAACATTTAAAACAGTAAAAATTATGGCAGAGTTTATTGCCCCTACAGTTCGGATGCAATTTGGAATCTGGAACTTGGTATAAGAAAAATATGGTAATTTTTAAATGAAAAGATTAGTAAAAATATATATGCTTTTTATACACACACGTGTACAAGCAAAATGCAGATATATAAATATCACAAGAAAAATCTCTTTGGGCAATAACTCAAAGAGAAATATTTCAGCAAAAATATGGCACCGCCATTCTTTTATGATAGTTATCACTAACATTTAAAATTCATTTGTAGTCAGGTTACTTCCAAAAAGGATTTGATGTGGCTTACTGATGAAAAGCACAGCTATATTAAATAAAAGTTAAAAAAAAACAATGCTACAAACTGGGAAAGAAAGAAACCCAAATCCTGGGACAAAAGACTTAATATATTCAGAAACCGGTTATAGGTGCTGTATCAGTCACTGAATCCAAAGGCTGAACACTAATTTAAGATCTTTTTAAATGGCTGTACAATGTGGCTGTTGGGGAGGAAAAACCTTTTCTCTGTCCTCTTAGGTTCTTGTTTTGGAGGCCTGTGAATTATACTGACAAAAGACAGATTAGCAAGAGAAAAGCAAAGTTTATTCACATGAGTGCTCACAAAGAAAGTGACTCAAAGAAATGGCTAGTTTAGAGTTTATATACCATCTTAATAGGGAAGAGGAGGGGAAGAAAGGACACTTATAGAAAAACAAATGACTTTTAGGGAAGACAACATGGGCCTTTAGGAGAGTAGATGGGAGGTATGATAGTCTTGTGACAATGTTTGTTTATGCAATTTCTCCTCTGACTTCCTCAGTGATAAGAGTGATCTTCCCGGGTATGGGAAGTCTTCCTTGAAGGGGTTTTGATGGCAGTTGAATTCTTCTAGAAGGCTCTGCTTTTAGGCAGATGGGGGAGGGGAGGGTTTAGACAAAGCCTCTTTTTTCATCTGTGGATTCTCAAACATCTTCAGCTCAAAATAATTTTTATGCCACAGTGGTATATTCTGGATCCCTTCTTGGATCGAGAAAAATACAATGGCAAGAAAATAAATACAATAGCAAGGAAAATACGACGGCAAAAGAATAAGTAGTCCTGGTAGAAATATCAGTCAGACAAGAAAATTCTACAGAATATCACTTTACATTGACAAATTGTCACAATCTTCATCTATAACAAGACTATTCTTAAATATGTTAGAAGCTAAAACTTCTGGAAAATCAAAACTTTCATTGGCAGTAAAATGGGTTTTTATTTTAAAGCATACTTTATCTCCTAACTTTACCAGCTTTTCTTTGCTCTGGGAATAAAGAGGTGGAAGCAAACAAACAAACAAAAATCCATGGAAATACCTCATTGATAATAAGGCATTGGTTGTCAGGTTTACAAAATAATTTCTGAGGATAATATAAAAATTTAGTTAGCATCATCGTGATAGATATTGTTACCTCCAATTTCTTGGCACAAGGTCCGCTGACAAGAGCAACCACACCATTGTCAGATACCTAAGCGAAGGGAAGAAGCAACACGGCACGTAAATGGAGAACATGGAAGTAACATCTTCTAAAAATTATTAGTCATTTAGATATAGTTGTATTGCCTCCCAATCAACAAACCTGCTTTAGGCACACACACCTTCCACCCTCGCTTAAAATAACTGAGGGGGACGTGCCAAATTACACTGCAATTATTTAACCACTAAAGCATGAAGGGGTCAACAATTTCAACAACAACAAGAACAATTATGTTCTTCTGATGAGTCATGGAAATACACTGGCAAACATATACAGTCTTTATATTTCAAGTCTGTATTTCATTTACCTGAGTAGCTGAAAAATCAACACACTGCAAAAATGAGCAGTTTTCTCCTAACGCATGTAAGGACACGTCGGTAATACCGAAGCAGCCACCTAAATCAACAATCTTGAGCAGCCGGCAGTTGAGGGCAAGAGCAAGGACGCCTTCATCGGTGAGATTGCAGCATCTTTTCAAAGAAGCTTCATGCAGGTAAGAACAAGATGATGCCACAGCTTTTATTCCTGGGGCAAAACAGAATTATGGATCAATGAACTATATATATATGAGAAATGTGACTGATTTTCATCTTAGCATCACCAGTACTGGTACCTCCAATTCTATGTTAGCCTTTTACCAGGCAGTCCATCTGTAAGGATATACTTATCCTCTAGTGATGCTGTCATGATTTAAAAGTCTTTTGCAATGTTTCAGGAATTCTATACAAAGTCTGTAGTATATTCTTCAGAATATCTGCAATTATTGGCAAGTCTTTATTATGAGTAGATTTGCTTTTAGGACACAGCCAAAAGTCATTCAGAAACAAATTAAGTGATTAAATAGTAAATGATTCTCCTTTTTGTTAAAACAAAGGTTTTAAATTAGTAAAGTTAATTTTCCTGTGAACTTAGAGGGAAGTCAAACGTTAAATTGCCCAAATGTTTTAAGTAACAGTTTTCACGCTTATGCTTAAGAATCATACCTGTGTTTGTACATTCTCTCTTACCCCTTTGACTTGGCTCTTTTCTGCCACCTGTTAGCAGAACCCTGTTCTCCTAACTGTCAGCCTGGACCGATCTTATATTTTACTTGTATTTACAAGAAAAGATAAGTCCTTAAATCCAATTGAACTGATGTAAATGCATAATGGAGACTGGTACATGATGACGTGCCACATAAATACAGTTGTGTGTCGCTGAACGACGGGGATGCTTTCTGAGAAATACGTCGTTAAGCAATTTGGTCATTGTGCAAACATCATAGAGTGTACTTACACAAACGTAGCCTACTACACACCTAAGCTATATGGCACTAATCTTATGTGACCACTGTGTATACGTGGTCTATCGTTGACCAAAATGTCATTATGTGACGCATGACTATAAAAGAGTACTTGGGGGATCCTGGGCCCTTCAGTCATGGACAAACATTATTGAACTGTTAAAAGATACCTTTATGGGCAAAATACACCAAAGGGAAGATGGTAAATTCATGAGTAGGTCATTTTTATTGTTTTCCATACCTTAACAAAGAATTTTTATTTTATTCATCAGTGTCCAGCAGGAAGTTCTTTCTAGTCAGTCATTACTTGTGTGAACATTTAAAAACTATGCTTCTTTGCAATATTATGAAAATCCTAACTTGCTAACCAGGATGATTGCAAAATATAGCCAACTATCTACAAAATTTTCCAGAAACCTAGTTAGCCAAATATATTGGCTTTCTTATATTGAAAAAAAGGTAAAAATTCTATACTGAAAAAAATGGTCTATACTGAAAAAAACAGTAAAAATCCACTAATTCATGTAATGGTGACATTGAAAAATGTAATTTGTCTGTCTATAAAAAACTATGCATTGTACAGACTGATGGGAGAGTGTCTGGTAAATTTAATCTGATGCTGATTTAACTTTCTGTTGTAATCAAAAAAGCCTTAACAAAGTATGAACTGTTCATTTCTTGTTCCACTATATCAGGCAAAATATTTAAAATACAGAGTTATCCATCCACATTTATTTTAAATATGTTTAAAATGCAAGGTAGTGACTTACCCAATTATTTCTTAAATTTCAGCACTGGTTATAAGCAAGAACTCTATTTTTGGATTCTTTGTCTTATTTTTAAATATTTTATTGATAAATACAGTTTCTAGTTTTTGATATCTTCATACTCTCTTTTGACATATTTTCCAAAATGATACCAGATGGTGAATAGTAATCTACCAATTTTTTCAGTGTTAATGAACATACCTTTTGAAGTTATGGAAATTCTGTTTCCTTTTGAGCAATTTAAATTTAATTTTTTCAGTTTTCTGCAGTTACACAGATGCAGGAGAGCAGTATCTGAAATATCACAGCTCCGGAGATCTAGAGTTTGGACTTCAGGATGTAAAATCTGTAATAAATATATGACTTTGAAAATTTGACTTTTCCTATAAATATAAGTATTTATTCCATATTCAGTGTTTTGGTAGTCATAATAGACAAATAGCGGATGGAAAATACAGCAAAGAATACAGAAACTTACCTGTGTGGAGACAGATACACAAAACAGGAAAAAACCAAGTCTACTTCCAGCTGGAGGTACAGCTTCTAATGTCCCTAAGGTCCTGACCGGGACACACAGCACTGTTGAGAAGCTGGTGCGCAGTAAGGACCCACTAGACCTGAGAGGCAGAACCAAGGTGGTGGTGGGCGCTCTTCCTCTTCTAGTAGTTCCTGACTGTTAAGAGATTCTGGCTATATGCATCTTTGCTCAGCAGGTATGAATCGTTAATCACTTATATACCAAATGCTTATGAGGTACTAGTATTGCTCACCTAGTACATCTACCTTCTTCACTCTTAGTTTTGGGAGCTAGTACAAACAAACCTAGTATTACTGAGTGTTTACTTGAGACTAACAAACAGCAGAGCAGTTTCAAAGCATTCTGAGCTCTCTTCCTGGAGGTATTTTTTTTCTTTTTACTTTATTTTTTCCAAAATAGAAATGGCTTTACTTTTCTGTGTATAAAAGTAACATATTATTACTGTAAAACATTCAGACAACATAGAAAAATTATAATAAATGATAAGAATAACTGTTTCTATTTTTTGGGCACTTACCAGGAAGGGTACTATGTATGTTATATATATTGTCACTGAATATTCTCTCTCTGACACAAACACACACACACACCTGAGAGTTTGGTGATTGTCATTTTATAAATGAGGAAATTGAGGTGCTGCGAGTTTAAGTAGCCAACACAAAGTACACGGTCAAAAAAGGAGCAGAGCTAGGTTTGGAATGCAGGTCTTTCTAATTTCAAAGGCTATGCTTTTAACCACCATACCTAAAATTGCTCATAATACCAACACCCGGAGACAAAAATAATATTAGTTTTGATGTTTTTGAGTTAAAAAAAAACCCTTTGAAGAAAAATGGGATCAGATTATATATACCATAAGATGGGCACTTTTTTACAAAAACAATTTATTGTGGTTACATATTATTTCATTTTATGCATGTACCATAACTTATTAAACACTTCCTACACTGGCAAACACTTAGTTGAACACTCAGGCCGATTTAGGGAGGCACTACAGTATAGTGACTAAGAACACGTGCTCGTGGGGCAGACTGCCTGTGCTTGAACCTCATGAGTGTGACCAAGCTCTGGTTTCTTTCTGTGCTTCACTCTCTCATTATTAACACCGGGATAATATTTTGTCAGAAATAAAGGTGGCTTGCTTTTATGCTATACATAACTGTCAATTATTTTTATTATTATAAATGAGAATACTTGTGTGCTTTTCTGATCATTTTATTCAGATTAATACCAGAAGTCAACGGTAATTATGTGAGGTGATGAAGATGTTAACTATCCCTATTGTGATAATCATTTTGCAATATATAAGTGTATCAAATCATCACATTGTATTGGACACCTTAAACTTGCAAAATGTCAATTATAATCTCAATAAAGCTGGAAAAAAGATACCAGAAGTAAAATTGTTGAATTAATAGGAAGCATATTTTGGGGACTTTTCATAGTTAATGCCAAACTGTCCTCCTAAAAGGTTTTTATCAATTTACACTCTCACCAGCAGGGGATAAAAATGAGTTCCCCACACTATTGCCAGCGCTGGGTATTATTATTTTTTAAGTCTCTGTCAAACTGATAGACAAACTGTGACTTTGGTTACTAATGAGATTAAATATTCTTTTGTATGTTATCAGTGATTTATATTTTTTTGCTTGAGTATTTCCTGATTCTTCTGTTTTATTATTTGATATTTCTTATTGGTTTGTAGGGATTCTTTATATTGTCAAGATAAAAACACCTGTAGAATTTCATACATACTGCAAATATTTTTCCTAGTTTGTTACTTGACTTTGTTTCTTTTTTTTTCCTTCTTACCATATATTTTGGTGAGGAAGATTAGCCCTGAGCTAACATCTGTTGCCAATCCTCCTCTTTTTGCTGAGGAAGATTGGCCCTGGGCTAACATCCGTGCCCATCTTCCTCTACTTTATATGGGACACCTGTCACAGTGTGGTTTGATAAGTGGTGCATAGGTCCATGCCTGGGATTCGAACCGGCAAACCCTGGGCTGCAAAGTGGAGTGTGTGAACTTAACCACTACACCACTAGGCCGGCCCCAAGAAGTTTATATTGTTATGTAATCAAATCCATCAATCTTTTTCTTCTTGATTTCTAATTCTGGTGTTATGTTTAAAAAGGTTTTCTCCATCCAGACACTATAAAAAGATTTAGGAAATATTTCAAAAAGAGCCATGTAAAGATGTGTGCAACTTTATAACAGATGTTAGATCTAGCTTTTTGATTAATTACATAAGCAGGACTCTTGTGAGGATGGGGATTAGAGTGACAGCAACAAGGAAAATCATGCTTTTCTTTTTCATCTCATTCATCCCTTTACCCCCTTTTTATTCAGGTAAAATTAGGTTTAAATGAATGTTAAGGATTGCCATAAAACAAAAGTTTAAGTCACTGAAATATAGGCTAAAGGGTTAGAACAAAATGGGGATGGTGGGGAAGTGAGGGAAACCTATAGTGTCCGTAGTGTCATGCTTCATCTGTGAACCACCCATAAATTATATACATCCACAGAACCATCAACAATAAGTGCCTAGAGATATTATTGTACCTCCATAGAGCCAAGCAGGCTACAACACTAAAATGTCTTATGTCCAAATGCAAGCTAACATGAAGAATATAAAGCATTAAAGGTGCATCAGGTTAACGTAGAAGAAACACTAATGGCCCACGGAAGCACAATTACAATGTGACGGCACAGGGACCGTCATATGCTGGAGTGCTATCATCAGAGTTTGCTTCCTTTTGATCACAGCATTTGGGCAGAATGAGTGGTAAAGCCAGCAATTAGTAGTTCCAGTCTCTGCAGACAGGGATGATGGCTGCAAACCCCTTTTACAGAGAACTGAGAACTGACGCTCAATGTCAGACAAGATGGCAAAGCCTGAATTTTAATTCAGGTTGGAGGCCCTGACTATACTTTCTACCCTATAAAATAGCCAATTTTAGCTTAGTTGTAGGGAAGGGGAGTAAGTGTAAGTTAGCAGGAGTGAGGTATCCAGAAGAATGAGAATAGTCTAGAAGGGTGGTTTTTTAACTGCTGATTGCTATCCATGAATGGATGAAATCAATATAGGCTGTGATCAACATTTTTTAAATGAAATAAGACATATTAGAATAAAATAGAAGATATCCAAGTGTACTGCACACAGTATTGTTACACGTAAGTGTGGTTTGTGTACTAGAGTCACGATGTAACATATATTTCTTCCTGTGGGTCTTTTTCTTGCCATTTGTTTATTCACTCTGCATGTTTATTTTTATTTTTTCCAGTTTTACTGAGGTATAATTGATCAAAAAATTTAAAACTTTTTGAAAACATGGAGTTCAAAGGTGCTGGTACCATGAAGACAAGGGAAGTAACTGAAAGAAAAGTGGAAGATTTTTTAGGAACTATTACACATGGACATTTTGGTTATCTGGAGAAAAAAAGAACCCCGATGCTTTATTATAGTTTAAAATTATTACTAATCCTACCATGTACCATTGCACCAAAAATCTGAAACCATCTCTAAACAGTAAAATATGCTTGCTTTACAGTTGTACATACTCTTACCTCACTTATATTTGCATCTGTTATCTGCCCCTGCATGCTCATGATTTTAATCAGTCTATCTTTTATGTTGGGAGGCAAAGGCTTAATGTCTGTGATATATCTGGAAATATTCTTCATGAAGCACCAAAGGCATCTGAAATACAAATACGATACAGTAAATTACACTATATCAGTACAGATTCCTACTATTTATTTAATGCTTTTTGTTAGCACTTAGTCCTTTCATAAACAGAGTGTACATTTTATATTAATATTTACAATTTAAGCTTGGTAAGATTCAAAAGCCTAGTCTATGCTCAGTTATGGAAAAGGTGTTCTTCCTCTACATTTTTTTCTCAGCATACCTCATTTACTAAAATGCATTCTAAATGACAAAAAAGTATTTCTCTTAAGTCAGTCTCTCTACTTCCTATGACACAGTTACCACCAAGATTTCAGTCACACATTCCTAAATAAACATTAAACTAGGGCCTACTAATTGGCAAGTTTTATCTGTTAATCCAGCAAACTTGTATTCGCTATTTTTCTTAAAAATTATGCAGGTAATGAATCACCAGAGAAAGAACTATAACCACAAAGATTCCATATATAGTACAAATCATAGAGATAATAAATTTAGTGCCAGGATTGTATATGCATGATGTAGAGTTATCAGAGCAGGCCACAAGACCCACACAACCAACAGACCTTACATGTGGCCTGAAATTCCAACTATCTGAGAAACTCATACTTAAACAAACAAATAGATACAAAAACCATGGGCCAGCCCTGATGGCCCAGTGGTTAAAGCTTGGGGCACTCCGCTTCAGCAGCAGGGGTTTGGTTCCCAGGCGCAGAACCACACCACTCGTCTGTCAGTAGTCATGCTGTGGCAGCGGCTCACATAGAAGAACTACAAGGACTTAAATATACAACTAGAATATACAACTATGTACTGGGGTTTGGGGAGGAAAAAAAATACAAACCTTATTTAATCTTTGCCTACAAATATACATAATTTGACATTCATGAATAAATGTGATCATACACTTGAATTTTTTTAGTACAACCTTTTTTTTTCTTTTCTCCTTTTGGTTGCCTCCAGCTCTCCCTCTCCTATCCTCCCACCTTCCATTAGTTTAGTTCCTCCCACTAACTTAGCGTATGTTCTTTCTTATTTTTCTCTGTGCTTGTACACACAAACATACTCATACAGTTAAAGGGTTGGGGGGGGATCATTGCTTCCTAAAATGGCATCATTGTACACTCACTTTTCTACACCTTCTTTCATTCAATAATATCTTAGGAAATTCTTCAAAGCATCAAGGATAGTTTTAATTCTCCTTAAATGGCTGTATAATATTTCACAGTATGGATGATTTATTTAGTCATTCCCCTATTGATGAGCATTCCACTGTTTCTAGGATATGTTAACATATGTTGTCAGATTTTTTTCCAGACAGTCTGTAACACTTCCTATTTCTATCAGCAATGTTGGAGGGTTCCTTTTCCTCTACATCTCTCAAGCAAGAGATATTGTCATTCATTTTACTTACTTATTTTTCCATTTATTTCCATCATCTCCATTTCCCAGTCCCATCCCCCATCACTCCAGGAAACTATTCTAATGTCTAACGTGTATCCTTTTGTTGTATGTGTCCTTTTAACATGATTGCTCTACGCATGTATTTCTGATTTATGTATATGGCATTTGTCACAGATTTGTTTAGTTTTTCACTCAGCACTACGCTTTTAAGATCTACCCACTCTTAAATGTTGGAAGATCTCATGAGTAAAAAGTGGTATCTCATTGTTACTTTAATTTGTATTTTTCTAATTTAACATCTTTTAATGAACTTGCTGGCCATTTGGATATGCTTTTCTCTAAATTGTCTATTCATATTCTTGGTCTATTTTGCAGTTTTTTTGGTTTAAATTTGTAAGAGCTGTTTTTGTGGCCAAATATATGACTGATTTTGTATATGCTTCATAAATATTCAAAGAATGTGTAGTCTCTATTTGAGGGATGTAGTGTTCTTTCTCCCTCTCTGTGTATTATATATGTGTAAATACCTCTTTCTGTGTATGTATATGTATGTGTACACAAATATACTATGTGAATATATATAATTGTTTATTGATAGTATTACTTAATTCTTTTATTTTTTTCAACTATATCAGAATTCTTAGTTTACAATACTTGTATTTTGAAATCAAATTTTCCTTTCATTTCTACTAGTTTTTGCTAGTTTATGTGCATCACTATTTTATAATGGAAAATTTCAAAAATACAGAAAAATAAAATAAGAAGATATAACTCATGTACCCAAAACCTAGAATTTTTAAATGTTACTATTTTATCATATTGTGTCAGATACCTTTCTTAAAACATAAACTATTTCAGATAAAATTAAAGCCCCGTTTGTATACCTACTCAGGCTTACTCTCTTTATCTCCCTTTGCAGAGGCAACTACTACCATGAAGTTTTTAAAATAGTTTCTGTCCACGATTATACTATACTTTTAATTCTAAAGTATATATCCATAAAAAACACATGGTGGTTTTCTGTATTTATAAGATGTAGTGTATTAAGTTTCCTATCATGGCTGAATTTGTTAATTGTCCTTGTAATTATGATAATTTTCCTTTTTATAAGACTATGGTGTTAGTTGCAAATTCATGATCATTATATCTTCTTGTGGAATATTCCTTTTATCATTAAGTAATGTCTCTCTCTACCTGTATTAATGTTTTTCACTTCAGATTCTATTCAGTCTGGTTTTAATATTGCTCCACCATCCTTCTTTGGCTTCTCTTGCTAATATGCTTGCAAGATTCATCTGCATTGTTGCAGATAGCTATGGTTTGTTCATTTTCATTTTCCGTTTGTTCACATCCATTTTCACTGCTGCATAATATTCCATTGCTTGAACAATTTATTTATCTATTCTACTGCTGACGTATAGTTGGATGGGTCATAACTTTTTACTGAATAACATTAATATAAATACTGTTGGACATGTCTTTTGGTGCACATGTACCTTTGTTTCAGTTGAGTGGAACTGCTGGCTTATAGGGTATGCATATGTTTAGCTTAGTGCCAAACAGTTTTCCGAAGTGGTTATACTGATTCACAATCCTACTATCAGTCAATGAATGTTCCTGGAATCCATATCCTTGCCAACACTTGGCATTGCTAGTCTTTTTAATTTTAGCCAATTTGGTGAGAGTATAGTAGCAATGCAATGTGGCTTTAAATTGCAATCCTTGATTATTAATTAATTTGAGCACATTTTCATTTCTTTATTGTCCAGTTGGATAGCCTCTTGTGGAGTATCTATTCAAGTACCTTGCTGAGTTTTCTTTTGGGTTGACTGTTTTACTTACTGATAAGTAGAAGTTCCTCTTATATTCTCGACATGAGCCTTTTATTGGTTATATACATGTTGTAAACACATCTCCCATTCTGTGGATTGCCTTTTCACTCTCTTAATCATGTTTTTTGCTGAAGAGAAGTACATTCAAATATAGTCTAATATATCAGTGTTTTTCTTTATGGCAAGTATTTTTTGTGTCCTGTTTATGAATTCTTTCCCTGTCCTAAGTTCATGAAGATATTCTCCTATGTTTTCTTCTGGAAAAAATTCACTGAATTTATTGTTTTACCTTTCACTTTTTGACTTAAAAACCACCAGGAACTGATTTTTGCAATGTCAAGAATTGTGCAGGGTCTGAGAGTTTACCCTACTTATAAACTTACAAGTTAGCCTATTACCATTTCATGAACGCTATCAGAAGACATGAGATTCCTGGGTCAGAGAAAAAGGACTTTATTACTCATGACAAGAGCAGTATCCAGAGCTTCATGTTTGTTTTGGCTCCCCATGCCCTCCAGGTCCTTCACGGTAAAGTAGATGAGCCCAGATGGATGCTCACCCATGCATTGAGTTGTATTATAGGAGAGGAACACTGAGCTTGGGGGATTCACCACTTTTATAGCAAACTGAAGCAAGCCTGCTCTTTTTTGGAAGAAAACAATACTTCATCCCTCAGGGTTGCTTGCTGCAAACACACAACTTTAAGAAATGTTCTAGGTAAAGAGCAATCAGGGCCCTGCATTCTTGGTATACCCAGCAAGAATGTGCTGTTCCACGGCAGATTGCCTCTCCCAACTATCCACCCCAAAATGTACTTGGCTGAACTCAAATATTTATATAAGTATGCCACTCTGTCAGCTACTTTGATAAATTTGACCAACGGAGGCTGAAACCAAATCTGTTCAATTTGTCTCTTAAAGCATTTAATTAAGGTCACTATCACTAGTATGCCAAGAAGCAGGATAAAGCCAACCTGTAGTAATGACCTCAATCATGACCCCAGGATCCCAGACTCTGCTAACTGTGAATGAGTATGGGAGGAAGGAGTACCAGTAGGTTTTATTTTAGACAAAGAGGATGTAGTCAAAGCCCAGTCTATGATCTATTATGAAACAAGCAAGGGAATTTAGACTGATATTGAAATCAGATACTCTATAATCAACAGAAACTTATGTCACTTATTCTAAAACTTAAAAGCTTAACTAAAAGAAAAAAATTTTTTTTGGTAACTGCTTTTAAAGATACAACTGACATAACATCAGTGGTTTTTAGTGTATCCAGAGTTGTGCATCCATCATCACTATCTAATTCCAGAACATTTCATCGCTCTACAAAGAAATCTTGAACCCATTAGCAGTCACCTGCCAATCTCCCCATCTCCCACAGCCTATGGAACCTGCAATCTACTTTCTGTTTCTCTAAATTAGCCTATTCTGTACATTTCATATAAATGGAATCATACAATATATGGTCTTTTGTTATTGGCTTCTTCCACTTAGCATAATGTTTCCAAGGTTCATCCATATTGTAGCATGTATCAGTACTTCGTTCCTTTTTATGGCTGAATGATATTTCATTGTATAGATATACCATATTTTGTTTATTAATTCATTGGTGATAGACATTTTTGTTGTTTCCATCTTCTGACTATTGAATAGTGCTGCTATGAACATTTGTGTACAAGTATCTGTTTGAATACCCAGTTTCAATTCTACTGGGTATATAACTAGGAGTGGAATTGCTGGGTAATATGGTAATTCTATGTTTAACTTTTTGAGGAACTGCCAAACTATTTTCTCCTTTACTTCTTTAAGTAGGCTTCCTTTAGTTCTTTGAACATATTTATAATAGTTTCTTTGAAGTCTTTGCTAATAAGTCCAACATCTGGATCCTCTCAAAGGCAGTTTCTGTTGCCTGTTTTTTCCCAGTGTATAGGTCATACTTTGTTTCTTTGCGTGTCTTGGAATTTTTTTGTTGAAAATTGGACACTTTAGACAATATAATGTAGTAACTCTGGATGCCCCTAGACTTGTGATTGTTTACTTTTTTATTTGTTTAGTTACATGGCTGGACTATTTTAGTGAAGTCTACTTCCCTCACTGTATACAACCTCTGATGTTGCTCCTTAGTGGGCACAGCCTTGGACATAAGCATTGTCACTTTGCAATGACAGTGGTTTTAGTAGGACTCTCTTTGACTATTTCTTTCTCTGATTATTTTGTTAGGCCTCTATTGATATCACACCCAGCTGTTAGCCTTCACTCATTGCAGATTAATTGCTCTAATGTTTTCGACAATGCCTGGGGTATAAATTGCTCCACAATGTCATCCAATTCACTTTGGACTCTTTTGCAGGGTTAGTTTCTGAGGTCAGTGTTTGAGGTTTGCTCTGTCCCCAGGCAGGCTCTTCTTCAATGTCTCTTTCCCTGGTTTTCTCTAGTAAACTGGCTGGCCTATGGTTTAGCTTGTGTCTCACATGAAGCTATCAGCCTCTTTGTAATTACCTAATACCAAAATCTCCATCGATTTTGAGAGCACCCTTAGGCTTGAACTTCCCCCACCCTCTGTTTCAAATAAAGTCAATTTCTTGAGAGTTTTGGAATTCTTTGCTTTGCAGCCTGCCTCTCCTCCTGGGAAAAATCTCTGAGCCACAATTTCAGAGCTGGGAACAAGGACAATGATGTGTTCCTCTCTGAGTGACACCCCTGCTTTAGGAGCAGGGTGCTGGGCAGTAGCTTCTGATCTTCTTGGCTTGCCTCTTCTAGGATGGAACCTCTATTCATGAATGAGTTGAGATGAGGGAGTTTGGGACCCCAACATTCTCAGCATGACATGATGAGATAGAGCCTCTCTCCTATCATCAGAGGCTAGGTGGAAGTAGCAATCACCCAACCTCTTGGCCATACTTGGCTGTAATTTAGCCTGTGAACAAGTACCTGGGGAGGGAGGTGATGAGCAGTGCTGGCAGCCTGCCCTTCCCAGAAAGATCCTGAAGCCCTCAACTGGGAGCTAGGGGGAGAGATAGCCTCATCATCTTGGCCACGCTCACCTGGAGTGGAGCTTCCAGTCAAGCTGAGGTGGGGAGGGAGGTGGAGGCAGGGAACAGGTGTAGTTCAAATGCCACCGACTCTCACTGTTCTTACTTTTAATAAATAATCTTGAATGAATGTGTCTTCATTTGCTGTATCCCCTTAGGAGGATTTCCAGAGTTTAAGTGACTGTTTTTGATTTATAATTTTCAACTTTTATGCTTATTATAGTGGGGAGCAGAGCCATGGAGCTCCTCATGCTGTTATTTTGTAAGTCTTCCAAATCTTGTCAATATTCTCATCAATTTAACAAACATCTAGATCTCATTAATAGGAAAAACTGTTACTCCTTCTTTTTCAAATATATACTCAATTTCTTTTCAAATGAATTGGTCATTTTAAGTTTGCTTACTTTTGAGTACAAGGTTCTTCCATCCCAATGGATTCCAAAACAATTCTTAGAAAGGGTGGTGTGTGTGTGTGTGTGTGTGTATTATACTCATGTATATTTTTTAAAACCCATAAAATTATTTAAATTATGTTAAAAATCAAGGTGAGGTAGTTTGGAAAACTACAGTTGGAAACTTCTGCCTGGTGGTCATAGTTAAGTATTTCACATTTCTGTGGGTATGCCAAAAATGCAAGGTCCTGACTCATCTTTATTTGGGCCATTTCTCAGGTGGGTTGTGTTTGTGGCAAGCAAGTCTGAGAGATGAGATATTGTCTTCCTCCAGGACAAAGGGCAAGTGTGCTTTTTGCTTGCTATAAAATGGTTTATCACCCAAGCTCAGTGTTCCTCTCCTGTAATGCACCCACAGATATGTGCAGACATCCATCTGAGCCCTCTGTGTCACCCTATGGGATTTGGGAGAGAAGGGGAACCAAGGCAAACATGTTAATGCTCATGCTGCTTGCTGTGTCTTCTGCCAGCATCCATGAAACAATAACATTTAATCTATTAGTGTGTAAGTAAAGTAAAATTAATTCCTAGATCTGATAGTTTGGCAATGAGAATCGGATGCTGACAGAAACATAGCTTTATAGAAGAGGAAGGTCCGGTGGGCCAGGTTTGGGGATATGAGGACACTCCCTGAGATTTGGTAGCAAATGCTGTCACCCAGATGGTGGGTGAAGGGGAAGGAATAGGGGTCCTCCACTGTCCTACCTGTTGATGAGGCTGAGCAATTAGATGTAGGATTGAAACAAGCCACCTGCATGGTGTTTTGGTTATTGCTCACTCTCCTTTATAGGGGAGGAGGAAGGGATGTCATTATGACAATTAGGTAGCAAACCCTGTGGCTCCAGTTGAAAGGCTACATTATTGTGGCTTCTCAGGTAATTAAACCCTAATGCTGAAATAAATGGTATCAGTAGTGAGGATCTTGCTATTTGACAGATCTTTGAGTGGACCAAAAACATTAGAAGTTCATTTGGTTGAGCCACAGGTGAGCAGCCTCTCAAAACAAAAGTGAATGTAAAGCCTTGCCTAACAGTGCAAAGCCAGCTGCTCATGTTTCTGGCTCCCACCACAGTCCAATGTGACTGGTGAGGAGGATGGGGTGCTGGGCATAGGGGTGGCCCAAATTACCAAGGACTGTGGCGGGAAAATGCAGTAGTGTCCACTGGGGCAGAAAGAAAGGGACCTCTGAGCCAGGATGCTCACTGGGAGGTACCCAGAGGAGGAAGCAATGCCTACATTCAGGCATTGATATTGGAGTGGGGGCGCCAAGGGAGAAAAAAGCATCCTTGCCACTCCCAACATCCCTTGTGAGCTAGCCTCTCCCACCACTCTGCATTCTCCACTAGCTAGGGAATAACATAGTCTCTTGTCGGCTGTTGCTGTAATTCACAACTTGTGCATGCATTAAGCTCCCTGGTCTCTGATACCTTAAGGGGAAAAGGCACACAAATTCAACTTATGAGATTTGGGTAAAGTTCTCAGTGGGGAAGAGATGCTAAAGTGACATTATGGGTGGAGCCCTTGCACCTATCAATATACTGTTGTTGTGACTTTTGCTGCTGAATGTATAACTGCTATTGATGTGTTACATGGTTATACTTCCCTGGTCCATGAGTATCAGAGCTGATTCTCCTGTTCCAGAAATGCCACATGTACAGAGGTAACAGGGAGTATGTAACTTGCCCCCTACCTCTCTATTCCCTCCTTAGGAGTCCAGCAGAAAAAAATATAGAATCCCAACAGGAGAAAGGAAAATCTTTAAAGAATTAATAGCTGCCAGAGTATTCAGACAAGCCCTTTTCAACAACAACATTACTACCTGCCTGATGCACATACATACACTTTTTTTAAGGCAGCTATTAACCTGCCTTATTAAACTTTATTAAAGCTCCTGTTGAAACTGAATGCCTGAGCATGAAGCCTTGTGATTGCATGGCCTGATATTCTCATTTTGGTGTGGTTCACCTAGGACTCTACAACTAACAAGAGAAGGGCCCAAAGGCCTTGCTGATCATATGGAAATTGTATATTCACGATCACAGTTGGCCTGGTTCTAGAGGGATCTTGTTTTTTTGTGGAAAAATGAGTTTTGGGGGACACATTATCTGCCACTCCTATCACCTGAAGCAAAGCCATTGGCTCAACAGCCCTTGATTGGCAGGTTTCCCTAAGTATCTGAGCCCGGTTCATTGATGGTTCAGTTTAGCTGAAAGCTGATGGTGTTCACTGGGTGTCAGTAGCTGTCCAGCCCGAACGATAACTTTGAAAGATAGACTGCAGTATGGGCTGGTCAGGGCAATGGGTGAATGAAGGCTGTTACCCCTGCCTTAGACCATCGGCCAAATCTAGCCTGTTGCCTGCTTTTGTAAATAAAGTTTTCTTGGAACACAGCCATGTCCAGTCATTTATGTATTGTCTATGGCTGCTTTCATACTATAATGGCAGAGATGAGCAGTTGTGAGAGAGACTGTATGGCCTACAAAGCAAAAAGTATTTACTATCTGTATCTTTACAGACAAAGTTTGCCAATATCTGCCTTAGATAATAGACAATACTCCTAAGGTTGAGGGATATTATATTTTTACTGACTCATAGACTGTTGCCAATGGCCTAGTCACCTGGTCTGCCACTTGGAAGATCACAGATTAGCAGATTAAAGATATCCCTCCTTAGGAATGTGAACTATGGAAACAAATTATAGCTGACAATTGGACAGATATACATGGCAATGGCTCATTCTCTAGTGAAATGGGTTGGAATCATGTTGCTAATTAAGTATGTACCATCCAGATCCCAGCCATTGATACTGGGATCCACCATCATACTAAACATGCAACACATCCACCACCATGGCCTGGGAAAAAAGTAAGGATTACATGTGTCTGATGCTGAAGCTACCACTGCATGCCAGTGTTGTTGTGCCTCCTTTCAAAAGTTAGCCTGTTTGTCTTTAATGAAATAGGCCACATTGCATAGGGCGTTGTCTCCTCTCACTCCTGACAAGCTGACTATATCCGGCCTTTGGCCCTGCTCTCAGGGCCTTACTGTTGACACTTGTTCAGGTTATGGTGCCACTGTTCCCAACTGATCAAGCAACTCCAGCCACATTGGTTATAACATAAAATGTGTTATGTTTTTGGCTTTTTCAGATCATTGGCAGTCTGATAATGAAATGCCTTTTATTGCAAAGGTCACTCAATGCTGGGCCAATAGTCAAAGTATTTGATGGACATTTCATATCCCTTATCATCCTCAGGCTGCTGGCTCCAACAAGAGGTAAAATGGACTTTAAAAAAGATCAACTAAAAGAGATTTCTGAACTCTACCGTCTTCACCTTCTCCTGGTCCACACATCTTAGTGAGGCAGTTTGTTCACTAAATGCAAGCATCCCCTGAAAGAGTTCATATCCTCTTGGCCACCTTCTAGGTAATGATCAGGATGAAAGGGGTGGAGGGTTATATCTAGACCTATTCTGAAAATTTAGGATTCCACTCTACCAATTCCTGAGCATGATTCATCTTTCTTTTCCCTAACAGCAACTCCAAGCCAGCCTCGATGGTACAGTGGGTGGCAGTCTGGCCAAAAGAGAGCTTAGGGAATTTATTCAACAGTTGGCTGAGTCTGGGACCCTGGGGGCATAGTTGAGGTCAATACTACAGGTTAGCCTCATTCTGCTTCTTGGAGCATCATTAATAGCCTTAGTTAAAATGATCTATAACACAAATTGAATACATTTGGTCCCAGTGTCTGCTGGTCAAATTAATCAATGTTCCTGAAGGAGTGTCATGTGATAATCCGTCAGAAGCCAAGATGGCAGGACCAAGAGGTAGAATGTTGGGGAAGGCAATCCTCTAGGGTTTTTCATGGTTCTACCTGTCTCGCTGGGAATGGCAAGAATACAAGGCCTGATACTTTTATCTGGGCCATTCTCAGGGTTGTGTTTATAATGAACAATGCTGTGGGATAAAGTAACGTCTCCCTCCAGGACCAAGAGGCTGCTTACTGCTTGCTATACAATGGCAGAGTCCCCAAATTTAGTGTTTCTCCTGTAATGCAACCCACTGCTTGTGTAGGCATCCTTTTGGGCCTTTTGCTGCTGTCTTGAAGGTCAAGGGGAAGTAACATAAATATGCCAATGTTCATGCTGCTTGCTGTGCAATGAATAATAAAGTCCTTTGTGTCTCTGACCCAAGAGTCTCCGGTCTTCTACCAGCATCCATGAAACAAGACCAGGCTAAAAACATACTGGTTTTATAAGAAGGATAAAATCAAATTCCACACTGACAGTCACTGCCCTTCTATTTTCCTTTATGCAGATTTCAGCTATATTTAAAGGTTTCCTTTTTTCCACAATACCACTCTTTTTTTCTCCCCCTCCCCCAGTCTTTTTCATCTTGGCCCTTTAATATCCTCTTCTCTAAGCTCAGCTGTGCAAGCTGTGCCATGTGTTCCCCCCAGTAAATGGTTTCCTCTTTCTGCTCCAGTTCCCTCCAGCAGCAACAGCAGAGAGCTGGGACAAACAAATATTTCCTAAAATACTGCTATGAGAACTATTAAATGGCTCACAAAGACCATCCAAAAAGCCTGTTGGTTAAACAAATCAAGTTTATTACATTTACTGCAGCAAGGGTCTAACAGGGCTTCGGTAGAGTCTCATCTTAGTGAGGTAGTTTGGTCACTAAATACAAGTCTCATTAGGGTAAAGCTAGGGAAGACTACAGTCGGGATTTGGGATGTAAGCTCAAGTAGTTTAAGAGGGTTCTCTCCCTCCAAAATGGGGAATGGGTTAGGATTAGGAAAAATTTGTGACATAATAGCTTAAGACTGATGGACATGGAGTCTCAAAGCAAGCCTTGATGAACAATCTATCCTGATAAACATAATGTTTGCCCTAACAATCAAAATGTTTGTCCTAATAACCCAACGTTTATTTAGCTAAATTGATTGCAGAAATTTCCTGGAGCAAAAAGTTATATTGACAGAAGTGATCTCAGTTCTCAGTCCCAACAGTCGACACAGGTAATCTCAGTTCTCAAGACAAAATAAAGTGATCAGCTAAAACTTAACAAAATCTTTAAAAGCTGTAAGGAAAAGGTTGCTCTAAACTTTGTAGTTAAAAGAAACAATTTATTAATATTTAGCCAATCAGTTATGTGGTGAATTAATGTAACAAAGAAATGACTTTTGGCAAAATGGTCTGCTTCTAATGTAAGCGTTGCATAAAATTTGGTCCTTGGCTTCCTTTTCTTTTCTCTATATCCTCTCCCTTAAACTTAACCATGGCTTCACCTCTCTGTAAGGAGTTTACTCCTAATGGTAGTCTCAATCCCTGATCTTTCAGATTAAAAATTATATTTCTAACTGCCTGTTTGATATTTCTACAGGTTGTTCTGATTTATTTTCCTCATAAGACACTTAACTCCACAACGATCTAATGATAACACCATTCTCCCAGTCCACAAAGCTGAAAACTTTAATTTTTCATTTTTCTCTTTGCCTTGTTCCCTTTATTCAAAACTATTCACCACACCCCAGATCCAAAGGATTCTCTAAGGCAGTGCTATTCAAAGTGCTGGTCAGTGAGGAGATTAGGAACTTATGCAAAGATGTAAACCAAGCAGTTTCCTTCATGGAAAAAGTCCCATCACCTGGACTAAACAGTGTGCTTGGTAAAAACAGGTGATTGCTATTCCGGATCAAGCACCTTACCTTGTTACACCCCGGAAATAGCTTGCTGACCAACTGCTAATCTGACCATACCTTGTCCCAACAGGGTTAGAAAATATGACTCTAAGGGCAAATATGGACCCTTACATGGTGACCAATACCCGAGTAGGACAATGAAGGTCATGTGATCATCCTTTTGCTTTACTTTCAAGTTTTTGAATTTTAATTTTTCTTAATGTGTATTATTGCTTCCTTTCTCACTAAGCACTGTTTTTAAGTTCCATCCATGTGACTGTATATACATCTACTCTTTACCTTTCTAATAGCTGCAAAATACTCCAAGGCACCTTTCCCAGTGACGGACATTATAATTCTGTCACCAGAATGAATTTTGCAATGAACATCTTCACACATATCTCCTAGTTTGTGCTCTCCTTACTTCTTTCCATGATTTTGCAAGAGTTTCCTAAATGTCTCCTTATTCCCAGCTTCTCCTTAATTCAAATCTCCTTCTGCTCCCAGCACAGTTCCAAAACATTTGATAGCTCCCCAGTGCTACAGAATTAAACACTCTTATCTCATTCTGGTCCCCAAGGTTCTACTCCTAATTATCCAGCCTTATGTCTTATTCTCCACTATTCATATTGTACTCTCCAGCCAAACTGAAATACTACTTTTTGAGCTTCTCATTTATTTCTAACTTTTCTGCTTGTCAAGCCTTTGCTCTTATTATTCTACTCCCTCTTGGATGCATTTCCTCCTATCTGTTAATCCTTCTTTTCTGCTATTATTCTACCTATATTATAGTTATTTACATACTTGTCTTGTGTTAGTCCCATAAGACGGTACCTCCTTTATGCTAGTTATTTCTCGCAATCATCAGCAAATGCTCCATATGCCACATGTGGTCTTTAACTACATGCTTAGATGTATACTGAACAACTACTAAAAATAAGGAAGTGTGGATATAAAGAGGCAAAAGACTTGATTCTGGCCACAGAAGTTCAGTGGATCATTTGTATGGAACCCTCAGGATAGACATAGGAATTAAGAGATAGGAATTAAGCCAGGCCTTAGAAAAAAGGTCAGGCCTTATGTAACATATCCTTTGTTAAACTGCTTTCTATGCTAGGTATGCCATAATATTAGTAACTAACATAAATGAACACTTACTATTTTCAAGCACTGTTCTGTGGGCTTTACCTGTATTGGCTTTAATCTTCGCAACAGTTCAATAAGGTAGGTAATATTATTATCCTCTATTTACAAATGAGAAAACTGAAACTCAGACAGGTTATATCATTTGCTCAAGATTTTATAACTAATAAATGTTAGGTGTATGAATAGAACTCAGGTAGTCTGTCTTCCTAACTTGCACTCTTAACCATTACTCTGTCTTTACTGACAGAAAGAAAATCCCATTTGGATCAGGTGTAAAATTTATGCCAAGAACTAAAGCAAGATACTTTTCTTAAGACTCTACACAAGTCTGAGTCTACACAGGGAGAGTCAACAGATTTCCCTTTTACAAAAAGTGACTGTGAACTGAGGGCCAGAAGTTTATGAGATATAATGTAAATGTCAAATCCTACTGTTTTAGAAAGCATTCAGTACAGTGATTGTTCTCCTTAGCCTTAATTTTTTTTTTTTTTTTGGTGAGGAAGACTAGCCCTGAGCTAACATCCGTTGCCAATCCTCCTCTTTTTTGCTGAGGAAGACTGGCCCTGGACTAACATCTGTGCCCATCTTCCTCTACTTTATATGGGATGATGCCACAGCTTGGCTTGACAAGCGGTGCGTCTGTCAGCGCCTGGGATCTGAACCTGCAAAACCCTGGGCTGCCGAAGTGGAGTACGCGAACTTAACCGCTATGCCATCGGGCTGGTCCCAGCCTTAATTTTTTACATAGCAATATTAACAGACTGAAACCTCCTGGAGAGAAGAAATTGCCATTGTAACTGCAGATACAATGGCAATTTCTAGCACAATTTCTGGTGTGAAATAGTTAATAATAACAATAACTAACTCTCAGTTTATCATTTGCTAGTATTAAAATAAAATAAAAGGGAGACCAGGCTTGAAAATCCCCTAGGCAGACAAAACCAGTTAGGCTGCATAAGCGAAACTTAATCTAGCTTATTTCATGAATGTAAGTGAAACTTAGGTTATTTCCTGTAAATGCCTCTGATAATCACAAACAAAACTTAAACTGTCTTCTAAAATAGTCTAAATGATCACTCTTAACCAATCCCCTGCTGTCTGTAAACTCCCGTTGTAATAACCAATCATTGTAAAGGTTAAACACCTTCTCATTCCCACTTTATAAGTCATCCTGTAACTACATGCCTCTGAACTTCTAACCACTTTTGGTTTTAAGTCTCCCTGTTCACAAATAGTTTCTTTCTCCCTCAATAAAATATTCATATTAAGTAAAGCTCTCTGAATTTTCTTTTGAGTTTTTGGTGTCAGAAGTGGGATCTGCAGAAGACCCCTGCCACACCCCATTAGCCAAGAGGCTAGTGAGTAACAAGGTGCCAGTACCCGTGGAGCCCATTGTGCTCACTGCTTTCTCACCAATCATGGAGTTCCCAATAAATCTCTCTCAGATCCAAGCTCCACTCCCTTTGTGTTGAGCTCTCCAATTTTATTGAGCAACCTTTGTTGATACTTTTCAGTAAGTCACTCTGTTATGTTCAAAATAAAGGGAGAAGTGTGTAATTCCCTGTGTTTTGGAACAGCTATTGAAAAACAAAACCCCTCACAGTTAAGACATCTTAGGGAATCTAAAGCAAAAATGGGTTCCACTTGGTGCAAATCTCAGACCAGGTGCTTGTACCTTTTTGCAAAAATGGGTGAACTTTATAAAGGACAATTGGAATTGCAGTGGCCACTTTGGGGAATCTTTAACTTAGATAAGACAGTCCATCTTAGGGGCACCCTTAAAAAGAGGATTCCAAACTTCTCAGAGACAATGGAATGCATTCTTTGCTTGGTATGCAAAGCTTCTTAAAGACAAAATGACTCCAAAAATACCTTCTCTAAAAGAATCCCTACAGCACACAAATAAAAAATTTTTGGAAAAAAGCTTCAGCCATCTGAGCAGGAACTTTAACTTATTCCATCTGCCAGAAACACAATTTGGATCCAGCTATTCTTTTGAGTTTTATATTACTGTACCTGACATATGGCTAAAACTTTTAAATGAAAGCTGTAAGATCTCTGTTTGTGTCTGTATACTCATGTCTATGTGCATATGTATGTATGTAGGCACGTTATGTATGTGTGATTTTTTTAAAGAGCTCTATTTAATTGGCTTAAAGGAAAATGAGCATTTATATAAAATAAATATTCTTCAAACTCAGAAATAAACAAACCAAAATGCTTTTCAAGTATGTGAGATCTGAGATAATCTTTGGTAAATAAAAGCTAATTTAAATGTGTTGATTTAATAAAAACATAACTATCTTCAGAGTTGTCAACATTAAATATAATGCAAACATACAACATTTTCTATCTGGGTTTACTAGTAGAATAAGCTCATGCTATCTCTATGTTACAAAATTTGTCAGCAAGTAAAGCAATTTAAGATGATGGTTAACTATTTAATGTTTAATGCAAGCATAATTATGAAAAACAAGTAAATTAAATACACATAAGTAAAAGTTTATACTAAGTTAAATGATGGATATTAAATATCTAGATCATTTCCAAATAAAATAATATACTGCAATATTAATTGCTATATTTAAGTTTATCTACTTTTGACTTCTTAATTTTTACAAAGAGACAAAAAAATATTTGGGTCTATTAGTAAACACATCTTTTGCCACATTAAAAAAATTATACTATGGAAAAGCATATGTTTCTAAAAATACATAAAATTTTATGATTATGTATTCATGAATTTGCTAATCTACTACAGGATGCTGATATATGTCAGTTCACAGGTGTGTGCTTCCTAATTTGTCACTGCAAAATAAAGGTTATAATGGTTAAAATTTATAATCAATATATAAAATAAAATACTAGAAACAAGAATGAAAGAAAACAACTTTGTATACAAAGTATGAAAGAAAATGAGATGCATTTTTATATGAAGAGTATGCAAGAAATATAGGATGTGTTTTTGTTAAGGAAAAAGGAGAGTAATTTTGTAAAGTAAAATTGCTAGTTATTCCGGAATGAAAAAGAAAAAAGGAATAAGACAAAATCTAAATGGATATAGAAAGTTGCAGAAGGCTTGTTTAGAAATTTTACATTGTAAGGTCAAAGTTAGCTAAAATTAAATGGATTTGTTTATAAGGGGTTTTAAAAATAAGCTCAGTGATGTATGGATACAAAACTAGAGTTTAATTTTCTCTGTTTCTTCAATTATTGGTCTGCTCTTATTCAGAGATCATAAAAGGTTTTTCTTTACCTTTTGTGTAATCTGCCTAGGAATCAAAGATTCTGTGCCTTTGCAAAACAATTTCCTGTGCTTCATGTTGTTTTTATCAGGTCCTTGATTACTTAGGAAAACTGAATCTTTTCAATATTAAAAGAGCTAGGGTTTTTTTCAAAACTACATAACTTATTTTTTCTTTTGTCAAATAAAGGTGATGCTTAACCTCTTTAGGTTATATTTCTATGGACATATGTTATTAATAAAAGTGTTCCAGAAACTGCATGAAATTCCTAGAAATCTGATAATGTTCTGGTATAATGTTATCAGTCATAACTCTAGTTATTATCTTAAAAACTGTAGGTCACAGAAATACCCAAATTTACCTGTCAATTATGTCATTTTTTCCCCCCAAAATGTGAAGATTTATTTATTTATTTTGTGCTGAGGAAGATTCGCCCTGAGCTAACATCTGTTCCAAACTTCCTCTATTTTGTATATAGGTCGCTGCCACAGCATGGCCACCAATGAGTGGTGTAGGTCTGCACCCGGGAACCGAACCTGGGCCGCCGAAGCAGAGCAAGCCAAACTTAACCACTAGGCCACGGGGCCAGCCCCTATGTCATTTTTTAATAGTGAACTTTCATCAGATCTTTAACCATGGCTATTTTCAAGTCTTTTGCCATTCACAGACATTTATTTTCATCTTAATTCTTCTCTGAAAGCATTTACAATCAACTACAGGCCAAAATGCTTTGTCTTCATGGAGATTCATGGAAAGGACCCTTACAAGTACTCTAGAATACAAGTTTCTGGTAACTTTAAGATCATACCACTGAAGTGAATAAGAATTTCTAGAACTTTAATGGAGAAACTGATTAATTCTTAAAACTGCTAACCCAAGATCAAGCAAAATAAGGATTAATTTCATGAGACTAAATAAACTGATGTAGATGATTATAATTTTTATGACTGTTTGAAACACTGTTGGTTCTTTAACATTTTGTTTTCTAGGTTTAAAGAACTCTTTTTCTCTTTTCTTTTAAATTATCTATAAATTACAATAATTTGGTGAAGTATACTTTTGTAAACAAAATGAAACATTTATTTTTTTCTCCCTACTTGATCTCTACAGAATTTAAAAACTGTTAAGTATTCTTATTTTCATGGCAATATAGATATTTGCATAAATTCAATAAGAACCTGTTCTCCTTGCAACGGGACACTATTGGATGAGTCCTTGGATTGGCTTCTTAGCATAAAGAGCTTTTAAAGATCTAATCTGAGATTCCTCATTACCAGACAGTTTTAAGGAACTAAGGTTGACTTTACGGAGCCAATAAAGCCCCTTGGACATTACCAAAGCTTTGACTGAAATATCATATTAGAGAATGTGCATAAAATCACTATTCTTGCTGCACTTAGGTAAATAACAAGCCAAATAATGGGAACAGACATTTTACAAACAAATTAATATTATTGTGATCACCTTTGGCAAAAAGGGGGTGACTACAGAGAGAAAAATTATGTTTCAACAGAAAACTCTGGTGTACCCATTCTCAGATTCTAGTCCTGTTCATTGTCTTTGAGGTTTTGTATCCACCTGTAAACTGGACTGGATCCTGTATTCTTCCAATTTCCTTCGATACCTGGCTACATTTCCAATTTTCTCCCATCCTGCTGACTTGGAATAAAAACTAAAACTGCCCTTTTCTCCAAACCCTACAAGCTAAAGCTGTATGTCTTCGTATAAACTTCAGAGAAATCACCACAATAGATCATGTATAGACAACCTTCATATTTCTATGTGAGCCACTACGAGAGCTTACCAGAACACCTGATGACATCATCAAAAACATTCAAACTGCAAACCAGGAAAATCCATCAGATTGAAATTGCCATCCTCAGTCCACCATCTAAAGATTCAATCTCAGATCCAGAAATGTTCTCAACTGGCTGCTCTGTGGACTCAGAAACTAAGCTTATAATTTGCTCCAACTATTAATCTTTATCTTTCTTTCGTTTCCATAGAAATGCCTCATTAAATACCTGATGCTCACACCATATAGAGGCCTAACTTAGATGGAAGCCTACCTATATAACACCGCCTCCTGAAATAAGACATCTTCCTGTTTATTCTAAGTAATCATGACATACATAGTTCAATACTGTAAGGCACTAATGCAATATCGAAAAGCTTATTTCTACCAGGTTCAAAAAGCTTTCTGAGATCTGCTTCCAAAGGAAGACAATGTGCCCCATACATTAGAACGTAGACACTTCTTTTATTGGAAAAGACACCAACAGAAGACAGCACTTAAACCTCATTAGGAGAGATCTTATCCTCTGCACAATCTCTACAATTGCAGCAAGAATCTATAAACTTTAGCCAGAGTTACATGAGACAGTTGCATAGCCTTAGACATCTTAACCACCCAACAAGGAGGTGCATGTGCTGTAAGTGGTAAAAAAATGTTGTTTATATGTTAATAATTTAGGAATTGTTACCCCAAATGTAAAAGATCTTAAAGATCAGATGCCAATCTCTCATCAAATAGGCAACGCTTCTTCCATTGATCTATTTAATTGATTAAATCTTGGCTCCCGGGCATCTCCGCTCCAGGGAATTTTTCCATCCTTGGCTATTATTCTCCTCATAGTCATCATGTTAACTTCCCTAGCGTGATGTATCCTCTCGCGAGTTTTAATTCCTTTTCAGCGGCCAATCACACATCCAATGTTATCAATCACCATTAGACAACTCGGAAGAACTCAATGATCCCACCGCCCATGTCTAGGATGACTACACAACTGGCAGTAACAGTGATCACATAACCATTTATCCCAATGACTACATTCACAGTGGTAGTGAGAGTAACACTATATTGGTTCACATCCTCAGCTTGCTGAGGGAATGACCAAAAGGGGGTAATTTTTAAAAATAAAATAAAATGGAGACCAGGCCTGAAAATCCCCCAAGCAGACGAAACCAGTTAGGCTACACAAGCGAGACTTAATCTAGTTTATTTCATGAACATAAGCGAAACGTTATTTCTCGTAAATGCCTCTGATAATCAACTTAAATCGTCTTCCTAAAATAGTGTAAGACAATCACTTTTAACCAATCCCCTGCCAACTGTAAATTCCCACTGTAATAACCATTGTAAAGGTCAAACAACTTCCTCATTCTTACTTTATAAATCATCCTGTAACTACATGCATCTGAGCTTGTTTCTCCCTCAATAAAATATTCATATCAAGCAAAGGTCTCTGAAATTTCTTTTGATATCAGGCATCCTCCTGAAGACTTGACATATGTTAAATTTATTCCTCATTACAACTCCATGAGATAGGTACTGTTATTACACTAATTTCATAGATCAACAACTCGGGCACAGAGAGAGATTGTTACTCTCCCATGGTCACACAGCTGGTGAATGCAGAGCCGGGAGCTGAACCCAACAACCGCAATCAAGGATCTGGCCTGCCTCAAAGAATCAATATTTATCCCAGTTACAGAAACTGGGTGGAACTCTGCCGAAGGCTTTTGAGGGCCCATCTAGTGTTGTGTCTTGTTCTACCAAGGCTTTCTGCTCCTGTCAGAAACAGGCCACTGCCAGGAACTACGCGGGCGGGCAGCGAGCGGTCAAGGCTGACTGCGAGTTCGGATACCCGTCTGGGGGCGCCCAGGGCAGAGGACAGGGGGCAAGCCTGCCTAGCAGCCCATTCGGCACAACTGTCCTCAACGAGGAGACGACAAATCAGCAACCCAGGAGTAGAAACACCAGCTGGGCCTCTTCAGAGTCTGGGGTGGGAAGGGGGCGGGGAGAGAGAGCAGCGCAGGGCCCGGCCCGGCGGAGGAGGTGCTGGGGCGGGGCGAAGCGGAGGCGGGGACGGGTAGACTCACAGATCCAGCAGCTGACTGACCCGCTGTGGCCGAGGCATTGCGGCCGCCCTGGGGAGCCTCTTCCGCGGTCCCAGGGCCGCCCGAACCCAGCCAGAGACCGTCCGTCAACTCCCGCCTCCCGCGCGACGCGTAGGCCCCCGTGACGTCACACGGAGTCTTCCGGTGACCGGGGCGCGGCCGAGCTGGGGACTACAGAGGAAAAGAAGAGAGCCTACCTTGGGGCGGAGCCTCTGAGGGCTGTGCAGAAGGCGCTGGGAGTGATAAAATATAGAGTAGCCCTAACTGGGGTGAAGCACGACGGGAGTTGTAGTTCTTCCGCCTCGCGGGCTCCAGCTCGGGGCGGTTTCTCGGGTCTTCCAGCCTGGCGCGCGGCAGATCCCGGCCCACCTGGAGCCGCACATTGCTGAGAAGGTCGCTGCTCTTACACAGGATTGCATTTGATGCTGGGCCGTGCATTTGGCGATGCACACTGGAGACCCCCCTCGGATACAGACGCCATACGGATGCCGTCTAATGGAGCGTTTTAGAGGATCCAGGAGTGACTGCTGTGAGCACTTTCTGTGAAGCACGCACTGAGCTACATGCCTTCAATAATTGACTATATTCATTTAGTCCTGTGAGATCGGGATTATTTAGCCTTATTTTACAGATGAGGACACTACATGCCAACAAAAAAGCTCAGTAAGAATTTTTTCATGGTGGGGGGAGTTTATGTTCAAATCAGAAAGGATTCTAAAGAAGGGGCACCTTTCCCCGGGTGGAATTCTGTCTCCTTGGTTATGCTGTAGAGTACTTGCTAGTTTTTAGTGCTTTTTCATTCGTCCTTGTAGATGAGTTTGTTATTTGTATGTCTTCCCTTTGTAAGTTCTTGAAAATTGGGAATTGTCTTGTTCATCTCTTCAGGATACTGCTTATTCGCATACACGCATTTGTCAACCACAGACGGAGGGCAGGGATTATGCTGGGTGCTGAGGATTCAGTGGTGAACACTTGCACCAGACAAGTAAAAGGACGATCAGAATCACTGTTAAATCCTAAAATTGAGTTAGTTCTATGGGAGCACCCATTGCAGGGGTGAGGGGAGCAGATTAGAGAGAAAGGGTGGTCTGTTAGGGGCTGCAAATAGTTCGGGATAGCTACAATGGAGAGTGGTGAGACGAGCGTAGAGCAGAGGTTGGCACACTTTTTCTATAAAAAGCCAGATAGTAAATATTTTAGGTTTTGTGGGCCATACTGGCTGGGTCACAGCTACTCAACTTGTAGCTCAAAAGCAGCCACAGACAGTATGAATGGGTGGGGCTGTGTTCCAATAAAACTTTATTTATGGACGCTGAAGTTTGAATTTCATATAGTTTTCAGTGTCATGAAATATTATTCATCTTTTGATTTTTTTCAACCATTTAAAAATCTAAAAACCTTAAATTGCAAACTGTACAAAAACAGGCAGTGGGCTGGATTTGGTTGGCTGGCGTTTTGCCCTCTCCTGATCTAGAAAGCTAAAAAGGGCCCTGATGGCCTGTGTTATGTTAAACAGTCTGGAGGACTTTGGGGAGAGTCATAAATAGGTTTTGAGCAAGAATAGGACGTGCATAAGAAAGATTTTAACCAAGCAAGGGCTTGTTCTGCTTGCAGCAACCTTGAAGCCAATCAATTGCAAGAGGATTTGGTGGTTGAGAAAGGGATCTACTTGGCATTAGCCAGCAAAATCAGAAGATGGTGGACTCATGTCCCAGTGACCATCTTAAATAAGCACAAAGTTTAAGCAGTTATATAGGACTAGCGGGCTGTGAAGGAGGGGCTCAGGAAAGTTGACTGTCTGGCATACGCAACTAGAAATGCCACACCAGGTCTTTCAGTTGTGATCGCTGATGGATGTCAGCATAGATGTCCTTCTCTAAAGAGGTCATCATATTCCTAAGAAACTCAACAGAACAAAGTTATCATCTGTCACCATAGGGAGGTATATGTGTCAGGCAGAATTGTAAAATCTACAGAGTGTGCATATTTCCTGGAGGGTAGCTATTTATCACCTAGGCTACGTGCAAGTTAAAACATACATCTGGGTGGGTTGGTTAGAGGTTATTCTAAGTTACAGTATGGCTTCCCTCATGTCAACCTTCCATTAGGCCTGTATCAAGATGAGTTTTAGAAAGAACTCTAGCTGTTAAGTGGTAAATGAATTGTGGAGGTCATAGGTGGAGGCTCAGAAACCAAATAGGAGTCTTTTGATGATAGCCTAAAGTAATAGCAGTGGAATGGACGATTCCAGAGGTAATGGAGGTAGAACTGATAGGATTTAGAGATTGGTGGGGGTAGGGGAAAGTGAAGAGTCAAGGCTAATTTCTAGGCTTTGGGTTTGAAGAATTGGGTGGCATGTGGTGGTGGCATTTATTGAGCTGAGAGGATTAGAGGAGTTTTTTGAAGAGGAGGAGACTACTTCAAGTTTGGACATGTGGATTTTGAAGTGTCTATGGAAGATACAGGCTTGGAACTATAGATCTGGAAATTATGCTGATTTGCTTTTAAAGAAGAGATTAAATAGCAGTGATAGTGCATGTATTTACTTATGAATACAATAAGTTTTTGGAAGAATCCTCTGCTGCTCTGGGAGCCAGTTAGACCTTGGAAGACCATGGAAGAATTTGACAGAGCTGATAAGGGCAGAACTTCGTGGTCATTTCTGTCATTCCTAGCTGTCCACCTAGGGCCTCTCATTGATTACTTGATTCTTCAAGGCCAGGAAAAGGCAGGGCACTGCCCCAGTATTATGAGATGTACAGCTTTGGGTGCCTGCATTCTTCTAGATAGTCAAAAAAAGTCATCATAGTCAGTTTTTTTATTTTTTAGAAAGTATCAATTATGTAACAAGGTAAGATAAAATCTTAATTATTTCTAGCCAATTATTTTAAAGGTTAAAGATGTGTAAGCCCTCATGGTATCATAATTCTTAGAACTATTTACAATGATTTCCTGCAGATTTTAGGGTATCTTCAAACCAGTCTCTCAGGTATTTAGCATAACTGTATCAAGAAATTTGTTTTGAGTTTCTTGCCACTGAATAAGATAGATCTGATGTACATTGTGGTTGCTTTGACGTACTTATTTCATCCCTCCCTTATTTTATAGCAGCCACATACTTTGGGGAACTGACCCTGTCTTCAGAGGTGGGTCTAGATTAAGGCTAAGCAGTCCTTACTGCAGTGAATGATTCAGCGATTAGCAGGCCTAAACCAATCAAGAAATCGCCGATATTCCCCCAGCCACAGGGATGGGTTCAAGAACAGGAGTGTGCTTGTGACCCATCTGGGGCCAAGAAGCAGGAAAAGTTTTGCTGGAGATTTCTGGGAAAGAAGTTTCCTTAAATTTACGACAACGCTTTGTGAAGCAACGCTCTCTTTTCTCAGCCTTGTGTTGTCGAATGAAGTAAAGCAGAGGAAGAGAGGGTAAGAGAATCACAGGAGAACAGCCAGGGTCCTGATTGAACTATTTCTGAACACTACCCCTCCTCTCTACTGTCAAATGACAAAAATAAAACAATTTAGCAATGGGTTTGATGTCCTTCATTCAAGGGAAAACAATCCATGGATTGGGGGAGTACAGTGCCTCACAAGCAGTGGAGCACTTTTCCTGAGGGATGTTGGGGCAAGAGTGAATTTTGTAGTGTTTGAAGCAGCAATAAGGAAACAGGGCATGATCAGCTAGGAGGTCAGGGATTTCCTTATAAGGCTAGCAGGTCAATGGGGAATAAGGAAAGAGTACTTGGCTTAAGCTGATTGGCTAGGCTTGCATATCTGAGACAAGGAAATCATTACAGATTCTGGGCAGTTGGGGATTGGCTGGCTGGATACACCGGCTTCTGGTCAGAGCATTTATAGGATCATGCAAGTTATCTGAGTTTTGGTTGACATGACACCCTGGGCAGGAACAGCTCCATCTTGGGCCTAGCAATTTATTTCAACACTACTTTCTGTTACATAATTCAGTTAATCTCCTTTGTTGATAAGATCAACAGAGTTGGATTTTCTCTTTCTTGCTGCCAAAAACCACTAACAGTCACATATTCATAGCTGAAGTCACCAGCATATAGATGGAAATTGAAGGTATAGGAATAGATGAGCTCACTCAACAGGTGTATGTAGAGTGAAAACAAGCCCTTGGAGACAGAGCTGAGGAACAGCAATTGACTGGCAATTGACACTGGAAGGAGCAGCCAGAGAGGTAGAGAAAAAAACAGTGGGGTGCTACAGAAGATAAACATGATTAAAATTGTCACATGCTGCAGAGAGGTCAAATAAGATAACGCTTGAAGGTGCTTTAGCAACAAGAAGGTCATTGAGGCTCATCATCTGGATGCCGTCTGATTGTAATGGGAGGAATGAATGGAAGTGAGGAAATGAACACATAAGGAGCTCAGCTCTCACTCACAATAAATACTTGTTCAAATGAACTGCTGCTTCTATTTATACTCATGCTGAGAAGAAAAGAAGATTGTATAAGAGTATAGCTCTACTTCAAAGAAGGTAAAATGGGACAATTCAGAACTGTTATTTATGGACCTCCCAGGTGTCAAACATGGTAAACACTTACATGATCTCGTGTAATCATTTAACAAGTCTGAGGTATCATGCTATTTTATTATACATGAAGGTGAGAACTTTCCCAATGAAAAGGTCTGTCAGACGCCAAAGACCATGCTCTTTCTACTCTATTTGGGTGCTTAGGAGAGAGGTTTGTGATGCATCCAGGACCAGCAATATAACTTGCAGAGCCCCTTTTAAAAAAGTTATTAAGAATTTCAAGATGGTGATAGCAGAGCATTAAACCAAGGGCAGGGCCCTGTGCAGCTACACAAGTGGCCTACGCACAAAGCTGGCCCTGCATGCATTCCACCTCAGGACTTCCCAAGAAAATCAGTTCCGACTACTAACTATTCAGGAACTCTGTCAAAATAAAATTCAGAGACAAAGCGAACACAGGGAAACACTTTTCCTAGCAGTTCAAGGAAACCAGGCTTTCAGAAGTAGTGGCTCATCAAATAGAAGAGGAATTTATAGCTCAGATGATATGGCAGATATTTACGGCTCAGATATGGCAGGTGACAATTCAGATTGGATAAGAACAAAATATTCCTGTCTTTTGGTAAGGAAAACAGGATATCCTTGTTTTTGTGGCTTATCTCAGGAGGCAAAGCTTTTAGGATTTCCTGTTAAGGCTTTTAGGAGGTTCCTGTTCATGGTTTATCTTGGAATGCAAGGTCATTAGGAATGGAAGTCTTTTCTGGGGCATGGTCAGTGATTTGTGGACAAGGCTAGGCTAAGGGCAAGATGTCATTGTCCCTTTCTCACCTCATTGCTTGCTGTGCCCACTTTACTGTAGTTTCCTCTAGCGCAGAACCTCCTCCATTTCCTACCCTAGGTACCGTATAAGTTTGTTATAGTTGTTTGCTATATATTTGTTCATTATAAGTTTGTTCCTCTGAGTAGGTTATATAAGAATAATAAAAAATCATGCTATTCATTCCTAGTGTGTGTGTATAAAAATATATAATAAATGTATATATATAAAATTATTAAGTATCTCTCTTACGCTATATATATGTGTGCATACACACACACACACAGTGAATCTCGGGTTGATAGTAAGAACGTGTGTGCACACAAGTAGATGGCAATAAATTGTTGTTCAAATCATCTTTACATGTCATATCTCAAAATATAACAAGAGGCTTTGAGTCAGGTTCTTAAGCCATACTGCTTATATTTGGATTCAAAATAGCAAATGCTCTTCTAATATTAATTTTCAATTCAGTATAACATATACATCATCATCTATTACTAACCCCAAGTCATTTCAGCTGACTATTGTTAAAGTATCCAGACTAGGCCCCAGATGGAGCTGCTTATGCTAAGCCCCACATCTGAAAACTGGAACTTTACTAAGTTTCTGTGCTCGGCTCCCCCAGAAAAGAAAGGCCTAGGTCAACCAGTCAGCATTTGCCTGCTTAGCACAAGTTACCTGAACCGGCTCCAAGATTTCCCTTTGCTCCATATTAGGGAAGTAACCCTGGTTTAACCAATCAGCAAATACCCCGTATAAGTTCTCTCGTTCCTTCTAGCTTTGGTCGATAAACAGTTTTTGCCTTATACAGCTCTTTGGAGCTCCTTTCTATCTGCTAGATTGAATCCTGCCCCATTCGTGAGTTGCTGAATAAAAGTCTACTAGATCAGTAAGTTGTCTGTGGAAAATTTTCTTTTAACAGCATCAATGATAATTGTGAACGTTTATTGAGTGGTTAGAATAATGCTTTACACACAGTATGTATTTTACAAGTTCTAACTCATTTAATCCTCAAAGCAACCCTGATTGGTGGGTATTTTTACTATTATCATACTCATTTTCCAGATGAGGAAACTGAGACCCAAAGAGATTAAGAAACACGCCCGAGTCCATATGGCTAGTCAGTGGTAGGGCTGGGATTTGAAACCAAGCAATTAGGCTGTAGAGCTGGGTTCTTAAGCAATACTATATTGCTGCCCCTACAACTTTAAAATGAAAACTCTTGACAGTTCATAATTTTAAAATATAATTATCAGAGATTTAAAGCTAAAGGATATTTTAGCTATAATTTATTCCAACATCCTAATTTTGCAGTTTGGGAAACCATGTTTCAGAAAAGTTGACTGATTTCTCAAGATTTCTGAGCAGACGAATGGCAAAGATGGAACTAGAAGCTAGGTTTGCCAATCCCTTGTCCTCACAATCTTTAGGTTATAACTTTGAAGGGGACAGAAGACAAACAGAACAAAAATAAGCCAGATGAGCCACTATTTTATTATCCTACCACGTGCAGGTTATTTCCAAGTAAGAGTGTCCTTAATTTGTGCCAATGTGAAAGTAACACGTGCCCTTTTTAATTTCTTTTTATATCTTTTATTATGTCTTACTCAAAATTGGAAACAGTAGTGACTCATGCTCATGAATTCTTGTGCATTGTTAAAATTTTCCATTGGCTCGACCCTTGATTTAATTTGTTTCTAGGCTACAGACCCGTGTCTTTCAAATTCTCAGAAGTTTGAGGAATACAATGTATGACTCAGGATCCAAGCAGGAAACAGCTGGGCAATTTCAAACAGGATAAGCAAAGAGATATTAATAAAGAGGCTGTTTACAAAGGTGTGGGCAGAGTTAAGGGAAAACAGGAGTAAGGGTGGTTCAATACCCCAGGGCTAGCAATAGCAGGAAGCCTTTACCTTTCCTAGTCCTGAAGGGGCAAGGGGAGGGAACAGTTACCACAACCTGGAGAGAGCCACCTAAAAGGAGCTATGGCCTTTGAGCCAGTAAAGGGACAGAGACAGCCTGTGGCAACCCAGCCAGGAAGGAGCTGGAACAATAAATACTCTAACTCCATTCTCCATCCCCCTTTTGATCTCCTGCTGGTGCCTCTCATGTCTTCAACCCAACCAGAAGTTAGAGGTCAAGGGATCCCAGTTTTTGCAGTCCCCAAAGGTCAGCCTGTTAGAGCCCAGAGTAGAGAAGGATAGAGTGGAAAATATCCAATTCATAAACAGACCACTGAGTTTTAGATAAAGTAATTAAATATCACAAACATTTTGAAAGTTAACAAGAATAATAACTTAGTCTGAGCCAAAATAGTAATTATTGTAGTTTCATACAGTAAGAGGGATGGCAATTGTGGTCTTTCATCAGGATGCTGAGAACACATGCAATGACCGTTAACACTTGTCTTTTTCTGGTTAGCTTTGTCACTGACTAGTGCCCCAAGAAACTCAAGGATGGGTTTGGAAGCATTTACCTGTTTTTCCAAGTTGTTTTTTTATGTTAAGGAGACACACCCAGCAACCATCCTGAAGCTAACCAAGCCTCCCTACAAGAGCTACGCCTATGACCTTGCCTTATTTCTAATGCAAAGATCTCTTTAAGAGGAAATTAAGCCTCATTACCATAATCTTCAGTGTACCCACCTCTCCCTTTTGAATATTCATTCCCCAACCAAAATAAAAGTTCCTGCTTCCCTTTGTTCGGGGACACCATGATTTTGGAAATAATTCCTCATGGCCTCCTATTTGTTGCAAATACACTTTACTTTATGGGACAACTTCCACTGGTGTAGAGTCTTATTTAACTCAACAGGAGGTGAGCCCACTTGAATCAGTATCAGTTCTGTCAGATTAGTCAGACTTTAAAAATCCTCTAGTCACATTTATTCAAACAAATATTTAATATCTACTACTACGTGCCAGGCAGGATATATCGGTAAACAAACATGTCCTCTTGGAGTTTACATTTTAGTGTGAGAGAGAGAAAACAAGCACACAAAACAAATGTGGAGATAAGGACTATAAAGAAGATAGGAGGGGGAAAGAGGGAGAAAAGATGGGGAGACAGAGGGATTCTTTTTGCTATGGTGGTCAGGAAAGGCATCTTTGAGGCTTTTTTAAAATTTTTTTTAAGGAGGATCTTTAGTTCTGTGGTCATTTCAGGTCAAGATTTCTTCTTTTGTGCGTGCTCTGGCTAAGTGACTGCGGATTTTCTTTTTTTATTTTTTGAGGAATTTGTTTGTTTTTGAGGAAGATTGGTCCTGAGCTAACATCTTTTGCAATCTTCCTCCTTTTTTCCTTTTTTCTCCCCAAAGCCCCAGTACATAGTTGTATGTCATAGTTGTGCATCTTCTAGTTGCTCTATGTGGGACACTGCCTCAGCATGGCTTGATGAGCAGTGAGTAGGTCTGCTCCCAGGATCTGAATGGGTGAACCCTGGGCTGCCAAAGCAGAGCACATGAACTTAACTGCTACGCCACCAGGCGGACCCATGAGGCTGTGACATTTGTACTGAGACCTATTAAAAGATAAACTGAGATATATTAAATTTTTTAAGTTTATTTATTTCCAATCATTTGGAATTGGGCAGCGCCAGACTGGAAGTAGTTAGGAATGCTCTGCCAACAGGATTCAGGGGAAAGATGTATATAGAGAAAGTGTGGAAGCAAAGAAAGGGAATTGTTTGATTGGCTATAGCTTAAAGCCTAATTGACTGTTTGTGATGGCTTATCCTCAGCATTTTGATATCATAACCTTGAGGCATTTACAGGCTTAGATTTTGGTTTGCTTGTGTAGGCTGCTACAGCATTAGAGTCACCTCAGTCTCCTGGCCTCTTTGTTTAATTGATTTAACAGACCTGAAGGATAAAAAGGAGCTAAGCATGAAGAGATCTGGGGACAGAAGGAACAGAAACCCTGAAGCAAAAAATGTGCTTGGTAAAGTTTGAAGGACTGAAGGAGGTCTGTGATTGAATGGAGGGAAGTGGTGAATAAATGAAAAGCCATAGGATATATTGGAGTATATGAGGAAGACATTTGGTTTAAACTAATTCAGCCTGACCTTGTTTTTCCAGAAAGGGCTTACGTGGCCTGTTGAGCATGTGTTGTACATCTGCTTTAAACACTGACAATGTCCCAAAGCCAAGAATAATACCCTTAAAGATAAGGTTTTGCCTCCCCCATCAGTACTTCTTTAAGGATAAGCATTTCTTCCCAGAAACTAAGGATTAATTACTGACCTGCTTTAACTCATCTTGTGACTACTGACCTGCTGACCACCGACCTTGCTATGCTCACCTTGTGACCACTGACCTGCTGTGCTAGCAAAGCATCTTGTGGCTGTTGTAAAAGAGATATTCCTGTCATATGTGATAAATACTCTTCGTTCCAAGGTGGTATGTAACCACTCTGTACACCCTGCTTCTTCAGAGTGCTTCTTTCCTTGGGGAAGGAAGCCCCCACGCTATAGTTCCTCAGGCCTGGCACATATAATAAACTCATCCCAATTTTGATTTATAGATTGATTATGGATCACTTACATTGACAGAGGAATAGTAGAAGATAAGATTGGAAAAGCCAGAGGCCAGATCAGGTGAAACCTTGATGACCAAAGGACAGAATGTGAATGTTATTCAAAAGGAAATAAAATACACTGAAGGTTTAAAGAAGGGGATTGACACCACTTGGGCTGCAGTGTGAAGAACGGAGGGGGCTGCGGGGAGTGAATCACAGCATGTGTTGAACACAGCTGAGTCTAGTGATGGCTTCCCCAGAAGGTACATCTCTCCTTAGCCCCCACTTTGCATCCTCAGCCCCCTCACAAGAAGATGGAAGGTGCCCTCCAGGGAAAGGAGCTGTTGTGGTGGTAAGCTGCATGTGCATCTGGAGGCCCTCTGTGCCTGGGCTCTGAAGCCTTTAATCCTGGGTTGGTGTCATGGCAGATAGCACTTGGAATCTCTGCATCATGGACTCCTAAATCTCAGAACTGTAGGGGAGAAAGAGCTATTCCTCTAGGCTCTAGGTTCTCCTGGCTGGTCTAAGAATTAAATTGACATGAGATAGAATAACAGAAGAAAAATCAAACAAAGTTTAATACCATGTACACATGGGAGAAACCCAGGAAATCTGAGTAACTCACCAAAAAAGGCCAAAGCCACCGCCTTAAATACCATCTTCAGCTAAAGACAAAGGAGGATGTTGGGGGTAGTGGTTTGGGACTTCAAAGGGGGGGAAGGCAATTTATGTGGAGATGGAAAAGCAAACGTTTGATAAACAAATGTTGACCATGCCTTGCAAAGACAATGAGAGATGCAGAGGACTTTTATTAAAAGTCCTTGTTAGCTTCCTCCCTGTCTATCACACCTAGTTTATGTTATACTATAGTTACCTTATGGTATTAACTCCTTCCTGGAACAGGCCTTCTATCTTAAATTCTTTTAGGCAGTTAGGGGGAAGGTTAAAGTTTCTTTCAGAGACGTCCATTTCTTAAAAAAATAAGCCAAGGAGACACATTTTGGGGTGGCCAATTCTGATCTCCCACAGAACCATGGAGACTGCATGTGGCTAAGAGCTTGTGTTCTGACCTCAGCCTGAACCCTTATATTTGCCTAAGTGTGATATTGTGATTTATGATAAGCAATATATATTTGGTCTTCATCTTGTTCCTGGCACAGAGCTCCTAAAATCCTTGGAACTTCCTAATGAAACAGGCAGGTTAGTATAGGTATCTGGCACCACAAGGGAACAAGAGGGTCAAGCATCAGCAGATTGCCCGGCACTATGGGGGGACATTGCTAGGACATCGCTAAGACACAGTTAACATAACACGCTCTAGGAGATTTTATACTGTATTATAGCTTAAGATGTTATAGCTCAGATAACTGCAAGTTTCCAGACCTACTGCCCCTCACTGTCTTGATGTGCAGCCTGATAAGACCCAGGCCCTGCCTCTACAGGATGAGCTCCACACAGGTGTGAGAATAAGAAGTTAACACGTGTACCACAAATAAGGCAACTTGACATTTCTTTTTTTTTTTTTGGTGAGGAAGACCAGCCCTGAGCTAACATCCATGCCCATCTTCCTCTTTTTGCCAAGGAAGACTGGCCCTGGACTAACATCCATGCCCATCTTCCTCTACTTTATATGGGATGCCGCCACGGCATGGCTGACAAGCAGTGCGTCCGCCAGCTCCCGGGATCGAACCCGCCAACCCCGGGCTGCCAAGCGCAAACTAAACCGCTGCGCCACCGTGCGGTCCCGGCAACTTGACATTTCTAAGAAACATCTAAAGAATCTAGCAGTGAGGGCATTGAGAAGCAGGATAAGACCCCCTACCCAAAAGCAAGCATATAACAGATGTAATGGCAAAACCACTCAGCACAGCTCCTCCCTTGGAGTGTGCCCACTCTGTCTGCGGTGTGTGTCTTTCTAATAAACTCCTTACTTTCTGTACTCGTCCTTGCTGTTCTGTAAATCCTTTTACAATGTGACATCAAGCAACCTGGATTCCTGGCCTGGTGACACTAACAGCAATGGAGCATCTTCTGTTACAGTATTTGGTCTTTTGTCCTCAGTTCCTGAAATAGTTCCAGAGCCTTGAAGGTTAAAGGTTAAAGATTATTCATAACAAGCCCCTTTCAACCACACCTGAGTTTATGTTAATTGAGGTGACTTTTAGAAAACCCTCAAGGATGGGGGCTGGTTGCCAGGGAACCAATCACCTGATTAGAGGGTTGGAACTTTCAGGCCTAACTCCAACCTACTCCCCAACACACACCCCCACCCCCTGCCCAGACTCTGGGGAGCCGGGAGGCGCTGGAATTTGAATCAGTCACAAATGGCCAATGATTTAATCAATCATGCCTATGTAATGAAGCCTCCATGAAAACTTAAAAGGACAGGGTTTGGAGAGCTCCAGGGTTGGTGAACACGTGGAGATTTGGGGAGGGTAGTGCACCCAGAGCGAGCGTGGAAGCTCTGTGCTCCTTCCTCAAAACTTTCCTTATGCATTTCTTCCATCTGTCTGTTCCTGAGTTATATTCTTTTATAACAAACTGGTAATCTAGTAAGTAAAATGTTTTCCTGAGTTCTGTGAGCCACTCTAGCAAATTAATTGAACCCAAAGAGGGGCTCATGGAAACCTCCAATTTATAGCCTGTGGGTCAGAAGCACAAGTAACAACCTGGACTTGTGATTGGCATCTGAAGTGTGGAGAGGGAGGATTTGCAGGACTGAGCCCTTAACCTGTGGAATTTGACACTATCTCCAGGTAGATAGTGTCAGAATTGAGTTAAATTATAGGACACCCAGCCAGTGTCACAGAATGGCTTGATGTGTGGAAACTCAGAAGTGAAGTAGTGGAGTATTGAGAGTGGAGGAGAAACACAGAAGTGAGTTGTCCTTAGACTGAGTCACTTAACTCCTTGGTAATTCAATTTCTTCTCGTAAAATGAGGATAGTAATATAGTACTTTAACCAAAACCCATGAGGACAGATATGTCTCAGAATTCAAAAATTTCAGGATTTTAGAAAGCTCTCATGGTGTATATACCAGATATCATGAGACATCACTATGGGGCTCTAGGGCATAATAAAACAGTAATATTTCTGTATTGCAAGGTATTACCATGGACACATTCTTAAGATGGCCCCACTATCCCCACCTCCTGGTGTTCACTCCCTTATGTGATCCTGTCCCTTCAAGTGTGGGCAGGACCTGTGACTTGCTTCTTACTGAAAGAATACAGCAAAGATAATAGGCTGTATGTGATTACATGTATCATATTACATGTGATAATAGGCTGTACATGATTCTGTGATTCTTTTATGTAAGATTGTAGTATCCACTTTGCTGGAGTCTCAGTCTCTCTCACCACTCCTCCTCTCCCCCTTGCTGGCTTTGAAGAAGCAAATGGCCATGGTAGAGGACCCCACACAGCAAGGAATGTGGGCAGCCTCTAACAGCTGAGGGCAGCCTCTGTCTGAGAGGCAGCAAAAAAACAAAAACCAAAAAGCCAACCCCCAAAATAAACTAAAGCCCTCAGTCCTACCACCTCAAGAAACTGAATTCTGTCAATAACATGAGTGAGCTGGGAAGTGGATCCTTCCCCATCTGAACCCAGATGAGACTGCAGCCCAGCTGACAGCTTGACTGAAGCCTTGTGAGACCCAAAGCAGAGGACCCAGCTTGGACTCCTGACCAACATATCCATAGAGATATTAAATGTGTGTTGGTTTAAGTCACTAAGTTTGTAGTAATATTATTACACAGCAATAGAACACTAATAAAGCTATGAATATTCGTGCCTATTTTTTCCTGATTTTTAAAATTTATAAATAAAAAATCAGAAATAATTTAAATAGCTTCACATCTGTTCAGGACAAATTTTGTCCCCAAAAGAGTTTGGGCAGTAAATATAGGAAATGTCCATTGGTTTCCAGAGTTTTTTGGTCTTCCAAATTACAGATAAGGGATTGTGGGTTTGTAGCATATAACCTATAGGGTTGCCAGGGGATGGAAAAAGACACTATGTGTGAAGGGCTTGGAAGAGGATTTGGCACTTAGGAAGTGCTCCATATGTTGTGATTAGAATCAGAGCTCCTGGGGCAGATCAGCCTGTCTGCTCCATTATTCCTTGCAGGTCACTTCTCTTCTCAGTTTCTCCATCACTAACAGGAGGACCTCTCAGAGGAGCCCAGAAAGGGAGTTGGGTGAACAACTCCTATTTATGGAGTCCCTGTTCTAGGGAGGCTTGAGCTGGGTGCTCAGCGAGCTGTAATGTGAATTGCTCCTGAGCGAAAAGGCATATGGTCTGCTTGTGGCCTTACTGCTGAAGAGGTACACAACCTGAGGAAATGGTTTCTTCTTGCTAAGTCTCAATTTCTCCATCTGTCAAATGGGGCTGGCTGGTCCCTTCCACCTAAATATATGAGAGGAGAGGTATGACAAGGTATACTCACTCAGGACTGAGGGATTATTTTGGTTTTTAATATCATTTGAGGAGAAGAACATATGCAAGGGTTTGCCTGGCATGTCCTTATATACAGAAAGGAAATGCTCCCAACCCTAATACTAACCCCAACCTCCACTCCTGCCCAGAGCATAGAGGAATGGCTCCTTGTTTCTCGCCTACTCTTCTGTGCAGTTCGAGTGAGGACTGCGGGTCTCCACCTGCCCAGACAACCATACCCACCTCTGCATCCCCCATTTCTTGCACAGTAATGATCTTCCTAGAGATCATTAAGGTAAGGTGAACTTCCTAGAGATGGTAATGTTTTACTTGAGTCTTGTCAAGAAGTGGTTGTTGGTCTTGGGAAATCTGGGGACTAGCATACCAGGTATAAAGAAGAGCAAACACACTGCTTATGGGTACGTTTCTTTTTAGGCTGATGAAAATGTTCTATTATTGATTGTGGTGATGGTTGCACAACTCTGTGAATATACTAAAACCTACTAAACTGTATACTTTAAATGGGTGAATTGTATGGCATATGAATGATATCTCAAAGCTGTTATTTAAAAAGAAAAGAGCAGTAAATGCAAATGCCTTGAAACTAGACAAACTCAGTATGAATCATAGGAATTCTTTGATTCACTGGGTCAGATTCAGTGGACAATTCTCGTAGCAGATCTGAGTCACAGTTCATCTATTAACAAAGGGTGTGGAACTCAATTTCAGAACTTCTAAAAAAAGATAGAGAAATACCCTATAGTTTCAGATTCAATGTTCCCTGTTGGTGTTTCTTTCCTGGGAATGCACAGTTTTCATAGGCTTCAAGCTACTCAGCATGTATGGCCTCTAACAGACCTGCAGCCAGTAGTAGGTGGGAGCTTGTCTCATCTGAAGGGCTTCTTCTGTTGCTTATATAATTTTCCTTACATGTGACATCTGGTTTATTACTTAAGCCGATAATTTTCCATTGTATACAAGCTTTAACAATAGATATTACTCAAGTTAGTTTCTGTCTCCTTTTGTGGTTGAGATTATTTTGGCTGTTTTGTTTTTTTTCTGGTCTTACATAACTGCAAGAAAGCATTTTATGAGAGCCAGTGTTATGCACCCTGAAGCTGGGCCTTTCTAACTTCCTGTAGAGGAGCAGAGGTGCAAGTGAGCATTTGCTAAGAACTGGCACTTATCCAAAGCTGTGCAAGAGAGGGAAGCTGAAGACTATCTCACATACATAATTGAGGAACAAAAAGAAGGCCAGTGTTGCTGGAGCTTAGGGAACAAGAAGATAAGGCCAAAGAGGTAGGCAGGGACTAGATCCTATAGGGCCTTGAGGATCATTCAAGTTTAGATTTTACAGCTAAGTGCCATTGGGAGCCACTGGAAGTCTTTAAACATGGACATGACAAGATCTGACAGGCATTTTTAACAAATCAATTTGGAGCCATAAATTTGGTGGAAATACCTGCAATACAAATAACTGAAGAAGACTATAGAGTATAAAAAGAATATAGACAAGTACTCTAGAGTATAAAAAGTCCTCCTACAAATCAATATGATTAAAGACTAAAAACACAATCAGAAAATTAGCAAAATACTTGAGTAGGCAGTTTCCTAAAAGAGGAAATCCAGATGGTCAATAAACATCAAAAATGTTCAATCTCATTAACCAACCAGGGAAATGCATGTCAAAACCACAATAAAATACCTGTATAAGCCACCAGATTGGTAAAAGTGGGGGAAAAAATCTGACATTATGAAAGAACTTTGACAATACCAGTGCAAACTCATCCTCTGGTGGTCAGAGTTAAATTGGTATAACCATTTTGGAAAATTGAGGATGCACACTTTCATGTTTATTAAATAGTCCAATATCTATATTCTCCTAGACATAAATCTTAGAGTAACTCTTACGTGTAAGTACCAAGAGATATGTATCAAAACATTCACTCTAGCACTAATAATAACTGAAAACATCCTAAAGTCCATAAATAGCATAATCTGTGGTATTAATTACGGTATATTATATTATGAAATGTTATACAGAGCTACAGCTACATCCATCAAGATACATGAAGCTCACAAACATAATATTGAGCAAAACCAAACAAGTCATAAAAGAATATATACAGTAGGATTCCATTTACATAATTTCAAGGTTGATAAAACTAAACTATATTGTTTAGGGATGTATATATGTGGTAAAACTGAAGTTAAGCAAGAGAATGATCAAAAATAAATAAATAATAAGGATTGCAGATATCTCAACAGAAAGGGAGGAGATGCGAGCAGGAAGCAGCCCTCTGAGGTACTGAAAGTGTTCCGTTTCTGTGAAGCACAAAAGTTTTAAATTTTGATGAAGTTCAATTTATCTATTTTTCTCTTTGGTTGCTTGTGCTTTTGGTGTCATATTTAAGAAATACTTGCTAAATCCATGGACACAAAGATTTATCCCCATATTTTCTTCAAAGAGTATTAGTTTTAGCTCTTACATTCAGATCTTTGGTCCATTTTGAGTTAACTTTTGTATATAATGTGAGGTAGAGGGTCCAACACCATTCTTTTGCATATGGTGTTCCATTTCTAAACTTGTATGGAGATACATGGATATTTACTTTATAATATATTGCATATACTCTTCTGTATATGAAATATATTTCATAGATTTAAAAGTATAAATAGGAAACAACCACTTTGGATGCTGTGCGGAGTACCTTGTCTGTAGAGAATAAGTTGTAGTGAAACAAGAGAAACCAGGAACACCAGTTGGAATGTCCCATGGGTTTTTGGCTGAAGCAACAGGGAAGATGGTGGTGCCATTAACTGAGATGGCAATGAATGCAGAAGGAGTAAGATTTGGAGGAGAGAAACAAAATTATCTTTAGGATATATTAAATTTGAGTAGCTCTTTCAACATCCAAGTGGAGAAGTCAAAAAAGACAATTGGATAGATGAATCTGGAGTTTAGGGAGGGAAGCAGAGCTAGAGGTATACATTTGGGAATCTGTAGCATGTGGTTGTTATAAAGCCATGGGACTGGTTGAGATAACACAGAGAAAGAGTGTAGACAAAGAAGAGAAGAGTGTCAAGGACCAGCTCTAGAGTATGCTACTATTTAGAAGAGGGGCAAAGCCGTAGGTACTGGAAAGGAGACTGAGAAGGAGCAGCCAGTGATGAAGAAGGGAAATAGGAGAGTGTGGTTTCAGGAAATCTTAGAGAAGAAAATGTTTCAAAGAGAAAGGAATAATCAAATACTGCCAAGAGATCAACTATGATTTGGACAGAGAACTAATTATTAGATTTAACAAAATGAAGATGGTCGGCAACTTTGGTAAGAGATTTTTTGTAGGGGAAGCAGGTAAAAGCCTGACTGGCTTTATACAACACACTGGGGAGTTGAACACGCAGTGGCTACCATTTGGTGTATTCACATTTTTTTTTACAGTTGCCTTCAAATAAGATCAGGAAGCATATTACTAACCACCCATTCTTTTTATAAAGCAATGCATATATTGGTTTTAAAGTGCACCCTTCATTGTTACATATAGTTAGCTGGTGTACCATCAGAACTGAATCCAGCATACTCTTTTGTACGGTCTCACTTACCTGGTGATAACCTACATGCCCTATAGTACCCATCTGTCCTCCTGGCCTCCTTCAAGGCACGGCACCAACCATCTGGTATTTCAGTGATCCAGGGCCTGGACAACCCAGATCTGCTTATCCCCAAGAACATCACATCTTAAAGGAACATGGAGTCCTTGCACGTGAGTTACTGGTCCTTGGAATGCTGGTCATGCAAGGACAGTCCCTCTTGGCAAGCACGTAGCTTTTGTTCCCCTGCCTACTTAAGCAGCTCTCTCTGTGTTCATGGTAGCGGTGCGCAACTCTGTCCAGCTGGCCACTCCTGGACTCCCTGTATGCAAGTTCCCAATAAACACTTCTGTCTCCCATGCCGACTCTGGGTCTTCTCTTCAGTCTCTCTGGTGCCTTCCCATTGCAGCTTGCACTGCTGGGCTTGCGGTCAGACACTTTTCCAGTCTATGTTATGGCTCACAAAATAGTGATTATCTAAATAAAAAAGCATTTTTTTCCTGAAGCATTGGATTTTAGTAATAAGCAGAACAAAAAGTCCTCTAGTACTTCCCCTTCATATACCACGTATGCCAAGAACTGATTCATTTTCTGCACATTAGTAATTAGTGGCTTCATCCAGCTCTAAACAGAATATTTGCTAGCATACACACAGGACAATAATTCCTCTTTCACACTGAATGCCATTGACATTACACAATGCCAAATAAGTTGTTTTGCTAGTAGCTTATTTTGCTTTCTCTCTGAGCATACTTTTAATAACCTTGCAGCTAGTTTTTACAAACCTCTTGACAACAGTGAGAACTCCTGTTTTGGTACGTAAGGCGTGCAACTTTAAAATATCTGTAGTTTGGGCCTCTTTCTGACTATAGCAGAAATAATTGTTTAATTTTGTACCATTCTGTTTGTATTAGTAATGAAAAATTTAATTGGCTTACCAGAGGTCACAGTGTTTTGTTAGAAGTTGGAATAAGGGGCCGGCCCAGTGACGTAGTGGTTAAGTTTGCATGCTTTGCTTTGACGGCCCAGGGTTCGCAGGTTCGGATCCCAGGCGCAGACAGATGCACCGCTTGTCAAGCCATGCTTTGGCGGCGTCCCATGTAAAGTAGAGGAAGATGGGCAGGGATGTTAGCCCAGAGCCAGTCTTCCTCAGCAAAAAAGAGGAGGATTGGCAACGGATGTTAGCTCAGGGCTAGTCTTCCTCACACACACAAAAAAAGAAGTTGAAATGAAAGCATCGTTAACTTCATGCCAAAACTTGACAAAGTTTCTTAGAAGATAACACAGTGAGAAAAAAAATAGCTGGACTGCTAATTTTCAGATATCCACTCTCTCACTTCTATTCATATTTTTCCTTTTCACTTGTTTCTGTGAAATTATCACATTTGCCTCTTCACTTAACTAAAAATGGCGGTCCTGTTCATTTTTTACATTTATAACGTTCTGAACTTTAATATTAACATTACTATTTTCATCATTATGTTTTTCTCTAGTAAAACACTTTCAAAGTCCTTGATAACATTTTTTTTAAACATTGGGTATATAAGGCCACACAATAGTGACCACAAGAAAAATTAAAGTGTTGTGAAAATATTTTAAACCAACATGAGTTACACCTGGTAATTGAAGGTTAGTGGAGACAAACTGGCAAACACAATTTTTACAGTGCATTTGGTATCTTCAAAAATAAAATTTTCAGAAAGAATGTAGTGGGATTTAAGATTTGAGGACAGTAGTATAAGGTTAGCATTTTTTCTTTTTGAGGGGTAATCACCCAAAAATAACAAACAGAATGAGAAGAAGAAACTACAAGACAAACCCCCAAATTACAAAATAAGCAGAAGGGTTGAGTATGGGAGGATGTCAAGAGTGCAGACTTTAGAAAGATCTCACTAGATTTAGGGTTTGGGATTGGATTTGGGTCAGGGTTAGGGTTAAGTACCAAAATATACTGCTTGTAGTTTCAAGACATAACTTAAATCTCTTGTGTAGAGCCTAAATCTTATTTCAAAGGCAGGAATGAGATTCACAGGCTGGCTGCAGGAGCTTCCCTGGACTCCATGTGGTTCCAAGAAGCAAAGAAAGTGCAGCAACATACGTATCACATGGACAAGTTGTATTTGCAGAAAACAGTCTGTATCTGTTACATTGGGGAAGAAGAGAGACTTTGCGTTGTGAATATCCCTATAATGGCCTATCTCCATTGGCTAGGGAGAAGTCAAGGTCAAACGAAGTCACAAACAAAATACTGGGTCATAAGCCAAATTCCTGCTGGCTTGGAAAATAGTAGAGAGCCAGAATAACAGGAAGCTGCTTGGATGGGCAGGAAGCCAGGAAGTACAGTGTTGGCCTGAAGAAGTATTCCTATAGCAACATAATTGTTGTGGGTACCAAACATTTTAACAGCAGCTGTGTGGACGAGCTGAACCTGGGACACTCTGAGTCAAAAACCCCAAGCAGGACTGAAGTGGTCTTGGTTACCGACAGAAATAGACACAAACTTTGGAGGCAAGTTCTCCAAGTTTGGCTCAGAGGATTCCCACAGATTATGATCAAGCAATGAACTCACAAACAAGATTACCAAACACACAAAAAGGGAATAACCATGAGCGAGAGTCAGCAGAAACAAGAAACAACAGATTTAGATTCCCCAAACATTTCAAGTATTGGAATTATAATTACATACATACAACATAAAACAGCCATGTGTGTAGTGTTTAAATAAAGCATGCAATTAAAAAAGTGAACGTTCAACTAGAAACATTCAGGAATGAACAGAAACATTTTGGGAATAATCCAAAAGAAACAAGAAATAAAAAATATAATTGTTGGCAGCAGAAAAAACTTCAGTGGAGGAATTAACTAGATTAGATAACTCAAGTGAGAATTTGTGAACCAGAAGATATATCTGAAGAACTGATCCAGAATGCAGTAAAGAAAAACAAGGAAATGGAAAATATGAAAAAAAGATTAAAAGATATGGAAGATAGAATAAGAAGATCAAGCGCTTAGAGTTCCAAACAGAAAGAATAATGAGAAAGAAGGAGTGGCAATATATAAAGAGAGAATGGCTATAAATTTGCCAGAACTGATGAAAAACATAAATCCATATATTGAAAGCAAAGAAGAAAAAAATAATGGAACAGGAAAAAATTAAAAATATAATTCAAGAAAAATCACAGAAATAAAAGGAGATGAGTCTGAAAATGTGTATGCATATATACATTTTTTTAAATGGTCCCACATGGTCAACTCTGATATATGTCCTCATAAAATTATTAGATTTCAAAAATAAAGTATTCTTTGAAAGTCAAAGAAAATAAATCACTTTGTGAAACTGAATAAAGGAAACTTCATTTAAAATGGAGTCAGGAGGCCAAAAGGGGGAGCTCTCATGCACTATCCATCACTATCAATCAATGTCAATTACAGGAAGAATTGTCAATTACAGACTCCCAACAGGAGGAGATGTACATTGCATCCCCAATAAAAAATTGACTATCCCAGCAACTCAGTCAAGGAGAAACCATCACCATCCTGAACTCTCCCTCTCTACCAATGGACTTTAGTTCAAAACAACCCCTCCCAACTTCCTCCTTTTTCTCTATAAAATAACATTCCTCTCCTTTGCTTGCAGGATTTGCCTATGGCTTTTGTTATTGCTTGCTTCTCCGGAACTGCAATTCCTCTCCTATTCCCAAATTAACCCATTTTGCTGGTAAAATAACTGGCTATTTTATTTTTTTAGGACCACATTTATAGTGAGGAAAACTTAGGCTGACTTCAGATTTCTCCACAACATTCATTCCTAGAAGATAACTGTAAAAAGAGCAATACAGACAAAATCCTCAAAGAAAGAGGTGCAACCCAGGATTTTATATCCAATCAAACTGTTGCTTAAGTATAAAGGCAAGAGTTATGAAAACACAAGATCTTAGGGATAGTGTTTCCATTAACTCACTTGAAAAATCTGTCAGTGGACAAATTTTATCAAACAAGAGATGATTAGAAAACATAAATTAGATAGCAGCATAAGGACTGCTGATAAGTAGAACTAAAACTAAAACAATGTGAGGATTATTGTTATTAAACAGAAAGATAAACATTAAGAAAGATAATTAACTAACATTGGGAAGTTGTGGAGAGAAAGGAGAGGTGGAAGGAAGAAGAAAGCTACTAATTTAATTATTGTTCATAATAGGGCATTTATAATAGTGTCTAAAGAAAGAGAAGATTAGACATTAAACAAAAATACAAACACTCATAATCATCAGAAGAAATGAACACGTAACCAAGCAAAATCTCACACAGGAAATTATTTTTTAATCTTGAAAACATGAATCATAACACAAAATACCGTGACTTATCATACCTTTCATATCGATAATTGTAAATCATTGTAACAACTATAAACGAGTTAAACTCATCCAGTAAAAGGGAAAAAGTCACATTGGACACAAAACAAAAACAGTTCTACACCATAAAAAAAGAAAAACCTAAAACTAAGAGATTCAGAAGGTAGAAAATGAAAAGAAAAATAGATAAATGAATGGGTAAACCAGAGTAGGCTAATGCAAACAAGAGTGGTCACAATCTTAATTTCAAATATGACTGAGTTCAGGACAAAAGGCATTAAATAAGACAAAGAAGGGCACTTCATGTGCTAAAGTTATCTCTGCAATTCAGAGATAACAGTTATGAATATCTATGTACAAATAGCATCAATATAAGCAGAGCCCTTAAAGCAAAAGTTGAGATACACAGAAGTAGATGGACATACATTAGTGGCAGGATACTTTAATTCACCCCCTCAGTCCATAACAAAGCATACCGAAAAAAAAAAGAAGGATATAGTCATGTAAGGTAGAGCTAATCCTGATATAGTGATATAGGATATAAGGTAGAGCTAATTGACATATGTCAAATCCTGTGATTCTGAAAACAGAGAATATACCTCCTATTTATTTTACCAGTTAAAAAGGAAACCACAATAATTTCCAATAAGGTGAAACATTACAAACAACTTTCTCTAGTAGCAATGCAATAAAACAAGAAGGCAATAGCATAACAAGGAAGCCAAAGCTCCTACCCACTTGGAAATAAAACACCTTGGATTAAACAGCTCTTGGGCCTAAGAGAAAAATCCCAGTGGAATTGCAGACTATTTCGAAAATAACAACCATAAAACATTACATATCAGAACCTATGTGATACTGCTAAAGCAGTGTTCAGAGGAAACATTGTATTTTAAATACTTTCATAACATGCCACAATAGCAGATATATTGACCTGGATTTGTTCAGAATAGATAGGGATTGTACTAAGAGATCCCAAAAACCTACTACATATATAAATATACTATTTAATAAGCAAAAATCACTTGCAGCAAAATTATAATCCAAAAATCAGTGGAGTTATACGAATCAAGGTGTCTTTCAAACTCTTCTGGTATCAAAGCAAACATGCAAGTCTGGACATGAGCAAGGCATGACTTTATTAAGAGAGACTATTGCAATAGGGAGACACTCAAAAACTAAGCCAGAAACTTCTCTGAGAAGGAGTGGGCAAGCAAAGTTTTATATGCAGAGACCAGGACAGGTGGCTGTGGAAAGAGGAAGGGGTGCACTAAAATTGCTAGGGGGATTCTTGAACTTAACGAACTGTGTCGAGTACTGCAAAAACAGGAAGATGAAGGGAGGAAATTTTAGTCAGTGGTTAGGCACATGGGGTGGAGTTTGGGTCTGAATTGGAGCAAACAAGTTAGTGCAGAGAGTTTGCATAAAGTTCTGGGCCTAGCGGTCCTTTAGCTGACTCAAGTTACGTCAAGCACGAAGTTTGACCAGCCTTGTCAATGGCTATCAGTGCCTGATGAAATGATTATGGTTTCTAAACAGATATAAATTGCATATATTCCAGATCATGCTGATAAAACATACCCTATAATCTAACACTACAAATATTCCAAACTTGGTCTTATCCACAGGTGAAGAAATCACAAAGCAGCTAGAAAATTTCACTGTATTAACCAATAAGAAAGAATGAAAACAAATGGAGTAAACATCCAAATGAAGGTAAACAAAGATCAGTAAAATAAATCTAAGAGAGCAGAGAGAAGAGATTAAAAAATAAAAGTAGAAACTACTTCATTAGAAAACAAAAAATGGTAGAATTAAATAACCCAAGAGCTGGTTGCTTAAAAAAAAAAAAACTTTAAACTAAATTAAGAAAAAATAGACTTGATGCAATAATTTGGAAATTCTAGATGAAATGGATTCTTTTCAAAGAAACTCATTTACCAAAACTGATCTCGAAAGAAACAGAAAGTCTAAACAAATCAATTACCATAAAAGAAAGTACAAGGAGCTATCCCCTGAAAAAGCCCCAGGGGCTTCTCATAGGTAGTTATTTTGTACTTTTAAGGAACAGATAATTTCAAAATTATTTAAGCTCCAGCACATAGAGAACTAAAGAAACCTTCCAAACTCTTTATATGAAGCAAGAATAATTTTGACACTAAATCTGACAAAGACTATAAGGAAAAAAATTGCCCATTAATTCTACTTATAAATATTGATGAAATACTAAATAAAATATTTGGGAAAGGAATCCTGTAATCTCTTAAAGGATAACATGACAAAATGGGGTTTATTTCAGGAATACAAGGATGATTAAATATTAGGACATATATTTTATGAATAGATCTAAGGAAGATCAACTCTATAGACTTTGAAAAAGAACTTGATAAAAACTTTTAACATTTACTTTTGAATCAAAAATGTTCATAGTAAAGCAACAACATGGATGGACCTAGAGGGTATTATGTTAAGTGAAATAAGCCAGAGACAGGACAGACACTGCATGATTTCACTCATATGTGGAATATAAATGAACACACAGACAGAGAGAACTGGTTGGTGGTTACCAAGGGGAAGGGGGGTAAGGGGTGGGCACAAGGGGTGAAGGGATGCATCCACATGGTGACGGACAAAAAATAGTGTACAGCTAAAACCCCACAATGTTATAAACTATTAAGACATCAATAAAAATGAAAAAATATATATATAATTTTTAAAAAGGCCAAAAAAATGTTCATAGTAGAATAAGAATAAAAGACACTTCCTTAACCTGAATCTATTTTAACCCCCAAGCCAGTTTATGTTCAATAGGAAAAAATTAGAAGCACTCTCATCAATAAAAGGTTAAAAAATGATTAATATTTCCACTAACATTTTCCTAGATAATGCAATTATCTTTATAATTTTGGGGAAAACTAGAAGTTAAAAAATACTAAAACAAGGACTCCTGCTCTCGTCATTTCCATTCAACTTTGTACTAGAGGTTTTAGCCAGGACAATTAGGCAAGAATATGAAGTAAAAGGCATTTATATTGGAAAAGAAGAAATAAAACTATTTCTGTTTGCAGATGACACAATCTTATATAGAGAAAATCCTAAAGAATGCACAAACCCATTAGGGTTAAGAAATGAGTTCAGCAATGTTGCAGAGATATAAGATCAATATACAAAAATAGTTGTACTTCTATACACTAGTAATAACAATTCAAAAATGAAATTAAGAAAATTCCATTTACAATATCATCAAAAAGAATAAAATACTTAAAATAAATGTAATAAAAGAAGCGAATGACTCATACTGAAAAAAACAAGACACCACTGAAAGAAATGAAAGGAGACTTGAAATTAGAAAGATATCTGTGTTCATGGATTGGAATACCTAACATTGTTAAGATGATAATACTGCTCCAAATTAATCTACTGATTCAATACAATTCCTGTCAAAATTCCAGTAGCCTTTTTTGCAGAAATGGAAAAGCTGGTCCTCAAATTCATATAGAATTGCAAGGGGCCCTGAATAGCCAAAACAATCTTGAAAAAGTAGTTCAAAGTCGGGGGACTCACACTTCCCCATTTCAAAACTTCCTTCAAAGCTACAGTAATCAAAACTGTGTGATACTGGCACAAAGATAGACATATAGATGAATAGAATGAATTGAGAGTCCAGAAATAACCCAAACACTTATGGTTAATTGATTTTCAACAAGGGTGTCAAGACAATTCAATGGGGGAAAGAATAATCTCTAACAAACGGTTCTGGGACAACTGGATATCTACACACAAAAGAATGAATTTGGAACTCAAGTACCACACATTGAAGACAAAAATTAACTCAAAATGGATCAAGATCTAAATATAAGAGCTAAAATTATAAAACTCTTATAAGAAAACATAGATATAAATCCTTGTGACCTTGCATTAGGCAATGGTTTCTTAGATATGACACCAAAAGCACCAGCAACAGAAGAAAAAAATAGATAAATTGGACTTCATTAAAATTAAAAATTTTTGTGCTTCAAAGAACACCATCCAGAAAGTGAAAAGATTACCTACAGAATGGGATAAAGTATTTACAAGTGATATATCTATCTGATAAGGGATTTGTAGCTAGAAAATATATAGAACTCTAACAACTTAACAATAAAAGACAACCCAACTAAAAAAAGTGGACAAAGGATTTGAATAGGCATTTCTCCAAAGAAGATATACAAATGGCCAATAAACACACGAAAAGATGGTAAACACCACTAATCATTAGGGAAATGCACATCAAAATTAAAATGAGATACCACTTCACACCCACTATAATGGCTATAATAATTTTTTAAAAGGACAATAACAAGTGTTGGCAAGGAAGTGGATAAATAGGAACCTTCATACATTGCTGGTGGGAATAAAAAATGGTTCAGAGGCTGTAGAAACCAGTTTGGCAGTTCCTTAAAAAGTTAAACCTAGAGTTATTACTATGACTGAGCAATTCTTCTTTTTGGTATATACCTTAGAGAAATGAAAATGTATATCCATACAAAATCTTGTACACAAATGTTCATAGCAGCATTATCCATAATAGCCAAAATGTGGAAGCAATCCAAATATCCATCAACTGATGAATGGATAAAAAAATGTGGTATTATCCATAAAATGGAGTATTATTTAGCTACGAAAAGGAATGAAGTTCTGATACATGCTATAACATGGATGAACCTTGAAAACATTATGCTAAGTGAAAAAGGCTATACACAAAAGGCCACATATTGTATATGAAATGTCCAGAATAGGCAAGTTCAGATAGACAGATTAGTAGTTACAAGAGGCTAGGGGGAGGGAGGCATGGGAAGTGACTATTAATGACTATGTGGTTTATTTGGGGTGACAAAAATGTTCCGGAATTAGATAGTAGTGATGGTTGTACCACCTTACGAATATACTAAAAATCACTAACTTACACACTTCAAAATGGTGAATTTTATTGTATTTTAATTGTATCTCAAAAATATTGCCAAGCTTTAAGTTTATTATATAGTAGTAAACGTTTCAAAAAAGGAAAAAAAAATAATTTTGGGGGAAAGGAAGTGGTAAATTTATAAATTATTTGCAGATGATATGATTATATACCTGGAAAGTCTGAGAGAAAAACACAGAATTTTACAGATTATAAGACAATTTACTTGGATTGGTATAAAATTAATATTCAGAAATCACTCATTTTCATACATACAAACAACAAGCAGTTCGAAAAGATCTAGTTACAATAGCAACAAGAAAGAAAAAATTCCTGGGATCAATCTAACAAGAAATGTGCAAAATCTAAACAAAGAAAACTTTTAACTCACTACTAAGGGAAACAAAAGGTTTGAATAAATGGAAAGGCATAACTTAACAAGGGGTTAGGATGACTCAACATCATAAAACTTAAAATTCTTTCTAAATTAATCTTCACCCCCCCCATTCTAAGGATTTTTTTTTAAAGAGACAGACTGATTCTAAAGTTTATATAGAAAAAATTTTAAATCAGAACATGTTTGATGAAGAGAAATGACAGAGAACTAGACAATAAAGCCTATCTTAAAGCTGTAATTATAACTGTATGGAGCTAGTGCCTAAATAGACAGACATATCAACAGAGCAGAATGGAGTCCAGAAATAGACCCAAATCCATGAATGAATTAATATATAATAAAGTGATATATTAAAGCACTAGGGTAAAAATGTACTATGCAATGCATGTTTGAGGACAACTGGATAGTCATCTTAAAAAAAAAAAAGATGTTGGATCCATGTCTCACACCTGAACCAAGACAGATCTTAGGTAATCAAAGAGGAAAATAGAACAAAAATGAAATCATCAAAATAATAGAATAAATCATTGGAGAAATTTAAATATAATATCCTAGAAGTTCAAAAGCTGCTAAAGAAAAGCTTGAGAAATGCAATCCCATATTTTAAAAAGTTCTTCATGGAAAAAGTTACCAGAAACTAAGTCAAAAGGCAGTGGCAACTTGAGGAAAATCATTTGGTACTTGTATGTACAAAGGGCTAATTTGCCTAATATAAAAGAGCACCTAAAATAACTAAAGAAAAAAACAACCCAATGGAAAAATGGACAAATCATATAACCAGACAATTCACAGAAAATGTCATATCAATGGCTCAAACATATGGAAAAAATGTTAACTTCACTCACAATAGAATGCAAGTTAATGTCCCCCTGAGAGATCATTTTTGAACTATCTGATTAGCAAAGAAAATACATTTGATAGTGTAATGTGTGGCTGAGCCTACCGGGAACCAGGCACTCTTAATTTCCATGAATGGGTAAACTGCCCTCCACGAAGGGTGATTTTGGCAGTAACTTTAAGAGTTACAAATTCATATACCTTTTGACTCAGCAATTATGTTTCTAGGAATTTGTCCTACAGATAGACTCAGATGAGTATGAACTGACATTTATACAAAGTTATTTATTATTTCAAATGCATATGAACTGACATTTGTACAAAGTTATTTATTAAGACCTTCTCTGTAATTTCAAAAATATCTTTGTGTCCATTCAAGAATTCTCTGCAGCTGTAAAAAAGAATGAGGCCACTCTTTGTGTACTGATATGCAAGGTTGTCCTAGACATATTCTTGCACGTTAACAAGTAAGTTGCAGAAGAGCGTATTGCCTAAACTACTTATGTAAAAAGAGGGGAAATGTGCGTACATATTTTCTTGTAGGTTGTAAAATATCTCTGGAAGGATACATAACAAACTGATCAGTAATGGCTAGGGCATGTGGTTGGAGGGAAACCTTTTTTCTGTTTGACCTTCTTCAGTTTTGAATCATGTGAAAATCATATCTATTTTTTAAATAACAAACTAAGAATATAAGAGGATTTCTGTAAAAGTCATAATCTTAATATCACATTTGTAAACTGTGTGTGAACAAAATTACTTCTTTGCTTTTTCCTCTGAAATGGCCAAACTCTTTTGACTACTTGATAGACCACCAGTTGACAACTTTTTGAGCGATACCGTCCTAGAACTTTAAACATTCAGATCCCAAAGTGTCTACCACAGTTGGACCCAATAGCTGTATCTATAACCCCTTAGAACTAAGTATTAAATTCTTATACCAGGGAGTAAATAGGATCTTTTTTTTAATGGGATCTTATTAGAGAAATTTAGTTCTTAATTCAATAAATATTTGTTGAAGACCTGTTAAGTAACATAATGTGTTATGCAGAGATAAAAGTATTATGGTTCCTGTTCTCAAGAAGCTCACAACCATGCTAAAATACTAAACTATATCCAACTATACAAAATATGTTCTAAAGACTCCAGCAACACAGTGCCAATTGGTTAAAATAGGCTTTATTATAACATCCTGAGTCTAAGTTGACATCTGAACAGATACACGTAAAATTGTTACTAGCAATTACCTCTGTTGAGTGGGATTGGTAAGGAGATCAGGGAAGACTTTTACTTCTTTAAATATTTCAAAAACGAAGACGGTGGGATCATGAGTGATTTTATTTATTTTTAGGGTTTTTGTTTTTCAAATAAAAACACAGGAACAAATCAAAAGTTTTAAACAAACACACAGTTATTTCTTTACATAATTAAAACAAATTCTCATCTACCACCTTCCCGCCTCACTTCACTGAAGAGTTAGTACCCAAACCTGGTAGTTTGTGTTTTCCTTGACCCCTATTAAGAAGAAATCTCTTTTTTCTTAAGAAGAATGTACAATATATCAAAGAATGAGACCATCACCCCAAATCTGGAACCTAGAAGGTGAATTTACTGCTTACTTAAGTAAGGGAAACCTATGTTGATCAGACAAAATCTCATTAAGCAAAGCAAACAAAGGATTTATGGGAAGGATTTGTCTTGGGAAATATTGTTACTGAGGCAGGAGCAGTTGAAAATCTGCCATAGAAGCTCGTTACCTGTCACTGAGACATGTTTACTGAAGCAAGTTGTCACTGATCACTTAAACAGGTTTAAAACCAGCATTGGTGTTTGTTACCATGGCTATAAAAATGTCAGTCTTTTGCTAGGTTTGTGGGCGTTTTTTTTATTCTTAAAATATAAGGTATGTCTCTTTTTGCCTATCCTTGATTAAAAAACTAGAGGTGTCTTGCACTGAGAAGAAGCAATTTCCTTGGACTTATAATTTGTTATTAAAAGGCCTTAATATAGGGGCCGCCTGGTGGCGCAGCGGTTAAGTTCGTGCCTGGCAGCCCGGGGTTCGCGAGTTCGGATCCCGGGCGCCCGCCGACGCACTGCCTGGTCAGCCATGCCGTGGCAGCGTCCCATATAAAGTGGAGGAAGATGGGCACGGATGTTAGCCGAGGGCCAGTCTTCCTCAGCAAAAAGGGGAGGATTGGCAACGGATGTTAGCTCAGGGCTGGTCTTCCACACACACAAAAAGGCCTTAATATAGTGTATTAGTTTTCTATTGCTGCTGTAACAGATTACTGCAAGTTTAAGGGCTTAACACAAATTTATTATCTTATGGTTCTGTAGGCTAGAAGTCTGACACAGGTCTTACTAGGCTAAAATCAAGGTGTTGGAAGGACTGCATTCCTCCTGGAGGCTCTGGGGAAGACTGTTTCCTTTCTTTTTCCAGCTTCTAGAGGTTGCCCACATTCCTTGACTCACAGACCCTTCGTCCTTCTTCAAAGCCAGCAATGCAGCATTCCTCTGACCCTGCTTCTGTTGTCAGATCTCTTTCTCCGGTCCTCCCTTCTGCCTCCCACTTTTACTTATAATGACCTTTATGATTATGCTGGGTCCAGCGGGATAATCCAGGATACTCTTCCCACCTGGAGGTCCTTAACTTAATCCTGGCTGCAAAATCCCTTTTGCCATGTAAGGTAATGTATTCACATGTTCCAGGGATTAGGACATGAACATCTTTAGGGGGCTCTTATTCTGCCTACCACACATGGAAATGGAATTGATAAATATATCAGTTAGGATTGCACTTGACTTCTTAAAGAAGTAAAAGACCTCTTCGTCTCATGCACCGGGAAGTCTGGGGATGGGAAGCCCAGCACTGGTGTGGTAGATCAACAATACCCTCAAGGACACTGACTCCTTCTGTCTTGCTCTCTACCATACTTAGCAATGACTGCTAAGCCTCAGGCATCACATGTGTCTGAGCTAGAAGAATGCCATGGAAGCGGCAGTACCAGAAAATTCCAGTTTACATTTCATTAACCAGAATTGAGTCATGGGGCAACCCCTAACTGCAAGAAAATCTGACAAGGTAAGTTTTTGGCTTTCCTGTGTCTCTAAAAAGGAGGGAAAATTGAAATAAGGGTTGGAACAAGTGATAGATGTGCTAACATAGATGACTGCAACAACTAGGTGAGCTTAACAAAGAACTTCAATAATCTGGTTATGGAAGAGCAGGTACCAAGTGTGGGAATTTTAGTGGACTACTTGCTACATGTATTACTCAATATCTATTGGCCCTAGGTTCAATATTGATCAAAAGGCTCAGTATAAAAAGGTTACAGTATGTTCCCCACACCAGTTTACTTAGCTTTAAAAGATAGACAGTAGACAATGCACATAGCCAAATAGCAGAGACCTTCTGACATCTGGCAACAGGTTAGGTTCACCTTCCACTCTCCTCCACTCCTCAGGGCTCAGTCGCAAGCGATGAGGTTGAACCCAGTGCAAACAACTTCACCTTAGGGCAGCCACCCTTTCTGTTCCCTACCTGTGTGTATCCCAGGCTTGTTGCACAGTCTCTCTAGGAATAAGTGCCAAGTCACGTGCCTCCCAGTGCAGCTGCAACTCATCAGCCAGAGATTTCACAATGAATGCTTCTGTAAACCAGGTGCAATCTGACCTGCTAACATTCCACATTTATCTTACTTCGCTACATTCTAGATAGCAGAGTGGCAAGAAGGCAAATCTAAGGTCATATCCCCAGGGCCCCTGGGGTAAAAGTTCAGATCAGCTGAAAACCCTTTTCTCGGAGGTACCAGGGACCTAATAAGTATTATCTTTTTCTTCCTTTGAATTCAGAATCAACTGAGAGATACAGAAGTTAGACAAATGGAGGTCAAAATATCACCTTAATAAAGCTGACTGGAAGACATGGCCAAGTAGGCATGCTCGCACTTTTCCCAGACTTATCCACTAGTCACTGGCGCAACTGGACAACACGAACTTCCCAATAGATTACAGGCCCATGGAGGAGAGCAGACTCACTCTCTGCAAGACATGAGTGTAGAAAGGGTGGGGGAGGGGCTGAGCTGTTTATTCTCCTCACCTCACATGTCCGATTAGTCACTCCTATTCCCCTGGGGAGGAGTAAATGATGGATGGGGATAGGCTCAGTGATTCTCAGCCCTCCTGGCAGTTTGAGGTCACCAGGGAACAAATGTGCAGCCAGGGTAGAGAACCACTGGTCTAGCCGAAGTGATTGTGCATGGAAATAGAGGTGGTGGAGATAACTGTCCTTCCCTATAACTAGGAAAGTTAATTGTGTGTGTGCGCGTGCCTGTGCGTTTGTGTGCGTGCCTGTGCATTTGTGTGGTGTTCTTTTTTAATTAAACTTTTTGAGATAATTATAGATTCACATGCAGTTGTAAGAAACAATACAGAGAGATCCTATGTAGCCTTTATCTAGTTTTCCACAGTGGTAACATGTTGCAAAACTATAGTACAATATCACAACCGGGGTATTGACATTGATACAGTCAAGATACAGAACATTTCCATCCCCACGAGGATCCTTCATGTTGCCCTTTTATAGCCACACCCATTTCTCTCCCTTCCTGACCCTTTCTAGGAAGGTTCATTTAAACTATGCTCTGCAATTTTCAAAAATGGCATACTTCCTGTGATGTATTTTACTTCTTTTTGATACGAAGCAAATAAAGACACCTGTTTTCAATTTCTTTTATCAGTAAGACTATCTTTATCGCCTGAAACCTATTGCCTCTAGGCTTGTGTTAACACTCTTATTGTTTGAGTTACCCAGAATCATTAAATAGTTCTTTGGGGAGGAGGGTGAGTAGAAAACTAAGTTTGTTCATAAAATATTCTTCACACATTCTTCACTTAGTTTGTAAATTCCATGATCAGTATAGTTTCATTTCTCCTTTGCTCTGGAACAGTTTTATTTTTAAGATGGCTGTGGCAATTAACTGTCTCCCTCCTGCTTAAGTTTTCAATAAACCAAATAATTAGTGTTCTGACTGTATCAGAAACTAAAACACAATTGGGACTTAGTTCTTTGATGATCCTTCATGACATACCTCAATGTCTCAGGACACGTCTGTCACTTGGTTTACGTCATTGAATTTCTCGCATCCTGTCAGAAGATTCTCGGACAGTTCTTGCCTCACATGTCTTACCACCTTGTCCCCCCAGTTCTCCTGGTTTTCAAGTCTCCTTCTGGCCTCACTTTCTTCCCTAGTTCATAGGCCCCACCATCCATCATTAATTATTACCAGCATTCTCAACTCTCTCACATTCTTACTCTTCTGTTTCACACATGCTATAACCCCCCAAACAACAGCCTACCTTCTCCATTCCTACTAGGAGGCAACTTGGTAAAGAATATACAACATTAGGTTTTACATCTGATAAATATACATTTAGATCTTAATCCTGCTATTTTATCTGCAGTGGACATTTACTAGTTTTTGCTCACCAACATCCAGCCCCTTTTCTTTGGCAACAGCATCCCAATTCTCTGGTGAATTACCACTCCAACACTGTATTTCAGTCCTGGAGGCAGCTCCCCTAACTAAGCATATGACTCTTGCTAGGGCAAACAGTTTCTCTCTCTCTGGAATTGGACTCTGGAGTGGAGTGAGCCAAAGACATTAAGTGATTTACATAGGCAGCTATGTCCTAAAGAATCAGTCTATTTGTTTCTACTAGCGAGACCTGTGAAAATGCTTTGGTTTCATCCTCTACATATTGGTTCATTAACATCCCCTTTGTTTTGTCAGCTTGCACATACCTTTTCAATGAAATTCCTTTTATCTTATATTAGCCAGAGTAATTTTCTCTTGTTTGCAACCACAAAACCCTAAATAACTAGCTGTGGAAGCTTATATTAGTGACTTGAATTCTGTATAATCAAGAAAATTATGTTTACATATATGGATGTCATGAGGATTAAGTGTGAAAACAAACTTAAGGGAGCTGGCATGCAATAGCCACAATAAATCCATGACCTCTAAACTCAGGTGAACCTCCAACAGAGGTTAGCTGTTCTGGGCCCTCTGCTTCTCCAAAATTCCCTCAGCAGATTTCTACAAACATTTACAATTTTCTTCAGACTGCGCATTCAACCTCCCCCTCAATCTCAACAGCCTGTCTCAAGTGTAACAGGAGAATGTCAAGGAGGCAGAGGTACCAGGTTTGCAGCATCTTGGAAGGGTTTTTTGATCTTGTGATTCATGCCTGCGCCATGGTGACTCAAACTCAGCTTGTAAGAATAAACTTTTGAGAAAACATATAATCAAAGCCATCCCAAATTTACGACATTGATCAGTCTCTTTACAATTATCTATATCCTCTAATAAGTGTTTGTAATACTTGGAGTGATTCAGTGGTTCCTTTTGCACATGAGTACCACTCTGTGATATGCATGTTAGATAGGGTAGATTGATGGAGTGAGGTTGTAATCTGCTCTGCTGCTAAAATTCTTCCTCCTAATTTGATGATGTTGGGCTTAAAGTTCTTATCTTTAAGTAGCTCATCTTCTTACTGTGGACTTCTGGAATGCTGTGAAAGTCAATACAATTCAGTCTTTGAATAGCTGTCAGGATCAGAGTGATCCTGGTTGGTTCTGGTACCAGAGATACTATTTGAAATTTTTTGTGCCTTCTTCCAAGTCAATCATCAGAACGTCAAGATTACATACGGCTACAAATAATTTATGTAGTAAAGGATGGGAATTATGTTTTAATTACCAAAGAGTCTATAAAGCATTCTTAACATAACAAAAATACAAACATATTGGATAAAACAACCCCAGCCATAAATCTGTGCAATCCCGATAATAAATATGAGATGAAGGAACATTGGCTAACTTGAAAAGGTAGTTTCAGGGTATCTAGAACTAAGCCTTGTACCTTTCTCATTGATTTCTGGATAAAGAGGCTCCCTTTGTATATTTTTTAATCTCCCTCCATCCCTCTCTCCCATCTTTCTCTCCTTTCCTTTCTCCCTCCCTCCTCTTCCTTCTTCTCTCCCTTTTTAAAGCTCCATAAACAAACTAGGACTAGCATTAAGTTTGTTAGACATGGCATTTTCTCGGTACATACATTTCAAATTTTCTTTCTATTTAAAATTTTGTTTTATTTTGCAATTTTCCCTACACTACTGAAATTTTTCAATGTTTAGATATTTTTCCTTGGATGAAACGTGAGTTTCTTCTTGTGATCCCTGATCAGTTTTAAACCTTAGAACAAACGTAGCACTGCTGCCTGGTTCTGGGCAGTCTCATTGACTAGACGGGCTTGAAGTTCAGAGATGGTTTCACTAGTCTTAGAATGGAGGCTCTGGAGGGTCAAACATGTGGAGAAGTTCTGAGTTCTCAGTCTCAATGTCAGTGATTTCACTGGCAAAAATAAGATTCATGGCTTGAATAAGAAGAAACGCTTGTCGACCTGACATCTGGTTTTGCTCTTGAGAATGGGCACATACCAACATGGAAATGTTAAAAGTTAAAATGATCTTTTATGTGCATGAACAGGTAGTCTGGTAGCCAGTGATCAGGCATTAAAATTTTACTGAGCACGATGACCTTTTGCTCACAGTACATGTATGTGGTAGAAATGTGGGAATAGCAGGAGTAGCTGTGGTAGTAACAGCCATAGGATGTGGACCCAGTGTCTGTGCTAACAACACACATGGGACCTGACTCTTAGAACTTGGTCTCATAACAGTGGTTTAGGAGAGGTTTAGGTTTGAAACTCCGAGCATGCCAGGGCGAAGTTGGTCTTAGTTGAGCAATTTTGTCTAGGAGGACAGAATGTGACTGTCTGGGAGTTCTGGAAGTCTTTGGACAACTACCAGGAAGTTGCTGGCAAGGAGGTGCTGGCAAGTAGGAGTTGATCATATGGCTGGGTACGGCTCTTACTTTTCTCAATCCCTGCATAAACTGATTATTAGAGTGAGTCTTCTGCTCTTCTTTATGTTGAATTAACTATAAAGTCTTGGTGGACATATTGGTGGCTTCTTCTAGGAAGGGAGAGAAACTCTTTGCTGGGTCCACATTCCGTCGTGCCTTTGAACTGTGTTGTACCAAATAGATAACACTCCTTTTGGACGTAAGATTCCCTTTAGAATACTTTTTTTGTTTATTTCCCCTCCCCATCAGAAGTTCTTAGAAGTAATTGATCTCAAATTGAGCCAACACATCTATCAGTTGAGAAGCCTGGGGGGCTTTCACACTCCTAAGCAAGGAGTTGCTTATAATGGTGTGGAATTCAAGAAAGAGAACTAATGTGGGGATTTAGATTTGGCAGTTAGCAGCATACGGATGGTAGCTAAAGCCACTAGTATAGAAGAAGTTATAAAGGGAGAGTGTTTAGGATAGTAAGAAAAGAGAAGTGAGGGTTGAATTGTGGAGGATGCCAATATTTATAGAGAGGTAAAGGAAGAGGATCAGCAATGGAGGCTGAGAAATGGTCATGAAAGGATTAGGACAAAAGCCAGGGAAGAATGGTGCCAGAGCAGCCAAGAGAAAAGAGATTCATGGAAAACAAATGCTACAGAGATTAAGTGAGGATTGAAAAATGTATTGGAATTTTCAACCAAGAAGTCCTTGCAATGTCCCAGTGTCCTGGGGATCACAGTTCCTTTGGAGAGGTTGAGATGCAGGTCAAATTGCTGTGGATCAAAGAAATGGGAAGTGAGGAAGTAGACTTGTGGACTTCTCTTTCAGGAGCTCAGCCTTGGAGATAGAGTGGTAACTAGAGCAGAACCTATAGTCTAGGAAGGGTTTGTTTTTTCTGTTTTCCCCAAGAAGGTATAGATGGAGGTGGGAGAAGATAATAAAGGATACAAGGGAAGTGTAGTAGCCAGACTCCAAGATGGCCTCCAATGATCCCTGCTTTCTGGTATTCACACCGTTGTGTCATCCCCTCCCATGTTGTACCAGGGATGGTCTGTGTGACTGGTTGAATATGGCAGAAGTGATGCTATGTCTGAGGTTATAAGAGACACTGTAGCTTCCATCTTGGTGACAATCGCTTGCTCTCTGTCTCTCATCATTCACTCTGGGGGAAGCCAGCTGCCATTTCATAAGCAACCCTCTGGAGAGACATACATTGTGAGGAACTGACGCTTTTTGCTGACAACCGTGTGAGTGAAGTTGGAAGTGGATTGTCCAGCTCAGTTAAGCCTTCAGATGACTGCAGCCCTGGCTGACATTTTGGCTGTAACTGCATGAGATATTGTGAGCCAGAACCACTCAGCTAAGCTGCTCCCAGATTCCTCACCATCTGAAAGGGTGTGAGATAATAAATGTTTATTGTTTCAAGCTGCTAAGTCTCAAGTAATTTGTTATGCAGTGTAGAGGAGGAAAAAGTTTTCCTTGACCCTCTTAAGGTCCCTGGCTGGGTCTGAAAATTAAACCAACAGAGACAGATTAGCAAGAGAAAAGCATACAAATTTATTTAATATAAGTTTTATGTGACACAGGAACCTTCATAAGGAAATGAAGACCCGGAGAAACATTTAAACCTGAATATTTTTATGCTAGATTTGATGAAGAGTGGACAGTTGTGGAGGAATATGATGGGTCAAGGAGTACGAGGTAATCTGGGGGACGATTAGGCTGTTTGTTAGGATTCTTCTTGGTGTTTCTTTATCTTTGGAGATAGGGGTGCTCCTTTCCTCCCAGTATAGGGAGGGCACTTCTCACATGAAGGTTTTACGATCTGTTTCAAGGGAGAAGGGCAGGGGGAAGGTCAGAGTGAACTTCTTGATTCTGCTGTTTTTCTCACACTCCTCCAGTTTGAGATATTAAAAATGCCAAGGTGCCATATTTTGGGATAGCAAGTTCTGAACCCCATCGCAGAGATAGATAAATAATACAGGAGGGATTGGCTTTGGGCAGGAGGATGGACTCTGCGTACTCTGAGAAGCTATCAAGTCTGGTCCTTTTTACCAATTCTTGTCCTTTAAGCTTACCCTTTATTGCTTAGGCTTGGTATCTTAAAATGTTTCAAATTCTAACTTACAACTAGACAAACTATTTTTATTGCTTGTCAAAAAATATTTAAAACATGAGAAACTCCTACTTTTTCTAACAGTCCACTCAAAAGTTGGCTATAATACTTCTTTTCTTAGTTGATATCCATTTAATCATTCATTTGATACATATTGATTGTGTGACATTATTATAACCTTTAGAGAAAGTAATGTTGCTTTTAAAGTGATTAGTAGAGTGATAGATGAGCTATTTGCTAGTATATCCAAATTATCCAGGAATAAGGCTTTACTGAAGAAAGCGCTATGGGTGTTAGGCTAAAAGCATGAACTAATACTCAAATAGTATACTTGAGAAGTTAATAATCCAGGTGGGAAAAAGTGATACATAGAAAAAACCCATGCATGCATGAAGAACAACCTGAGAATGTATCAAATCAAAATTGTGTTCAAAGCAAAAATCATGTTTGCATGACGAGCAATTGAGTCTCGGTTAAAAGACAAATGAATACCCTTGATCACAGAACAATGAGAAATTCTTCCAGCCAGTGGGCGTAACCACCAAATGGGATCATATGAAAGTATGAAGGGAAAACTAATTTTCAGGTGGAACTGAAGCTGATTCTTGAAGTTCTGTTTCAGGTTGTCCAAGAGAATTATGCTCCCCTTTTAACCATTTGTGATAAGTATAAGATTCACGCATAAAAAATTATTCTGCTGGTGGAGGTGACTTATTGCAATAATAAACTTGTAAAATTTTCAATCATTTCCATTATATATCTCAGACCTTTACTCCTGTACTTGTTTTAGGAAGGGCTTGTGTGCAAACCGTTGGGCAAAGTTTAAAATGCCAAATATGCTTGAAAGAAATTAAAGAGTTTTTTCCCCTTAATGAAAGAGTTTTTAACCACTTTCTATTCTCCCTGGTATTTTGGGTTTCACTAGGTTGGAGCAGGCTGGACCACAATGAGAGCCTGGAGCTTGACCAGGTCATGGGCTGACTTGACAGGCCCTGCTGTCACTACAGAGAAAGGTCTAACCCGTGGGCAAGGCATAGTTTTCATTCATAATCTGTAGGAAAAATGGCAGGACTTGGAAATGGAAGACCTTAATTCGCGTTCTGGATTACAATTTAGTAACTGTGTGATACTGAGCAAGAGAGTTTACACCTGATTCTCAACATCTCCGCCACAAAATAGAGCTAAAAAACCCTGATGTTACTATATTCTGGGTTTTTTTGGGGGGGGGGGTGAGGAAGATTGGCCCTAAGCTAACATCTGCACCAATCTTCTTCTATTTTGTATGTGGGACGCTGCCACAGCATGGTCTGATGAATGGTGTATAGGTTCACGCCTGGGATCAAACCTGCAAACCCGGGGCCTCTGAAGGAGAGCACGCAAACTTAACCACTACCCCACCAGACCAGCCCCTCTGTTTTTTTTCTTAAAGGTCAAATGAGGCTCGTATCAAATATATGTGAAACCATTTTTTTAACTTTAAAGTACTATAAACATATTATTATTTTTATTGTTGATACTATTATTCCTCCTTATCTTGAATCTTTATGTTCTGGCAAAAGCTCAAATAGGCTTTAAGTCTTGAGTACAACTTAAGAAAGGCTAACAGCTAATGCTGAAAAAAACAACTGTCTTTTAAAAAAATCATGAACCCATTTGAAATTAATTTTTGAATCAGAAAATAATGCCCAAAACAAATCTACTTTACTGGAAAACATTAATATTTATCTCCTTGCGATTGCAAGGACTTTGTATCTAGCACCCCACCACAGGACCTATTTTTCCAGCACCCCAGCCTAACAGCATTTGCTATTGAAATGGTTGCCACAAAAACAAAATCACAGAGATTGAATTTATGGATTATGTAAAAGGCAAGTCTCTTAGAATATCAAAAAAAATTTTTTTTGACTATAAATATAACACATTCATTATAGAAATTTTGGAAACTCCATATAAGTATAAAGAAGAGAATTATAACTCATAATCACATTATTCATAGATAGTGGCTGTTAACATTTTTTCATAGTTTTTCCAATTTCTTTCTCTCTCTTTTCTGCTTTTTTTGCACATATTTTAAATTATAAGCAGTACCATAGCATTACATAATCTTTCAAAACATAATTTTTATTAACTTATTCTAAAAGTGGTTTTTTGCATATAAAAACTAGAATTTTTTTAAATCTAAAAATCGTGTTAAAAAATCTGAATTTGTTTCAAAGGTAAATATCTTTCTTCCAAGTATTTTCCTAAGGACCCACCTTCAAAACCTTGTATCACTCTGGAAAATTGTCTGAATTGACTTGATTCTGAATCAAATCTGAATTCTATCACTGAATCCTATTCATTCTTTCCTTTCTATGGCCCTGGCCTAAGACCCTTTTTCCTCAACTCTAGATTATTGAAGTAGTTTTCTGACTGGTCTCCTTTCTAGTCTCTTTTCTCTATAATCTATTTTACAACGTCTTTAATGCATCATTACCCTGCTCAAAAATATTAACTGGCTCTGCATTCTATAGCGGAGGCCTATATCTGCAAATTTATTTTATTACAACTCCACTGTGTTCTGAACATGGTTTTTTAATTAGTTGGATCCTTTATTTTTTATTTTTTTGTGTGAAGAAGACCAGCCCTGAGCTAACATCCGTTGCTAATCCTCCTCTTTTTGCTGAGGAGGACTGGCCCTGGGCTAACATCATCTTCCTCTACTTTACATGGGATACCCCCACTGCATGGCTGATAAGCAGTGAGTTGGCGGGCGCCCGGGATCCAAACTGGTGAACCCCGGGCTACCCAGCGCTAACTAAACCGCTGCGCCACTGGGCCAGCCCCTAGTTGGTATCCTTTAGATGGGCCATATGCTTCACTGAGTTGTGTAATCTGCCTGGCCTCGAGGTTTCCAAGCATGGCTGAGAAGATTTTGGATTGTATAACTCCAGGGGGCACTGTGTACATAGCACCCCCTAGAGATGTACAGTGCACAACCTGTACGATCAGCACAACTCTACCCGGTGACCCTGCTGAAGCCTATGGACGTTTGAGGTTCTGCACTCTAGTCTATACCATATGAGAAAGAAAACTGATATCTTGTCTAACCCTGTCCACGGTAACACCTAATCGAGCTCATCCTGTACCATAGCCTGGAAAATGCTGACATTCATAAAAGGCTTGCACTCTAAGATAAGCCTTAAAAAACAGGAATATTCTAAAAGCTTTGAATTCCAAGATAAGCCATAAAGTTGTTTTTTTATTCAAAAGACAGAAACATGTTGTTTTTCTTTTTATCAAAATGGACCCAAAAGTTACCCAATCAGAATTGCTGACTACCATATAATAATCTGAGTTTTCTTCTGACCTTGTGATTTTTTACTCAAATGCTTCTTATTTTCTTGATTAGGTGAGCCAGTTCCGTACTAGCTTGTCTCCTTTGCAAATGCAAGTTGAAACTGTAGTCAGTTCTTGAATTTGTCTCTGAGTTTTGAAGAATAAAGTTTAAATTTCCTTAAATCCTAATTCCAGGCCCTTTACAGTGTGGATCCCATATCCCCCAAGTTTTCTCCTTTGCATAAATATTACACTTGAGACAAACTGACTTACTTCCCTCTTGACATAAACTCCACAATTCTTTGTTGCATTTCTCCCTTCTCTGAATCTACTGCTCTCCTTTTCCTCTCCTCTTAACCTACATCACTTCCATTCTTCAAGGCCCATTTCAATCCCATCTCTTTCACAAAGCATTCTTTAGGCACGAAGCATTCTTTAGACAGCCATGTGGTAGTGATCCTTTTTTCTTTGAATTCTTTCTGTCCTTATTGTCTACCTTATCATTTATTTGACACTACGTAAATCCTACATATATATTTTTCTTATTTATTTTTATCTTGTTATAAAAGTAAAACTTGTTCAATCTAAATGTAGAAAATATAGAGGAGAAAAATGAAATGTTCACATACTTGTAATAAAACAATAACTACAAAAGAAAAAAAACTAGTTGAATATTTGTATAATCTTGGGATGGGGAAGGACCATCTATCTAGTCAGATGCCAAAAATATAAACCTAAATTTAGAAACAATAATTTGACTTTGTAAAAGTGTTACAATTCTGTATATTTGTTTCATGGAGTAAAATATGAAGTATCTTTTTTGTTAGTTGAGTGCCATGAAGTTCTGCTGATTTCAGAAGAGGCTGATTTCCTTGAACATAGGAAAAAAAGGCCAGCATTCCTTGATTAATAGCACATATCTCTATAAAGCACTTTTTGCTGTTGTAAAGATAGAGTTAAAATGTGTAGACACTTACAATAGAAACTGTCAGTATTACCAGAGCCTTTGGTTCTAGACAGAATTTGAACAGTGCCAACAAGAAAAGAATGGAAAATTTATGAATGCTGGGAATGAAACTACTGAACAGTAGATGGAAGTTAATCACTATTCTTTTAGTCTTAGGGCTAAAAAAAGCTGTTGGACTGGTCATTAATATTTTTGACATCTGAAGAAATCTACCTTGTTTTCAGAAAGCAAAAAAGAGAAGTTTTTTCCCTAGGGAAAATATAGTAAAATCTCTGAGTAATGCAAACACACAAGCACCACCTTGAGTTGCCACTCTATGTTCCAGTCTGTGGAGTGGGTAAGGTCCAAGTACTGCATGGGACGGTCCCTGCCTCCATAAGCCCTATACACACCCATCTATCCCTCACTCTGGATGCCTTTTGGAGTTTTATCCTTTATTATAAACAACTGATATTTCCTCAAACTTATGTAAAGTGTAAATCAAAGCTTCTTTAATAAACTGTGTTATATTTACTGATCTGTAATTTGTAATCTAAGTAGAAAATGGTGACCTTACTATGCAAATACAAGAAAGCTTTGAGAAAGTCCCTTAGCTCTCCCTTACAGATCAAGGATGTTGGCATTTAGGGATGGTGTCTTGGTTGGTGTGAGAGAGACGGTGAATGGTACAGTGTGACAGGGATTTGTGTTGGGCTAGTTCTTTGAGAAAAAGTCATTTGTCCACATCGAAGGAGGTATGTGGGAGATTTTATTATAATTATGAAGGTGTTATTGCCAACCCAAGCCCTGCTTGTTAATGTAAGAGACCGTGAAGTCTTGAGAATTTTCCATATGGCCCCTGTGTATCTACTTTGCCTGAAGTCGTTGCTCCCGTTCCATCCTGCACACGATTTTAGCCCCTAACTGTTCCTCCTGTCCATTTTGATAAAGCCAAATTGCCCAAACAATGGCGGCTAATCTGCAACAATTCTCTCCTCTTCCAAGAAGCTTTTCTGACCAACTATTCCCAAAACTAGCTGAATTTCGGCTGACAGTCCCCTCCCCTACCCGAGCTAAAATTCTATAAAATTCTTGCCCCTTCCTTCCCCAACGTAGACCATTCCTTAGCTCCTTCAGGAGACTTCTCAGGCTGGACATTTTTAAAATAAAGTCTTATGCTAATGGTGCTCTGGCTGATTTCTTTCCACGTTAATTTCCCCAAAGCCACACAGCTAGAATGTAGTAGAGCTGGAGTGCAGACGCTGATCATTTAACTGCTGTACCATACTGGTAATTTTCAATTTTAAAGGTTACTGATTGAGTTGCTTGTTTGCAAATTGAAATGCCCTTTCTCATAGAAGTGATTTCATGGTCTGAAGACAGCCCTTTAGGCTCTTATAACCCCCCTGGGCTGCCATAAGTGGAGGAAGAAAGCAATAAATAAAAGACTGTAATTGAGTGAATGAAAGAAGTAGATTTTGGTAGAGTGACCATAAAATTTATTGTCTAACTGGAATACTTTGGAGAGTGAAAGAGGTGCTATTGATAGTTACACTGGGACAATAGGCATAAACTGGGACTATCCTGGACACACCGTGACATACCTTCACTCTACGTTTAGGGCACAACTGAATGACTTTGAGCTGGTCACCTGAACCTGCTTGAGTCTCAGTTTCTTTATTGTAAAATGGGAGTGTTGACACCTAGCTCATGGGGCGGTTGTGAAAACGAAATAACAGTCTATAGTGCACACTTGAATTTGTAAAGTATCATAGAAATATAACTTTTTAATAATAATTTTTACTAATCTACTGACCAGGTCTTTGGTACATCAGAACACTATCACACTGTATATACATATATGTATTTTTTTAATTGAGATATAATTGACATGTAACATTATATTAGTTTTATATATATGACATAATGATTCGATATTTGTATGTACTGCAAAATGATCACCACAATAAGTCTAGTTAACATCCTCATACTTATATTAATTGTTGATTTGTGTTGCTCTCCTCTTTGACACTCTCCCTGCCTAGACAGTCTCTTCTTAACTGCAGTAAGAGGCAGAGAAAGCAAACCAAGCAGTGAGAGGCCATAGGCATTCCATTCCCTCTCCAGGGCACACAAATTACCTACAGAATAAATTCTGTTTCCTTCCAGAAAAAAAATACTTTGTTTTCATTGAAGTATAAAAGAATCAATGGTGATGAGTGAAACATCAAATTTATAAACAAACCACAAACCCCAATCATCAAGCCAGTTGATTCACGAGAAATGTTCATGGATATTCAGTACCCACGAAGGCCCTGAGCCCAAGTCTCAGTGTACTTTTTATTTATAATCTAAAATCTGTGCTCAGGTTATCTTATCCTTTGCCTCCTGTTCAAACATCTCCCCCAGATCTTCCTCCAAGGTGGCACTAATTAGACCAATGTGCTTTTCAGCTCTTGTTGACTCTGCACTTCACTTCTCATTATAATATGATCTTGAGGAGGAAGCCTATTTCTCCAGTAACCTGTCCACGTCTGGGGAGTCCTGTTTTGTGGAGCCCTTCACCCACCCCCTTGGCCAGCTTGCTCGGTAAGTAAGATCTGGAAGTCTCAAGTCTGAAATATATTTTGGCTTCACTCTCTTATCTCATATCTGAGAGCCAGCTGTTGGACTTCCTTCTTCTTTATTGCTGACCAGGCAGTTTTCCCACAGAACTGAAAATCCTCCAAATACCCATGTCTATATGACCTTGTTCTCTATTTTAACCAAATACAATTATTTACAATTCTATGTAAATTCTATGTGTTTCCTACATACCATTATGATTCATTTATTCATACATTCGACAAATATTTATTGAGCACCTAGTATATAACAGGCATTGGTCTACTAGGTCTAGGGATAAAACAGTGAACAAAACTAAGTTTTTGCTCTCAGAGAGTTTATATTTAATTGGAGAACACAAAAAAGTATAAATAAATAGATAATATATCAAATGGTAATCAGTGCTATGGAGAAAAGATAAGATAAAGCAAGGGGTATACACAGTCTTGGGTGTGGGGGCAGAAATACAAAATAGTATATAGGGTGGTCATGGAAAGCCTCACCATGAAGGTGATATCTGAAAAGAGACCTGATGGAAGTGGGGGAGGAAGCCATATGGTTATGTGATGAAAGAGTGTTCCATATAGAAGGAAGGGTAAGTACAAAGGTCCTGAGGTAGAAACCTGCTTGCATTCAGGGAACAGAGAGGAAGCTGGTGTGGCTGGAGCTAAGGGACCAAGGAGAAGAGTATAAGGAGATGAGGTCAGGGAGGTGGGCTGAGTATTGGTTGTAAAATCATGAGTGAGATAGGATGTCACTGGAGGTTTTGAGCCAAAGTGTGACAGGATCTGCCCTGCATTTTAGCAGTATAAAGAATAGATACAGGGGCTGGCCCAGTGGCGCAGTGGTTTAGTTCGCGCTTGGCAGCCGGGGTTCGCCAGTTTGGATCCCGGTCGCCCGCCGACGCACTGCCTGTCTGCCATGCTGTGGCAGCGTCCCATATAAAGTAGAGGAAGATGGGCACGGATGTTAGCCCAGGGCCAGTCTTCCTCACCAAAAAGAGAGGAAGATGAGCACCGGATGTTAGCTCAGGGCTGGTCTTCCTCACACAAAAAAAAGAATAGATACAGAGAAGTGTAGAGATTAATTAGGAAGTCATTGCAATAATCTGGGCAAGAAATGATAATGGTTTGGAAGAGAGAGGTAACAGTGAAGTGGTACAAGGTGGTCAGATTATGGATATGTTTCAAATTTAAAGCAACAAAATTTGTTAAAGGATTCATGAAGAGTTTTAGAGAAAGAGATGTCAATGATGACTCCAAGATTTTTGCCCTAAACATGTAAGAGAAAAGTTTTTCTTCACTGAGATGGGTAATATTATAGAAAGGGTAGGTTTGAAAGGAAATCAAGAATTTGTTTTTAGATGAATTGAGTTTCTGATGCCTATCTGACATCCAAGGGGAGATACTGTATAGGCAGGAGTTCAGAGGAGAGGCCCAGGCTTTCTACATAAATTGGGGAGTTACCAGTTTGTAGATGATCTTTAAAGCTGTACAAATAGTTAAGTGCACCTAAGGAGCAAGAGTAGGCAGAGAAGGGAACAGGTCCAAAGAGTGAGTTCTGTGGCACCCCAGAATTTAAAGTTTGGGGAGATGTAGAGGAATTAGCAAAGGATACTAAGAAGCAACAGCCAGGGAGATAGGAAGGTAATCAACAGTGATACGCCAAGTGAAGAAAATTGTCATAATCATACTCTAAAATAATATACTCATTTATTTTTATCACATGATATCAATTCGCTTGTTTATCTCCTACACTAGACTGTCAAGTTTTTGAGGCCTGGGAATATATCCCATCCATTACTCTGTCTCTAGGGCTATCATTAGCTCAGTGCCTGCAGCATATTAGTCTTTCTCTTGATGGGAATACATTTCTGTTTTTATTTTGAAAAAAAAAATTTTAATCAGAGAAAAATTGCAAGAATAGTACCATGAACTCTGGAACCACCTTTACCTCGATCACCAATACGCAGTAAACATTTTGCCACATTTGCTTTTTTCTCTCTCTCCCTTTGAAACAAATTGACAGATATCATGACCTGTCACACCTAAACAATTTAGCATCTATCTTCTAAGAAAAAGATATTCTCTTACAAAACAGCAGTATAATTACCAAATTCAGGAAATTTAACATTGAAGCTTGTTATTATCCATATACTGTCCATATGCAAACTTTGCCAGTTGTTCCAATAATGCCCTCTGTAACAATCCTTCCTCCTTCACACATTTCATTTAGTTCCTATGTCTCTGTAGACTCCTTTGTCTTCACAAGACTTTGTGTTCTATGACATTGACATTTGTGAAGCACACAGACCAATGGGTTTTCAAATGTTTGTCAATTTGGATTTTCTCAATGTTTCCTCATATTTAGATTTCGTTCATTTTAGGCAGGAAAACACACAAGTGACATTCTATACATATAAGAAACAGTGTTGGCTGACTTACTATTAGAGTAATTCACTAATTTCTTAAAGGAAGGTTATGTCAAGTCAGAAACTTCAATGAGTGTGAGATGTTACCCTACTTGCATAGAGATAGATAGGCAGGTAGGTAGGTAGGTAGATAGATAGGTAGATACTAGCAAAAACACCAGGTCTCTGGATGAGAGATCAGAGCTTTATTTACTCACAGCAATGACACCAGGGGGAGTAATATTGCTGCATTGCTCCTCAGGCCTATCACCCCACACAGTGAAACACAGTGAGAGCTGGGCAGTAAACCTCCGCGTCTGGGGAGATCACACTGTAGGAGACAAACTCTGAAATGTGGATCTGGGCGTTTATATAGCGAGGGATAACCATTCCTCTTTCGCCTTCTAGAAGGAGGGAGAAAAATCTTTGCCCCTAATGTAAACTAATTTTCCTTAGGAAAAGAAGGGGAAGAATCTTGGATTCTTACCCTTTGGAAGCTAAATTATCTTTGGAATCTAAATTGCCTCTAGGGGAAGACAAAGCCAATCTCTTTGAAGTTACAACCAGGGTTTGCGCCTCTTTTGATGAGTAAACACATAGGGTGATATTTCTCTCAATGCTTCCAGACGTCTCTCTAGGGAGGAGGGAAAGCAACTCCCTATCCTGGAATGTAAGGCTTTGACTCTAGGTAAGATAAGAGAAGTTTTATTGCCCTTTAAATGACAGCAAATGGCACTGCAATCAAGGCTGTAAAAAGCAAATGTTTCTGAGGGACATAAAAGCAAACATGCTCATCTTCAGAGTAGATCAATATCCATGGCTCCAGAGGCTGGGGTTTTACAGAAACAAAAATACAAAGAAAATTTATTTTCTCGCAGACTACAGTGCAAAATTTCAGAACGGGTAAAACTTGCCTTTTGTAACACGTGGACATCCTTTCTGCACTCTCTCCCTCCCATTTAGTGCATCTTATCTTTGACCTTTGGTGCGCTTGTGGGACTCTACACTATCACTTCAATCTGGGGTATGGGCCCCTTCCCCAAATACTCTATGCTTTAAGGTTACTTTTGTCCCATGTTCTCAAATGAAAAAGTCCCATACTTTTAGGGTAGCAGATCTTAGCTAGTTAGAAGGAAAGCAAACTAACTCAAAATTAGCCATCAATGAATTATGTACTTTTAATATTGCAGGAGATTTTTTTTTCAGGGGTACCGATACCTGTCACATAGAGGTAGAGGGATTGAAAGAATGAAGTGAGATAAATTTTGTGAAAGCCCACTTGTAATTTGTAAACTACTGTATAAATGAATGTCAATTTCACACGGAGGCCTGGATACGGAGGACACTGTATTTTAATTCATGGCTTGTGTTGACTTCCCCCATTTTAGTGCACAGGACTTCATTTTCCTACTCTCTGTCTCATGGTCACAAGATGGCTGCTGCATGTACAGACTCACATTTCCATACATTCCTGGCAGGAAGAAGGATGTGAAGTAAAGGGTGAAGAGAGCAAAATAAGCTTTGTCTTTTTATTCAGAAAGGGACCCTATCCCCAGAAAATACTCCCTTCATCTTATTGTGCAAAACGGTGTCACATGACCAGGCCAGATGCCAAGGAGGATGGGGAAGCATTTTTTTTAACTGGGCACACATCCACCTCAAATTAAATCAGGGCTCTAATAGGAAGAAGGATTGAGCAGGGTGGGGGTGGATACTGTTTGAGTGGGCAACTAGCAATGTTAGCCCCATTCGGCAATTTTACTTGTAGGAATTTACCTTACAGTTAGACTCACTGTCGCAGAATCTGTTGGTGCCTCCACCTAGATCCCTGGGGATCCCTGCTACCATTTTGGTGTGCCTATCCCCCCAGCAGCTTCAGATGCTGCTGGGAATGGTTCCCGTCTACAGCTCCAGTGGATTGCCCTTGGATGATTAGAGCCACCTGCACCTGAAGTGCCTGGAGTTATGTGTTGATCCCCCAACCCCCACCCGCCCACCCAGGAGTAGCCCACAGCCAATGACTATCTGTGTCAGGGTACAAATGTTCTAGTCCCTAGCCTAAGGGCAGACGGATTCTACTTGCAGTCTAGGCTTCAAAGCTCCCTGCAAGGACGGACTGAAACCAGGCTTCTGAAACCACATTCTTGCTTTACTTCTTCCCCTCCCCTGTCCTGCTTCCCTCACTTGCTTAGGTTTCTCCTGAGAGTGTTCTAATAAATCACTTGTACAAGGATCTCCACCAGAATCTCTACTTCTAGAAGACAGACCTAAGACGCTCACACATATGTGAAATGACACGAGATCATCCATTGCTTCATTATTTGTAATAGAAAAAGATTATTAACAAGCTAAATGTCCATCACTAGCATACTGGTTAAATAAAGTATGGTAATATATGTAATTGAACACTTACTTTATAGTTATTAAAAAGAATGAGGTAGCTAAACTCACAGCATTGGTTCCTCTGGGAAAGAAACTGGGGGTTGAGAGACTGGGTGGGAAGTAAACACTTCACGTACCTTTTGTTCCTTTTGAATTTGGAACCGTTTGGATGTATTGCGTATTTTAAAGAATTAACATTAAAAATTAATGTGGACTAAGCAAGTAAATTTGATACTTAAATGAAAATTTCCAAATACCTATAAAATTTATTGAATACCTATACAATAGTAGTAGCAAAAATATTATTTTTTGAGAGATTACTCTATGGCCCATGTCTCCTTTTATATCTATATTTCTCAAAGTCATCTACACTCCCTGTCATCTCAGACTCATCCCTCTGCCAGTGCAGTGCAATCTGGCTTTGTCTCTCCCCCAAAACGACTCTTACCAAGGTTGTCAGTCACCTGCTTGTCTTTAAATCTAGTGGCTACTTTTCAATCCTCATTTTCCTTGTCTTTCAGCCACATTCTGTGACATCATGCTCTCCTGGTTTTCTTTCTAGAAAAATTTTTTTTCAGGTGTACATCATTATCCTTTGGCTTCTGTATAGACTGCGTCATGTTCACCACCAATAATCTAGTTTTTAATCCATCATCATATGTATGTGCCCCTTTACCCCTTTTGCACCCCCATCCCCGCTGGTAACCACCAATCTGTTCTCCTTATCTATGTGTTTGTTTGTCTTCCACATATGAGTGAAATCATCCAGTATTTATCTTTGTCTGATTAATTTCAGTTAGCATAATACCCTCAAGATCCATCCATGTTGTCCCTAATGGCACCATTTTGTCCTTTTTATGGCTGAGTAGATTTCCATTGTGTGTGTGTGTGTGTGTGTGTGTGTGTATACTACATCTCTTTATGCATTCACCTATTGATGGGCACTTGGGTTGCTTCCAAGTCCTGGCTATTGTGAATAATGCTGAAATGAACATAGGTATGCATATATCTTTTTGGATTAGTGTTTTCGTGTTCTTTGGATAAATACCCAGAGTGGAATAGCTGGATCACATGATATTTCTACTTTTAATTTTTTGAGAAATATCCATACTGTTTTCCATAGTGGCTGCACCAGTTTACATTCCCGCAAGCAGTGCATGAGGGTTCCCTTTTCTCCGCATCCTTTCCAACACTTGTTATTTCTTGTCTTGTTAATAATAGCCATTCTGATGGTGTGAAGTGATAGCTCATTGTAGCTTTGATTTGCATTTTCCTAATAATTAGTGATGTTGAACATCTTTTCATGTGCCTGTTGACCATCTGTATATCTTCTCTGGAAAAATGTCTGTTCAGATACTCTGCTCATTTTTTTGTTTTTTTTGAGGAAGATTGGCCTTGAGCTAACATCTGTTGCCAATCTTCCTCCTTTTTTTTTTTTTTTTGGCTTTTTTCTCCCCAAAGCCCCAGTAGATAGTTGCATGTCATAGTTGTGCATCCTTCTGGTTGCTCTATGTGGGATGCCGCCTCGGCATGGCCTAATGAGCTGTGAGTAGGTCTACGCCCGGGATCTGAACCGGTGAACCCCAGGCCACTGAAGCGGAGCACACGAACTTAACCGCTATGCCATTGGCTGGCCCCACTCTGCCCATTTTTTGATTGGATTGTTCATTTTTTTGTTTTTGAGTTGTGTGAGTTCTTTATATATTTTGGATATTAACCCCTGATCAGATATATGATTTGCAAATATTTTCACCCAGTTGGTGGATTATCTTTTCGTTTTGTTGATGGTTTCCTTTGCTGTGCAGAAGTTTTTTAGTTGGATGTAGTCCTATTTGTTTATTTTTCCTTTTGTTTCCCTTGCTTGGGGAGACATGGTATTCAAAAAGGTACTGCTAAGACTGATGTCAAAAAGCATACTGCCTGTGTTTTCTTCTAGGAGTTTTATGGTTTCAGGTCTTACATTCAAGCCTCCTGGTTTTCTGTCTACATCTATACTCATTTCTTCTTAGTCTCCTTGATCAGTTTATCTCCTTCTGCCAGCCTTTAAATGTCCAAGTTTCTCAAGACTCAGACTTAGGCTGGCTTCCCTTCTTTTTTCATGCCTCTTCCTAGGCATTATTATCCACATCCATAGCTTCAATGACCATCTATGGACAAATACATCCCCAGTTTTATAAAATCTTCTAAGGGCTTCTGTTTTCAACTGCATATTTATATTTCCACTTGGATATCCCAGTGAGTGGCACCACCATTCACCCAATTTGTCCTTTTAGAAGACTGGGGGTCGTCTTTTTCCTTTAATGCTCATATCTAATCAGTCACCAAATCCACCAATTTTGTCTTTTAAATATCTCTCTAATCTGTTCATTCCCCTCCATCTATACTGTTGCCACCCACTTTTAGCTGTGTTGTAGTCCCTCACTTGAATTAGTACAAAAGCCTTTTAACTTATCTTTCTGCTTTCAATCTTGTTTTCCTCTGTTGCATTCATCACAGTGTGCCCAGAATAATCTTTTCAACATATAAATGTAATGTCACTCCCTTCAATAAAACTTTGTAATGGATTTTCAATGAATTTCAAATAGAAGCCAAACTTCCCATCGAGGACTTGAAGGCTACATGATCTGGCCTTTGCCTACTTCTCCAATCTTGTTTCAAAGCAGTCTCCCTCTGGCTCCCTCTAGGTTCCTTCCTTAATACTGGCTCTTATTCTCTCAGGGCATCTACTTTTATTGTTTCACAGTTTTTAACATTTCTCTTTGTGCTTTCTTGTGTTTGGACTTTTCTCAGTATTCAAGTCTCAGATCCAATATCACTTCCTCAAAAAGCCTTCTCCAACCATGCCAACTAAAATGCCCTCCTGCTGCTTTATATCACAAAGAAAATGTTTATTTTCTTCTTAGTACTTACCACAATATGTAAGTATACTTACTTATACATGCATATACATACATACAATTGCCTGTTGAATATGTAACTATTTATGAGTTTGTTTATTATCCTTCTCCAACACCCACCTCAACCCCAAATGTCAGCCCCATCAGGGCAGGGACCTTGTTAGTCTTATTCACCAATGTATTCCTTTTAGCTAGAACAATGTCTAGCATGTAGTAAGGAATCAGTAAACAACTGTTAAAAGACTTTCACATCACTCTTTTTATAGTTTTGCCCTCTAGTCACATTGACTTTATTTGAACTCTTAAAAAATGGTCTACAACTTTCTCCCTCAGTACATTACCATATCCTATTTGCTCTGCCCAAAAATCTCCCTGCCACCATATATTTAGTTAATAGCTACTATTTTTCAGGTCTTAGCATAAATGTTACTTCTTCAGCTTTATTATCCCTGATATGCTGTACAAGATGAGGTCACTGTTATACAATCTCCTAATATCTATATTTTTCCTTCATGGCACTTATGAAAATTTGTAATTATATTTACTTGTTTGCCTGTTTCCTCTAGACTAGGCCTAAGTAAATGATGGCCCGTAAGCCAAGTCTAGCCCATAACCTATTCTGTAAATAAAATTTTATTGGGGGGGGCCGCCCGGTGGCGCAGCGGTTTAGTCCATGCTTGGCAGCCTGGGGTTTGCAGGTTCGGATCCCGGGCGTCCCATATAAAAAGTAGAGGAAGACGGGCACGGATGTTAGCCCAGGGCCAGTCTTCCTCGGCAAAAAGAGGAGGATTGGCGACGGATGTTAGCTCAGGGCTGGTCTTCTTCGCAAAAAAAAAAAAAATACTTTAAAAAGAAAAAAAAAATTTATATTGGAACACAGCAACACCTATTCATTCATGTATTTTTTGTATGGCTCCTAAAATATTTACATTCTGGCCCCTTACAGAAAAAGTTGGCTGACATCTGTGCTAGACTGGAGTTTAATGTCTATTATGGCAAGGGTACTATCTGTTTTGCTTATGTCTTCCTAACACACTACTAAAAATTAAAGGACTCCAGTAAAACTAGTTAAATAAATGAATGGTAATCACTCTGCTAAGTACTTTCCATATATTATCTTATTTTAATCTTCACAACAACTTTGTGAGATAAGTAGTATTATCCACAGTTCACAGATGATGGAACTGAGGCTCAGAACCATTAGTGAGTTGCCCTAAGGTCACACAGCTGATAAGCAGCAAACCAGTTTGAACTTAAGTTTAAAAAATTTTTTCTTCCATAAATTTTACAAATTACTAATTAATTATAAAGAAAAATAGTAGCTTTACAGTGGAAGCACCAATTGATCAAAGTTAACATCAGCAGTAATGGGGTAAACCGATATCATTTCCTCCTGATGTACTGTAATGAGAAGGTCATAACGTCTCTTATACAGTGTTTATGCTAAAAATACACGATCTGAAACTAATCACAAGAAAATATCAGACAAACCCAAATTGAGGGATATTCTACAAAATTCAAAATGTCAAATAATTCAAAAAGCAAAATTCAAAAAATGTCAATGTCATGAAAGACACAGAAAAGCTAAGGAACTGTTCCAGATTAAAGGAGATGAGAGATATGACAACTAAATACATTGTGTGATCCAACAGAGAATCTTTTATTTTTCTGTAAAGTACATTACTGGGATGACTTGGTGAATTTATGTTAGAAATAGTGGATGATTAAATATAGCTATGGATTATGTGTAGCTCCTCCTGAAAAGAAGTGGAGCCTGTTTCCCCACTATAATAGTCAGGATTCTCCAGAGAAATAGAACCTATAGGCTAGATATTATAGATGTAGATATGGAATTGGCTCACTTGGTTATGGAAGCCAAGAAGTCCCACGGTCTGCCATCTGCAAGCTGGAGAACCCAGAAGGCCATGGTGTAATTTATTCTGAGTCTGAAGGCCTGAGAACTGGGGGACTCATGGTATAAGTCCTGGTCTGGGTCTGCACACCCATGAACCAGGAATGCCATTATCTAAGGCAGGAGAAGACAGATGTCTCCCCTCAAGCAGACAGAGCAAGTTCGCCCTTCCTTTTTGTTCTATTCAAGCCCTCAATGGATTGGATGATGCCTATCTGTATTGGTGAGGTTGATCTTCTTTACTCAGTCTACTGATTCAAATGCTAATCCCTTCTGGAGACATCCTCACAGACACACCCAGAAACAATGTTTTACCAGCTATCTGGACATCCCTTAGCCCAGTCAAGTTGTTGTATAACAAACGATGATATGCGACTTCAGAATTTTGGCCTCCGAAGGTCTTGTAATTCTGTGTTTGCTCTCTGAGAATGCTGCCCTGAGACTACCATGTAAAGAAGGTCAATCTAGCCCACTGGAGGATGAGGCTGTGAACTGAGGAGCACAAGTTGACAACCAGCAAAAGTGCCAGGTGTGTGAATGAATGAGACTATCTTGGTAATATTACTATCACCCTGTGTGTGATTCCAGGCAAGCCCAGCAGAAGAACCACCCAGCTGATTCCAGACCAAACTGTGATCCACAGATTTATGAGCAATAAATGGATGCTGTTTTAGGCTACTAATTTTGGGGGTAGTTTGTTATACAACAAAAGCTAACTGAAACAGGCATATCTGAGATCAATTGGTTGCTTGGGTAAGGGTTCACAAAATGAAATCATTAACTAGAGTCATCAGTGTAAGCTGAGTCTGGCCCTCAGCTTACAGAGGCAGAAATTTAAAATCGTTAACAAATCCAGAATTGATCAGACTGCATAAATATGACAACCAAACTCACAAGAAACTATTTATAAACTGTCTATCAGAAAAATTTAGAGTGAAAATTATATATTTTTCATGGCCCTTGCTTAGGTAACTGGGAAGCATTTATACCATCAGCAGTTTACTTAAGGAAGAATGGAACTAGAGCAACAGAAAGTATTGTTTATCCAAACTAAGAAATACTTGATCCAAACTATAATGAAGTAAAGTAAACCATCCTTAACCTACAATAGTATATAACTATGGCACAACCAGAGTATTTGTGTCTGCCATAGTCAATTTCTCTGGCTAGGTAATCAGTGCCAAAATCTTGCTCTCTTGCTGTCCTTCACTTATCTCCTCTGACCTTTGCTTTTATTGCAAAATTTCCTTGGATGGTGTAAAACTGATATTTTAGCAATATTTGGTACAATTATATTCTAGTCCTTTCTCACTGATATTATACCCCAATCACCTTAATGGGTCTTGGGTATTTCCAGGTATTCTTATTTCATAGGTGTTTCCATTTGTCTTTTGACTTTATTAGTAAGTCCTTGACTTATGCCATGCATGATTTTTTTAGTAGTCAAATTTATCATTTAAAAAGATCTCTTCTGGGTTTTGTATCATACTTAGAAGGCCAAGGTCCTCAGAGATATGCCTCTGGCTATTGGAAATAGACTTTTGAAGAAAAACTTTCATCCCAGGATCAACACTGCTGGAGGAGGCTAGTTGAACTGGTAATAAAACACATGACATCAACATAAATAGGAAGAACCCATGTCAATTATATCTCAATAAAGCTGGAAAATAAATAAATAAATAAATAGGAAGAACTCCTGAAGACAATAAGAGGCAAGAACTTGAAACTGAAGAAAAACAATCTTCCTCATTCCTGATCTGTGAAACAATTTCCTGGCTCATAATAGAGGATTGTCTCACCAGTTTTTGTTTTGTTTTATTTGGCAGAGTCAGGGAGTCATTACTCTGTGTTGTGTAATAAGGTTCTGGATACATACCTGGTATATTTACAAGACAGATTATTGTCCTCAGAAAGGTTTATTTTTATACATAAAGCAAAAACAACATAGGAATCTTCTTATTTTATTTATCTGCCACTTATTTTAATTTATTATTATTTATTTGTGTTTAGACAGGAAAGAAGACCTTTTGTGAATAGTGAATGATTTATATTTCAGAGAGAATTGAGAGCAACTATGCATTCTGGTGAACAACCTCGAATTTTCACCCTGTTGTTACACACATAAATCAAGTTAAGTTTATATTCCCTGGCAATGACCCAAATCTATTATCTTTAGCCTCGTGATCTGTTGTCTCTTGTCATATCAAAGTAAAATTTGCATGACCTTACAGAAAAGCATATGTAAATATACAATTGTGTGAAAAGGAATAAAGCAGCTTTTAGGGTATATTTGTGCATATTGCCATATATTTGTATAGAGTGACAATCTGGTGATTTTCCTTTATTATCATACTTATAAATATGTAATCATACAGTGTGAAAAAGTAATGCTATATACTCCTTATTTTACTGTTATTACAAGATCTTATTCATTCTTTACTGCCAGTTTATGCCAGTAAAATTGATGTCTATAGGCCAGCTTTTTCTTCTAATGCTAACTAATGAAAATCCAGAGCTTGGCTTTATTAATGCCTTTCTAATTAACAAAAGAAGTCTCAGAAAGAGAGAAAGGATATGCCCCTCTCCCCTATAGCACAGAGGAAGAGATATCTTTCTGTGACATAAAATTTGTTCAAAATATCTCATTTTATAAAATGTTAAATGGTGAATATTCACAAAAAATGTTGATTTTTTTTCTGTGCAATATGGAGATGGTGTGAGTATTCATAATTATTTTCAGCATGTTCTATTTCTTATTATAAATCTGCCCTTGGAAGTATAATTTAAAAACAGAATTTTATAAAACTACTAAGACTTAGAAATTAGGTTATGTCCTTAAAAATAACTCAGAGAGGGGTTGGCCAGGTGGTGTAGTGGTTAAGTTCGTGTGCTCCCCTTCAGCAGCCTGGGGTTTGCAGCCGGGATCACCCGCGGGGACCTACACACCGCTCATCAAGCCATGCTGTGGTGGCATCCCACATGCAAAAGATAGAGGAAGACTGAAACAGATGTTAGCCCAGGGACAATCTTCCTCAACCAAAAAAAAAAAAACAGAACCTTGGAGAAATGCTTGTGCTTTGAGATCCCAAGAACATGCTAGGAGATTAGTTAGGACTCATTTGACTAAGTAATGGGTTATAATCATGGCTAAAGTTTATTATAGCAAAGGATACAATATACGATAAGCAGAAAAAAGATAGCCTAGGTGAAGTCCAGAAAGATTAGGCACAGACTTCCAGGTCCTCCCTTGGCGTGGGTCACATGGAAGTGCTTTTGGTCTAGTACTGAATTACAGGAACATATAGGAGATATTTCTGCCCAAGTAAGCCCAGGGGACCTAGGTCTCAGGGCCCAGAATTCTTATAGGAATCTCGTCATGGGGGCACATTCCTCCTGTGTGACTTCCCATACTGCAGACCTCAAAGCAGGAGGCAGAAACACATGATAAATCTTGATATGTACGGTTAAACAAGACTGACAATCTGATATATCTTGTCTCAATGCCTCAGAAGCACAAGACAACCTCATTAACCAGTGACTATGTTAATTCCAAGGGTTTGGCTCCCAGAGTTCGGCCAAGGGTTGGTACCATGACTCCAGATACATCCGGAAATAGGCAGATATGCTTCCCAAACTCCTTTCTTGAGGCTGTGCAACTGAATGAAGGAAACCGCATTTTAAATGGAGTGGGGAGGCCAGAAGGGGGAGCTCTCACATACTACCACATCAATTACAGGAAGAATCCTCAATTATAGACCCCAACAGAAAGAATCGTCAAGAAGAAGAATCCTCAGGAGCCCGCCCTGTGGCGTAGCCGTTTGCCCCTTCTACTTCAGCAGCACGGGGTTCGCTGGTTTGGATCCTGGGTGTGGACCTACTCACCACTCATCAAGCCATGCTGAGGAGGCGTCCCACATAGAAGAGCTACAACTATGTACTGGGGCTTTGGGGAGTAAAAAGAAAAAGAGGAAGATTGGCACAGGGCCAATCAGATGTTAGCACAGAGCCAATCTTCTTAAAAAAAAACAAAACCAAAAAAGAATCCTCAGTTAGAGACCCCAACAAGAAAAGATGTACGTTGCATCCCCAATATGAAATCGACTACCCTAACAACTCAGCCAATGAGAAATCATCACCATCCTGAACTCTCCTTTTCCACCAATGGACTTTGTTCAAAACAACCCCTCCCAACTTCCTCCTTTTTCTCTGTAAAATAAAGTTACTCTCTTTTGCTTGCTGGATTTGCCAGTGGCTTTTGCTATAGTTTGCATGTCCTGACTTGCAATTCCTCTGCTATTACCAAATAAACCCATTTTCCTGGTAAAATAACTGGCTGTTAGGGCCTGCCCACTGGCATTAATGGTTAAGTTCCTGCAGCCTGCTTCTGTGGCCCGGGTTTGCAGGTTGGAATCCTGGGCGCTAACATTCGCAAGGCTCATCAGGCCATGTGTGGTAGCGTCCAGCATATAAAGTGGGGGAAGATGGGCACGGATGTTAGCTTAGGGCTAACCTTTCTCAGCAAAAAGAGGAGAATTGGCAACAAGGTGTTAGCTCAGAGCCAATCTTTCTCACATACACAAAAAATAATGATAACTGGCTGTTTTATTTTTTCAGGACAACAAAGCTTATAATTCTGATTGGTTGCTCTACTTAATATGTTGCCCCATTAGTAATGTTGTAATTGACATCTATGCATGTGTAAATAGTATAAATTCTTATATGATTGCTCTGCAAATCAGAAGATGATTTGTTCCTCTTCTTTTTCATGCATGATGAAAAAAGCCTGTGACTTTGCTAAATTTCTTATTTTATTTTATTTTATTTTTTTCTTTTTTTGTGGGGAAGACCAGCCCTGAGCTAACATCTGTTGCCAATCTTCCCCTTTTTGCTGAGGAAGACTGGCCCTGGGCTAACATCCGTGCCCATCTTCCTCCACTTTATATGGGATGCCGCCACGGCATGGCTGACAGGCAGTGCGTCGGCCGGCGCCCGGGATCCGAACCGGCGAACCCCGGGCTGCCAAGCGCGGACTAAACCGCTGCGCCACCGGGCGGCCCCCTAAATTTCTTATTTTAATAAAGAGTCTGTGAGTCTTATCTAGTTAAAATTAACAACTAACAAAGGATTCTAGCAGCAAATAATTTTAAAATATTTTATTATAAGAGTAATTTATGGTTTTAAACTATTCATAATACATAGTGCAATATAATAACATGTTTTTGTTAGTCTAGAATAATGAACTGAAGATTCCAATGGTTGCCTTTTTAAAAAATAACATCTTTATCGAGATGTAATTCACATGCCATAAAACACACATTTAAAGTGTGAAATTCAATGGTTTTTTTGGTGTGTATACACAAAATTGTGCAGCTATCACTACAATCCATTTTAGAACATTTTCATCACCCCAAAGAGATATCTTATACCCATGAACAGTCACTCCAATTTCCCCCCAAACCCTAAGCGCTAAGCAACCACCAATCTGCTTTCTGTCTCTGTGGGTTTACTATTCTGGACATTTCATATAAATGGAATCATATAATACATAGTCCTTTGTGACTGGCCTTTTTCACTTAGCATGTTTTCAAGGTTCATCCATGTTGTAACATGTATCAGTACTTCATTTCTTTTTATTGCCAAATACTATTTCATTGTATGGCTATATCACATTTTATATATCTACTCATGAGTTGATGAATATTTCGGTTGTTTCTACATTTTAGCTATGATGGATAGTGCTGCTATGAACACTTGTGTAGTTTTTCGTTTGGACATATGTTTTCATTTCTCTTGGTTATATACCTAGCAGTGGAATAGGTGGGTCATAGGATAAATCCATGTTTAACATTTTGAAGAACTTCAAACTGTTTTCTACAGTGACTGCACCGTTTTACATTTCTACCAGCACTGTATGAGGTCTCCTGTTTCTCCACATCCTCCTCAACACTTGTTATTATTTGTCTTTTCATGATTGCCATATGAATTCTGAAAAAGGATAGTGCTCTAAGAGAATGGTTTCTTGCTTATCACTCAATTTCTCTGTTCAGTTTTCAGTTGGGAATATTGCATTGTATAGTTGTTTAAGCCAAATGATTTTTAAATTCATGTGCCACCAAGAAGCAGTGAATTCACCATTACCGGATATATTTAAATAAAGATAGGATAGCTAGTAGCAGAGACATTGCAAAGGCCATATGTATGTGGATTGGAATAGATGGTGTTTGGGGGGGTTCCAAGACCACCCCAAGTTTGGTGATTTGCCAGAAGACTCACAAGGCTCAATAGCAGGTTAAACTCACAGCTAAAATTTACTACAGCATAGGCTATAGAGCAAAAGCAACAAGAAAAAGACATCCAGCAGACGGTATCTAGAGAGGTCCAACAGGTATTCTGAGTCCTACCTCATCTGAAGCCATGTGAGACATACTTTCTCTCTAGAAGCAAACTACAGAGTCATAAGTGGAATGCCTCTGCTCAGAGAAGCCCATTCAGGATTCAGAATTTGAGGCTTTTCTGGGGGACTGGTCACATAGGTATATCTTGCTATGCTACCAGAGACAGCAAGCAAAACTCAGGACTTTAACAATGAAACCAGGTGTACATCATCAATCTGGATTTTGTGCAAAGCAAATTGACAAGCTGGTATGGCACTGTACATTGCTCCAGGTGTACACAATAAAATCATCAATCATTTAGTTACACAAAGACTGTTCTGAGGACCACATTCCCATGGGCTGGCCAAGGGTAATGATGGTTCCAGGCTGTCCTGGAGATGTGAAGACTGAGCAACTAGACCTGCTGTATTGACTTATCTCACAGATGGTCTCTTAAAGAGAGTTTTCATCATTCTAGAATCTAATTTATCAACAAGATTTACACACTAAAATTCAAAATCCCCAAAGAATTGAGAAAAATTTATTGAGGAGAGAACTCAGATTGCAAAGAAAACCATAAGGAAGCGAATGGAATCAATCATAAAAAGGACCACATAGATATTAAAGGTTACAAGGCAGTTTTAACCTATTTGCTTTGGGGAAAAAACGGTATGAAGAACTTAGATATTAATATTGTGGTGCTTATTTTTAATTTGGAATGACATAGCAAGTCTATTCTGGCTTCTAGAGCAGGAAGTCTAACTACTATCTTGGGATGACCTGAGAGAGGATCCAGTAGGAGCCCAGCATCTAGGCATACATAAATAAGAAAAATAAGCATATGACCAGCGTCAGAAGCAGGAAACAGAAACTAGAGATATCAGAAACTGAAGTTTGGACCAGATATCAAGGTCACACTGGCCATTTTAGGAAAAGAAATTAAACAGCTGAGAGTAGAACTAGAACATAGAAGAGGAAGTAAAAATGCTTAGTAGAGGAAAAGAGTAGAAGCAGAAAGGGAAGCGGGGCCCACAAGGATTGCTTTTTATGTTTCTTCCTTTTTCTTCTTTCCTCTTTTCTCTCAACAAATACTTATAGAATACCTATGTCACAAGACTAAGAGCACTTAATAGATGTCATGAACTAGCAATTTCCAAGTAAGCCTGAGTCACATGTGTCTAGATGTTGCCCTAATGTGTGTAAAACCCCTCAGTTTGTCAAATTTGCATCTTTCTTAAAGAAAAGGCCATTTATTGGGAATGCATGGATGGACAATAGGTTGATTTGTAGCTTTGGGGAGGCCTGGATGTTTAGTTTTTGACTCTTGGCCAATATAAGGTCAGTGGAATTTATGATGTACTGTTTAAAATCTGAATCTCCCCTGCCAAACCCCAAGGTTGTTTTTTTTACTCTTGGTTTTCAACTAGCCTAACCAGTTAGATTACCTGACTTGATTATGTGACCAGAGGGACAAAAACCCTGCTGGAAACTTCTGCTTTAGCCTCTCCTGAAGCCTAGATTCCCTGCATATATCTTGATGGTTCAATCTGGTGATGAAGCCCCATCCCACCATGAGTGAATAAGGACCTGGGGAGCTTGTGTTTATTATTGTTTTAAGCTACTATTTTTTGGGGGCAATTTTCTATTCAGTAACAGATAAATAGCTAATTACTCAAGGCATGAATTGCTCATTTGAGTATCTGGATGAAATAAGGCTGAATAGTACCTTTATTTTGTATTTCAGAGAGCATTTTTACAACTCCCCACCCTCACACTTCACACACCGTACAAATTTGGGGATGGGTGAGAGTTATGCCTTATTTTGCATGTTGGGAGAAGTGTGGTTGGAATACTAGCTGACCATAAACACATTCCCAAGGCAGGTTAATTTTATGAGAGTACAAATGGAAGCTGAGACTCAGAAGTTGGTTTCTTTAAAGCTATTCATGCCCATATACATCATGGAACTTCAAGTTTTCCCAAAGGTACATATCCCAGTTTGAAGATCACTGGAGAGGAGGTGCTATGCTGTGTTGGGAAACACTTTGAAGAAGGGAACAGTGAATGGGATGAAATAAAAAACTTTTCAGGATTCCAGTGGGTCACTGTTGCTGACTCTCAAGCTGTGTTCAACCTAGAAAGGAGTCATAAACCAGGATCTGCACTCAAATGGGTCCTCTGGGACCACTGAAGACGTCCATTCATCGGCCTCAACTTCTTGCCTTTGATGCTCCTCTTCTCTGAGAGATGGAAGACAGGTGTCAGCTTTCCTGGTTTGTTTTAGACAACTTTTGTTTTTTCTGGAATCCCTTTGTTTTATTATCTTTGTTAATGCAGATCTTCTAATTGTTTCTTTCTTTCTCATATGCAATTTACCCAACACAGGACCTCTTGCCTTTCATAATGTATGTTTTGTGTGGTAACTCCGGATACATTTAGCCAAGAGGATATTTCAAGGCTCTGCAATGGCTATTTAATGTTTTACCATCACTGCCAGTACAAAATCACATTAAAAATTTTTTTCCGGGGCCCAGCCCGGTGGCGTAATGGTTGGGTTCACGTGCTCTGCTTCTGTGGCCTGGGGTTCACACGTTCGGATCCCGGGCGCTCACCGATGCACCACTTGTCAAGCCGTGCTGTGGCAGCATCCCATATAAAGTAGAGGAAGATGGGCATGGATGTTAGCCCAGGACCAATCTTCCTCAGCACAAAAGAAAGAGGAAGATTGGCAACAGATGTTAGCTCAGGGCTAATCTTCCTCACAAAAGAAAAGAAAAGAGCCATCTTTGGGGCTAGATTCCACCCCTGGGCTTACTAACAAACAGACAGCAGAATGAACCTCACTAATACCGGCTTTCACCCTACCTCCAACACCAATCTACAGAAAAGAGGGCCAGGGAGGGTTGGGGAGAGGGAGAGAGAATCAGAGTTGCCCTTGGCCGTGTGGTGCTTGCCTCCTTCACAGAACTAAATGAGAGAGAAAGCTCCAGTAGAAATGCTGAGAGACTGGGGGGCCTGCAACAAGGGGACTAGCACTTCTTCCCCAGTCGAACCTTTGCTTAGAGACGTCAGTGCAAGAATGGGGGCAGCCTCAGGGTGGTCACAACTCTCACTGTTTGGCATGGCAGGGATACACATGATTTCTTGGGCCGTGGCTGACCCCAAAACATTGTTGGTCAGGTGAGGGAACCCCAGCAGTTACAGGCTGGAGGACAGGCAGGGTGGGAATGGGTTGGAGTGGAAGACGGAAATGAAAGCTAGATCTCATGTCAGTGTGGTGGAGAAAATAATGAATCTGACTATATCCCTACCCTCCTCCCCACTGCCAACACTTTTGGTTCCTTAAGCCATAACTCTAGCAAGAAGTGAAGGATAGGGACGTTTGGGATTAGATATATGATTGCAGTTTCAATTAGACTGGACTGTTTTCATAACTGAAAGTGAGGAATCCAAATGGAAAATCAGGGAATTTGTCTCTGATGTTGCTAAAGAACAGGAAAAGGGGATTCAACAGAGCATGACTGAAAGCACTGATTTAAGGGGAAAAAACATTTTTCATATATGCTTCCCACTGAGTTGAGAGACTCATCTAAGCTATAAGCTGGTTACTGGCTGATGACTCCAAAATTTACATTTCTAGCTCCAGATTCATATCTTAATGGCCTCCTGGGCTTCTCCACTGGGACGCCACCCCGAATTCTGTATGAAGACCATATGTAGAAGTCGTTGGTAGGGGCCCAGGAGCCAGACTGACTAGATTCATTCCTGGCTCTGCACTTAGCTAGATCTATAACCCTCGGCAAGTTGTTGAACTTCTCTATGCCTTGGTTTCTTCATTTATGAAATGTGAATAATGATATATTCTTCATAGGGTTTTTGTAAAGACTAAATTATTTATGTTGGCTGGCACTTGATAGAACATAGCAAGTGGTAGAGCAGGGATTAGAACCCAGTTTTATTTGACTCTAGAGTCCATGCTGTCAATCACTGAGATATACTCATTTTTTAAAATTGAAATGACAATATTTTGGACACATATAATAGTAAAATATATTATTAAAATTAATTTCAATTAATCTCACCAGTTTCTTTTTACTTTTTTTAAAAATGTGGCTACTAGAAAATTGAAAATTGCATTTGTAGCTCATATTCTATTTCTGCCTGACAGTGCTGCTTTGAAATTTGTCATCATCTGAAATTTCCTCACCTCCAAAATCTCAAGTATCTCACTCCCCAACAGAATCTCCTTCCTTCCATTTTGCCTAAAATTGTTTCAATTATTTCCTCAACTCGGGCACAAATACACATAGTCCATCATTTCACTTAGTAAACTCCTATTCATCCTTTAGGGGCAAATCAATTGTCGCTTCCTCAGAGAAGCCTTCCTTGACTTCTTTGATTGAGTTAGATGCCCTATTACAGCATTCCATAAATGTCATTCTCTCAGCTCTTTCTGTCTTATTCCTTATTACAGTTGCAATGTTCTGTTTATTTCTGTGACTATTTGATTACTCTCTGGGTTCTCCACTAGAATATAAAATCCATAAGGGGGAAAACTTTGTCTGTTTTGACTCAAAACTGATTTCCCAGTGCCTACCACAGCACTTAGCCCTTGGTAAGCACTCAAAAAGGTAAATATTCAGTAAATAAATGTTCTCACTCAATCATTTTCCAACTCACTGGGATCTAGACTCTACTACACTAATATTCTATATTTTGTCCCTATTCATTAGTCCTCTTCTATCTGTACTGACCCCCATCCAGATTAGGCTCCATGATGAATCACTGCTAGGGTTTCTTGCAAGTATCAAACTCTTCATCCCTCTACCCTCTTATTGCACCTTGCTGGCTCCAACCCTAGATGAACCCATTGCTCTGCTTTCTCTTTTCTTATACCTGGATGCCCTTTTTATCCAAGCCCTGGTGGAGAAAATATCACCAGGCATGTTAGTACCACTCTAAATTCATAAACTCTAAACTCGACTGTTTGGCAAACCCTAATGACCTTCATACTTCCTGGCGATTCTACTTTATTTTGATGTAGAATTTCTGTCCCACTGTTTTTTGTTTTAATTTTTTCTTGTGAAATATTCATACAAAACTGTGAATATAACATATATATACAGTTTACTACTAATAGCATATTACCAGTACCTTTAAGGAAGGATCACCATATAATTTTTCCTCTAAACTGGGACACTTTTGAGAGTGAAAAGGTATGCTGAATGGACAGGATACAATGACAAGAGGTGTAAGCCAGGACTTTCCCAGGCAAATGAGGACACATGTCATCCTCTTTAAAGACTTCCTCTGTGCCTCACTCAGACTATATACTCTTCTACTCTGAATTTTGTTATCTTATTTATTGTTTCTTTATAGTATATATATATTCCTAAACAATGTGTTGTTTCATTTTGCCTGTTTTTTAAGCATAATATAAATCATATATATTACCATATCATAGAAATCATGTATAATATATATAATCATATATTAAGCATAATATAAATAATTGAATCATACCACATATATTATTCTGAGATCTGTTTCTTCCATGCAACAATGTTTTTGAGATTTATCCATTTATCCATTATATGAATATCTGTAATTCATTCAAATTTTTCTGTTTTATTCCATTGATGAATACATTACAGTTTATCAATTCTACTGTTGATTGACATAAGGCAATTTTTAGTTGAGGGCTATTACAAACAATGTTGCTAAGAATATTCTTGTATTGTCTCCTGATGCTCACGTGCAGAACTTTGGGTTATGATCTAAGCGTAGAATTTCTGGGCTTTAGGTTATACACACGTTCAACTTTATTGTAAAGCAAAACTATTTCACAAAAGTGGTTGTACCAATTTTCACCAGCATTGTGTGAAAGTTCTCATTATTCCACATCCTCACCAACACTTGGTATCATCAGATTAAAAATTTTTTGCAAATCTAGTGCTTAAGAAATGCTATCTCATTGTGTTTTTAATTTGCATTTCTTCATTTCTAATGAGGTTGAACATTTTTTCATATGTCCGTGGTTCCTATTCTATGAAAGACTTTTGCCCATTTTCCTATGTATTTATTTTTCTTTTTTGTGTGTAGAAATTCTTTATATATTTGGGTATTAACCCTTTCAGTTATATGATTTGCAGATATTTTCTTTTTGTTTATGGGTTGTCTTTTATTTACTTTATGGTGTCATTTGATAAACAGATATTCTTAGTTTTAATGTAGTTCAATTTGTTAGTCTTTTCCTTTGTCAAGTGTTTTTTATTCATTATTTAGGAAGCAACTGCCTACTGTAAAGATTTAAAATATTTTCATATTTCATCTTCCAAAAGTTTTATAAGTTTATCTTTCACATTTAAAGCTTTAACTTACCTAGAACTCTTTTTTTTCTCAGCACCATTGACTCAGGAGTCATCCTTTCTTCATTGATGTACAGTGTTTTTCTATCATATGTCGTGTTTCTATATATTCAATGGACTTTTTTCTGGGCTCTCATTTCTGCTCCATTGATCCATTTTTTAAAAAATCTCATAATTAATACTACATTTTTTAAAACAGAGTATTTGACTGAGATTGGCTCTTTGTTCTTCAATAATAATTTTAGAGTCAATTTGTCAAGTTATAAACTAATCTTAGGAAATTTTGGAAATATCAATCCTTCTTATCCAAAAACATGGTATGTTTATACTTATTTAGACTTTCTTTAATGTATCTCAATAAGCTTTTAAAATTTTCTCCAAAAAGAGTGTGCATGCATTTTGTTAGATTTATTCCTAAGCACTTGAAATTTCTTGTAAAATATGTCTTTTTGAGGGCTGGCCTGGTGGCATAGTGGTTAAGTTCACACACTCCGCTTTAGTGGCTCAGGGTTCATGGGTTCGGGTCCCGGGCATGGACCAACACATCGCTCATCAAGCCATGCTGTGACGGTGTCCCACATACAAAACAGAGGAGGATTGGCACAGAGGTCAGCTCAGGGCCAATCTTCCTCACCAAAAAAAAAAAAAAAAAGTGGGTGTGTATATATATATGTGTCTTTTTGGGTGTATTTCTCCCAACTTTCTATTATGAAAAACTTTCAAACACACAGGAAAATTGAAATAGTACAGTGAAAATCTATATGCCCTTCACGTAGATTCAATCACTGTTAATTTTGTCATATTTGTTTTAATGTCTGTGTGTGTAATTCCTTTTTGTTGTGCCATTTTCACAAACTTTGCAAGTAGTGGAGTCATCATTTGAAACTAGGAAATCTAATGTTAGGGTTCCATCAAGGCTTTCTAAGGTCACCTTATATTTTCTGACCAAGTGTTCACAATTGCCCATTTCTTACCCTCTACTTTGTCTTGAACACACTTTAGTCAGGCTTTTTCCTACAGACCCCTGAACTCTGCTTGCCCCCAAGCCTGAGCAAGCACACGCACAAAAGAGTGGGACATGCTCCCCCTTCTTAGCTTCTCTTGGGAATCAACAGAGACATTTTCCTGTCAGACCCTCTGGTCTTTCTTTGTTCTTATCTAGCTTCCCCTTAAGATTCTGCTTATCTCCACTTCCCTTCCTTTATCGTATAAAAGGAAAAGCCTTTTGTGTTTGATTTTCAAATGCTTGCAGATTTCTGAGTTCAGAGTGTTCTCCCTATTGCAATAGTCTTTCTTTCTGATTAAGTCTCTCCCTATCTAAGTCCGGATTTGTTTTTGTTTGACATTTCACTGCCCCACACATGGAATCAGCCATTTTTCCACTTAAAGGGGAATTATTCCATTTAATGTGTACTTTTTTATTGTCTGTGTGTGTGTGTGTTTGTGTGTGCTTTATCATCTAACCATGTGAAAGTAAGTTGTAGATACCATAATACTTCACCTCTAAATATCTCAGCAAGCCTCTCTTAGGAATAAGGAGAGTCTACCTCATAATCACAATCTGTTATCCTGAGAAAAATTAACTATAATTCTCTACTATCTAATATCTAGTCCATATTCAATTTTCCCCAAGTGTTCCCAAAGGCTTTTATTGCCGCTTTTCTTTAGTTTTCTCTCCTGACCAGAATTCAATCAAGGTTCATGCATTATATTTGGTTGTCTCATCTTTTTAACCACTTTTGTGTAAAACATTTGCCCCATCTTTTATGTTTGTTCTTCATGATGTTGACTTTTGAAGACTATACATAACTATTTTATACATAATAGGATAAAGCAAATAAGAAAATACATTAATAGTAAAGTGTAAGAGAAATAAGATCCAAAAATAAAGTAAGAGAAAACAGTAATGTTAAATTTGAACTGGCAATATTAATATCTACTCATGATTTAAAAACTATACCACTTCCTAATTTTGTTCTCCGAAGTGGTCTAGAAGCAATGGCCCTCCAATAGCGTTGAGCATACCTGCTGCCCAGATCATAGTTTCTAAATACCATTCCCCACTAGAAGGAACCATTGCCTTGTAACTGGAAAAATGGGTGATTCCAGGTCTGAGGCAGTGAAATGCAATGTAAACTTAGAATGTCTTGTTATGACCCTGCAATTAGATTTCCTAGTTTTAAATCATGGCTCTGCTACTTGCAAATTTTGTGGAAAATGAGCAAAAAATATTAACTTCTCCACATTTTAATGTCTTTATCTGTAAAGTAGGAGATAATAATATTACTTAGTTCATAGAGTTTTTGCAGAGAATTAAATAACAATACTTGTAAAGTTCTTAGAATGGTAACTGGAACATAAGTGCTCAGAGGTATTAGTTATTATTGCCATTATTTTCATTAACACCATTCAGACTTCCTATTGTTCTTAGCATAAAAACCAAAATCTTTAACAAGACTTGCAAGACCCTGCCTGATCTTCCCCTTTCTACCTTATTGTGTTCACTATATAACCATTCTTCCCTTTGCTTTCAAAATTCGGACCACATGTATGAATGTGACACATTCTCATCCACTTCAGAGCGTTGGCACGTGATGTTCTCTCTTCTTGAAATGTTCTTCCCTGTCTTTTTGACTGGACTTTCAGAGCTCAGCTTAAATGCAACTTCCCCAAGGAATCCTCTCAGACCAGCCCCCTTGTTCTATAAACCCCACACCCTATACTTCTTAGCAGCACTTTATTAGTTATGACATACTAGGTTATATTGCAGGGCAAACAATCCCAAAATCTCAGTGGCTTAAAACTACAAATGTTTTCACATTCTAATTACATGCCTCAAGGTTCTGCAGAGACTTTGTTCATCTTAGAAACTCAGTCATCCAGTCACCTAGGCTGATGGAGTACTTACCACCTTGAACATTCAGTTGCCATGTTAGGGAGGAAAGCTCTTTAGTTTCTCACATTGGGCAATTAAATGCTTATCCTGGATATGACACGTGTCACTTTTTTTCAAAAACTGACATGAAATTCGCATAAATAAAGTTAACCATTTTAAAGTGACCAGTTCAATGGCATTTAGTATAATCACAATATTGTACCATCACAAGCTCTATCTAGTTCCAAAATATTTTCATCACCTCAAAACAAAATCCTGTACCCATTAAGCAGGTATTCTGCATTCCCCCCACCTCCCAGTCCCCAACAACCACCAATCTGCTTTCAGTCTCTATGGATTTGCCTATTCTGGATATTTCATAAAAGTGGAATCATGCAATACGTGACATTTTGTGTCTGGCTTCTTTCCACTTAGCAGAATGTTTTCAAGGTTCATTCATATTATAGCATGTAATAGTACTTCATCCCTTTTTATGGCTGAGTCATATTTCATTGTACGTCTGTACCACAATTTTTTCCTTGTCTATTTATCTGCTGATGGATGTTTGGATTGGATATTTTGGCTATCGTGAACAGTGCTACTATGAACATTAGTTTGCAAGTATTTGTTTGAGTCTCTGTTTTCAAATCCGTTGGGTATATATGTAGAAATGGAATTTCTCGGCCGTATGATAATTCTATGTTCAATTATTTGAGGAACTGCCAAACTGTTTTCCACAGTGGCTGAACCATTTTACATTCCTACCAACAATGTATGAGAGATGGAATTTCTCCACATCCTCACCAACACTTGTTTATTTTCTTACTTTTTAAATTACAGCCATCCTAGTGGGTATGATGTGTATCTCTTTGTGGTATTGATTTGCAGTTCCCTAATGACTAATGATGTTGCGCATCTTTCCCTGTGCTTGCTGGTCATTTGTATATCTTCTCAAGAGAAATGTCTATTCAATTCCTTTGCCTATTTTTAAATTGGGTTGTTTGTCTTTTTGTAGTTGAGTTGTAAGAGTTCTTTATATATTTTGGGAATAACACCCTTATCAGATATATGATTTGCAAATATTTTGTCTCATTCTATAGGTTGTCTTTTCACTGTCTTGATAATCCTTTGATGCACAAAAGTTTTTAATTTTGATGGAATCCAATTTATCTATTTTTTCTTTGTTGCTTGTACTTTTTGTATCATATCTAAGAATCCATTGCCAAATTTGAGGTTATGAAGATTTACCCCTGTTTTCTTCAAAATTTTATAGTTTTACCTCTTATATTTAAGTCATTAATTCATTTTAAGTTAATTTTGGAATATGGTATGAGGTAGGGGTCCAACTTCATTCTTTTGCAAGTGGATATCCAGTTGTCACAGCACCATTTGTTGAAGAGGCTATTTTTTTTTTCCCATTGAATGGCCTTGGCACCCTTGTTGAAAATCAATTGGCCATAGATGTATGGCTTATTTCTGGATTCTCAATTCTATTCCATTGGTCTACATGTCTATCTTTATGCCAGTATCCTACTGTTTTGATTACTATGGCTTTGTAGTAATTTTGAAATTGAGAAGCATGAGTCCCCCAACTTTGTTCTTTTTGGATACTGTTTAACCCTTCAGGGCCTCTTGCAATTCCATATGAATTTTAAGATTGGCTTTTCCATATCTGCAAAAAAGGCACACATGTCACTTTTGTTCATAACTTATTGACCAGAACTATTAACTTGGTCCTACCCAACCCCAATTCAGTCCTCAATGTCAGGAAGAAGAGGAGAATCATATATTACTGAGCAGCACTAATACCCAACATAAGCATTATTACAACTGTAAGTTAACACTTAGTTTTATCATTCATTGTTTAACAGCCATCACTCTTACTATAATATTTCCTAAAGGGGAGTAATTGTGTTTGGCTTCTTTACTACTTTGTCTCCAGTATCTTGAACATAGTAGGTACTCAATCAACATTTGTTGAATACATACTTCCTTCATTTAAGAAATGGCATTACTACAACTTCATGTGAAGACTGTCTAGTCTCTCAGAATTGTTTCCTCATAGTCACTTTTCTAGGGATAATTCATCAATAAAACAGAAAATTTCTAGTCAATTTATATACAAGCATTAACTAATATTTTTGTATAGTAGACATACCTACCAGATATATCTACCAGAGCTAGCATGGGAATCAGTTTCTTGGAGTTGAGATGATATGAAGATGATAGGGGATGTTTCCCCAAGAAAAGGTCCATCTGTAGTGAGAGAGAGCATCATCAATTTACAGAGGAAAGCAGAGAAATGGAGGGAAAAAGAAAAGAAAGAAAAAGAAACAGCAAACTGTAATACTGGCTGAGTTCTTGGATTCTGAAGTATCTGAAACTAGATCTACCCATGGAATTTCCAGTGTAATAAATCAATACATTGCCCCTGTAATTAAACTAGTTTGACTGAGATTTCTGTCATTTGCAACTGAAAGAATCCCAATAAATATAGATTCATACCCCACGTGTGAAGTTCTTTGAAGTGGGCTTGAATGTATTTTAGCAACATACAAGTTAAACAAGACATTAGCATTCAGAAAAAGATTTGTAATACTGAGAAAAACATAAGGGCTTATATTTGTCCACAAATGTGGCTAATTACCAATGGGAACAAGGGAGGTAATCTTGCAGAAGAAGTGTTTTACTGAGCCAGTGTTTTGGAACAAACATCCTTTTGTTTTACCTTCCAGATGTTCAAGGAGAAAGATTTAAATTATCTCTGGCATGCACAAACCTTGGACAGCTTTAGAAGTTGGTCTTATCTCTTTAAAAATGTTAGTGAAAATGCCTACAATATTTTTGTAAATTTCACAGTGGTTTTTACAATTTATAGAGCATATAGTACACTCTGTATAGCTAAATCCATGTTAAATTACATTTTTTTAAATGTTAAAGTTCATTGTAAAATATTGAAAATTAATTTTGGGTCCTACTTAACACCTATCTTTTCATTGCCTGGATCACTGGTTAAGGATTACCCTTTATGATCCAAATGATGTAAAGTGTTTACCTTTCTTTTAACAAGTACATTTATTTTTCTTTTTCTTGGTGAGGAACATTTGTTCTGAGCTAACATCTGTGCCAGTCTTCCTCTATTTTGTATGTGGGTCATCACCACAACATGGCTTGACAAGTGGTGTAGGTCTGTGCCCGGGATCTGAACCCGTGAAACCAGGCCACTGAGGTGGAGTGCACTGGCCTTAACCACTATACCACAGGGCAGGCTCTAGCAAGTATGTTTCTGACTAGCAGGATCTGACCCTTTCTCAGGTGAAAATTATTAAAACACAATATATTTCTGTGGGAAGAAAATATGATTCTGATGTGAAAGCCTCTTTTTTTCTGAAATCATCTTTTGACAATGTCTTACAGTTTTCAATGTACAGGTCTTTCACCTCCTTGGTTAAATTTATTCCTAGGTATTTTATACTTTTTGTTGCAATTGTAAATGGGATTGTTATCTTAATTTCTCTTTCTGCTAGTTTGTTGTTAATTTATAGAAATGCAACAGATTTTTGTATATTGCTTTTGTACCCTGCAACTTTACTGTATTTGTTTATTGTTTCTAAAAGTTTTTTGGTAGAGTCTTTAGGGTTTTCCAGATGTAAAATCATGTTATTCACAAAGAATGACAGTTTTATTTCTTCCTTTCCAATTTGGATGCCTTTTATTTCTTTTTCTTGCCTAATTGCTCTGGCTAACACTTCTAATAGTATGTTGAATTAGAGTGGTGAGAGAAGGCATCCCTGTCTTGTTCCTGATCTTAGAGGGATGGCTTTCAGTTTTTCACCATTGAGTGTGATGTTAGCTGTGGGTTTGTCATATATGGCCTTTATTATGTTTTGAGGTACATTCCTTCTAAACCCATTTTGTTGAGACTTGTTATCATAAATGAATGTTGAGTTTTGTCAAATGCTTTCTCTGCATCTGTTGAGATGATCATATGATTTTTATCCTTCATTTTGTTAATGTGGTGTATCACCTTGATTGATTTGCAGATGTTGAACCATCCTTGCATTCTTGGGATAAATCCCACTTGATCATGCTGTATGACCATTTTAATGTATTGTATTTGGTTTGCTAATATTTTGTTGAGGATTTTTGCATCTGTATTCATCATAGATACTGAACTATAATTTTCTTTTTTTGTGTTGCCCTTGTCTGGTTTTGGTATCAAGGTAATGTTGTCCTCATAAAATGAATTAGGAAGGATTGCCTCCTCTTCGATTTTTTGGAAGAGTTTGAGAAGGATAGGATTAAATCTCTTTGAATGTTTGGTGGAATTCACTGGTGAAGCCATCTGGTCCTGGACTTTCATTTTTGGGGAGGTTTTTGATTACTGTTTCAATCTCCTTACTAATGATCTGTCTATTCAGATTTTCTGTTTCTTCATGGTTCAGTCTTGAAAGGTTGTATGATTCTAAAGATTTATCCATTTCTTCTAGATTTTCTAATGCATTGGCAGTTAGCTGTTTGTAGTAGTCTTTTATAATCCTTTGTATTTCTGTGGTATCCATTGTAACTTCTCTTGGTTTCTGATTTTATTTATTTGAGCCTTCTCTCTCTTTTTTTTTAGTGAGTCTAGCTAAAAGTTTGTCAATTTTATCTTTTCTAAGAACCAGCTTTTAGTTTCATTGATCTTTTCTATTGTCTTTTTTGTCTCTATCTCATTTATTTCTGCTCTGATTTTTGTTATTTCCTTCCTTCTGCTGACTTTGGGCTTCATTTGTTCTTTTTCTAGTTCCTTTAGGTGTAATGTTAGATTGTTTATTTGAGATTTTTCTTGTTTCTTGAGGTAGGCCTGTATTGCTATAAACTTCCCTCTTAGTACTGTTTTTGCTGCATCCAATAGATTTTGGTATGTTCTATTTTCATTTTCATTTGTCTTCAGGTATTATTTTGTTTCTCTTTTGATTTCTTCCTTGACCCAATAGTTGTTAGTAGCGTGTTGTTTAGTCTCCACATATGTGTGGCTTTTCCAGCTTTTTTCTTGTAGTTGACTTCTCCTCTTCCCCCTCCTCCTCCTCATGTAAGTTGTCTTTCTCTTGCCAGCACCTCCCCCATGTTTTCCTGCTTTCTTCCACCAGCTCTTGACACCAGATTTAAGATACCCCAGTGGTGTATCTAGAGGTCTTCTGAGCACCCAGAAGGAAAAGGATTCCATCTTCTCCAGATACCACATTTTAGGATATGAAGAGGGGGAGATTAAAAATAGTCCACACTGTAAAACTTACGTATATCAACCTACAATGCATATTATGAAAACTCTTGACTACCCAGCACTTAGTAGATGCCTGGCGCCTGGCTGATTTCTCACCATCTGAGAATCGTGAATCTCTGCCTCCTTTCTCTTACCTCTCTATACTGCTTGTCCCTTAGTTCTTATTGCTACCACCCCCACCCCCAAGCAAACCCCTTGCTCCTTGGTCTCTACCAAACCTCCGAACTCTTCAGATCTCCAGTGAGTCTTTCTCAAATTAACTTATGGAAGTCCTGCCTTTCAAGCACCCCAGGATACCCACAATCATTTTCTGAGAACTGCTTGTGTGCAGGGCTCTTATAAGAATACTTGGAGGGGACAGATCATGTTACATGATCACATTGCCTCCACTCTTCACCTCCTCCTCAACTCCCAACACCCACAGCTGCAAATTCATGTTCCAATTGAAATAAACATCCAGAGCAGCCTTGAAAAAGAAAAAAATGTGGATGCGGGAAACATGTTGTCCACTGAGTGTATGTGTTCATGCCTCAGTGATTTTTGGTGGCAGCTGGCTTCATCTCATTGTTTCCATCCCCCAGCACCAGTGTGGCACTCTAGTCACTACCTCTCTGGATATTTCAAAAGGGCCATTTTTTTCTTCTATAAGTGTTTAACTTTTGCATTCATTGAACAAAAACACCATGTGGGCAAACACCATACTTTACATTTTTACTTCTTATATCACCTTATAAGAACGCAGCGGACTATCCTTCCCCCACATTTCCACCTTCACTTCCATGAATCCTATTATTCTTAAATCAAGAGAGTCACCCTGTCACTTTAGGAGGGGGCAGACACCCCAGTTTATTCAAATGGTACTCAGATATTTACCCTGTTCTGACTCTTCTTTTTCTAATCTCTTCTTGTTAAGTCAGAAACTAAGAAGGGTATGAGATTTTAAGCTGCTTGCAAGCTAATAAGTTACCCTGCCACAGGTTTTTCTATACACACTGGCAGAAAACTGGAGACCTCTGTGTCAGAGCAAAAGACCGTGTACTCACAACAAAGGGAACAGTCAAAGTAACATCATAGCTCTGGTTTCCTGAGCCCCAATCCCCAAGGGGTGACACGGGGAGGGCCAGATGATACCTACACATGCTTTCAGGGTGCAATATAGGAGCTGAAGTCTGAGTTTAGGAGACTCTGATCTTATATATTGCTGCTGGTAAATCTGCCCATCCTCCCTTCCAGAGAGGGACATTTTTTGTTATCCTGGAATGTAAGTAAATGTTTCTGGGTAAAGATATCTGTAAATCTCTTGGAGGAAGTCACCATTTTGATCTTCACTTACCTGGGAATGCAAACACATTTGCTCCAGGGGGAGTCCTTGCCTCTATCTTTCTAGGGCTGCCTGCTTGCAAAAGCATTCCTGGACAGATAGTCCTGGAGCACACGGACTGAACATGTGGGAATGCTGTAGATTCAGAGAAAATTGCCTTTTCACAGTTCTTAAGTTGTCCCACCCCCAAAGTTCTGTCTTTGGACATTACACGGCAGTTCCCTTTAAAAACTCTTATCCTTTCCAATGATTTTGATTGTGAAGCCTCCCAAATCAAGTGCTACTAATTTCCTCATTATCAAACCACTATGGGCAGCAAACTTAAAGTGTTCAGTCAGAATATTTTGGCAGAAAGCACAATGATAGATGGTATATGAGACAATAATCTTGAGCTAAATGAAGAGGTAGGAAAGCTCCAAATCTTTCACAATTTATTTTTTAAATGGTCTATTATATTAGGTATTAGGAATTTGTATCAAATAGTACCATTTGTGTAAAAAAGGGAGTAAAGAAAGAATATATATACATAATTTCTTGTGTATGGATATTGGTGTAAGTATAACAAAAATACCAACATTAGTTGTCTATGGAAAGGCTATTGAGTGATTGATGGGTTGGTACAATAGTTTGGATTCTCATGCAGTAAATATTCACTCCCTTCCCCATTCTACTATAGGTAGATTATATTTCTTAGGCTGGGCCATGTGACTTGCTTTGGCCAATGGAATACTAGCAGATGGATATTAGCAGAGGCCTTAAATATGTTAGGCTTGGCTCTTGTAGTTCTATCATTTGTCTTAAGAAGAACAGGGGCCAACAGCACTGCTTCTTCAGCCTGGGCCCCAAAACAAGACATGAGGAGCAAACATGAGCCCAACCTGAATCCTGGAGCCCAGGTAGCCCTGCCCAGTCTGAAGCAGAGTTATCTGCTGACCTGCAGACCAGCAAATAAGAAAAATAAGTGCTTGTTTTTGTAAGCCACTGAGTTTTGGTGAGTTTTTTATACAGCATTATTGTGGCACTAGCTGACATAGAGTTGGAAAGGAAACTTTTCATTCAATGTTCTTTTGTAATTTTTGCATTTTGAACCATGTGAATATACTATTTATGTTTTAAAAAAATTTAAGTGAGTATCCTGTTAAGCACATATGCCAAAATGATACAGGATATAGATGAGGGTAATCTTCATAATATTAAATGGTTTCTTTGTGTCCATATCTTTGCATTTCCTTATCTTGGACTCAAGATGATGGTAGTGATGAAACAAGAGTGAAAAGGATATTATTCAAGTATCCTGGCAATGTCTTCAAAATTCTGAGGAAATTTCATTTCCAACATAAAATTCGGTACCTAGCTATACGATCAATCCAGTGTGAAGGTAGAACAAAGTCATTGTCACTAATTGCCCCAGTTAGTGCTACAAGATGAGTTTAAGACTTTTGGGGGGGGGGAATTCAAAATGACATTCATCACTTCACACTTACTAGGATGGCTATAATTGAAAGAAAAAAAGGAAAATAACAAATGTTGGTGAAAATGTAAAGCAAATGCTATACATTGCTGATGGGCATGTAAAATAGTACACCTAATGCAAAAAACAGTTTGGCATTTCCTCAAAAAGCTAAATATAGAATTACCATATGACTCAGCAGTTCCACTAATAAGCATATACCCAAGGGAACTGAAAGCTGGGACTTAACCAGATACTTGTAAGCCAATATTCATTGCAGCTTTATTCACATTAGCCAAAAGATGAAAACAATCCAAATGTCCATCAACAGATGAATGGATAAATCAAACATGGTATATACATACAATGGAATAGCATTCAACCATAGAAAGGAATGAAGTTCTGATACATGCTACAACATGGATAAACTTTAAAAACATGCTAAGTGAAGTAAGCCAGATACAAAAAAATAAATATTGTATGATTCCACTTACATGAAATATCTAGAATGGGCAAATTCCTAGAGACAGAAAGTAGATTAGAGGTTACCAGAGGCTAGACTGAGGGGAATGGGGAGTTATTGCTTAATGGTCATAGAGCTTCTGTTTGAGGTGATGAAATAGTTATGGAAATAGATAGTGGTGATGGTGGTGCACCATTGTGACTGTAATTAATGCCACTGAATTATCTGGTTAAAATGGTAAATTTTATGTTATATATATGTTAACTACAATTTTTTTTTTCAGAGGAAGGTTCACCCTGAGCTAACATCCATTACCAATCTTCCTCTTTTCTTCTTTCTGTGTGAGCTGCTGCCACAACATGGCTGCTAACAGAGAAGTGGTGTAGATCTGTGCCCAGGAACTGAATTGGGCTTCCAAAGTGGATTGCACCGAGCTTAACCACCAGACCACTGGGGCTGGCCCCTCACTACAATTTTTAAAAATTAATAATGTCATATTCCAAAAACCATTGAATTGTATACTTTAAATGGGTGAATTGCATGGTATATGAATTCTATCTCAAAAAGCTGCTTAAAAAAAGGACATTCACAATTTCAAACCTGCTGAAAAAGGGACAATTCTGCATGTTCTGGTAAGAACAGTTAGGACACAGGATAAGGTCAACATAGGATTATTTAGTAAGTGCATGTAAGCTAGCCCATCTTGAAATCCAAAAAACAATAAAGGAAATACAAAACCAGAAATTGAGGATAGAGCTGCTCTTCCTCAGGTCAACTGTCAACTCTTCCAAAAGACTACTAGAAAAACCTGTTAATCAGGCAAAGCTTTATTTATTAGACTTACTGCAGTAAGGAAGAATACTGCTTTGATAGAGTCTTAGTAATGTTTCAGAAGAGTGAAGTCAGAGGAAGATATTTATAGGGTTTTGGAGTCTTGAGTTCAAGTGGCTTAGATGGGTCTTTCAAGAAGGGAAATTGACTGGGATTGGACAGAGTTTGTGACATAATAGTTTAGGATTGGTGGATACAGTGAGGTGAGGCTCTTGAAGTGAGTCATGATAAGTAAACTATTACTTGATGAGTAAATTTTTTGTCCAAGTGGAACATCTATTGTCCTAATAGAAGAGCTATTTGCCTAGATGAACAAATTGCTTCCCTAGATAAAATTAGCTTTGCAAAAATTTCCCCAAATGAATAGTGAAGTTATTTATTGATTTATCATCATATGTTTCTGGGGAAGAATTTCCTGAGACAAATATTTCAGTTCTCTGTCCCAATAGTTAAGCTATGTTGATGCAGGTGGTCTCAATTATCACTCAGGAAGAGAGAACAATATTTACAGAGAGAGGCCTAGGTGCTCAATTTATCCTATTATTTTCTTAGTCTAAATCAGTGACCACCAACCTGTGAACCAGATCTGACCGACTGCCTATTTTTGTACAGCCCACAAGCTAATAATGATTTTTTCATTTTTAAATAGTTGGAAAAAAATTAAAAGGAGAATAATACTCTGCAACACATGAAAATTGTAAGAAAATCAAATTTTGATATCCATAAATAAAGTTTTATTGGGATACTGCCACACTCATTCATTTACATATTGTCTATGGCTGCTTTCTTGCTACAAGGACAGAGCTGAGTAGTTGCAAGAGAGACTGTAGGGCCTGTCAAGCCTAAAATATTTATTATCTGGCTCTTCATGGAAAAAGCTTGCTGACCTATTCTCTAGATGGGAGAACAGGAAGAATATTACCAGAGTGGACAAGCTATTTGAGAACAGAAGGAAGAGAGAAATGTACATAGTGAAAAGTAGGAAGAAAAAGAGTGAAAGAAATTCTTCTATGTCTGGTTGGGTAACTAAATCAAAGGCAAGTGGACCAAAGATAGTCTACTCATATATGAACACAAAGCTGATAGTAGACACATTATACAAAAAAATTTTTTTCAAATACAAAGATTTGAAAAAGGTTAACACAGCAAATTAAAACCAAGTCTTGAATGTCTTCAAATCCAAAAAAACAAGGCACCTACTTTTCAGTCCTTCTCTGCATTGTTAGGCAAAAACATACAAATGGAAACATTTGTTTCTACTGGGGAAGGAGGACAATCATTGGAAATATTTTCCAATTCATTCTTTACTGCATACACACACATACAAACTTGCACAAGCTCACATTCACCAAAAAATATGCTCCCTCTCCAAATTGGAAAAAAATCAATAATAACAAAATAATCCCTCAAGCCACATCTGCACATTGTATTTAAACAAACAAACAAAAATCTTGGGAGTGAGTACAAAATGTAAAGTTAATTGAAAGAAAAATGATGAACAAACAGCATTATTAGTAGACAAAATATTCCTGTTATGTAAGTATTAATAAATGATGTTCTCTGCTTCTCTGCAACTTTGGATCTATGGAACTAATTTGTTAAATCTACTCCATGTGTGCTCCAAGAACCAGAAAAGACTTTACTGTCATTCTTGGATGTCACATCAAAAATTTCTAGGGTATCTAGACTGTGAGACTGAATATACAAACAGACAATGGCCAGACTGTCACCAACTAGGTGCCTCAAGAAACTCAAGAGTGGGTTTGGAAGCAATTAACTGTTTTTCCAAGTTGTTTCTTTTTCTTTTGTATGTTAAGGAGATGTAACCACCAACCATCCTGAAACTGATCAAGCCTCACCCCAAGAGCTGCACCCATGACCTCTGCCTTATTTTTAATGCAAAGATCTCTCCAGGAGGAGCTCAGTCCTCCTTCTGTGGAAACATGTTCTCTAAGTGAGCCTGTGCAAGCAAATACCCACCTCTCCCTTTTGAATATTCCTTTCCCAACTGAAGTAAAATTTCCTGCTTCCCTTTGTTTGGGGACTCCATGACTTTGGAAATGATTCCTCATGGCCTCCTATTTGCTGCAAATACACTTTACCTTGTGAGACAACTTCTACTGGAGTAGAACCTGATTTAACTCACCAGGAGGCAAGCCCACTTGGTTCATTAACAAGACTACACATAAAAATAGAACTCTGACCCACAATCTGCAGCAACCAGCCCAGGAAATTTACCTGTCATCTACGGTACAGCGCAGGAAGTCAACCTACTATCTGTAAGTCAGACTTGTAGGAAGTCAGACCACTATCTCTAGCCAACAGTCCAGGAAGCCAAACAATAACCCCTGTAACAATCAGCCCAAAATGTCTAGGACTTGATTAATATTTGATAGCTTTAATAGTTTTTACTAGTTTTACTTAGGACCGAGTAGAGAAAGCTAAATATGCACCCCTAACCAATCACATAGGATGCCCCATTTCTAGTTAGTCCACCTACAGCTTCCCTATGCCAACACCCTCTAGTTAGGGCACACCCAAAGCCTTCTCCTTTTTCCCCTATAATGCTTTCCCATTCCTCTGTCTGCCTTTGAGTTTCTGCCAAAACAGAAGTGATTGTGGCTGACTCTTGCTATAGAGAGCTCAGAATAAATAGCCTTTGTTTGTTCTCATTTTGGTAGTCTTTGTTTATTTTCACAAGGCCGTTATTATCTTCATCATCAGTACCTTCTAGTTTTAATCCTTTGCTATTCAACACTTGCCATGGGAAAGACTGTTTGGCTATCATCCTAGAACATGTAACATTGTCGGCGCCCAGCTGCCTTCATATTCCAGGGAGCATTTCTGAGACCACTTTGGCCTTTGCATGATGAGTAATTATACAGGTGTTAGAGAGGAAAGCCTGGGTCCGGAGATTCCCCCTCCACCTTTAATTAGGTTTATCTCTTCCACTCCAGTAACATTACTTACAGCTATTTTTAAAAAGAAAAACCTGAGGCTTTTTGTCATCAGTTGTTACTATTCTACACACCACCTTCTTTCTGCAAGGTAAGGTGTGTCTTACCCCTGTCTCCATTCCAGATCTGAGTCTGAATTCTGGCCACCTTTTCTTGATTCATGTTGTTGGTCAGTCTGAAGCAGGACACTCTTTCAACACTAGCAGGTGGCGATAGAAAAATAGTCGCTTTGGTGGAGATAGAGAAAGGAGGCAATTAGTTTTAAGAAAATCACCTTCCAGAGCCTCAACTTCTTATTATTTTATTTTATTTCATTTTATTAAGGTCACTTTGGTTGAAAACCTCAACTTCTATATATACTTTTTCTTAAACTAGATCTGCCTGAGAACTTGGCTGGGGTCAAGGCATCATGCTGATTCTTGGACGTTATTCAATTCCTATCTTTCCAGCTCTCCTTTACATCCACTCTCCTCCCACTTATGTGAACCTACCACCATGTATTGATTGGCGGGGAGGAAGGCTCCAGGGCCCTGGGAAGGATGCACTTCGAAACACAGTGTCAACTATGGAGGAAGTGAGTGACTCAGATGATAGAGGAACACATCCTTTGCAAGTCAGACGTATCCAAATTCTTTGCTTTCAATAAAATTGCAGGAAGATCTAAAGAAGTCGACAGCCAAAATTGCATTAAAAATCAACATTCAATGTTTGATAACTATGTAATTTTGGGCACGTGTCTCAAAAATTGAATGGGCACATGTCTCAGATAATTGAATGATATCACTATAATAAAACCCCTTCCATTCCCATCTACTTATTTATGTTACAAGGTGTCAAATAAAAACAAGTCCAGACTTAGGTAAGGAGAGACTTTTTTCAAAAAGACTATTGTGAGGGGGGAAGAAGATATTGCAAAAGAGAGAACATGCCACCTAGTAAACAAGGTCAGAAGGAACAGGGTGGGAGGAAATGGGATCCGCAGATGTCACAATGAGCAGGAGGCACAACTGGACAGTTCTTTGTGGTCAGCCAGTTCTGGAAGGGCCATCGGGGAGGCTGTTCCACGTTCCAATGCTTGTTTAAGCTCAAGGGTAGGCCAAAGTTCAGGGGCCTGGGGGAAGGGGGGAAGCCTAACTAAAGTTTGGTCAAGTCAGATTAGTGGCATTTTCTTCAGATTAGTCAGTGCAAACAGTTCAGCTAATCATTTATGAGAGGAAGAATGGGAATTTGGAAGGTCTGTGTCTGGCTTTGTCGTAGGTAAACCAGAGGGTCATCCATGAGTCTTATCTAAGTCATATGGGGAAGAGCGGCTTTTGGCAGTAAGCCTTTTCCTGGAACACAAAAGAGTGGGGGGATTTTTTTAACTATGCTGTTTTCTAAGACAGGGCTCAGGTAAAGTTCAACATTACCAAAGGTTCACGGGGAATTGATGCTGAACTCTAAGCCATTTTCTTACTAAGTCATAATTATTCATGGATACGTGAACTAAAGAACAAAAGAGCACCCATCTCACTAAGATATGTATTTCCGGTAAAACTTTACTTCTCTGTTGGAGTGGCCACCAGCTTAGTTATTGGTTAGTGTTAGGTTCAGAGCTGATAGAAAGACTCCCTACATACAATTTGTTCCTGTACTATAGATGCTTACTCCATGCAAGACTCTCCATTCTGCAGTGTCCACAATTAAATTGTTGGCATCTGATGGTTTTATTGAAGATTCCAAGACAGCAAGGAGTCCTTAGGCAGCTGCTGGTATTTTCTCAATAAAATAGCCCAGTTTCTTCATACTGTAATGCTAGACTTCTGTAATGACTTGCAAACCCCCATTGGGACCTAGGATAGTTTGATTAGTGAGGGATCTCAGTGGGGTGGCAAAGCAAATAACTATAGTGTCCTTCCATGTCCCCAAGAGGGCATTAGGGAAGCTACGAGGATTAGCCTTTGTTTCAAATACTGGTCTTAGAGCTCTTGGCTCTTCCTTTTCCTTCTCTCTGTAAGTGGTTTCATATCCAACAATGCTGTAAGCAGCAAACATGAGATGATATTTTTAGCTTTTCCTCTCAGCTGCTTCTCTTTGTCAATGCTAGTAGGTGGCATTTAATCATTCTTAGTGAATCAGACCAATGCTTTTTAAATTTCACTGATCAGATCAATTCTTGGATGGGGCTATAAAACGTTAGCCATGGGCCAGCCCTGGTGGCCTAGTGGTTAAGTTTGGCATGCTCCACTTTGGCAGCCCAGGTTTGGTTCCTGGGCATTGACCTACACCACTCGTCTGTTAGTGGCCATGCTGTGGCAGCAGCTCACATACAAGAAAAAGAGGAAGATTGGCAACAGATGTTAGCTCAGAGTGAATCTTCCTCAGCAAAAAAAAAAAAAAGTTAGCCATATCAAACAACATGATGGGTCAGCAACTTTTCAGGCATCAAATTTCTCTTTCTTCTTTTTATTACCCTTTGACTAATACTTCCCTGTTTTCCCCTCCCCCTAGCCCCTGGCAACCACCATTCCATTCTCTGCTTCCATGAGTTTGACTATTTTCGATTCCTCATATAAGTAGGATCATGTAGTATTTGTCCTTCTGTATCTGGCTTATTTCACTTAGCATCTTGTCCTCCAGGTTCATCTGTGTTTCACAAATCGCAGGGGTTCCTTCTTTTTTAAGGCTGAATAATATTTTGGTGTATGTATATACCACATTTTCTTTATTCATCAGTCGATGCACACTCAGGTTGCTTCCAGGTCTTGGCTATTGTGAATAATACTGCAATGAACATGGAGTGTAGATATTTCTTTGAGATCTTGATTTCAATTCCTTTGGATATATACCCAGAAGTGGGATTGCTGGATCATATGATAGTTCTATTTTCAGTTTTTTGAGGAAACTCCATACTGCTTTCCACAATGGCTGTACCAATTTACATTCCCACCAACAGTGTACAAGGGTCCCAATTTCTCCACATCCTCTCCAACACTTGTTATCTTTGTTTTGGTTTGGTTTTTTGATAAAGCCATCCTAACAGTTGTGAGATGATACTTCATTGTGGTTTTGATTTGCATTTCTCTAATGATTAATGATGAGAGCCACTTTTCATATATCTGCTGGCTATTTGTATGTCTTCTTTGCAGAAATGTCTATTTAATTTCTTTGCCTATTTTTAAAAATCAGGTTATTTTTGCTATTGAGTTATAGGAGTTTCTTTTTATATTTTGGATATTCCCCTTTATCAGACATATGGTTTGCAAATATTTTCTCACATTCTGTAGGTTGCCTTTTCATTTTGTTGATTGTTTCCTTTGCTGTGCAGAAGCATTTTAGTTTGACATAGTCAAAATTCTTTATTCCCTTCTGTTTTCTTACTGCATAAGTTTTGCCAAATGGAATTAGGGATCTTCACATCAATTGCCACTTCCTTTTTTTTTTTTTTAAATGATTTGACTCTTTTATTTTTCTGAGAAAGATTTGCCCTGAGTTAACACCTGTGCCAATCTTCCTCTATTTTGTGTGTGGGTCGCCGCCATAGCATAGCTGCCAATGAGTGGTGTAGGTCCGTACCCAAGAACTGAACCCAGGCCACCGAAGTGGAGCGCACCAAACTTAATCACTAGGCAGTGGAGCCAGTCCCAATTGCCACTTCTGATACAAATCTGGACTGACGGAAGAGCTGACAAAACAACGTGTTTCCAATACCAGTTTATTTATTTTATTCAAAGCATGTAGGACAGGAAATTCAGCATGCAAGCAAGCATCACTTTTAGCAAAAGGCCTTGCAATATCCCAGACACAGCTTCCAAGACCTCCCATTTTGTGGGTCATGCTCAGTTACAAGTGATGAAGGTAAGGTAGGGTGGACCACCTTGGTTTTGGGAAGCTATTCTGCTCTCTGCTCTTCAACTTTTCATAACCTATTGGTCATATCATTCCCCAGGGTGTGTGTAACTTACTAACATTCTTCAGGCCAGCTAAATCATATTGATGAAAAGTTACAAAAAATAATCTGGACAACCAGATACATCTCATGCAGAAAAAGCACAGTCTGCACCCCATTCCACATTTATCTTAACATTCCAAGAATTAATGTTGCAAGAAAGTAAATTCAAGGTCAGTTTCCCATATGTCCCTGGGCCTGGAACAAGAGTTTCAGTTCACTGAATATTTTTTACTTACGATGTTCAATAATGACTTTTTAAAAAGCATAATATACTTACTTTTCATGATACATTGTTTACTACTACTAATTGTAGTAATAATTTAATCTAGAAAAAAATTTAACACTTAGAACTTAAGACATAGAAAATAAAAAGTTTAAAATAATTTATATGCATATTTTTGCTCAGAAAAATGACAAGATGATGAATAAAATACTCTTAAACACATGTTACATACATATAATATATTTAAACATATCTAACATATATTATTAGAATAAAATTTTGTGGGGAAAAGGCGTGGAAATATGTGTTCAAGGAGAAAAGAGAAATTATATAAAATGTACACCTATTGAAGAACAGCTTCTTTTTTTTTGCTTTTGATGAATATGGTGTATAACAAAATCCTACGCTATTTACACAACATTGGATACATTTTTAAAAGTAATACACATTTTCATTTAAAAAGATCAAGATTTACACCATGCCCCAAATTATGTTCTTTGAAACAGGTTAGGAGTAGGTGAGGAAGTACATAATTTTTCGACATTATTTTAGGCACACATTAGAAAAAGAAGACCCTCAAGTTAAAATTGATGATCTTGGAGCAATGGAGGGAAGGGAAGAATTATGGGATGGCTGAATTATGCAAACAGTATTTAAATATCTGAAGGTTTTTTTTGGTCGTCTCTCAGTCTAGCCATAGCCCTTTTGTCCCATCTTTAACTGTAGGACACACACATTTTCTCTAATTACTTTAGGGGCTAATATTGTATGTTGAATGAAAATCGTGTCACTTTTTTTTAAAAGAAAACATAGGGTCAGTGAGGTAGACGGGATCGATATTCTTAGTTCTTTGTACCCTACCTGTATTTGAATTTTACCTTTACACCCTTTGCTATGTGACTTTGCAATTCCTCCCACTCGAGGTAGATTGTGTTTCCCAAAAGTTACTTTGGCTAATAAAACATGAGTTGAAGGGACAGTGTGACGGTTCTTGTTCCAAGAGACAATACTATCCCTATATACTCCTGTGATCTCTCACAAGAAGGACATACCTCCCAGAGCTGCTAGTACAAAGAGACGGAGAAAACATGTGGAACAGACCTGAACCCAGGTAGAAGCACAGAGCCAAGCCCAGACAAACTTCAGCCTAAAGCAAGGTAGCTACAGCCCATGTGAAGACCCATGAGCTTGTGATAAGTCTCTGAGTTTTAGGGAGGTGTGTCATGCAGCATTATTGTGGCAATAACTGACTCATACAATGGGGTTTAAATATGTTTTTTTTAATGTGTGTATGTATGAGTGTGTGCATGTGCATGTGCACAGATGCATATCTGTATGTCCACGTATTTTGATGCAGCACTTTTTTTGTGTGTGAGGAAGATTAGCCCTGAGCTAACATCTATTGCCAATCCTCCTCTTTTTGCTGAGGAAGACCGGCCCTGGGCTAACATCCGTGCCCATCTTCCTCTACTTTATACGTGATGCCACCACAGCATGGCTTGATAAGCAGTGCATAGGTCCATGCCCAGGATCTGAGCTTGCGAACCCCAGGCCACCAGAAGCAGAGTGCACAAACTTAACCACTACACCACTGGGCCAGCCCCGGTCCAGCATTTCTTGATTGGTGCACTAGAGTGAGAGTCAAATATCCTTTATAATTTATGAGTTTTTGAGAATGAAAAAAGGGAGACTTGAAAACATGATGAATTGATTGACACGACCATCAGAGTTAGTGTCACCAGTAATGAGACATACTAACGTAACATAATCCCTTATGGAATGTGCCAAGAAGGGCATAACATAACTTCTGTGTTATTCTTGCCAAAAATGCATAACCTCAGTCTGATTATGAGAAGATATTAGACACACCAAATTGAATGACTCTGTACAAAAAAAATTTGTCTGCACCCCTCCCCAGTGTTAAGGTCATGAAAATCAAAGAAAGACTGAGGAAGTGTCACTGATTAGAATAGACTAAGAAAACAAGAGAGCTAAATGAAATGTGTGATCCTAGATCAAAGAAAGGACATCAGTGGGAAAACTAGCGATATGCAAATATGGGGTGTAGAATAGTTCATAGTATTGTATTGTAGGGGAGCAGAATTTGCTACCCCAAAATGAATCTCTTTGGCTCGATTATTTTTATTTTTTATTTTATTTATTTTTGTGTGTGTGAAGAAGACCAGCCCTGAGCTAACATCTCTGCCAATCCTCCTCTTTTTTTTTTTTTTTTTTTTTTTGCTGAGGAAGACTGGACCTGGGCTAACATCTGTGCCCATCTTCCTCTACTTTATATGGGACGCCGCCACTGCATGGCTGACAAGCAGTACATCAGCAGGTGCCCGGGATCCAAACCTGCGAACCCCAGGCTGCCAAAGCTTGAACTAAACCACTGTGCCGGGGGGCCCCCTCGATTATTTTTAAGAGCAAAAGACTCAGGAAGAAACTTTGACCTTCCACCCAACTGCCTAAAAGAATTTAAGATAGAAGGCCTGTTCCAGGAAGGAGCTAATACCACAAGATATCTATAGTATAATATAAACTAGGTGTGGTAGACAGGGATGAACTTATCATGGCCTCTTTGATCAAAGTCCTCTCCAGGTCCCACTGTGTCTCCATGGCATGGCAAACATTTGTTTACCAAACATTCACTTTTTTATCTCCATGTGAATTGCCTTCCTTCCCTTTGAAGTCCCAAACCACTACCCCCAACATCCTCTTTTGTCTTTACCTGAAGATGGTATTTAAGGTAGTAGCTTCAGCCATTTTGGCGAGTTACTCAGTTTTCCTGGGTTTCTCCCAGGTATGCATGTTATTAAACTTGTTTGATTTTCTCCTGTTATTCTGTCTCATGTCAATTTAATTCTTAGACCAGCCAGAAGAACCTAGAAGGGTAGAGGAAATTTCTTCCTCCCCTACAGTATCAATGTTAATTTCCTAGATTTGATAATTATAATATAGTTAGGTTAACTATAGAGGATGCTAACATTAGAGGAAGCTGGGTAAAAGATATATGGGAACTCTGTAGTATTTTTGCAACTTTATGATGTCTAAAATTTTTTCAAAATTAAAAATTAAAAAAATCAGGAATGAGGCCAATTATCTTCAGAGTGACACATTTTAAGAAAAAAACGAGGGTTTCCATTTAGGATAATATTTGCCAGATCCCATACCAACTAGATCAGAATCTCAGAGGTGGGAAGTAGGCATCAGTATTTTTTTAAAAGTTGCTTTGGTGATCCCAGTGTGAAACTGAATTTAAGAACCAGTGTTATAGAGAATAACAATCAAATGAACACTAATACACCCACCACCCAGTATAAGAAATACTCAGTTTTAAGAAATACCCAGCGGGCACCTTCCTGATCCCATCCCATCTTGTCTGAAAATATTTCCATCCTGATTTTGGTTTTCCTTATCCTCTTGATTTTCTTCATAGTTTCACCAAATATGCACATATCATTACAACGTATGGTTTTATTTCTACATTTTTAACATTGTATAAGTGGAATCATACTATATATATTTGTTGGCAGCTCGCTTTTTTTCACTTAACATGCCTATAAAATGTATAGATTTTTAACTCATGTAGCTGTAGTTTACTTCCCTACTGTCAGTATGTTATATTGTTATCTCAGACTTTGTCCATTCTACTTGAGGATATGTGGGCAATTTTCAGTGTTTTGCTATTATAAACAATCCAGCTATGAACACTCTTGTGCCCAATGCAAGAGTTTCTCTGGGGAACATGCCCAGGAATTTGGAATTGCTGAGTCATAGGGCACATCTATTTCAACTTTTCCAGATAATGCCAGATTGGTTTCAAAAGTGGACACCATTTAGACTCCCATTAGCCATGTATAAGATTGCTTATTACTCTTCATGCTTGCCAGCCTATTTTTTTTTTTTTTGGCAATACAGTGGGTATAAAATTATATCTCATTATGGTTTTAATTTACCTTTTCCAGATTATCAGTGAGATTGTGCTTATTTTCATTGATTGTTCATTTGTGAAATGTCTGTATATGCCTTTGAAGACAATCAGGATATGCTACCCCAAAATATGCCACCTATTTTGAGCTAAAGGCAATTAAAAATCATCAGATGCAAGAACAGTTCTCTGCCTTCCCCTTTATTGCCTAAAAGTATGGCATAAATTTCCCTTTGTGAAGGTGTCCCCCTTCTCCTGTACCAGGAAGAGGAGAGTAACGTTTATCAATGAAGATGGAAAGCCAGCACCAAGATGAGTTTGCGTAAACAAACTTTACTAAAATAACCCTTATCTTCCATTAGTTTCCCCAAATATTTCTTAATCATTTCCCCACAGTTTATTGTCCCTTGAAGTCCAAACCTCCACAATAACTTTCCCCCATTTCTTTCACAAGTTGTTTGGTATTTCTTACTTACTTGTAAAAAATATTTACATTTTCTGGATTCTAATCCTTCTAATCCTTTGTCAGGATTATATATGTGTGCCAAATCTCTTCTTCCAGTTTGTAGCTTGTGTTTTCATTTTCTTTATGGGGTCTTTTGGGGAACAGAGTTTTTAATTTTAATAAAAGTACATATGTAGTTTTGTTAGGTGTTACCAAATTGCCCTCCAGGAGGGTTGAAGAAAATTGCATTCCCACCAGTAATGTATGAAACTATGTATTTCCTATAGCCTCACCAATAGAATGTGTTGTCAGAATATATTTTTAGACTTTTGCCAGTCTAAAGTTTGCCAGATGAGAAATGGTATTTCTGTGTGATTTTAATCTGCATTTCTCTAATAATGAGTTTGAACTTTTTTCATATGTTTGAGTACCATTTTTCTGTCTTTGTGTGTGTGTGTGAATTGTCTGTTCATGTCTTTTTCCTATTGAGTTTTTGGTCTTTTTTTCCTTTAATTTTTGAAGATTCTTTGTATGTTAAGGATATAAGTCCCTTATCTATGATATATGTTGTGAAAATTTTTTCTCAATGTGTCAGTTTTCTTTTGACCTTGTTCACAGTGTTTTTTGTCATGCATATTTAAATATTTTCATATAGTCAAATTTATCAATCTTTTCTTTTTTTAATTGAGGTAACATTGGTTAACATTATATAAATTTCAGGTGTGCATCATTATATTTTGATTTCTGTGTAGACTATATCATGTTCACTACACAAAGACTAATTACAATCCATCACTGTACACATGTGCCATTTGACTCCTTTTGCCCTCCTCCCCCCCCTTCTCTGGTAACCACCAATCTAATCTCTATATCTATGAGTTTATTTGTTGTTGTTTTTTATTCCACATGTGAGTGAAATCACACGTATATATGTTGTCACAAATGGTATGATTTTGTCCTTTTCTATGGCTCAGTAGCATTCCATTGTGTGTGTGTGTATGGTATATATATATATATATATATATATATATATACCACATCTCTTTATCCATTCATCCATTAATGGGCATCCTCAGGTTGTTTCCAAGTCTTGGCTATTGTGAATAATGCTGCGGTGAACATAGGGGTACAAATATCTTTTTTGAATTAGTGTTTTCATGTTCTTTGGATAAATACCCAGAAGTGGAATAGCTAGATCATATGGTAGTTCTATTCTTAATTTTTTGAGGGATCTCCATATTGTTTTCCATAGTGACTGCACCAGTTTGCACTCCCACCACCAGTATATGAGAATTCCCTTTTCTCCACATCCTCTCCAAAACTGTTACTTCTCATTTTGTTAATTATAGCCATTCTGACAGGTGTCAGATGATATCTCATTGCAGTTTTGATTTGCATTTCCCCAATAATTAGTGATGTTGAACATCTTTTCATGTGCCTGTTGGCTATCTGTATATCTTCTTTGGAAAAATGTCTGTTCAGATCCTTTGCCCATTTTTTTCATTAAGTTTTTTGTTGTTGTTGAGTTGTATGAGTTCTTTATATATTTTGAATATTAACCACTTATCAGATATATGATTTGCAAAAATCTTCTCCCAATTGTTAAGTTGTCTTTTCGTTTTGTTGATGGTTTCCTTTGCTGTGCAGAAGCTTTTTAGTTTGATGTAGTCCCATTTGTTTATTTTTTCTTTTGCTTCCCTTGCCTGGTCAGACGTGGTATTTGAAAATATGCTGCTGAGACCAATGTTGAAGAGTGTACTGCCTATGTTTTCTTCTGGGAGTTTTATGGTTTCAGATCTTACATTCAAGTCTTTAATTCATTTTGAGTTAATTTTTGTGTATGGTATAATATAGTGGTCTGCTTTCATTCTTTTGCATGTGGCTGTCCAGTTTTCCCAACACCATTTATTGAAGAGACTTTTCTTTCTCCATTGTGTGTTCTTGACTCCCTTGTCAAAAATTAGCTGTCCATAGATATGTGGGTTTATTTCTGGGCTCTTGACTCTGTTCCATTGATCTGTATGTTTTTTTCTGTGCCAGTAGCATACTGTTTTGATTACTATAGATTTTAGTATATAGTACCTATACTATAGTAGTGTATTTTAAAATCAGAGAGTGTGATACCTCCACATTTTTCTTTTCTCTTAGGATTACTTTGGTTATTCAGGGTCTTTTATTGTTTCATATATATTTCAGGATTGTTTGTTCTATTTCTGTGAAAAATGCTGTTGGGACTTTGATAGGGATTGACTGAATCTGTAGATTACTTTAGAAAGTATGGACATTTTAACTATATTAATTCTTCCAATCCATGAGCATGGACTATCTTCCCATTTCTTTGTGTCTTCTTTGATTTCTGTCAAGATGTTTTATAGTTTTCAATGTACAAATCTTTCATCTCTTTGGTTAAATTTATTCATAGGTATTTTATTCTTTTTGTTGTGATTGTAAATGGGATTGTATTTTTGATTTCTCTTTCTGCTATTTCATTGTTAGTGCATAGAAATGTAACTGATTTTTGTATCTAGATTTTGTACCCTGCAACTTTACTGTATTCGTTTATTATTCCTAACAGTTTTTTGGTGGATTTGTTAAGGTTTTTTATATATAAAAATATGTCATCTGAAAGTAGTGACAGTTTTAATTCTTCCTTTCCAATTTGTATCCCTTTTATTTCTTTTTCTTGCCTAATTGCTCTGGCTAGGACTTCCAATACTATGTTAAATAAGAGTGATGAAAGTGGGCATCCTTGTTTTGTTCCTGTTTTTAGAGGGATAGCTTTCAGTTTTTCATCATTGAGTACGATGTTGGCTGTGGGTTTGCCATATATTGCCTTTATTATGTTGAGGTTTTTTCCTTCTATACCCATTTTATTCAGAGTTTTTATCATAAATGGATGCTGTATCTCGTTGAATGCTTTCTCGGCATCTATTGAGATGATCATGTGATATTTAAATCTTTTCTTTTCTTACCTCTGGATTTTGAGTTAGAGTTAGCAAGCCATTACCTACACTGAAGTTAAAGAGGAATCTACTCATGTTTGCTTCTAGTACTTGAATGGTTTCATTTTTTTATACATCTAGATCCCTAATCCATTTGGAATTTATTCTTCATGGTATGAAGTATGGATCTATATATATTATATTTTTCCAAATGGCTACCCAGTTGTCCCAGAACCATTTATTTAAGAATTCTTTACTTCATTGATTTGAGATGCCACTTTTGTCAGATACCTAATGGTGTTTTGATGAACAGAAGTTCTTACTTTTAATGGCTAAGTTCTTTAGTATATTATCTTAAAATACTTGTAGAATTTAAAAATATTTCTCTTTCTTTCATCTTTTTTTCTTCAGAGTAAAGAGCCCCAAAGCAGCTTCAGGGTGGGGAAAAGGCCACAGTGGAACCCTGGCCTGGCTTTAACTGTAGACATCAAAGGCTGAAGAGCAGCAGTTGAAAAGAGTTGTCTTAGGACTGTGCCAGGATGCTTTTTATGTTATTTTTATCTCCATAAAAGCAATGCAGGTGCTTAATTTTATATGTCAAAAACTGAAGAGTGAACAAAGAAAAATATAAGCCCTTGGCTCTTTCCTTCCACAGCCTTGATCTCCAACTAGTGTTTAAGCCTTAAGAGGGGAGATTAGACCTAGTTAACAAGTTCAGCAAGGTTGCAGGATACAAGATCACCACACAAAAGTTGTGTTTCTATACACTGGCAGTAACAATCCAAAAATGAAATTAAGAAAACAATTCCATTTACAATAGTATCAAAAGAATACATTATTAGGAATAAAGTTAAAAGAAATGTAAAACTTATACTCTGAAAACTACACAACATCATTGAAAGAAATTAAAGAAATGGAAAAACATCCCATGTCCATGGACTGGAAGATATAATACTGTTAAGATGACAATACTCTGCAAATTGATCTATAGATTTAATCAGAATCCCAGCTGATTTCTTTGAAGAAATTGACAAGCTGATTCTAAAATTGATATGGAATTGCAAGAGACCTAGAGTAGCCAAAACAATCTTGGAAAGAAGAACAAAGTTGGAAGACTCACATTTTCTGATTTCAAAACTTAGTACAAAGATACAGTACTCAAGTCTGTGTGGTACTGGCTTAAGAATAGACATATTGATCAACTGAACAGATTTAAAGGTCCAGAAGTAAGCCCATGTGTCTATGATAAACTGATTTTAAACAAGAGTGTCAAGATCATTCACTTGGGAAAGAGCAGCATTCAACAAATGTTCAGCATTTAACAAATGATGCTGAAAAAGCTGGATAATCACATGCAAAAGAATGAAGTTGGACCATTACCTCACACCGTATACAAAAATTAACTCAAAATTTATGAAAGACCTAGATGTAAGAGCTAAAACTATAAGAATCTTAGAAGAAAAAGCGGTAAATCTTATGACCTCAGCTTTGGTAATAGCTTCTTGGATATTACACCAAGAACATGAACAACAAAAGATAAAATGGACTTCATCAAAATTTAAAACTTTTGTTCATCAAAGGGCACTAATACAGAAATGAAAAATAGCCCGGGGAATGGGAAAAAATCACATATATGATAAGAGACTTGTATCTAGTATATAAAGAACTCTTATAATTCAATAATAAAATGACAACCCAATGAAAAATGGGCAAAGGATCTGAATAGATATTTCTTCAAAGAAGATATACAAATGCTAATTAGAACATGAAAAGATGCTCTATATCATTAGTCATTAGGAACATGCATATCAAAACCACAATGAGATACCACTTCACACCCACTAGGATGGATAGAATCAAAAACTCAGATAATAACAAGTACTGAGAATGTGTTAACCATCAGAATACTCATACACTGCCAGAGGGAATGTAAAAAGTTAAACATAAAATTACTATATGATCCAGCAATTCTAGTGCTAGAGATACACCCAAGAAAAATGAAAACATATGCCCACACAAAAATTAATACACAAATATTTGTAGCAGCAGTATTCATAATAGCCAAAAGGTGGAAACAACTCAAATGTCCATCAACTAATGAATGGATAAATAAAATGTGGTGTATCCATACTACACTGTAGGACATTATTCAGCCATAAGAAGGAATGAACTACTGATGCATGCTACAACATGGATAAACCTTGAAAACATTATGCTAAGTGAAGGAAGCCAGACACAAAATACCGCATATTGTATGATTCCATTTATACGAAATGTCCAGAATAAGCAAATTTATAGGGACGGAATGTAGATTAGTTGTTGCTTAAGGCTGGGGAGTATGAGGGGATAAGGGAATGATAGCTAAAGGGTACAGGCTTTCTTTTTGAGGTGATAATATTCTAAAATTGATTATGATGATTGTTTCACAATTCTGTGAATATACTAAAACCCACTGAATTATAAACTTTAAATGAATGAATGGTATGGTATATGAATTTTATCTTGGCAAGGCTGTTAAAAAAAAAAGAGAGAAGAAACTTTATTTTTTTCAATGCTACATCCGGATTGCCTAAAGTGGTACTGACATACATAGGCACTCAATAAATATTTGTTGAATAAATGAATGTAGTATTCGGCATTTTCTTTCTTTTTCAAATGGAAGTAGTGAGAGTATATTTGTATACTTCATTTAACTGTGTTACCAAAAAGAAAAGAAAAGAGTGTGGTTTTATATGGTTTTCATTTGTCTGTGTTATTCTTATGCTTTAACCAGGGGACTTTTTGTCTCTATATACTTGTCAATGATCTGCCACACAGCCACCAGAATGATATTTTTAAAATGCAAATTTGAAAATATTTGTCCTCTGCTTATTATCTCTCAATGACTTCCTACTCCCTGCAGTATTTAGTTCAAATCATTTAACAGAGCATACAAGTTTCTTATCTTGTAGAGTATCCCACATTCTTTTTGTCTGATTGTATCACTTTGTCATTTAAACTTGTTTTATATATACAGAATATATATATATGCCCCCAAATATATTAATTTTCATAATTTCTGAATTTTTATCAAAAAGATATCATGTTATATGTATTATCAGTCTCAGCTTTTTCACTCAATGTAGCATTACCAGGATTCTTTCATCTTGATATTGATGGGGAGAAGAACATTCTCTACCCACTCTGGGTCCTTTTTGACTGGGCTACAAATTAAATTGACATGAGGCTAAATAGCAGGAGAAAAGCAAACAAAGCTTTATAAAACATGTATACATGGGAGAGACCAGGGAGTGTCTCTCGACAAAATGGTGGAGATTCTCCTCTTATATAGACAAATGATTTTGGGGGGGACTTGGGCGTGTTAGCCATGAGGGATTACAAGAAAAGCACAGTAAAGTTATTATGCAGATTTAAGGCCTCACCTTCCACATAGACAAGTTTCTAGAGATGAGATCATCCACCCCTCTTCCCAGTACAGAAAAGGAGATACCTTTACAAATGGAGATTTCCCTTACAAATGTAAATGTATGATAAAGAGAACTTTGGTAGGAATGGGTGTAGCAAAGACCCTCTCAGTCTATCGATACCCAGAGTCATCCGAGGTGAAGGCCCATCCCAAATCCCTTTAGAGAGTTGGGGGAGTTGAAGGTCAAATCCTCCTTCAGAGCAAGGTAGAGAGAGACACATCTTGAGGTGGCCAATTCTGATACCCCACAATATGGTCACTTTTATTTATTCATTTGCACTGCTGTATAATATTTTCCAGCTATTCACCCTCCTGTTGAAGGGCATTTAGGTGTTTTGTTTGTTTTTACTATTATAAACAGTGATTTCTGTATTTGGGTCCTGGTGTATATAAGCTAGAGTTTGTCTTAGGTTTATAGTTGGGAGTAAAGTTACTTCTCTCAAAAACACCTAAATCAATTTATATCCTTCCTAGCAATGTTGCAGACATCCTCTGGTCCACATCCTCCCCAATACTTGACATTATTAGATTTCTTCATTTTTGCCAATCAAATGGGCAGAAAATGGCATCTCATTATGGTCTTGCTTGTGGTCCTGATTACTGTTGTAGTTGAGTGTTTCTTTATGTTTATTGAACTTAGTGTTCCTTCTTTGAATGTAAAACCTGTTCATGATCTTTGTTCATTTTGTTTTCTGTGGATTGGTTATTATTAATTTATAGTTGTTCTTTTTATAGCCTTGTTACTAATCCTTTGTCAATTGTGTGTGTTGAATATATCTTTTCTGAGTTTGTGTCTTGACTTTGCTTTCTTTAAGGTGTTTTTGTGAATATACTTTCTTAATTTTAACATGGGCAGACCTTTCATGTCCTTTAGGATCAGTACTTTCTGTGTCTTAAGTACTCCTTCTCTAGCCCAAAGCCAGAAATGTATTTATCTATATTTGCTAATAAAAGTTTTAAAATTTTACTTTTGACACTCAAGTCCTTAATCTCTCTGTGGTTGATTTTTACTATGGTGTGAGTTAGGGATCGAATTTCATTTTTTTTATATGGATAATTATTTTTCCATCTCAATTTATTGAATAGGCCCTCTTTTCCCCACTGATCTCCCATGCTTTATTTTCAAATATCAAAATTTCCCCCCCTACATACTACACATTGTTTCAATTAATATATATTTATAATAAAAACTGTTGTTGAGCAAGTTTACCTTCTTTTTGCTTTTTGCACATCTGATTATTAGTAAGAATGCAACATGACTGTTAAAAGCAGAAGTGATTGAGTGTGTAGACCTGAGTCTACTGGTTAAAAATGTTCAAATTGCTATGGATATCAGCCATGTTTTACTAAAGGAACCATGAGCATTGGTTAATCCAGTGAGTAGGTTAAAAAGAGATCATTTAAAGAAGTTTCTATTGGACTCATCTGTATTATAACACGCATCACATTATATTTCAAGAGTTTATTTGCATATCTTTTTTTTTTTACTAGACTGAGATTCATGAAAGCCCATAATGTGTTTTATTCTTTTTGCGTTTCCAGAAGTCTGGAACATGCTTAGCAAACAATAAATGCTTAACTTGTATTTGTTGAATGAATACATAGAGAATAAAGCACTTATTCATTGTAGACTTGGATCTACCAAAAAGAGTCCTAGGAAAGGGACTGGGAGTTTGAGAGTTCAGCGCAAGTCAGAAAAGAAGACACACTTGGTTGAAGCCATGAGCTTAACCTAAATCACTGAGTTTCAAGACACTTGACTACCCAGATAAAAACACCATATTGTGAGAGAAAGTTGGTGCTCTTCTACTATTCACTCACAAAATAATCAGATTGCTCAGTACCTCAAACTGGAAAATGTCATGGTACAGAGATATAGAACAAACTCAAAATATAGGGGTGGAAAGTGTAGCTCTAAACATTAGGATGCCTGTAATGGAAGAGGAATGGAATGAGTAACGATCACGAAATGTTGGTACTTCTAACATACCCCCAGGATATCAAGGTGCTCATTGTTCCCATATTCTAGGGATGACAGGCGACAAGTCTGAAAGGTATTAAATGTTTTGTTCCCTAGTGAATTCTCTACTACACACTGTAGAATAGGAAATTCAAAATTAATGGGAAAAAGTCATTATTATATGTGCTCTGTGCTCTTTAAAACATGAGCCACTGACGTAAATATTGAAAAGTCCAGCAGCCTTTTTCATAGAAACTTATAGTACAAATATCACTATATTTTCATATAATTTATTATTTTCTAAAAAATAAGCTTTAATGTGATCATCTGAAATTGTATGGTCAAAAAACCCCCAAATTTATGGAATTTCCTTTGAAGTGCCTTTCTTTACATTTAGATCAGAAAATTGTGGAGACCCACTCAGACCCCTAGAGTTGACATGAAGATTGTTTTAAACTGAAGACGTTTGAGATAGAGCAGATGCAGAAAGAAGCTTTCCAGAGCTTCCCTTATCTGACTAAAAGGCAGAAGCATCTGGGAGAGAAGCTGCCACAAATTCCCTCTCCAGGGGAGCTTCACTCCCAGGGAGAAGACTGACCGCTCCCTCAGGGATGAGAAATTGCATAAACAAACGTTATCACAAACTGTCATACCTTCCATTTGTTTCCCCCAAAGCCCATTTGCTCTTCCCATAGAACCCTTTCTCCCTCCTCCCTTTTCCTTATTAAGTTGGTATATAAACCCTTATCTCTAGCTATTCAGGGAGCCTCTTTATCTGAATCCTCTTGCATGTGTATGAATAAAACCTGTTTTCTTTTCTCCTGTTGATCTTTCTATTGTCAGTTAATTTTCAGGCCCCTGGCTAGAAGACTTAAGTCAGCAGAGAAAAAGGTTTTCCTCCAAATATGTCCAAGATTGGTTAAAGTCAGATATTGTTTTTATTTCCTGGCTTGATTTTGAAGGAAGGATTCTATTTGTGCTATACATCAGAAGACAAAGAAGTAAATGTTCATAAAAACATAATGTCGCTGTTAGAAACTCATTAAACTTTGGTTGATTTTGAATCTACTCCAAAGTAAGGCCAAAGATAAAGAGGAAAAGAGAAAGGAAGAAATATAGGAAATGGATTATCAGAGTGAAGTGGTGGGTGGGGAAGTTGAGGAGTGATGGGGAGAAGCTTTTCTTATCTTATAGAGGAAGAGGAAGTTTGGCTTCCTGGGTCCCTTTTCACAATCAGCCATCTTTCCCATTCACAGGTCTTTGGGATTGCCACGGAACCCTGTCTTTCTGACAGTTATTTCTGTAGGGAAAGAAAAACTTTCCTCTATCCTCTTAAATGCTATAACTGCGGCCTGCAAATTAAACTGACAAAAGACAGAAAACAGGAGGAAAAGCATACAAACTTTTACTGATGTTAATATTTAAAATTTTACATGCATGGGGGCTTCACAAAGTGAAAACTTAAAGAGGGGGTTAGACTTGAGAGCTTATATATCATTTTAACAAAGGGTGATAAATTATGAGAAAGTGATTAGACAAAGGAAAGGAAATTTGGGCTTCTAGGTGGTAAATTATGAAATGATAAATATGTGGAGAAACTAATGGAAGATAAGGATTATTTTACTAAGATTTGTTTGTGTAGACTCACCTCACTGCCAATTTTTCATCTTTTTCATGACCATAAAATACCCCTGGAAAGGAGATTTATGGCAGTCTTCTTTTCCAGAAGTTTCTGCTTTTAGTCAGATAAGAGAATCTCCAAGAAGACTTCTTTCGTCATCTGTTGATTCTCAATTGCCTTTAGCTCTAAATAATACATATTTTGGCATATTTGGAGGTAGCATATTCTGATCTTCATTTCTCAGGGCCTTCCCATTACCATCCTTTACACTCTTCTGTGACATCAAAGCAAGTGACATGTCTATAATTGTTTCCTAGCCTGCAGTGACAAACACTGGACTAAGATTACTTCCAGCTCTAAATTTCTATGATATGACCTGCTAATGCAGGTCACTTCAAACTGTTGCAGTTGTGAGGGAGGAAGAAAGTTTCCTCTACCCTTCCAGGTTCTTCTGGCTGGTTTAAGAATTAAATTGACATAAGACAGATTAACTGAAGAAAATCAAATTTAATTTTGTAGGTATGGAAACCCCATAGACCCAAGGGAGTCAGAGACCCCAGATACATGAGAGGTTCCAAGACAGAAAGGTGAAATGAGGTATTTATGCCATCTTGACCCAAACAATGGGATGGGGCCTGGGGCTTCAGAGAGGAGGAGGGTAATTCACAGGATGATAAGAAGAGCAGATGTTCAGTAATTAGAGGTTTACCCTGCCATACAGATAGGTCATAAAAATTTATTTCTGGTAAAAACCCTTATTACAAGCAAAACCCTCAATTTAAATTCTTTAAGGGAGAGTTAAAAGGTTCTCTTGAGCCTGCAGGGTCTCAATTGCCTTTAGCTCAAAATATCCCACATGCCAAAGTGGCACATCCTGGGGAGGCCTGTTCTGAACCTCTTCACAGACATAACTTTTCTTCCCAAGTTACTAACACATATTTGAACTTTGCATTGTCTGAAATCAAGACCTTTTTGAAAATGGTACTCAGAGAGTGCTCTCATGGTTTTTGGCCTCACAGTCCCTTCTTCACGCCCTGTCCTTCCATGTTACTTGAGTTTCATAGCAATTAATAATAATAATGTTAATAACAGGCAATATTATGAGTGTTTTCTCTGTAACACTGTGCTAAGTGCCTTGCAAACAGCTTCTCATTTAATCTTCACAATAATCCCATGAAGGGTGGTATCAATATTATTCCATTTTGCAGTCAAAGAAGCTGACTTTGAAGTAACCTGTTCAAGGTTAAACAAGTATAAGTGGTGAATCTGGGATTCAGTCTGTTGTTCACTCTGACTGCAGAGTTGTGTGCTTACTGCAGGGGATCAAAATTGGCCACCTCAAGATGTGTCTCTCTCTACCTTGCTCTGAAGGAGGATTTGACCTTCCCCCTCCCACCTGTCTAAAGGAATTTGGGATGAGCCCAAGGACAGGTGTTCGCCTTGGATGACTCTGGGTATGGATAAACTGGGAGGGTCTTTGTTACACCCATTCTTATCAAAGTTCTGTTTACCATACATTTACATTTGCAAGGGAAATCTCCATCTGTAAAGGTATCTCCTTCTCTGTACTGGGAAGAGGGGTAGATGACCTCACCTCTAGAAACTTGTCTATGTGGAAGGTGAGGCCTTAAATCTGCATAATAACTTTATTGTGCTTTTCTTGTAATCCCTTGTGGCTGACACTCTCAAGTCCCCCCCAAAATTGTTTGTCTATATAAGAGGAGAATCTCCACCATTTTGTCGAGAGACACCCCCTGGTTTCTCCCATGTATACATGTTTTATAAAGCTTTGTTTGCTTTTCTCCTGCTATTCGGCCTCATGTCAATTTAATTTGTAGCTCAGCCAGAAAGGATCCAGAGTGAGTAGAGAATGCTCTTTCCCCCCATCATTATCCTTTAGATTGTGTTGTACTCAATTCAAATCAACTTTTACAGGTTGCTTTCTTTTTTTAGAACAAACTTTACATGAATACATTCTTGTAAAAGAGGCCAATTTTACGTAACTAAAAGGAAACATGGAGATCTTCCCCATCTTTCTGTAGGGCAAAAATTTTTCACAGATTTTTGTGTATCCTTCCAGACCTTTACATTGTAGGGGAAAGTTTGTTTCAGTGGAAAACTATGCATTGTCTAGAGCACACTTTTCCTGGTTATCTGATTCTAACTCTGAGAGCTATTTTACAACTCTGTAAGTTTGTTTGCAATACAAAATAATTGGTTGATCCATGAAGCATTGATAACAACGCAAAATAATTCTTGTCTATAGATGTGGAAATGGATTCTTTTCAAGTGGAGAACAACCCACCTGCCCCACCCCAAGCTAGTTTTGCTTTCCCTTGTGTGTTAACTTCAACATTCCATTATGCCACATAAATTTGTTTTTTGACTTCTTTGAACAGATTATAACATCTGCCTGAGTTCTCTCATTTAATTAATGAGATAAGTAAAATCTTTAGCATTTAACCACGTACTATACACACAGAGATGTGATTCAGACTTTATGGCTCTCTTAAATCACTGCCCATTAGTTCCCTCCAGCCACTAGACCTGGCTGATTATTTCTAGGTTTGCTCTCTTTGTTTTTGTTTTTTTTCAGCCAGCTATCTCTTAGGAACCCCAGTAGGTTGGATACTCGCACACACACACACACAGGCAAGGCCACAGCCAGACAGATCCCCAGCACATCGATTTGGCCATTTGCCCAGGAGCAGCTGGTAGCAGTAATAAATCTTTGTGGTGTTTTGGCACTCAAATTTCTACTCTCACATTATGGTCTCTGATTCTATTGTCAGCTTCTTCACATAAAATTATCGCGCGTATCCAAAACACAGACTGCGCTATATTGACCATGCTACCACTACACTGACCTGTCTTATATATTCCCATCTCTAGGAGCATTTTGCTTTAAGGGTGGTGGGGGAGCAAATCTGTTGGAGAGAGCACTTAATGCTAGGTCTTTGTATTAGGTCTCATATCACTCCACTTACACTGAGGTGCATTTGCTGCCAGAGAACAAAAGCCACTTACCAAGAACGCTCTGTTCTCCAGTGACCACTTTGCTGGGACTACCTCTATTCGTTTACTCTCTGGGGTCAATGGCATGGAGATGAGAGGGATGCCAACAGGAACAAGAAAAACCACTATAGGGAAAGAAAATAAACTTTCCTCTACCCTCCCAGGTTCTCTGGCTGGTACCATAAAAATTTGACTGATAAAAGACAGATTAACAAGAAAGAAATAACGGCCAGCCCCAGTGGCCTAGTGGTTAAGTTCAGTGCAGTCCACTTTGGTGGCCTGGGTTTGGTTCCAGGTGCAGACCTACACCACTCATCAGTGGCCATGCTGTGGTGGTGGCCCACATACAAAATAGAGGAAGACTGGCAACAGATATTAGCTCAGGGCAAATCTTCCTCAGCAAAAAAAGAAAGAAAGAAAACAGAGTTTATTAACATGTGCAGCATGTATACACACAGGAGAAACTCAGTGATGAGTGACTCAAATGTGTTCTTAGAACTTGGGCTTATATAGCACCTTAACAAAGAAAAAGAAATTTGCATAGAAGTGACAAGGCAAAGGAAAAGGGTTTAGGCTTCCAAGAGTGGCACACTATGGGAAGATAATTGAAAAGAAGCATTGTTTTAGTAAGTTTTGTTATGCAGATTCCTCTTGGTGCCATCTCTGGGCTCATAACAGTCTCTGGTGATGAAGAGTTTAGGCAAGTGGGGGTGGGGCAGAGAGCTTTTTTGGTGTCTGCTGTTTCCCAATTGTCTTCAGCTCAAAATAATCCTATGCCAAAGTGGCATATTTTGATCCCTATACCACCCAAGGAGATAGAGAAGAATGATTTAAAGTATACATCCCAGAAACTGGAGCAGAAGGGGTGGAAAGGTGAGAATCAGGGTTTGGAGTACCAGAGAAGCCAGGAAGAGATAATGGGTCAAGTAGGGAGTGATCAACAGTGTCAAATGATACAAAAGGACAAAGTAAGTAAGAAATGAGAACAAGCCTTTGGATTTGTTCGTTAGAGCATCTTTGAGACATTCAAGTGATAAATTTCAGTAGGGTAGTGAGTGTGAAGCCTACACTACAGGGGGTTATGGGGCAAGTGGGTAGGAAGAAAGAGAACAATATTTTATACTGCTCCTGAGATGTTTAACAAGGAAGAAAGGAAATAGTAAAAGAGCAATGGAAGGGGTAGGCCCCAAAATAAATCCTCCAAGAGAACACTCACTGCTCTTTGTTTCACCTAGGGTAGGACTAATAGGGACTCTCTTCTTAAAACCATGGGCCCTTAGGGTCACCTTAGGGTCCCAGGATACATTAAGAAACAGAGACCAGGCTGATTCTCATAATCTTTTAAAAAATTTATTAGCACGCTAGCAAGCATGGAAGCAGGAGCACAACATCTCAATCTAAATTTAGGCAACTTTATGTTGTGTGTGAAATCGTCTGTTGTGATTGCCAAGTATCCTACCAAACAAGCTAACCCAGAGGCCATGGTACAGAAAGGCTCACAGACAAATTAAGATACACAAATCACATGGTTTAGTAAGTAAATCTGAAACAACCAGCAAGTAGCAAGGGAAAAGAGATGGAGTAAGATGAACAATCCTGGGATGCATGACATTCATATGTTCTGCCTTTCTCTCTCTGCAGCAGCCTTCCCTGCTAATCGTATGGTTTCAAGGCCAGACTTGAAGTCGGAGCAAGGGGGTTCAATTCGATGGAAGGTACCTGGAGCCAATGACACGTACTTTCCATATTGGACAGACTAAGGTAAGAATACCTGGCCATGGCTGTAACTTGCCAAATAGCCTGCTGAACAATGAAGCATTTTATTTGCATGTTGTTGGCCCACCTATGACTTCATGAATACTGAGCACTTCTACATCTTTGTGTGTATTTAATGCATCATGACTTTTTGTTGTTTCATATACGTGTTGATGCAAATAATCAATAACCAATCTATAGATAAGAAAGATATTTAATGAGCTAATGCTGAGGACTAGCCCGGAAGTGTTATCTTCCCCAGGGAAGAAAGCACTCCAGAGAAGCATGGTTTACAGTATGGTTATATGCCATTTCAGAACAAAGAATATACATCAAGCATGACAGGAATACAATTTTTTTCCCAAAGTCACAAGGAGATGTTTTGCTGCAGTTTAGCACGTACATAGCAGGTCAACTTGACCTTGGTTCTCTGGGAAGAAAAGCTTATCTTCAAAGAAGTACTGGTATCGGCGTCAGAGAAAAAGAGACATTCATCTCTATCTTTAAAGAGTGCATTCTTTGTTTGGGGAAAATGCTTGAAGCAGATGTACACTGCGTGTTTGGTGGGCCATAAGTCAGGCTGCTCTGGGAAAAACAAGTTTCAGGCCAAATCAGATTTAAACCAGAATGGCTTCCCCTATATACCTCAATATGTGAAAACTTATTATTATTCTTATTATTTTCATCATACCTTATGTATATTCAGTGTTCATGAACACTAGGGGATTATGAATATTCTGTGCCATTGGTCCTTCTCTCACTATTTACGTTCAGGATATGTTCAACATGTCTCAGAGGCTGCTTATGTATTATTAACACATCTTATGGATTCTACCTATGTCTCACAAGCTACTTGCTTTCAAACAATTCAATTTATCCTCCTTGTTTATTTCTCAAATTTTCTATTGAATAATATAACTTAAATAATGTGGCAAATACCTAGCACACTTTCAAAAAGATTTTTCAGGGCCAGCCCCGGTGGCCTAGTGGTTAAGTTTGGCACGCTCCGCTTCTGCAGCCCAGGATCAGTTCCCAAGTGTGGAACTACACCACTCATGTCAGCAGCCATGCTGTGGTGGTGCCTCACATACAAAAAAAGAGGAAGATTGGCAACAGATTTAGCTCAGGGAGAATCTTCCTCAGCAAAAAAAAAAAAAAAAAAAAAGATTTTTCAGCTGAATCTCTACCCATTATTCTCTGATCTCCTCCCAGATCCATTTCATTCTGCCTCCATCACCATAACAGTCTACATTCAATAATAAGCAGCTTGATTCATTAACAAGAGCCAGAGGTGAGACATCTGATTTGGGTTTTGGTGAGTCTTGGCTTCTTCGTGATATATATGGAGTGACTGGTGGGGTAATGTTGGGGTGGCACTTGAGGGACTCAGGGAAGCAGCAATTTTACTTTCTTGGGGGCTTCCTGTTTCTGTCTAATGTGAAAGATGGTCCTAGGAGCAGCAGCTTAAAACAAGGCCGTCCTTTTGAGTCCTTTAACTTAGCTACTGTGGCAGGTAGTCCTGAAAGATGACCACCGTTAATCCTTTCCTCCCTGTATGCACATGCTGCTCCAGCCATTAAGAGGTGGAGATTGTTTCCTTCCCTTGAATCTGGTCTGGCCTGTGACTTGCCTTGACTTGTAGAATGAAGTGGAATTTGAAGGGACCCACAACCCACCAAAATGGTATAAAAATTATTTTAAACTGAAGACATTTGAGATACAACAGATGCAGAAAGAAGCCTTTTCTGAGCTTCCTTTATCTGACTAAATGCAGAGCATTCCAGGATGAGAAATTGCATAAAGAAACAGTGTTACAAACTGTCATATCTTCCATTTGTTCTCCCAAAAGCCCATTTATTTCCCATAGAAGTACTATATCCCCTGTCCCCATTTTCCTGTTAGGTTGATATATAAGCTCTTACTCCTAAGTGTTCAGCGAGCCTCTTCTTTTGGGTGTTCCTGCATGCGTATGCATAAAACTTGGGGTTTTTTTCCTCCTATCAATCTGTCTGTTGTCAGTTAATTTGGAGACCCCTGATGACTAGACCTAAGTTGGTAGAGGACAAGTTTTCCTCTACCATCCATCAACAAAGTGATGCTGTGCCAGGTTTAGGCTTGGCTTTTCAGGGGCTTGGAAGCTTCCATTTTGTTTCAAGAATCTGGACTGTATGGTGTAAAGAAGTTCAGGCAAGACTATGGAATGCAGAGAGATCACATAGAGAAAGAAAGGCCACGTGGTGGAGCATTGAGGCCCTAGAAATGTGAATGACATCTTCTCGGACCTTCCAGCCTAGCCTACCTTTAGCTGAAGTCAGCCTAAGTGAATGACCAGGGCTGTTGCCATACAGAGCAGAAGAATCATGTAGCCAAACCCTGCCTGGAGTCCAGACGACAGAACCATGAGTACTTTGGAGTGGTTTATTATCTCGCAATAGATAACTGAAACAGCTACAGAGATACTTCTAGCATGATTTCCAGGCAAAGCTCTCTCCCCATAATTTGTAGAATTCTTCCAAAGAACATCTATTGAGTTGTAAGTATCTCATCCAAACAAATGGGAGTAAAGAGAGAGCCCATGATGACCTGCTGTGGAAAACTGCTGATTCACATCATCTCTACCTTCCCATGGACTTACAAACAAACTGGCCCTCAAACATGGCTCTGGATATGACAAACCATCCCAGAGGGCCCTCTCTATGGCCACAATAGCTTTGCATCTTTCAAAATTACTTGCACTTAAGAGTCTGCACTTCAGTGTTTACCACATACCAAAGCCCAGAAACTCCAACAGTCCTCCCGATCTTGATGTAAAAGAACATTAATTATAAATTCTATAACACTGATACTATCTGAGTGGCAGGTTCCTATTTAGACAAACTATTTCATTCCACTCTCATATTCCTGTGAGGCACTTAGTGTATCATGCCCACGTGGCATGGGCTGGGCTGTAATTTAATTCAAGGGTTGGCAAACTTTTTCTGTGAAGGCCAGATTGCAAGTGTTTTAGGCTTTGTCGACTACATGGTCTTTGTTGCAAGTACTCAACTCTGTTGCTGTAGAGTGAAAGCAATTAGAGAGAATATGTAAACTAATGAGTGTGACTATTTTCCAATACAACCTTATTTCTAAAAATAGGCGACAGTCAGATTTGGCCTATAGGCTATCCTTTTTCAACCCCCGCATTAACTGGTTTAATACTCACAGAAGCCATATGAGGATTATTATGTGTGTTTTACAGATAAGGAAAGAGAATGCTTAAGTAAATTGCCCAGGGTCACACAGTTATCAAGTTGTGAAACTGAGATGTAATCCCAGGCAGTCTGTCTTTAGAGCCTGTCCTTCAGCCACTATTTTAGGAAGTGTGTATATATGCATGTGTGTATTTTTTTACCTTGCGCTATTAGTATATACTATTCTGCATCATGTTATCACTTAATAATATCTTGGCTATCTTTTCACGTCAACACTTATGTAAATCTACCTCATGCCTTTAAGTAGCTATACCGTATTCCATTGTATGAATTACCAATCAATAAATAGCTAACTTATTTCTGTGCATTTGCCCTTAAAAACAATGCTTCACTGAGTATTTTTGTACTGAGGTGTTTGCACACAGGTGCCCACATATCTAGGAATGTACAGAAAATTACTACAAGGTTTCGGTCAAAGAGTATATCAGTTAGAGTCTAGTTTAAAAACAACCAACCACCAAAAAAACCCCACCCCAGGCTATTTTCAATAGAGGGAATTCAATATGGAGACCCTGTTCTGAAAGTGGTAGAAGAGAGCCTGAAAGGGCAAAATAAGCCACTCAGAGATTAGCATCAGCATAAAGCCATTAGGGGCTGAGGGACAGAGAGGTGGTGGTGTGACCAGAGGCTGTAGCTGGGGACACTTGGTGGGAGCTGGGACTATAGAGGGAAGGATTCTCCTGCCTGGCAGGAGCTGGGTCATATAAGAGACAGATGCAGCCACTGCTGGGAATGCCCCCAGAAGCAAGAGGGAAAAGAAATAGCCTAGCTTCTTCTATTCTTTTACTCTTCAATCTCCTGCCAGTACTTCCCATTGGCTGAATCTACCTGAAAGCTAGTGGGCAAAGGAGCCTGGGAACTGTAGTTTGCAGGGATCAGCCCCTGTGAGACAATGCAGAGCCGAACGGTAGGGAATGAGGCAGAGAGCAAACAGGTAATGGCTGATGCCAAGGGCATTGTGTTTTCAATTTTGATATATATTGCCCACCAAAGAAGCTACAAAGGTTCATAGTTCTGACAAGTATGGCTATTTTCCAACAAATTCTCGAGGCCATGAACTTGTCCATCTGAGTTAAAATGGTATTTTGCTGTTTCAATTTACATTTCCTCAATCATGAATGCAGTTGAACATCTTCTCATTGTTTATATGCCATTAACATTTATTTTTCTGTTAACAGTATGTTCACATCCTTTGCCAATTCTTCTACTACGTCGTTGGACTTTTTCTTATTACTTGTAAGAGCTCTCTCTCTCTCTACTGGTCAATCGTAAGTGTTGCAAATATTTTTCCCCAGTATGCTGTTTGCTTTTTAACATTTTAATCATGTCTTACTGTGTTATTTTCAATTTTATGTAATCATACATAAATCTCTGGATTAGAGATCTTGTCTTTTGCTTAAAAAGTCTTTTTCCTGCAAGATTGTAAAAATATTGGAATGGAAGAATATTTAAAATCTTTCTTCCTCCTATTGTTCTTGCTCTAGCCAGAGACCGTCATGATGACTAACACTCTGGGTCTTTTCTGGGTTACTCGTCTAGGTTAAGAGCAGTTAAAATTGAGAATATTCTCTTGTATATCCTACCTTCCCTCCTCTTTAGTCTCCAAAGGAATTTCTTAAGGGAGAAGCCCTTTTCCTCCCATCTGAGATATAAAATATAAGTAACTTAGAATCTCTAGCAAGCCCCCCCTTCTGTCTCTAGGCCTATACTATGCCTCGTCTACTCTTGAGTCTAACTTTTGATTCTGGAATGTGGGTGGTAATAAAGAAAACCTTGAATTAAAAGGCAGTTGGAGACAGAATTGTAATAGGAGTAGAGACTCAGTTCTACAATATATGCAAAAGTTTTCTTCTCTGCAGCAGGCTAGATATGGTGCCCACACTGATCCCATGATTCTAACTGGTCCCATGAAGTTCATAAAAATATCCTCCACCAAAGCAAGAATGATGTGTTTTGTGTTTAACTAATATATCCCCAGTACTTAGCATGGTACATGCTAAGGAGCCCCAATACCTATTTACTGATTTGAAGATTCTTTGAGTCAGAAGAATCTCCTGCTTCTCTAACATACCCTAAGGAATGATGGAAATTTGTTTCTGTTAGTATGATGTGGCCTGGTTAGGTCTCATAGTATTAATTTGCTTTATTTTCAGTGTATATCATCCCACCCTGCTCTCTTAATGACACCTTAAGAGCTACTTTTACCACTTTTTCAGGCCACAATGTCAAGAAAAAAGGAGTCCAAAAAATTGCTAATTTAAGTAGGAGTTGAAAGGATTAAGATTAAAGTGCATGCTTATCTCATAGAAATATAACCCCTGGGGCCAGCCCGGTGGCATAGTGGTTAAGTTCGTGTGCTCTGCCCTGGGTTCACAGGTTCAGATCCCCGGCGCAGACCAACTCACTGCTTGTCTAGCCATGCCGTGGCGGCATCCCATATAAAGTAGAGGAAGATGGGCACGGATGTTAGCCCAGGGCCAATCTTCCTCAGCAAAAAGAGGAGGATTGGCAATGGATGTTAGCTCAGGGCTAATCTTCCTCACACACAAAAAAAGATTCAGGAGTGGAAGAGGCATGGCAATCCTTAGACCTCAATGACAAGGTGAGTACAATTGTCAGAATAACTCACAGGGATGAAGTAGTAATCAGAATGTGCAACCTGTAGGATATGTGACAATGTACAATTGGTCACAAGACCTTAGGAATTAAATACAAGGGCACCCTACCAAGGTGCTTCTTGACACATTCAGACAATGATTCTGGGTCTAATGGGCAAAAACCTAACATAAGTCACTGTAGTGGGGATTCACAACCTCTTATCCAATTTCTAGAACTAAACTAGATCACAGACATGGATCCCCAAAGGACGCTGCCATGTGACCACAGGTGTGTTCTGTGAATCTTCAATAAAACTTTTCTCAGAGACAAGTGAGGACACTTACCAGTATGATTGTAAAGTGGAAAGAGGTAAATATCTTCTGGGGTTGTTTGATATTGTCTTTGAACTGAAGCTAATCCTCAGAGACACAAAATAAAATAAGATAAAGCAAAACAAAACAAAAGCAACAAACAAACAAAAAATCCACCGTGGTCCACCTGTCAGAGTTGGACCTTATGGAGGCCAGGTGATAGACAGAATCTTGTCCAGAGTCAGTTTCACAGTGGGTCCAATGGCATGACGGAGCCATTCTATTGTTACTCCCTTGTCTCAGAATGTATGGTGGGAAAAGGAATATTTAGAAACCGTTCTTTGATTGATGGAATTGTAAGTGAACATAAGTGAGGCCATCTTGTTACACTAAATGACCCTTTCCTAGTTAAAACCCTTCTAGCATGTGATCATTATAAATTGCTACATGCTTTCATGATTTTCTCGCCCTGTGCACATACTCCTGCTGAGGTACTCTGTTCGTAACAATCTTAACAAATTTTCCCAAGGAACAAGAAGGCCTCCAGGAGGAACACCTGTAGGATATTCATCATCACTGACAGAAGAAAAGAACAATGAGGGACCCTAGAGTCCCTCATGCCTGAAGGCTGAAATCTTTAAACCCCCTCCTCACTCCCCATTTTCCCTATATAACTGTCTCAAGATTCTGTAATTCTTTTTTGTGTGTGTATGAGGAAGACCAGCCCTGAGCTAACATCCGTTGCCAATCCTCCACTTTTTTGCTGAGGAAGACTGGCCCTGGGCTAACATCCGTGCCCATCTTCCTCTACTTTATATGGGACGCCCCCACAACATGGCGACAAGCAGTGCATCGGCTAGTGCCCGGGATCCGAACTCGCGAACCCCCGGCTGCCAAAGCTCGAACTAAACTGCTGCACCACTGGGCCAGCCCCAAGATTCTGTAATTCTTAAGATGTTTTTTTTTGAGATATTAGCCTCCCATCTTCCGATTATGCCAGCTAATAAAGTAAAAACTTCCTTTCTTGATCTCTAACTCATTGTGATTAATTGGTTCAGTTCGCAGTGAGCAGAATGAGCCCATTGTGCGATAATGGAGTGAGGACTATTATAGTAAGAAGGTTCAAGTGGAAGCTACTGGAACTCTTTCTCCAACCCACCAGCATAGTGTTCCAAAAGTAATTCTGTGTCCCTGGGATAACTCTAAAGTTTTGTCCTATCACCACAGACTTGAAAGATGCAGAGTGGTGATTCCTACCATACCTCACTTAGTTCGCTGCCTGGTGCAAAAGCCACATGTGTTTCAGAGAATGACTGTGGATTACCAGAAACTTATTCAGGCAGTGATGCCAATCATAGCTGTGATTCTGGATGTGGTATATTTATGGAACAAATCAGTAAAGCCTCTGGCACTTGGTACGAACTAATGACCTAGAAAATAATCCCTCTCTCTTTCTCCAATTGCTTTTAGCAAAGATAATCAAAAGCAGTTTGCCTTTATGTGTTGGGAAGAGCAATAAACCTTCACCATCTTACTTCTCTCTCTTTTTCCCTCTCCATATACATTCTTTCTTTTTCTCCATCTTGCTCTATCCCTGAAAGATTGACCTTAATGAACACAATCTTGCCAGAGAATGGTAGATAAATCCCACACAATTCAAGACCTGCCTCTTTGGTGGATTTCTAGAGGTCCAGTGGTCTGAGGACATGTTGGGATATCCCCTTTTAAGTGAGAGAATTTGCTGCATATTGTGTTGCCCCCCAGGAAGAAAGAGGCATCATGCTTGGAGGACCTCTTTGAATTGACAGCCTATACTATGTCTGATGTGTTGCTCCTTCTCGTTCTCCAGGTAACCCAGAAAGTTTCTAGTTTTGAGTAAAGCCCAGAGTTAGAAGTTTCTGTAGCAAGTCTAAGGAATAGTGCAAGCTGCCCTGTCACTTTGCAGGTGACAGCAGTCCCAGTGGTATTGGAAGTGTCTGTGGGAGACAGAGATGTTGAATTGAGCCTCTAGGAAGCCTCAATGGAAGAGTAAGGAGGACACCCTGTGAGGTTGGGACACCATCCTACAGGATGCAGTATATACCTTAAACCAGTAACTAGTAAATGTTTCTGTGAAGGAAGGAGTTAACAGCAGACCTGTGATGCATTTCCTCCCTACCAGGGACATTAACCATCCTGCCTTGTAAACATACTCATGGCATTTACCAGTGGAAATATACAGGGAATTCATTATCTAAAAATAGCTTTTTAGCAGGATATACCTTGTCTGTCTAGATTTCTTATTGTAAATAAATCTGGAATTTATGTATTGGTGGACATGACTGGTTGGGTAATGAGAGTTAGTCATGCAGACCTTTCTATTTACTGAATGGCTTTCTCTGAGAACATACTGTTAAGTGCTTGTTTGGTACTCCAAAACCAAAATGCACCCCAGTGTGAGGAAGATGGAAAATTACGAATGTGTATTGGATAGATTTAGCTCCTTCAGAAACAAATGCGACATTTGTGTCTATATCCTGCATGCATCAATTCAATCATTGGTAAAGTTTGATGTTGATAAGATCTATGATTCATGTGAGTCTGTTTTGACAATCCAACTATTTGTGGTAATTCCGGTTCATCTCTTCTGCAACTATGATGAGTAAATCTGGGAGCCAAAGGGTTAAAGTGGGTGTGACCTTCTCACTATTACACCTAAGCATCCAGTGAAGAAATTTTTGCTTCCTATCTGCAATTCTTGGGCTCAGTGGATTTGGAGGTCCTAGCACCCAGGAGAGGAAAGTGTCTCCCAGGGAACAGAGTCAAGATTCTGGTAAATTGGAAGCTAAGATGTCCCCCAGACCACTCTGAGTTCCTCATGCCACTGAATCACCAGGTAGAGAAGTTGGTCACTCTACTGGCCAGATTGATTGATCCTGATTACTAGGGGAAAGTCAGAAGTGGAAGCAAGGAAGACTATGTCTAGAACCCAGGAGACTCACGGAGTGCCTTTCAGTACTGCCACACCCAATAACAATGGTCAGTAGGAAACTGTGTCAACTTGATAAAGATAGAACCACTAAAGGTTGGGTCACCCCACCAAATAAAGGACTTTGTCTAAAACGAGGTGCTGGCAGAGGTAAGGGGATTATGGAATGGGTGGTGGGAGAAAGAAGATAGGATTATGAATTTAGCTTTGTAACTAAATACAGCACTGGAGAAATTAGTAAGTACCTTTTATGTTAACGATTTCCCTCCCTTCTTTGTTTTCTCCAGACAACATATATAAAGAGCTCTGGGAATGGCTGATATTTTTGGTTTCAGTTTGTGAGTGACTGAATTGATATCATCCCATGATAATATGGTGGTTGACGGGACTTTGTGTATCTCTGGTTTTGAGAAACAAATTTCTAATTTTATCCAAGGACAGAAGGCATGGTAAGGAGTAAAAAGGATAGAATGTAGTTTCTGTGTGGTTTCTATTTGCCCCATGGGTCAACTCCCTGTCCTTTTCCACCCTGTTCTGTGTCCATGGGATTGGATCATTATGGACTACATCAACAGGCTTCCTTGCCCTTGGTTTCTGTATTAGGTTTGTATTGCTGCTATAACAAATTACCACAAACTTAGTGGCTTAAACAACACAAAATTGTTATCTTACAGTTCTGAAGGTCAGAAGTCTAAAATGAGTTTCAGTGGGCTAAAACCAAGGTCTTGGCATGGCTGCATTCCTTCTGGAGGCTCTGGAAGAGAATTTGCCTTTTCCAGCTTTGGAAGGCCATCTGCATTCCTTGGTTTATGGCCCCTGCCTCCATCTCCAAAGTCAGCAATACAGCATCTTCAACTCTCTCTCTCTGTCTCTCTTGCCTGCCTCTTTCACTTATAATTACCTTTATGATTACATTAGGGCCCCCCAACCCCGGTATTCCCCATCTCAAGATTCTTCATCACACCTGTAAAGTCTCTCGTTATGTACAGTAACATATTCACAGGTTCCAGGGATTAAAACATGGACATCTTGGAGGGTCATTATTCTGCCTAACATAGTTTGCAATTGGATTCGGCCGATGGGTGGCACTGACAAGATTAGAAAGCATGAGGAGAGTAAATTTGAAGTATTTATTCCTCTGGCTCCCTCCTTGCTGGTTGCTGCATCCCCTTCTGAAGGCCATGGCTCCTATCTTCCAGCTCAAGCTACATATTTCTATGGGTTCTAATAACTACTCCCTCTCCTTGACCTTTCAGGCCCAAAGGTGGTGACCTCTCCAGGCTCTTGCTAGCCCTGAGAAGCTTTTCTATCCTTTCTTGGTTTCTCTTCACCCTGCCCACACCATTATGAATAGCACCTTTTTGCTCCTCAATTACCCTGTTGTTTTGGAAGGAACTTGACAGAACAGCAGGGCAATGGTGAAACAGCTATCTATGTGAACATTATGGTGATGATGATGATGTTGATTATCTACTTTCAAATATAAAATTTTTTTCTCTCCCTGTGCATAATCATTAGTCTAGGTTCTGCATACCTCCCTACAAAGTATCCAGTTTGGCTTCCCTGTTTTTAGCACCACTTTCTAGAGTCAACTCTACTAACTGTTCAAAAGTCATCTTGTATTTAAATATTTCAATCATTCCACTGCCTCTTTTAAAAACTTGGGGTGCCACTTTGTTCTTCACCAATATGAAATGATATTCCACCACTTCTAAAACTATGTCTCATTATTGCCTACATCCTTCCTATTGCCAGTTAGCTGAAAGCATTTATAATGAGTAGATTTCCTTCCCAGTGCCTTATCTGCCATAAGCAGTACTCTTTCCCTCTCATCTAACCCCACCCTCTGAGTCTTCTTTCACACTAAGGGCTAAGGGCTGATAATTATCATTGCTCTACAGGGAGCTTATTTTAACAAGAGATTAATGCCTCAGCTGAACCTGGGGGTTTTTAGGAGAATTTCAGGCATAAAACATCTCTGAAGAAGGACATCTTTAATGCAGCTTCACCTTGTACTTCAACCTATGACCAAACTACCAATTCAGGTCCCAGACCTAAAGGCAGATATTAAATGTTTAAAAAGATGTATTTAGTTATGCTTAAATGTATCCATAAGAGAAAATCAAATCAAACTTAAAATGATATCAAAATTTTCACCTGTTGGTTTGGAAAAGGTGAGGTGAGGGTATGGAGAAACAGGCACCTTCCCACACAGTTGATGGGAGTATAAATTTATAACTTCTGTAGAGAACAAATTGGCAATAGCTCTAATATTGAAAATGCACGTATTCTTTGACCCAGAAATTCCACTTCTCAGAATTTACCCTATAATATGCTCCCAATTGTGCTAGTTGACCTGTTAATAAGGATCTTTCTTGCAGCATTATTTATCACAGCAAAAAGAGTGGAAACCATCTAAATATTCTTCAGTATGAGACTGGGTGAGTAAATTATGATACCTATACACAATGGAATACTATGCAGCTCTTAAAAAGAGTGAAGGCCCATTATATGTATTCATTTGGATGTATCTTACATATGATGTGGCTATGAATCAGGAAAACTATGGGTGACATCCAAAATTCATATAATAGGATAATACAAAGAATTAGATTGTCAAATCAAACTCACCAAATCAGAGACTTACCTAGTATCAAGCTTTACTATAATTTTAAGGATACAAGTAATCACAAGGGGCAGGTGAAATAGGGAGAGATCTGGGACCATCAACACAGGGCGAGTCAAGATTAGCATATGAGGTTTCTAAGCAAGATGTGCAGGTCACATAAAAAAGAGCCATTTCACTCTTTGACATGGGTCTTAGCAGCATATTTTCAAGTACCATATCTGACCAGGCAAGGGAAACAAAAGAAAAAGTAAACAAGTGAGACTATATCAAACTAAAAAGCTTCTGCACAGCAAAGGAAACCATCAACAAAAAGAAAAGACAACCTAACAATTGGGAGAAGATATTTACAAACCATACATCTTATAAGGGGTTAATTTCCAAAATATATAAAGAACTCATACATCTCAACAACAAAAAAACTAACAACCCAATTAAAAAATGGGCAAAGGGTCTGAACAGACATTTTTCCAAAGAAGATATACAGAGGGCCAACAGGCACATGAAAAGATGTTCAACATCACTAATTATCAGGGAAATGCAAATCAAAACTACAATAAGATATCACCTCACCCCTATCAGAATGGCTACAATTAACAAGACAAGAAATAACAAGTGTTGGAGAGGATATGGAGAAAAGGGAATTCTCATATACTGGTGGTGGGAGTGCGAACTGGTGCAGCCACTATGGAAAACAGTATGGAGATTCCTCAAAAATTAAGAATAGAAATACTTTATGATCTAGCTATTCCACTGCTGGGTATTTATCCAAAGAACATGAAAACATGAATGTGTAAAAATACATGCATCCCCTATATTCATTGTGGCAAATAGCCAAGACTTGGAAACAATGTAGGCGCCCATCAAGGGATGAATGGATAAAGAAGATGTGGTATATATACACAATGGAATACTACTCAGCCATAAAAAAAATGAAATCTTGCCATTTACGACAACATGGATGGACCTTGAGGGTATTATGCTAAGCGAAATAAGTCAGAGGCAGAAAGTCAAATACTGTATGATCTCACTCATAAATAGAAGATAACAACAACAACAAATAGACACATAGAGACAGAGATTGAATTGGTGGTTACCAGAGGGGAAGGGAGGAGGGAGGAGGGGGAAAGGGGTGATTCACACATGTGTATGGTGATGGATTATAATGAATCTTTGGGTGGTGAACATGATATAATCTACACAGAAATCAAAATATAATGATGTGGACCTGAAACTGCTATAACGTTATAAACCAATGTTACCTCAATAAAAAAAGAATAAAGAAAAAAAACCATTTTAGTCTTGGAACATCCATTTTATACTCAGATAGTTGTATAGCTTACATGACATTTTCCAGGAAGTCTTTTCCTATAAATTTACAGATTTCAGGTTTGGTTACCATAAGCAATCCTAGACAACCAGATACATTCTGCTAAAAGCATTCCATAGATAAGGACTCTTCAGCTAGCGAACCATTAGCTTCTTTGCCAGGAGGTCTATTTATTAGAATGGTCCCAAGAAAATTAGACCAGATCACCTCCCTTCTTTCTTTCCCAGAAGTGTTTCCCAGTAACTTCAGACTTACTGCACAATTACCCCTTCTTTCCCATATATCATTTTAAATATGGATAAAAATTGGGTGGTTCTGAGAATATGAAAATGATGTAAGCTTAATTAAGTTAAAAGGTCTTTAAAATTCAACAAAAAAGACCTTAATATGTCTTAGGATACAATGAAGTTTAAACATCTTTAGAATCAGAAGGAAATACATTGAACATATTTTTAAATATACATGGGTAGAGTTATAATGCAATCCAAATTTAAAGGAAATATAAACTAGTCTCTATATCCAGAAAGTCTTCTGTTCCTTCACCCTGCAAAGTCTATCAAGCAAGTTTTCTTTCATTATATTTGTAGATCTCTTCTGAAATTTTACTTTTTTCCCCCAACACATTTTTGATAAAAGGAGCATGTTTTAATACTAAGTTGAACCATACAAAATTCCTGATACTTGATTGTGTTGGCCTACAAAAACAATTTCATATGGTTAAACCTAATACCACATGGACACTACCCAATTTCATGTCTAAATGTAAGTCAGACAAAATATATAAAGAGCCAAATAGATAGAAAATATTATAATGATACAATAAGGCAAGATTGTGAAGAAGAAAAAGCCCTGGTTCAAGTTATGAGGCCTCGATTCTAGTTGCTCCTTCACCTCCTACTGACAATAAGTATTGGGGTAAGTCTATTTATCTCTCTTAATTTCAATTCCCTTGCATCTCAAATGAGAGTTTAAATGTAGACAATTAAACCACAGTGAGATATTACTTCACACCCACTAGGATAGCTTTTACCATAGAAAACAAAACAGAAAATAACAAGTATTTGCAAGGATGAGGAGGAATTGGAACACTTGTGCATTGCTGGTGGGAATGTAAAATTATGCAGTGCTGTGGAAACAGTTTGGAGGTTCTTCAAAAAGTTAAATGTAGGATTACCATATGATTCAGCAATTCTACTCCTGTATACACCCAAGAGAATTGAAAGCAGGGACTCAAACAGACACTGTTATTGAACCAAGTGGGCTCGCCTCCTGGTGAGTTAAATAAGACTCAGTCCCAGTGGAAGTTGTCTCATAAAGTAAAGTGTATTTGCAGCAAATAGGAGGCCAGGAGGAATCATTGCCAAGTCATCACGTCCCTGAACAAAAGGAAGCAGGAACTTTTATTTGGGTTGCAGAATGAATATTCAAAAGGGAAATCGGGTATTCGCCTGCACAGACTCAGTTGGAGAACATGCTTCCACATAATGAGGCCTAAGCTCCTCCTGGAGAGATCTTTGCTTAAAAATAAGGCAAATATCATGGGTTCCACTCTTGTGGTGAGGCTTGGTCAGTTTCAGCATGTTTGGTGGTTGCATCTCCCTTGAGTTTCTCACTTGGTCAGTTTCAGGATGGTTGGTGATTACATCTCCTTAACACACAAAAGGAAAAGAAACAATTTGGAAAAACAGGTAATTACTTCCAAACCCACCCTTGAGTTTCTCAGGGCACTAGTTGGTGACAATACTTATACACCAATGTTCACAGAAGCATTATCCACATTAGCCAAAAGGTGGAAACAACACAAATATCTATCAATAGATGAAGAGAAAAACAAAATGTGGTATATATCCAATGGAATATTATTTGGCCTTACTTTAAAAGGAATGAAATTCTGATACATGCTACATGGATGAACCTTGAAAACATTATGCTAAGTGAAATAAGCCAGACACAGAGGACAAATATTGTTTGATTCCACTTGCATGAGGTATCCAGAATAGGCAAATTCACAGAGATAGAAAGTAGAATAGAGATTACCAGGGGCTGGAGGAGGGGGGAATAGGGAGCCATTCTTTAACAGGTAAAGAGTTTCAATTTGGGATGATGAAAAAAGTTCTGGAAATGGACAGTGATGATGATTGTACAACATTGTATGCTTGGTACCACTGAATTTTACACTTAAAGAATGGTTAAAATGGTAAATTTTATGTTATGTATATTTTATCACAATAAAAAAAATGTAGGTTAATATTATTAGCCCTATTATTTTAACATACATATTGTCATGTTATTTTATAAGTTTTTCCTTCATTTTATGGTAGGAATAGTAGATAATTAAAATCAAAAGATAATTTCAAATATTGCTTGCTGTCATTAAATTCAAGAAGGAAACATCAAAAAAATAAAAGGCTCACAAACTTTTAAAAATGAGTAATAAAGTATATTGTGTAATATGTATTCAGGTTTTTAAAATTTTGATACCCATGAACATAAGTATGCAATAAAAAATTTAAAATATATATGTAGGTAATTGTGGAAAATCACATCTACCATGAAGAAAAAGAAAAGTTATGTAACAACAAGAAGAAACAGCAAGAAGTAATGCAAATTATTTTAAGCAATTTAGAAAATTTACAATTTCTTGAGCTTTCACAGCATTTACAGGGAACATTAAGAAGGATGTGGTTTGAGGGTGTCTATTGATTTGTCAGAAAAACATGTTCACACCTAAACAGCTGATATTAAAAGATAGGTAGCAGCTGTCATAATTCTTCACATTGTTGCTTCATAGATGAGTTGAAATAGTCCAAAAGGAGGATAATTCAAATTTCTGAGTGTTTTCAACAGGTGTTGAAGGTTTTATGTAAACTGCTAATAAAGAGTATTATGTGAATGCATGGCCCAGTGGCAATAAACTTCACTTTGGCTGTGAACTACTGAAAGGGGGAATTCTTTGTTCAACAAACCTCCTTTGAGCGCTTATGTAGCTTAGGCTCCGGGATCTGACAAACACTGGGTTCTTCTCTTGGGGCTACCCCTTGAAGCTGTGTGACTTGGGAAAAGTTATTTCATTTTTTGGTGCCTCAATTTCCTTGTCAGCAAAATGGGGGTTAATAATGGTGTTGGTGAGATAATTAAATAAGATAATGTATTTAAGATTCTTAGTACTATGCCCAGCACATGATGAGCCTTCGGTAAGTGCTGTCTACAATTACAAGCAATGCAATGCATAGTGGGCTAAAAATTCCATATGTGGCAGGAGTTGCAGTTTGAGCCTATGCTCCACTCATTCTAGGATTCAGGCAAATGTTGCATGCCAGTTGGGCTAGTGGCCAGGTATTAGAGGAAGACAAGAATCTCCTGAAAACCTCTCTCTTCTAGAGGAAGAGAGTTAAGAAGGACAGGTTTAGTTCAAGGAAAAGGGGCCAGGGTAAGAAAGGAGGGTAACAATGCCTAGGTCTCAGAATACTCTACTGGCCACAATCTCTGACTGTAATGCAATTAAGTTAAAAATTAATAAAAAGATAAATTTTACTTATCTTTACCATTTAATAACCCATGAGACCAAGCAGAAATGATGATGGAAATTAAGAAATCTTAAACTGAGTGATAAGGAAAATACCACATATCAGAACTTCTGGAATGCATCTAAAGCAGCATGTAGAGAAAATTTTTTTATGTTTTGAATGTTTATATTAGGAAATAAGAAAGGCTGGAAATTAATAGGCTTAAGGAGTTAAAAGAAGAACTGAATAAACCAAAGTAGAAAAAGTAAATAGGAGCAGAAAATAACGAACCAGAAAGCAAAGACACGGTAAACAGGATCCACAGAACCAAAAGTTGGTTACTTGAAAAGACCAAGAAAATAGACAAACCTCTGGTAAAATGAGGAAAAAAAAAAAAGAGGAAAGCCACACATAATAATATTAGGATCAGAAAAGGGGGCAACGTAATAGCAGATTTGGCAAATATTTAAACAATGCTTAAATCATAATTATACAAATAACCTAATTATACAAAAGTTCTAATTTTTTGGAAAAATATAACTTAACCAAAAGTTAACAAGAAATAAAAAGCCTAAATAATTCTATCACCAGTAAAGTTTTTCAATCATGAATTTAATATATTCTCACGGAAAAAAAATTAAACCCTTAAGATTTTAGATGTGAATCGTATTAGACCTTTAAGGAAGAGATTATTGCAACCAAATGAACTATTCAAAGTAGTAGAAAAAGAGGGAAAGCTCCCTGTGGTGAAGCTCTCAACTGTACATTTAAAATCTTTCTCCCCTTTTTCCAAAGGAGAGAGGGTTACAGTGGGCACATAGCTGCCTAGCCAGAGACTACGTTTCTCCCTCTGTTGTAGTTAGATATTGTTATATGAATAAGTTCTCCCTAACTGAATGTGAGCAGACAGCATAAGTACAATGTCCTTCCCTTAAGAGAGCACGGACGCCCACTCCACATTTTTCTTACCTTTTCCAGCTGTCTGGAACGTGGCTGTAGCTGCAACCTGGTTTCAACCATGCAAATGCAACAAAGTCCTAGGAAATGGCTTACCCTCAAATTGGAAGAAACTGGATTCCTGAATGACTACAAGGACTAGAGCCACCTGGTAAGTCGGAACACCCATCCTTGACTTTTACATATTAAATAGAAAATTATATTAATATGAAAATCTTCTGTGCAAGTCACTTTTTAAAAATGGAAAGGGCAAGCCATAAATTGAGAGAAAATATTTGCTAGCCATATAACCCATAAAAGATTAGTATTCAAAACGCATTTGAAAAATCTAACAAGTCATCAAGAAAAAGAGAAGTTTTTAAAATAAGCATTAGCTAAAAACTGACATGGAAATTGGTGGGGTTCAGGATACGCTACTCAAAAATTTTGTACCTTGGCATATTGAATATTTTGAGCTAGAGGAGTTCGAGAAAATGGCAGAAGCAGGAATGTCACTCTGACCTCCTCCCTCCCTTGCCCTTCTTCCCCGAAACAGGTCATAAAACCCTCATGTGGGAGGTGCCCTCCCTATACTGGAGGAAATGAGCATCCTTATCTCCAAAGACAATGAATGCCAAGAAGAATCCTGAAAAACAGGCCTTGTTAAGTGTTGCCCAGTTTACTATAATTACCCCATGCTCCTTAACCTATCATATTCCTTTATGACTATCCACTCTTCAATCAAATCCAGCATAAAATACTCAGGTCTAACAGTTTCTTTGAGTCTTCATTTCCTTATGAAATCTCCTGTGTCACATAACACTTAGACTAAATAAATTTGTGTGCTTTTCTCCTTTTAATTTGTTTTTGTCAGTTTAACTTTCAGACCCAGCCTGGGACCCTAAGAGGTTCAAGGAAAACTTTTTCCTCTCCTACAATAGTCAATCAATTTATATATGCGTGTTAACAAATATTCAACAAAATATATATTGAACATCTACAATGCATTAGGCATTACTCATGGTACTGGGGATACAAAGTTCTTATACTCATGGAACCTACATTCTTGTAGATATGCAGCTCACAGAAGTGGAGAACACAAATAGTCAATAAACATATGAAAAGATTCTCATTGATTATCAGGGAGATATAAATCAAAGCAGCAATCAGATTCAATATTAAACCCACCATTGCAGCAAAAATTTTAAAATGGGACAGTATCAAATTTGGGGGAAATTTTGAAGCAACAGAGACTCTTATATACTATGGGGTGGAGGGGTGATGGGAATTGTAAATTACTAAAGCACTATTGAAGGACATATTGATAATACATAGTAAATTTGAAGATGTGCTTACCATATATCGGCATTTTCATGTCCAGGTATACAATGTTCATCCAAAATAAAGAGCTGTGGTGGAATGAGTATAGTATGATACCACTATATAAAGTAAAAACCACACAAAACAAATTTATCGTTTGCTTAAGAATACGTATGTATATTGTGAAATTATATACAAATATGTAGTGGAATGATAGAATACCAACTTCAGGGTAGTGCTTCATTCTAGAGGGGAAGGTGGGGAGGCACATAAACCAGGGATTTAAAGGCACTGGCAATCATTTATTTCTTTAGATGAATAATAGGTATTCCTGTGCCTGCTGAGCTAATCTTTGTATATTTTCGCATGTCTTAAATATTGAAAAAAGAAAAAAGATTGGGAATACCTCGACTCCAATCAAGATCAGCAAGAGGTAATCTCAGAAAGGCATGATTGGAATGCTACTGTAACTAGAAAGCAGAGATCTAATGAATAGTATTTCATTCTTTCTACAAGAAGGAATGTGTTTAACAGTCTTGAGCTGATCTGTGGGGCGTCTATAAAAGGGAAGCTGAAGACAAAGAAATTCTCATTAAATCTGGAAAGTATGCAGGGGAGAGGATTCTATACCTGTTTAACTTGATTGAGAAGCAGATAATGTTCTTTCAGAGTAACATCTGACACGCTCATTGATAGTAATATTTATCACTGTAAGGTAACAAATGTAAAAGCAGAAATCTCTGCGTATAGATCATGTGCACCATAAGGGCTAGAATTATGTCTGTTTTTTCACCTTTGTGTCCTCAGCATACAGCACCAAGATTGACCTATAATGAACACTAATTCTTTAATGAAAGAATAGATAAATGAATCTCTTGAGTTTATGGTTCCATCAACTTTGGATATATTTACCATTTTAATTTTCTAAACTAAGGACCAGACCTTAGAATGAGGAGCCTATGGATGGGCCAGCTTACCCTTGAAGGGTGGCAGAATATGCCACCCTAATATATGCCTCTTTGGCATAAGTGTTATTTTGAGCTGAAGGCACCTGAAAAACAGCAAATGCAGGAAGAGGCTTTCTTTGAACTCCCTTTATCTGCCTAAAGACAGATCCTTCAAAAAGAACTTAATTGTCGCAGATCCCCTCCCCCTAGTTTCATCAATCAGGGAAGATTGACACTTATCACAGGAGAGGAGACTAGAAGTCAACACCACACCCTGGCAAATGTTGTCAGAAACTATCATATCTCCCATCTCTTCTTCTAAGGGCCCATTCATCTTTCCTAAAAAATCAATTCTTCTCCCTAAGAGGCCTAATCCTCCCTCTCTTCCCTCTGTTAATAGTAGACTGTATATAAGCTCTTAAATCTCACTCTCTTTTTTTCCTGTGCTGTCCCCATGCACATAATATTAAAAATAAATTTGTATGCATTTTCTCCTGTTAATCTGACTGTTGTCAATTTCTTTCATAGACCCAGCTATTGAACCTAGAAGAGTAGAGGAATGTTCTCCTTCTCCTACACCCTCTACAGGCACAATCTCATTCTTCTCACTCTTCCCTCTCCTTCTTTTCCTCTCTTCCTCTTCCCTCTTTTCTCCTTCCTCCCCCCACCCCCATACCCAGTGCATTCTTGAAACTACAACCCTTTTGACTTGTGATTCAGATAATGCAAGGGAGGAGAATTTTGAAAGAGGAAGCTGTTGCACCTATTTCCTAAACCATTCGTTGATTTAATTTTGCACATGAAACAGACTTCAGTTCTCAGTAGTCAAACCATTTCATTGCTTAATCCTAAGACCCAACTAAATGTTCCAAAAACAGTTTGGCTATTAGTGAATGAGCCCTTACAAAACTGTTGACTCTGCAGATGTGTTTCCCGTGGAATGCCAATGGGAGGCCACATGGCTGCTGAAAAAAGCATTAGAGGCATTCTGTGTTAAGATGGTGGATAGAACACACCAATTTAATTTTGTCCACTCCCTAAAACTACAATGGTCGTATTAAAAACAAACAAACATGAAAGCACAAAGATGAGGAGGACAACAACAACAACAATAAACCTTTGGAAGCTGGAAAACAAACTGATTGCAAACTAACTTAGACCAACCGAGAAAACTGAATTCTACAGCAATAATGGAGAAAATTGAAAACAGACATGATTATATTGCAGAATCACCCACAGGCTCAAATCCTCTCCCCCTATCCTCTCCCTAACGCCATGGTACTGGATGGCTGTTTCTCCCTGACTCCAGGAGAAGTTGAATCTCTGGAGAGGATAAAAATGAGTGTCTCAACCGGGGAACAGCGGGCACAGTTGAGGGCATTGGTACCATGCAAAAATGGAGGTTTACAGAGTCACATGCATCCTGCATGCTAAGGCTCCACCTCCTGCTCCATAGTCCTCATCAACTGCTCAGCCCCCAAAGCATGGCAGCCATATCTTTACCCTTTAGGCAGGAGATTGGCACACTTTTCTCTGGGAGAATCTGTGCAGCCTAAGAGAGAATTAGAGAAACTGACATTTGGGATTACCCAACAAATAAACGGCCCTACAGTAAACTCAAAATATACAAGGGCTCTCCATGTACTCAGATCTTCCAATCAGCTCTTTGGTGCTTCTCTCTCTCTCTCTCTCTTTTTTTTTTTTTTTGTGAGGAAGACTAGCCCTGAGCTAACATCCATTGCCAATCTTCCTCTTTTTTTTTTCTGAGGAAGACTGGCCCTGGGCTAACATGCATGCCCATCTTCCTCTACTTTATATGGGATGCCGCCACAGCATGGCTGACAAGCGGTGTGTCTGTCTGTGCCCAGGATCCAAACCCGCAAAACCCCGGGGTGGCTGAAGCAGAGCCTCGAACTTAACCATTGCACCACCAGGCCGGCCCCAAGGTCCTTCTATCTTAATCATGAGCAGAAAGCCAAAGATTGCCAGAACTCTAAAGAAAGTCTTTATCATGCAAGATAAAGACCAAACAAGCAGAAAAAATACCTTGAAGAAAACAGAATATGTAGATGAAAGAAAAGTTTACATAAGTTATGTGCAGTCAGAGCTTCCCAGAAGAGACCACCAAAGAGATATGTTATGATTACAATAAACACCAAGCTTGGTTCATTAGAAATGTGCCAGGCAAGGGAGACACTGGCCAAATGAAATCGGCCAAATGGACTCTCTGAGAGGCTTTGGCACTTGAGTTTTATCAAGTTTTGTTGGGGAGGAGTTAGTCAAGAGATGGTTTCAGGGCGGAAGTTAGCAAGGGTGGGGGGAGGGGCAGGCAGGAAGGATAGGGCTAGGGCAGGAAAGAATTGGTCAGAATTTGCAAGTGTGTTGAGTCTTTGACTACTTTGATAGGCTAGGCGAGGCTGTTTGTGAAAAGTCTGTGGTTTTCTCTTTCCTGAACATAGGGGCCCAAGATGAGCTGTTGCTGAAATAGTTTATCTGTTTTGCAAACTGTGGTTTCTGTGCAGTTTTTCTTTTTTTTGAGTTGTGGTTTCTGTAGTTTTCCATTTCTCTGTCCTGAGCAAGGTAAGAGAAGATATTGCATCCTTAAAACAAGAATAGGACATTATTTTTAAAAAGGAGAATAGTCATAAAACAAAAAAGAGCTTTTGGAAGTTAAAAATATGATAAGAAAGGAAGACTTAATGAAGAACTGAAAGATAAAATCAAGGAAATCATGCAGAAAGAACAGCAAAAAGACAAGGAGATATGAAATAGGAGAAAAAAAGATAAGAAAATTAAACCAGCCTATGATGTTCCCCAGCCAAATAATAGGATTTCCAGGAAGGAAGAAACTGGGGAAGAAATCAACAATGAAATAATTCAAGGAAAATTCCCGGAACTGAAGGACACAAATTTCCAAATTGAAAGAGCTCTCATAACAGATTAAAATTGTCCTACACTAAAGCACATGGTTGTGAAATTTAAAACATTTAGGACAAAAGAGGAGATTATTGTGCTTCCAGAAAAGGGACGGGAGGGAATGGGGGACAAAAAGGAGGAATAGGAATTGGAATTGCTTTGGACTTCTCAACCGCAACATGGTGGAGAGGAGGAAAAAGTTTTCCTTGACCCTCTTAGGGTCTCTGGCTGGGTCTGAAAATTAAACTGCAATAGAAAGATTAGCAGGAGAAAAGCAAATTGTATAGAACTTTTACCTGTCTATGGGAGCCTTCAAAACAGAATGAAGACCCAAAGAAGTGACCAGAGGGGGAAGCCTTTATATGTTTTAGACAAAAAACCCAATAAATTTGTAAAGAATTGAAAAGACAAAGGAGTTTGAGCAATGGGTAGTAAATGGTGAAGAAGTAACAAAGGTTGTTTACAGTTTTCTGGGCCCTAAATTCCCTACCTCTGGTGATAAGAATGTCTCTTTGCTACTGGTACAGAGTATCCTTTCTTGTGGGAGATTTATCTCTTGCTTTCACAGAAGAAGGACGAAGGCGGGAAGGTCAGAGTGACCTTCCTGCTTCTGCTGTTTTCTCAGACTCCTTCAGCTTAATATGTTCAATATGCCAAGGTGCCATATTTTGGGGTAGTGCATCCTGAATCCCATCACTGGAAAGCTAGAAGACAGTTCAGCAATGCTTTAAAAATTCTGAAGAAAATTTATTTCAACAGAGAGCTCTCTGTTCAACCATTCAGACAAATGCTAGTGCATATAAAGACTTGCAGAGAGTGGAAAAATACTTTCCATTTACCCTTCCTAAAGAAACTACCAGAGGATATGTGCCTCCAAAATGAGGAAACTAAGAAAGAAGAAGGTATGAAATATGAGAAACGAGAGAGATGCAAAAGGAATGCCCGAGATGATAGTGAAAGAAACTCACAGGAGAAAACCAGGTGCCAAGTGTAAAAGGCAGCTGGTCCAGATGGGGAGCGATATAACTCTAGAGACAGATGTGTTAAGAATGTCATCTCCAGGATGCCTACTGCCATGGTTAACCTGAGGTCAGAATCTTGTCTGCACTTGACTTGTTTATGTTGCTTGCCCCTTCTCCCCCGCTGCCTGGACCTTCTTGAGAATCTTCATTTTACCTCACAGAAGTGTTCTGCTTTGATCTACTCCTGAGACCTAGACGTAGGACACAGTTAGGTAGAAATAGAAAATATAGAACATTCCACGCTCCATAACCAGATTCCTGCTGGGTGTCCATTCCTGGGCCTACACTACAACCCTGTGCATGTTTTCAGGACTCATGACCCTGTCCTCAAACTGCCCCAGATGAGGTTCTTATAAACTCTCAGAAGACACTCAGTTCTGCTTAGTCACTTTCACCAAACAGTGGCAATTTTGCATTTTTCTTATCCTGAGTTCTGGCTATACTCAGGGTTTTACAATCAAAAAATACAGTAAATTCTTCCTTAATGTATGATAAATGGTTCCCCAAAATTGAACCGCATAAGAGTTGGGGTCTTGTTATTGCCAGAATAATGAAACGACTAGGTGAGTCTGCATAGTTAGCTTGCTGGGAATTTGGGGGACCAGGGAACCAACTGCCAATTACTTTATATAATAATTCTCATTAAAAAGTTTTTTCCCTCTCTATTTGTTTACACCTTACAAACGTAAGTTGTAAAAATTATAAAGGAAGGCAAGGGAGTGATTAACATGAAAATCAGGAGGAAAGGACTAGGAGACTGTTTCCTTTGGGAGGGAAGGAGGGAGATGTAGGCAAATTACCTCAGTAAAATCAGGACGTTCCTCCTTAATGTGTAATCTGCTTCTTAAAAGATCACCAAAAAGCCCCACTGATCAAGCAAAGCTAAGTTTATTAGGTTTACCGCAATAAGGAAGGACACCACTTTGACAAAGACTTAGTCGTGTCTCAAAAGGAAAAAGCCAGGAGACAATATTTATAGGATTTTAGGCCAGGGAAGGGTGATTTTATGATGGGTCTCACAAAGCAGGGAGTTGAATGGGATTAGACAAAACGTGCCCCATAATAGTTTTAAATTGTTTAGGAGAATCAGATGAGGATCTTGAGGTAAGTATTGACCAGTAAGCTTGATGAATAAGCTATTTTAGTTGGTTCAGAACTTTATTTCCTATGAGTAAGTATTTCTTGGAGAGAGTAGCTAAGTTATTTTTGTTTGATCCTAGTATTGTTTAGCACAAAAGCAGAAAAGAATGATTCATTCCAGAATTATTTAACACAAAGGCAGGGAAAGACGTTTACTTCAGTTATCACAATTATTATCTAAGATCCAAATAAGGTAGAGACTGAAGAATGCCAGGATATTTTTATTGAATTTATAATTCTCACTGGCATCACGGGAGGAAACTGTACCCAATCTCAAGTCTGACTCAGAGTTGGAAACATTTACCAATATTTTTCAAATGAGTCCCTGAATACATTAAGATATCTTCTACAACAGCATTATAGGGGTGGAAAAAAATTTCCCTCTACCCTTCTAGGTTCTTTGGCTGGTCTAATCATTAAGATTGACATAAGATAAATTAATGCGAGGAAAAACAAATTTAATTTCTTATGTATGGGAGCCCCATAAAAATATGAGACCCAAGGGTAAGTTGGGCAATTGAGGCTTATATGCCGTCCTGAGCTAAGGAATGGGAGTAGGGGTCTGGGATTTCAAAGGGAAGGAAGATAGTTCACAGGAAGATGGGAAGAGCAAATGTTTGGTAAACAAATATTTGTCATGCCGTGCTGAGACACTGGGACACAAAGAGGACTTTGATCAAACAGGCTTTGCTGAGCTCCCCCTGGTTTACCACACCTAGCCCACACTCTTTGTAGTTATCTCCGGTGGTAGCTCTCTTCCTGGGCCAGGCTCTCTATCTAAATTCTTTTAGGTAGTTAAGGGGGAGGTAAAAAGATCTTCCCGAGTCTTTTTGGCTTTGGTTATCTTCAGCTCAAAATAATCCACATGCCAAAGTGGCACATTCTGGGATGGCCTGCCCTGGACCCCACCAGCATCAATTCCAATTCAAGCAAGCCTCTCCCTGATCTTAATAGCAATATACAATGATAAATAGTTTGTCCAAGGTCTTAAAATAAGTCCACAACAATACAGGTGAGAAAAGAGAATGCTACATCTGCTGGCAGCTGGATGGTCTGTCAGAAATTGAGATGGCTCCTCTCCCTCCCCCTTTCTGGTAGTTAGCAGATTATATGGATTATAAAGTTCATAAAGAAGAAAAATGTGGGGCCAGCCTGGCGGCATAGTGGTTAAGTTCATGTGCTCCGCTTTGGCGGCCCGGGGTTCGCAGGTTTGAATCTTGGGCGTGGACCAATGCACCGCTCATCAAGCCATGCTGTAGCAGTGTCCCACATACAAAATAGAGGAAGATGGGCACAGATGTTAGCTCAAGGCCAATCTTCCTCAGCAAAAAGAGGAAGATTGGCAACAGGTGTTAGCTCAGGGTCACTCTTCCTCATCAAAAAAAGAAGAAAAATGTGATGTGTGAGGCAAGGCAAATGTTCTGTTTCTAATTATCCAAGGTAGATGACCTAAGGGCTAGCCAGGTTCAAGTTTAGCAAGGAGCCAAATTTAAGCTAGTCCTGGAAAATACATTCCTTAGTGTCCATTTTAGCCAGAAAAATGACGCTTTAACCTTGGGCCTGCAACTCTATTATGGAAAGGTTGTAAGAGATTTTAATACATGTTAAAGAGCAGCAAGAATCATAGAAAAAAAAATATTTTGCTATATATTTGGGGGAGCCATATTCTTGTCATTTGGTGGTCTACCACAGACGATCAAGCTTCTGAGTGCCCGTTAGGACACGCTAAACTCAAGAGTCCTGCGTTGTTTATCTTGATTTAATACTAGAAAAAATTGTGACTATTAATTTCCTGAAGTGCAGCTTTTGATTGAAGACTTAACTGTGAACTTTGAGTCCTGCCTGACCCCTTAAAACTCCAATTTGTGACTCAGAAAAATTACCAATTGCTCAGTACATTTCCAATTAATTTATTCAAGCGAGGACTGTAAATCTAAACATTTCAAGTGTCTACTGTACTTTAAATAAATACTCTCACAGGCAGAATCCTAAAAGAGGAATTTATGAGCTAGTAAACTTGGAGTTACCCAGTCTTTTAAGATGAAAATTGATCCCTTTAAGCCATTTAACACACTATCATTCCATTTCCTATCTATTTTGAAGTCTTCAAACCTTGACTGTATTGAAGAATAGAACCCTTTTGGGTAGAGCTTGATGAAGAAGTAGGTGAAAGGCAAAAGCTAAATGAGACATTCACCATTTGTGAAGTTATCTTCAATCAAGGGCAGAATGGAAACAAATTTTGTAAAATAATTTTCCCATATTTGGCATTTGTGTTATTCCCACATATGTTTCCTCAAATAGATTCACATCATATGAAAAGGGCTTTGTGTGCTGTTGTCAAGATGAGATGGATAGAGGATGATTCTTCAAAGTCTAACTTGAAAATTAAGGCAGAAGGAATGGGTGGCAGTTGTTCAGATGACTTTCCTTTAAAATGTATGGGCTTGCCATTATTCCACAGGGCTTCTATTGAACAAGACCTCTGGACTTAAAAAGACTTGGGTTTAAATCCTTGTTCTGCCATTTAATTGCTGCCTGGTCTTGGAACAATTACTTAGCCACTCTTAGCCTTAGTTTTTGCATAATATAGGAATAATAATAGTATTTATGAACGAAGTCACTTAGAACATTAAATGACTTAAAGAATGTAAAACCCTTAGTACTGTGCTCAATGAATGTTAGTGGTAGTATCAATGACTCCCCAGCACTATCCTAAAAATGTTAAAGGTAAAACTCTTTAAAATGCATCCAAAGCATTTCTTAATCCGGCTCACGCTTGTCTCCCCAGTTTCACCAAACTGCATATTTTCCTCCACAAACTATAATGTTCTTTGGGTCTTGGCCTTGTTCATGCCTTTACCTCCTCTACTCCCAGGAGTATCCTTCTCTTCTCAGATTCCCTATCCATTCCTTAAGTCTCAGCCCTGTATTACTTCCTCTCTGAAGTGTCCATTGATTGGGTTAACATGCTCCTTGTGTGTACTTGTCATAACTCCTGTTCATACCTTTCTGTATCTTTGTATTTATGACTTAGTTTGAGTGTTGTGAGCTCCTTGAGAGCAGAGACTATGTCTTATGCATATTTTGAACCCCAGAGGCTAATGCAGTGATTTGTACATGGTAGATGTTCAATGAATCTTGGATAAATGAATAATGAATGAATAAATAATGTTAAAATTATTTCCCAGTTCTAATCCTTTGTTTTGCAGGTCCAGGACCACAAGTTTGTTTGAACATTCAAGAACAAACAAGTTTAAGGGAACTAAATAGACTCTCAATGCAGTCTATAAGCCAGAATGCAATTTATTGAAAAAATAACTCCTATCAATGCACTGTTTCCCCTAGAGGAAAGTCTTTAGTAATAATCAATATAATTGATTGGGAGCCTGGTATGTTCCAGGTACTGTCCTGAGTTCACCAAGAGCGAGTCCATTTCTTAAAAATGGACCAATGTTAAGTAGGCTATTGGATTGCCTTAAAAAGCTAGAAAGTCAATGTATTAATCTACAATTATGATGAGCTCAGAATGCTCACTTCTGTATGAGGAGCACATCCTTTCCCAGCACTCAAGCAATATAGGAAGCCAATCACAATCAGAGTCCCCATCATTAATTTACAAGGTAAAAAAAGCACTGCAACAGGACGGGGAAATACTATACTCAGAGACCTTGTGATGTGAAGGTTGTCTTTGCAGGCTGTCCTACCTACGAAGCCAAATCACAATTAGAATAAAAGGAGCTGGGTGAGCAAATATTTAATGGTATCAGGCTGAAATAGAGACGGTTTGTTAAAGAGAACTTGGTACTTGAAGTCTGTAGTTTAAAGCGTCTTTCTTATTGCAAGAGCACCAAAGAAAACTTGTAAACTTTATCTTTTATAACGTTTACCTGGCTGACCTACCACCTTCACACTGATCTTTCCATGGGTGGGTTACTCTGGTCAGCAAACTTTTTCTTCAAGGGCCAGATAATAAATATTTTCAGCTTTGTGGGCCATATAGTGTCTATTGCAAGTACTCAACCATAGCACAAAAGAAGCCACAGAATATACATAATACATAAGTGAATGAGCATGGCTATGTTCAAATAAAACCATTTATGGACACTGAAATTTGAATTTCATGTAGTTTTCATAGATTGTTAAATATTATTCTTCTTTTGATTTTTTCTTCAGCCATTTAAAAAAGGTAAAGTCGGGCTATGGTAAAAAGGTAAATCGGGGCCAGCCGGGTGGCATAGTGGTTTAGTTCACACTTTGGCAGCACAGGGTTTGTGGGTTTGGATCCTGGGCTCCGGCTGATGCACTGATTGTCAGCCATGCCGTGACAGCATCCCATATAAAATAGAGGAAGATGGGCATGGAAGTTAACCCAGGGCCAGTCTTCCCCAGGAAAAAGGAGGATTGACAACGGACGTTAGCTCAGGGCTGGTCTTCCTCACAAAAATAAATAAATGAAAATAAATAAGTAAATAAGGTAAAAATAGACTGTGGATAGTTTGCTCACCCCTGATCTAGTCAATAAAGAAGAAACAGGTCAGGAAGTGTGGCCTAATATTGATAAAGAAACAAGGGAGTTGCTGAAGGCAGTTCCTTAAATTATACCTTAAGAAAAATTCCTGGGTAATCCTGGAAAATGACAGGTAAATTCCATTATAGGGCTGGGTAATCTCATTATAGAGCCAATATAAAAATCTAGGATGCCTAATTATCCTGTAGTCTTCGTCTTCTGGGGCTGATTGCTAAAGCTCTCACTGCTTTGGACCTCCCTCATTTTGGTCCCTCTCCTCAGGGTTTCTACAGCAGCTGGCTCATTCTCCAAGCTCTGACTCTAGCATCCTTCAGAATACAACATTGATCATCTTCCTTTGCCTTGACACTGTGCTACTATAATGCTACTCCCCACGTAAGAGTTAGTTCAAGTCAATAGTTATTGAATATCTGCTGGGAAAACAAAGAAGAGTAAGTAGAAGCCATCCTTGCCCTTAAAGAATTCCCAGTCTCGGGGCTGGCTCGGTGGTGCAGTGGTTTAGGTCGCGCTTTGGCAGCCGGGGTTTGTGGGTTCACATCCCAGGTGCCCACCGATGTACTGCTCATCAGCCATGCCATGGCGGCGTCCCATGTGAAGTAGAGGAAGATGGGCATGGATGTTGGCCCAGGGCCAGTCTTCCTCAGCAAGGGGAGGAGGATTGGCAACAGATGTTAGCTCAGGGTTGGTCTTCCTCACAAAAAAAAAATAATAAAATGTCTTTCTTGCTTAAAAAAAAAAAAAAAAATTCCCAGTCTCAGTGTTACCACGTAAAGGGCACACTTGCTTGCCGCAAGACAAAAGTCAATCAGTAAAGAGGCAAAACGGTGGTAGAGAAAAGACTTTTATTAAGCAATGAGCTAGCTAATCGGAAGACGGTGGACTAGTGTCCTAAAGAACCATCTTAAGGAGAATACAGAATCTTGAAGTAGTTATATAGGGCTAGTGGGCTATAGAGGAGGGGTCAGGAATGTTGACCATCTGGTACTATAGACTGGGGGATGCCACATCAGACATTTCAGCTGTCATCAATGATGGATGCCGGTATAGAATCTCCAGGGGTCGTTGGAGGGGAGGGTCAAGAATGTTATCCATCTGGCACTATAGACTGGGGGTTGCTACACCAGACCTTTCAGCTGTCATCGATGATGGATGCCAGTATAGAATCTCTCTTCCGGGGTCATCACATTCCTAAGGAACTCAAAAGAACAAAGTTATCATCTCATCACAGCTGGGAGGTACAAATCTAAGCAGGGGTCATAAATCACAATGCATGCAGTTTTCGTCATGTTTCAGTTATTTATTATCTAGCCTGTGTGCAAGCCACAGTATGTCCGGCTGGGTTAATTATTAGAGGTTATCCATAGTTACAGTATGGCTCCCTTTCTACAAAATGGCTTCCCTTATATCAAGCTCGTATTGAGCTGGTATCATCAGCAGAAGGCAGATTTTCTTCATATGACAAGTAAGAGATTGCAAATTGGCTTCGTAAAGGAGTAATTTGGCAGGGCCCTAATCTCCTCTAGCCTCTCCAAAAAGCCATCTCAAATAAAATAGCTTTTAATATAGACAATCAATGTTAAATGTCAATAGAAACTTCCTTAGAAGCTATCTTTATTGAACTACACTGTCTTTTTTGTTTATTTTTCTTTATATTTTGCCATTGCGTTATATGACCCTTCAAGACAGAAATCAATTAAGTGATGAACAGACTATTTCATATTAATATAGAGAGGTTTTAGAATATTAATCTGACACTCATTTTACATTTTCATATTTATATGCTTGGGTCACCACTTGTACCTTACATCAACAATTACTTCATTGGTACTATCAATGGTCTCCTTTCCATGGTGGGTTTCTTTGTATTTTAGCTGTCTTAATTGTAAGATCTGAAAGTAGAGTAACTAGGATCATCTCTCTTTTCTTTTTAAGCAACTATTATTGAATTAGTATTTTGAAGTGAGCTTTTAATAAATTGATTTTGAAGTTGGGGGGGTGAACAAATGTGTTGTATGGGGTTGTGGGTGAGGGGACATGAGTCTGTATCAGAGTAGTGCCTTTCAGCTGAGTGGTACAGCTGGAGCATGGGTGAAGGAGGAGGATCATGGATGTCTGGTGATGAGTTTAAACTTCACGCTGGATCAACACATCAACACTCTATGATTTCATTGTATATCTATTTCATTTCATTCTCCATTTAGAAGCAGTATCAAATGGAAAGTGACACTTGGATGTCTTCCATTTTCTTACAGAATTCAAATTTATTCCCCAATTTCAAGATTGCTCCCATTTCAGAAACCTCACACTCACCATTCCTTCTTTTTTGGAAAGTATACTATTTCCTTTAAGGAAAAACAGTGTCCATCTTTTGCAAATGATATTTCAAAATAAATCCCTTAGGCACTCCAACAGTCCCAAACAGATTGCCACCCTAAAGCTCCTCTGGGGAGCGGAATTGGCCACCTCAAGCACTGAAGGAGGCTTTGACCTTCCCCACCCCCACTAACTGTCTGAAGGAATTTAGGATGGAAGGCCTGTCCCCAGGACAGGCCATCACCATGGATAACTCTGGGTATCAATAGACTGGGAGGGTCTTTGCTACTCCCATTCTTATCAAAGTTTTGTTTACCAAACATTTACTTTGTGTGTGTGTGTGAGGAAGACTAACCCTGAGCTAACATCCATTTCCAATCCTCCTCTTTTTTGCTGAGGAAGACTGGCCCTGGGCTAACATCCGTGCCCATTTCCTCTACCTTACATGGGATGCCACCACAGCATGGCTTGACAAGTGGTGTATCTCTCTGCACCTGAGATCCGAACCTGTGAGACCCAGGCCACCGAAACAGAGCTCTCTAACTTAACTGCTAGCCACGGGGCTGGCCCCCCTACCAAACATTTACATTTGTAAGGGAAATCTCCATTTGTAAAGGTATCTCCTCTGTACTGGGAAGAGGGGCAGATGACCTCATCTCTAGAAATTTGTCAGTGAGGAAGGCGAGGCCTTAAATCTGCATAATAACCTTACTGTGCTTTTCTGGTAATCTCCCATAACTGACCCAACCCCCAATATCCTCGTTTGTCTATTTAAGAGGAGAACCTCTGCCATTTTGTTGAGAGATACTCAGTTTTCCTGGGTTTCTCGCATGTATATATGTTATAAAGCTTTGTTTGATTTTGTCCTGCTATTCGGCCTCATGTCAATTTAATTTGTAGCCCATCCAGAAAGGACCCAGAGTGGGTAGAGAAAACTCTTTCTCCTCTTCACTCCCCAAGTCAGAATTTCAGTCATCTCTGCCCTTGGGGTTGTGAGGAAGGGTTCCAAGAAAGAATAAGTGAGAATGAGTCTTGAAGGACAGGAAAGAGTGCTCTGGAAGACTATCAGCTCCCCGAGAGGCTGGAGAGTTTATGAAGAGCCTTCCTTGTATATGTTGCTATGGAGCGTCAAATCTTTTTTTACTGTTAAGTGATGGAAAGGTTTAAAGTGAAGTCTGGCTGTAAGGGAAAACTATTATTTTCATTTATAATACACACAATAATCTAGGAGTATTCAGAGCACTCCAGTATCCAGAACGATCTGCTTCACAACACTTCTGACATCAGATGTGTGGGTTTTCCACACATCAAGCGATTCTGCAACACCAGCTGGGTGTTCTATAATTTAACTCAGTTCTGACACTATCCACCCGGAGACAGCATCAGATCCCACAGGTTAAGGGCTTAGGACCACAAAACTGTCCCCTCACCCCCACTTCAGACTCCAACAGCAAGTCCAGGTTGTCACCTATGCTTCTGACCGATGGCTGTAAATTGGAGGTTCCCACCATTCCCTCTGTGGGTTCAATTAATTTGCTAGAGCAATTCACAGAACTCAGGAAAACTGTTTACTTACTAGATGACTGGTTTGTTACAAAGGATATTAAAGGACACAGATGAACAGCCAGATGAAGAGATACATAGGGGAAGGTATGTGGGAAAGGTGGAAAAGTGTGCAGAGCTTCCATGTCCTCTCTAAGAAGCTTCTCTCCCAGCACTTGTCCAACCTGGAAGATCTCCAAGCCCCATAGTTTAGGCTTCATTATGTAGGTTGATTAAATCATTGGCCATTAGTGTTTGATTCATGCTTCAGCCCCCTTTCCCCTCCTCAGACATGGTGGGTGGGGTGGGACTGGAAGTTCCAACCCTCTGATCAAGTGACTGGTTCCCCTGGCAACCTCTTAGGGACTTGCCAAAAGTTGCCTCATTAACATAAACTCAGGTGTGATTGAAAGGAGCTTGTTATATGAATAACAAAGGATACCTAATTCACCTTCATTGCCCTGGAGCTATTTCTGGAACTGGGAACACAACTAAACATAATAAAAGATGCCCCTACGGCTCTTATATTGGAAATTTACAAGGGTTTTGCCAGGAATAGTGGACAAAGACAAGATATATATTTCTTATTATAAATTGCAATATTACACTGGCACAATCAGATTTGTTGTTTAGAATCTAAACAAGAAGAAATCACCCTGATTGTGACAAGGAAGATAGATTTAGTGGAGGCCGAGCTAGTCAGGGAGGGCTGTGGTGATGAAGGGCAGATTCCCAGAAAGCCCTTAATAACTCAGTGGTGATGATGAAACACTGTAGTTAGATGATCAATTTTAATACTTATTCATTCTTCATAGTTAAAAATAACTGATAATTGATGAATATGCATTTTAAAGTACGTCCTTGATTGCTTGGCACAATCCTAGTTTATACCTGTTGTCTTGGCTCCTGCTTTCACTCTCAGTGGTAACCTGGTTTGCATGATCATTTATAAAGTCTCCTTATTATTTAGTCCAATACTTGCTAATGATTTTGCAGTTTAACTTTTCATCCTGACTTTTCCTCTCACCGTGTGCATGACCTTTGTCCACGCAAAATCACCAATAACCATTCTAGAGATAATAGAAATAAGGTGAGTTTTACTTGAGCCAGAGTGAGGATTATAACCTGGGAAGGCCTTAGAAAGTGTTCCAGAGAAGTATGGTTTTCAGTACAGTCTTATATCTTTTTAGAACAAAGATCATACATTAAACACACCCAGGATACATATTCATCAAAGTTTCAAAGAGGTATTTAGTTGCAAGTTAGCAGCCCCACAGGACCCTGGTGTTGGAAAGGGACTAATCTGGGTGGGTGTTACCAATGGGGTGTAGAAGGGAAGTATGCATTCTTAAGAGAGGGCATTCTGTAATGGTTAAAGCAGATGTACGGTGTATGTTTGATAGGCCGTTAAGTCAGGCTTTTTAGTTGAAGCTGAATCAGTTTTGAACCTGAATAATTACCCCATATATCTCAGTATGTGAAAATCTTTTGTCACCTTACCTCTAGAGATTTTTTCACTTGTGAAATATACATATGGATCATATCCTCAGTAGGATCTTTTTCTTTTTAGGATCTATATTGTCAAGACCCCTTCCTACATTAACCCCTAAGTCTATTTGGGTTTGTTTTTTTTTTTTACTTTTTTTAGTCAATATTTTTTAAACTTTGATTGAAACCCATAGTTAAAGTTCAATTGTATGTCACCACCCAGTGTAGACTATTAACTTGGAAGATAATACTAACAGAGGTTCAAGGAAGTTGAAGTTTATTTCATCCAGTTACTGTCTGCAGGCTGGGGAAGCACCTACCCAAGAAGGTCTTGAGTGGGCGTTCCAAAGGGGAAGGGGAAAGAAAGGACTACCTAGACTGAAACCGCAGGATGTTGGCATCAATCCAAATTCTGTAGTGACCATTGACAAAAAACAGGGTCTGCAGACATGGTCTGGTGGTCTGACCACTGGCGTCAGTCTTTGTCTTTATCTTAATCAGCATAACAGGAACATTGGTAAAAGGTCAGTTGCAAAACAAAATGTTACAAGTTAGGGATTAATGGTTACATATACATTGCTCAAGTTTCCATTTCTCCTGAGAAACTGACCTGAGGTCAACAGAAAAGAATTTAGGCTTCAGCTAACAAGAGAGAGTCCATTTTCTTTTATAACATTTAATATTCTCCCCTTTCAGTCGATGACTGCCTATATGCAGCACAAATGACCGATCATGGGGCTTAGTTAATTGTCCCATTTCAAGGCCAGAGTGGCAGCTAGCCTGCTCCAGTTCCATCATGTCCCACAGTGGGACTTACTCTCTGCCTATGTCAGAGGCATCAGAGCCGATTATGCAGTTTCTCAAGGAGGAAGGGATCTCATTATACATCAGTATACGTAACCTTAGGTACAGCAAATTGTTGCATTGGCATAACTCTATCGGGTGTGGTGCATAAGCAACGTGAGATCCACATCATTGTTATTTAATAATAACCCATAATCCCATGCAAGTAATTATTATTATTATGACAAGCTGAACACCCGAGGGCAGTAGTGAACCCAAACCAGCAGGTAACCAACTGAACAGTTTGGAAAAATGGAAGTTAAACCAATTAAGGGATCCAGGAATGGGTTGATCTTGTAAGGATTTGGCTAATTTAAAAATTTTAGAAGTGTCTAGTTCTATTGATCTAAGTACAACAGGAGGTATTAGCCACAATACATACTCCCGCTTGAGCAGCTAGCAAATAATCTAAAGCTATTCTATTATCCAGAACGACCTGTGACTAAGAATCTAAACATTTTTGTTGGGCTTAGATAGCTTGGGCCATACACTGGGCTATCCTACTCACAGTCCAGGAGAGGTTTCTTATCATATGTTCATTCCCGGCTGTACCAATCCCCAGCCAGGATCCCCATATTCTTCCTAATCTGGCCCCTTCAGTAGAGTTAATGCCTCCTGGTAAATTACACCATTGAAAATGACCACAACGTTGTCTTCATAGTCGGCAGGATTGTCATCAGGAAAATCATCTACAGTAGACAGAGCCTGTTTTTTTTCTGAGAACTAGAGGCAAAATAAGGGTTAGATGGTAAAATTATAAATGTTGTGATTAAATACCCAAGCAAACAGATGTCTCTTATATGCCAGGAATCTAGGCAGTGGAAACCCCATGCCTGTCCTCCGTGTCCACAAACAAAGATATGTCTAGAGGGAGCACATAAAATTCCAGTACCTTCTTTAAGTTTTATGGAGGCATTTACAGGTAATGAGGCAGTTAGATTTTGAAACCATGGATCAGAAAGAAGCAAAGTGAGCGTCCCTTCAGTAAAATTACAAATAGACAGAGGTGTAGGTGACCTTGAGAATATGTTTTTTCTTGTCTTATCTTTGTACATATTGCAGTGTCTTGATCTTTACTAGTTCAGTTGAAACACCTAGATATTAAATATGGGATGGAAATAGGCTGGGAAAAATAGGTATGGTTTTTACAATATCCTTACCAAGTGACACCATGATTGAAGCCATGATAGAGGTAGACTCCAGGGTCGTTTATCTGAGGACATGAGAAAAGGATCAAATTTAGGCTTAGTCAAGAAAAAATAGGGAGCTGCAGAAGTGAAGGGAACCAATTGAACTTGATAACTGAAATTAGGTGGTTTGGATTTGAAGGTAACTTTCTACTTGGATATAGAGGAAAAATTAGTAATGGGAATAACCAAGGGATCATTACTCCCAGAAATGAAGGGAAGGAAGTGGCAAATCCAACGTTCAGTTAAATTTCTAGCTGAAGCCAAAGACTGTGAGTACTGTACTATAGCATTGTTTTTCCACACAAGGCCACAATTGTATAAAGAAAAGAAGATATTTTCATTGTTCCAATTGTGTGCACAAGTAGACTAATTTAGGAATTTCAAAAGAACTCCACTGAGGCCATTGTAATTTTAAATCACCCTAGGTTATCTTGGTCCAAAGATCCAGCCATTTACAGCTACATTCTCCATATTTTTTTATACATGTATCTAGCTGACATACCTGAAGGAGGCATTTCTGCCAAAGAAGACTTAGAGTAGGGGTTCCCCCTGGCACTCACTAATGAAGGCATCCCTTCAGTGCCCTGAAAATTTGTAGGCATCCTCATGACCGAAAGCAAAAAGGTCCATTATCTGGACAAAACAATCTCAAAACGAATCCAAGGTGAGAGGCTTGGGACTGTGGACTCTTTAGGTGAAATCTCTCAGGTAAACTGAACACAGCAGCCTCATGCAGCTGCCTTGCGTTAGTTCGAGGCAGCCACAGAAGAGGAGAAGGGGCACAGATCCCACTTCTGACACCAAATATGCTCATGTGGAAGAGAACACTAATAGTCAGAGGTTCAAGGAAAGTTGAAGTTTATCTCATCCAGATACAGTCTTCAGGCTGGAGAAGCACCAACATAAGGAGGTCTTGGGTGGGTGTTCCAAGGGAGAAGGGTAGGGAAAAGATTACATTGGCTGAAACCACAGGATATTGGCATCAGTCCAAATTCCATAATGACTGTTGGTGAAAAACAGGGTCTGTGGACATGGTCTAGTGGTCTGACCACTGGTGTCAGTCTATCTTTGCCTTTATCTTAATCAGCATAAGAGGAACATTGGTAAAAGATCAGTTGCAAAACAAAATGTCACAAGTTAGGGATTAATGACTACATTTACATTGTTCAAGTTTCCATTTCTCCTGAGAAACTGACCTGGGATCAACAGCAAAGAATTTAGGTCTCAGTTAGCAAGCGAGAGTCCATTTTCTTTTATAATATTGGACAAAAGAAAAGTTTCACAAGATAATTGCAGGATAATCTTGCAATACACTCTGGGATTTCATATTCTGTTCTTTTCTGCTAGATTCTAGTCCATTCTACTGCACTCCATATTTTTAAAGTTCTGGTTAAAACCCATGATATTGGTTTTATGAATTCACCAATGGCTTGCAACTTGAAAATCAAGAACCAGTACAATAGATTATCCTATCATTGGTTAGGAAAGGACATTTCTATTACCCCAAAATGTTCATCATGACCCTTTGCAGTCAGTCTCCTCTGACTCTGGCCTCTGGCAACCGTGAATCTACTTTCTGTCATGATATAGTTTGCATTTTCTAGAATTTTATAGTATCATATAGTGGAATCATAAAGTATAGTCTTTTGTGTCTGACTCCACTTGTATCCAGCATAATACTTTTGCGATTCATATATGTTGTGATGTGTATTGCTAGCTCCTTTTTGTTGGTGAGTAGTATTATGCCAGTTTATTCATTCATCAGTTGATTGTTTCCAGTTTTGGGATATCATGAATAAAATTACAATGAACAGTTACATACAAGTCTTTGTGTGGACATGTTTTCATGTCTTTTGAGTAAATATCAGAGAATTAAATTGCTGGGTCATGTGGTAAGTGTATGTTCACTTAATAAGAAACTACCAAACTGTTTTCAAAGTATTTGTACCATTTTGTATTCTCAGTGGCAATGCATTAAAGTTTCAAATGCTCCACATTCTCACCAACACCTGGTATTATTAGTCATTTTAAATGGAGTCTTTCTAGTGGATGTGAAGTGGTATTTCCTTGTGGTTTTAGTTTGCATTTCCCCAGTGACTAAATGATGTTTTTATTTGCCATTCATATAACTTCTTTGGGAAAGTGTGTATTCATACTTCTCTGTTATTTTTTATCATGCTTGCTAAATTTCTGTATTCTTTAAAATAACTGTTCTCTTCCTTTTACCTTAGATTTATTTTGCTGTTTTTTGGATGATGGGGCTCAGGACATGCTACTCCACAATATGGCACCTTGGCATATTGAATATTTTAAGCTGTATGAGTTTGAGAAAACAGCAGATGCAGAAAGGTCACTCTGATCTTCCCCCATCCTTCTCCCCTGAAACAAGTCATAAAACCCTCATGTGGGAGGTGCCCTCCCTATACTGGAGGAAAGTAGCATCCTTATCTCTAAAGACAAAGGGATGCCAAGAAGAATCCTAGCAAACAGGCCTTGCTTAGTGTCCCCCAGTTTACTACAATTACCTCATACTCCTCAACCTATTATATTTCTGTAGGATTGTCTCCTCTTCATCAAACCCAGGATAAAAAACCCAGGATAAAATACTCAGGTCTAACAGTTTCTTTGGGTCTTCATTGCCTTATAAAGGCTCCCATGTCACATAGAACTTTTATTAAATACATCTGTATGCTTTTCTCCTGTTAATCTGTCTTTGTTAGTTTAATTTTCAGACCCCGCCAGGGATCCTAAAAGGGTCAAGGAAAATTTCTTCCTCCACTACACTGATTTATTGTAGATGTTTACTTATAGATTTTTCTGGGGTTTTTTTTCTAATATAAGCTTTTAAGTTTATGTTTCTCTCTACTACTTAGCTGCATCCCACATTTGCCATTTGTAATATTTTTATAATCATTTGGTTCAATATATGAAAATTTTCATTCTGAATTCTTAATTTGTGTCTTTCTCAACCTCCTCTAATGGAGGAGATTTTCTAGTTATCATTTCATTGTCTATTTATAACTTAATAGTATTATAGTCAGAGAATGTCATATATGTGATTTCAATCCTGTGAACTTTGTTGAGATTTGCCTCATGGCCATATACATATTCAATTAATAAAAGTTTTATGTATGCTTAAAGAGAATGTGTTTTTTGCAGTCATAGCATAGTGTTCTATGTTTCCATTATGTCAAATTTTGTAGATCATATAGAAAAAAATCCTCTATGTTCTTGCTGAACATTTTCTGTCAATTACTAGAGAGAAACATTAAATTCCTCCACTGTCATTATAGATTTACCTGTTTCTTCTGGTGATTCTGTCAGTCTTTGATTGTATATGTTTTTTCAGGTTATGATTTTAGGTACATATATAGGATATTCATACCTAGGCCCAAAATAGTGAAATTGCAGAACAACAGTGGCAAAGAAACTAGCATAAAACAGCAGGAGGGAAAAGAGAAGATCTTCAAAGAGGCAGAGTTTGTGACACCTGGTTTAGGGACAATGTAATCCACAAGAAAATGAAATGTTATCTTCAATGTGCTGGGAGTAAGTAACTGATAACTTGAAATTCTAAGCCCAGTGAAAATATCTTTCAAGAATGAGGGCAAAATAAAATCACTTTCAGACAAATAAAACTGAGTCTCCAAGATAGAAAAAGCTTAGCCAGAAGGAAAGTGATCCCAGATGAAAGGTCTAAGACACAAGAAGAAAGAAAGGGTGAAAAAGGTAGTCAGTGTTTGTATAAATCTAAACAAATATCAACTATAAAACAATGATAATGTTTAATGATATTTAAATTTAAAAGAAAAAAATCCAAAATAATATTAAAATATATGGCAGGTTCATCTTCTGGAGGAGATATTTATTAACTTTAGATACTGTAATTTAAGTAATCACATTGAATTTATGGGGTAACCACCACCCAAAAATAAAAAACAAAAATGACATCCCCAAACCAAATAGAGTGCATAACTTCCAAACTAGTAGGAAAATAATAAAATTAGTCCAAAAGAAGGCAATAAAGAAGAGGAAGTAAAAGATAGCATAAACTAGGATGGTAGATTTTTATGTAACCAATTTCATTAAATGTAAATGAACTTGATGACTTAGTAGTTAAAAGAAAAAGATTGGATTTAAAAAACCCATTCTATATGCTGCCTGCAAGACTTTAGAAAGGTTGAAAATAAATATTAATGGAAAAGAATAGAATAGAAAGTAAATGGATGGAAAAGGTATGCCTAGCAAAAAGAAAGCCAGCCTAGCTACATTAAAATGAGAAAACAATAGAGTTCAATACAAATAGCATTACTAGGAATAAACAGGGTCACTGTTCTAGCTGTGATCCAGATAAGAACATAAGACTGTTATTGGCTCACTCATCCTTGTCAATTTATAATTTGATCATCAAAACATGGTGGTATTTCTTAATGGCGGTATCTTCCATTATTACAACAAAGATTTGTTCCTAAGGCTTCTTCTTCCTTCTTCTCCTTCAAGTTTCTTCTTCTCCCTCCTTCTCCTCCTTGTTCTTCCTTCACTCCCCCCATTCACTTCCTCTCTCCCTCTCCTTCCTCAGGGGAGGCGGGCAGTGTATGAGTAGGGGAGGGATAAAAATAAAACTCTGAGATAGAGTAAAATAAAGATATTTCAAGGCTTTAAATGTGTTTATTTCAGTAAATCCTTACCAGAATTAATCTTTTGGGGGAAAAAAGTATCTCAATATTTTAATTTGAATTTCTGTGATTACTTGTAAGGTTGAACATTTCTTCTGTTTTCTTGGCAGTTGGATTTCCTTCTTTATTAACTATTGTCTCACATCCTTTGCACATTTATTTAATGGCATCTTCGCATATTTATACCTGGTTCGGTCAAAGGAGGGGACTACCACTCAGTATCTGTAACTAAAAAGATGAATTTATGACTTACTAAAGTAAGGGAGAACTATACCATTCAGGCACAGTATCCGTGAGGAAAGCAAACTGCTGGTCTTATGAGGTTCTTGGGAAGCATTTGTCTAGTGGTTGTATTGTTTATAGAGGCAAGAGTGGGTAACATTAATATTAGAAATGTGGCTTGTGCTAGTTATAGAGATGAGAGTGGCAAGACTTGCTGACTAGCCAATTTTCAGGAACACTGGGCTATCTCTGACTGGTTGGCTTTCAAAGGCATTTTCACAAAAGCAAATTGATTTAAGAGGGTTACTTGCTACCAGGGCTGTACAATGGTCAATCTTTCTCCTAGAAGCATAAAGACTTTTTAATACTCAGCTCTCTATATTAAGGATATTAAGCTTTTGTCATGTTGTTTAAATTTTTGTTTTCAGTCTGTCTTTTAATTTGGAGATTCTTCATATGTAAAAATCTTCAGTTTGTCAAATTTCCTTGTCTTCTTTGTGCTTCCTATCTTTTCAGTTTAAAATCTTTCAATAATCAGGGCACATGATCAGGGACTTTCTACTTTTTATCATTAACTCTCATTTTCAAAGCAACTCTTTATTTTGATTTGTTATAGCTTCATGTCTGTGTATCTTGCTTCCTCTAAATTTCCAAGCTCCAGGAGATCAGGGTTTACATTATTTTTTCCTCCCACAGCACATATTATGGTGTATGTGAGGTATGTGAGACTGCAGTATGAAGCCTGGATTGAAACAGGAATAATTAAGACTGAGAGACAATAGACTATCTAGAGGAGTAAGAGTTAGTAAGTGCTGATGTAAACCAAGGACAAGTTGGATGTGGGAAAAAATTCAAGAAGAGGTAACTGATGATCCCAATTTCATAGAACTTGTTGACAAAACTAATTCTCTTGGGCAACAGAAATTTCTATCAAAAAATTTTTAAAATAAATCTGCCTTTATTTGGTATTAATTCAGTGGAGTCCTCTTGTGGGATCTTAGTAAGGTGAGATCTTTAAGCATAAACACTGGTCTTGTAAAAGAAGCCCTTAACAACTAAACTTAATAAATCCCCAGAGAGGATTAGAAGAGTGAGGACTCAGGTGGCAGCTTTATTTAAATGGCTACTTCTGAACTTATCAGACAAAAGTAACCATAATTAGTGTGCTGACTCTAGGTAGTCCCTAGAGGTGCAGAAATCCCCAAGCCATACCTAGGACATCCTAAGGGTAATCAAAATCACAAGGTGTTTTCTTTTCCCCAAAAGATTCTCAAAAGAATTTTGTGCATGCTATATTAAGTTAAAAGGCAGAATAGCCTCCATCTGAACTTCTCATTATGTGAGGTAATGAATTTCCTCATGATGATGAAAGACAGAAAAGGAAAGGAGCAGAAAGGGAAGGAAGTGAGGGAGAGAGGGAGGAAAGAAGGAAAGAAAGAAGGAAGGAAGGAGGGAGGGAAGGAAAAGAGACAAAAAAAAAAAAGGAAAAAATAAGGAGCCTAAAAATGAAAAGTCATATTCAGTGACCTGATAGATGTGAAGGAAGGAGGTCTAGAGTCTGAGTTTCCTTGAGAAAAGTGCTCTGCCAGTCATGTGGCAATTGTATAATGCTATAGTTTGGGGATGCAAAGATATTTAGAAGCCACCTATTTCAACTCGACTTTTTAAAGGAAAAAAAATCAAAGAATCAAAGGTTAAATTAATTGCTGAAGTTTGTTAGAACCAGAGTTAGAACTATAATTCAGATCTTCTGATTCATAAACTGATGGTAAGTACTTTACAAAATGCCTCATTACACCCCCCAACCTCGGCCTCTTAGTCCAACAGCCAGTGGGTTAGAGAGCACAAAGATGTTTAGTTACATCTTAATGATTCTGGATAAGATCCATCCTCTAGATGGATTCCTGAGGATATAATTAATATTTCCCAGGAGTACTAAAGTCAAATTTTCAATTTGTTCTGAACCTCATATGATCAAGGTTTGCTAGACCCTAGGAAGAAGATAAATCATTTATGGGTGGCTCTGATAAATATATCCTTTGCTTCCTACATCTTGCAAAATAATGAATGGATATGGCAAATAAAGTTTTTAAGAAAAGATGGTTTTATCCTGGTTAAGCATGAATTTTCCTGTTAGGACATATAATTCATTTGCAGTAGTCAAAAACCAGACAAGTAAGGAGATTGATTTTATTCAGATCAGAGTATCTTGGCAGGGTGGTTTGCCTTAGACTTTTATAGGCAGGGGTAAACCAGCCATAGTTGGGGTGATTTACAGTTGAGGTTGTTTAGCAAACAGGGAAAGTCTCAGCCAATTGATAGAACAAATGTTTTTCTCTCTAGTTAGCTAGTTTCAGAGAGACAAATAGTTCTAATCTTAGCTGAAAATCAGGAGACAAAGAATGGGAAGTTGGCTAGGGACAAAGCAAGTTCAGGCAAAGGGGACAAGTCTGTGTCTGGCCTTGTCACAGCCTTTTCCCAATCAACAATGATTGAATCACTCATTATTTCTTGACTAACCTAGATTCCCCAAGTAACCAAATCCTCCATTGCCTTGCCCTAGGCTTGATGGAAAGCTCTCATTTACAAAATTAATTTATGGGAAATATAACTGCTGTAAATTCTTTCAAACTTTTAGTTATCAATGTTTTTGCAATTAATGTTGTCTACAGAGCCCTCAGAGTGGATCGACTTCAGTAATATAGCCAGGAATAAGATAAATACAGGAATAAACCAGAGGATAGTGGTAATGGATGTACAACAATGTGAATGTACTTAATGCCACTGAATTGTACACTTAAAAATGGCTAAAATGGTAAATTTTATGCTATATATATTTTACCACAATTTTAAAAAGTGTATAGAAAAAAAGAAGAAATCAAAAACCATAATGGAAAAATCTTGTTTATAACAGCAAGAGAAACTAGACCATCAAGGAAGAAAATTATAAGATTGTATAAAAGGCAAAAAAGAACACCTGGATAAATGCAGAGACATAATATGCTGCTGGATTGGAGGACTCAACGGAAAAAAACCAAGGAAGTTCTCGAACTTATCTATGCATTCTGTGTAATATTATTAACAGAATTTATATAAACATATTTGATAGATAGACATACACAAAAATTGATTCTATAATTATCAATTATCTGGAATGGATTATTCAATAAGTAGTATTGTGATAAGTGACTAGCCATCTGGAAATTGACAGTTGAACTCCTACAACTTACCTTACACCAAAATTAATTCTAAGTGGATCAAAAATGTTAACTTTAAACTGTTATGACAACAAAGAAAAGATAGACCTCCTCTCCCCAAATGTGCTAAAGTCTTAAACAGGCAATTCATCGACAGGAATTAAAAATGGCAAATAGACAGGTAAAGGTGCTAACCCCATAGCAATCAGTAAAACCACAATAAATTATGTCTATGCACCCACCAGAATGACTGAGTTTAAAAGGGTGGTAAAACTACATATTGATGAGAAAGTGAGCAACAGGAACCTTCGTGGTCTGCTGTTGGGAGTATTAATTGGTACAACTTCTTTGAAAAACAGTTTGACATTGAACATACCCCAATGACTCCAAAATTTTACTTCTATCAATTCAAAAGAACAGAATTTATTAATAAAAAAGAACAGCTGGAAGAGTAGATTCACATGAATAACATTTTTTGAATAGAACAAGAAACATAGGGGACAGGCTCTCCCAGATATCAAAATATAAAGCTATTAAAACATTGTCATATTAAAGCAGTTATAAACAAAGTGGCCACTGAAAGAGAAGAAAGTTCAGAAATAGACCTGAGTACATAAATATATATTTACCTAAAGTTTTATTTCATATCAGTCAGAAAAGATGAATTATTCGATAAGTGGTGTTTTGTCTGTCCTGAGGAAAAAAGATCCTTACATTACACCAAATAATAAATATTTTGGGAGGGAGAGATTTAAAAATCTAAAGATCAATAAATATATAAGGTGACCAAAGAAAAATGTTAAGGAGACACCTTTATAATTTTGAAGTGACAGTGTATTTGTGTGTGTGTGTATAAAAATATATACCTTAAATATATATATTATATATATTTAAAGAAAATTTATCCCAAACTTGGAAAGAGACTAAGTGATAATTGCTTGGTTTTTTTCATACACGTCAGAACATTTAGTAAGTCCGCTTGCCCTAATGTGACACTCTTGGGAAATGATACTATGTATTTGACAACAATCAACATCCAATGAAGGAGCAGAAAGACTACTGCTCTATAAGATTAGAGGTTTACTTGTAAATTTGAGAAGCTGTTAGGATACTTACCACCTGGTAAAGATGTTAACTCCAAATGTGATAGGCCTTTATTGCTCTGAAAAAGTCAACTACTCTTTGTAACTAATTTAGCAATCTTATTTGGCGTTTCTTTCCCCTCTGACCATATAGGCAAGACTCTGTTCTTCAAATGCTTCTCAAATCAACTCTTTTCTTACCTGCTGGTTCCTTCATAATTCAGGAAAACTTTTACATGGACTAACAAATTTATCTGAAAAGTTTGCCTTTCAATATAATTGTATATTCACAGACAAGGAAGGATATGCACAAAAGAAATTGTACAGTGGATATTTCTGGGGATGGAAGTTGGAAGTTGAATTTTTACATTTCTGCATCACTTTTGTATTTTAAAAAAGTCTTGATTAAAAAAATATTATTGTGTCTAAGTAAAGGCAAAGAAAACAGAATGATCCCTGAACTCTGTCCACCACTAGAGAAATGATTTAGCAAACTATGGTACCTTTTTCTCCTTGGAAAAATATTCAATCATTAAAATTACGTTTGTGAAGACTATATTCTAACATGTAAAACTGTGTTTTTTTTTTTTAAAGAAAATGAAAACTATGCATAGAAAAGAAATCATAGGAGGAAAAACCAATATATTAATGATAGTTATCTTTGGGTAATAGGCTACTTTATTTTATTTTTCAGTATTTTTCTCATTGTCTAACGAGCATATATTATTTTTATAATGAGGAAAATGTTGGTACAAACAAAATGTGGCATGTTTCAGCATGCCCTGACTCTTCTTTGAGGATGCATGATGTAATATGTTGGCCTCTTGTGGCTTTTACAAAAACTTGTAGTTTGTGTTCCCTCCCACATCTAAGAATTTTACCCCACATAATGAATATTTGATAGCTGGCATTTTTAAAGGAGGGCAAGTTAACACTTTAAACTGTGATTGAATTAGATAGAGAGTAGGTCTCTTGCAAGTTTTGACTAAGAAGACATTTCTGTACTGGGTTGTTAATCAAAGGGACTTCTTCAGATGGTTTATCTACTTGGAAAATATTCCTTTTTAACTGAGACATGTAGGGAGAAAAAACTCTACCCTCTTAGGTTATTACCTGGGGGATGCAAACTAAATTAACAAAAGACAGATTAACAGGAGAAAAGGCAGTCAATTTTTTTTGTGTGTGCACAGGCATTCACTGAAAAGAAGTGAAATTCAAAGAAGCAGAGCTTATATACCCTTTTAACAAAGAAAGATGGTTTAGGCTTCAAGGGGCAATCAGTTGTGGGGAAGTGAAACTAATGGAAGAGAAGGGCTATTTTAGCAAGGTCTTGTTTATGCAAACTCATCTTGGTATTGGCTCCCTATTTTGACAATGAGTCACTTTTCTCTCCTTGGTGGCGGTCGTGGTGGTGGTGGGCAGATGGTTGATTCTTAATACCTTCAGCTCAAAATAAGCCTTATGCCAAAGTGACATATTTTGGGGTGGCATATTCTGATCCCTTTCAAACAAAAATGAATGAAGTCAAAACACCTGTGGGGTAAAAAAAAAAAGTCACCATTCTATGCAGAAGAATTCATTGCTGTGCAGAGTTTATGCACTTTGGGGAGGGAGGATGAGACAGTGGTTATGAGCACAAACTCTCGATTGGGGCCAGCCCTGGTGGCCAAGTGGTTTAGTTTGGCACACTCTACTTTAGCAGCCCATGTTCGGTTCCCGGGCGTGGACCTACACCACTTGTCTGTTAGTGGTCAAGCTGTGGTGGTGGCTCACATACCAAAAAAAGAGGAAGCTTAGCAGCAATGTTAGCTCAGGGTGAATCTTCCTCAACAAAAGAAAAAAAAAGAAACTCTCAAATGCCCAGCTTTTCATATTCCAGCAGTGTGCCCTTGGGCAAATTTTGATCTTTTTGAGCTCAATTTCTTCACCTGTAAATGTTATGGTAAAGATCAAATGGGTTAAGTCTCACTTAGCTAAACGTCTGGCACATAGCAAACAGTAAATGTTACAAATATAATTTTATGTTTCTCTTTAGAAGACGCTTATTTCCTAAGTGTACTGACTCCTTGTAACAGGCAGGTTTTGATTAGACATGCAGAAACACTACAAATAACAGAGTAAATAGTTTATTATAGGCATTAGATCGTAGACAATAACAGTAGCTGGTTGAGAAGTCTACCCAAGGCTGTTTCCTCTGAGTTGTGTAGGGCCTGAAGTCATCCAGGCTGGCAGTCAGGAAAGCTGGAGGTGAAGTAGGGAAGAGCAAGAACTGGAATCCATAGGAGAAACTAGAAACCACAAGGACAAACCATCGTGTTGGGTGACCTGCAGGAGAAGCTGGTGCCCATCATCATGGAACTACCCATGCACCTGGCCCAGGACTAGGAAAAGCTGAAGGAGAAGATATGGTGTGTGCTTGAGAAACTGTGGACTGGGTACCACTGTGCCCCCACAAGGTGAGCTAGCAAATCAGTGACAACATGTGCTCACTTCAATAATGTGAGGCACCCTATGCTGACTTTCAGTGTGAAAAAAATGACACCTGCTTCACTTAGGTCTTCCAAAACATGCTCATATTTCTCCTGTGGCTAATTGCAACTCAGAATCACGCAGGGAAAGAAATTCTGGGGAAGTTAGTTTGAACTTAGCTAAGTTGACATAGTTAAGCCATCATACTCCTTGTATTGCTTATGATCCTGCCTTCTTTAGTCTGAAACTGAAAACTTGAAGGAGAAAACACACCATAGCATTCAGATTTTTAAAGCCTAGCTCTTTTATTTTGACATTTGGGGTCTTTTAATAGCAAAAATAATTACCTTCTCTGTTCTATTTGATGAATTTGTAGTTAAGAGAATAAATATCATTTACTTCAAATCATGCAATTTTGAATGAATTTTGTACCACACCATACAGAAATTTGTTTAGTAAAGGACTGTCAGGGGCTGGCCCGGTGGTGCAGCAGGTAAGTTCACGTGTTCTACGTCAGTGGTCCAGGGTTCACTGGTTCAGATCCTGGGCACAGACCTACTCACCACTCATCAAGCCATGCTGAGGAGGCATCCCACATAGAAGAGCTACAACCCTACAACTATGATATATAACTATGTACTGGGGCTTTGGGAAGAAAAGAGAAAAAGAGGAAGATTAGCAACAGATGTTAGTGCGAGGCCAATCTTCCTCAAAAAGGGGGGGGGGGGGGCTGTCAAACTTGCGCAGATTTGGCCTCTAGGAGAGGGTTGGATCCAAGGAAATCCAAGTGGGCTGTGACAGCACATCCAGCTGAACAGCCTCCTTGTTTGGTCCTCAACTAGTGCCCAACCACAGAGAGCTTTAAATATGGACATCTAAAGGAGTTTCAAAGAAGTCAGAGTGAGACAGGTGAAACTCCCAAATAAGCCCACAACAGTTATGAGGTTTGCCTTCCATTGAATGAGGAAGAACAGTGGTGGGGTCTACAGTGTTCCTGTAATGGATAAAATATGTGCAGGGGAAAAGCAGATGATTTTTTAGGAAGTCAATCTAAAGGCAGAAAAATGCTAGGTATTTCCATCCAAGATCTGAACAGCATCAGGGACCATGAGGTTAAGTGCAGGTACTAAGGCTAAGTCATCAGACTGTGGCAGCTGCTGCCACTGGACCCAAACAAGGTGGGTGGGCTTTTGCTATGGGGTCAAATGAAAGGATATAATCAATGGGTTTCTGATGCCCATTATGCTGTTGATAAGAACCCTAGAGTTTGTCCTGATTTTCTATATACAGTTCTGCTCTTTAAAGACTCCATTTTTTCCACTATCTCGTTGATTTTGTTTTTCACCTCCAATAATTCTGATTGGTTTTTCTTTAGGGTTTCAATCTCTTTTGTGACAAAAATCCCTGAATTCGTTGATTTGTTTCTGTGCGTTCTCTTGTATTTCACTGAGTTTGCTTATGATAGCTATTTTGAATTCTCTCTCATTCAGGTTATCAAATTCTGTGCCTTCAGGGTTGGTTTCTGGGTGTTTGTCATTTTCCTTTTGGTCTGTAGCCATGACAAATTGTTGCAAGGATCCGACAGGGATGGCTTTATTTTTTTCCCCTCATGATAAAGTTGGTCCTGCAGTTTCCCCCTGCTGCCACTGGATGGAGATCGTGAGCGGTTTGCTCTGAGGCAGCTGCAGCCCCCGGAGGAATTATGCTGAAACGCCGGGTGTGTGTGGGGAGGGGTCCTCTCTTTCTCCTGCTTGACCCGGGGGTTTCCTTTCTGGCTCTCTTAGGGTGTTTGCTACACCCCCTAAACAGTCCGTCATCACTTCCCAGTGGGGATCTCGCGACAGTCTGTGAGAGCACCTGGATGGCGATAGTTTTCCCCGCTGTGGGCCGCCCCTCCCCCCTCTGTCTGCGACCCGCGCTGTTTTGCTGATCCATTGGGGAGGGGGAGTACAACTTCTTACCTCTCCTCCTGTCCTTTTGGGCTTCCTGTGCCTCCACTGTCCGATGTATGGCAGCAGGGGTTTCTTAGAAGTCCTTTATAGTGTTTGATTGAGCTCTGTTGGAATGCGAATGATGTTTTCGTTGTGTCATAGGGGGCAGAGATTCAAAGAGGGAATCTCACTCCGCCATGATGCTGACGTCACTCCTTCTATATACAAATAGAAAGAAAAGTTTATGACAATTAGGGAGTCCAGGGATAGTGAGTCTATTCAGGGCAAGGACTCAGGTGTGTCAACTAGTTAAGATCATATAAAAGGGCAGCCAGTACAGAAAGTTAGGAAACCAATGTCTACAATATCCTATGCATCCGAGAACTCTTCTAAATTTTTTTAGCCAGGTAAAGTTATGAAGAGCTTCCCTTCTCTGAAAGGAAAGAGACTTTCCATTTTGTTTGATGATGTCATGACCAACATAGTGCACTTTGGTATGACAAAATTGGAGTTTATCCTTCGAGAAGCTATATCCCTTATTTGCTAATGCTGTCAGCAAGTGGAGATAATCAATTCTTCAAGATTTTCTATCTGGAGAGCATAACAGAAGATCCACACACTATACAAGAGTTTCCCCATTTCTGGGTCCCATAAAGAAATGAACCAATTGATAGAGGTCAGAGAGTCCATACTACAAATTTCTAAGATGATTGCAAATTCTTCAATGAATTTTCCTCTTTCCTTAGGAGCATTTAGAAAGTTCTTAACTAGATTATGCAAACCTGATCTTGACCAAAGTTTAAAGCTATAAGGCCAGAAACCCTGGTCATCACCTTTATTCATGTTATAAGACATTATGAAGAGATATTGTCCAGTGAAAGGGGGGTGTTTAGGAAGGAGCAATGGAGGAAAGGGAAGAGGACCTAGGGAATGTACAGGAGGAAGAAGATGAGCAGAACAAGGGGGACGAGGAAGTCGGGGTCCAGGGGTCCAGAAAGTCAATCCAGGGTTGGATCAGGAGAGGGGGTCTTACCACCCAAGGTAGGGGCGGGGGTTGTCTGCCTGCCACAAGACATGCCAATAGTCAAGAGGCAAGGAGGTAGGAGAGAAAGGACTTTTTATTACAGCTTATTAGCAAGGGGGAAGAGGGCCAACTAACGTCTGAAGGAACCATCTTACAGAACAAAGACTACAGGCCAGTTCTATAGGGGCTGGTCTCCAGGTAGGGGAGGCATCTGGTCTCAGGGTGGGGGCATCCATATGATCTCCAGGTGGAGGCAGACATCTAGTCTCAGGGTAGGACATCTATCTGACATCTGGGTGGAGGCAGATATCTAGTCTCAGGATGGAGGCATCCATTTGTTCTTAGTTCCTGATAGTCTTTGGTTTTACTGGATATGCATCAGAGACTGGAGCAGCACCTATACCCTGATCTTTCAGTTGTTATTGATGATGGCTATCAGCATAGACTTTCTGCCTGGGGATCATCACATTCCTAAGGAACTCAAGAGAACAAAGTTATCAACTTACAGCAGCTGGGAGGAGCCATAAAATCCACAGAGCATGTCTGGGTTAGTTAATCAGAGGTCATTCAAAGTTACAATATGGTTTCTTTTCTACAATATGGCTTCCCTTATGTCAACCTTGTGTTGAGCTGGTATTAGGAGGAGAGACTTTAAGGTTAGATTTTAGATCCTCCACATTTTTTATTAGCCTTTCCTAAGGCTGTCCTTAATGGCAGCAATTTTAGAATTTTCCATTTAGAGGGCTCTTCATCCCCATTTATAAATGCTGGCCATTGAATATTTGGAATCTTTCAACCATTTGAGTCTAAGGTGCCAAGAAAATGAATTATTTTATTCATATTCCAAGTTCCCCAGAATGGCTGCTGAAGTTCTAGTGTCCTTGGTAAGATCCTGTCAGAGCTTCCAATGTTTAGTGTTCTTCACTCCCACACCTTTGAGCCCATACTCAAATGACAAGAACCAACAAGAAATGAGAAGGCCAGGAAAGTGTCTTGGGACTATGAGCCTAGCTCATCTGTGAGAACCCTGAGTAGTGAAAACAAATCCAGTCAAGAGGCTTACACAATGGACAATAAAAAGAATAAAAGTTTAGGTGGCACTTCAACACAGTGGGTCAGGGGCAGGGCTCACTCAGCCAGTCAGTCCCTGCGACTTGAGGGGACATGACAGGGGGTCTCAGGCACGTTCTGTTCTCTTTGATGCTGGGGGCTGAGCAGCAGAGGGTCCAGTCCTGATTTGAATTGAGGCACCACAATTTTAGAAAATGGACTGGAACACTGTTACTAGAAACCTTTATTGGGGGATGCTGGATATGAGAAGGCTCCAGGTGAGCCTTGTGAAAGGATGGCATCTTAGCAAGAGGGGTCAGTTGAAGTTTGGCTAATTTGGCTAATAGTCAAAGATGGGTCCTTGGAAAAGAGGAATAATTCTTGTGGATTGGTAGCCATTGTTTGGTCAAGGGGGAAGGGAGTGATAGGTAGGGTCTATGGTCATGTGCAAGAAGGGGTGATGAAGAACAGCTGTGAGGACAAGGACATGAGAGGACCACTGTGGAAAATTCTCAGTCCTTCAGTGTCTCTCACAACGTTCAATGTCATCTGTGATATCACCACTGAGAAGGAACAGACCTAACATAACTGGGCTAAAGCACAGTCTTTAAAAACCAGTTCCCTGCAGTGGTAGAATTTGTGCCCCTTGACCATGAATCCGAACAGAATAGTGGTTTCAACAAAGAATGAATTGATTAGTTAGTAGCATTTTACATTGGGTCTCCAAAACTCAAAGATCTTAGCACATGAATTGCTGGGCTATTTTCCTTTTAGATTGCTGAACCCCGTGGCTACCCTGTACACTTTTTGTTCTTTGTTTTCCAAATTGGCTGGAATTTTGTCTTCCAGTTGGTAATTCAGCTTACCAGATCTTTTTGACTGTTCAAATAAACATAACAATGAGATCACTTTACATAGACTGAGAAGTTAATATTCATTGTTAATGAAGGTGAAAGGATAACTTTCTGGGTGTTAATGAAAACTGTTACAGCCTTAAAAGGAAGTAATCTGGCAATATCTGTTGTGTTGAAATTACAGCAATCCTCCTCCTGGGAATCCTTCCAACACTTAAGGATTGTTCACAAGTGGCAAAAATTGGAAACAGAGTGAGTTTCATAGAATAATGATGAATTTTAAGTAATTATTAAAAATGACTTAGAGCTGTTAGCTGTGATCTGGAGGGATTGCTGTGGCTTGTTGAATAAAGCAAGAACCAGAGACGTGTGTGCCATATGTTATTTAATAAAATGGTAACTAAATTCTCTCCATATTTACTGGTATATGGTTAAATGAGCATGCAAAGTACTGAAGTACACAAGGACTGGGAGGAATTGGTGGTTTATCCTTACGCCAACACCACACTTGATTACTATATAATAAGTCTTGAAAGCACGTTGTGAAAAGTCCCTCAACTGGTCTTCAGGAGCACTTTTGCTGTTCTTGGTTCTTTGCCTTTCCAGGCTCAGGTCTCCAATTATCCCCTTCTTGTCAAATCCAAGGGGTATTTTCCAGTTTATTCTTACTTGATCTTTAACAGGATTGAACATTTTTTACTCAGGTGACTCTTTGCTTCTATGATACCATTCTCCTTGTTTTTCTTGTCTTTCTGGCTATTCCCTGTCTCTTTCAGGCATACTCTCCTCCCTTGCCATTAAACATTGGAGTTTTTCAAGACTTGGTCCTGGATCTCTTTTCTCATTTTACACCTCACATCAGCTAATACTCCTTCATATCCAGAACTGAATCAACTTGTAAAAGATACAAATTTACTTCGATCTCAGTAATAGTCTAGCTGATCCAGACTGGTGCAGAGCTTTACAGATCTTTCTTTACAGATCTTTCAGTATCTAGTTTCCTTCCATTTTGTTCCTTAAACATTCCCTTGCGCAGGGGTTATAACCTGGAGTCCATTATATTAGTTTCCTGTTGCTAACATAACAAATTACCACATACTGAGCTGCTTAAACAACATCAACTTATTGTCTCTGAGTTCCACTTCCAAGCTCATTCAGGTTGATGTCAGAATTTATTTCCTTCTCATGCTTTCCATGTGCCCCTCCATATATAAGCCGGCAATAGGGAGTTGAGCCCTTCTCAGGCTTTCAGTCTCAGACTTTTCCCTCTGTCACATCTCTCTGGCCTCCTCTCCTGTCTTCTCCTTCTGCTTTTAAGGCTCACATGATTACACTGGGCTGGGCCCACCCAGACAATCCAGGCTAATTGCCTATTTTGGGGTCAACTGATTAGTAATCTTAGTTATATCTGCAAAGTCCCTTTTGTATGTAAGTAACATAACCATGGAGTAACACTAGGAGATGACGGTCATGGGGCCAAAATTCTGCCTACCACATATATGCACAGAATTCAGGAATACCATGAATTTGGATGGCCAATAATTCTATTTTCACTAACATTTTACTGAAATGTACCATATCCTTCAATTATGCATGTTGGCAAAAAAAAAAGCCACAGTAACATATCAGTATTAACAGTAAATTTCTCACCATAAAAATCAAAGGTATTTTCATATTATTAGAGCTAATGCAGATAATCCTGAAATACAGTCATGTGTCACTTAACGACAGGGATATGTTACGAGAAATGCATCATTAGGTGATCTCATCATTGTGTGAACATCAGAGTGTACTTACACAAACCTAGATAGTATAGCCTACTACACACCTAGGCTATATGGTACTAAACTTATGGGACCACCACTGTATACACAGTCCATTGCTGAGCAAAACATCATTATGGTGTGTATGACTGTATCATTTATGTCCATCACTTTCAAAATCAGAGCTGTTATTGGATCTGCTAATAGATCTTATTTATTGTGTTAATAAAGAAATACATATTACCATATTACACATTTGTTTTTAAAAATATTTTGATAACTTTCATATTGAATTAATCTCCTGTGTAATCTTATATAATTTATTTTAAGCATTACAAAACATTATCCTAAGACAGGGTCTATGAGCTCTACCGAACTGCCAAAGGGGAATACATTCCAATTCAAGCAAATGGAGAAAGATAGAGGAATTCCAGGGTAAGGCATTCCCTTAGGCGGAAGTTGCATACAATATTTCTGCTCATACGTCATTGTGAGAACTGAACCATGGCAATACTTAGCTGCAAGGGAGGCTTGGGGAATGTAGTCTCCAGTGATGTGACCTTGTACCCAGCTAAATATTACTAACAGGAAGGGGAAACAGAATATAGGGAACAACCAAGAAAAAGAAAACCAATGACCTCATTTACAACTTAAATGAATAATAGGCTTCTTTTGTACACCAACATAATTTCTTACCGTAGGCATGCCAATGAGGTCATGCACTTTTCTAAAACATGTTTTATAAGTTTAGGAGTTAACAAGCCTTGAGGCTAATAAGTATTATGCTCTGGAGAGATTGAGATAGCATCTATAGTCAGAGTAATTTGACTTACCTAAGAGAGCCTTTGTTTTTGAATGTTGGGAAATACAGGGAGAGGATCTGTAATCTTTGATAGGGGACACAGCATAGAGCAATCTAATCTTTTGGGGAAATCTTTCCTCAGCCTGACCAGTTGGATAACAAGGTTCTTCATTTGTAACTGGGTTGTAAATATCTTTAAGAGAAGGCAATGAAAAGCCCAGCCCTTGATTAAACATACTTTCAGGTTCCAGAGATCGTGTCCTTTCTTTGCAAGTCTCCTTGTTGGCGACCCTTCAGAGCTGCTATATTGATGAATGTCAGTTGTACTTTAGGATTGGGGGAAAGACCAAACACTTTTAGAAAATCAGACAAGCTTTACTTAGCTAAGGGAGACAGGTGAAAATTAGTACAAGCGAAGACAAGGATACACAGCAGAGAGACGGGCAACTTCATCCCAAATAGAGTTGTAGCTTTCTGGGCATGAAATCTTGCTGGGCATTAAGCCTTCCTTAGGCTGTATAGGAGTGGGGTCCCTATCAGACTTTCTGGCAACAAAACTCCCTCTCCCTTGGGTTCATTCCTGCTTGCTGATGTGTGTGGTTTAGACTCTAGAAAACCCCTTCTCTAAGAGTTACTCTAAGTTAGATATTAATTCCTGTAACTATCGCAGCAATCCGATGAGGTATCAGTGTTATTCTCATTTTACGGATAAGAATGAGCAGAGACAGGTTAAGTGATTTTCTCAAGGTTGTATGTCTAGTGAGCGGCAGAGCCAAGATTTGAACCTCAAGGGCAAAGAAATACCCTGCCTTCCACATCGTAATAACTACTCACGTCCGCCCTTTCTCATTCTTAATCACTCAGACAGGATTCCCTTGTTTACTTTCTCCTATAAAAACCCTCCTATCCAAAAAGTCTATTTCCTTTTCTTTGAGAAGGTTCCTCTGCATTAATGCATGTTCTCCCTACTTCAATGGCCTCGAAAAAATCATCTCCTTACGTTTCACTTGGTGAGTTTTCTTTCACACGCTTTATAGAAAATTTGTCGACTCCATACTCTAGATCACTGGTTCTGAGACCAGCAGCAACAGCCTGTCCAGAGAACTGGTTAGAAATGTACATTTTCAGCCCTACTATAGACCAACTGAAATCGGCAGTTTTCCAGGTGGTCCTCTTCAATCCCCTTTAACAAGCCCTCCGGGGCGATTCCGATGCAAGTTAAAGGCAGAGAATCACGGCCCGACAAGTTTTCTCCACCAGACGCGGGAACGTAACTTTGCAAACCTCAGCGCGATCCAGCCGAAGGCGGGGCGGGCCGCGGCGTCTGCTCATCCGGGCGGCACTAGGACCGCGGCGCCGCCGGCCTCGCCGCTCCCGCCGTCGGCCGGGGCGGGGCTCAGCTGGTCGGGGAGCCCGGGCCTCGCCGCTCGCCCCGCCCCTGGAGGCGGAGCCGAGGTGACTTAAATGCTGGGGCCCGGGAGGCCGGCGCGTCCTCCCCTGCTGGCCCGCCCCGGCCTCAGCCCGTGTCGGTAAGTGTGGGGCCGGGCCCGGCTGCCCCTCGCTCGCCCTCCGGGGTCCCGGGCGGGGCGGTTGGCCCCGGGAGCCCGGGTGCCGGCGGGTAGGGGCTGCGCGCGGCGGCCGGGCGCTTTTGTTCTGCAGCGGGGAGCGGGCCGCGGGCGCTCGGGCCCCGCCGGCTCACGCCCCGCGGGCCGCCGCCCCGCTCGCTGCGCTGCCCGGGGGCCGGCTGCGGCCAGCCGCGGACGCCGGGCTCGGGCCGGAGGGCGGCGCCCGGCCCGGTGTTTTCTTCAGATTGCTTTTCTCCTCACGGCAGAGGTCGCGGGCGGCGAGAGCGAGGGCGCATTTTGTTCAACTATGAGGCGGTTGGTTAGGCGGGTGGGTGTGAGGCTAGCTTATGTTTTTAATGATTTCCTGTCGCTGCCGTGAAGAAAAAAATCTTTGTTTTTGCATTTATGATGTCTCGGGCGTTCCCCCCCCCCGCCATGATGCTGAACCCCCCGAAACAATTGGCTGCGCTTGCATCTCCGAGTGGCCCGCGAACGCGTCTGTGCCGGAGATGCTTTCTGTTCCTCAGCAGCATTTAGTTCCTCGAGGCATTTTTAAATGCACAAATGCATACCGATTTTAGGTGTTCTCGAGGGACGCGGATTCCCTAAGCAAATGTCCTTAGGGTCCTGAGTTCAGCAAGTTTTCGGAGAATCGTTTCAGTGAAAACAATTGATTTGTAATACTTTCATTGCCTGTCTCCAAAATAAAGAGGTGCTGTGTATGCTCTTGAGGTGCATTTTGATAGGCGGGTCGCAGAGCTTGTTTTGGGGATTTTTGTACTTAATGTATTAACTGTAAATCATATTTAAGTTTTATTCAGTGTTAACGTGCACAGTTGTTAAGGTTTTGATTACCTACTTACCACACAGATTCTCTTTTACTAATCCAATAAAGAAAATTGTTAAGATGAAGTATTTTTGTTTCGGAATGCTAGGACATTATGGACCTGGAGGAGCTCACATTAATTCTGACTTAAAAAGTGAATGATATTTTAGACCGAATCTAGTTTCTGTTTCTGTTACTTTGTACACTTAATAAGAATTCAGTAAACTTAATATATGTTTGGTGCAATCTTAAGAACACAGTTTTTTGCACAGCAGTGTCAAATCAAGTAAACATTAGCATGGACTTCTATTATAAATTTAATGTAAATTTTATATAAATAAAAGTATAATATAAATTTTATTTTAAACTAATAGTTATAAAGTATTTCTTGCTGTCCCTAGGACCAAAGAAGTACCCACTGTGTGGAGGGGCACTGACGGAGTTTGGAGGGAAATGGAAACATATACAATAATAGAAGAGTAGCATTGTATTTAAAGGTAAGTATGTCACCTTTCAGTAGCCTAGTCTAATTTATGTTAATGGAATAAAATTATTAATCAAATGAATCAGTATTGGTTAAAATTTAACTATAGAACACAATGGATTTGGTAATGTAGGAAAGGAAAACTTCCCTTCCAAGTTCTTTGGCTGGTTTAATAATTAAATTGACATAAGATAGATAAAAGGAGAAAAACAAATTTAATTTCATACGTACAGGAGCCCAGAAAAATATGAGACTCAAAAGACGTGACCAAAGGAGGCAGCTTTTGTACCTTTTAGACAAGGAAACAATAAATTTGTGAAGAATTGACTAGACAAAGGGATTTGGGCTTGGGGTAGCAAGCTAGTGAAAAAGTAACAAGGTTTTTAAATTCAGCCTTCTCAGCACTAAATTCCTTCTCTGGGGATAAGGATGCCTTCTACCCTCTTGATACATGGAGGGTACCTTTTACATGGAGATTTATTTCTTGCTTTCAGGAAGACCAAGGTTAGAGCATCCTTGCACCAGCTGTTTCTTAGGTAACTTTAATTCAAGATAATCAAAATGCTGAAGTGGCATATTCTGTTCTCTTTCAGTGACAAAGCTTGAGGGGAAATAATACAATTGGCATAGCATGGAGAATTCAGTTCATCTTTGCAGGGTATGAAAGAGGAGATTATTTATAGTGAGGTGACTGTGGTCCAAGTTAGCCAGGCAGAGGTCTACTTAAAATTATTCTCCACATGCTTTGTTTCTTGTTTGATTGATTTTATTTCTGGCATGTGGGGTTGGAGGAGGGCAGCCCCCAACACACGACTCTGGGAGAACCATTCCATGAGATACCAACCTATAAAGCCAAAGCAATTGTCTCCAGGGCTTCCATTCTGTAAACACTAATCTGTGTTAGGAAACCTGTAATGATTAAGACTATGGTCCCTGCAATCAGACTGCTGAGCTTCAGATCTTGGCTTTACCATTTACTATCTGTGCAACCTTGGGAAAATATATTTAACCTCTCTGCCTTAGTTTTCTCATCTGTAAAAGGAGGATAACAGTAGTACCTACCTTCTAGGATTATTGTGATAAGTTACATGAGTTTCATACATATAACACTTGAAACAGGTTCTGGCACATGGGAAGTGCTCAATAAATTTTAGCTGTTGTCATGTTAGAGGAAATAAATTTTATGGCCCAAGACAATTAACACTATCTTGGAGGAAATTCAGTTTGCTCATTTAAGCTCTAAAGCAGTTTCTCAGCTTTGTGTTGATTAAACCCTTCCCCATAGATCCTGTTGTCAGTTCAGTTTTTGTAAGGAAGTACTAGACCCAATTCTAGTTTTTACCTACAGTCTTATTTTTGAAATCGAGAATGCCTCCATTAAATTCTCTAGCCAGGGCAGATTTGCCCATAAACCTTGTTTTTCCATCTTGTGTGATGTACAGGGATCTCTCTTCCCATTCGGATTATCAATGTCTTAGACACAATAGGAGCTCAAATATTTAAGGAATTGATCTAACTTATTGTTTAAGAAAGTTTATAAAGGTGAATTTCAAGAATTTTTTTGTCTAACCAGGCCTTCGCCACCCTTCTCCCATCCCCCTGTTGGAGGCATACTTTTTGTGAAGCAGACCTGGAAAGCATTCAATTTGAGATAAAGAGAACAATTTACCAACTCTGTCTAAAGAAATGTAAGTTAAAAATTACTTTGTAATAGGCTTTGTAAAGAAAGAAGTAATCTTGTGGACCTTGAAGGATTCTAAATGCTTTCTTGGGAGGCACCTCTGTAGTGTGCATATTCTTGATACCTTAAGTGTACTTGTAAATTGAAGGGTGATGTTGGAGGCTGGCCTGTTGAAGTAAATGTCTCAAATGAGACATTTGCTCATAGCTGTTATGATTGCAAAGATTTAATGACAATCACTAAGATTCTCTTGAGATGTCTTAAATTACAAGACTTCATTTGTAAATAAAATACTTAACTGTGGTTAAGGTTGCAAAGTGTTATAATAAATTATATTCTTCACTTAAGGTTTAAGAAACAGAAATCATAAGCAGATTATTATTTTTCAAGCCCCCAAAAAGAATTTATTGGATCACATAATTTAAAAGTTCACGTGACCCAACCTTTAGGTTTGGTTGGATCTGGCTTCTGAATCTGAAAGAAAGAGTTTTAGAGAATTGAGTCACACTCTGTCTTTGAGCTCTGCTCTCTTCAGCATTGACTTCATTCTCAGGCACACCTCCCTTCATTGGTTGGCCCCAGTACCTCCAGGTTTATATCCAATCAGCTTCAACTTGCACAGAACCTACCATTTGTCTAGTTGCTCTACCAAAAATCTATAATGAAATTTCATTGGCTTTCATTGAGTCATATGCCTATGTGTGTGCTAATAATGGGGAAATCCTATGCTTGATTTTTTAAATTACAGTTGAGAGATATAATTCATGTACTATATTTATGTGATTCAGTTCACCCTTTTGTAGTGTGCAGTGGTTTTAAGTATATTCACATAGTGTGCAGCCATCACCACAATTATTTCTAGAACATTTTCTTAACCCCAAAAGAATCTCCATACTCACTAACAGTCACTCCCCATTCTCTCCCAACCTGCCCATCCCCAGGCAACCATTAATTTAGTTTTCTGTCTCTAGATTTGTGTATTCTGAACATTTCATATAGATGCAATCATAATATGTGGTCTTTGGTGACTCTTAGCTCACCTAGCATGATGTTTTTAAGGTCTGTGCATGTTGAAACATGAATGTACTTTATTCCTTTTAATTGCCAAGAAATATTACATTGTATGGATAATCCACTTTTTCGGGGGGGGGGGCGGTGAGGAAGACTGGCCCTGAGCTACTATCTCTTGCCAATCCTCCTCTTTTTGCTGAGGAAGATTGGCCCTGAGCTAATGTCTGTGCCAGTCTTCCTCCATTTTGTTTGTGGGACGCTGCTGCAGCATGGCTTGATGAGAGGTGCATCAGTCTGTGCCCAGGACTCCAACCTGTGCACCCCGGGCCACTAAAGCGGAGCATTCGAACTTAACCACTATGTCATTGGGCCGACCCCTGGATATGCCACATTTTGTTTATCCTTTGATCAGTTAGTGAACATTTGGATTGTTTCCACTTTCTGGCTACTATGAATAATGCTGTTGTGAGCATTTATGTACAAGTGTTTGTATGGACATATATTTTCAGTTCTCTTGGGTATATACCTAGGAGTCGAATTGCTCCATCATAGGGTAACTATATTTGACCTTTTGAGAAACTGCCAGACTGTTATTCGAAGTAGATGAACCATTTTTATTCTCAACAGCAATGCATAAGAGTTTTAATTTGTCCACATCCATACCAACACTTGTGTTTTTGATTATAGCCATCATAGTGAGCATGAAGTGGTATCTCATTGTGGATTTGATGATTCTCCTGATGGTTTATGATGTTGAGCATCTTTTCATGTGCATATTGGCTATTTGTATGTCTTCTTTGGAAAAAGTGTTTATTCAAAACCTTTGTTGACTTTGATTGTCTTTGTATTGTCAAGTTGTAAGAGTTTTTTATATATTCTGGATTCTAGTTCCTTACTAGTGACCATAAATGTGAGGGTTTATTTTTGGAATCTATTTCATTAATCAGTGTCTGCTCTATGTCAGTACCACATGGTCTTGTTTACTGTAGTTTTGTAGTAAGTTTTGAAATTTGGAAATGTGAATCTTCCCGCTTTACCATTTTTTTTCAAAATCAACTTTAGGATCAGGTTCTCAATTTCTGCAAGGAAGACATCTACGATTTTGGTAAGGGTTGCACTGAATCCCTAGATCAATTTGGGGAGTAGTATTGCCACCTTAACAGTATTAAATCTTCCAATCCATGAACGTGGGATGGTTTTCCATTTATTTAGGTCTTTCTTTTAGCAATGTTTTGTAATATTCAGGGTATAAGTTTTTCATTTCTGTTAAATTTATTCCAAAGTGTTTCATTCTTTTTGATGTGAGTATAAATGGAATTGTTTTCTTAATTTTTTAGATTAAATGTTGTGTATGAATACATTAAATTTTTGTATATTGAGCTTGTACTCCACAACCTAGCCAAACTAGTTTATTAGTTTTATGAGTCTTTTAGTGGATTCCTTTTAAGTTTCTATATACAAGATGATGTCTTTCTGCAAGTAGAGATAGCTTTACTTCTTCATTTCCCATCTGGATGTCTTTTATTTTCTTTTTGTCTAACGGCTGCAGCTAGAACCTCTAGTACAGTGTTAATAGAAATGGCAAGAGCAGACATACTTGTCTTGTTCCTGATCTGTTGGAAGGAAAGCATTCAGTCCTTCACCATTAAGTAGGATGTAAACTGTAGGTTTTTTGCTAGATGCTTTTTATCAAGTTGAAGTTCCCTTCTATTTCTAGTTTTGAGTGTTTTTATCATGAAAGGGTGTTGGATTTTAAGATGCATTTAATTTCAGTCATACTAGATGCTTTATCTACATCTACTGAGATGATCATGTGGTTTTGTCCTTTATTGATATGTTATATAACGTTGGGTTTTTTTTTTTTTAATGTTGAACCAATCTTGCATTTCTAGGATAAGTCTGATTTGGTCATGGCAGATAATTATATGCTGCTGTATTGTGTTGTATTTTGTTGAGAATTTTTGCATCTATATACGTAACAGAATGGTCTGTAGTTTTATTGTGATTTCTTTTCTGGTTTTGGTATTAGGGTCATCTAGGCCTCATAGAATTGAGTTGGGAAGTATTCCCTCCTCTTTTGTTTTAGAAGAGTTTGTAGAATTAGTTTTAAATTTTTAAGTTTTTGGTACAATTCACCAAGAAAGCCATTTGGGCCTAACCATTTATTTTTGGGTAGTTTTTTGGTTACTAATTCAACCTCCTTATAGGTCTTTTTAGATTTCCTGTATCTTCTAGAATCAGTTTTGGTAATGTGTCTTTGGGGGTCTTTGGGGATTCTGTACCCAGTTCCAGTGTATGTTTGTGATGGGAGATTTCTCCTCACACCAGCAAGAAGCAATTCTCTAGGGGCACCAGCTAGGTGTCCTACTGTTCAGCTCAGTTCTGACACTGTCTACTCAGAGATAGCACAGATTCCACAGCTTGAGAGCTCAGTCCCACAATACTGCCCTCAGCCCCGACTTGAGATGCCAGTTGCAAGCCCAGGTTGTCACCTGTGCTTCTGACCCACCAGCTACAACCCCCTTACCTGTACTTCTCACCTACTGACTGTAGATAAGAGGTTTCTACAACCCTCTCCTTGGGTTCTGTTAATTTGCTAGAGCAGCTCACAAACTCAGAAAGATTTTACTTACTAGACTACTGGTTTATTGCAAAGGATATTAAAGGGTACAAAATGACAGCCGGATAGAAGAGATGTACAGGGTGAGATATGTGGGAAGGGGTGCAGAGCTTCCATGCCCTCTCCGAGACATGTCACTCTCCCCAAATCTCCACCTTTTCACCAACCTGGAAGCTCTCTGAACCCTCTCTTTTTGGTTTTTTGTGGAGACTTCATTACATAGTCCTGATTGATTAAATCTTTGGCAATCAGCTCCAACCCCCTGATCACGAGGTTGGTTCTCTTGACAACTTTCTTTAGGTTTGGTCCAAAAGTCACCTTATTAACATAACAAAAGACGCCTTTATCACTCTCATGCTTAGGAAAATCCAAGGGTTTTAGGAGCTCTGTGCCAGAAACAGGATGAGGACTGAATCTTTTTGTTACTATAAATTGCAGTATTGTCGAATATATTGGCATACAGTTGTTCATAGTATTCTCACTTTTTTTTAATGTTAGGTTGGTAGTAATGTCCCTATTTCATTCCTGATGTTAGTAATTTGAGTCTTTTTTCTTGGTCAGTTTAGTGAAAGGTTTATTAATTTTGTTGATCTTCTCAAATACCCAACTTGTGATTTTGTGCCTTTTCTCTATTTTTGTTTTCTCATGGATAAAGGTTATGACCGCAAAGGATACGGTATAGGAGCAAAAGGAAAAGACTATGCATAGGCAAAGTTCATAGAGGTCAGATGTGTGCCTCCAGGTTCTCCCTCCATGAGAACTGCACGGACATGCTTTCTCTGCACCTGTAGACTGCAGGGACACATGGGCTCAGGAAGCATTTATATACATTAAAGATTCTTTAGGACCCCAAAACACATTTCTCTATGTAGGTTAAATCAATATTTATTGGATTAGACACTAAAACTGAAAAAATTTTAAAATTATTTCATTGAAAAGTAGTAATCCTTATGTGTTAATATAAGTATTTTCCAAAAACAATGGTAAAAAGAGTATCATTATTTTGTATTTTTACACATCTCTTGTCAATGCAACTAATCCACAATCTATAAATCAAAATTGGGGTCAGTTTATTAGTATAAGCCAGTTTTGAGGACTGTAATCCAAGGGCTTCCTTTCCCAAGGAAGAAAGCACTCAGAAGAAGCAGGGTGTACAGAGTGGTTATATACTGTCTTGGAACAAACAGCATATATCACACATGATAGGAACATCTCTTTTACTACAGTCATGTGATGCTTTGCTAGCATAGCAGGTCAGTGGTCACAGGGGAGCACAGCAAGTTGGTGGTCAGCAGGTCAGTGGTCACAAGATGAGTTAAAGCAGGTTAGTGATTAATCCTTAAGTTTCTGGGAAGAAATGCTTACCCTTAAAGAAATGCTGACATGGGAAAGGCAACATCCCTATCTTTAAGGGCATCATTCTTGGCTTTGGGACATTGTCAGTGTTTAAAGCAGATGTACAATGCATGCTCAACAGGCCACGTCAGGCCTTTCTGGAAAAACACGGTCAGGCCAAATTAGTTTTAAAACAAATGGCTTCCTCATATACTCCAGAATATCCTACTGCTTTTCATTTGTTCATCCCTCTTTAATGTCTGGCTTAATAGAAAATAGATTCTCCTATCTGCTTCTGCATTCAGTTTTTTGCCATTATGTTGTTTTAATTTAAGTAGTTGAAGGGTGTTGATTGGATGACAGAAATTCATCTCAGGTAGGTCAATGCTTCATTGTGGCCCTAAAGATTCACTGCCACAATTTCTATCAGTTTTTACATTTTCTTTCTAGATGACCATGTCATTGGTTGAAATGTTGTGGCTAGGGTGCCTTAGAGCATGCGATTGAGTGATTGCTATTTTTTCTCACCCAGCAAAACCTTCATAGCTTCCCTCTGCTTTTGGGGAAGGAAGACAATAGACCCAGGAGGTCAGGGTTGGGGGCTGGGGGGCAGAAACCATTAGTTGGAATTTACCCCAGGCTTTCACCACTATTCTCACCATAACTGCTGGTCAGCGGAAGATCTTAATCCGAGGCCACTTAGAAACTCTAAGCAGCTGCTAACTTTGAGAGTGGATGTCCTTGGGAGTGATGTCCTCAGAAGGCCTGAATACCTCATTCTATTAGTCATGACTTTGTAATTAAGGGAAAGTAGAACTCTCTTATATGTTTTTTCTAGACTAGAGTTATGGCTCTGAATTTAACTGATGGCTGGATCTGTCAACCTTTACCTGACCCTGCTGACAAGAAGGTAGATTGTGTCCTATAGGTCTCTTCTGGTCCTTGAGGTCCCATGGCATCATTAATCTCAACCTTCAGTTTTATAAAATCTGGGTCTTAACTCCATGCCAACAAAAGGCCTCTGCTGAGGTTCTTGCAACCCTCTTAGCAGAACCTGGGACAACCAGAGTGAACACTGGCATGTGGCCTGTAATGACAGAGGTAACTAACAGGGAATAACAGTTTTATCACATTTCTCTTCAGAGGCATTTCAGCCTGCTTTTCTGTTCAGTGCTACTCAAAGAGTTTGTCCACCTCAAGAGGCACAGAATTGGCTCACTCCTTTTGTAATAAGTGATACTCATACTCCTGATACAGTTTGTACCCCGACAGAATATTGCGTTTTGTGTAGATTAAACTTGCATAGCAAACACTAATCATGTGTACTTGGGGCAGTTGTCAGGGATTTCTAGATATTTGAGACCACCCCCTCTCTAGTGGATCCTGTTTCCTCGAGGTGGTGCCCAGAAGGCTCTAAAATGAGTTCTGAGGCAGAACTCCAAAGAAGAATAACTGACGTCTTTATGTGTACTCTGTGATCTTTCATTTCCACTTTAGGGAATAATATAATAATAGACAAAATTTATCTTTGACCTCTGTGCTGGAGACACAACAAACTAGTGTAAACTTTCTAGCGTGAGTGACAGTCACATTGCTCTGAACTCCCTGCTGGCCAGTCATGCTGGGATGCATGTGGTTGGCAACACCCCATGCTGTACCTAGATCAATCAGGAAACGGAGAGCAGTTTATTTCCCACTCCCCTGTTCTCCCAGGGAGAAGGCTTTGTAACTCTTACTGGTGAAACTTGATGGTATCTGGGACGTGCTTCACTGGCTTGGCTCCATATGGGTAGCCTGGTGTGGCCTGACCTCCACAGAAGACCAGATCATCCTGCCGGGAGTCACAGTCTAGTCTCTCCTCAGTGTTGCCTAAGAGAGAGTACAGTTAATTAGGGTGTCTGATTGAGTGGCCTGGGCTTCTGAATAGAATTTGTAGCTGAATACATGGAAGATGGGAGGGTAGAGATGTAGGTGAACAGCTTCATGACCTTTGATGACCTTTCTCTTCTCATAGGCTGCACAGGCAAAGCTTAGTCTCAGTCTGACCCACACCTTGGCAGGACACCCTGCAGATCATCCAAGAACAAAGACTGATAAGCAGCCTTGTAAGAAATAGCCACAGGTGGTTTCTCCTCTGCCTCCCTAGTTTCAGTTGAGCACAAGACTTTACCACCTCCCTTCCTCTTGCAGTATAGCTGCAGGCTATAAAATGGCTCTAGTTTAGATCTGGCTCTTTGGCAGCATGTTATTTGCCTTGATATCACCAGTGGGGCTAGAGACAGCAATGCTGGTTTTGCTGTTCGTGTAAGTAATTAACTATATGTGAATCCATTTAGTCTTGTCCCCTTTCTATCTGTGGCTGTGTGGAGAGCCTAACAGCTGTGTTAGTGGGACTGCTAACCCTGCTAGTCATAGCTCTATGGCTTAGGGAGGACGGCTGGCCTTCGTTCATTTGTTGTGACAGTTAGATGTAATAATATATTTAAAGCATTCAGCACAGTTCTTGACGTAGCGTAAATTCTCAAACGTTAGCTATTATTATTTATGGAGTTGTATTATAAATAATGTAAAATTTAGAATAATCTGTTCTTGAAAGCCCACTTAAAGGACTGATATCCTAATTTTTCCTGTGACTAAGGATCCAAAAAGCCAGAGCTAGAATAGGTTGAGTAAATCATGATACTTTGGAATTCCTGAAAAGTGGCTTTTATACTGAAGTGTTGGTGTTTGTGCTTTTGTTGATTTTTATACATGTATCTGTAGCTTTTTCTAATGCAAATCAGTTTTTCAGGGAAAAATACTGGCTTTCCTCCATCTAAACACATCAGTGGACACTTTCCAAATAGACTTTGGTTTGTGGAACACGTTAGAAGTAGAACTTATAAAGCCATAAGGGAAAGTTCCAATTTAAAATACCAGGACAGATTTATGGTTTTTTCAGGTATGAGAGGAATATGACATATTTCCTAAGAGATCCTTTTTTTTTTTTCTCTTGTGAGGAAGATTCGCCCAGAGCTAACATCCGTTGGCAGTCTTCCTCTATTTTGTATGTGTGGTGTCTCGACAGCATGGCTGATGAGTGGAGTAAGTCTGTGCCTGGGATCCAAACCCACGAATCTGGGCTGCCAAAGTGGAGTGCACGGAACTTGAACTGCTCGGCCACAGGGCTGGCCCCCCAAGAGGTCATGTACATTTGAGGCACTTGAAATGTTTACAGAGGAAATCATGTGACATTTATGGTTGACATAGATGTGAAGGGAAGGATGGGGACTTTTTCGCATCTAGAAGTTTAAATAGAGGCTTCTCTTGAAGTCGGTGTTAAGCAATTATAGGCAATGTTTATTCATTTGACATTTCTTGAGGCCTGCTAAACATCATCTGGATATGCATCTTTTGGGTGGCCCTGAGACAGTCTCTTTTTATGTCTGTCATCTTGGCTATTAATAGCATTATCTTTCACTCTAATAGTGTTCCAGTTTCTTGAAGAAATTAATAGTTACCCTTGTGTATAAAACAATTCTTAATGTGGCTCAGTTTGTCTTTTCATGTTGTTATTTCTTACTATTTCATGTGACTGATAGCAGTCCTGGCCGTGGCAAACCATAATATAATAGGTCCATTTTCATAGAGTTCTTTCTGTTTATGGGTGTGTGTGCTTGTGCATTTGTGTTTAAGATAGATATTAATGTGATTATTCCTCACAGGTATGATTTTTAGGTTGTTTTTTTGCTTTGTAGTTTTCTGTCATAAGGCTGACTTACAAATAAAGGAAGCTGCTGGGTTGACAAATTTTCAATTAAACTACGTTCTTTGCATTGTATGGATATAGAATATTTTAAAATGAAATAATTCACAAATCTTTTCTTATCCTTAGTGAAGTCTTTATGAAAATTTTATTTGAAAATCCACATGTATTCTTACATTTATAGTCTCCTATAGCTGTTCACTTCCCTTTTATTACTGCTTTACAAATTAATTACATCTGTGAATATTTGCAATTCACAACTTCTTAGACGTTGGATTTTTGGTGACTTGCTTTCCTCCCAGTTTTCTCACAGGAAGTAATAGCAATAATATTATTTAAGATTTAAATCCAAAAGCTGTCAAACCTAAAAGATAGAACTTTGTCTATTTCTAGAATATAAGATTTGTTTTAATTTAAAATTTAAAAAGGCTGTTTTCATGATGATGCACAGGAAAGCTCCATGGAATCTCTCTTTAGGAGTGTGTGAATTATGACTATGAATTCCCCGAATTTGGGCCATAGCACTTTATCAATGTCAACATACAAGGGCTGCTTGCCTCCCAGTGAGGGCCACCACATCTTATCAGTATTGCCTGTTCTTCAAACTGTAAAACCTACAGTCAGTTGTGTGGAATTAGTAGAGCCAGACTTTGTGCTAACTGTATCTAGGATTGTTGTTTAGGGTTCACTAATTTACCTGTGCCAGCCTGGTGGTATAGTGGTTAAGATTCAGGGGACAGCCACGGCCCAGGTTTGATTCCCAGTCAGGGAACCACACCACCCATCTGTCGGTTGTCATATTGTGGTGGCTGCGTGTGGCTGTGATGCTGAAAGTTATGCCACTGATATTTCAAATACCAGCTGGGTCACCCATGGTGGACAGGTTTCAGTGGAGTTTCCAGACTAAGACAGACTAGGAAGAAGGACCTGGCCACCCACTTTCAAAAAAAGTTGGCTATCAAAACCCTAGGGGGGGCCGCCCGGTGGCGCAGCGGTTTAGTCTGCGCTTGGCAGCCCAGGGTTCGCGAGTTCGGATCCCGAGCACTCGCTGACGCACTGACTGTCAGCCATGCCGTGGTGGCGTCCCATATAAAAAAATGGAGGAAGATGGGCACGGATGTTAGCCCGGGGCCAGTCTTCCTCAGCAAGAAGGGGAGGATTGGCAACAGATGTTAGCTCAGGGCTGGTCTTCCCCACAAAAAAAAAAAACAAACCCAAAAAACCCTAGGAATAGCAGCAGAGACTTGTTTGATAATAGCGCCGGACAGTGAGAGGATGGCACAAAAAAGATCAGGCAGGGTTCTGCTCTGCTGCACACACCGTCGCTAGGAGTCGGCATTGACTCCATGGCACAAGAAAAATAGCTGGTCATGGCAAGGATGTTCCTAGGAGAATTAGCTGCCACAGAACGTAAAAATCCAGTGCTTTGATAGCTTGATGGCACCTGCCGCCATTACTGGGCTGCTGACCTTTCACCACTTGACAAGAGTACTTGGAATACTAGATCCAATCCACAGTAACTGCCAGACAGGAGAGAGGCTTAAACCTACAGGGCAACTAACGGCTAATTATTCACTAATCTACAACTTAAGGTACTCCGGTGTTTTTTTTTAAATCCCTACTGGAAACAAATGTGGATATGAATAATGTGTTCAAAACTTCTATTTTCTTGTTGATTTTTCTGTCAATTTGTTTCATTCATTATTGAAAGCAAGGAACTGAAGTCTTTGACTCTTTGAGAATTGCCTATTTCTCTCCCTTGTTTTTTTCTTTCCTTTGTTTTTTTGGTGAGGAAGGTTGGCCCTGAGCTTACATCCATTGGCAGTCTTCCTCTTTTGGCTGAGGAAGATTAGCCCTGAGCTAACATCTGTGCCCATCTTCCTCATTTTTGTATATGGGACGCTGGCACAGCATGGCTTGAGTGGTGCATTGGTCTGAGCCCGGGATCCGAACCTGTGAACCCCAGGCTGCTGAATCAAAGTGCAAACTTAACTACTATGCCACCGGACCGGCCCCTCCCTTGTTTGTTTTTGCTTCTTGTATTGTAATGCTCTGTTAGGTGCCTATATGTTTACAATTGTTATATCTCCTTGGTGGATTGACTCTTTTATGGTTATGAAATGTCTCTTTCTAGCAACATTTCTTGTTTATCCTATTTTGTCTGATAATCCGTATAGTCACTCCACCTCTCTGTGACTGCTGTTTGTATGATATCTTTTTCTATCCTTTTACTTTCAACCTATTTGTATCCTTGGATCTAAAGTGTGTTTATTGGAGATTGCATATAGTTAGATAGGCTTTTTTTTTTTAACCTGACATTCTCTGTCTTTTGGATTATTTAATCCATTCACATATAATATTATTGATATAGTTAGATTTACAACTGCTGTTTGTACTTTTTGTTTTCTATGTCTCATGTCTTTTTGTTCTTCGCTAGTTTCTTTTGCATTAAATGAATATTTTCTAATGTAACGTTTTAATTTCTTTAATGGTTTTTTCACTATTTTTTTTTACTTATGAAAGCACAAATTGCTTTCAAAAATCATTCTTATTTCTACCTTTAAAGGTGTTAAGCATTTAAAATCTGATTTATTACACTTGTGATTTTTAACCAAGTTAAAAGACTATCACTGGTGTGAAGGGTGGAGAGGTGAAGAATGTGGGGCCCAGTGAAGTTATTGGTTGTGTTTTTGTTTGTTTTGGTTTTTGGGCTTTTTTGCTGAGGAAGATTGGCCCTGAACTAACATCCGTTGCCGATCTTCCTCTTTTTTTGCTTTGAGGAGGGTTAGCTCTGAGCTAACATCTGTGCCAATCTTCCTCTATTTTATTTGTATGTGAGACACTGCCACAGCATGGCTGGTGAGTGGAGTAGGTCCGCGTCTGGGATCTGAACCCACAAACCTGGACTGCCAAAGTGGAGCGTACAGAACTTGAACCACTCAGCCATTGGGTTGGGCCCTTGGTTTTGTTTTTTGAACACTGGCAATCCTAGAATGTGTGTATGCATGTGTGAATGACCTAATCCAGTAGAGACAGATTGATACCGGGAATAAAGGGAAGGGGAGTAGGATTTTAAATGTAGAGATCTGATGAGAGGAAGATCAGCTCTGTCACCGTAAACACAGATTATTTTACAAGGATGCATGTTTTATAGATTTGGTGATGGGAGGATGACAGATGGGGCTATTTTTTTCCCTCTGAAATATAAACAGCTGAGTAGTGGGGGCCTGTGTGTGGGTTAGAGTGGCTGGGGACCAGGGAGGAGAGAAAACGTGTTAGAGAAAGGGAAAATAAAATTACTTTCAGTATTAATAAAGTTTCATTAAAATGAAGTAGAGTTGTTGGGCACTGTTGGGTTGCTGTTTGTGTTCATGAAGTAAAATCAGCCTGCTGACTTGTGTGATTTTTCCCCAGACATTTGGCTACTCCTGTGCAGAGAAGGAGATTCTTAGTTCAGCCATAGTTGGGGTTTGTCAGGTGAGTGCCATGGCTGTCACAGGTAAAGGATGATGAAGGGGTGGGTGGAAATTTGGGGCGAAAGAGTTTATTTTTCCAAGAGAAATTAAAATGATAGACCTGGGAAATCCTGTCTCTGGTAATCTCCATTAGAATATACGGAAGGTCTTAGGAATACAGTGTATCCAAAAGTAGAGACTTGGCAGTCAAAAAACTTGTACTCCCTCTGTCTAATTCGGGTAGTTCAGGGGTACTTTTCCAGGCTTGTTTTCTTCTGTGCCAGCAAAGGAGAAAGAGAGGGAAAAAATGCAAATTACTCATAGAGATCATTTCTCTTTCTACCCACAGGCTCTGTAATAGTCTGCTAGGGCTGCCCTAACAAAATAACCACAGATTGGGTGGCTTAAACAACACAATTTATTTCTCACAGTTCTAGAGTCTGGAAGTTCAGAATCAAGGTGTTTGGTTTCTCCTGAGGCTTCTCTCCTTGGCTTGCAGACAGCCACCTTTTCTGTGTGACCTTATTGCTCTTTCGCCTGTGTGCATACACCTGGTGTCTCTCTTACAAGGACACCAGTACTCTTGGATTAGGGACCCACCCTTATGACCTCATTTAGCCTTAATTACTTCCCTAAAGGCCCTATCTCCAAATACAGTCATAACGAGGGTTAGGGCTTCAACTTGTGAATTCTGGGGGACACAGTTCAATCCATAACAGCTTCATACCCCCAAGTTCACAGAAGTAGGGCAATTTATTAGGCATCATTAACTCATTAGTAGAAGTGCTGCTTTTTACTTTGTGTTACACTTCTACCTGATCATTCAGCTGTCTATTAAGGATCTTTCCTAGGAGAAGGCATGTGAGAAATATACAGATCTTCTACTTTGGGACCTGTTTTTAATCCAGAAATGTGCATGCCTTCTTCAATCTGTTAGTGAGTATACTCTGACCCATAACTTAATAGATCTGAAAGATCTATTGTTACCGAACCAAGTGGGCTCACCTCCTGGTGAGTTAAATAAGACTCTACACCAGTGGAAGTTGTCTCACAAAGTAAAGTGTATTTGCAGCAAACAGGAGGCTATGAGGAATCATTTCCAAAGTCATGGCGTCCCTGAACAAAGGGAAGCAGGAACTTTTGTTTCGGTTGGGAAATGAATATTCAAAAGGCAGAGGTGGGTATTTGCCTGCACAGGCTCAGTTGGAGACCATTCTTCCACATAATAAGGCCTAAGCTCCTCCTGGAGAGATCTTTGCATTAAAAATAAGGCAGAGGTCATGGGTGCAGCTCCTGTGGTGAGGCTTGGTCAGTTGCAGGATGGTTGGTGGTTACATCTCCTTAACATACAAAAGGAAGAGAAACAACTTGGAAAAACAGTTAATTGCTTCCAAACCCACCTTTGTGTTTCTTGAGGCACCTAGTTGGTGACACTAGGATGGTTTTGGATTTTCTACATAACCTCTGTGAATAGTCAGTTTTATGTTTTCTTTCCCAATTTTTAACACTTACGAGGGTCTCCAATACAATGATGAATATAGAAGGGGTGATAGTGGCATTTTTGTCTTATCATTGGCCTAAATTTTTGAAGCTACCATTTATCAAAATTAAGGAAATTTCTTTCTATTCTTGGTTTGATACAATTGTTCTTTTAATAAATGAATATTGAATTATTGAAAGTTCTTGCATCTATTGAAATGATCATGATTTAAAAAATTACTGTAGTGTAATTAATTTTCAAATGACAAAGCTTGTATTCCTATAATAAACCCAATTTGATCATGATGTATCTTTTTCATATATCACCCCATTTGGTTTGCTAACATTATGTTTAGATTTTCTGCATTTATGTTTCTGAGGGATTGGCTTCTTAATTTCCTTTTCAGCTTTTGGTATGATAGCCTCAGTAAATGAGCTGTGAAATGTCTTCTCTTTTATCCTTTTAAAGAGGTTATATTGGATTGTTTCTTCCATAAATGATTGGTAGAATACTCCAGTAAAGCCACGTGCGCCTGGCATTTTCTTTGAAAAGATATTTAATTGTATTTTTCTTAAAGATCTATGGTATTCTTTTTATGTCAGTCCCGGTTTAGGTGTGTTTTTTGAGGAATTTCTCCATTCCACCTAAATTTTAAATGTATTGGAATAAAGTTACTCAAAATAAATATTTATCATTTTAATGTCTGTAGGACCTAGTGGTAGCCTCTTCTCACAATATTGTGTTTTCTTTTTTGATGATCAGTTGTCAGAGGCTTATTGGTTTTTTGTTTTTTGTTTTTTTGGGGGAGGAAGATTGGCTCTGAGCTAACACATATTGCCAATCTTCTTCTTTTCGCTTGAGGAGGATTGTCCCTGAGCTAACATCTGTACCAGTTTTCCTCTGTTTTGTATGTGGGACACCTGCCACAGCATGGCTTGATGAGCAGTGCGTAGGTCTGTGCCCAGGATCCAAACCCACAAACCCTGGGCTGCGGAAGCAGAGTGCTTGAATTTAACTACTACGCTATCAGGCCGGCCCTGGTTTATTGGTTTTTTTCTTTTTAAAGAAACAACTTGTGACTTGCTGAATCTCTATAATTTTGTCCATTATTTTGTTTATTGCACTCTGTTCATTTATTTTCCTTGAGTTAACTTGTTATTTTTACTTCTTGTGATAAAACGCGGAGATTGTCTCCTATTCTTTTTAAAATAAACCTATTTAATGCTATAACTTATTCTGAACTCTTATTTGAACATGGGGATGGGAACCTGTAATGGACTGAATTGTGCTGCTCCACCCCCTGCCCCCCCATTCATGATCAAGCCCTAACCTCCAGTATTTGGAGGTTATATTTGGAGATGGAGCCTTTAGGGAGCTAATTAAGGTTAAATGAGGTCATCAGATGGGGCTCTGATCCAATAGGACCTGTGCTTTTATGAGTACAGGAAGCAACACCAGAGCAAGCTTGCTCATGCACTCTCTCTGCATGAGTATAAAGTGCATTCCTTATTTCTCAACTTTCTACTTACCTTTTATCTATAATTTCTGGATTAATTGTGTTGTGAATTGATCTGAATTATTTTAATCCTTTGGAAATTGGGAATTGCTATGGCCCAGCCATGTGATCAATATTGGTAAAAATTTTACGTGCACTTGGAAACAATGCGTGTTCTGCAGTTATTGAGTGTCCTGTTAATATGAGTTGTTTGTTTAATTTTGTTATTTTAATCTCTTTCCCCCATCATTTACTATGGTTATGGTTTTGTCCATTTTTAGATATGTCGATATACTGTTGGTGAGGGTGTAAATTATTTCAACCTTTTTAGAAGGCAGTTTATCACTGTTTATGAAAATAATTTTAATGTCCTTTGACACATTGATTTCACTTCTGGGAGTTTCCAGGAACATTTAGCATGAATATAAAAGCATAAATAAAAGAATGCTTACTATAGGATAGTTTAAAAGTGCAAAAACTTAAGAAAACCAAATATCCATCAGTAGAGGCCTGGTTAAATGGTGATATACCCATATAGTAGGATGTTATGCAGATAATGAGGTAGATATATGTATAGTGAAATGATAAGATATCCCAAGTATGGTAATAAAAATCAGGGAAACTGTAGACAGTGTGTTTGGTAGGATTCCATTTGTTTTAAAAGATGAGGTTTTATGTATGTATTAGTGTTTTTTATTCATAGAAATTTTCTGAAAGAGAAGATAGCAATAGATACTCCTAGGGAGTTATACATTGAGGATGAGCAGTAAGGAGTTTTTACTACATTTGAACTTTTTTTTTTTTTTTTACAGTGAGCCTGGGTTGTTTAGAATAAAGAGCTAGTTAAAGCAGAAAGTGATTATCATTTAAACATAACAAACACAAAGCTAACTGTATTGTGTAAAATGAATTCCTGTTAAACACCCCAGAAATTTGATTGACATTTGTCATATTTATTATTGCATTTTCCTTTGGTGTTTCTCTTCCCCGAATTAAAGATGAGGTTTTGTCTAATCTGAGGTTTCAGGAATTATGATAGATATAGTCAGCATTGGTGTTAAGGTTAACTAATTTTCTTAGTTCTAAGCAGGCAAAACAGCCTTTTAATAAAAGATTTTTATTTTCTACAGATTCCTGACATTCACACAACTGACTTTTAAGACACTGCTACTGCATCAAATCAACAATGAATTGGAATACAAAACCAGAGAGTGTCGCCTTACCACCACAGTATCCAAAAAACCAAACATCTTTTTTGGAGCAGGCTTTAATAAACACACCATCTCAAAGTTCTTTAAACTATCTTGGAAGTAATCAAGAAGCATGCATGTTTCTCAGTAATTCAAATCCAGTTTCACAGCCAATGCTCAACATCAGAAATTATAAAACTCCTCAACAAATCCCTATTTCTGATATGCATGGTGGGACATTCGTGGCCTCACAAACTTCAGTAGAAAGAATAACATATGCAAATGTTAAAGGACCCAAACAACTAAATCACAATTTGCAAATGTCTTCAGGAGTTACACAAAATGTATGGTTGAACTCACCAATGAGGAATTCTATGCTTTCTCATACAGGTGCAACTGTATCTCAACAAACTAGTTTTGGAACTAATACGCCCAATGTACATGCACTACAGAATCAATTTGTAACATCAGATACCTATTCTATGCAACTACAAATGATCCCTTCTAATTCTGTAAGCGGTCCTGTAACTTATCAAGGAAACCCAAGACTAAACCCATCTTTATCAGAGCGACAGGTTGACTGGGCACAACAGCAGTATACATCCAGTGGACTGACTTATCCAGATTACAGACCACTTCAAAAGCAATACAGTTATTCATCACGAAGCTTTTTGCATGAGCCTACTCAGAAACAAAACCCTATGCCATCTGCATCATTACAAGTTAAAAATAGTCACCCTCCAAATTCTGCACTGACTTTACAATCAAAGCAGACTGCAACTATACAGTCATATCAATATGCAGTTACTCAGACTGACAGAAGACCTCCTCCTCCTTATGACTGTAGATATGCAAGCCAGCCTTTGCAAAGTACTCAGCATGTTATTAAACACTCTTCTATGGAAGTTCCTCAGAGTCAAGAAATATACTTACCTGAAATGAGGAAAGACTTGTGTAGAGGCTTTCAACAGCCGTGGCAAAATCTTAATGAAAATGTTAGCATGACTGGAAATTCCTGTAACTTGAAAGTCAACACCAATGTCAGTCAGACTTTTAAAGAATCCATTAGATCTTCTGTGGATGGTGTTCACACTCTTCCTCAAAATAATCAAGAGAAAAGAGTGGATTCTTGCCATCTAACTTCAAATCAAGTACTGGACACAAGTGTCACAAAAGAAAAATTAGTGAGGGATATTAAAACATTAGTAGAAATAAAAAAGAAGTTCTCAGAACTTGCAAGGAAAATTAAAATTAATAAAAATCTTTTGATGGCAGCAGGTTGTGTTAAAACAACAAATACCCCGTATAGTGAATCAGCTCAAAATTCTGAATTGTCTCTGAATCAAACTGCCAAAATTCAGTCTGGACCACAGGTAACACTAGTCACTCCAGAGACTGCAGAGGATAAACCACCACCAGCCATAGAATCTGTAGAAGAAACAAATAGGACACATAATACATTGAATTCCAATGTTCAGGACACCAATTGCAGAAATTTTAACCAAGTTGGTTCCATTTTACAAAATCCTGTCTGTTCAGAAAAGTTGCCAATGCCAAACCAGTTACATGATTTGAAAGTTATGACTTCTTTAAAGACATCAACTGTTGAGATTACCCAGGCAACATTAAATAACACCCCGTTTTCAACAGGAAATTTTGTCAATGTTGAACAAAATGTGCCAACAAATTCTGAAGCAACTTCTTTTCCTCATTCTACGTCTTTTGAGGAATATGTTTCAAAATATCCCAATAAAAATAGGCTAATTCTAAGTTTACTTGCGCTCGAGGATAAAACTCAGAAGAAATTATTAAAAGATGCTGGTAAAACTATTCAGGATTCTAAGCTGCATACTTTTGAAAGGAATCCAAATACTGAAGTCACTGGTAACCAACTGAGTTTGAATACCATGGAAACTCCTTTTGAAAGGAATCCAAATACCCAAATCACTGGTAACCAACTGAATTTGAAAACCATGGAAACTCCAAGTACTTGTAATATAAATGCCAAGATTTCAGACAATTCATTTTGCCTTGAGCGTAAGTCCTCAACAAATGGAATGTCTTCTAAAAGGGACAGACACTGTTCCATGGAATTGCTAGCAACATGTCTTTCTCTGTGGAAAAAACAACCTCCAGAACCTACAGCAGAAAAACAGTGTAGTGGGTCAAGAACAAACACAACAGCAGTTGGAATTTCAAAGCCTGTGGAAATCTGTGATAAGAGTCCACTTTCAGTTGTGGGAAATTCTCAGAATAAGATGGTAAACAGTTCACAAGAAACAACTTTGTCAATGGTAGTACAGAATTATGAGTCTTTAGGTGCAACTATTACAAAGGGAACAGAACTTCAGGTTGCTATAGTGTCACCTTTAGTTCTTTCAGATGTCAAAACATTATCTGTCAAAGAAATAACACCTGAAGCTTCACCTGAAACAATATATCCAGTTATTAAAGAAGGCAGTGTTTGTAGCTTACAAAATCAATTGGCAGAAAATACTGGAGTTACTGCTGCTTTGAAAGTTAATGTTAATGAAACAGTAGCAAGTACTACAACAAGCACCAAGATTTGTCCGCTAATTCAGAAGGAAAAGCAAAATGAGTCAGCTAATGGTAATTCAGAAGGTACATCTAATACCCATCAAGGAAAGCATATCAAATCAGAACCAGATATCCACTATCCTGTGAGTGATCAGCAAGCCTCATATAACTCAAGGGACAGTGATATTGTGAGTGGCGATACATTACAGATTGATAATATTTGTTCTCTTGTTGAAGGAAATACATCTTATAATTCCCAAATAGCAAAGATATTCAACTCACCCCCTTTGAAAAAGGTTGAGCCACAGAAACCTCTACCCAATCACCAAGTGATTAGTAGTGAACAACAAAAACAACAGTTGAACAGCATCACTGAAAATAAAGACTTTGGTTTTCAAGAAGATAATTTTGTAGAGTGCACAGATGGCTCACATAAAATAGCTGATCAGTCAAAGTCACTGCAGCCTCCAGAATCACCATCTTTGAAGTATGTTGAAGCGAGTAGTGGAATTCTAGGGGAAAGCAGTCTGGAGCAAATCACTGAAAAAGAAAGTGTGGCTAACAATATGTGTTCAATGGCTGCTAATCAGCACGATAGTTCCCTGGAGAAAATTGATGCCTCCTCTGATTATAGTGCCCAAGATCCTGCAAGAAATGAGATTCTTGATGATACAACATCCATCTTATACCTACATGATCAGCTATCAGAACTTTTAAAAGAGTTTCCATATGGTATTGAAGCTGTAAACACACATAAAGGTTCTGTGGCCCCAAAATTAACAGACCAAATCTCAAAAGATCAAACTTGTGATAAGACCATTTGTGACTCCAAAGACTCAACAGACTCAACAGACCAAATACAAATTACAATATTAAGCTCAGAGGAAATGAAAGAATTATTTCCTGAACATGATGATCAACATTGTGAGGCAGACAAATTGACAGAACCTCAGAAAGAAAAGCCTGTCACAAAAGAAGAGAGCTACTGTGACCCACAAGCACATACAGATGGAGAAAGTTGTGATTCTGTAATAGGGGATTTGGAGAAAGACGACGTCCGTTGTTGTGCATTGGGGTGGCTCTCTATGGTTTATGAAGGAGTACCCCAATGCCAGTGTAATTCCATTAAGAACTTGACTTCAGAGGAAGAAAAAGGGAAAGATCAGTGTCCTGGTTTGGATACCAACAGTTGTAAACAAGGAGAGAGGACCTCTGATAGAGATGTCCCTGTTGGATTTAATAGTCCTTCAAATAATGATCTGAAGATTCCTCCAACTCTTCCAGATGGGAAAAACCATTCTCCTTTAATAGAACAAGGCAAGAATATAAAAGATATATCCCAAACAAAACATAACAGCTCACTAAGGTCAGGACAAGAATTACCTAGTCAGATTTTATCTAAGGGTGATAAAAAACTAGATTTCTTACAAAGTCACAAACGAAAAGGAAAACTACAATTTCATGAGATAACTTTTCACTCCAGTAATAAAATGACAAAATTTTCTCAAGAGAGCCTGCAGAAGAGGCTCATGGCACCAAATTCACGTCCACTAAAAGCAAAGATGGGGTTTTTGACGAATAAAAATAGAGATCTACATATGAAGAATGGTTCATTGGCACAGTCAGTATCACCAGAAAAGAGAAAATTGAAAGGAGGAGACTCCACACAAAAAATTTTGGAAAAAAGGAAGTTAGACGAAGGGAGCATACATGTTTCAGAGATGAAGAGGAAGAAATATGATAAGAGAGAGCAAAATAGAAATGTGGGAGGTGGTGCATTTAAGTTATGTAATTTTTTGACAACCCGAAATGAAAGAGCCAGGGTTAAAGAAAAGACAATATCAAATGTTAAGTCTTCAGGCTCGAAGGATAGTTCCTCTAAATTTAATAGAGTTCTGACACAGAAGGAATATTTACAAAGGCAGAAGTATAAAGAAGCAGTGGGTAGCAAAGCATTAAAGTTTGGGAAGAATGTACCTTGTGATTCTGAATACATGAGGTCCAGTAAACTTGCTGTGCGACTGGGGAGTTGTGGGAAATCAAACGAGAGACAGAGTAGCAGCATGCAGATCTCTAAAGAACCAATAAATATTTATGTAAACCATGGTAAAAACCTCAAAATCCACCATTCTGAGGAGTCTAAAACATACATTTCAAGGAATGTTAAAGGAACAGTTGGTGGAAAGCATCCTGATAAAATGTGGATTGATAAACCCAAATTAGATAAAAATTTAAGTAATATAAATAATGAAGTTGAATTCAGTCAAATGTCTCCCCAAGCAAAGGATCAAAGGAAACTATACCTGAACAGAGTTGCCTTTAAATGCACTGAACGTGAGAGCATTTGTCTCACAAAATTAGACAGTTCACCCAGGAAGCTTAATAAAGAGAAGAGACTGGAAAATAAACCTAAGAACCTTTTGCTTGTGAAAGATAGCACAGAAAAATCAAGAATGCTAGAGTTTAAATTATGTCCAGATGGACTGATAAAGAATACAAACCCTGTTGAAGACCGGAGGGATCTGCAGCCTTGTCCTAGGAAGGAGCAAGCCCCTGTGCAAGGTCCAGTATGAATTTTTTGATAGTGTCTACATCGTCATAAAGTATTGTAGGTCAGTAAGTGGGTTAGCGCCTCTCACGCCAGCTGGGTAGCTAGGAAAGACTTGTATGCCATTACTTTGTTTTTTTCAGTAAATCAGTGGCTCAGTGGGCGATATTTGTTTCAAGTTTATCTCCCCCTTATTGTAAATTGTACCTAATTTGTACTAAAGTTGAGGTATATAAAATTGTAGTGTTTGCCAAATACAAAGATTTCATGTTGTACCAGGAAGCCTACACTGTGAAAAGCATCTTTTATGCTGAGTTAGAAAACTCAACTATACATTATCTGAGGAGTTTTGCTTGTGTTGATTCTCCTTTGGGCTTGGAATTTCAAAGCCCTGTGGATTTGAAATTTTGGTCTAAATATGAGGAGATATATAATGATTAATAGTGAAATCTCTTTATATGTATCAAAATGGTTTAACTTATTGTCATCTTTGAAGCAGATAGTGGCTTTGTTATCACCGTAGATAAAGTGGTAACAGCTAGTCTACTCATGAAATGAGAGGACCATGGAACCAGTATTGTCCAGTGTTAAGTCACCAAACCCCGAAAAGCATGACAGAATTCTCATTGTAGTGCAGGTAGGAAGAAGAAAATATAGATGACTAATTATTTGCAGTACTAAGGCAACATTTAGGAATTGTGGATATTATCTTTAAAACATTGTGGTGAGAAACCCAGATTGGAAAACTAAAGGATTTGAATGGAAATCTTAGTTTCTCCTGTGCTGTTCAGATGGTATCTGTTCGAGTTCATAAAGTTACAACATAAATAAGGTACATTTTTTTGGAAGATGATGAGGATATATGATTCAGTAGAGTATAAAATTCATTTTGTAAAGTATTGGTGATTTCGCTTGATCCTTTTAAACTGGATCCTTAGAATCCGAGGCATGGGTATAATGGGATTATTGGAAGTGGTTGGGGGCTATGTGAATGACGACTTCTATCTCATGCCCTTAAATACCCTGAGATGTGTTGGTGTTCAGCCCAAGTGGGAGAAACATAATTATATAGTGAAGACAAAGCAATTCATTTTTCAACTGTGAGATACTCAGACATGTCAAATGGGAGAAAGTGTTTTTCCAGGCCCTTTTTAGAGTTCTGTTATCTGTTATATGTGAATGTGTCTAATACCTTCTAAAATCTATTTTAAGCATACATGATTTTCCTTCATTATAGTACTAAAAGATATGAATAGCAATATCTAGAGATCTGAAAATAAATATTTAAATAGTTTCAGGAATAAAAAGTACAAAAGAAGACTGGTTAAAATGTGTAACTGAGGAGAAAAGGATGCCGGAAGCCAACCAAGAAATAGGTAAAATCATCATTTATTTAAATTTTTATTTTTACTTGTCTGGCACTCTGCCATATATAAATTGGATTATAGTTATGAAACTATTGTGAAGTTTGGTTTTTAATCCATATTTTTTCAATGATTCAGTGTTTGTGTGTATGAGTGGTAAGAAGACATTTTCCTCTTTTTTCTGTCCTGCTGTGGAGACGGAAGCAATGATCTATTTCCTTTTAACAAGAAAATAATTTTAACAAGAAAAATAATCATAATGAGTTACATATTTAGCATACTTTTTCTGTGTAGGACTATACAGTAAATATTAGGTTTTGCAGATCATAAGGTCTCTCTCCTGCTCAACTCTGTCATTGTCATGAAAAAATGGCCATAGAATGAAAAATATGAATGAGTATGGACTATGTTTTAATTACACGTTATTTACCAAAACTGGCTAAAGGCTGGGCTTGGCCTGCAGGCCATACCCTATTTGCCAATTCCTGGATTAGATGATTTGCAAGCCAATTCATTTAATTCTCAGAACCAGATAGACAGGAATGTTCTCATTTTATCAATGAGAGGTTAGATCATGTGACTAAAGGTACATGGCTAGTAACTAAATAGGGCCTTGAGCCAGGTCCCCTGTCTTCGAAATTCATTAAGTGTGGAATTTAAGTTATTTTGATGATGAGAGACTGATGCTCCTATTTAAATTTTTTTTGCAGGGGAGGGATTTGGGCTGAGGGCCAACCAGAAAAACCAGAGCTTTCAGTATCTGATTTAATTAGTGGAATGAACGTACTTTGTTTTTAGGGTTTGCATTGAACTAGAAGCTAGCGTTCAGCAGTTTTATCTTAGTTTTTGTTAACTGAATACACAAAGATGAGTTTAGAATTGCTTGAAAATGGAAAGAAGCAGAATTTCACCATGAGCAACGATAAAGAGAAGCACAATTTTAAAAAGAGGAAGTGTGACAAAGGTTGAGAAGAGAGCTTAAAACAAATATACATAAGCAGACATGTAGAAATTGAGTCATGCATATAGGAAAAAGCACTAAGTTGAATCAGTGACTCAGAGGAAGAAGAAATCCACTCTTAGAACAGGAAAACAGCCAAAAGAGGGGAAAATGAATTGGTGAGAGGTCTGAGAGTAGAAAAAACACTTCTAAGGGAAGTGAACACTTTTCTAAAGGAAAAAACACTTCTAAACAGGAAGTCAAAAATGAGAAAGATGGAAATGGGCGTGGAGATTGGGGCAAAAAAGGTCCTTGGAAATAGGAGAGACGTAAGTATTACATAAGTATTACCTCATAGAGATGGCGAGAAGCATAATTGGAATCTGAATCTGAAAATACTCAGAAGACAGGTGTATGCACAGATTGACCAAAGAGGCTCAGAGATAAACATGAACTAAATGACAGATGTAAAGAGCCACGAACAGGATGAGCAATAAACAGTGAAGGTGGGACACTACTACTCAGAATTATGAAAAAAAGCACAAACCAGGGCACACGCACAGTAACATCTGCATAAGGGTGAGAGAAAAGCCAAGAAACAACTCCTAGAACTCTGTCAAAAGTCTGATGAGACTTGGGAACAGTGAAGGATGAAACATATACCAAGATGAAGAGGCTGGAGAACGTGACCCAGCCTGAAGTGAGACAGAAACAAATGTCACAAACTCCCAAACAGCTATGAAGAAACTTTTTTAGATAAGTACACATCTAAATTTGGTAGCAAAGGTTGGAATGTGGATGGAGCCAGTTATGAAACTATCAGTCAGAGTAAGAGAGAAGAAAGCCAGTTGTGAAACTATGAGTCAGAGAGAAGAGGCAATAGAGAGAATCCAGTGGAAAGCAGCTGGGAGACCCACCACGTGCATCAGTGTTACTGACGTCGTGAAGGAAAGCTAATGACATAGAAGAACTTGAAAAAGATAAAAGAACTAAGAGAACAGAATACTTGACTCAATCGGGCAAAAAGGTAAAACAAGACTGTTACCCAGAAAGGAATGGCTAGAGCAGGAATGAAAAGTATGGGAATTCTAAATAGGTGAAACAGCTATTGAGATAAAGAGGCACATCTAGAAATGCACAGAAGTAGGAAAAGCTGGGCCCATCAAGAAAAGGATAGTGAGGTGAATACAACACTTAAATGGTCTAACAAAACAGAAAAGTGCAGGCATGTCTGAGACTGCCTAATGCATAGCAGGGCCAGAATATTAAAACAATCTTTTCCATTCACTGTTTGGAACTGGCTGATGTTTGTGCTGCTTATATTGGTAGTTTAGGGAGCTGTTAAGAAGGTCACGTTTATAATAGTGTGCAAATGATAAGAGATTTCACTGAGCAAGAGTAAAGGTAGAACAGAACAGCCTTGGACAGTGAAGATGGGGATGAGAGTAGAAAACAGCCCCCAAAGGGAGAGGCATAGTGTCGTGTGTGTAATTTATAATTCTATAGGTAAAGAGCCATAGTTGGTCAAACTTCTAACTTCTTGCCCTAATTTTATCCCAGAGAAGAATACATGTTTTCCCTGTCAATTTTGATTGATTGTATATTGGTCACTAACATTAAGAGTAATAAATAAATTTCTGTTTTCTTAGATGATGATGTTTTGGTTAATTCAAGAGTCTCCAAGAGAAGCTTCAGTGAAGATGGAATTGAGACACTACAAAACCCAGTAAAAGATTCAAAAACAATGTTTCAAACCTACAAAAAGATGTATCTGGAGAAGAGAGGCAGAAGCCTTTGTAGTAGTCCTATAAAGTAATTTTGAGACTTTAATTCTTCTGATGGTTTGCAATTGCCACCAGAAAATTTTTGTCATCTTGTATTCGGAATATTTTTCTGGAAATACGCAGAATTGCCATGATAAAATTTCTCAGAGAATCTGGTTACTACTTAGGTTATGTATATCATTGAAATTAGTTAACTAAAATGGCTTGAGAACCTTATTTGTGGGTAGCAGATGTAAGCAATAGATGATATTTGTCAGGGAAACCATAAGGTATTGAATTTTTACATTATTGAACCAAGTTTACTATTATAACGTGAGTTCTTATACAGATCTTATTTTGAAATGCTAACTGTCCCTCCTGAGGGAGGACTGTTCCTCATTTAAGGACTTGTTTGTTTTTGCTGGGCCTGTAAATATATTTTTATTTCTAAAACTTACTAGCAAAACTTATTTTTCAGAAATGCTGACTGTGAATGTCAAAGTATATTCTTAAGTATTTTATACCTAATTGTGAACTTTTTGTCAGAAGTCTTGTTGTATACTTGTTAAACTGAACACAGTTTTTGGATAATGTTTAAATGTTACTTTTCATACTTGAAATAAACATTTATTTTTTAAAAAAATATATTTGAAATAATAATGGTTTGATTTGTGTTTGATTTCCTACCCTCAGAACAGGGCACGTTTTAGAAAGATGTTTTTAAAAGGAAAAATGTTAATTAAGCTGTCCCAAGTAAATATTTTCAGGTTGCATTCAGAAGAGTAAAGATTTTACTAGGTTCAGGAAATTGCAAGAAAGCATGGAAGGCAAAATATAACTCTTCAAATGTATCTGGATTTTACTTTTTATGACTAGTAGAAAAGTGTTGATTATTTTCATAAATTCTTAATGCTGTATATATAGTTTATGTTAATTTAAAAACTACATTTCTGGGAGCAGGGAGAAATGGGGAATTGTTTAATGGGTGTATGGTTTCAGTTTTGCTAGTGTGAATATTTTTAACGCCACTGAACTGTACACTTAACCCGTAAGGTGATAAATTTTATGTATTTTATCACAAGTTTAGAAAATGAATTCTGAAGACTTGGAGAGACTGGGCTTCTCACAAAATATTAGGCAGCGTGCTTCCATGGGAAAAGGAGCTGTGTTCACCTTGAGTATTTGATGGTTTAATGTCAATTAAAGAGTCGGTTAGAAAAACAGTGATCAGTAAAACTGCTGGCACCATAGCACCAGTCAAGGCAATGGCTCCAAAGAGTATTAGTGATCATTATATTGGTCATTGTATTCTTTACTGCAGGGAACTCAGAATTTTTTCAAGTTTCAATGTCTTTAATAAAGCTGTGAAAGTTATTAAATCTCAACCCTTGGGTATACATCTTGTCAATATCCTAAGTGATGAAATAGCAAGTACAGATAAAGAACTGCTGCATGCATTCCAGAAGAATTTGAAGTGAAGAGAGAGGAGCAATGATGGTGTGATGGCCATTGAGGAAAATCGTAATTTTTTGACTTGTAAACTGAAGTAGTCTCATGGAATATCATCTCTACTTGAAAGATTCACTGACAGACATTTTTCTCAAACTGTCAGCCTGACATTTCAAGGAAAATAAAAATATTTGTTGCCAATGATAAAATTTGAGCTTTCTAAGAAAAATTAGGATTTTGGAAAACATATCTGAGATCCTGGACTTAATAGCATCCCACTACCTAGACCTCTCATCAGCTCGATGAGAATATTAATGAATGTAATTATTTTTGGTGTGTGCTAAAATGTGTCATTATTTGGAAGATCTGCATAACTTAGTGAACCAATATTTTCTGGTGACCAGTGCATGGTGATAAGAGATCTATTCAAAATGCCAAGTAAACCAGTGGATTTTAATGGAAAATGGGAAAAGTTACTTGTGATTTCAGCTTCCATATTGCAGTTAACCTTTAGGAAACCAACTGCTTGTCAGCTTTTGCTGCAGTATCCAAGAAGAGTATGCACAATATGCATAATTATCTGAAAAAGTATAAGAACACTCTTCCTTTGTCCACATAAAAAGCTATGTACGTATGTGAAATTGGATTTTCTTTACATAGTTCAACCAAGACAGCATAGCTCAACAGAATGCACAAATAGATATGAGAATTAAGCTGTCCCCCATGAAATCAGACATTAAAAGAGATTTGCAAAAATGTAAAATGATGCTAGACTTCTCAAATTTTTTGTTTTGACAGTTTTCATAAAAATGTTACTTAGAGGGGCCAGCATGGTGGCGTAGTTGTTAAATCTGGTGTGCTATGCTTCAGCAGCCTGGGTTCATGGGTTCAGATCCCAGTTGCAGACCTACACCACTCATTAAACCATGCTTTGGTGGCCACCCACATACAAAATAGAGGCAGATTAGCACAGATGTTAGCTCAGGGCTAATCTTCCTCAACCAAAAAAAAAAAGGAAGATTGGCAACAGATGTTAGGGCCAATCTTCCTCACCAAAAGAAAAAATGTTACTTATATAGTCATGTAATGAGTTTATTTTTAAATGAAAAATACTTAAAAAATTTGTTTTAGTTTCTCATGGAAACTAAATGTCTCATATTGATAAATATCTCTTGAGATTCCTCAGTTTTTAACATTGTAAAAAAAAATCTCTTAGAGTAACTGGTGATTCAGGAACAAACAGTAGGATCTGTTCAGTGTTGCCATCATTGCTGAAAAGTCAACATTAACTTTCAAATACTTAAACTGTTAGCATTTAGAGTTGCATATAAGTAATGTTGAATTGGCTGCTATCATTCTTTTAACTGTTTAATAGTTAATGTTTTCATGTTAGATGTGGCTTTTACGTGTTAAGGCTAGAACCTTATAGGTACCAATGAATATTTTATGACATTGAATTTCAAAGGTTAATTCCAGGAAAAAATGAGAGGAGACTGCATTAACTATTAAAATTAGTAATAAATTCAGTCTTTTAAGTGTTTGAGGATTAGGGCAATAGTGTGTAGAATATTCCTTTATGCATAATATAATGAACAACAAATAACCCCTCAATGAAAGAAAGACCAATGGAGGTCCTTCAGGAAGAAGGGAATTGAAAACAGAAAAAAGATGCAAGAGTGAAAGATCAAAGAAATCAATTGACATCGTTCTTAAGAGTTGACTACAGAAAGAAAGCCATAATAAATGAAGACTAGTTTTAGAAGAAAAGTACAGAGTGAAGAATACATCTAATTGGTGACATTGATTAGCATGTTACATATACCTTATTTCCTGGAATTAAGTTTGCAGATACTAAATACCTGTAATCTTTGAAGCTTTGTGGGAAGCATGGTGCTACTATGGAAGCCACAAAGATGAGTAAAAGGAGTTCTGTTCTTAGGAACCTTTAATCTATGATGAGAAAAAGCAAATGTCAATTGATATTTGTTAGTGGCATAAATGTTATGGGAGATCAAATGAGAGATGAAAAACAATTACTTTGAAAGTTTTCTTATTGACTTTGGAATGCCTAATATTACCACAGCCAGGTTAAGGCCTTCTTTTGCCTATATCTAGATGAAAGCGGTCAAGACTAACTACTGGTCTTACCAACTAATTTTTATTTGAGATTCTCTTCAAAAGGAGTCCAGAGATAGAAGCACAAACAATGTTGCTTTGTTATTACAGTCTACATGTCTAAAGGAATGCTTTCAAGGTTGATCTTCCAACCCAAGATATTCAAAAGTGGAGCTTGGAGAAGTATTCAAAGCTCTTCTATATTATGTTTAGACTGCAGAGCAGAGATTATGGAGTGTGATTCAGGATTGTACCTAAACTACACAATTAAATGAAGACTATCACATCAAAAGTTCTGTGGGAGGCCCAGAAGGCCTCAGAAACAGTGAAGGAAGCTTGGGGACTGAACCTCAGATTCCTTTACTTCGAGATAGGGAAGGTGGCCCTAAAAAGGAGTGAATACACCTGTAAGAAAGCATTGCTAGGGAAGGTTAAGAATGATACAAACTGATAGCATTTTGATAGCCCTGTAATCATAGTAAATGTGCTATAAACACAGGAGACCAAAAGTAATCAACTAAAGCTTAACTGCCCAATATGGTAGCCATTAGCCATATGTGGCTATTGAGCACTTGAAATGTGAGCTGGTCCAAATGAAGATGTGCCATAAGTGTAAAATGCACTGGATGGTTTTAATCTGTGTTCTGGAGGGAGATCCAATAGGACTTGATGGTAGATTGGATAAAGGAGAAGAGGAGGGAGGAATCTTGTTTCTGGATCGTGCCACGATCCAGAGTGGCAGAGGCCTGCCTTGCCTGTGTGATTAGAGAGTCAAGTCTTGAGGTCCATTGGAGATTGATTGCGTTAAGCATGTGGCCAGTTTCCATGAAGTTTTGCAAGGGCTAACTCCTTTTGTGGGAGGCCAGCCTGCAAGGCAACAGTCTTGAACAAGTTAACCCATACCTCTTAGTGGTTGAGTCAACCCAGCATAGATCTAGAGGGGAATGGAGTCATGAACTTGTACTCAGGGCACCATGTTCCCAGACAGCATTATTTTCACAACTGACATTTCAGGGTAAATTTTAATGAAATAAATGTCTGAGGTTTAATTTGATGTCTATAATTTCTCCTAACTTTTGCTTTGCAAAAAAAGGTAGAATGGATTTGTCTATGAGATAATAGAATTTTTTTTTTTTTTTAATATCAGGAAACCTAGACTGTTGACCTAAATTGAAAGAGTTGAAAGGGGCAAGAAAAAAAATTTAACATTTCCTTTTCTAAGTTCTTTCAGTTGCTTCCTTCCTGTCTTCCAGTCTCTGATTTCTCTGTAACTCCAAGTTGATAATTTGCATGGGATTCCAGACTATTGTAATTTTGGGGACCCAATTATTAGGGAATTGCCACTGTCACTGTGGCAGCATTTTAGATATGTTAAATTCCATTGATTATTGGGAATTTGCCTGCTCTGACTTCTTTGAACTACAAATCCAAAATGTGGCTCCTACCTTGTGATATTATAATTTCCTGGGGTCCAAACTCTAATTATTTTTAAAACATCAAAATATCAAATATAAATCATATACTTACTCATGGCTGCATGGACTGAGCAAAATAGCAAGTTGTTATGCATGAGGAGAATTAGCTTAACTCAGTTCCTTTTGGATGCTTCAGAGAATCTTGTGGGAAACAAATGTGTGGATGGTTATGTTTTTGTGCTCAGATGCAAGTATATCCTTTGTTAATTAGCTTTTACTCATTGCCTCTCATTAATGATTAGTTAATATTCACAATAAACCGGGAAGTTATGTTGTCCTTGTTATACATATGAGAAAATTGAGCTACAGAGACTAACTTAAGGTCAAACAGCTTTTAAGTGATAAAGGAGCACCTAAGAATTAATATAATCATCAAACAACTTCTAACTTGATCCAAAATACTAAAATCAGTAATTACAATCCATTTCTTACCAAGGAACATTTCCATTACATGATAGATATCAATACTTGCCCTTTCTCCATGATTAGAAGCGTTGGACTAATTGACCCGAATATGCCAGTATAGTAATCCCAGCATAGTATTCACACAGACTGTCCTTCAGCTTCCATCTGTATTTGGCTTTGCATTTATAATTTCTACTGGCGTTGTGCTTTTCTACTTTAACTTCTCCCTGTGTCAGTGTGACCTTAACTTCCCTTACTGCTTCCCCTTTCTTCATTTGTGACTTAATACCACATACCAACTTCATATATTTGGAACATACTATCATCATGTGCTTCTCCTTTTGCAGAATGAAGCTCATTGTTAGATCCCGGCATCAGTTATTGTCATGGTGTAAGGCTAAAAACAACAAACATTTATTATGTCATAGTTCCTATGGGTCAGAAATCTGGGTGTGGCTTAGCTGGGTGCCTCCTCCTTAAGGTCTCTCCCAAGGCTGCAGTCAAGGTGTTGGCCGGGATTGTAGTCTCCTCTGAAGGCTTGACTTGGGAAGCATCCACTTCCGAGTTCACTCACATGAGTGTTGGCAGGATTCAGGTCTCGCAGGCTGTTAGGCTGAGGGCCGCAGTTCCTTACTGTCTTTGGCCTCCTTCAAATCCTTGCTATGCCGGTCTCTTCATAAAGCAGCCCACAACATGGCAGCTGACTTTCCTCAAAGCAATAGAACATGAGTGTGAGAAAGAGCAAGCAAGATGAAAGTCACAGTCTTTTTCTAACTTAATCTCAGAACTGACATCCTATTGTTTTTGCTATATTCTAATAAAAGTGAGTCACAAAGTTCCAGCCCACTTGCAAGGTGAGGGGGTTACCCAAGGGTATAAATATTAGGGAGTAGGGATCACTAGAGACAATTCCAGAGGCTGCCTACTACAGTCCTTTCCTAAATTAACCCCTAAATTGTTCCTTCTTTGTATGGGAATGGAAGTATGACCTTTCTGTTAGATTTGAATAGCTCTATACTTATTCCAGGGCAGCCTGGAAGGCTGGCTCCTTGGCCAAGATAAGGATAGACAATGATGCGCCTAGTTAACCAGTTACCTAGTCTAGTTTTAGCTACCTGGTGTGGAGTATAAAAGACTCTTCAGTAACCTTGTGTCTCAGCATCCCTGAGACTATCTCACGCCTGTCTTGGTGGTTCACACTCCAAATATGAAGTATGTCCTGTGTGATTGAGAAAGGACCCTGGGAGCTGTGCCCTGAAGCCTCAGATCTCTCTCTGTCTGCCTGTGCTTTCTTTCTCCTACTGTGCTGTATCCTTTACTTTTACTAAAATCTTCCATAAGTATATCCTGTGGAGTCGCATGAGCCCTTTCAGTGATCCAGTCCCGTGTAATTGCTGCAGTCCGGAGTCCTGTCATCACTCTATGTGCATTTCAGATTTAGCCACTGTGTCTGAATTCCAGCAGCATTCAAGTGGCTTTGGAAACTCCCCCAGCATCAATCAAATCCTCCTTGGGGCTGCAAAGAACCTCATTAAATGCCTTTCTCTAAGGTCAGTTTTTCACTGAGGGGGAAGACCTCTTTCTGCCCTGCTCTCCATGTCACCCTCCCCCATTGTTTCTTTATAGAGTACCAGCTTGCAGATTTTTTATACTGCTGTAAGAGTGCTCATCACGTTATATTACAATTAATCTCAATTCCTACACAAATTAGGAGCTCCTTGAGTGCAGGCACCCTGGCTTATTTATACAGTCATGCGTCACTTAATGATGGGGTTATGTTCTGAGAAATATGTCAGGCAATTTTGTCGTTGTGTGAACTTCATAGGGTATACTTACACAAACCTAGATGGTATAGCCTGCTATACACCTAGGCTATATGGTACTAATCTTATGGGACCACCATAGTATGTGTGGTCCTTTGTTGACCAAAATGTCATTATGTGGCGCATGACTGTATTTGTATTCACAATGCCTGTTGTCTAGCGTAGTGAACTTGAAGTTTTCTAGTAGTCACATTAAAAAGAGTAAAAAGAAACTCCCTCCAACAAGATGAAATTAATTTTAATAATACTTTTTATCTAACCCAGTATATTTAAAATATATTGTCAACATGTAATTAATATAAAAATTGTTAATGAGATATTCTATGTTCCTTTTTCTTTTTTGGTACTGCGACTTTGAATTCTGGTGTGTATTTTACATGTATAGCACATCTTAATTTGGATTAGCATTTCAAATTCTCAATAGCCATATGTGGCTCGTGGCTACTGAATTGGACAGCACAGGCTAGCACATAAAAGGTGCTCAAGTATCTGTAGGTACATAAGAGGTGTTTGTTTTTTGAGCATTTGTCAAGTGCTATGCCAGTTTGTTGCTTGACACTTGGCATATGTTATCTCAAATGCACACACAACCTTGAGATGCAGGTGTCATTATCCCCAGTGTTAAACAGAAAACCATTTGTTTTCTTCACCATTGTATACCCAATTCCTGGCTTCTTTTCTTAATAAATATTTTATGAATAAGTGAATGACTATTGAGGAGAACATTTGGGCTTAAAGGGTTAAATAACTTGTCCAAAGTCAATGACAGAGCCAGGATTCAAACCCAGCACTCTGACTTGACTCCTGGGCGTCTCTCTTTCCTGCTATGCCTCCTCAATGGAGAGATGAAAGAACCAATAGGTTAATTAATAAGTAGCACATTAATAAGGACATAAAATCCTGCCAAAAATTTAAGAGTCCATCATGTATTGCTTGTGTGACACAGTTGCTGAATAACTAAATATCTGTTAGAAAATGTTTAAAAGTGGGGTTATTAGAAAATAAACATTAAGAGGCTCTTATGGTATGATATGTGACTGATAAAAATTAGTTCTTATTGCAGCCAGTCTGATTACATTCTGCCACCAGAAACAGATAAGAATAGTTCTTTTAAATAGTGTTTGAGTACATATACTGCAACACCCCACTGCCCTTTTATGAACAAATTCTTGGGTTTGGTTAAATGCGAAGCAGAGAAAACTGGTTCATTCACCAGTATAGTGGCTACAAACTGGCACAGTCCACACAGGCCCAAACCAGCACTAAATGACTAGTGGAATCCATGTAGGAATGCCCTGTCTGATTTGACAGGCCTTTAGGAACCTTGTCCATTGGCTAATGAGGAGACTATCACTGGCTACTCCCACTCTGACTTTTTATAGCTGCACCATCCAATTGTTCCATAGCTGCACTAATAGTGTAGCTGCTAGCCACATGTGTCTATTGAGGAATAGAATTTTTAATTTTATTTACTTTTACTTAATTTAAACTTAATTAGCTACATGCAGCTATTTGACTACATGTCTCTTATTAGATAGCATAGTGTTATAGGATGGGTGGAGACTTTCCATGAGTGTCTCTCTCAGTCATTGGGATCCCCATAGGCTTGTGCCCAGACAGGGAGTTATCAGTAGGACCCTGGTAAAGCCTGTCTGAGGCCGTACTTGGGTTCCCCCATGGGCTGACTCAGCACCTGCCGCCCTCCAGCCTCCTGATCCTCATTCTTTCAACCTCTAGGACATGGACCAATAACAATGAGTATACCTGGTTGTAGTTACTTTGAGCTTAGACATCTGCCTTCAAGCATTTTGCTTTCTGTTATAGGATAGAGTGAAATTTGTCATCTTGATATCCCACAGAATATTGGTCCATTTCTTTGAAGATATTATGCTAATTGGACCTGACAAGCAGAAAAGAATAAGCATCCTACAAGACTTAGTAAAACACATGCATGCCAGAGGATGGGAAATACACCCTGTGAAAATTCAAGGACCGGCCACATTAGTGAGGTTTTAGGAGTCTGGTTGTAGACTGGTGAAAGTTGCGCCATCTACCACAAAGAAGGAGGCACAATGTTGGGTGAGCCTCTGTGGAGATTGGCAGCACCATATATGGATGTGCTGCTCTAAGCAATTTATCAAGTAAGTCACAATGACTCCACACTTATGTGAGGCCCCAAGCAAGAGAATTCTCCACAGCAGGGCCAGGCTGTCGTGCAAGCTGCCCTGCCCCCCAGGCCTAGTGGCCCAGCAAGCCCAGTGGTACAGGGAGTTTCTGTGCTGTATGAAGCCTCTCACAACCCTCTTTTAGGAGAATCCTAGCGAAACTTCTAGCGCCATGCCCTCTTTTGCTGACAAGTATTCTCCATTTGAAAAGAAGCTCTGAGATTGCTGCTGGGGCCTGTTCTTAGGACACAAATTGACTATGAAGCTGAACTGTCCATCAGGAGTGGGGTGTTCTCTGATTCACAAAACTATGTAACCAGACCGGTGTAGCAGCATTTTATTGTTAAATGAAAGTAGTATATGCATTTCTAGCCCAAGCAGGTCTTGAAGGCATAATTAAAACATACAGTCAAGTAGCTCAGTGTTGAATCATACCTACTCCTTCTGCTTCTCTGGCTTTCCCTCAGTCCACACATATGGCCTCATGAGGAGTGAACAGAAGGTAAGAAAGTAGGTCCAGGTTTATGAATTGGTTTGTACAGTATGCTGACTCCAGCCAGAAGTTTTATAGCCCTATTTAGAGGTGATACTAGAAGACAGTGATAAAGCCAACCTCATTATAGCCTGCCACCAGGAACAGATAAGAATAATTCTTTTAAATAGCTTTTGAGTTACTTTTACTGAAATATCCCACAGCCTTTATAAGAGCAAATTCTTGGTTGTGATTAAATGTGAAGCAGAGACAGAAAGTACTGGTTCATTCACTTTTATAGCATCTACAAATGGACTAGTCCAGACAGGCAAAAAACCAACATTAAATAAATACCAGAACATTTGTACAGAATGCCCTATCTGGTTTAATAGAGCTATTAAGCAAGTACCTGAGTGGCTGAGGGGTCAGTGCATCTGATTATTAACTTTGGACATGGATGGATAGATATCCTGATGTATGAATCAACATTGATTCATGGACAGTGGCTAATGGGTTGACCTGCTGGTCAGAAACTTAGAAAGGACAAGATTGGAAGATTGATGATAAGGAAGTCTGTGGGGGAAGTTAGGTGGAGGACCTCTCAGAATGGGCATAATATGACAACTCTGTGATGCATATCAATGTTCATCAGAAGGCATCCACTGTAGAGTAGGCTCTCAATAATCAGATGGACGATATATCCAAGTCCTATGGATGTCGGTCACCCTCTTTCCCCAGCCATCCTGGTGCTTGTTTAATAGGCCCATTTTTAAAGTGACATGAAGGAAGGAGACGCTGCATGGACTTTCCCTCACTGAGGCTTGTCTGGCTCTGCCTCTGCTGGGTACGCATGTGCTAAGAGTCAAGGCTGCACTGAGCCCCTGATAGAGCACACCATTCTCCAGGGAACCGATGAACCACTTGGAGGAACATGGATATATTGGACACTTTCCATTGTGGAAGGAGCAGCAACTTGTCCTCTTGGGAACAGAAACATATTCCAGATATGGATTTGCCTTTCCTGCCCCAAACGCTTCTACCAGCACTAAACAGAAGACCTTATTCATTGCCATTCATATTCCATACAAATCACCTCAGACCAAGGAACTTGTTTACAGTGAAGGACATAATGGAATGCAATTACACTCACAGAATTCACTAGCATTATCACAAGCCCCAACAACCCAGAAGTACATAGCTTGACAGAATGGTAGAATGGCCTGCTAAGAGCTCAGTTACTACATCAACTAAAAGAAAATTACCATACAGAATTGGGGTGCTGTTTTACAGGATGAATATATGACTTAAACCAGTGGACAATATAGGGTGACATCTCCCTTAGAGCCCAATACATGAGCCCAGGAACCATGAGGTGGAGGTTTGGAATGGTCCTATTCACTTTTTTTCCCCTTGCTTTTTAAAAATTGAGATATAATTCACATATACATATAAAGCATACAATTCAGTGATTTCTTTTTAGTGTGTTCACAAAGTTTTGCAACCATCACCAGTATCTAATTCCAGAACCTCCAAAAGAAACCCTGTACCCTTAGCAGTCAACCTCCATTCCTCCTCCCCCAGCCCTAGGTAACCATTAATCTACTTTCTGCCTCTTCTGGATATTTCATGTGAATGAAATCTTGTAATATATAACCTTTTGCATCTGGCTCCTTTCATTTTGCATGATAATTTCAAGGTTCATCCATGTTGTAGCATGTATCAATACTTCATTCCTTTTTACAGCTGAATAATATTCCATCACATGGCCTTTCACTTTTAAACATAATAAACCATTTAAGGAAAATTTTATTCCTGTTCTATAATCATTGGGCTCAGTGTCTTTGGAGGCTCCAGTGCCCAATGAAAGAATGTTCCGCTAGTGAGCACAGATATACTTCTACCTACCATTTTGTGTTCCTCATGCTACTGAAACAAGTAGGGAAAAAGGGGTCACTGCTGGCAGGGAGATTGATCCTGCTTGCCAAGAGGAAATTGGGTTTCTGTTAGTTAATGGGGGAAGGAGGTCAGTCATGTCTGCCACCCATGGAAATGGGGATGAGGGAACAGATTTCAGAAATGTATAGGACGCTGTATTGCCAAGACTTTGTGATTGATGGGATGTAGGGATTGAGGACAAGTGAGGATGCCTGAGTTAGTGGTCCTTTCTTTAAGTCTTCTATATCCTTTTTTGTTTTCTATCTATTGTTCTATTAGTTACTAGGAGAGTAGTGAAAATATAGCCAACAATAATTGAGAAATAGTCAAATTCTCCTCTTGGTTTTGTCACTTTTGTTTCCATGTAATAGTCTGCCTTGAAACTTTTATTAAGTGCATATATATATTTAGGGTTGTTATGTCTTCTTGATGATTTGATCCTTTTTTCATTACAAAATATATCTTGACAAGAGATTCTCACATATTGAGGTATATGGGGCAACTATGTGGGTTCAAAACTGATTTGACTTGAACTAAAAAGCCTGACTTCTGGCCTATCAAACATACATTGCACATCTCCTTAACCATTAAAGAATGCACTCTTTTAAGATAAGAATGCATACTTCCCCTCCTACGCCCAATTGGTAAGGCCTGAATTAGTCCCTTTCCGGGTATCATGGTCACGTTGACCTGCTAATTTGCAACTGAATACCTCTTTGAGATTTTGATGAAAATGTATCCTGGGTGTGTTTAATGTACGTTCTTTGTTCTAAAAAAACTTGAAGACTTCTCCAGAAGTCCTGCTTCTGGAGAATCATGCTTCTTCAGAATGCTTTCTAAGGGCTTCCTGGGTTATAATCTTCACTTTGGCTCAAGTAAACTCACTTTATTTCTCTTATCTATAGAATGGTTATTGGTTATTTTGTGTCGACACTGCTTTAATTCTTTGTTCCAGGAAATTCTTGCCGCGGAAGATAAGTCTGTAAAAAATAAATAACTTCACTGTTTACCTCAGGATATGCTTGCCAATCAGTGTATCTGGGCAGATCATCTGTAGGAACAGCTTTCCTATGAAGATAACAGTTTGCTCACCTGGACAAAGAGCTTGCTACTCTGACGACAGTTTGCTTATCAAAAATTGCTTTTAAATCCTCACTTTGCTGTCGTAAACTTTGCCCAGTTCCAACCAGGTCTCTGCCTTGAAGGACCATCTTTAAACCACTAGAGTCTAGATCTTCAAACCCTTAATCCTTAATCCTTCACTAATCTGCAACCCTCCCCTTCTTCTGAGTCACAGTGAGTCAAGGTGACACTCTCCTCTGCTGCAGTAAATTGGGTAAACTCAACCTTGGTTGAGTAGATTTCTCTGGTGGTCTTGAGGGAAGTTGACAACATTTTGAAAGCAAAGTGAGCATTTTTTCAAAATTTTTAGACCAATAAAATTCTCTGTCAAACATAGATTCTACAATCCAGTCTTTATATCCTTTAATTTTTCCTGCTCACTTATCTAAATCAGATTAAAATGACAACACTTGTTTGGCATTTTGAGCCAACCAAAATAATAATTATTAACATTTTTTGTGTGTGTGAGGGAGACTAGCCCTGAGCTAACCTCCGTTGCCAACCCTCCTATTTTTGCTGAGGAAGCTTGGCCCTGGGCTAACATCTGTGCCCATCTTCCTCTACTTTATATGGGATGCTGCCACAGCATGGCTGACAAGCAGTGTGTCAGTCCATGCCCGGGATCCGAACCTGTGAACCCTCCGCTGCTGAAGTGGAACGCGCTAATTTAACCACTACACCACCGGGCCAGTCCCCTGTTTGTTAACATTCTTAAGGTCAGATTTTTTTTCTTTTTTCTTTTTTTTTTGGTGAGGAAGATTAGCCCTGAACTAACATCTGTTGCCAATCCTCCTCTTTTTGCTGAGGATGACTGGCCCTGGGCTAACATCCATGCCCATCTTCCTTTACTTTATATGGGACGCCTGCCACAGCATGGCTTGATCAGTGGTGGGTAGGTCCATGCCTGGCATCCGAAACTGTGAACCCCAGGCCGCTGAAGCGGAGCACGGGAACTTGACCAGTATGCCATCGGGTTGGCCCCAAGGTCAGAATTTTATTTTGCCATATAATTATTAGTATGCTCTCAATATCAAAAGTAAATATATTTAATCAAGATTAGGACTTGCATTTTTTGAATGGAGAAGCTGAACAATTACTGTTACCTCTGCTTTTGCATCTACAATATTCCTAGTTAATTTAATGTGGTAATTTATGGAAAACAGAATATGGTAGGTTTGTTACACTTTGATTCTTCACATCTTCAGAGCAGTGTCTTTAGAGTACAAATATGATTATGTCAGCTCTCTGTGTAAGATCTTTAATGCCTTTCCATTGCTCCGAAGGTAATTTTTCAACATCCTTAGTACAGGCAAAAGCTATTGCATCCTCTAGCTCCACCTAAGTGTCAATTTTCATGTCTCAGCACTTGCCATCTCTCTCACTGTTGCCCAACACCCAAGCTTCCCTCTGTTCTTGGAACACCCCAAATTCCTCTGACATTCATGGTTTTCACATTTGCAATTCTCTTTCCTGGAACATTTCCCCCCTTCCCTCCTTTTATATTCCTTTCTGCTCCTCTAAGCCTCATCCCTTAGGTTTCAGCTTAAATAGCACTTCCTAGGACTCATCCCCAGGCATCTCAGTCTAGGTGAAGTCTGCCTGTTATAGCTTCCTTTGCACTCTGCCTTTTCCTTCCTGGCGCAAATCTCAGTGTAAGTATATAGTTATTTGCATACTTGTTCTGTCTTGTCTTTCCCACTGGGCTCTAAGTTCTTTGAGGCTCTTTATTTATTGCACAGCACAGTGCCTGTCTCAGAGGAGGCACTCTAAGATATTTGTGGAGCAGATGAATGGATTTCTAAGACTCACTTATAATCTACTGTTTTCTTCATAATCGTCCTCTCAATATAGGAAAGTGTGTTACATAAAATAATTTATCCTTTTCCGTGCCAGGGTCCTGATAGATGTTTTAAGACAAATTAATTATAGCTACAGCTGAGCTACAATTATATTTAGGTAGAATGACTTGGAGGAGTTCTACTTTTCTGGACCTTTCATACAAGGTCAAATTCCAAAATTGCCTTTGGGCAAGGAGATTCCTTGGTGGCTTCTTGCTTTCTTGGCTTATCACTTTTGAGGACCTGCTCTCCTAACCAATGTCCTCCAGCTCCTGCATGCCTGTTCATGATAAGAGAGTCCTGGTGCTTGATCAGTTAGCACGCTCAGGAAAGGCTTATCAGTCTCATTATGCTGGTGCCAGGGCTCCCAGAAGTAGGGCTAAGCCAACCAGGATTTAAGCTTCTGCAACATCTGGAGATATAAATTCTCTTCCTTCGGTTTTTTTCAATTATAAAAAAAACACAGAAGAATTTAAGTCCATAATTTTTAAAGTTTTTTTTTTACCCCCTAATTCTAAAGAGATTGGGTCTATTGAAGAAGATTTGGAAAATTCAAAATAAATTAAAAATCACTCAAAATCCCACTAACTATGTGTAACAATGGTTAATTACTGGGTTATTTCAAGTAGTTTGTGTCTAGGGCCCCTTCCAGAGCCCTAAGATCCTGATTTTGGATTCAGTGAATCCAACCCAGATGTCTGGTTAGACCTGGGTGTATCTGTGAGGATTTTTCCAGATGAGTTCAAATTGGTGAACTGAGTAAAGCGAATTTTCCTCTCCAGTGTGGGTGGGTGTTAACCAGTCCGTTGACAGCCTGAATAGAACAAAAGGATGGAGGAAGATTAGGGGCCGGCCCGGTGGTGGAGTGGTTGAGTTCGCACGCTCCGCTTTGGCAGCCTGGGGTTCACGGGTTCGGATCCCAGGCGTGGACCTACGCACGGCTTTTCAAGCCACGCCGTGGCGGCGTCCTGTATAAAGTAGAGGGAGATGGGCACGGATGTTAGCCCAGGGTCAATCTTCCTCAGAGAAAAAAACAAGACGGAAGAAGATTGAATTTTCTTTCTGCCTAACTGCGAGTCGGGACATTGAGATTCAGCTCTTGGTCCTCCTGGTTATAGGCCTTCAGACCGGAATCTACGCCACTGACTCTACACCACCGGCTTTCCTGGGTCTCCAGATTGCAGATATCAGATCACGGGACGTCTCAGGCTCCATAATCACATGAGCCAATGCCTTATACTCTCTCTCTCTCTCTATATATATATCTCCTATTGGTTCTATTTCTCTGGAGAACCCTGACTAATATAGTGACCTTTCAGAGAGACCTCCCCAGGCCATCCTACCCAAACTACACTATCATTCTTGGGGGTGATTTGTTTTTCCTCACAGTGTCGATCACAATCCTCTTTTATGTAATATGTTTTTTACTTTATTGTTTCTCTCCCTTCTAGAATTTAAATCTATGAGAACAAGACTTTGCTTTGTTTCCCAGTGCCTATTTTTATTTATTTAACAAAAACTTATATACCATTTCCTATGTGCTAGGTACTGCCTTAAGTGCTTTATAATTAGGAACTCATTTTGTCCTCATAATAACGCTCTGAGGTAGGTGCTATTATTATGCCTCTTTTATAGGTGAAGAAACTGAGGCACAGAGAGGTGAAGTACATTGTCCAAGGTCACACAGCCAGTAAATGGCAGAGCTGGATTTGAACTCAGGGAGACTGATTCCAGAGCCTGCACTTTTGACCATGATTCTGTGATGTGTAGAATAATGCCTGGCACATAGTAGGTGCTCAGTGAATGCCAGTTGGATAAAAAGTGTTTTTCTTTTGATCTTTCTTTGCTAGTGTTTGATTTTAAGGCAAAAACTGCATCTTTGAATTTGTATCTCAGAGCCTAACACGTCTATCTCAGACAGTCACAACCTGACCATCAGCTGGTTGGAAGGTCAGGATGAAATCACTGCTCTCTAACTCTGAATCCTAGATTCTTTAACTCCTGCGGAACTCGGGGATCACAGGCCACTGTGAGGGGTGGCAGCTTTACAGTGCATGAATCACATTGAAAGATTTGGAAAAAAAAGTTTAAATTTTTTTTCCTGAAGGTAAATAAATTTAAAATGAAAACAAACAGGAGTGTATGTTGGAGCAAAATGCAAATCTGCACAAAAATTTAAGATAAAACTGTAACATATAAAAAAAATATTTTGCCTGAGGTGCACCCCATTAGCAACACTCCCAACAATCAAGAGAAGCACATTCACTCGCCTAGAAGTAAGGCCCTAAGGAGAAGCTACCTCACTGGGAAAGTTGGAAGATGGATGACCTACAGGGGATGGGCAGGGAGGAAGGAAGAAAGGTAATAAACCAAGAGTTTGGGCTGTTACAGTTCCATAGTATCAGTCTCAGCTCGTTCCTAGTTCCACAACGTCAGCAATGGGGATGGAATTGTAAACACTCAACCAACCATTTGCACCTTTTTGGATGATTTCACACTCTAGAAAATGCAAAATACTTGGCTATTTACTTTCCCCGTTCCTTGCTTTCAATTTTCTGCTAAATCAGTGGGAAGCTTTGCTGGAGAGCTGTGTTCCCTTTATAGCTTGATTTTGTTTACCCAGGAGCCAAGGACAATTCTATCTTTGTTTAAAGAGGCGGAAGATAGAAAAGAAAATCTAAATAACTTCTTGTCCTTGAGCCTGACGTGACATCTGGGCCTTGGAGCAGAACTCAGGGTCAAGGACTTTTGGGAGGATGGCATGAACAATTAGTTCATTCGAATTACTAAATGCTAAAGCAAACTACATTTAAAAAACTTAGTTAGATGACTACCTGCTCTCCCTGTCTTTGGAATGTCTTAGAGAGGAGTTAAAAAAGAACCATACTGGCACAAAGACACTTCTTGATTTGATTGCATGAAATTGGAGAGATTTGAAAAATACTTTCTCACAGTATGATTTTCTGCTTTTCCCTCATACTTATACCTGCATTTTGTGAAATATTCCCTTGCATAATAAGATTCTTAACCACAAGCCTATATTACAATCCTCAGTTTTAGATGAGGACACTGAGACAAAAAGGGATTGTGTAATTTGCTCAAAGACACATGAATGGCAAGTAGCAGAGGCAGAATGTGAAATGTGAACACAGACATTAGGACCAAAACTGCCCCACTGCTGCTCAGTGTATTTTTGAGTTATGAGTCAAGACGGATGTCTCCTAAACTTGGTTAACTTTTCACTCACCCTTCAGCAATCATACACTGAAGGAATCAAAAATGAGTGGCAAGAGCGTTCTAATTCTATATGCTCCATCCTTAAGTCTCCTGGAAGAAAGTTCCTTTTCATTTGATATGGCTTTTGATGACTTCTTTCCCCTCTTTGTGAGTCAGTTGGCTCTTGATGTTAAAAATATTTTATTCATATAATTCTACAGAAGAAAGTGAAAGAGAAACTGTATAGTCAGAAGTCTTATAAACTAACTGTAAAAAACAAACAAAATCCTTTAATTTTTTTATGGGTATTCAGAATGTAATGTTTCAGCAGGGATTACATTCATGAGCAAACCAAGAAGTAATTGGGAGCTGTGATAAAAAAAGGTCTCTCTTCTTCCTCAAAAAATTAAAGATAGAAATATCTTATGATCCAGGTATCCCACTATTGGGTATTTATCCAAAGAAACTGAAATCAACAATCCAAAGAGGCTTATGCACCCTTATGTTCATTGCGGCATTATTCACTATAGCCAAGACGTGGAAGCAACCCGAGTGTCCCTTGACTGATGATTGGGTAAAGAAGATGTGGTATATACATACAACAGAATACTACTCAGCCATAAAAAAGACAAAATCATCCCATTTGCAACAACGTGGATGGACCTGGAGGGCATTATGTTAAGTGAAATAAGCCAGACAGAGAAAGACAAACACTGCATGATTTCACTCATGTGTGGAAGATAAACTAACACATGGACAGAGGAACAGTTTGGTGGTTGCCAGGGGGAAGGGGATTGGGGGGTGGGCACAAGGAATGAAGGGGCACATGTATATGGTGACTGACAAACATAATGTACAACTAAAATTTCACAATGTTATAAACTATTAGGACATCAATTTTAAAAAAGTCTCTTTAAAAAATGATTGGGGGGGCCGCCCGGTGGCGCAGCGGTTTAGTCCGCGCTTGGCAGCCCGGGGTTCGCGAGTTCGGATCCCGGGCGCCCGCCGACGCACTGCCTGCCAGCCATGCCGTGGCGGCGTCCCATATAAAGTAGAGGAAGATGGGCACAGATGTTAGCCCAGGGCCAGTCTTCCTCAGCAAAAAGGGGAAGATTGGCAACAGATGTTAGCTCAGGGCTGGTCTTCCCCACAAAATAAATAAATAAATAAATAAATAAATAAATAAAAAATGATTGGGAATTGAAAGGCAATCTCAGATAGAGGACTAGGCCTTGATGTGTTAAAAAGAACATGAGGAATAACCTACATGTCCATCAACTGGTGAATATAGAAACAAAATGTGGAATATTCATAGTGTGGAATATTGTTCAACAATAAAAAGAAGTGAATTACTCGTACAACCTGGATGAACCTTGAAAACATTATGCTGAGTGAAAGAAGCCAATCACAGAGTGCTACATGTTTTATGATTCCATTTGTACTAAATGTCCAGAATGGGCAAATCCATAGAGACAGAAAGTACATTAGTGGTTGCCTCAGGCTGGGGAGGGGGGGTTAGTTGAGGGATTGAGGGATGACAGCTAAAGAGTACATGGTTTCTATCTGAGGTGATGAAAATGTTCTAAAATTGATGTGATGATGGGTGCACAACAGTGAATGTACTAAAAGCCATTGAATTGTACACTTTAAATTGGTAAATTGGATGATATGTGAATTATACTTCAATAAAGCTGTATAAAAATGTTATTCATAATTTATGTATTTGTTAGTAAGAGTGAAAATCACACTGTTGGTGTCAACTGTCAATTCTCCAAAAAGACTACCAGAAAAAAAACTGTTGAGCAAGTAAAGCTGCATTTATTGTTCTCACTGCAGCAAGGGAGAATCTCACCTTAATAGAGTCTTAGTGGTATCTTAGAAAGAGGAACATGTCTGCATACATGCACACACACGTTAAAATAACTGTGACTAATTCTTTTATATGCAATAATGGAAAGAAGGGATACTTTTGTTAGTTTTATGGCTTAGTCATTTTATATTTTCAGTGGGTAAATGTATAATCTAATAAAAATAATCCTTAAAATTTTAAGTTTAATTCCAGGAAAATCAGTCTATAAACTTGCCTGACTATATCAATAAAAAGTCAGACTCAGTATCCATCAGACATAGAACCAAGGTTATTTTCATAAATCTTTTAATCTATGTGTCATCACTGATAATTATTTCTCCAACATCAGGGAAAAAAATCTTTAACCTTTAACAGTGAAGCTAAAAGGGAAAATTATTGAACTAGGAAGAAAGTGTTTACTTAAAGACTTTATTTTTTAGAGTAGATTTAAGTTCACAGCAAAATTGAGAGGAAGGTACAGAGAGTTCCCATATACCCCCTGCCCCACATGTGCATAGCCTCTCCCATTACCATCCCTCCCAGAGTGGTACATTTGTTACAATAGATGAGCCTGTAGTGACACATGATAATCACCCAAAGTCCTAAGTTTACCTTAGGGTTCACTCTTAGTCTTGGACATTCTATGTATTTGGATAAATGTATAATGACATGTATCCATCATTATAGTATCATACATAGATTTTTCATTGCCTTTTCCAGAATGTCATATAGTTGGAATTATACAGTATGTATGTAGGCTTTTCAAGTTGGCTTCTTTCACTTAGTAATATGCCTTTAAGTTTCCTTCATGTCTTTTTATGGCTTGGTAACTCATTTCTTTTTAGCACTGAATAATATTCCATTGTCTAATGTACCACCATTTATTTATCCGTTTGCCTACTAAAGGACATATTTGTTGCTTCCAGGTTTTCACAACTGTGTACAAAGCTGCTATAAACATCCATGTGCAGGTTTTTGTGTGGACATAAATTCTCAACTCCTTTGGACAAAGGCCAAGGAACATGACTGCTGCATCATAGGGTAAGAATATGTTTAGTTCTTTTAGAAGCCACCAGAATGTCTTCCAAAGTGGCTGCACCATGTTGCCTTCCCACTAGCAACGTATGAGAGTTCCTTTTGCTCCACACCCTCATCAGCATTTGGTGTTGTCAGTGTTTTGGATTTTGGCGACTCTAATAGGTGTGTAGTGGTATCTCATTGTGGGTTTAATTTGCATTTCCCTGATAACGTATGATGTGGAGCATCTTTTCATATGCTTACTTGGCTATGTATATCTTCTTTGGTCTGTGAAGGTCTTGGACCCATTTTTTAGTTGGGCTGTTTGTTTTATTACTGTTGAGTTTTAAGAATTCTTCATATGTTTTGCATAGCAGTACTTTCTCTGATGTGTCTTTTGCAAACATTTTCTCTTAGTCTGTGGCTTGTCTTCTCATTCTCTTCACATTTTCTTACACAGAGCAGAAGTATTAATTTTAAAGCAGCCCAGCTTAGCAATTATTTCTTTCATGGATTGTGCCTTTAGTGTTGTATCTAAAAAGCCATTGCCATACTCAAGGTCATTTAGATTTTCTTCTACTTTATCTTCTAGGAGTTTTATAGTTTTGTGCTTTGCATTCAGGTCTGTGATCCATTTTGAGCTAATTTTTGTGAAGGGTGTACTATCTATGTCTAGATTCATTTTTTTGCATGTGGATGCCCAGTTGTTCCAGCATCATTTGTTGAAGAGACTCTTTACTTCATTGTTTGCCTTTGCTCCTTTGTCAAAGATTAGTTGACTATATTTATGTGGGTCTATTTCTGGGCTCTCTATTCTATCCTATTGATCTATTTTTGTCTGTTCTTCCACTAATACCACACTGTTTTGATTGCTGTAGCTTTATAGTAAATCTTGAAGTTAGGTCATGTCAGTCCTCCAGCTTTGTTCTCCTTCAATATTGCATTAGCTATTCTGGGTCTTTTGCCTTTCCATATAAAGTTTAGAGTTTTGTTGATATCCACAAGATAACTTGCTGTGATTTTGATTGGGATTGCTTTGAATCTGTAGATCAAGTTGGAAAGAACTGACGTCTTGACAGGAATGTCTTCCTATCCATGAACATGGAATATCTCTCCATTTATTTAGTTCTTTAGTTTTGTTCATCAGAATTGTGTAATTTTCCTCACATAGATCTTGTACATATTTTGTTAGATTTATACCTAAGTAATTAATTTTGGAGGGTGCTAAAGTAAACGGTACTGTGTTTTTAATTTCAAGTTCCAGTTGTTCATTGCTGGTATACAGGAAAGTGCTTGACTTTTGTATATTAACCTTGTATCCTGCAACCTTGCTATAATCCCTTATTAGTTCCAGGAGTTTTTTTGTTGATTCTTTCAGATTTTCTACATAGATGATCATGTCATCTTCAAACAAAGACAATTTTATTTTTTCTTCCCAGTCTATACCTTTTATTTCCTTTACTTTTCTTGTTGCATTAGCTAGGACTTCCAGTACGATGTTAAAAAGGAGTGGTGAGAGGAGACATTCTTGCCTTGTTCCTGATCTTAGTGGGAAAGTTTCTAGTTTCCCACAAGAAGTATTATGTTAGCTATAGGTTTTTTGTAGATAGTCTTTATCAAGTTGAGGAAGTTACCCTCTATTCCTAGTTTATTAAGAGTTTTTATCAGGAATGGGTGTTGGATTTTGTCAAATGCATTTTCTGCATTTACTGATATGATTATGTGACTTTTCTTTTTTAGCCTGTTTATGTGATGGATTACATTAATTGATTTTCCAGTGTTGTGGTATTGCATGCCCGGGATAAATCCCACTTGGTTGGGGTGTATAATTCTTTTCATACGTTATTGGATTCGATTTGCTAATATTTTGTTGAGGATTTTTGCATCTATGTTCATTAGAGATGTTGGTCTGTAGTTTTCTTTTCTAGTATTGTCTTTGTCTGGTTTTGGCTTTAGGGTAATGTGGGTCTCAAAGAATGAGTTAGGGGGGCCGCCTGGTGGCGCAGCGGTTTAGTTCGCGCTTTGGCAGCCTGGGGTTCGCGGGTTCGGATCCCGGGCGCCCGCCGAAACACTGCTTGTCAGCCATGCCCATGGCGGCGTCCCATATGAAGTAGAGGAAGATGGGCACGGATGTTAGCCCAGGGCCAGTCTTCCTCAGCAAAAAAGAGGAGGATTGGCAACGGATGTTAGCTCAGGGCTGGTCTTCCTCACAAAAAAAAAAAAAAAAAAAAAAGAATGAGTTAGGAAGTATTCCCTCTGCTTCTATCCTCTGAAGAGATTGTAGAGAATTGGTGTAATTTCTTCCTTAAATGGTTGGTAGAATTCACCAGGGAACCATCTGGGCCTGGTGCTTTCTGTTTTAGAAGGTTATTAATTATTGATTCAATTTCTTTAATAGATATAGTTCTATTCAAATTGTTTCTTCTTGTGTGAGTTTTGGCAGGTTGTGTCTTTCAAGGAATTGGTCCATTTCATCTAGGTTATCCAATATGTGGGCATAGAGTTTTCACAGTATTCTTTTAGTATCCTTGTTTTTTTTTTTTTTTGAGGAAGATTTTCCCTGAGCTAACATCTGTTGCCAATCCTCCTCTTTTTTTTTTTTTTTTAGCTTGAGGAAGATTAGCCCTGTGCCAATCCTCCTCTATTTTTTTGTATGTGGGATGCTGCCACAGCATGGCTGGCAAATGGTGTATGTCCACACCTGGAATCCAAACCTGTGAACCTGGGCCACTGAAGCAGAGTGCACTGAACTTTTAACCACTCAGCCATGAGGCTGGCCCCCTTTTAGTATCCTTTTTTTTTTTTTTTTTTGCGAGGAAGACCAGCCCTGAGCTAACATCCGTTGCTAATCCTCCTCTTTTTGCTGAGGAAGACTGGCCCTGGGCTAACATCCGTGCCCATCTTCCTCCACTTTATATGGGACGCCGCCACAGCGTGGGTGACAAGCAGTGCGTCGGCGGGCGCCCGGGATCCGAACCGGCGAACCCCGGGCTGCCAAGCGCGGACGAAACCGCCGCGCCACCAGGCGGCCCCTAGTATCCTTTTAATGTTCATGGGATGTGTACTGATGTTCTCTCTTTTGCTTCTGACATTAGTAATTTGTGTCCTCTATCTTTTTTTCTTAATCAGCCTGGCTAGGGGCTTATTGCTTTTATTGATCTTTTCAAAGAATCAGCTTTTGGTTTTGTTGATTTCTATCGATTTTCTATTTTCAATTTTATTGATTTCTGCTCTAATTTTTATTATTTCTTTTTTTCTGCTTACTTTGCTTTTAATTTGCTCTTCTTGTTCTAGTTTCCTAAGAAACTAGAAACTTAGATTATTGATTTTAGATCTTACTTCTTTTCTAATATATGCATTCAATACTATAAATTTCCCTCTAAGCACTGCTTTTGCTGCATCCCACAGATTTTGATAAGTTGTGTTTTCATTTCCATTTAGTTCCAAATATTTTTAAATTTCTCTTGAGATTTCTTGACTCATATGTTACTTAGAATTGTGTTGTTTAATCTCCATATATTTTAGTATTTTCTAGTTATCTTTCTGTTATTGACTTCTAGTTTAATTCCATTGTGGTTTGAGACAGACATTGTATGATTTCTATTCTTTTAAATTTGTTATGATGTGTTTTATGGCCCAGAATGTGGTCTATCTTGGTGAATGTTCCATATGAGCTTGAAAAGAATGTATATTCTGCTGTTGTTGGATGAAGTAGTCTATAGATGTGAATTGTATCCAGTTGATCAGTGGTACTATTGAGTGCAACTATGTCCTTATGATTTTCCACCTGCTGGATCTGACCACTTTTGACAGAGGGGTGTTGAAATCTCCAAGTATGATAGTGGATTCATCTATTTCTCTTTGCAGGTTTGTCTGTTTTTGCCTCAAATAGTTTGATGCTCTGTTGTTAAGTGCATACCTATTTAGGATTGTTATGTGTTCTTCAAAAATTAACCCCTTTGTCATTATGTAATGTCCTCCTTTATCCCTGATAACTTTCCTTGCTTTGAAGACTGCTCTGTCTGAAATTAATATAACTGTTCCTGCTTTTTTGGATTAGTGTTAATATGGTATTTTTTTTTGATCCATTTACTTTTTTTTTAAGTTCTTTTATTTTTATTTTATTTTTTTTGTGTGTGAGGAAGACCAGCCCTGAGCTAACATCCGTTGCCAATCCTCCTCTTTTTGCTGAGGAAGACTAGCCCTGGGCTAACATCCATGCCCATCTGCCTCTACTTTATATGGGATGCCGCCACAGCATGGCTGACATGCAGGGTGTCGGTGGGTGACCGGGATCCAAACCCACAAACCCCGGGCTGCCAAAGCACGAACTAAACCACTGCGCCACCGGGCCGGCCCCTTGATCCATTTACTTTTAATCTATGTGTTTTTATATTTAAAGTGGGTTTCTTGTGGACAACATATAGTTGGGTCTTGTTTTTTGATTCACTCTGACAATCTCTGTCTTTTAATTGGTGCATTTAGACCATTGACATTTGAAGTGATTCTTGGTAGAGTGGATTAATATCTACCATATTTGTTACTGTTTTCAATTTTTTGCCCTTGTTCTTTGTTCCTTTCTTGTCTTCCACTCTTTTTGTCATTTTAAGATTCCATTTTCTCTCCTTCCTTAGTACATGTTATATTTCTTTCTTTTTTTTACCTTTTTTAGTGGCACTAGAGTTAGCAATATACATTTAGGATTAATCCAAGTTCACTTTCAGATAACAGTATACCTCTTCTTGGCTAGTAAGCACCATGTTATAATAAAATAAACCTAATTTATCCCTCTCATCCATTATATCATTGCTGTCACTCATTTCACTTATATAAAAACATACATAAATATATATTTACAAGATATATGCATAAGCATACATAATCAAATACATTGCTATTATTATTTTGAACCAACTGTTATCTATTAGATCAATTAAGAATAAGAAAAATAGGGGCCTGGGCTGGTGGCAGAGTGGTTGGGTTTGCATGCTCCACTTAGGCGGCCCAGGGATTGTAGGTTCAGATCCTGGCCACAGACCTGTGCACTGCTTATCAAGCCATGCTGTGGCAGGTGTCATGCATATAAAGTAGAGGAAGATGGGCACAGACGTTAGCCCAGGGCCGATCTTCCTTAGCCAAAAAAGGAGGATTGGCAATGGATGTTAGCTCAGGGCTAATCTTCCTTGCCAAAAAAAAAATAGTAATAAAATAAAATAAAAGTTTTTATTTTAGTTTCACTTATTCCTTCTCTGATGCTCTTCCTTTCTTAATATACATCTGAGTTTCTGACCTATATAATTTTCCTTTTCTCTAAAGAACTTCTTCTAATATTTCTTAGATGGCAGGTCTGCTGGTAACAAATTCCCTCAATTCTTATTTGTCTGAGAAAGTCTTTATGTCTCCTTCACTTTTGAAGGATAACTTCACAGGATACAGAATTCTAGGGTTTTTTTTTTTTTTCTCTCAACACTATAAATATTTCACTTCATTCTTTTCTTGTTTGCATGTTTTCTGAGAAGTCAGATATAATTCTTCTCTTTGTTCCTCTATAGGTAATGTGTTTTTTTCTCTCAGGATTTTTTCTTTATTTTTGATTTTCTATGGTTTGAAAATGATATGCCTAGGTGTAGGGTTTTCACCTTTATTCTGCTTGATGTTCTCTGAGCTTCCTGGATCTGTGGTTTGGTATCTGACATTAATTTGGGGGAAATTCTCAGTCATTGTTTCAAATATTTCTTCTTTTCCTTTCCCTCTTTTCTTTTCCTTTTGCTATTCCCACTAAACATGTTATACCTTTTGTAGTTGTCCCAAAGTCTTTGGATATGTTGTTCTGGTTCTTTTTTTCAGTCTTTGTTTTCTTTGCTTTCTAGTTTTGGAAGTTCCTATTGAGATGTCCTCAAGCTTAGCAATCCTTTCCTCAGCTGTGTTCAGTCTACTACTAAGTCCATCAAAGGCATTCTTCATTTCTGTTACAGTGTTTTTTATCTCTAGCATTTCTTTTTGGTTCTTTCTTAGGATTTCCATCTCTCTGCTTACATTGCCCGTCTGTTCTTGCATGATGTCTACTTTATCCATTAGGGCCCTTAGCATATTAATCATAGATGTTTTAAATTCCTGGTCTGATAATTCCAACATCCTTGTCATGTCTGGTTCTGATGCTTGCTCTACCTCTTCAAATTTTCTTTTTTTTTGGCCTTTTAGTATGTGTTGAATTTTTTTTCTTAATAGCCAGACAGGATGTACCAGCAAAAAGAAATGCTATAAATAGGCCTTTAGTAATGTGGTGATAAAGTGTAGGGGGGAGGAGAAGCATTCTATAGTCTTATGATTAGGTTTCAATGTTAGTGAGCCTATGCCTCTGGACTGTGAACTTCACAAGTGTGTCTCAGCCTTTTTCTCCCTGTTTTGGTGAGACAGCATGGCTAGAGTGGGCTGGAGTGGGATATTTCCTTTCTGCCGGCTTAGTCAGGCTCTTATAATACCCAGCAAATTAGGTTCTGGTTAACTACTTTCCCCTGAGGGCAGGCCTTGTTAAGAACGGAGTGCTCTAGTATATTTCAAATGGTTCCTTTTCCCCTCCCCCTGCCAGAAGCACAAGGGGATTTTTCTTTGATATTTACTGTGAGAACCTGTTCTGGCTCCTAGAGGTATAACTCACAAACGTGTAGTGTCCCCCTAGGACTGAGTCCCCTTGGAGTTTTTAACTCTCATACTTGTCTATACTGAGCCTCCAGCAGTTTGTCAATTATAGTGCAGGTTTCCTACCCTGACACTATTTCCCATGGCAGTTTCCACTTGTGAGTTTCCGCTCTGTTAAGCCTGGACTTCCTGTATTTGCTGGTCTGTCTCTCCAGTCTTCGGGGTAGTGGGTTACCCTGTGTCCTCTCTTCTCTTACAGATCCAAGAAGAGTTGTTGATTTTTCAGTCTGTTCAGCTTTTTACTTGTTGTTAGGACAGAGTGGTGACTTCCAAGTTCTTTACATGTGGAAACAGAAACTGGAAGTCTTCAGTATTTTTTCACTTAACAAAGAGTTATGGAGAGTTTGACTAACCCTAGTCAAGGAGGACAAATGTCCTTTTATCAATGACCGTTGATACAAATGATTACACAAATTATTACACAATTTAATTTAATATACCATTTAACAAATCTGCTTTTAAGTTAGAAATAAGGAGTATATAATTCTACTCAACACGTAAGTCAAAGAAATATACTCCATAGAAAAGCAGTAGGAGTGGAAGAGAAGAAGCATTGAAGAAGGACAGTGACACATAGACCAAGAAAGAATGAGAAATGAAGAACCAAACCAGGGGACAGACATAAAGGGTGAATCCCACATACACCTACCTAACCTCAAGCTGTAAAGACATAAAGAGCCTGTATGCAAAGAGAACTACAAGTGTGGATTGTAGCATTACCTACCTAAGTCCTCTTTGTCTTTCAAGTCATAACTTGATGTTCTAGCTTTGTTATAAGATTTTACATATCTAACTTCTCATTTATTCTTCTAAAAAATTATTGGATCTCTTCTACGTACCCATGACTGTGTTAGGAGCAGGGGGTACAGTAATAAATAAGACAATGACCCTGATCTTAGAGAAGTTAAAATTTGGCAGGAGAGACAGGCATTGTTTTTTTAAAATTTAAATCACACCATTCTCACCACACACACACACACACACACACACACACACAAGGTGGCGTCGTGAGATGATGGATATGCTAATTAGCTTAATTGTAATCACTTCATAGTGTATACACATATCAAAGCATGACATTGTACACCATAAATACAATTTTTATTTGTCAATAATGCTTCAATAAAGCTGGAAAAGATAAATCACATTATATTTAAAAATATATTTTACAGGAAAATAAGAAACCCTCTATGAATTCCACTGTACAGTTTTAGATTTTAAACTCTCCTTCTAAAGCCTCAATTTTTTAAAATGTATTTAATACTAAGGTCTCCATGCAGTTTTCCAGACTTTAAATGCAAAAACCCCTTTCATAAATTAGGGTTGTGGGGAAAAATGGTTTAATTGCTAAACAAAATGAAGTTTGCTTATAGGAAAGAGCCATAAAGGAAAGTAGACATTTTTGAGAAGTTGTCCATGAATATATCTTTTTCTTCCTAATTTGAAAAAAATGCAGGTAGTGCAAAGAGTAATACAACAAACACCTGTTGGGGAAATACAATTAAAAACAAAATCTTCTCCCAACCCAATAAACCTCTCCACAAAAGTAGAAGAGAAAGAAAATGGGTTTCTTTTATTGGTAAGCATTAAACAAGAATGTGATGCACATCACAGGCAATTTGCTGAAGAGATTGCAAAGACTGAAAGAAATTTCACCCTTTTTCATAGCCAGGCAGATACAACCCATTACGTACATGTTCTCAAGATAAACAATAACTAGTCCTCAAGTAAGAGGACTTGAGAGCACCGTTTGTCACACATAGTTCATCCTAAATTCACCGGAAATTGGAGTAGCCATCTATGTTGATTGGCTTTATACAAAGGAAAAGTCAACTTCTCATATCATTATGAGAGGAGGTAGTTTTGCAATTTGGAGCAAGACGCCCACCAAAGTTAGGCTCCTACTCTCCCACAGGAACTAGGAGATAGGGACACTCTCTCCCTTAATGTTTACATTTCAAAGAGATGGCCCCAAGCTCTTTGAGAAAGAAGTTTCTGGGTTATGAAACTGGCAAAATGCTTTTTAAAAGATTTGCATGTATCTCAAAGGAGCAGAGAAAGAATCTACAATTATATGTTTTCTAAAGTAAAGACTCTAAGAAAAGGGAGGGAAGAGTCTCTTCCCTAATTTTTAACAAAGAGAATTAGGCCTCTTATTTTTAATTTGTATTTGCCCTTACACGCCCAAATACCTAACACCCACAATTAACAAGTATTAACAGTTGGTCATGTTTGCTTCAATTTTTTTTAATAAAAGAAAAAATATTGAAGTTAAAATCCCTTTTGTACCCGCTCCAACCTCAGTCTCTCTTACTCCCTCCTTTGAAGCCACCATTATCCTGTATTTGGTGTGCTTCCTTCCAATTATGGGGGTTGTGTGTTTTGTTTACTCTTAGAATATTGGAATTAGAAATGTCTCTCTTCTACTCTCTGCTTCTGTTTGACTTTTTTAGATTCCGCATATAAGTGAGATCATGCAGTTTTTTTCTTTCTGTTTCTGGCTTCTTTCACTTAGCATAGTCTCCAGGGTCATCCATGTTGTTGCAAATGACGGGATTTCCTTCATTTTTAAGTCTAAATAATATTCCATTGTACATACATATGACATTTTCTTTACCCATTCATCTGTTAACAGATGCTTAGGTTTTTTTCCATATCTTGGCTATTGTGAAAAATGCTGCAGTAAACATGGGAGTATAGATATCTCTTCGAGGTACTGATTTCTTCTTTTGGATATATATCCGAAAGATGAATTGCTGGATCATCTTCAACTGCTAATTGTTGGTAGTTCTATTTTTAGTTTTTTGAGGGGCAGGGAGATAGGGGAAATGGGGACATGTTGATCAAAAGACACAAAGTTGCAGTCTGTAGAATGAATAAGTCTAGAAATGTAGTGTGATGACTATAGTTACTTATTGGATACTGGAAATTTGCTTGGAGTAGATTTCAGGTGCTCTCATCACACAAAAAATGGTAACTATGTGAGATGGTATTTTAATTAGCTTGACTGTAGTAATCCTTTTACTATGTATATGTATATCAAATCATCATGCTGTACATCTTAAATATATGCAATTTTTGTAAAAAATAAAATAAAAAGGCGCTGGCCTGGTGGCATAGTGGTTAAGTTTGTGCACCCCACTTCAGCAGCCTCGGGTTCTCAGGTTTGGATACTGGGTGGGGACATACACATCACTTATCAAGCCATGCTATGGCAGGCATCCCACATATAAAATAGAGGGAGATGGGTATGGATGTTAGCCCAGGGCCCGTCTTTCTCAGCAAAAAGGGGAGGATTGGCAACGGATGTTAGCTCAGGGCTGATCTTCCTCACCAAAAAAATAAATAAATAAAATAAAATAAAAAGAAAGCAAATATTTCTCTTTTGTAATGCAAAGTGTGGAATATAAACAGTTTCATTTCCCTATTGCACAGCCTGGATAAAACAGGGAACAACAGACGAAGTGCCCCTCCCTGGCTCTAATATGACTGTGCCTTGTGTATATGCTGTGCCCAAAGTCTTGCTCTGAGTTGATAAAGAAACTTGACTCTCCCTCAGTGATCCAAACAAAGAATATGGTCAACTGACTGACCAAGGTGCAGGGAAGTTCTAAGTCATGTGAAAATTAGTCATGCTCTGAAGACCGGTCCTATGTCAGGTCACTGTGGGTTGCTGGCAGATCTCCCCTGCCCCCCTCCCCCAAGCTTCTGTGCTTCAGAAGCCTCTGGAGAGTCCTTATCCTTGGGCACAGGGCAATGTGCAGCAGCAATAAATAGCAATAGGAAGAATATGAACGACAGGTGCTGGAGACTTATCAATTAGCAAGAGGGTGTTACTTCCATATAAGGATATAAGGACATGGCTCCCCAGGTTAGAAAGATGCCAAAGGCCAAGACTGGAAAGACTGGGTGCCTCGTCCTCATCATCTACCTCCTATGGTGTAACCATGTTCAATGGAAAGTGTACTCTCTGCTTCCCCAATGTGTGTATCCTTTAATGCAGCAGTTCTTCCAGTGTAGTCTGGAGACCCCGGGGATCTCCAAAATCCGTTCAGGGGTTCCACAAGGTCAAAACTATTTTGAAAATAATACTAACCTGTTATTTTCTTTTCTCACTTTCAATGTCTCATAAATGTAAAATGGAGTTTTCCAGGGACTACACGGCATGTGGTATCATAACAGATTGAATCTATAGTAGATATGAGAGCCCAGCTGTCTTCTAGCTGGATGGACATCAAAGAGATTTGTGAACATGTAAAACAATTCCTCTCATCCCATAAAAAATTGTTTTCGTGGGGTTATTTTTATTTTTTTTGAGAAAAATGTATTATTTGTGATTATTATTGCTATTTAAAATGGATTAATAAATATTTTTGTTCTTAGTTTTAATTTGTAATATGGCAAATATTGATAAATATAAATGACATAAATAAAAGTTTATTGGAGTCTTCAATAATTTTTAAGAGTGTAAATGTGTCCTGATCCCAAAACATTTGAGAACTTCTGCCAAAACATTTGCTTCTTTGTTTAACTAATAGTAAAACTCCCTCATCTACAATAAATGATAGGTTTCTGGTCAAGTTTTCTGCCATTTCATGAAAAGAGATTAGACTCTTCCATCACATTATTTTACTACTGACTCTGTCTTGAACCATTTGCACTGAAATCTCTTACATCTAGTTTTGTGTTCATTCAAAAGCCTTAAATAATTGCATACAGTGATACAACTTATTTATTATTAGAAAATGTTTGTTAATGAACCAGATGCCTGCATTATAAACGGCATTACCCATGTTTTCCTTTTTCACTCTTTTCTTTATTTTTCCAAAACATATTTATCAGCAAAAACCTATGGGGGAGGGAGGATTGGTCTCCTCTTCTCTCTGCAGTTGCTAGTTATGAGAATAAAGGTGGTTGGGTTGTTTCTCATTCTGACACTGTATTCACTTGGGTTCCCACTGAAGCAGACCCTGAGGAAAGGAATCGAAGGCAAGTTATTTGGGAGATGATTCTAGGAAACACTAGTAGGGGGTGGAGAAGCGAGACAAGGATGGAAAGGAAGGCTGTTAAGGAAAGGGTGAGTTATCAAGCCAGCTACTACTGTGAGCAACTGGAGCTTACTCCTGCTGGGGAACTCTGGGAATCAGTGTTGAAAGCATGCCTCCCTGTCATCCCACCAGAGGGGTGAAGGAGCTGGGGTATTTATGTACCAACTTCCCTCAGTCATTGCTTATGGATTGCTGGGGGAGTGTTTAAATTCAGGCCACCAGAGAAAACTCTCAGACAGGTGGAAATCAGCCAAGCATACACTACAGAATCAGGACCATGAACGGTGGCACCAACAGTGGCAGCTACAAACACAATACAAAGCTTTTCATCATAAACCCTATTATTTTGTATGTTTTGGAGGATTTAGATAATTGGTGTTAACTTATATTATTGGAAACGGTAAGAGTTGAAGAGGAAAACTTGAGGTTGTCCAGATGGCACCTTAGACTTGATTGTGTGGAAATAAACAAAGACCACCCAAATGAGAACAAGCAAAAGCTATTTATTCAGAGCTCACTATAGCAAGGGAGTCAGCCACCATCACTTGCGTTTTAATGGAGTCTTTAGGCAGGCAGAGGAGAGGGAAAACTTTATAGTGGAAAAACAGAAGGCTTCAGATGCGCCCTGATTGGAGGTCGTTGGCTGGAGAAGCTGGTGGTGGACTAACTGGAGATTGGTTAGGGGAGCATATTTGGCTTTCTCTGGTTGGTTCCTAGTTGGAAGCCAGGGCAAAAATTAGAGAAGCTAGCAGTTATTGACCAAAGCCTGGACATCAGGACATACCACAAGCCTTCCCTTTTTTCCACTGTAAAGCTTTCCCCATCCTCCATCAGCCTTTGAGTCTCTGCCAAACACAAGTAATGGTGGCTGACTCCCTTTGCTGTAGCAAGCTCAGAATAAATAGCTTTTGCCTGTTCTCATTTGATTGGTCTTTGTTTATTTCCACAGACCAAACTATTTTTACTCTCACCTCTATGCTTCTATATTTTCTTTGTGCCAGCGGTGTGAAACTTCTCACTTTCCCCAAATAAACACACCAGCCTCTGGCATGTAGGAGCTGCCTGCCTTTGCTCATGTCTCCTCTATCTAGAAAATCCTTTTAGTGCTTCTCCAGCTGATGGAACAAATCCTACTCATTCTACTCCAAAGCTCAGCTCAAATATCACCTCACCTGTGAAGCATTTCCCAACCCTGCCAGGGAGAATTAATTGAGCCTCACTTCTGAGATCCTATTACACGTTACTCATGCTGTTAGCATAACCGTTCAAACCCTGTTATAGCCGTAGTTTTCCAGGCAGTGTCTGTATCCCCTGAGGAAGTGGGAACTCCTTTATGGTAGGGTGCATTTGTCTACCTCTTTATATTGCTCTTCACACTTAGAAAATGCTCAGTAAATGTTTGTGGAATGAAGTTGAATTAAATTCTTACTCCAAACCTCTTTTTTGCTATATTCTATAAAACCAAAGGTAAAGGGGAAGATTGTTTGTTGTCTAATTCTGCTAGCCAAACAGTTACTTTGAGCCTCAAAATGTGTGTTTTATTTAGTTTTTAACCTATCTCATTTGAAAGCATATTCAAGCTCAACTAATCTGTCATTGCCATCTTCCCCTCTTTCAAGGTAATTTTTCATTTAAAAAGAATACTTCTGGTTTGTGAATATTTTCTCCCTTTTTGTAGGTTTCCTTTTCATTTTGTTGATTATTTCCCGTGCTGTGCAGAAACTTTTTTTTTTTTTTTTTGGTGAGGAAGAGTGGCCCTGAGCTAACACCTGTTGCCAATTTCCTCTTTTTGGTTGAGGAAGATTGGTGCTGAGCTAACATCTGTGCCTATCTTCCTCTATTCTGTATGTGGATCGCTGCCACAGCATGTCTTGATGAACGGTGTCTGCACCTGGGATCTGAACCTGCAAACCCTGGGCTGCTGAAGCAGAGCACGTGAACTTAACCACTGAGCCACTGGGCCAGCTCATGTGTAGAAACTTTTTAGTTTGATGTAGTCCCACATGTTCATTTTTGCTTTTTTATTTGCTTTATTATTTTGCTTTTATTGCCTGTGCTTTTGGTGTCAAATCCAAAAAACTTGCCAAGACTAATGTCTTCCCCTGTATTTTCTTCAGGAGTTTTACAGATTCAGGGATTACATTTAAGTCTTTAAACCATTTTGAGTTGATTTTCATGTATGATATGAGATAAGGGCCCAATTTCTTTCTTTTGCATGTGGATATCCAGTTTTCCCAACACCATTTATTGAAGAGACTACCCTTTCCCCATTGTATATTATTGGTGACTTTGTCAAGAATTAGTTCAGCTGTATATGTGTGTGCATTTAATTCTGGGCTCTTTGTTCTGTTCCACTGTTCAAGGTGTCTTTTTATGCCAGTCCCACACTGTTTTAATTACTGTAGCTTTGTAACATAGTTTGAAGTCAGGAAGTGTGATGTCACTAGCTTTGTTCTTCTTGCTCAAGATTGCTTTGGCTATTCAGGGTCTTTTGTGGTTCCATACAAATTTTAGGATTATTTTTTCTATTTTTGTGAAAAATGCCATTGGAATTTTAACAAGGGATTACATTGAATCTGTAGATCACTTTGGGTAGAATGGACATCTGATAAGGGGTTAGTTTCTGAAATATATAAGGAACTCATACAAGTCAATAGCAAAAAACCAAATAACTCAATTAAAAAATGGGCAGAGGGGGGCCGCCTGGTGGCGCAGCGGTTTAGTCCGCGCTTGGCAGCCCAGGGTTCGCGAGTTCAGATCCCGAGCGCCTGCCGACGCACTGCCTGTCAGCCATGCCATGGTGGCATCCCATATAAAAAAAAAAAATGGAGGAAGATGGGCATGGATGTTAGCCCAGAGCCAGTCCTCCTCAGCAAAAAGGGGAGGATTGGCAACAGATGTTAGCTCAGGGCTGGTCTTCCCCACCAAAATAAATAAATAAATAAATAAAAATGGGCAGAGGGACACTTCCGGGTGGGACCGAGGTGAGGCCGCTGGGCAGGGGCTGGCAGCTCGGGCGGCAACCATGGTGTACAGTGGCCTCATGGTGCCTCTCATTGTGATGAGTGTCTTCTGGGGCTTCATTGGCTTCTTGGTGCCCTGGTTCATCCCTAAGGGTCCCAACCGGGGAGTTATCATCACCGTGTTGTTGACCTGTTCAGTTTGCTGCTATGTCTTTTGGCTGATTGCAATTCTGGCCCAATTCAACCCTCTCTTTGGACCACAGTTGAAAAATGAAACCATCTGGTATCTCAAGTATCAGTGGCATTGAGGAAGAAGATCCACTCTTCAGTGCTCATTCATTGAGGTCACGAAGAGAATTCCTCTAGATGCAAAATCACCTCCAAACCCAGACCACCTTCCTTGACTCGCTGGTTTTGACCATCAACTGCCTTGAACATTCACACTGTATTTGAATCTTTTATTCTACAATGCGGTATTTTTCCTGTCATCTTTTTTACACTTTGATGAATTATGTGTCTACTTAACCTAAACTGGGCTGACTCCATAAAATGTTTATGCATTCTTCTGCAGTAGAAGATGCTGTTCTTCTGAGAAATACTGTAGTCTCTCCTTGGAACCTGTGGATTTTGAAGATGGCTCCTGCCTGCTCACGACATGGGAATCAGTGAAGTGTTTAAAACCTTACAAGACAGTAAGACTCCAATGGGGCAGTCAGTAGGACAGCATGTTCAGAGGGAAGATCTGTTCCAACAGAATTACACTAAAGTATATTTTCAGGATGAATTTCTTATTTCTGCCATCTTTTTGAATAAATTATTTTTCTGCTTTCTATGGAAAATAAAAATGGGCAGAGGACCTGAACGGACATTTTTCTAGAGAAGACGTACAAATGGCCAACAAGTATATGAAAATGTTCTCAATGTTACTAATCATCAAAAAATGCAAATCAAAACCACAATGAGATATCACCTCACACTTGTTAGGATGGCTATTATCAAAAAAACAACAGATAATGAGTGCTGGCAAGGATTCAGAGAAAACGGAACCCTGTGCACTGTTGGTGGGAACGTAAACTGGTGCAACCACTATGGAAAACAGTATGGATGTTCCTCAAAAAATTAAAAATAGATCTGCCATGTGATCCAGGAATCCCACTTCTGTGTATATAGCCAAATAAAACAAAATCAGTATCTTTTTTGTGTGTGTATGTGAGGAAGATTAGCCCTGAGCTAACATTCATTGCCAATCCTCCTCTTTTTGCTGAGGAACATTGGCCCTGGGCTAACATCCATGCCTGTCTTCCTCTACTTTGTATGGGACACTGCCACAGCCTGGCTTGACAAGTGATACATCGGTCTGCGCCTGGGATGTGAACCTGCAAACCCCAGACCGCCAAAGCGGAGCGCACAGACTTAACCACTATGCCACCAGGCCAGCCCCGTGAAATCAGTATCTTGAAGAGATATGTTCATTGTAGCATATTCATGATAACCAGGATATGGAAACAAGCCAAGTGCTCCTCAACAGATGAATGGATTAAAAAAATGGAATATATATATATATATATGTGTGTGTATATATACTTGAATACTATTCAGCCTTAAACAAGAAGGCAATCCTGCCATTTGTGACTACTGGAGGACATTATGCTAAGTAAAATAAGCCAGACATGGAAAAACAAATATTTGTGGTCTCACTTACATGTGGAACTTGGGGAAAAAAACGTTGAATTCATAGTAACAGAGAGTAGAATGGTGGTTACCAGAGGCTGGAGGGTAGGTGAAAAGGGGAGAAGCTAGTCAAAGGTACAAGCCTTCAATTATAAGGAGAACAAGTCTGGAGACCTAATGTATAGCATGGTGACTATAGTTAATAGTAATGTATTGTGTACTTGACATTTGCTAGGACAGTCGATCTCAAGTGTTCTCACCACATACCGAAAAAAAAAAAGGTAATTACATGAAGTAATGGATATGTTAATTACTTTGATAGTGGTGATCATTTCTCAATGTATACATATATCAAAACATCACATTGTATACCTTGAATATACACAATTTTATTTGTCAATCATACCCCAGGAAAGCTGGGGAAAAAAAGAAGTAAGCAGACAGTAAAAAATAACTAAAACCATTAAGTTTTATTAAGGCATAATTAATGAAATTACCACTGGTTAAAAAAAAAAATCTAAGCGAATGATATTTTTATGGACAGGAAAACCCAATATAATAAATATATAAATCCACACACACACACACACAAAAGAATACTTCTGAAAATCAGCTACCTTCCTTTTCATGATGGAGGTATTAGAGGAAAAAATTATTAGAGACGCCAAAGGGATAAATATGTATTTTGAGACTCACTCAGTATTAATACCAGGAATGGTGGCAGAAACAACGCCCTGGTTATTTGGCTCACCATCAAACCAATATTGTTTAAATATATGTTAAACATTTGTTTAGAGGAGATGCATTACTAAGAGAGCCCAAACTCACTCAGCCAAACAGATGGTTCATAATTACCAAATCTTTGCACCTTAGAGACTAGTTATGGTCACTTAAGTATGACTCTTGGGGATCTTATCACCCTGCCACCTCAAGCAGTTTGGTGAAGATCCCTTCTAACCACAACACAATATCCTTAAAAGATCTGATAAATTTCCTCCATTTTCCCTTATATCACCAGGTTCCTGGATGTTTGCTTTAGACAGCCACTGCTCACCCTTGTCCCATTTTAAAAAACATATTTAAAGAAAATGTTATTAATAGACTTATTAAAATAAGCTGGGATGGGTTTGGTAGACTTGCACTTTGCACTTCTAGCTCCTGCCATGGTCTCATTTGGCAGTATGCGAGGCACATGTGCCGTGAGCAGGGAAAGACAATTTCACTGGGAAAGACAATCTGTCTTCCTTTTTCCAGTGCTTGCCAGACATTACCTAACCAATACCTCCCTCTTCAAGGACCATGGGCTGAGGCAGAGTGCCTGCTATTAAATTAAGTGTGCTCCAACGTTGGTGGCTAGAGACAATTAACTCAGTGCAGTGATGGTGGGAGAAGGATTGGATGCTGCTGCTGTTGACCACTTAACATACATCTGTCACTTGTGTCATCACCCATGCTTCCATTGAAGAGCTGCACAGAGCCTCCAGGCCACCTAATTATAGGTGCGTTGTCTATGAAATAAGTGGACAAAATAGGCTGAGCAGTCCTGCCACACTGTGTACAGAGAGTAGTGTGGTCACTCTTGCTTTAGTGGTTTTACTATATATTGTGTAAATATATGTGTTTTATGTAGATATAGATATAGATATGTGATGTAAGAAAAATTTAAAATACTAAGTTGTATGAGTAAGCTGTTATGGTTTAAACCTCATTTGGCCTGAATTTTATTTTAACCACAGCAGCCTGACTTATGGCCTGACAAACATACATTGTACATCTGCTTTAACTCACTACCCTAAAGTAAAGAATGTACTCTTTGAAGATAAAGATAAATGCCTCCCTCCCTATGACACCAAAACCAGTACTCCTTTGAACGATAAGTTTCTCTTCCCATGATGCCAGGGTCACGTTGACCCGCTGTGTACATGCCAATCTAAATATAGTTATTGGGAACACTAAACTAAATAGATGTAAGAAAGATAAAAGTTTTGGGGCAAACTTTTAACAATAATTATGTGCTATGGTATATGTACTTAAAATAACTTCAAAACTTTTAAACTTGAGACCTTAGAGTTTTGCTAAATTAAGTTAAATGATAAAAATTTATTAAGCATCTAAGTCATTTCCACATAAGATAAAATATTAGAATTAATTACTAAACATAGATTTGTCTACCTTTGGCTTCTTATTTCAGAGAAACTGGAGAAATATTTGGATTTATTAATAAACATGTTTTGTGCCATGCTTAAAAATTTTTCTGTGAAAAACACATTTCTGGACAGTATTTGTGGGTGTGCCAATCCACAGGATGCTAATGTAAAAGAATAAAAAAAAATCTCTGTATACAAGGAAAGTAAGATGTATATTCTCAGTAAAGAAGGTATAAGGAATGGAGATATTTTTGTTTGTTTGTTTGTTAAGAAAGGCAAATTAGTCCTAAAGTACTAGGAAGGAGGGAAGACATGGGTCAAATTCTGAATGTAAAAAAGAAAATTATAGAAGGTTTGTGGAAGAAGAACCCTGAGGAAAGAGTTTTGTGCATAGTCAAGTTGGCTAAATTGAAATAAATTTAATTAAGTAAATCAGTTTTAATATCATAAGTAAGCTGGCACAAAAATTAGAATTTGGTTTTCTTTCTCTTTAAAGGATAATTTTCCTGGAATTTTTAGCCTGCTCTTAAAGAGCATAAAGAGATTCTGAAAGGTTTTTACTTTGCCTTTGAGTAGGCTACCAAAAAGGCAGGGATTTTATATTTTATCAAAATTAATTTCCTGTATTGTTTTTATCAGTTCATTAATCACAAGAGCTAAGGTTTTTCTTACAACTATTTAAATTTCTATATTTGCCTGAAAATCTTTGTCACCATGGTTAAATAGATAACTAAGCATTGTTTCATAGTGGCCTATGATCCTATTTGACCAAGTGTTCTAAAACCTTTTGATATTTTTTCACAAACTTTCCAAAATTCAAATTCAAAATACAGTCTTTCTTTTGATCTAAAAGTAACTTTGAGAATTTCCAGTGGATCCCTGGGACTTCTCAAAGAATTTGTTCTCTCTTCCTATAAAGAGGAGATACTAACCTAATTATGTTTATTTGGTATGTTAAATTGCATGGGAAGCATTGTCAAATAAGTGGTGATAAACCTGCTTAGATTATATTGCATGGGTAAAACTTAGAAGTGTTCTAAAATTATATAAAATTCCTAAAAATCGGATATGTCCTGGTATAATTCTAGTCATCATCTTAAGATGTGTGTCATAGAAATAACCAAATTCCCTTGTCAATTATGTTATAATGTTAGGTCTTTTGTCATCTATAGATTGTTGTTGTTTTACTCTGATGCTTTTGCAAATATGTTTCATCTTCAGAAAGGTTCGTGGAAAGGACTCTGACACTTATTCCAGAATACAGGTTTTTGATGAACTTCTAGATCATGAAACTGAACTGGGTAAGAAATTTATGAAGCCATCAGTTTCTCTGGTAGCATTTTGTAATTTTTTATGGCTTCATAACACTGCTAACAAAAGATCAAGATCAAGTATTAATTCCATAGTTCTACATGAACCAAGCAGGATACTGTAACATTTTGTTTTTCCAGATTTAAAGAAATCTTTTCTCTTAAGCTATCAACAATATGGTAAGATATACCTTTGTGAACAAAGATGAAACATTTACTTTTTCTCCCTACCTGATCCCTCTGGAATTCAGAAACTTTCAGTGAGTATTCTTATTTTCACTTATATAAATAATCAGGCCAAGTTTTTAATATAAACAAATTAGTTTTACTGTGATTATCTTTGGTTAAAAATGAGAGTAATTGTGGAGAAAAAAAATTATGTTACACCTTTGTAGATGTTGAGTTATAGTCTTGTTAATTGTCTTTGAGGTTTTGTTATATACTTATAGACTGGATTCCCTTGGCTTAAGGTATTGCCTTTGGTCTTGCCGACTGCTTGCAGGGCCCCTTTTGGAAAACATGAACTGACTCCACAGGGGATGGTCACTGGCAGATCAGTGTCTATTGGTACACAACCTTTTGCTGATCCCTTGTTGTCTTATGCTAGTTTGACCAGTTACTGTAAGTTTCTAATGTCTTGTATTCAAGCCTATCATCAACAGCAGAAAGAATCTTTCCTAGAGTCCAATTTAAAGGATCCTCTTGGTCACAGTCTAGAGCCTGGTGACTTCATATACTAGAGAAGACATCAATTAAAGAACTCTCTCCAGCCTTGCTGGAAGAGATTGTATCAGGTACTTTTAACCAACCCATGTGCAGCTAAATTACAAGGCATTGATTCATGGATACATGTTTCTCATCTAACAAAGACTCCAGATCCTACTTCTAAATGGATTGCTGAACCTGTCACTGAGACGTAATTGAAACTAACCAAAACTGTCCTCAGCTTGACTCAAATAAAACTCTCTAGTATTGAATGATTGTTATTTGCATCAACATATGTATTGTGTAAGTCTACATCCATTTACTTATTATACAACCATATATTTATTTAGTATGTTAAATTCCCCCATAATCTCCTTCAGCAAGAATAAGCTTTTAAAAAGTTCTAATAGAATGAAAAATTAAGTCCAAATTTTGCTGTCTTAAGAAAGTTAATCATGAAGGTATAAATTGCGCAAATTATTTATCAACATTTACCATGGTCAATGGCAGCTATAGTAATATCACTGACTACATGAAAAGTAGAAGGCTCAAATTTGCTAAAGGAAAATCAGCATCTACTTCTGACATTAGTAGTTCTTTTAAGAAGAATGTGCCTGAAGATGACTATGTAACACGTGCAGATGCAGAGGTGTATTTATCAGTCAATGAAGTATGACTTCTCATTTAGATGAAATGATGGCTCTTCTAAATTAATTTTGTTCATTTTCAAGTCTAAATTTTCTTGTGCATATGTGAAAAATAAAATGACATCTGTTAATGTATTGACTCTCTTAGCAGAAAGAGAACTTTGCAGTCAGTTCAATGATGTCATCGAATATTTAAGTTAATTCCAATAATAGTTTGACTTTTTTTTCATCCAATTCATGGACCCAAGTTAAGTTTTTAGAAGCTCATTCTGTCAAGGTAACACACCTAGCATCATTGTGAATGCTATCGTAGTTTCAGTTAAAAAGTTCAGCACTGAAGTAAAATAATTCAGTTTTCACTTGAAGGGGAACAAAATTTGCCACCCCAAAATGTGTCTCTTTTACATGAAGCTATTTTAGGCTTATTATTTTTAAGAAACAAAAGACTCAGAAAGTTTTTCTTGTTACCTCCTCTTTAACTGTCTAAAAGAATCCAGATTCAAAAACCTGTTCCAGGAAGGGAGCTATCACCATAGCATAATATGAACTAGATGATAGACAGGGAGCAACCTAGCAAAGTCTGTTTGTTTGACGCCCCTCTGTGCCCCGTGGTTTCTGTGAGGCCAGCATACATTTGCTTGCTCTTTTTCATCTACCTGTGAATTGCCTTTTGTCCCTTTGAAGTCCCAGATAAGGGACATCCCCAACATCCTCTTTTGTCTTTAGCTGAGGATGGTATTTAAGGTGAGGGCTTCAGCCATTTTAGCGAGTTACTCAGTTTTTCTAGGTCTCTTCCGTGTATACAGGAGGTATACATGTTATGAAACTTCTGTTTGACTTTTTCCTGTTAATCTGTGTCATGTCAATTTAATTTTTAGACCAGCCAGAAGAACCTAGAAAGGTACCTAGGGAAGGGTAAGGGAAACTAGAGGAAAATTTTTCCTCCCTGTACACTGATAATAGAAATATAAATTTTAAGGGAGTACAGCTTTATGGTAAAACAATGTTCTTATTAAATTAAGAAACCCATGGATCAGAAATGTTCTTGGAATTGATTGAGATGCACACATAATTCATAATTGTTTTAAAAACTGCAATAATCTACCAATGGCGATAGAAGCTATGATTGCAAAAATTTACAAAATTTTTTGCATAACAGATTAATTAAAGTACAAAATTTTGGTGAAGCTAATTTGAATTTAAATAAGAGCTATTATTAATTAAAATTTTAAAGCATCTCAGCCTCACAAGAGCAAGTATTCTATAATGGCACTGAACCTTTTGGTTAGGGAGTCCTGTTTGAGTATATTGTATTAAAATCAGAATATTTAAGAAATGGAGTGCCAAAAACCATTCAGCTTCCAAAGCTTTTAGCAAATTTTTGTGTGTTTGTGTGAGGAAGATGAGCCCTGAGCTAACATCCGTTGCCAATCCTCCTCTTTTTTGCTGAGGAAGACGCCCTGGGCTAACATCCGTGCCCATCTTCCTCCACTTTATATGGGACATCACCACAGCATGGCTGACAAGCGGTGCATTGGTCCATGCCCAGGATCCCAACCTGCAACCTGGGCCACCAGAGGTGGAGCACACAAACTTAACCACTATGCCACTGGGCTGGCCCCTAGCAAATTTTAATTATTGAGTACAGAACTTTTAAATAGGAAGATATTGAAATTTATCCCTATAAAAGCAAGGAAAATTTGAAAGATTTTAACAGTGAGAGCTGAAAATTTAATTTTGAAATTCTATAATTTTGATTTAAAATACTTTGACTTCTAAGACTAGGCTTTTAATGCAGCTCCCTGTTTCAGTTAGATAAATGTATGTTCTGTACCAAATAGAATGAAATTGAGAAGGCCTGTAGTTTTGTAATGTCCAAATTTGTGGAAACAATCAAAACAATCATAAATAGAGATCACTTATTTGACATGTTTTGCTCTGTAAAAATATTGGCCAGAGAAGGGTAGTCTAAATAGGGACAAACAGACAGGACCTGTGAAAAATTCTGGGCTCAAAAACTTAATAGATTTCAATATGAGAAACAATTGGAATCAAGAATATTCTCCATTTAGCATAATTTGTTCTGAGCTTACCAGGTACCTCAGCACCTGCTCTAGAAAAAAGGATAAAAAATATCAGCAATTTCAAATTTATTAACCCTGAAATACAACTTTAATGTATACAGGCAATTTCATTTAAAAGCTTAAAAAATAATGTTATTCCAAAAATACACTTTTCAGAAAAATGCTGGTGATATGATATTGACTTAGATAAGATTAAAAAACTGAATAACAGTGAAGTACCTGAATAAACATTTGTCCAGAGAAGACACACAAATGGCCAACAGGTATATGAAAAGATGCTCAACATCACAAATCATCGGGAAACACAAGTCAAAACCACAATAAATTATCACGTCACACGTTTTAGAATGGCGATGATCAAAAAGACAACAGATAACGGGTGTTGACAAGGATGTGGAGAAAAGGGAACCCTTGTGCACTGTTGGTAGGAATGTAAATTGATGCAGCCACTATGGAAAACAGTATGGAGGTTCCTCAGAAAATTAAAAATAAAGCTACCATATGATCCAACAATCCCACTTCTGGTCATATATCTGAAGGAAATGAAATCAGTATCTCAAAGAAATATCTGTACTCCCATGTTCATTGCAGCATTATTCACAGTAGCCAAGATATGAAAACAACCTAAATGCCCATTGACAAATGAATGGATAAAGAAGGTGTGTGTGTGTGTGTGTGTGTGTGTGTGTGTGTGTGTGTGTATACACACACACATATATATCTACAGTGGAATATTATTCAACCATGAGAAAGAAGGAAATCCTGTCATTTGCAACAACATGGATGAATCTAGAAGACATTATGCATTATGCTAAGTGAAATTAGCCAGACAGAGAAAGATAAATACTACATGATCTCACTTATATGTGGAATCTTTAAAAATAAAAAAAGTTGAACTCGTGGGCCGCCAGGTGGCGCAGCGGTTTAGTCCGCGCTTAGCAGCCCGGGATTCGCGAGTTCGGATCCCGGCGCCTGCCGACGCACTGCCTGTCAGCCATGCCGTGGCGGCGTCCCATATAAAGTAGAGGAAGATGGGCAGGGATGTTAGCCCAGGGCCAGTCTTCCTCAGCAAAAAGGGGAGGAGTGGCAACAGATGTTAGCTCAGGGCTGGTCTTCCCCACAAAAAAAAAAAATAATAATAATAATAAAAAAAGTTGAACTCATAGAAACATAGTAGAATGGTGATTACCAGGGCCAGAGGGCAGGGTGGGAGTGGGGTGGGCAGGAAGGGGAGAGGTGGGCAGGTGAGGGAGATGGGGAGATGCTGGTCAAAGAGTATAAGCCTTCAGTTATAAGATGAATAAGCTCTAGGAATCTAATGTACGGCATGGTGACTATAGTAAATAATCCTTTCTTTTGTGTTTGAAATTTGCTGAGAGTAGACCTTAAGCGTTCTCACCACAAAAAAAAAAGGTGACTATGTGAGGTGATGGATATGTTAGTTAACCTCATAGTGGTAATCATTTCACAAAACATATGTGTGTCAAATCATCACGTTTTACACTTTAGATGTAAACAATTTTATTTGTCAATTATACGTCAATAAAGCTAAAAAAAAAAAGAAACTGAATAAGGTATGTGAATATGAACCTAAAATAATTATTCTGCTTATGTTATTTTTTAATACTTGTATAAGCAACATAAATATTTTAAATTTTGCTTTAATATATGCAGATATATGTTGTTTTTAATTTTCTTAGCAAGAATATTATTTCAAAAATGGTTTGGAATTAAATTATTTTATAGATCCACCAAAATAATAAAACCAATTTGTTGGTCAATAAACACATATTTCAAAAATTATAGAATTATGACTTTTGGCACCTCTTTTTGATCTCAAAATTGTACTGTTTAGAAGATAATATAAATCTGTGGTAGCCTTCCCTACTCACAGATTGGGGCTCTGCCTAACTGGCCCTCTACTCCACCTGGCTCAGGATAAAACAAGGCAAATGACATGGACAAATACATTACATCACAAGTTATTGAAAGATGGCATCTTATAAGGGAGGATAAGTAGGGGGGGAGGAGGAGCAGAGCAGGCACTATTGCAGTATAAACTTAATCCACGAATTCCAAGAGATCCTCTTCTCCAGGTCATTCCTAGCCCTCCAACAATGTGCTAAGCTAAAGCAGAGTGTACCCCACTTTCTAGTAAATCTGTGAATATTATCTTTCCTCAATTTTAGTAAAAATCATCTTTCACTTTTGAAATTTTACTGTTTCTTGTGACTTTTACAAAGTAATTGTCATGCAAACACATTAGCATAAAAAGTAGGGTAGTCCAGGGGTATTCCAGGGGCTTATCTGGCATTCTAATCAGGAAGGCCATAATCTAGAAGTGACCACTACAGGGTTTGAGTTCTCTTTACTTCTGAAACCCCAGAGGCTTTACAAATTATCAAACGAGTATTACTAATGGGTTTTTAGGAATGCAATTAGTGATATTCAAGAAGGTGGATTTGCTGAAATATTTTAGAAATGCTTCCATGCTTGCATGAACAGGGTATAAGAATTCAGAGTTCTGGAAGCCTATAGCTCTAAGGATGGCATCCAAATCTTGATCCCTAAACATCTTGCATCCAGCCAGTGGTTCAGAAGATTTGGGGTCCCTGAGGCTGACTCTTATGCCGAATAACTGAATGAACTTGTTAGGCTAGGTGTGCTCCAAGCACCTAAACGCTCAGATAGCAGGTCTTTGTCGAACTTATAGAGCAGGGCTTCTGAACTGTTTTGTGTCTGTTTGCAACTAAATGTCTGTGTGCTACAGACTTGCTTTCTCTGTAACCTGGCAGAGATGGTGAAGGAGAGTGGGTAACCCTCACCCCCCTCTAACTATGAGAGATAACTAATTCTGCAAAAAAGAACCTCATAATTGGGCATGACCCGCCACCTCAATCTGTTCCCACTTAATTTTTTCCAGGTTGCCATGATCTAGACTAGTGGTTTTCAAAGTACAGTCCTCAGGCTAGCAGCATCAGCAGCATCTAGGAACTTGTTAAAAATGCACATTCTCAAGACACACCTCAGAGCTGCTAAATCTGCTAATAGCTCTGGGGCTATTTTAAGAAGTTTTTCAGGTGATCCTTATGCATGAGTGTTCAAGAAGCACTGAGCCAGATCACATTTTGCCATCTATCTATCTTTTCTCAGTTGCCCTCCCTTCTACTTCATCTAGTCCATTAATTGTGCCTTATCTGAGACTCTTCACATTGCTCACGGCTTCTCTCTCTCTCTCTTTTTTTTTTGGCTGAGGAAGATTGGCCCTGCACTAACATCTGTTGCCAATCTTCCTCCTTTTCCTTTTTTCTCCCCAGTACATAGTTGTGTATCATAGTTGTAGAGTTGTAGCTCTTCTATGTGGGATGCCACCTCAGCATGGCTTGATGAGTGGTGAGTAGGTCTGTGCCCAGGATCCGAACCGGTGAACCCCGGGCCACCGAAGCAGAACGTGCGAACTTAACCGCTATGCCACCGGGCTGGCCCACTCACATCTCTTAGCATTATGTTTTGTTAAAGATTCTCCATAAATCAAGACCACATCTAAATTTTAATCAAAATTCCTCACTAATCAAGTCTCCTCCAGAAAGACTATTTGTATGAAGTTGATTTTATAAACACAGTTTCAGAAATTCATATTCCTCTGTGAGGCAGCAGCGATAGTGCAATGATTATCAAGCTCTGTTCCTTGGAACCCTGGGCATTTCTCTGAGTCCTCTCAGGGGACACCTGGAAGGTTGGAGAAGGAGGAGTAAGGCTTCCTATCCTTGCCTCTTTTAAAGCCAGCATTTGTTGAGTGCTTACTCTGAGCCAGGCACAGTTCTGGTCACTTCACGGGCTAAGGCGTTCATTTAGGTGATGTTCTACCCACCTTTTCGATCAGAGAAGCTGTGTTCTCATCTGTTTTACTTACTGGGCTGCAAGCATAAGCTTTCCTTTAAGGAAAGAGGATTGAAGCTCAGGACAAAACAAGCTGCAGCCTTTACTCACTAAGCTCTAAATACCCAGGCCTTCTCTCCAGTCCTGGAAGACACAGGTTCTTTCCTATCTCAAGCTTTCACATGCTCTCCCCTCTTCCTGAAGCTTCTTTCCCAAACAACCATAGCGGGCTCTTTCTTATCCTTTAGTTTTCTACTTAAAACTACCTTTCCTAAGAGAACTTTCTTAACCACCCAACCTGTTTCAGGCAGTCCTCCTCCTTTATTATCTCTCAAAGCACCCTGTTATTTTTTTCTTTGTAGCATTGAATGTAATTTGTTATGATATATTTTCCTTGTTCAATTTTTGTGGTCTGTTTCTCCCCTGGACTGCCTGGGAAGGACTGGAATCTTTTGCTCTATTTGTCTACTCAGCAACTAGTAGTGTCTGGCACAAAGTTGGAGCTTAATAAATATTTGGTGAATCAATGACTGAAGTATAATGAGGCAACTTGAGTTCTGATAAGAAATTTTTACATTTTAAGGTATATGGGGAAGCCATTCTGGTTTATACCTGATTTGGCCTGAACTTTATGTAAACTAAAGAAGCTTGACTTATAGCCTGTCAAACATACATTGTACATCTGCTTGAACCATTAAAAGGTGCATTCGATCACTACCCTCCAATAAAAGGATGTGCTCTTTGAAGATAAAAATTAATGCCTCCCTTCTTGTGATGCTAGATGAATCTCCCTTCCCATGGCACCAGGGTTATGTTGACCCACTGTGTACCTGCTAAGCTGTAAACAAAATATCTCCTTGAAACTTTGAGGAAAAAAATTGTACCCCTGTCATGCTTGATGTATGTTCTTTGTTCTGAAATGGTATAAACTGTGATGAAAACAATGCTTCTCCAGAGTGCTTTCTTCCTTGGTGAAGACTGCACTTCCAGGCTAGTCCTCAGCTTGGCTCAAATAAAAAACTCTCTTCTGTTATAGGTTGATTATTGATTATTTGCATCAACAGTTCTCATTCAGCCTCTTTCATTAACTAAAACAGTTTCATCGTTAAATGAAGGTTGGACGAGGTGCTCTGTGAGATGATTTCTGCTTCAGCATCAGATGGTTCAAAATTAACTTTTAGTTTTAAAACCGATCAGCTTATGCTTCTGGTGGGCAGGTGCTTTGTATCATACCTTCATTGTTCATTGTGTAAGGGAAAGTGCTTATGTTAATTTCTTGAGTGGACAAGAATATAGGAGTTAAAATAAAATACAAAATGGAGACCAGACTTGAAAATTCCTTGAACAGACAGAACCAGAGCTTCCTTGTAAGAGAAACCAATATAGCTTATTCTGCAATATAAGCAAAACTTAACTTGGGTTGTTTCTTGTAAGTGCCTCTGAAAATCATAAACAAAACCTAAATTGTTTTCCAAAAATGGCATAAGAAGACCACTTTTAACCAATCCCCTGTCATTTGGAAAAACCCCAATGCTATAACCAATCATTATAAATATTAAATAGCTTCCATATTTTCACTATATAAGGCATCCTATAACATGCCTCTGGGTTTCATTCCACTGTTGGTTTGAAGACTCCCAGTTTGCAAACAGTTCTCCTATGCACAATAAACTCTTACTAAATACAATTTTATTGATCTGGCTTTATTTTTGATAGTTTCTGGATTTGACGGGGGCTACCTACCAACTTTACATTGGATTGGCTATAAGTATTAGAATCTGGACTCTATCCAGTCATGCTGCACATGACTCTTTAAACATTCGTTGTAAAGAGATGTTTAGAAAAGCTTTGATTTGGGTCAAGGAAAAGGAGTGTTAGAAATGATGTGTATAGCTCACTTAAAATGAATGAAGATTTATCTATTATCTTATCAAATTATATATTTATTAATCTGATTAAAAAATGGGCAGATGATCTGAATAGACATTTTTCCAAAGAAGACACACAAATGGTCAACAGGTACATGAAAAGGTGCTCAACATCACTAATTATCAGGGAAATGCAAATCAAAACCACAATGAGATATCACTTCACACTTGTTAGAATGACTCTCATTAAGAAGACAAGAGATGACAAGTGTTGGCAAGGCTGTGGAGAAAAGGGAACCCTTGTACACTGTTGCTAGGAACGTAAATTGGTGCAACCACTATGGAAAACAGTATAGAGCTTCCTCAAAAATTAAAAATAGAACTACCATGTGATCCAGCAAATCCCACTTCTGGGTATATATCTGAAGGAAATGAAACAGGATCTTGAAGAGATACCTGTACTGCATGTTCATTGCAGCATTGTTTATAATAGCCAAGTTGTGAAAACAACCTAAGTGTTCATCAACAGATGAATGGATAAAGAAGATATGAGATGTATATATATATATATATATATACACAACAGAATATTATTTAGCCATGAGAAAGAAGGAAATCCTGCCATTTGCAACAACATGGGTGAAACTTGAGGACATTAGCTAAGTGAGATTAGACAGATAGGGAAAGACAAATACTGCATGATGTCACTTATATGTGGAATCTGAAAAAAAAAAAAAGTCAAACTCTTAGAAACAGTATAAAAGTGGTTGCCAGGGCTGGGTTATGGGAGAAATAGGGAGAGGTTGGTAAAATGTACAAATTTTCAGTTATAAGATGAGTTAGATCTGAGGATATAATGTAAAACATGATGACTGTAGCTGACAACACTATTATATAATTAAAATTTGCTAAGAGAGTAGAACTTAAATGTTCTCAGCAAAAAAAAAAAAAGAGCTAAATATGTGAGGTGATGATGTGTTAATTGGGAATCCTTTCACAATAAAAAAATTAATAAAGTGAATTAAGATTGTATCCACTGAACAATAAAGAATGTGCATTATGACGAAAAATGGTAGAAACTTTTCTTGACTTTCACTAGGTCTTTCACCTTGTAGAATTTTGTCTCGGAATTCAGGACAAGAAAATTCTTTCTTCTTTTTAAATTTCTGCCTTATTGAGGAATAATCGACAGAAAATTTTTAAGTTTCAAACCACTTGTAATTTTTGTTTTGTGGTGTTTTCTCTTTGGGTATTTTAATAAACTCTAGATAAAATTTCCATCAGTGTCAGTAAGCTACAAATGTGGAAACATGCTTTTTGGAACACCCCTGGGAGTCACCACCCTCCAGCCCCACCTAGGTAACTGCTATATGATTAGTGAGTCAGACTGGACTCAGGGTCTTCCCTCAACACCCTTTGACTCCAGGTAAATTGAGGAAGAATGGAGAGGAATGCCAGTTACACTCATATCCACCTGCTGTGTTCCAGACCATCCAGTGTGCAGACTCTTGAGGAAATTTTAATGAGAACATATCCACATCTAAATACTATGCACACACCTCTCCATCGGGGGTGTAGAGTTAGCAGACCAAGTTTCTTGAGTCAGAAAATATGAAGACCAAGTTTCTTGCTCTAAATTTATCACTAAATTGCTATGTGACCTCAAGTAAATCACTTCCTGCCAATGTCATTAACTTTTTCTCGCTTGTAAAAAAAATGGAGCTTGATTTAAGACGTTTTCTACAGTCCCTTGAGATTATTTTTGTTTGTCCATATCTATCTATTTACAGGAACAAGATTGATGTGATTTTTCCATATTCATACCTGTCCACTTACTGACCCACTTATTCCTTACTGGCCTACCACAAGCGAGTGGAAGAGGCTGCTTGCCAGGAGGTAAGAGAAACCAGAGGGGAGTGGTAATGCAATGAGTTCTGGGTTTCAAATGCCAAACTTGGGACAGCCAAAAATTCCTCGAGTGATTTGGACTACCAGTAATATCAACTGGTAGGTGAATTGAGGCAGGTGGGACTAGATCTCAAATCCTGGCCCGTTGATGTCTAAGACATTAGTATTAATTGACTCCTTTTCTCTTCCTTTCAAATAACTATTGGGGATTTCGTAGAACAGTACTCAAAGGAATACACCTTACATTAAGACCTAGAACACAAACATACATAAAGATATACATACATATGTACATTCATACATGACTAATCAATACCTAGCTTTACACCATATAATGCATTCTGTTACTATATTATATTACAATAACATGTTATTATTGCATAATAATATTATTGCATAAAATTTTCTATTCTGTCATGTTTTGGTTTGTTTTTGTTTTTTAATTCTTGGCTTCCAACAGCAGTTTAAAATCATTGTCTTGGGCTAGGGAGAGTATGGCCAGCAGCTGTCTCTTTCTTCAATTTGGGGGTGAGGGGGGTGGTGTGGATTTTAGAACAGATGTTTGTTATTCGATCCCAAGCTTCCTAGGCAATTTGCCAGTGTGGTCGTCCTGCTGTTGGTCTTTGAGTTGATGGCCCATCTGTCTTGGATCTTGATGAGAGTGGGGGTAGAAGTGGGAATGCAGAGAGAAAGCTCATTAAACATGGCCTTGTTCTAGGATTCAGAATGTGGTGGGTCTGCACTGAATCACCCTGTCGGAGAGATGATTCTTTAAAAGAAATTTGAATCTATGATTCAAAAATTTCTTTAAAAAAATTAAACAATTTAAAAATGTAGTCATCTCTTGCTGTATGTCAGTAATCTGTTACTGAAAATAAGTTCTGTGTGAAAATGCTAATCTGGAGTCTATTCTTCATTTTGTTTTAAATAGGAAAAATTACACTCTCAACCCCAAGCCCACAACCAATTTCTTAAACAGATAACTAAAGTGTGGTAATACACCTATATATAACGTTTAAAAATCCCAACTGTCTTGTTAGTTGTAAAATGCTTAAAACGTTGCTTCTTTATCATCAGATAATTAATATAGTCAATAACAAACAGCAGCTTTTGTGTAGTAGAAGGTCACTGACCAAGATGGCTTTAATGTTCTCAGCTTGACTAAACTCAAACAGGCTTCTTCCTGACTCTAGGCTCCTGAGCTCCCTTTTCTTAGAGTACTTATTTTAGAAAACTTATAATTGTAAGTTATAAGTTATCTCTGTCCTTTTGAGATGTAAATCTGTTAAGAAGCCTCTTGTCAGTTTTACAACCCAGGAAAGTCTTTCTCAAGAACCTGGGAGCCATCTCTTTGAAATGTAATCAGCAGAAATAGCACCCCTATCTCTCAGTTTCTGTGGGAGGGTAGGAGCTGAATTCCAAATTGCCTTGCTCCAAGTTGTAAGATGCTTTGCTCCAAGTTGCAAAACTCTCTCTTGTCGTGTAGGTATGAGAAATTTATTTTTCCTTTGGATAAAGCCAGTGAGCAAATACAGATGGCCTATGACTTCCCACTAATGTCCTCGAGTACTTTTCCACTAGCTCACCCCAGCCTTTAAAAAGCCCTACCTGCTCTGCTGCAGTGCAGTTGAGTACAGACTTGGTTCTGGCCTCTCTCCTCTACTGCAGTAGCCTTGGATAAAGTCTTCTTTGCCTGTTTAATTTTGTCTAGTGTGGTTTTTGCTTTGACACCACCAATGGTTCTGTACTGCATCTCTTTTGAGGACACTCAATTCCACAACTGTCAAAAATTTTAACAGGGACTCTATATTAATTTCCCAGGGCTGCCATAACAAAATACCGCCAACTGGATGGCTTCAAAAACAACAAAACTGAATTATATTCTCTCACAAATCTGGAGGCCAGAAGTCCAAAATCAGAGGAGTTGACAGGCCATGCTGTTTCTGAAGGCTCTAGGAAAGAATCTGCTCCATGCCTTTTTCTTAGCTTCTGATGTTGCCAGTAATCCTTGGTGATGAATAAATGAAAAGCAACAGGATATATCAGAGTATATTAGGAAGCCATTTGGCTTAAAGCTAATTCTGCCTGACCTTGTTTTTCCAGAAAGGCCTGACGTGGCCTGTTGAGCATGCATTGTACATCTGCTTTAAACTTTGACAGTGTCCCAAAGCCAAGAATGATGCCCTCAAAGATAGAGATGTTGCCTCCCCCATATCAGCACTTCTTTAAGGATAAGCCTTTCTTCCCAAAAACTAAGCATTAATTACTGACCTGCTTTAACTCATTTCATGACCACTGATCTGCTGTGCTAGCAAAGCATGTCATGACTGTTGTAAAAGAGATATTCCTGTCGTATATGATGTATGCTCTTTGTTCTGTGGGGGATCAGAATTGGTCACCTCGAGATGTATCTCTCTCTTCCTTGCTCTGAAGGAGGCTTTGACCTTCACGCCCCCCAACTCTCTAAAGGGATTTGGGATGGAAGGCTTGTTCCTGGGATGGGCCTTCACCTTGGATGACTCCTGTATCAATAGACTGGGAGGGTCTTTGCTACACCCATTCTTATCAAAGTTCTGTTTACCATTCCTTTACATTTATAAGGGAAATCTCCATTTGTAAAGGTATCTCCTTCTCTGTACTGGCAAGAGGGGTGGATGACCTTATCTCTAGAAACTTGTCAATGTGGAAGGTGAGGCCTTAAATCTGCATAATAACATTACTGTGCCTTTCTTGTAATCCCTTGTGGCTGACACTCCCAACTTCCCCCAAAATCCTCATCTGTCTATATAAGAGGAGAATATCCACCATTTTGTTGAGAGATACTCCTTGTCCTCTCCCATGTACACATGTTTTATAAAGCTTTATTTGATTTTCTCCTGCTATTCGACCTCATGTCAATTTAATTTGTAGCCCAGCCAGAAAGGAATGCTCTTTCTCCCCATCAGTTCTGAGATGGTATATAACCACTGGCAGACCCCACTTCTTTGGAGTGCATCCTTCCTTAGGAAAGGTAGCTCCTGGGCTATAGTCTTCAAAACTGGCTCATATAGTAAACCCACCCCAGTTTTGATTTTTGATTGATTATGAATTATTTGCATTGACATTGGTGTTCCTTGACTTGTAGATGCACCATTCCAATCACTGCCTCCATCATCACATGGCATTCTCCCTGTGTGTGTCTGTCCTCTGCTTGTAAGGATACCAGTCATATTGGATCAAGGGTCCACACTACTTGAGTATGACCTCATCTTAACTCATATCATAATTATATCTGCAAAGACTCTATTTCCAAATGAGGTCACATTCACAGATACCAGGAGTTAGGACTTCAACATATCTTTTGGGGGGACACAATGCAACCCATAAATGACTCTGAAGAAACATCAATAGTATTTGGAATGAAAGACTTTTTCTGCATTTCATTTTGCTAAAAATAATGTATTATGTTTAAGACGTAAAGAGGAGATTTTTCTATATAAATGTTGGCTGGAAATGTCATATTGAGAGAGACACATATGTTCTATGAAGTTTGATGTTAAAAATGAAGAGTTATTTATTTATTTGGGGAGGTTTACCTAGGAGACATTGTGCAGGTAGGTAGTAATTTGTCCACCTGGATGTGTAGGGGAGGAAGACAGTTCCTCTACCCACTCTGGGTCCTTCTGGCTGGTCTATGAATTAAATTGACATGAGACAGAATGACAGGAGAGAAATCGAACAAGTTTAATAACATGTATACCTGGGAGAAACCCAGGAAAACTGGGTAACTCAGCCAGAATGGCTGAAGCTGCCAGCTTAAATAGCATCTTTAGCTAAAGACAAAGGAGGATTTTGGGGGTAGGGGGAGTCAGTTATGGGAGATTACCAGAAAAGCACAGGAAACAAGACTAAGGTTATTATGCAGATTTAAGTCCTTGCCTTCCACACTGATAAGAGTTTCTGGAGATAAGGTCATCCTCCCCTTCCTGGTACAGAGAGGGAGACATCTTTACAAATGGAGATTTCCTTTACAAATGCAAATGTATCTTACAAAGTGTAACTTCTACTTGGTTTTCAGAGATTCTCCCCTGTCTGCAGTTTTTTAAAAAATAACCAGCCAAAAACATCCTCATGGCAAAGAGACACATCTTAAGGTGGCAAATTCTGCTTCCCTACAGATGGCATGCTTAGATTTGGTGAGGGTGAAGCTTCTTTAAGGGGGAATCAAGGGATATGTCAAAGACTAACCCCGACAAGTAAGGAGATTGATTTTGTTCAAGCTATTGTGATAAAGAGAGCACCCCAGATCCGAAGATCAGAGTACCACCAAGGGTGGTTTTGCCTTAGACTTACATAGGGAGGTGCAAACAGGCTCTAGGTGGGGTGATTTCCAGTTGGGGTTGTTTTGTAAGCAGAAGTCTCAGTCAGGTAGCTCCACAGAAAATATTTTTCTCTGTGGTTAGCTAGTTTCAGGGGAACAACTAGTTCTAATCTTGGTTAATCAATTTAATAAAGAATGGGAAGTTGGAGGATCTGTGTTTGGCCTTGTCACAGGTAAACAGAGGAGTCATCTGCGAGAATTATGGGAGTCGTGAGAAAGGGTGGACGGTGAGTTTTATCTAAGTCCAAAGGGTGGTTCTTTGAGTAAGCCCTTTCCTAGAACACAAAAGAATGGGGAGGTTTCAGAAAACAAAAGTTTGGAGAAGGTGTTTTTACCATCACTGCTTTCCAGAAGCACAGGTCTCAAGTCAAGTTCAACACTGTCGACAATCAGGAGGAAGGACCCGTGTATGGCTGAGTGCCTTTGGTCATTGCCTACCTTTACTTATTTACAGTAACTCTTTTTAGAAGTTTTACTTTTCCCTGCAAAATGGATTCTACAGTTGTGGGACGCCGCTGCCACCAAGTGGTGGTTCCCACTTAGTAAGTGCCAAACCTCAGACGTGAAAAGAAAGGACGTCCTTTTTTCAGACTCCAGTGGGCTGTGTGTATCCCAGGAGTGTGCAAGAAAAACCACTGGGATGCAGGAAGAAAATACCAGAATTTTTACTTCATTTTATTTTTATTGAAAAAGCAAGCAAGAATTTAAACTTAGTACTGATATTTAACATACCATATTTGCACTGGGTTTCCCACTCTGAATCTATGTCACACGTCACCTTCTAGGGAAGAGGAGAAGCTTCTCATTGTGATAACTTTCCTCTCTGAAGCCCTTCAGAGTGTAGTAACATATTGTAGATTGTGAGCACCCAAGTGCAGATAATATTATCTAGTTTCTACTAAACCTTACTTACACAGTGGACAAGTGGCTTTAAAGATTTCTACAGAGAAACTGCTGGTTTAAAAAATAACTCTAACAGGGCATGTACCAGCAAACAGGAATCCATGGCAGCACTGACAAATATTCCCACAGCAGTAGAAGCTCTTAGCTACTTGACAAGAAAAAAATAACAAAAACCTACCATATTTTATAAGAAGTTGGTGAAAACATTCAGACCTGTCAACACTGTTTGAAATATGGATTTACTTTATTGTTGTTATAAGCCTCACCCTAATTGTTGTGTATGAAGAGGTTTCATGAGATATCTGTTTTGGTTATTACAGCTACTTGCCCACCAAGATTTGAAATAAACTGAACTTACAACCAGTTCTTTACATCTCTATTTCATAGCGTTAACCCAGCCTTTTCAAAATTCATATAATGCAGCACGTACAATAACTGGTCCTTTCCCTATTGTGGTGGAGAAGACCTGTGACTAGGGTCTATGTTTGCACACTTATGAGATATGTTAAAGCACAATTTTCAAAAAGTAAAATCATGACTTTCCAGCAAATATAAAATGAACATGTCAATTATTTTACTTAACTCATTGATTAATGAAGGAACCAATAAAGATGCTATGACCAATTCAAAGAGCATCTGAGAAGCAAAGATATTTATAGGATAAGGTCTATAGGATATAACACTGATTAACGCCCAATTTGCCACAAATCTTTGGAGTTATCTGTTACACCACAGAAGTTATTTACATCTCTTCCAAACTAAAATCTTGAAGTTAACAAGTAACACCACTAGTTCTGAGACCTTTAATCAATAGTAAATAATGGGATAAACTTTACATTACTATGGCCCTCTGGCCAAATCCAGAGGCCAAAGTGAAACTCAGCCATGTCATTCCTTTACTTATTGTCTATGACTGCTTTCGTGCTATAATAGGATACCTGAGTACTCAGAGTCCTAAAGCCCACAAAGCCTAAAACACGTACTCTCTGGACCTTTACAGATAAAGCATGTTAGCCCCTGCCCTGGAAAGTCGTTGGGTGGGCTTTGCCCCCACATGATACTGAAAGGATGTACTACTCATCTTTTTAAACTTATTTCCAAGTTTAGGATGATTTTCTTGACAGCTACTTGAGAACCCTTAATACTGAGTTTATTTGTTTCCACTATCTTCAGATAGGCCTTCTGGTTTAAATTCCCTAAGTTTTATTTTATTTATTTATGTTTTCCCTCAAAATGTTCTAGATATTTATTTTCTCTTATATTGTTTCATTAATTACAAGTAATTCAGAGGGTGTTTATTTTTAATCTTTTAAATGAATGGCAACATTTCTTGAAGTATAAAATTTTGCATTTTTTACTATGAAGTTTAATTGACCATATCATGATAAATATTGTTGTAGTTGTTAATTTCATTTTCTTGGATTACAATGAGACTCCTCATCTGCACATCCCTGTGTTCATTTTAATAACATTTTCTTTCATATTTGATATTATCTTTAACATTTCATTTGGTACGTCTAAAATTTAAACCAGTTAAACCAGTTGTTGCTCTGTAACTATTCCATGGTCTATCTTCCATTTCTCTCAGTTTTCCCTTAGTCACTTCAATCACCTTGTGCGTTTTCTTTGTAATTGATGTGGTTTTCCTAAGCCTCTCCCTGGGTTATTATTTCTTACAGTGTCATATTTATTTGGATAATCAAAATGAGTTCAGCAACAGCATTAACTTTTATCTTAATTTATGTACTTAGCTCCACCAGCTCCTTTTTTTCTTTTTGTCTCTTCTTGTTTTTTCACTCATTCTTAATCAAATTTTAACGATTTCCATGTGTTCTTTAATTTTCTAGATCACCAATTTATTATAAAAGGATATAATTCAGAACAGCCAGATGAAAGAGATGCACAGGGCAAGCTATGTGAAAAGGGGTGCAGAGCTTCCATTCTCTCTGAGTGTACCCCACTTCCTGAATCTCCACATGTCCACCAACCCAGAAACTCCAAATTCAACCAACGTTTTAATTCAACCAGTGTTTATTGAACACATACTATGTGCCAGATACTACAATGAATAGAACCTAGGCCTGTCACTTTCACAGTTTACTGAGGAATGTGTGATGGTAAAGGGGTTTTCTTTAAGAGGTGAACGCTGAGTGCAGTCTGAGAAAGATGTCCTAGATATGAGAGGACTGGAGGCAGAGGGAAAAAGGGAAATGAGACAGTTAATGGTTGCTAGAGGGGAAAATTTGAGTTCACTTTGGGATCTGTTTGGTTTTAGGAAAACCACTTCAATGGGCCTTTTGATTATGGAAAAGTAAAACCAAAGTCCTATTGTGGAATGGAGATGTCTCAGACAATGGGAGGGAAGATAGGCTGTTTTGCTCAGTATTGTAAAATATCTTCTCATGTGCCTCCTTTCAGTAATAAATGTGTTGTAACACCCTTTTTTACTATACATCGCCTTATATACACAATTTTTAAAAATGCTGAAATTGAAACATACAGGAGTGGTAAAAAATTATTATAAAAATAATATATAGTTAATATGTCAATGTTTGGTATGATCACACCAGAAGGCATAATGGTTAGTGAGATGCTTGGGCTTCTATGTAGAATAATGAGAGTGTGGTGGATACAAATGCTTACAGAAACAGTTATGATATGTCACCAACTCAAATACCATAACCTGAATTGCCTTCAGAGAAATGATTTTCTAAAATGGTGAGTAGCTCAATAAAATCCTGGGCCAGGTAAAGTACAATCTTTCCTGGGTTTGTACAGTGGTTGCATTCCTGGAAAATTCAGTGTCTACTAAAATCATGCAAAAATATTTTGTTTATATGTAAAACAAAGTCATGTTTAAGCTTAGATAATTATGAACAGCTTTTTAAACTCCATAAATATGTGACGGGACACTAGAAGTTCAGGCTGGCTGAGGAACAATTGTGCATTGTGAGACTATTCTACATATTGTCATGTCCTCGGTCCCCACCTACTAAAGGACAGTAGTGCCCATACAAATCCCTCCACTCCCAAATCCCAGTCTAGACAATCAAAAAGACTTCCAAAAATTTCCAGATTACCCTCTAGAGGGCAGTACGATTCCTGTGGCGAATCACTGATCTGAAAAGATCTGTTGCAACTAAAACCTACCGTTGCCTGTGGGGTTTGGGTAGGACAGCATTATTCTGTTGTCTGGGAGGCTGGCTTGGGGTGGGGGTAAGTGGTGGGGACAAAGGAATACTTTTCCCTCTTGCTGGCCCCCAGGGAAGGCTGAAGTGCTGGGGCTTTTACTTAAAAGAATGGCTAAGTAGCACTGGACATCTTTCTCATGCATTTTAAGTTTTCCTTCATCAGTTTGCCTGGCATAGGAAGCTAGAGTCAAAAACTCTTCCCTATATAAAATGATGCAATAAATGCAGAGGTATCTATCTGTATCTATATGTATGTATACAAATATATATGTACATTGTATGTGTACACACACACACACACGTTTATCATGTCATTGTTTGTATTGTAACAAAATGGAGACAGTCTAAATGTCTATGAACAGAACAGTAGATTTTAAAAAAGAAAACACAGGGGGCCAGCCCAGTTGCTTAGTGGTTAAGTTCGTGCGTTCCCTCTTGGTGGCCCCAGGTTCGCTGGTTAGGATCCTGGGTGGGGACCTATTCACTGCTCATCAAGCCTTGCTGAGGCGGCGTCCCACATAGAACTAGAAGGACCTACCACTAGGATATACAACTATGTACTGGGCTTTGAGGAGAAAAAAGAAAACACAAACAAACCTATGGCCCATCCATAAAATGGAATAGCATTGTAACCATTAAAAAATGAAAGAAGTAGATCAGTTCATCTGCCATGAATAATGTCCTCAACAGCAACAAAACTATAGATTTGATGTACACAGAAACAGAATTGAAAGGATATAAACTACACTATATTAGTGGTTATTCTGGACTCTGAAGATTGCAGGAAGTGTTAGGAGTTTTAGAGTAGAAAGACCTCGTAAGTCATGACTGCAAGCCACAGAAGGCCATGCGTGATATCCAGATTTCAATCAGATACCTTTTTTTTTCTTTTTTCTTCTTCCAGTGTTGCTCAAACTTACGTGTCCATGAAACCCTATTTCCACGTGAAAGACTTTGGGAACTCCTTTGCTACACCTCTCAGAGAAATCGGTATTTAAGAAACTGATATGGGGCTGGCCCGGTGGCGCAGCGGTTTAGTCCGCGCTTGGCAGCCCGGGGTTCGCGAGTTCGGATCCCGGGCGCCCGCCGACGCACTGCCTGTCAGCCATGCCGTGGTGGCGTCCCATATAAAGTGGAGGAAGATGGGCACGGATGTTAGCCCAGGGCCAGTCTTCCTCAGCAAAAAGAGGAGGATTGGCGACGGATGTTAGCTCAGGGCTGGTCTTCCTCACCAAAAAAAAAAAGAAACTGATATACAGTGTGATAAATAAGAGTGTATGAGTTTTCTTGTGAAATAATACTAGTAAGCACATAGAGCTCTAATTATGTGCCAGGTACCATTCTAGTGCTTTAAAGTATTCACTAATTTAATATTCATGACAAGTCTATGAGGTGAGTTACTCTTGTGATCTTAGATAGGTCCAACTTCATAACACTATTAAGTGATAGAGCTAGGATTTGAACCTGGACAATCTGGCTCCAGAATCTACATCACCTGATGATATTCAGCTTATTTCTCTATCTAGTCCAGAAAGGCTCAGGCAAACTCAAGATATACTGTGTGGTTGAATTTACCCCTGTTCTCTATCAATCTAGAAGCCTTAGCAAAAATGAGAATTTTGTTAGTTTTTCATTACTTCAATTCTTATCCCCTTACTCACTGGTCTTTCTGTTGTCTGTATTGACACTCGATTTCTTAAAACTTCCAAACTTAAGATAGAACTCAAATTCCTTACTTTTGCTTACAAACCTGTAAATGATCTTGCTCGTCTTTATGTTCCAGGCCTATCTCTTGCCTCCACACAATGCGCCTTCCCATCCTGCCACCCCCTCCCCACTTCCACACACATATACATTTCTCTCTCTAATCATACTTGACCTCTTCATTTCCAGCAGGATAACCCTTGCTTATGCTGTTGCTTCTACCTGAAACTGCCTCCCCTCAAATCCCACATATTTCTGGCTAACTTCTGCACATTCTTCAGATATCAGGTTAGATGATAATTTCATTAAGAAGACTCTCTGACCCTCAGATCTCAGGAACTTTTTCTGTGTCTGCAATCCTCCACATGGGAGGCACCTGTACTTTCTATCACAGTCCTGGGTTGCCTGTATCACCACCTAGATTCTATAGTCTCTGTGAAGCAGGACCAGTGTCACTTTTTTTTTTTTTTTGGTGAGGAAGACCAGCCCTGAGCTAACATCCATTGCCAATCCTCCTCTTTTTGCTGAGGAAGACTGGCCCTGGGCTAACATCTGTGCCCATCTTCCTCTACTTTATATGGGATGCCTCTCTGGCATGGCTGACACCAGTGCGTTGGTGGGTGCCCAGGATCCAAACCTGTGAACCCCTGGCTGCCAAAGTGCATACTAAACTGCTGCGCCGCTGGGCCGGCCCCACCAGCATCACTTTTCACCACTATATCTCCAATATCTGGCACAGTGCCTGGCCCATGGGAGATGCTCAATAGATATTTTCTAAATGATGAATGAATTAAGTAAAAAATGGAGAGTGTTCCCTCCTAGAAAATATTCATATCCTTTTCCCTAGTAATTCCGCTTCTAAAACTTTATCTAAAGGAAAGAATCAGAGAAATACAGAAATTTATGTTCATGATAATAGTAAATATAATTGTAAAATAATTTAAATAAACAGTAATAAGGTTTGCTTTAATATAACACGGTATTTCCAAAGGCAATATTATACAGGCATCAAAAATGTCAAAGAGGGGCTGCCCGGTGGCGCAGCGGTTAAGGTCGCCCTTTGGCAGCCCTGGGTTCGCGGGTTCGGATCCCGGGTGCCTGCCAACGCACTGCCTGTCAGCCATGCTGTGGCGGCGTCCCATATAAAGTAGAGGAAGATGGGCACGGATGTTAGCCCAGGGCCAGTCTTCCTCAGCAAAAAGGGGAGGATCGGCAGTGGATGTTAGCTCAGGGCTGGTCTTTCTCACACACACACACACACACACAGTCAAAGAAATATAATGAAATAGGAAAATGTATACAACATAATCTCAGATGGAAAAAACAAAATATTATAATTCCACTTTAATTTGAAATATATATATGCATGTGTGTATGTATACATGCATATGTATCTCAATTACACACATACATGCATAGAAAAAAATGAGAAATATGTTAACAGTGGTTATTTTTGGCTGATGGAATTTATAGATGTTTATTATTTTATTCTTTATGTGTTGTTCTGTTTTTCATGTTTACCTAGAATAAATGTGTTACTTCTATAATCAGAGAAGAATTAGTAGAATGTGACACCACTAGATAGCTGGGTTATAATTATTTTGTTTTACTTTATTTTTCGTCAGAGTGAAGGACATAAAAATTTTTAAATTTTACAATTTCATAGATTTTTTTCATGCTCTGTATTTATTATATGGGTATTTGTTTTATTATATGAGTTTTTAAAGACTTTACTTTCACTGTTTTTTATTTTTTTAATTGAGATATAATTGACATGTAACATTGTATTAGTTTTAGGTGTACAACATGATTTGATATATGTATATATTGTGAAATGGTTACAACAAATTTAGTTAATATCCATCACCACACATAGTTACAATTTTTTTTTCTTGTGATAAGAATTTTTGAGATCTACTCTCTTAGCAACTTTCAAATATACAATACGGTATTGTTAACTATCGTCACCATGCTGTACATTATATCCCCGGTACTTATGTATCTTACAACTGGAAATTTGTACCGTTTCACCCACCCCCCAGCCCCTGCCTCTGGCAACTACCAATCTGTTCTCTGTATCTATGAGCCTGGGGTATTTTTTTTTTTTATTCCATGCATAAGTGAGATCATACAGTATTTGTTTTTTTCTGTCTGACTCATTTCACTTAGCATGATGTCCTCAATGTCTATCCATGGTGTCACAAATGGCAGGATTTCCTTCTTTTTTTATGGCTGAACAGTATTCCATTGTGTGTATATATATATATGTATTCCATTGTGTGTGTATATATATATATACACACACACACAATAATCTACAGTTTGTGTCCATGTCTTGGCCATTGTAACTCATGCTGCAGTGAACACGGGGGTGCAGATGTGTTTTTGAGATAGTGACTTCATTTCCTCCAGGTAAATACCCAGAAGTGAAATGGCTGGATCATATGGTAGTTCTATTTTTAATTTTTTGAGGAAACTTCATACTGTTTTCCACAGTGGCTGTACAAATTTGCCTTCCTATCAACAGTGCACAAGGGTTCCCTTTACTCCACATCCTCACCAACACTTATTTCTTGTCTTTTTGATAATAGCCATTCCAACAGGTGTGAGGTGATATCTCATTGTGGTTTTGATGTGCATTTCCTGGATGATTAATGATGTTGAGCACCTTTTCATGTACCTGTTGGCCATTTGTATGCCTTCTTTGGAAAAATGTCTGCTCAGATCCTCTGCCCATTTTTTAATCTGATTTTTTTGGTATTGAGTTGTATGAGTTCTTTATATATTTTATATATTACTCCCTTATCAGATTTATGATTTGCAAGTATTTTCTTCCATTCCATAGGTTGCCTTTTCATTTTATTGATGGTTTCCTTTGCTGTATGGAAGCTTTTTAGTTTGATTTAGTCCTATTTATTTATTTTTGCTTTTGTTGCCTCTAATGTTGGTGTCAAATCCAAAAAATCATTGCCAAGACTGACGTCAGGGAGCTTATTCCCTGTGTTTTCTTCTGGGAGTTTTATAATTTCAGGTCTGACATTCAAGTCTTTAATCCATTTTGAGTTGATTTTTATGTATGGTATAAAATAGTGGTCCAGTTTTATTCTTTTGCATGTGGCTGCTCAATTTTCCCAACACCATTTATTGGAGAGACTATCCTTTCCCCATTGTATATTCTTGGTTCCTTTGTCATAATTAATTATTTGACCATATATGCGTTGGTTTATTTCTGGGCTCTCTGTTCTGTTCCATTGGTTTATGTGTTTATTTTTAAGCCAATACCATACTGTTTTGATACTAATGCTTTGCAATATAGTTTGAAATCAGGGAGTGTGATGCCTCCAACTTTGTTCTTCTTTCTTAAGATTGCTTTGGCTATTCAGGGTCTAGATATAATTTTTTATTACTTTTTAGTTTTTTACAGTGTGAATAAATTCAATTTATTTCTTCTATTTCATTTAACAACTTTTTTCTGTTAAGAAAAATTATCTACAACTTGAAAATAAAGCAAAATTATGACTACATATCCTTTCAAAGTCATACTAAAGAAGCTGTGCCAAGTATTATATAATTTTCTGGGACAGTGGTTCTTAAACTTGTTGGCTTTGGAACCCCCATATATTCTAAAAATTATTGAGGCCCTCAAAGAGTTTAGAGCTTTTGTTTAGGTGGGTTATATCAATCAATATTTAATGTATTAGAAATTATGACAAAAAACCTAAAAATATTTATTAGCTCACAAAAATAACAATATTAAACTCTATACATATGAACATAATATATATTTTTAAAAGATAACCGTATTTTCCAAAAATAAAAAAATTAGTGAGTAGAATGGCATTTTTTTACAGTTTTGCAAATATCTTTAATGTCTGGCTTAATAGAAGACAGGTGGATTCTCATACCTACTTCTGTGTTCAATCTGCTGCAATATCACACATATACTCTGGAAAACTCCACTGTATTCTCATGCGAGAATGAGAGGGAAAAAGGCAAAGAATGTCTTAGTATTATTATAAAAATAATTTGACCTTGCAATCTTCTTAAAAAGATTTTAGGCCACGCCTAAGGGTCTCCAGACCACACTTTGAGAGCCTCTGACCTAGCGTAATGTATAATCAATTAGGACCCAGACTCTGTGAAGTTAAATGTGAAATGGATGGATAATTTACAAATGATACTTTTTCCAGTATTGATGTAAATGCTTTCTGTCCAGTAGAAAAGCTAACCTCAGAGGTTACAATTTTAGTTTTAATTTAAGCAGTTTTATATCTAATTTAGCAATCACATGCTGGCATTCTTTTCTTCCCCAATTCCAGCCTCTCAAATCCTCCTTTGAACCAGTTTTTCATCCAGCTGGTCCCCTTCATTAATGAGTAAAATAAACCTTTAACCTAGATTCACATTTGGTACTTTCTTACGTTGTATTTATCTGAGAGCCATGTTTTTAAGTATTTGAATGTTATAACTTGATATTTCTCAAATTTTATCTCAAAAAATTTCAAACCTTTAGAAAAGTTGCAAGAATACCGCAGTGAACACCCTTATGCCACTTACCTAGATTTGATCATTAAATTTTTGCCACATTTGCTCTAACTCTCTCTCTCTCCATCCTTCCATTATTCTATTGTAAGGATAAATTTAAAAAATGAATTGTCCCAGTTGCCAAAAAGGAAAGGAAAGAAGCCTTTCCCTATTCCCCTTCCTAGAGCATTTCTGTGAGAATATTTAGTGACTGTGAATCTTTTCTCTAAACTTAAAAAAAAAAATAAACATTTCACTTGAGATGCTAAGTACAAGGGCATTCTCCTACACATCCAAATATAGTGATCTCACTCAGAAAATTTAGAATTTATACAGTAAGCTATCCTATTATCTAATATATAGTCCATATGCAAATTTTCCCAGTAGTCCTAATAATGTCCTTTATAGTTTTCTTTTTGCTTCAAGATCTAGTCAAAAATTACACATTTCTTCGTTAGGAATCTGAACCTTCCATTGGCCAGGGAAGAGCTTATATTTTTAATCTTTCTTCAATCAGAGTTTCTGCTTCTTTTCTGTATGTAAGAAAGAAATAGGTAGATAATAGCATGATGTACTAGATTCAAATCTTTTTACTTGCAAATTATTTAATTTCATTAAGGCTCTGAATCAGGATGATTTTGGTTGCAAGTAACAGGAAATCCAAAATAAAAACGACTTAATTACATTTAATATCTCATGTAAAAAGAAGTCTAGAATTAGAGCAGCTGCTCAGTGATGTCATCAAGAAACCAGGTTCTTTCCATCTTTTCATTGTGCCATTCTCAGCACTTTGGTTTGATGCCTTATGCTGGCTCCCCTCATAGTTCCAAGATGGCCGCCGCAGTTTCATGGTTGGTCACAGATGAATGATAATGTTCAGAGGCAGAAAAAAGGATATATCTCTGCTTGACTCTCTTTTTAAGAGCTAAGTAAATCTTCCCTGCCAACCCCCATTGACTTCATTGGCTAGAATTTTATTCCATGCCCCTGCTCAAACCAGTCTCTTGGCAAGCAAGATGACAGCTCCATGACTGCTCAGGCAAGGGGCTCAGGCTCCTCTAAAAGATTTGTCTGCATGATGAACAAAATCTGATTTGGGAAAGATGACCAACAGTGCTACACTCAGTTTTCTCCCTTGTCAAAAGGAGGATAAAATATCTATGGAAGGTTGCTATGAGTATAAAATGAAATAATACATGTGAAATCCCCTCTGCTAGTGCCTGGCGTGAAATATGTGTTGATTAAGATAAAATTTCTTCCCTTACTCTCTTCTTAAGATTTTTTACTGTTGTTCAGCTAAAAGATGGCAGCAGAGGGAAAGATTTTCAATTTAATATTCTCTGTTAGCAGCTACTTAGCAGAGAATACTAGTTAATCTAGTTCACCGCTGTAAATATGTTAGAATTTATCGGAATCTGTAAGTACTCTGAATTTTAATATTGCTAGCAGAACAATCTTTAATATGTCATGGCTTGCATTTTTAATGTTATTATAACTATTCTTGAAATTACATAAGGTTTCCACACATATCAATCACTTCATACGAGGAGAATATATTGTAATTATGATCCTCAGGTAGGAGAGCAATTAAATAGACTGGAAAACGTGCTGCTGAAACCACTTGACTCTCCAATTATTTTTATTTGAGGGGCAAATTATTTAATAATTTCACAATACCTATATCAACATGTGTTAATTAACCACTGATTGATTAATGCTTACATCTTCCACTGGAATTTGCTATAATAACTTCAGTTCAGTTCAGCTAACATTTGTCAAGCACTTGCCACGCTCTGTGCTGCCTTGGAAGAGTCTATTGGGTTTGCCAAAGACACGAATAGAAATTCCAACAAATAAGGTAGGTGCTAAGGTAGAGGTGTGTACGTGGTGCCGTAGGAGCAATGAGTAGGGTGCTAAATCCAGCCCGGAAGATCAGGGAAGTTTTTCTAGGGCTGGTGAGGCCTGAGCTGCTGTTCAATGAATGAGCTGGGTTTAGAAGAGCAAGAGTTGGCTGAGCAAAGAAAATTGGGAAGACATTCTGAGGTAAGAACAATCATGAGCCATGGCATGAATCTCAAGCTTACAGTGGAACGTTGGGAGAGGGGGAGCTGTGAGCAGGGGACCACCAGCAGTTAAGTATTATCTGAGAGTAAGGTTTATGATAAGGAGGAGGAGATGAAACTGGGGACCTGGGGAGCCCAGTTCATCGAAGCCCTTGCAGAGCAACAGAGGAGAATGAATTTTAATTAATAAACAGTGAGTGAGGGTCTAAAGGATTTTAGGTAAAGAAGCAATATGGTAAAAATTTCGACTTTATGTAGATCATTCTGATAGATGCGGCAGATGTGCTTATGGGGGACAAGAGGAGAAGCAGAAAGATCAGTCATCAGGCTATGGCTACTTTGCAGGAAAGAGATTACATGGGCTTGAACTAAGATAAGGATGTAGGTGGAAAGGAGTGTTTTAATGATTGAAAGAATTAAAAAATTTTTAATTATCTGAAGAGAATGAACCAACAGATATAGAGAAATTGAAGATACGAATGAAAGGGGACAATTAATGCGGAAAGGTCCTGAAGAAGACCTTTCACGTAGTCAAGTTTCCTGTCCATGACTGTATGTAGCTATGACTACTCATTCAGGTCTTCTTGCTGAATGTTTGCAAGGAGGCTCTGGGTGGTGGATTTGTCAATTTTTTTGGCCACCCAGCAATTGAACTCCTTGATGTTTGGGGGAAATTCTCCATTGAGTCTTAGTTGAAGGCAGGGATCGCCTTCCACAACAACATGCCAGATACTAGATTTTCCCAGCCTATGTTATCTCCAGTGCACAGACATGGGACCTAAGCTTTGCCAATGTTCCTGTTTGACTTTTGACTTTAGAGCCAGCAACAGAAGAAACAGGTGTGTTGAACTTTCTCTCTAGCACCTGCTGGCTGCTCAGACTTAAGCGTGCTTCTCTGGCCTCCAAGCACTTATCTGAGTAATGCAGTATCTGTTGAATAAACTCCTTTTTCTGCTTAAATCAGCCAGAGTTGACTACTGTGCCTTGCAAATGGAATGCCAGGTGAGTAAAAACTCTTTCTGATATCCTTGGAGCCATCACCAGTCTCTTGCTGAGAAAATCACTCTTTCCCCTTTTGTTCAGCTGGGGGCTTATCTGGTAACCCTACCTCCTCTGTGCTCTGTCTCCAGGCATCCAGAAATGGAGATGATTCTCTCATGGAAAAGTCTCTGAGAATAGAGACAACAGTAGAGAGCAGGAAAGAGTGAGTGGAGATGCCTCCCGGCCCACAGTTTCAAGTGAAATTAATATCCATAAACATTTATGGCCCTCAGAGCATAGGCCAGTCATGATCAAATGTGATCTTATTTAACCCTCACAACATTATGAAGTAGGAACCTAATTTATAGACCTGAATATACAGACCAGAAAAGTAAGGTTTATAAAGTATGAAGAGGTGGGACTGGGATTTCAATCCAGATTGTGTGTTTCTGGAACCTATTGATTGTAATTTCCAACCGTACAGCCTCCAAAAGAGTATGACAGAATGGTGTTTGGGGATTTTTACCAGGTTGGCATGAAGAAAGAAATCGTATGTAAAAGATAGGCTGTGCTGAGTTGACTTGTTTGCTGTGTACTGAGAGGGGCCAGAAACAGAGGGACCATAAGAATATATGTGCATGTATTTTGCTGTGCTTCGGAGATAATCTTGCTGTACTGTGCTATACTCTCCTGTGCTTAAAGTTGTGTGATCACTGTGGAAAAAGAGCAGCGTAGGCTTAAAAGTCTGCCTATACTAGAGGGGCTGGTTGAATGCAAAATAAATGGATTATTTGAATGAAAAGATCTAGGGCTAAAGTTGGATGTATCTCTTGGCTGCCTGACGCCTGGCTCTTACAGGCACAGCAGGGATAAGATTTTGTCATATGCAAAGTCCTCAAATAAACCAATTTCCATGGCTTGAATTTGTTCCGACCTAAATCTTTTCTGTTGATACTCAAAGAACCAAGCCAATGGTTGCTGGGGCACCTCGTGTGTGCATCTGTTGGAAGCAAGATGCTTGTACATTTACTTCCTGCTTTACATCTTAAGTCCACTTGAATCTACTCCTCTTCAGGGAGGAGTTCAGGGGATGTTACAGTGACACAAAGTGGAAGGAAATATGGAAATGGTAGAAAGAAACCAACATAGGCATGTGAAGCAGGATTGGGCATATAAGACTATTAGCCTGGCTCCTCTGAGATGCAGATGTCAAGATGGGATTAAACATGAAGTATTTTATTAGGAGAAATGCTAGTGTGAAAGGAATAGGGAGGAAGCTGAGGAAGACTGAGAGAGTGATCAGAACCATCAGACTGATGCAAGACTGACCTAGAGTGAGAGAGGGAGAGAGAAGGTTTGATGGAGGCATCTTAGACAGCCTGCCACCTAAGTGTGGTTCAGCAAAGCCTTTGAGGAGTCCTTGAGCCAAAATTAACTGTAATCTTTTAACATCACCCAATACCCGTATTCGAATTTCTAATAGTAAGTCTTTTTTTAAAGTTTATTTTGTTGCGATCACATTGGTTTATAACATTATATAAATTTCAGATGTACATCATTGTATTTCGACTTCTGTATAGACTGTATTGTGTTCACCACCAAAAGTCTAGTTTCCATCCATCACCATAGGTATGTGCCTCTTCACCCCTTTCCCCCTCCCCCCCCACCTTCCCCTCTGATAACCACCAATCTTTTCTCTATATCTATTTATTTGTTTATCTTCCACATATGAGTAAAGTCATATGGTAATTGTCTTTCTCCATCTGACTTATTTCTCTTAGCAAAATACCCTCAAGGTCTATCCATGTTGTCACAAATGGCAAGATTTCATCTTGTTTATGGCTGAGTAGTATCCCATTGTATGTGTATATATATATCACATCTTCTTTATCCATTCATCCCTTGACGGGCATTTAGGTTGCTTCCAAGACTTGGCTATTGTGAATAATGCTGCAATGAACATAGGTGTGCATATATCTTTTCAAATTAGTGTTTTCATGTTCTTTGGATAAATACCCAGAAGTGGAATAGCTGGATCATATGGTATTTCTGTTTTTAATTTTTTGAGAAATCTCCATACTGTTTTCCATAGTGGCTGCACCAGTTTACATTCCCACCAACAGTGTATTCCTTTTTCTCTGCATCCTCTCCAGCACTATTTATTTCTCATCTTTTAAATGATAGCCATTCTGATGTGTGTGAGGTGATAGCTCATTGTAGTTTTGATTTGCATTTCCCTAGTAATTAGAGATGTTGAACATCTTTCCACGTGCTTGTTGGCCATCTGTATATCTTCTTTGAAAAATGTCTGTTCATATCCTCTGCCCATTTTTTGATTGAGTTGTTCCGTTTTTTTTTATTGTTGAGTTGTATGAGTTCTTTATATATTTTGGATATTAACCTCTTATCGAATATGTGATTTGCAAATATTTTCTCCCAGTTGGTGGGTTGTCTTTTCGTTTTGTTAGTGATTTACTTCTTTGTGCAGAAGCTTTTTAGTTTGATGTAGTCCCATTCGCTTATTTTTTCTTTGTTTCCCTTCCCTGGGGAGACATGATATTCAAAAAGATACTGCTAAGACCGATGGCAAAGAGTGTACTGCCTAAAGGTAAGTCTTTGTTCAAGTTTTTCCAAATGTCTAAAAATATCTTTATATTATTGGCTTGTTTGAATTATGGTACAAAAAAATATCCACTCATCTCATTTGTTTTTTGTCTCTTAAAAATGTTTTGAAACTTGTTGGGGAAACAAGGTATTAAGACCCAAAGGAAGACACCAATTCATAAATATAGAATTAGCTAACTTTATTATTGATCAAAAAAAAATTTCATGCATTCAGGCAGCCCACAAGTAATTACAATTCTATGGTGGATTTTCAGCTCCGTTTAACTGGAATTAAAGCTACAGTGGTTATACATCATCTTACTGTTGGTGAACAGTCAGTAGTTACTCCATTTACGTTGTTACGTTAAGCTTACTTTGATGTTCTGTTTTATAATTCTTTATCAATGCTTCCTACGATTGCTCCTCGTAGTGCATCTACTTGACAGTAAATATGGTCAGCCACATTACTCAACATTCCTCAGTTAAGTTAGATGATGTTCAGTTTCCCACAGACCCTTTTAATCTATCATAACCCACCACTATTTTTTTAATACTGTTGACTTGATTACAAAGCCAAGTCAATTGTCCTGCAGGATGTCTAAATTCTAGTTTTGACCGAATATTCCTCCTTAACATTTTCCTCTATCATCCATGTTTCCTGTAGACTTCAGGCTTGATTAGATTCAGGTTCAAGAGGTTTTTTTGTTTTTCTTTAAGGCTATTTCATAGGTGGTGTTGTGTACTTAATATTGCGTTATATTTGAAAGCATGTGATATCTGATTGTTTCACTTTTACTGAATACTAAGATTGATCAGTGAGTTCAAGTGGTAACAACCTGATCCCTTTATTGTAAAGCTTTCCATTTACCTTTTTCCTAATAATTTTATCATCCATTGATAACCATTGTTTGAGACATTTCATCAGAAGTTGCAAAATATTGATTTTCTAATTCTAATAAAGAACTCTTAGCTACTAGAGCTATTTGATTTCTCTTCCTACTGGAAAGGCAATATAAATCTCAGTTCTTTCCCTTTAATTATTAATATTTAGAGTAGTGGTGCCCAGCAACCTTTAACTGTTTCCATGAAGTCTTGTTTTACTCCTTTCTCTTCTTTTTTTTCTTTAATTTTTTATTGATGTCTTAATAGCTTATATCATTGTGAAGTTTTGGTTGTATATTATTGTTTGTTAATCACCATATAAATTCTTCCCTTCACCCCTTATGCAGATCCCCCCTCCTCCTTGCCCCTGGTAACCACCAAACAGTTCTCTCTGACCGTGTGTTAGTTTATATTCCACATATGAGTGAAATCATGCAGTGTTTGCCTCTCTCTGGCTTATTTCGCTTAACATAATACTCTCCAGGTCCATCCACGTTGTTGCAAAAGGGAGAATTTTATCTTCTTTTTTATGGCTGAGTAGTATTCCATTGTATATATATACCACATCTTCTTTATCCACTCATCTGTCATGGGACACTTGGGTTGCTTCCACTTTTTGGCTATAGTGAATAATGCTGCAATAAACATGTGGGTGCACAAGCCTCCTTGGATTGTTGATTTCAGGTTAGTTGGATAAATACCCAGTAGTGGAATGGCTGGATCATAAGGTATTTCTATTTTTAACTTTTTGAGGAATCTCCATACTGTTCCCCATAGAGGTTACACCAGTTTGCATTCCCACCAGCAGTGGATTAGGGATCCTGTTTTTCCACACCCTCTCCAACATTTTTTGTTTTTGTCTTGGTGATTATGGCCAGTCTAACAGGTGTAAGGTGATATCTTAGTGTAGTTTTTATTTGTATTTCCCTGATGACTAGTGATGTTGAACATCTTTTCATGTGCCTGTTGGCCTTCTGCATAACTTCCTTGGAAAAATGTCTGTTCATATCCTCTGCCCATTTTTTGAATGGGTTGTTTGTTTTTTTGTTGTTCCATTGTGTGAGTTCTTTATATATTATGGAGATTAACCCCTTGTTGGGTATATGATTTGCAAATAATTTCTCCCAGCTGGTGAGTTGTGCATTCATTTTGATCCTGGATTCACTTGCCTTGTAGAAACTCTTTAATCTGATGAAGTCCCACTTGTTTATTTTTTCTTTTGTTTCCCTTGTCTGAGTGGACATGGAATCCGAAAAGATCCTTTTATGACTGATGTCAGATAGTGTACTGCCTATATTTTCTTCTAGGATTTTTATAGTTTCAGGTCTCACTTTCAGGTCTTTGATCCATTTTGAGTTAATTTTTGTGAATGGGGATAGAAAATGGCATACTTCCATTCTTTCACATGTGGCTGTCCAATTTTCCCAGCACCGTTTATTGAAGAGACTTTCCTTTCTCCATTGTATGTATTTAGCTCCTTTGTCAAAGATTAGCTGTCTATAGATGTGTGGTTTTATTTCTGGGCTTTCAGTTCTGTTCCATAGATCTGTGTGTCTATTTTTGTACCAGTACCATGCTGTTTTTATTGCTATGGCTTTGTGTAGTATATTTTGAAGTCAGGGATTGTGATGCCTCCAGCTTTGTTCTTTTTTTTCAGAATTGCTTTAGCTATTTGAAGTCTTTTGTTGCCCCATATGAATTTTAGTATTCTTTGTTCTATCTCCGTGAAGAATGTCATTGGGATTGCATTGAATCTGTAGATTGCTTTAGGTAGTGTGGACATTTTAACTATGTTTATTCTTCCAATCCACATGCATGGGATATTTTTCCGTTTCTTTATGTCTTCATCGATTTCTTTCAATAACGTCTTATAGTTTTCATTATATAGGTCTTTCACCTCCTTGGTTAAATTTATTCCCAGATATTTTATTTTTTTTGTTGCTATTGTAAATGGGATTGTCTTTTTGAGTTCGCTTTCTGTTAGTTCACTCAGCATATAGAAATACAGCTGATTTTTGTACGTTGATTTGTACCCTGCAACTTTGCTGTAGTTTTTGATTATTTCTAATAGTTTTCCAGTGGATTCTTTAGGGTTTTCTATATATAAGATCATGTCATTTGCTAATAGTGAAAGTTTCACTTCTTCATTGCCTATTTGGATTCCTTTTATTCCTTTTTCTTGCCTAATTGCTCTGGCCAACACCTCCAGTACTATGTTGAATAAGAGTGGTGAGAGTGGGCACCCTTGTCTTGTTCCTGTTCTCAGAGGAATGGCTTTTAGTTTTTCCCTGTTGAGTATGATGTTGGTTGTGGGTTTGTCATATATGGCCTTTATTATGTTGAGGTACTTTCCTTCTATACCCATTTTGTTGAGAGTTTTTATCATAAATGGGTGTTGGATCTTGTCAAATGCCTTCTCTGAATCAATTGAGATGATCATGTGGTTTTCATTCTTCATTTTGTTAGTGTGGTGTATCATGTTGATTGATTTGTGGATGTTGAACCATCCATGTGTCCCAGGTGTAAATCCCACTTGGTCATGGTGTATCTTTTTGATGTGTTGCTGTATTCGGTTTGGCAATATTTTGTTAAGGATTTTTGCGTCTATGTTCATTAGTGATACTGGCCTGTAGCTATCCTTTTTTGTATTGTCCTTGTCTGGCTTTGGTATCAGAAGCCATCTGGTCCTAGACTTTTATTTTTTGGGAGGTTTTTGGTTACTGGTTTAATCTCTTTACTTGCGATTGGTCTATTCAGGTTCTTTATTCTTCTTGATTCAGTTTTGGTAGGTTGTATGAGTCTAGGAATTTATCTATTTCTTCTAGATTGTCCAATTTGCTGGCATATAGTTTTTCATAGTATTCTCTTATAATCCTTTGTATTTCTGTGGTATCTGTTGTAATCTCTCCTCTTTCATTTCTAATTTTATTCATTTGAGCAGTCTCTCTCTTTTTTTGTGTGAGGCTAGCTAAGGGTCTGTCAATTTTGTTTATCTTCTCAAAGAACCAACTCTTTGTTTCATTGATCCTTTCTACTGCTTTTTTTGTTTCAATTTCATTTATTTCTGCTCTAATTTTTATTATTTCCCTCCTTCTGCTGACTTTGGGCTTTGTTTGTTCTTCTTTTCCTGGTTCTGTTAGATATAGTTTAAGGTTGCTTACTTGAGATTTTTCTTGTTTGTTGAGGTGGGCCTGTATTGCTATAAGTTTCCCTCTCAGGACTGTTTTTGCTGCATCCCATATGAGTTGATGTAGTGTATTTTCATTTTCTTTTGTCTCCAAATATTTTTTAATTTCTCCTTTAATCTCATCAATGATCCATTAGTTGTTCAGTAGTTTGTTGTTTAGTCTCCAAATCTTTGTCACTTTCCCAGTTTATTCCTTGTAGTTGATTTCTGGTTTCATAGCCTTATGGTCAGAAAAAGATGCTTGTTATAATTTCAATCTTCTTAAATTTATAGAAGATTGCCTTGTTTCCCAGCATATGGTCTATCCTTGAGAATGTTCCATGTACACTTGAGAAGAATGTTTTTGGGAGAATCTGCTGTTTTGGGGTGGAGTGCTCTGTATATATCTATTAAGTCCATCTCATCTAGTTTTTCGTTTAAGTCTGCTATTACCTTATTGATTTTTTGTCTGGATGATCTATCTATTGATGTAAGGGGGGTGTTAAGATCCCCTACTATTATTGTGTTGTTGTTGATATCTCCTTTTAGGTTTGTTAATAGTTGCTTTACGTACTTTGGTGCTCCTGTGTTGGGTGCATATGTATTTATAAGTGTCATGTCTTCTTGGTGGAGTGTCCCTTTTATCGTTATATATTGCCCCTCTTTGTCTCTCATTACCCTTTTTATCTTGAAGTCTACTTTGTCTGATATAAGTATGGCCACACCTGCTTTTTTGGTTTGCCATTAGCTTGGAGTATTGTCTTCCATCCTTTCACTCTGAGCCTGAGTTTGTCTTTAGAGCTGAGATGTGTTTCCTGGAGGCAGCATATTGTTGGGTCTTGTTTATTAATCCATCTCACCACTCTATCTTTTTATTGGAGAATTCAATCCATTTACATTTAGAGTGATTACTGATATATGTGGGCTTAGTGTTGCTACTTCATTGCTCATTTTCCAGATCTTTAACATTTGCTTTGTTTCTTGTCATGTGTGATTCAGACTACCAGTTCAGTTTGGTAGTTCTGTATGATGGTTTTCTTAGTTTCCTCTTTATTTGTCATATGTGTCTCTGCTCTGAATATTAGATTAGTGGTTACCATGAGGGTTGTACAAAAATTCTCATAGATGAGATAGTCCATTTTCTGGTGCACCATTTGTTGAAAAGATTGTTCTTCCCTCATTGAATTATCTTGGATTCATTTTTGAAAATCAGTTGATCATATATGCATGGATATATCTGTGGACTCTCTATTCTGTTCCCTTGATAAATATATTTACCCTTATGCTACTATAATATTGTCTCAATTACTCCAGCTTTATGGTTAGTCTTGAAATCAAGTAGTGTAAGTCTTTGAACTTTGTTTTTCTGTTTCAGAATTGTTGGGTACTTTGAACCTCCATATTAGTTGTAGCTTGCCAATATCTACAACATATCCTGGAATTTTGATTAGAATTGCGTTGAATCTACAGATCAATTTGGGGAACATTGACATTTTAACAATATTGATTGTTCCCATCTATGAACATGGCGTACCTTTCTATTCATTTAGATCTTTAATTTCTCTTAGAAATGTTTTGTAGTTTTCAGTGTACAGGTCTCATACATAATTTGTTAAAATTTTTTTTAAGTATTTCATGTCTTGGATGTTATTGTGAGTAGTATTTTTGTGAGTGTGTATGAGGAAGACCAGCCCTGAGCTAACATCCATGCCCATCTTCCTCTACTTTATATGGGACACAGCCACAGCATGACTTGACAAGCGGTGCATCTGTCCGCACCCGGGATCTGAACCTGCAAAACACCGGGCTGCCCAAGCAGAATGCGTGAATTTAACTGCTATGACACCAGGCTGACCCCCGTGAATAATATTTTTAATTTCAGTTTCCAGTTGTTTGTTGCTAAAATATAGAAATAAAATTGATTTTTGTATAATAGCCTTGTGTCCTGTGACTTTGCCAAACTCATTTATTAGCTTTAGTTGCTTTTTTGTAGATGAGGAATCATATTTGAAGACTACAATCTAGATTTTAGGAATGTTCATTGCTACTGGGCTGTCATTGTTTCTAGGGCTTTTCATTAGACAGCACCAGGAAGAAATCATGATTATATATTGATGTTTCCAATTCAAGTTTTAGATTACTGGGTTTTCACTTAAAACCTTTCATTTAATTTATTTGTATCTCTTTTCTCAAGTTGAAAACCCTGGTTCTGAACATCATTAGCATAATTACTTGTTTTAGCCTACAATATACATATAGTTATATCAAAATCTCAATATTAATATCATTACTAACAATAAGAATACTGAATGAAGTTCAAGATTTTTTTTTACAGTTCTTTTTATTCTTAGAATATATCCCCCTGAGGATATTGAGTCAAGATACTGCATAATATAGATTCATTTGTTTTCATTTATTTTCAATTTCTAGACATTGTTTTTAATTTAATTTATTATTATATAAGCATTCTTGTTATTCCAAAATTAAAACTAAATAACCGCATGCAGACAAGTCTCATTTCCATTACTGTCCCTTCCATCCTATTCCCTCATAGGTAACTATTTTCATCAGTATTTCATTAACTTTCCATTGGTTCATCCTGCAAATATAAGCAAATATTTTTTGTTCATTTACACATGTATCTGTGGGATAGACTACTAGAAATGGGAATATTGGGCCAAAAGTTAGATGCACTTGTAACTTTGTTAGATATTGACAAATTCCCCCTTAAAAAGTCTGAATTATTTTGCATTCCCATAAGAAATGTATGAGAGAGCCTAGTTTTCCCACAGTCTTGCTAACAGATTATAATGTCAAATTTTGGAGTTTTGCCAACAGATAGGTGAGAAATGGTATTTCGATATGATTTTAATTTATATTTTATACCATATTTTCAAAGGTTATTTTTTTCTGGAATATTGCTAATGCTACAAATTTTGTCTTTTAACAGGTGCTGCAGATCCTTGGAAAGAGAAATGGATTTTATGACATGGATTTGACATTAATTATCTTCTGTGTTGAATTCTTGATCAACAATCAATTACATCTGAGTTATATATTAATTAATGTAAATTCAGAGACTGGCTATCTACATCATGGATTAGCTAAACCCTATTTCTTTTTTTCCTTCTTTTGATCTATGGTATTTTACCAATAATTAATGCTTTCCTCATTAGCTGACTGTTAGTCAGTAAAAAACATAATGAAAACTTAACCAAATCAGTCAATTTCACTATTTGCTGGTCATTCAGCATCGCAATTAGTTAAATAGTAAATTTCTCTCTGGATTGTTGATTTTAAATCATGCATGTTAGTTCTCTACCATCTTGGAAAACTGCGTGTTGTCTGAAAGTTCCATGTGCCCTGATAACATATGCTTTACAGACTCACTGGTGAATGGAATGAGAAAGGGGTGGTTTGCGTGAATGAGTTTGAGTTTGTGAACTGTTTTTCATGCCTCTGTTCATATTTGTAATTGAGGTTTTGGTTTAGTAAGGCAAACAATCACTGGCAGGAAAGTGTTCTCAGTCACATGGCAGGTAACTGGGACAAAGAGCAAAACTCTGATCACAACTGTTAGAAGTGTGGACACCTACATGACAGTTTTATTGTTAATGACATATATCACCAGGTCTCTTTTTCTTGATGTATATGGATCATCAGTTAACCAGATAATGCCCACTGTTTGCCAGAGGATATCAGACCCTAAAAAACTAACTGACAAGAAGCAAAGATTGGGGGCAGGTGGTATGTGCAGGGTGCCCCAGCTGACTTTCCCTGTGCTAGAGTAAGAATAGCCCTTGCCCAATGTGAAAGGGTGGGAACACTCTCTGAGAAGCATGGGCGCTGGTTTCCTGAAGCTGTCACAGTCTGAGTGTTAGTGGTTTTGTCTCTTTAGAAGTCTCCTGGAAGAGCCTCCACATTGAAACTTTCCCTTTAGACTGTCAGGTCCTTGAAGATAGGGATCATGTCTTGCACACCTTTAATCCCTGTATGGGACTCATATTTCTTCCCAGATCAGGGGATGCTGAGGGCTTGGTAAGCTGTGGCCTTGGCCAATAGTTATTTTTTTCTCCCACAGTTGTTCAGGGGAAACCAGTGGACTCCATGGAGGCAGGGATTACATCTCTTTTGCCTACTATTGTACCCCTAGCACTTAGAACAGTGGCATATCATGGATGCTCAATTTGTTGAAGGCACCATCTTTCTCTCCTTCAACAGCTGAGTGTCCCAGCCTTGTTCTGTGCCAGTACAGTCTCCAAGTCAATGAAAAATAAATCTGACTGGATTAGGACCCCCAACATCTTACCTGGGTAGGATTTGGAGTTGATCTGCTTAACTGAGCCCAGGGTAAAGTTCAGCGGTATAGCTTTCCCTCTTCTTTCTCATTCCACATTTTGAGTGTCTCATTTGATTGAATGGGATTCTTTTTAAGTGCCTACTGAGACTTGAGTCCTTTTATAAACCAGCCCCTTTGGTGATGGACCATATCCCCGCATAGCTCTTGTTAGCCTTCACTTTTCTTCCCGGTGGAGTTGGCCTCAGCTTCCAGAAACCCCAGCTTTGTCCTGTGTCCTGGCTATCCCTGAATCCACAATGGTGACATGATTTTGACAGCAAGTTTTGCCAATACCCATTGACTCTTATACCAAGGTCCCTATCAGAATGGATTCCTTAACTACTGGTTCCAATCTGGATCAGACATGAATCAACCCCCTCCCTCCCAACACACACACACACACACACACACACACACACATACACACACACACTTTGGACTTTTTAAATTTAAAACATTGTCTCCATTTTGGAGATTGGCTCTATTACCAAATCTTAGTCAAAGCTCATTCATTCCCAGGGCTTACGTCCATCTCTGCCAGTTCACTGCTGGATTCCCAGCAGATCTCAAGTCCAGGGCTATGTATGGTTATGAGAAAGGCTCCTCTCTTTGGCACTGCACAAGGATTCCAGGGATAAGTAGCAAAAATATAGCCTGACTTTATTGCTTCAATTCACCCTTATTTGTCCACTTTGAAACGAGAGTGTCTTGCGTTCCATTTCTAAACCACACAACTAACACCATATTTTTAAAAATTAAAGTGTTCCTATGATTTTGTTGCGTTGGCTAATAATTTATCTAAAGAGGAAACATGAGCCAATTCTGGCAAATGAGATGGAAGTGGTGCTGACCTGGGAGGGATTCCTTTCCTGAAAAACAAGACAAAGGCATCTAAGGAAAAAGCTCTTTCCCCCTCCCCGTTTTTATTGGCTTGAACTGGGGGAATGCCTGGAGCAGCAGAAGCAGCTGCTTTTGCAGCTGAACTGATGCCAGCAACAACCTGCCTCTGGGCTTGTTTTGTGAGAAAATTTATCTATTATTTGTTTAAGCCTGAAGTTGGGATTTCCTTTACTTGCAAAAGCATCAATTCTAACTTGGAGCTAATTTTCTCTTTTTGGCACATCAGTCTGGTCTTATTTTTAGGTATTTTCTCATCTGACATTTATTAGAACCTCACATTCACAAATCCTTGACCCACACCCCTCTCTTGGAATTTTATTTTTCCTTTTGTAGTAGCTTTGAGCTGTATACTTTTCCCTGCCTACCACTGGATGTCCACCTGTACTTTTCTCTAAAGAGTTGGATAATTTACTCCAGCATGAATATTGTGTTTTTAAAATGTAGGAAACAATGATATAGGAAGGACCTACTATGTGTCAGACACCCCCCCTCATAGCAGATACATATAGACCTTACCTCACTGACTCTTCACAGTGGCCCGATGTGGTAGGTATTAGCCTCGTCCCGCATCCCTTTTGTAATGGAGGAAACTTAAGCGCAGAGAGGTTAGGGAACATGCCCAAGGCCTCTCAGCTAACAATTGGTAGAGCCAGTTTTCACATCTAGGTCTACTGGATCCTCAAAATGCCCTTGTATTTCAGGGGACAGGCTTGTATTTGTCAGGGTTCTTAGTTGCAAACAAAGGAATGCTCTCTAGCTCATTTAAGCTGGAAGGGATTTATTTTAAGGTATAGAGTAGCCATGGACCAAGCTTGAATGCTGCGCAGCTCAGAAATACCCAACCACACCATAGACTGTCAACACAGAAACCCCACCGCTACTTGTGCACGTAAGCACTGGGCACCCATGACACTAGGCTGTGATCAGTAGATCCTCTGCCACAGCAGCCCTGGAAGAACCAAATGCCTCGGCCACAAGAGCCAATGGGCTTTTGTGCAGCTGCCTTCTCATGGGACTTTTCTCACCTTCCAAGTCTCTCAGGCTGGCTTGGCAAAACCTTAGTCATATATGTAACTGGGCCACAAGGGAGTCTAGAAAACTGAGTTCTTATTTTTCCAGCATCTAGAATGCAGGAGGGCAAGTGAGAAGGGGTTGGAACTGGCACTGAGTGAACCAATAGGAGGATCTGCCACAGGTTTCCTTAAAGAAAGATCTTTCTTTACAGGAGAGCTACTTTATTAGGTACACAGCAGAGAGAGCAAATGGGTTGCAGTTCAGCAGCATCTCTAAAAACACATAGTGTTAGAATGATTGAGATGAAATTTCAGGAGTGAGGGTCATGATGAATGAATGATGCTTCCCATGAGGTGAGGAGAGGAAATAGTGGCTTCTTGCTACAGGTTAAGGAGTTATTCCTGAAATTTCTTTTAGGTAGCTCAGTATCTAAACTTATTAAAATATTCACATATGTCTTTTTAAAATAAGATCTGATTCAAAGAAATTAAATACTTAAAAATTTTGTTTTAACCTGTTTTAAATTTACTTTCTGGAGGAATATGGACAAATAAAGCTTTCTTTCTGCTTCTGCATGAGCATATGGAAAAGCCAACCTGTGGGACATCGCTCGTATGTTGCTGTGATCTTATATGAGATGTTAAATAAAAGGCCTTTTTATTTACGGGAAGTCTTGTGGAATTGAAAGGGTGGAGGAATACTTTCTAACTGCTGCCACACTCAACACCTTAGGAATGGGCACATTTCAACACCTTAAAAAAAACCTCTGTAAACTTCTTCATTGATTATTCTATGCTAAACTGTTTTTTTTGTTTGTTTCCTTGCAAGGGCAATGTTCATTAATTTAGTACCACCAGCTAGCTGACAGGTTGTCCTATAGCCTGTCAAGGGCATTGACAAGTGACAAGGATATTGCTTTTCTTGAAGGATTCCGGGGGGCTTTTTACCCTCACTCAAAGGGTACAGACAGCAGAGAATGTCACTTCACTAGGGAGGAGTCTCCAAGTGGCAGATTGAATATTTCCTGCTGCTGCCAGAAACCAGATACCACAGAGGGAAGCTCTTCTTTGCATTCAGCATCCCCCCTCCCCCGCCATTCATTCATTTTCAGAGCCTGTTTGTCTCTTGACAACACTTCCCAGAGAGAACTGTGACAAGTGTACAAATGAACTGTCTAGTCCTACTTTGCAGTACAACAACATGTCTACTGTCTTAAATCCTCAAACATAGCAGCTTCTAGTTCATTTTCTTGATGTATTCATTATGGTAGCTATACCGGGGCTATCAAATCAAATTTACATTAGTGGATATCTCAAAAGATAAAGTGTGTCTCTGCAGGATTGTGTAGCTTTCATAAAGTTTACTATGAAGTTACTTTAAACTGAATCATGCTTGTCTTATTAACATCACATTACAAAGGAAGAATTTCATGCTTCTAAAACCATTAGTCTTGGGGGCCGGCAGGGTGTTGTAGTGGTTAAGTTCACGCACTCTGCTTTGGAGGCCCGGGTTTCGCGGGTTCAGATCCTGGGCGTGGACTTATGCAATGCTCATCAAGCTGTGCTGTGATGGCATCCCACATACAAAATAGAGGAGGATGGGCACAGATGTTAGCTCAGGGCCAATCTTCCTCACCCCCCAAAAACAATAATGATAATAAAATAAATAAAAAATTAAAAAGATTAGTCTCAATATGTAAGTAAAAACACTAAACAGAACACAGCAAATTAAGAAAAAAACCCTTTAAAGGAAAAGGGAACATCAGTAATAACAATTTTAGCACAGATATCAGATTCAATGTTTGTTGGACTAAAACCATGTTATTTGAATATTAATCCTCCTGGGTTATTAGCCCTAGTTAATAAGTAACCCTTTTAAAATTTCAGGTCTGTTGCCTTTAGCCATATGTTGCACAGGGATTTGTGTTTGCTGTTTGCTCATCAAGTTGGTTAATCAAGCTTCTTTTTGTACAGTGGGTCTCATTACTTTCAGAATATCTGATAGATAAAATGCTCTGTTGGTGTCTTTCATATGAGTTTTATGCTATTGTTGGTGAGCCTGGGACTGAATTTTATGTCCAGAACCAGGCCTACTGCCTGAGCCATAATACATCGACAATGACTGAAGGGGTTAACCTCAACTCCTACGTGCTGTGAAAATAATCACTTCCCCAGGTTTTTTTTTTATTTCTATAAGTTTGTATGTCAGCATAGGAGGTTTTATTTAAATGGAATAATTTGTAGTAATTAACAGTAAAAGATGAGGCAAAAGTGAGGCAAAAAGAAGAATGCAGATCATTGAGAAGAAGGAAATTCATAGAAGTTTGGATAACAAGAGTGTTTGAACAGTTGCTAGTTGAGGACTGGATCAGCCTAGAGCAGGGGCTGGCAAACTGGATCGTTGGCCAAATCTGGCTCAATGCCTGTTTCTATACAGGCCATGAATCAAGAGTGGTTTTTATATTTTTAAATGGTTGAAAAGGACAAACCTGGGTTTAGATTCTGGCTCTGCTGGTTGTATATCTTTACTTAATGAACATCAGTTTTGTCAGCTGTAAAACAGGGATAATTCTTCATAGATGTGTAGTGTGTAGTAGAAAAAAGTGAATATGTACACTGCCTGACATCTTCTCAATAAATACTAACTTCCTTTCCAGTTTTCTAAGAAACAATGCTCTATGCTTGTGGTCATTTGCCTAAATTCACAGAGACGGTTTGGAGAGACAGAACTCCTCGCATGGAGCAGTTTTCTTCTCTGGTTCCTCTCCTGATGGGGTAATTGAAATCGACCTTCCCTGGCTTTTGTGGAATTCCCCTCAAGACCACAGTAGGGGTCCTTCACCCTGGGGCCTGCCTTGTACAAGTAATATTGTGACTGATGTAAAGAATCTGTGCTTAAATCTGACTTTTCATTGTTTTATTGAAGTTTATCAACTTTATTTTCATTTTGATTTAGCTCTCTTTCTTTTTTTTTGATAAACAATCTATGTCTAGATTTATACTTGCAATGAATCTGATTATCCTGTAGTATTTATTTTCTTGTGGAGATCTCTAAAAACAACAAGATTTTGTTGTTGGCCAAGCTCTACATACTTTTTGACCACAATGCTCCTAAATTCTTTGACCACATGCTCTTAAAGATATACCACAAACATGAAGCAATTTGCCGTGTTTTTGAATGTTACTCTTTTTTTTCTATACAAAATGTAGGTATTCATTGAAGTTCTCACACTTAAAATGCTTCCATGTTTATTGTCGTATCTCAACTTGGTTTTGGTCTGGATAGAAGCCACAGTGATGACTCAGTTCATTCCATGAACCTTGAGTCTATTTTGCTAAAATAGACAACAGCTGAGCCATATTTATGTCATAATCTAATGAACCAACAGTGTATAAAATAACATTTTAAATCTGGTTCCTTTTTTTGAGAAGGAAATTCACCGAAAATACAATTTCCTTTTATATTTATCTAAAACAAGCACTGTATTATTTTTATATGTATTTTTTTCCTACTTGATCTCTAGAGGTAAATATTAAGTTTTGGACAAGTTGAGAGTTTTTGCTAAATAGACTCAGTCCTGGTTTTGACAATTAAGATAAGCTTCACTTTTCCAGCATCTGTGAAGTGGAGATGACTTTAACTTCACGTTCTTAATTTGAGTATATGTTTGCATGAAGGAAGAGCTAAGAGCAGAAGGAAGGAAGGAGCTCTTCAAGTTTGGAAGGAGCAGAGAGTGAGCGTTCCTTCACAAGCTGACGCAGGAAATAGATCTGCTCCCTAACAATGCCCTGGAGGTGGCAGGGTTGCCGATGGGGTTGGTCATGGGTAGCTGGATACTGTACCTTGAATGCCATCGCATGGGTCTATGGGGGAGGTCCCAGACTCACGGGCTCATCCTGGACATCCTTTATCCTCTGCCCCACAGGTATGGCTGGTGGGGGGCTGACTGAGCTGGGCCAGGAAGGTTGCTGGAGAGTGGCTGATTCTTGCCTTCTGCCTGACTGTGGTCCAAGGACCCAAAAGGATGATGATCTTATGATGGAAAGCCATGTAAGGTATCCATTGATGTATTTTTTTCTTAACACTAGGTGTATCAAGATAAGGCCACTTGCTTCAACTCTCATTGTTCTGTATGTGGATTGGGTATGTTGCCTGACTGGTAAGTAACAGCCACTGGACCTCGTTTCTTAACTGGGTAAGGCTAAATTATCAAAGGTCTCAAGCATGGAGCTTTTGTTCTATTTCTCCCTCCCTCTTTTCCCAGCCTAATGAAGGCAGCCACTAGGTGTATATGTCTGTCTACTGTCCCAAACTTGCCCTCAGGTGGGCTATTCTAAGGTCTAGACTAGAGGATGGAGAGTTAACATGATCATTTTGTCTTCCACAGAAAGCTTCACCTTCCCAACTACATTTTATAAGTACGAAAAGTAATATTTGAGTTCCCATCTTATTCCTTTGAAATATTTCTCAATTGGTCCAGAACCCAGGTGGGAAGCAAGGTACTATTTATGGGTTACCCTCAAAGACTTGATCAGGAGTGACCCCCTGGAATGGTCAATCATGACTTTTACACAGAGGAGGAGGAGTGAAATGAATATTGGACATAGCTGTTAACTGACATACAACAATTTGGACTTATATAATTTTTATTTTTTGATAGAAATGGTAACTGCTTTAGTTAGAGGCAGGTCAGGGTTAGCTAGCCCCCATCCCTCACTAGCAGGTTATAATGAAAGCAAGTTTCAGACAAAGTTAGACCACCCATACAGATATTTACTGAGTGTGTACTTATCAGCAAGCAGGCACACAACAGTTCATACAACCTGTTCTGTTTGGTTAGATGAAGGTCTGGCTTGTTCCCTTGAGTGCTGGAGCACATCTTACATAAAAGGTTCATTCAGAGGAAGAGGTGTCAGTATTCTGGAGGCAGGATGTGACTAACTTCATCACTGTCCTTGGGCAGCTGAATCCTCTGAATCAATGGCTGAATGTGGGAGGCTTAGGGGTTAAGATCTGGACACCATCCCTCAGGGAGCAAGCTCCAGAACATTCCAAATTCTTATACTCCGTTCCTGCCAAGAGTGACTAAAACACTTCAGCCAATCCACATATCTTGACTGCCACCAATTTTACCAATGAGAACTCTTTTCTAACATAATGATGCTAATTAACAAAGTCTCCATACTTATTAAAGATAAAGCATTAATAGGGCGAGCTTTCTGATCAGCATGCTGGCCAGCCCCCTGAGGGGATGGGGGAGTTCCCAAGAAGGGCATCTGACCTACCTATATCACTTGTACTACAGAGTAGTGCCCAGCCTCTGCAAATGGCTTCTTCAATATCTTTGCAGTCTGAATTATAAAGGTGAAAGAGTTCAGGACATACCACTCCAAAATAGGCCGCTTTGGCGTATTGATTATTTTGAGCTGAAGGCACTTGAAAAACAGCAAATGCAAGAAGAGGCTTTCTTTGAACTCCCCTTGTCTGCCTAAAGACAGATCCTTCAAAAGGAACTCAATTGTTATAGATCCCCTCCCCCTAGTTTCATCAACCACAGGAAGATTGACTCTTATCACAGGAGAGGAGGTTAGAAGTTGACACCACACCCAGACAGACTACCATATGTCCCATCTATTCTTCTAAGGCCCATTCATCTTTCCAAAAAATCACTTACTGTCTGCCACTCACTTTCAAGTAGCAGGTCCCCTTTCTCCTTGCCCTATTAAGACTGTACATAAACTCTCAGATCTCACAGCTTTTTGGGGTATTCACCTTTTTTTTTTTTACTGTGATTCCCCCATGTATGTAATATAAAAAGTTAATAAATTTGTGTACTTTTTCTCTTGTTAATCTGCCTGTTGCAGTTTATTTTATAGACCCAGCTATCATACATAGAGGCGTAGTGGGAAAGTCTTTCTTCCCCTACAAAGGTCTATAGCCTTGTACATGCCCATATATAGAGGAGAAACATAATAACAAGTTTCCTATATTTCCATATTTGAACTCTCCAATGAAGAGAAAGTTTAAAATTTGGAAACAATTAAATTTTTCATTTATTATTTGATCATCAATTATATTATTCTTTCTGCCTTCCTTTTCAATGTTTGAACACGTTCCTTATGGTATGTTGTAAATTGAATTATTCAGAATTTACTTAATTCCCCATTCCCCCCTTCCACCTTTTATAATATTTTCTTAGGCCAACTGGTAGTCATCGTTCAATTTTTCACTATAGGTTTGGTTGAATATCATCATTATTGTAACTATCATTCCATAGGTTCCCCTAACCCAAATTATTCTGCATGCCATCTCTTTCCAAAAATTACAGCATTTTGCACAACTTTGGAAGGTGGTAACCTGTGTCCGCCAAAATGAGTGATCTAGAGGAGCTGGTGAGCTCAATGAAGACATAATGGGATAATTCCCTTTGGTCTCAAATGTGTTCCCTTAGGGATTGGTTGTATCTAAATGTTTATTTTTCAGTATCTATCCAGAAGAGCCAAGTATGGTACAGGCCCAATATTATGAAGTAAATGGGCCCAATATTATTGTTTGGTGGATTAATATTGGAGCCCTGACTCAACATCCTTCGTTATATCCTGTGGATATATTTGGAAAGATTGCTAAGAGACCATTCTCTTTAGGGTAAAAGGACAAAGTAGTGTGGCCTGGTACAGCGACCCTCCTGGTGACTGAGTTTCCTTCTGCCCACCTCCCAGGTTCTCCACTAGGAGTCCTTCTCAGCCCACACCTTTGGTCTTATACAAGGACACTGCTTTGAGTACTCCTCCACCTCTGTCTATTCCCAGCCACATTCGAAGGGCACAGCAAGTATATTACCACGGAGAATGCTTTTCATGGAGTAAGATGGATCCTGAAAGCATCAGTCACATGTGAGATGGAGCCAACTGCACTCATTTATCTCATCAGAATTCTACCTGTCACATTCTGGTAAACAATCAAAAGGGGTTGGGATTTTCTATTTTTGTCTTAAGGATGAGTAATAGAATTTCTGGTCCTCAAGTGAAAAAAATGGTTTTTAAAAAGTAATTTGGTGTGTTGTGATATGAGTTATGTCCTCCATCCCCACCCCTGTTCTTGTCCACATCCCTCAACTTGTCCTTTCTTGGGACCCTACATGTTCAGCATCAATATATGCTCCCACGCTCTGGAAAGCCTGCCCATCATGCCCTTGCTACCTCCTGTTTTGTGTAGCAATTGCTTCAATGGTCCATTTCAAATTTCAGTGTACTAACTGCTGTAGGAGTGATGTTTGGAAACATGAAAAAAATCATCAACAATATTTCACTTGACTCATACTGCATTGCTTAAGGCTTAAAGTGCATTCCCTAATTTGTTATTATATAAGTTAGGGGTCTGTTCTGTGGATAATCCAGGTTTCTAAGTCTTTTCACTGGGGTCTCTTGTTATACCCCGGGTCTGACTGAGGGCAGGCAAAGCTTAAACCAGAATAATTGTCAAAACTAGTTAAGAAAGGCCTCCCAAGTCTCCCATTGCAATGGGAAAAGTTTGGTCTAATTGACATGCCAGTTATGTCCCAGGTTGTACCTCTCAGGATGTGTCCACTGACCAAGTTGAGTTGTTCCCATTACTATATTTTATTGAGCTCACCAGGGCTTGGCTTGCGGATATGGGTTGTCACCTTCAAAGCCTGTGCAGTTGTTTGAGCCACCAGCACTTCTTTTTCTGGGCTGTGATTGGTGGACACCAGCATGACCAATCCATTCTCCAATCATGCTAACAGGTATTTATATGAGCAGGGTGGGCAGGAACTACCTGAATGACCTCATAGAGTTGTTGTAAGGATTAAATGAGATAATGCATATAGAGTTCTTAGCACAGAGCCTGGAACGTAGTAATTGCTCAGTAAATGTTATCTGTGATTATATTAGGACACACATAACACCCTTCAAATCTTAGCTCCAATATCGCCCTTCTGTGAAACCTCCCTGACAATTTCCAAGACCACAGACATAAAAAGTTATTGGAGTTGCTCAAGATTTCACTTTACAAAGACCTTTCATCTCCACCGTCTCATTTGATTTTTATGACTGCCCTGGGAGGTTATATGGGGATTATTATTATTCTCATCTGGCAGATGATAAAATCAAAGCCCAATAGGATTAAGTGACTTTCCCAAAGCCACACTGGACATGAATCCAAATCTTATGACTACTAGTCTACTGTTTTGTCCACTACAGCATTTTAGTAGAGAACATGACTTGTAATTCTTAGGTACTCATTGGGGATGGAGGAGGAAGTGGTAGAAAGTCCAGTGAGAGAAGAGTTCATGGCTTAGGAGAGAAGCTTATAATAATAGTAGATGAACATCATTTCCCAGTTGTGAGGGCTTGGGCAAGGTACATAACCTCTCTGTGCCTTCATTTCCTCATCTGTAAAATAGGAATATTATTATTATCATTATAATTACCCTCAATCCCTTGGGATTGTAAGGGGTAAATTAGTTAATATATGTAAAACACTTAGAACAGGGCTTGGCATAGAGCATATTCAAGACATGTTATCTTTAAAAAAATTGAATAAAAGGATAATGAGTTAGGAGGGAATCAACCTTCATATCTGTTTACCAAATTGAACATCAAGAGCTTGGAACTGGATTTTCCTTAATCACCCAAAGTCTGTAGTTGCTCATGAAATAAATTGTAGATGAGGTTTGTGTAGCTCTGTCTAGCAGTGGCCATGGGCTGGGCACAGCATCTTTTGGCCTCTCCGTATCCTCATGAAAATAGGCTGGTATATCCAGTGACCTTCTTAGGAGAAATCAGAGAACTGATTAAAGAACTATCATGGCATGTGCTTTATACTTATTAAATTTTTGTTTAAAAGAACAGAAAAAGCTAAAATGTCAAAAAAGAGAAGCTAAGAAGTTGATCTGGGTGTGCAACACAATGCCAAACCATCTAACTTCCCTCCACTGACAATGAGAGAAAACATTTCTAAAGTGAAATGATTTTAGTAGATATGGTGATTTGTTTGACTTGGTTTACTAAAAATTATCTGGCAAGCTGGCTATGTAGCCATGGCATCAGTTGGGTTTCCATGGTTATAAAAATAATTGCTATTCTACAAACAGTCTTTGCAACAGAGAAGTGTTTGATCATGAACTTAAAATTGCTTTGTAATTCAAGGAATTTTATTTCAACTGAAAGAACAAAACTTAATGTTTAACTTTTTCTGGAATTGGTCATGTTGTGAAAGGACAAGAGGAGAGAGATTATGGAGATGTTCTGTTAACTGTGTGCAGTGTGTTTTTTTTTTTTGTGGGGAAGACCAGCCCTAAGCTAACATCTGTTGCCAATCCTCCCCTTTTTGCTGAGGAAGACTGGCCCTGGGCTAACATCCGTGCCCATCTTCCTCCACTTTATATGGGACGCCGCCACAGCATGGCTGACAGGTGGTGTGTCGGCGGGCGCTCGGGATCCGAACTCGCGAACCCTGGGCTGCCAAGCGTGGACTAAACCGCTGCGCCACCGGGCGGCCCCTGTGTGCAGTGTGTTTTGCTTTTAGAACTAAGCAACCATCCTCAGTTAATAAGATGGCAGTTCACTCTGCAGGACCCACATGCCCCGAGCATCCATGTATGTGTTTCTGGTCACTCCTTTTCCATTCCCTGTGACTATTACTTCTCTCAAGTCTCTCTACTACCCTGTCTTGCCCTCTCTCAACAGGTGACTGGAGACAGATAAAATAGAGTCCCTCATCTTATTTAAATAGATAAAAGGAAAAATACAAAGACCTCAATAGGAAAATTGCAAAAGATGGAAAGAGAGAGAAGAAATATAAATAATAAAAAAATGTTTTTCGTGATTTTGGTCAGAAGGTTAAATCTCAATAGGAGTTATCAACAAAATGTAGATTGAAATGACAATAAGATAATACTTCTTTTTATGCCTGTCAAATCAGCAAAGATTTTTAAAAGTAAAAGGACTCAGCACTGATAAACACATGCTGAAACGGGAGCTTCTTCCATGCCAATGAAGGGAAAATTAGCACACAGCCTTCAAAACATGCATGCTCTTTGCCCAGCCATTCCACGAGTAACTCCTATACAAGATGAAACTCCAACAATAGGAGAGTTATTACATTTCTTTTTAAATTATTTTAAAATTTCTTTAAGCACTTAACTATGAGCTAAGCACAAATCTGAGGCTTTTATATGTGTTTTGTTATTTAATCCTCGTCGGAACTCTTTGAGGGAGATACTATTTTTCCCTTTTTTACAAAAGAGGAAACTGAGGTACACAGGAGATAAGGAACTTACTTGCCCCGGGACACACAGACAGGAAGTGGCTTCAATTCCAGATCCAGGCCCTGAACCACTATGCTCTACTACCTACTTCCAGAAAACGTTTAAGGCAGCAGGCAGAGATATATAAAACACAAGATAATTTCAAGAATTCTGTGGAAGAAAGAAAAAATAATGGTAAGGACATAAAACAGGGCTAGGAATGAGACTAAAAATACATATTATTTGACCTGTACACGGCTAAAGGGAGGTCACAAATTTACCTAGAAGTTTTTTAGGCAATCTGATCAGTTACACAATTCACAGTTCTCGTGAGATAGAAGCAGACCAATTATTCCAGAGAAGACCAACTATTCTTGGTAGAAAGACCAGACACAGATTTGTTCCCAGAACACAGAAGATTCTCATAAAAAAAGACACTGTGTAAGGTCATGGCTAATGACCTCAACAGCATCCTTGTGTAGACAAGTGACCACTTCTACTGGGTTGAGTCTTACAACTTTTCTCACAGGGTCTCCTGACCCAACATCAAAACATGGTACCAGGCAAGCAGGATGTGGGTCAGGCACCTCGTTCTGTACTGGTCTGGAGATTATAGTGTACCTGGGAGTGAGGGGGCTGATATTCTTTAAATAATCCTCCCTTTGTTAAATGTGATGGGACATGAGATTGAGACTGTGATTTTCAACAAGTAACTAGAATTCAGCTTTCCTATTTTGTCAGACAGGTTCATATGTGTTAAGCACCACTGGATTGCAGGTAGGTATGATTTAAAGATATTATAATATGAAATGGTCAGTTATGCAGCTGTTAAAGATGATGCTTAGGAGGTATTTTGATAATATGACAAATTTCTCAGACTATAATATTAAATAAATAAAGCAGGATACAAACCTATATGTAGCATATGATGTCAACTATGTTTAAAATCTATAGTAGCAAGATATGAATCTTCAGTTTTTCTTAATATAGAGTAATTTTTTTCTTTTATTTACTGCAATAGAAGAATGGAAGTCACTTTCTGGATGGATGGGAATATCTCAGGAAGAGGCACTGTTTTCAGTTACTAATTGCTTGGGTCCTAGGTTTGATTGGCCATCAAACCAAGGGGAAAGAAGAAGAAAACAGGTTTCATTTTGATTGGATTTGGTTGGGAAGTAGGAGAATATCAGGGGAGGCATAAGGACAATATGGAGGAAGCAGATTGGGGAGAAGGGTAACAATGAGCAGGATTTCCAGAGGGGTCTTCAGAAACCTCCAAGCTGATCCCTAAGGTTGCCCACGAAGAGAGAGGGTCCAGGGCGAGGAGATTTCTGTGCCCTGGAGAGGCTTGGGAGCTGAGCCCTCATACCCCATCAGATAGATCTGCACTTGACCAACAACATGCCCATCATCCGTGTCCAGGGTTTATACCAGTTTTTTCTCACAGAGATTTAGGGAGGGCCTTGTTCCTTCCTGAACTTGCGTTAAACTGATAGTTGACCCACCACAAGACTTTGCTGGATCTCTCATTCATTACCCTGTATGAGCATCCTCTGTAACTATGCCCTAGGACATCAGTACAACAAAAGTGGGGTGAGGTGGGGGAAACTTCTCATTCTAGAAAGAAGAGGTTGAACTAGACAAGCTTGAGAATATGTTAATAGCATATGTGCATGCGTGTGTGTGCATGCACACACGCACACACACACAGACACACAAAGTACTAGAAGAAACTGCACCTCCTTCAAGGATCCCACCCTGCTTCCCGTACCTGCCCCTTAAATGTGGATGTTGCCCAGGATCCATTCTCAGCCCTCCTCTTCATTCTAGATACTCTCCCTGGGCTAATTTCAACTTCCACACAAACTCTGATGTACATTAAATCTGAAATCTCCAGTATGAGTCTCCTTAAATTACAATCTAATGACATCCAAAATGGTTTCCACACAAGAAAAATGTCTAGTTTCTCATCCACAAGCTTTTTATCTTTCTCTTTGTTTTTGTTCCTTAATCCCTAAATCCTTGACGAATATTGTTCCATAATAAGAAGTAGGGTCCTGGGAAGGAGAAGGAATTTAGCACTCATAATCCTCACAACCACTCTGTGAAATAGGGATAGTCATTCCTGTTTATAGATGAGGAAATCAAGGTTTGGAGCAGATAAGTAACTTGTACAAGGTCAAACAGCTTGGAAGTAGGAGGACTAAGGTTTAAAGTCAAGTCTATCTATGTCCCTAAGAACAAAAAGTTGATGGTTTCATGTTGGGGAATCAAACTTCTGGTTCCCGGGATATGGGATACTATGCTAACCAGGAAATAACTAATTCTTCCCCTAGGACATGTTAGTGTATGAGGTGTTTTCTAAGTCACCATAACCTTTTAACCTATGTTTTATTCTAGAATCGTGAGTGAAGGCTGTGACCTTCTAGCTTCATCTACCCTCTGATATTACCTGGGACCTCAGCCTGTCTGGCAAAAAGTTACATTACAGGATTCACACTATACAGGAAAACACTCCTCCTCCTGTATGTCTCCTTACTCCCTCATTACTACCACACTACTTCACTCCTGACACCAGATGTGTGGGTTTTCCACATGTCAAGCAATTCTGGGACACCAGCTGTGTCCTACAATTCAACTCAATTGTGACACTACCTGGAGATAGCCTCAGATCCACAAGTTAAGGGCTCAGTCCCATAAGACTGATCCCCCCAACCCCCAGACACTGATTGAAAGTCCTGGTTGTTACTTATGCTTCTGACAGACTGGCTGTAAACCACAGATTCCTATGCCCCAAGCCATGGGTTAGATTGATTTGCTAGAACAGTTCACAGAACTCAGGAAGACAGTTTACTTACTATGTTACTGGTTTAGTATAAAGGATCTAACAAAGGATACATAGGAACAGCCAGATGAAGAGAGATACATAGGGTGAGGTCTGAAAGCTTCTCAAGTGCAGGAGCTTTTGTCCCCATGGAGTTGGGGTGTGCCATAGATGTGTTCACCAGCCAGGAAGCTCTTGAACCCCATCCTTTTGGGTTTTTATGGTGACTTCATTACACAGTCTTGATTGATTAAGTCATTGGCCATTGGTGATTGATTCAACCTCCAGCTCCTCTCTCCTCCCCAGAGTTAGAGGGTAGGGGGTGGAACTTAAAGTTCCAACCCTCTAATCATGTGGTTGGTTCCCCTGGCAACCAGCCCTCATCCATAGGGCCTTTCCAAAAGTCACCTCATTAACATAAACTCGGATGTAGAAAGGAACTTATTATTAATATCAAGACACTCCTTTCACCTTTATGGCTCTGGAGCTATTTCAGGAACCAAAGACAAAAGACCAAATGGGAGCAAAAGATGCTCCCATTGCTCTTAAGAAATTCCAAGGGTTTTAGGAGCTCTGTGCCAGAAATAGGACCACCAAATACATATTTTTTATTATAAATCACAATATCACACATACTTCCCAATTTCAAAATTTATTACAAAGCAACAATAATCAAGATAATGTGGTACTGACATAATGATAGACCCGTAGACCAATGGAATAGAACTGACAGTTTAGAAATAAACCCATAAGTATACAGTCAACTGACTTTTGACAAGAGTGCTAAGACCATTTCATGGTGAAAGAATAGTCTTTTTAACAAATTGTGTGGGACAAGTGAATGATTGCACAACCTGCTGTTTTTGCCATATGCAAAAGATAAAATTAGACTTATCTCACACAACATACAAAAATTAATTCAAAATGGATCAAAGACCTAAATGTAAGAGCTAAAACTATGAAAACTCTTAGAATAAAACATAGGTCTAAATCTTTATGACTTTGGATTTGGTAATGAATTCTTAGATATAACATCAAATGCATGAACAACAAAAGGAAAACTAGATAAATTGAGCTTCATCAAATTAAAACCTTTTGTGCTTTAAAGGACACTATCAAGAAAGTGAAAGGACAACCCATAGAATGGGAGAAAATCTTTGCAAATCATACATTTGTTAAGAGACTTGTATCCAGAATATACAAAAAACCCATACAACTCAATAATAGACAAATAACACAATTAAAAATGGACAAAGGATCTGGAAAGGCATTTCTCCAAAGAAGATATACAAATGGCCAATAAATACATGAAAAGATGCTCGACATCATTAGATATCAGGGAACTGCAAATCAAAATCACAATGAGATACCACTTAATTCACTAGGATGCCTAGAATCAAAAAGTCAGATAATAACAAGCATTGGTAAGGATGTGGAGAAATCAGACCTTTTATACACTGCTGATGGGAAGGTAAAATAGTTCAGCCACTTTGGAAAACTGTCTGGCAGTTCCTCAAAATGTTAAACCTAGAGTTACCACATGACCCAGCATTTCCACTCCTAGGTATACCCAAAAGAAATGGAAACATATGTCCACACACAAACTTGTATACAATATTTGTAGCAACATTATTCATGATAGCCAAAAGGTAGAAATAACCCAAATGCCCATGAACAGATGAATGGGTTAAAAATGTGCTTTATCCATACGATGGAATATTATTCAGCCATAAAAAGAAAAGTAGTACTGATATATGCTAGGTCATGGACATATCTTGAATACGTATGCTAAGTGAATGAAGCCAGTCACAAAAGACTACATATAATATGATTCTATTTATATGGAATGTCCATAATAGGGAAATCTATAAAGAGAGAAAGCAGATTAGTGGTTCCTTAGGGTTGGGGGGAAAAGGGGATGATAGCTAAAGGTCACAGGGTTTCTTTTTGAGGTGATAAAAATATTCTAAAATTGACTGTAGTGATGGCTGCACAATTCTGTGAACATACTAAAAACCATTGAGTTGTACACTTTAAGTGGGTGAATTCTATGGTATGTGAACCATATCTCAATTAAACCTGTTTAAAAAAAGATTGACCAGAATAGATGATCTCTAACATCGCTCTCAGCCTTAGGTGCTTCCTGCAGTTAGGAGAGAGGAATCAGAACTAAACTGACTTTCTGAAACTCTTTATTTCATCTAACTAAAAAAAAAAAAGTCACCTTACATGGGTGTTGAGCTTGAACCTTAAGCCTGATTATCCCACCAAGCCTCCCATCAAGGTTTAAGGACCCAGGCTCCTTCTGTCTTGCTGCTGAGTCTACATGACTTTCATTATCAAAGTTGTTTCATGGGCCAGGATGGCTCCTGGAGCTCTGGCCATTCTGTCTGCATTCCAGCCAGCAGGAAAGTGGAAGGGGAGACGGGCATACCTCCTCACGTTAAGAACACTTACTGGGAGCTGTACACACCACTTCTTCTTTTTTTGTGTGTGAGGAAGATTGGCCTTGAGCTAACATCTGTTGCCAATCTTCCTCTATTTTTTTTGTATGTGGGATGCCACCACAGCATGGCTTGATGAGTGGTGTGTAGGTCCACACCCAGGATCCGAACCTGCAAACCCTGGGCTGCCAAAGTGGAGTGCACAAACTTAACCACTATGCCACTGGGTTGGCCCCACACACCACTTCTAAAACCCAATTAGCCAGATCCTAGACACTGGCAAGTTATGTAATCTACTAACTTAAATAAATGGTCACATTTATTACATGACCATGCATGCAGCAAGAAATTGGGGATGCAATTACAATAGAAGAAGAAGGGAATAGATGTTGAGAGACACCTAGTAGTCGGTCATATTCTACAATTTAATCAGCTACCTTTTCATCAATATCCTCCATTTCCTTGTCCCCTAGTCCTTTTGCACAGTCACTGACAAAACCCTAATTCTGGATTGATATAACTGCCCACCATCTCGACTGTTACACTTGATCCTCTGGAAAAAGACGTACAACTATGTGACTTTTAGTACATCTATAAGTTCATGATTTTTAACTTCAGTTGGGCTCTTGACTCAGTGAGGTGACAAAAATTTATTCAAAACAGTCTTCATATTCTTTGATCCATAGCACCTCGTAAGACCTTGGGTACATTTATCACTTTAGCAGCTATCACGGTTTTGCTCACTAAAGTGGCCCTCGAAATAAGTTTTATAAAAGAGAAGAACTGGTATTCTGAATCAGGTGACACAGAACATTGCCTCAGATCAAGAAAGTCAAGGCTGGTCAGTGGACAAATTCTAAAGAAATAGCACTTGGTAGCAGAATTCTTCAGGCTTCTTTTAAAGAAAGAGTAAGTTACATTAGCCAGTGTACTGCAGATTCTTCTGGTTGTTTTCAGCCAAAACAGATAGAGGATAGATTTAATAATGAAGAAAGAATGGGATGATATTGCTCCCCAAATAGGCAAACGCTGATGGCAAAAATGGGAAAATCAAGAATTTTCAAGAAAACATCATTTAGAATGTAAAATGAAAAACAGATGGGAAAATGAAATCCCAACTAAAATTAAATTGAGTGTTTGGAGAATACCAGTACCTTTCTGGTGGGGAGATGGCAGGAATCTAGGCTGTGGCTAAGAAACAACTCCAGCGAATCTGATGGCCACTGATTTTGAAGATGTAAAAGAGGGAGGGAACTGTTCTGTGGCTGGTTCCACAACTTTTATCAATTAGCATCTTGCATCTTAAAAGAGAAGAGACAAAAGACAGATGAGGTAGAAAAGCAGGGGGATCTCCCTGAATAAACACACAAAACAGGGCAGACGGGGCTCAGGAAGAAATGTGAGTAGAGGGAGGCAGCACCCTCTGGGAGTGGGTCTGGACTCAGGGGTGTTTCAGGATCTGGGTCAGGCGCAGCTGTTCTGAGGGCTGGTATCCGAGCAGACTGGAGATCAAGTGCTGGTCCCAGAAGGCACTGGTGGGGGAACCTCATGTCTACCTTGAGGATGAGTCTGGTGGTCTTCAGTGTGTGAGGTGCTCTTGAAGAGTGGATTTCCTGCCAGCAGTTTGTAGCAGGGCCTTCCAATGTACCACAGATCCACCTTCTCATTGTATTGATGGGGAGAAAGAGCATTATCTACCCACTCTGGGTCCTTTCTGGCTGGGCTACCAATTAAATTGACATGAGGCTGAATAGCAGGAGAAAGTCAAACAAAGCTTTATAAGACATGTATACATGGGAGAGACCAGGGAGTGTCTCTTGACAAAATGGTGGATATTCTCCTCTTATAGAGACAAATGAGGATTTTGGGGGGAGTTGGGCGTGTCAGCCACAGGGATTACAAGAAAAGCACAGTAAAGTTATTATGCAGATTTAAGGCCTCGCCTTCCACATTGACATGTTTCTAGAGATAAGGTCATCCACCCTTCTTGCCAGTACAGAGAAGGAGATACCTTTACAAATGGAGGTTTCCCTTACAAATGTAAATGTATGGTAAACAGAACTTTGATAAGAATGGGTGTAGCAAAGACCCTCCCAGTCTATCAATACAGGAGTCATCCAAGGTGAAGGCCCATCCCAGGGACAGGCCTTCCATCCCAAATCTCTTTACAGAGTTGGTGGGGGGGGGTGTGAAGGTCAAAGCCTCCTTCAGAGCAAGGTAGAGAGAGACACATCTTGAGGTGGCCAATTCTGATCCCCCATAGTATGTTTTCCCTTCCATTGTTTCTGGGGTCATGGAGTTGTCTACTCAGGCTGTCTCCACATCTTAAAGTTCTCTTCATGCTTTAATCTACTACAATCTGGTTTCCACCCTCTCTGTTCCACACAAACTACTCTTGTCAAGAGTACCCACCTCCATGTTACCAAATCCAGTGACATTTCTGTGTCTTCATCTTACTTGACCTTGAGCTCTCAGTGGCATTGACTTGGTCCTTATTCCTTCACTCCTCAAACCTTCTCCTCTTTTGTTCTTTTTGGATGTTTTTCTCTTGATTTTCCTCCCACTACACTGACTGATCTCTCTCAGCTTTCTTTGCTAGTTGTTCCCTCTTCAACTCAGCCTTTAATAAGGGTACCTCAGGGCTAGGTCCTGGACCCCCCTTCTCCTGTCTACACCCTTTCCCTAGATAATCCCATCCATTTCCTTCACTTTAAGTACCATCTAATGCTAATGACTTCCAGAGAAGAATTATTATACCTCCCAAGAAGTCTCTTCTTAATTCTGGTCTTACATCCAATTGTCTACTTAACATTTCTATTCAAATGTCTCACAAGTGTCTTAAACTTATTATGTTCAAAATAGAACTCCTAATCTCCTGAAACTCCCTTCCAGCCTTTCCCATCTAACTAATTGTAAACCATGTTCCCAATGGCCCCAGTGAGAAAATTAGAATTTATTAATGATTCCTTTTTGTGTGTGTGTGAGGAAGACCAGCCCTGAGCTAACATCCATTGCTAATCTTTCTCTTTTTGCTGAGAAAGACTGGCCCTGGGCTAACATCCGTGCCCATCTTCCTCTACTTTATATGGGACGCCGCCACAGCATGGCTGACAGGCAGTGCGTCGGCGGGCGCCCGGGATCCGAACCTGCGAACCCCAGGCTACCAAGCGTGAACTAAACCGCTGCACCACTGGTCCGGCCCTAATGATTCCTTTTTTAATCCTTATCCCACTTCCAATCTCCAACCAAGTCTTGAGACTTCTATCATCCCCCCTCCCAATATATCTTGAATCCATCCACTTCTTTTCTCTGCTGCCATCACCCAGTCCAGGCCACCTTTCTTTTTCCTCCTAGACCAACACAACAGCTTCTTAACTAGTGACCCCATTTCTATCTTTTGATACCTCTAATCTTTTCTGCATGTAGTAGATATTCTTAAAATACAAATAAAATCATTTCATTTCCTGACTAAATAATCAAAAGCCTCCCACTGTACTGAGAATAAAACCCAAATTCCTTATTTTTTCCTTTTTTTTTTTTTTTTGAGGCTGTTGGGCAAAGAATGCTCCTGTACAGGTTCAGAATCTCTGTATAAATTCTGGGGCCATCAAAAACCAAGAGAAGGGGACATATTTTAGCAGAAAGAAGCAGAGTAAGGAATTTTATTCAAATCTTGAAGAGCCGGGTGCAAGGTCAGCCTTAGGCAGAAATGTGAATTAGCTAATCTTTGTCTTCAGTGTTCCCAGCCTCCAATTCTGATAACTCTTTATCAGAATCAGGAAAAAAACCCTAGCAAGTATAACTATAAATTCAAGTTTAATAACTTTTTGCATTTTAAACTTATTTCTAATTATGAGATGATAGACTTCTTTCTTTATTCCCAAAGGAGTTTCAGACATGATTGAGTGGGATTGGAAAGAAGTGGGGAGAATTTAAAAATCTCAACTCACAACCTACCAGCTATTCTGACTTTAAGGCTGATTCAGTAAGGAGGGCTATTTAAAGATTTTTCTAATGCATGCTGAGAAGCTAAACAGAAGTGTCTCGTCTCTTCCTGTTTTTGTGTGGTGTGAAACCCATTTGCCTTGGAAAGGTTTTTACTCTGTGAATATTTGCATCTGGAAAGACCATTGCATCTGGAAAGACCATATTCTTTTTTTTAAGTTGAGATATAATTGACATATAACATTATATTGGCTTCAGTTGTACAACATCCAAATTTCTTATCTAACCTGCAAGGCAGCCCCAATCCCTGACCGTCTCTCCAGTGGTGCCTGTCTCTCTAGTGTCATTTTAGGCTTATTAAGCCTCAGCTTCTGATTTTTATTCTTCACACTCACCAAGCTCTTTTCTGCCTTAGGCTTTTACACAGGCTATTCCTCTTCCTGGAAAGCTCTCCTCTCCAACATTTTGCATATCCGATTCCTTCTTGTTCCTCAGATACTAAGAAAAATACATATCACCACTTCAGAGAGATCTCCACTGATCATTCTGTTATTTCTGTTTTTCAGCCTCAATCTTATCCTTGTGTTTCTTCAAAACTTTAAAAAACAAACTCACATGCTGCTTATTAGGTGTCAAATACTGTTCTATTCACAACAGCCTCATTTCAGTAGATGATATTATTAGCCCTTCTTTAAGGATAGGCAACTGAGGCACACATAACAAGTTAAATGGCAAAGCTAGGTTTGACCCAAACAGACCTGCTTGTCCTCTTAATCACATGCTGTATCCTGCCTGTCAATGTCACAATCTGGAATTATTGTATTAATTTATCTTTTTTGTTGTTGTTGTTTTGTCTGTCCCTCCCAGAACATAAGGGAGGAGATGTCCCTCCTTGAGGTCAGGGACAATTGACCACTCTCATCTTATTGGTCATTGATTTCACAATGACCACTCTTGCACCTAGGGCATAATGGGTACTTCCTAAACATCGGTTGAATGAATGAAAGAATGAGTGAGAGCAAGAGAAAGCAATATTCATGCTGCCAACATTGGTGAGAGGTTGGTTTGAGGTACTAGGTCACAAAATACAATTTTTTCCTAAATATTTGTAAGTAAGAAAGTTCCATGAGTGATTGGAGGCTGCTAGGATAACGAAATATGAGGGAACCCTGCTTCTAGCAATGGTTTAAGAAATTATTTTCTAGATACTTGTCATTGATATATATATAATTATATATACACATATATATACACACACATATGTATGTACATATGATATGCATGACATATATATGAAGAAAGAGCGAGATGTAACTGTGCAGTGCAGTACTGGAAGAGCATGGTGTACACGGAGATAATTTTACTTTCTTCAAGTTAAATACCAACATAGAAAGGATCCAAGTTGTAGTTAGCCAAATCTTAAAGTGTTAGAATAATGTACATGTCTGAATGAAGTTGGACTGAATAAATTAACAAAAGTGTATCAATCAGAAAAATGGGGCAGGATACAGCACAGGGAATGGGAGACAATGGACACTTAGGAAAAGGAAAGTCACAAAGGCAAATTCCATTCTTAGTCCTGTCCAAAGGAAAGGGAGACTTGGGCGATCCAATCCAGGCATTATGATCTCTTTGGAAGGGCTGTGTTTACACTTTGTGGAGTGAGGGATGGCCAGGCGCATACCGGGAAGAAGGCAGTTGAGGTAACTGCAATTACTGGTTTCATCTCTTTTCTCTTCAGCAGTTCGTGGTCATTCATCATTGTGATAGGGGATGGGCGCTACAGGAGCACACAGGAGGAGTTTCTCAATTGCAGCAGGAGATCAAGGCAGCATAGGTGGTCATTATCATCCCTGCTTCTCTGCCAGGTTGGAATTCATGGTGGTCGCAAGTTTCAAGTGTGTTCTCCATTCATTCATTTATTTATAGATCAGGTAATCACAAGAGAATATTCTGTTGTAATTGTCAGCATCTGGAAGGAATCTTTTTTGTCTGTATTCGGAGGCGGTGAAAATCTCATCCAGAGAGCCTTAGTTAAGGCTTTGTAAGGGTACTGTCGTTTGCTCTTCCTCCCACACCACCAGCAATTGTCTTTTTTTCTTTACCATGTACACAACGATGGGAGAATTGAGTCCTGCTCTCTAATTCAGAAAGCTTGTGTGTGTGTGTGTGTGAACACCTCCTGGCCACTGAGAAACAGCTCCGTCTTAAGTGCCACCCAGAAGAGAGGGAAGGAACTGGTCACACCCTTGGTTTGTTGATCCCACAGACTCCTAGTTACACAGAAATTACTCTTTTTCCGCTCCTATTGCTTCCTTTACTCTTGGTTGGTTATTCTCATCTCTTCTCCATTCTTTATTCTCTTTCACTCTGACTTTGTCTTCACCTCCTTTTGTGACTCTTCATCATCACTCTTCATGTTGATTAAAGTGGTCATTTTTCGAGCATATATTTAGTTGCTGGGTTTGTATTAGCAATGAGTGAAGGTGAAGCCAACATGATGATCCAGTTAGGGCTCTGGAGTTAAGGTTACATTTTGGCTTCACCACTTTAGAGCTGCTGGACTTTGGGTAAATCACTCAACTTCCCTGTGCCTTTCTTTCACCACCTGTAGATTGGAGATAATGGTTCCTACCTCAGAGCTGTTAGGATGGGAGAGAATGCATGCATCATACTCAGAAGAATGCTTGGCACATGGTCTCAAGAACTATGAGCTCTTATTATTTTAAAAATGTTTATTGCAGGGTATTGTTGATACTGTATATAGGGAATTTCATGCGGTTTTCTTTTAGTGAGGAATCCGTTAAGTAGAACTACTGGGGCAAGAAATAATGGTATCTAGAGGCTTACTGGGGGCATGCATTATAGAGATCTTTTTCTGAGTAAAGAGCGATCTTGTGACAAGCTGGGCACAGAAAGCTTGGGTGAGGGCAAGCGATCTTGAGCGAAGAGTGTCCGGAGGGGGTAATAAGGTTATCCGGTGAGAGTGTGAGGTGAACCAGGTCAAGCTGGGCTGGGGGCGGGGGGAGCAAGAGAAGGAAGAGAGGACGGAAACGGGCGCCTTGGGGCGCGTCTGGAAAGCTTTGGAAGTACAGCGTTTGGGTGCAGGAGGCCAGGGAAGGACGCTGCGAGCCCGGGGGCTGCGAGAAGAAGGATGCGCAGGCCCCGCGTTAGTTACTGTTTGCTTTTCTTTGGGGAAGGCGCCGATTCCAGCCAGTTTCCTGAGCTTGCGCTCACGTCGCAGCGAGAGAGCCGGGGAGCCCACGCTACTGTCGGGGGCTTTCACGTCCACCCGGGCAAGCCCTGGGAGGAACTCCCGCCCGCGGCCAGCGGGGCAGGGCGGAGGCTCCCTTCCCCGCGCGCGTCCCGCCGCCTCCGCCTCGGCCTCCGTCCCGCGCGGCCCCCGGTGCAGCCAGCGGCGGCGGCCCCGCGCGCCCGGCGGGAGGCGCCTCGGGATGTTTCCGTCTGATCCTTCCCTCCTCCCCCCTCGCTGACTCCATCCGCCTCCCCGCCCCCTGCTCAGATCCCCGGCCAGGCGCGAAGGGAGGGAGCGGGCCCGAGACTGCATCATTCCGCACTGGCTGCAGCACGGCCAGAGCAAGCAGGTGGAGCGAGCGAGCGAGAGGCGAGCCGGAGCGCGCCAGACCCGGGAGAGACTGCAGTGACGCTGCCCGGGAGACATGGCGGCCAGGCGCCTCTGAATAAGCAGAATCCGGAGCCCCTCGCCGCCCCCGGCCGCCGCAGCCCGGGCCATGCCGACCCGCTGCTGACCGCACGCAGGGGCCGGCCCAGAGGACACATGCGGCAGCAGCTGCCGCCTCGCCCCTAACCCTCTCCCTGCATTCTCCATGTTGCATTTCTCGTCAGTTTCTCTGGCAGTGTAGCTGCTGCTGCCAGAGGAGCAGCCGGGGCATTGCTCTGCTCGTTCATCCAGCCACACTTTTCTTTTCCATTTTTACCCTTCCCTCCCCATTTCCTTCTCCCTTCCCCTGCCTGCTTTGCATCCATCTCCCCCACCCCATCACCCGCTTCTGCCTCCATCCAGCGGGGCTATGGCCGCAGAAGAGGTATTGCAGACTGTGGACCATTATAAGACTGAGATAGAGAGGCTGACCAAGGAGCTCACAGAGACGACCCACGAGAAGATCCAGGCTGCCGAGTACGGGCTGGTGGTCCTGGAAGAGAAGCTGACCCTCAAACAGCAGTATGACGAGCTGGAGGCTGAGTACGACAGCCTGAAACAGGAGCTGGAGCAGCTGAAAGAGGTGAGTTATCTGTCACCTCTTCCCTCCTCGGCCCCCGTCCCCCACCCCCAACGCCCGCTCATCATTTATAAAGAAGTCGGAAAGGATGCTTTTGAAAGGCCTGTTTCTTCATCTCAGAGCCCTTTGTTGATAGCAGAAGATTGAAAGAGTCCATTGTTTTTCCCCCAAAAGAAAAATTGCCCAGGAAATGAATGTATAAGCTGGAATTTGGGAGGCAAGGGCTGTTAAGGCTGTGTGGGGGAGGGAGATTCATAAGTCTTCAAGTCTCAGCTCCCTAAGGCGACATTCAGTTGGGTTGGAATGTATAAATCAAACTTCTCAAAACTGCTGTTATTTCAAACCCAGGTTTCAGTGGCACTCCCATAATCCACAAAGGTGATGAGTAGGTTTGTGCCAAGGACCCACAATTTCAGGATGTAGAGTCTGTGGTACCTGAGCCTTCTGCTGAAGGTAACCACTCCTTGATGAGAGAGGGAACTGTTCATAGAAGAACTCTCCAGTCCCATTTGACAAAGGCTGGGCAGTCTTCATTCTCCTTGGCTTTAGTTAATCTTGTCATTGGGCTGCGGGAGGAAAACAACTCTGCTGAGTGATCCCTCTGCCTTGATTTCACCTCTGAGTGAGGCTGGGCCATGCCCCAGTCTTATAAGGTCACCCTGACCAGGGAAATGTAACTCCCCTACAAATGGTCTAAAAAATGGTATATATCAAATACGTGGGTATACGTGGGTAGCCGTGCATTTCAAACGAGACTCTTCTGTTTGAAATGACTATATTTATAAAACCAGAATATCACACATGGGCTAAGTATAACACTTGTCTTCTTTAGTCTTTTGGTATTGGCTTCTTTTAAAGACTGGCTAATGTATTGGAAGAAAATAATGAATATGCTTTCATTTCCTATCAAACACTCATATAAGAACATACATATTGTTGAAGGATCTCAGTCTGTTTTACCTGATTCCTGAGGCCCTATGGGCAGCATGTAACTGGTTATAAATGTAAATGTACACACTGCTTTTCTATGTGGCAAGTCTTTATTTTTAGGTGCATTTTGGCATTTTAAATGTTAATTCTAATTTGGTATGTAATAATATCAGAAATGTTTTTCTTATAACATACACAGTTTTTCGGGGGGTGTCTTGTGTTGTTATAGTTAAAAAACATGATTTATTACATATCTAATCAATTTACCTTCTAATTTAGTACATAAAATGGTAGGCAATTATACTTTCAGGTACATTTTATTTTTATTCTGATGCCTAAATGCCAAAAAGTAAATATATGGTTAAAACCCCAACTAGAAATCTGATTTTCGTGTATCAGGCTGTAAATTTCTAGTTCATGTTTTTCTTGGTGTGTACGTGTCTGTTCTTAACTACAGCTGGACTTACTGGTATTTTCCAATTGAGATTAGGTCTTAGGCTGATATGTTTAAATTCAATGATGATAAACTTTGTGGAGTCAGGAAACCGGATGGTGATTGCAATTCTCAGAGATGTTTTGATGTTGTCTACACCTGTCAACACTGCTTTACCAAGACGAGGAAGTGCAAACCAGGCAGTGTTAAGCCATCACCTCCTCGATGAAGGATGTAGACTTAATTTAATGAATTGGAGTATAACTGTTAACTGACCTTCCTGCTTGATTTAGACAACCATTCTAGAGGTATTTCTGTGTCATTTGCACTTGCCCTAAATAGTAAACCTTAATGCCATTCGTTTTTTTGCCTTTAACTAGACCATGAGCTCTTAAGGTGAGGAATTTGTTTTGATTTACTTTGCATGCAAAGTCTTTAATACAAAGCCTAGCATGTAGTGAGCAAGCAATAAAGATTTAATGAAAGAATAAATTTATATTGGAAGAAGATACACCTTTATCAAGAATTCACTAGTCAGTATGGGTTAGTGTCAGAGAAAGACTAAGAAAATTAAGAAGTATAGGAAGTGACTAGTATTTAAAATTTTGTATTACTTTCATCAGTAATAATGGGGAAAAAGAAAAAATGTTTTGTAGGAATAGTATAACATTGGTTTCTTAATACAGAACGATGCAAATACCAATTATAATTTTTTTCTATAAAAATTGGAAGCATATTTTGTTCTGTATTATAACAGGAGGTTAATAAAAATTTATCAGGATTATTTTTACCAAATGGTGCTTGTTTACATGTGTATTTTGAGTTGCATTTAGCATAAGTATAGTTCAATTTTGAGTTCCTAATGAATTGGCTTATACAATTATATAAAAATGTATTTTAGGGTAATAAAATAATCATTATACCTGATTATTTGATAGTGAGACCCTTTGAAATGTGATGTATACTTTAGTTGGGAGTATTATTTAAATGAGCTAAATCTGTCTCAATAATATTTCCTGTTTGAAAAGTAAAACCAAAATGATTGTGCAAACTAAGATATCCCAATGATGATATCATATAGAAGCTGTTTTTGAAAAACATGTTTTGTGAGTGCTCTGATTTTTCAAAAGGAAGTTTTGTTCATTTTCAGGTATACATAGTAACCAATGTTGTTGCAGTATATCTATTAAGCCATGTATAAAAGAAATCTTTGGCTTATTTCTAGGGTCTTTCAACAAATATGATCCATTTAAAAATAATTGGATCACTTATAAGAATGTCAACAGAGAAACACTGTATTAAGTCCAAGTTGGACTTTAGTAGCAACACAGCTGAGTCTTTACGGGTCATTTTGTTTTCAAAAGTCAGCCCCCAGCAGGGTGGCTGCCCTCCCTCCCAGGCTGTGTACTGCTATGACAGTAATGCAAGTGAGCAGAGTTGCCTGAAGAAGTGCAAAATCAGGATGATGAAGTCATTAATTTTTTTCTAGTTATGTCTTCCCTCAGTCTGCGTTGCTGTTTGGCCTGGCCTGCTGTCTTTCAGGGCTCTGCCCTGTGCCTACGCGACTGCTGTAATTCTGTTCCCAAAAGAACACACTTGAAAGGAAAGTACTAAGGATCTGAAAAAAGGATGACTTCTGACATCTTCATCATGTTCTCCTTTGTATTATCTTTGGGCAGCTGGACGAAGCAACATGTCTGCTAGAATACGTGACCATGGTTTTATGAGTTCACAAATAATCCTTGCTTTTCAGTGACCTGAGGGAGATCCATGCCCAGTTATGTTCCCCGGCTGGCTGATTGTATGTTTGGGATGTGCGTAAATCAGCACTGTGTCACCGTGTTTGAAGAAGACTCATGGTTCTAAAATAATTTGAAAACTAAAAACATACATACATTAAAAAAATACCCCGAATTTAAAGTTTTTTTTTTTTACTTAAGAAAATGTTTGAAATTTAAAATGTAGTAAAGTTTAAAAAGATTCCCTTAGAAAGGAATGATTCAGCATTCCTAGCAGCATTTTCGAAAACATGTCTAAAGTGTGACAACTTTAGAAAAGTTTTGCAGCCAGGTTACAGTAGACTATGTACTAAGAATCTTCAACTTATTTTCTTGCTCATTTTCTCGTCCCTGACGCCAAGGATAGACACCAGCTGCTGAAGAAGCGCTTTCTGGGCATGGAGCAGCTTCTCCTCCCGGAGCCAAATTTTTGCTTTTTCAGGGCTGTAGTTAAATCATTCAAGAAATAAACATTGAACGTATATACTTTTAGAGATTGTCACATTAGGGACCTGAGGAAAGCCATTTAATTATCTGGATTCATCTTTAAACAGAACTATTTTTTTTTTCCTTATATGCTTGAAAAGATTTTTAGTTTCTTTATCTCTGTAAATTCTAAATCATGAAATCATGTGGGGAAAAAAGAACCCCAGATTTCTTTTCCAATCTATGAATAAACATAGAGTAAGTACTTAATTTATTTACCTAAGCTAGTATTTTTTCTCTCTTATTTTTAAAGAAGAAATGATTATATTTATTATCACATTTATTAGCAAATTAATTAAAAAATCTAAAATATACCAACATATGTTTTTGGAAACTTTACAGTCTCAGCAAAAAAACATAACTGCTTTCAATCATACTTCTTTTTTCTTGACCCAATTGCTCTAAGTTGCATCATCCCTTCTTTTTATTTCAACTCAAGATTTTGTCTCTGACAGAGCTGTTTCTCAGATATCAATTAGCAAGACTTTATAGTCTTTCATCACATGCACCATGTTTTCATGGACCCGTACAGCAGCCATGGTTTGAAGATTTTTTCAGAATTTCATGCTTACAAATAATCTGCATTATTGTTGTCTTAAATACACTTGTACTTTATGGATATTGCATTCCAAATTTGAAAATATAATAATTGCTTGCATGTTGAAATATATGGTAAAGGACTTTCTCATACATAAGGTTATACCTGTAAAAATGGCTTTGAAGCAGAGGAGGGCATGAACAGATGCATAGTCTTACTATTAAATAATTCATTACGGTAAAGGAGAAGGCACGTGAAGTCAAGTGGCAGGAGGTGAAATTGGGAAAGTGGCAGTGGCCACATTTTTTCTTGGGGATGGGGAACCATTAAAAGGAAATGAAAGAAAACACTTAGTAACTGTGTTTGGTGCCCTACATCTTATCTCATTTAATCTTCAAAGTAACTCAGAGGTTTATTGCCCATTTTTTACAGATAAGAAAATAGTAAGAATAATAAAGCATTGAACTATGTACAAAGCTCCATTTAGGATTAGAGATAAGGCTTAGCATGCCTTATCTCTAATTCTTATAAGAATCCTTTTACAAGGTAGATATTACTTGAATTATACGGAAGAGGAAAGCAGGTCTTAGAGAGGTTAAGGATTCTTCTGAAGGCTGCAAAGTTAAGTGGTGAAACCTGGTTTAGGAAGAAGCCCATTTTTCATGGCACCATACTACCTCAGAGGGTGAATCATCTCAGCCAAAGGCACAAGTACAATTTAGAAAGTCACGGTGTTGGTCATAGAGGGTGAATTGGAGCTGTGCAGGAGCAGTCGGGAGAGTGACGAGGGGACAAACCTAAGAGCTATTTAGGAGGTATAGGGTGGAACACGCTGTTGGATGTGACTGGATGTGGAAAGTGAGGAGAAGAGTCGAGTCGAGAATCTTCTCAGGATGGATAGAAGGTTGTTCCATTCTCTAAGGAAGGTACTATGGGGAAAGAGCAGTTTTAGAGGGTAAGGTTGATGGCCAAGTTATATGAGTCCTTTTTAATTCATGTTTTCTGTGAGGGGAGGCATAAGTTGCGTGATAAATTGAAATACTCCACTCAGTTTAATAAAACAAATGAATAGTTCGTGCAATTGGTTGTCATTTTATTCAAACCTAATTTCCAGAATATGAAAGATATGAACAATTGAACAATGTTTTCACCAGTTAGTTTAATTACATGCTGAATTAGGAGATGTGCAAAGTAATAAACAATGGGCTGGGCTGGCGCAGTGAGGACCCCGAGGGCAGCCTAAGTGGAAAACTAGCCCTTGCTGACCTCTTGGGTTAGGAGGGCTGGAGCAACAGCACTCACTGTTCGCTGACTAATACTTGAAATTCCATTAGCGCTTTTAAATTTTTCCCTTTTTTTGTCATAAGAGTTTGATTGCTCTTTAAGAATTACAATTGTGTAATTAGGACGGTTTATGGCAACAATCCAAGCTACATAAAACCATGTACAAATTAATAGTTTCCCCTTCCTCTCCCACCAATTCTGTTTTTGTTGCTAATACTTTAGTGACTATTCTCTTATCCTTGTTTTGAATATCTTTAAACATATGAATTCATACACAGAGTTTTTTGTTGTTCTTTTGTTTTTATAAAAATGGGATCATGCCATACGTATTATTCTGCAACCTGGGAGTTTTCATTTATTAGTGTGTCCTTTTAAAATGCAGATATTTCTAGAACAGGGCTGCATTTTTAAGGCACTGATGTTTCAAATGTGAAGAAAATCGGACAGGCTAGGGAAGAAAACTAGGGAGCGACAGAAAACTGGGCAACAGTTAGGGGTGGGAGGGGAGGAGATGGCCAGGTTCTGCCCGGAGGAAAGCTTGGGTGGTAATTGGGAGAGGAAACGAGTGTAGGTGTGTGAAAAAGAAACTGATGGAGTTGGTTGCCCCGTGGCAGGCCTGTGTGATAATAGCAAGGGAAAAGATGGGAAGTTTTGTGGATGAATTAGCAGCGACTTTGATTCCTTGTCTTCTTGGCTGGTGATGGAGGTAGGTGTGTCAGCATAATGGGTGGCTGGTTTCCATGGCCTTTGAGAGTCGGTCCTGCAGGGTGGCTACACATCCTGTCTACTCTGGGTCTTGGTGAGAAGCCAAGATGATTCAGGCAATTGGGCCTCATTACATTATCCCATCCTTGCTCTGTGACAGTTGAGTTTTGAGATAGTTGTTAGGATCTTATACAGCATCTCAGATTCAGCATGTTATGCAGGCGATGGGGAGAAGAGGGTACAAGACAGGAAGTTGCTTGGCAAGTGTTCTTCCTTATTACGATGGAAGGGAATATGAGTGGCAATGAATACCTTTCCCTCCTGGGATTTAATTACTTTGTCTATAAAATTAAGGGGTTGGAATAGATAATCTCTATGATTTTTATCAGCTCTAAATTTCTGTGATGCTGTGTTTTAGAGTTACTCAGTCTCCTTATTTATCTACCTGTCCTGTCTTTTTCAAATTTGTTCTATTTTTTACAAAGTACAGAATAATCTTGCTTAATTGCAATAATTTTCACTTAGCCTTTGGGGTTATGCATCAATGGTTTTCTATATTTTTCCTTCAATCCATTTCCACTCTCTTCACTCAGCTCCAGCCAGGATAACCCACCTGTTTTCACACTTGTACTCTATCCACAATTTTTTTTAAAAGCAATTCAAAGTTCTCCTTTGAACACCTGGCCCAGACTCCTTTACCTTCTGGATTCACTTCTCTAATCACACCTATACTGTTATGGAATTGATTCATTGTTTTCATTGATGTATTTGTACTTGGCTTCAGAGAGCAGAGCGAGGCCCAGTGCGTCCCTGGAAACCAGATTTTGAATCAAAATAAAGAACTAACAAGTATAGTTGTCCCATAATGAATGAAGCAGCCTTCTTTATGAAGTAGTGAGTTCCCTGTCACCAAAAAAGTTTGAGGCTAGCCAACCATGTGCTGGGAATACTGTCTGGAGGGTTCATGGTTGGAAAGGGGATTATATAAAATAATCTCTAGGGTCCCCCTTCTAGTCTGAGTTTTGTTTTTCATTCTAGGTGTTCCAGGTAAGTTCATATGTTTATGTTTTTTATACTCTCTTCTCCACCACTCGATCACAGTGTTTCCAACATGCTCACATTTTTCTGTTTTAATGTTTTGCTAAACAGCATTTCACAGTATTCATGATTTTTCAACATTTCAAATATTTTCAAAGTGTATCAAAAGTTTATCTTCATTTTGATTTATGTTGTGCTTGATTTTCAGAAAAAAACTGATGCATAATAAAGTTTGATGACTGTATCTGTAAATTCTGGGAAGTTTCAGTGAAACTTTATACATTCTGAAGCTACATAGTTGCATTGAGGAGGGTCTACAGCCTCCAGAATCTTTGTTTTCATACACACATACATGTACACACGTGATTATATATTTTGTCATTTACACTTAGTCCAATATTTTGTAATCTGCGTTGTCAATTATTTATGTTATATTCCAATCTGAGTATTTCTTTTTGCTTTCGATTTCCCATTACTTCTTGTTCTAGTTCATTTATTCATTCAAAAATTTGTACTGAGTGGCTGCTATGATGGGCACTGTGCCACTTGCTGAAGTGCACAGGATTGAACAAGACTGACAAGATGGAGCTGCCTGAATGGAGTTTATGTTTCAGACCGGGTCCTAGTTAGGAAACACACTGTTCAGAGGGGAGATGTGCCATGAGTGAAGAGATGGACACTTGCTGGGGAAAGCGTGATCAGGAAACGCCTCTCCCAGGGGGGGACATCTGAGCCCAGACCTGAAGGATGAGAAGGAGCCAGTCATGTGGAGATTAGGGGAAGTGATTTTTAGGAAGAGGGACAAGTGCAAGGATCTTGGAACTCTGTAGTTGTTAGGGGAAATGATAGGTCATCACGCCCTGTAAAATAACCATTCATATTTGAAAAATAAGCATCTATAAAGTAATATATTGCTGTTAGATTTTTCGAATGAGGTTTTGGGTCTCAACGTTGAAAGTGTCTGAGCAGAACCCCGATACCCTCCTGAGCTCTTCTTTTAGAAGAGGTGGGTCAGAACCAGTGACTTTCAGTACAGACTACACATAGGATTACCTTGGTGATTTATAGTCATACTGCTGCCTGGACCCCACTCCAAGACAGTTCAATCAGAGTCATGGGAGGTGGAGCCAGATGTTACTCCCCCACCCCACCCTCATAGGTGCAGACAGGTCTGAGAATCTCTCCTCTAGATAATTCTAGCTCTGGGAGTAAATGACTCCACAGGAATAGAAGTGTTTGGTAAGAAAAGCTGGCAAGTTATGAGCTAAGATATAAACCTTAATTACACAGTCTTTTTTACTTGTCGTCTCTATTTTCTGGAAATGAAGACACTGTAAAGTCTTTCAGAAAACCAATAAACATCGTCAAAAGCTAAACTACATTAGACAGAGATGTATGTTAAATTAGACTGTGTTTAATTTTCTCTTTTCTTCGGGGTTGTTTAAAGTTTCTTTTAGAAGTTATTGGTCTCCTTTGTTGTGTCTGTTTTGTTGCTTTATTCTGCTTACAGCTGTTTATTCCAACTTTACAAGTTTAGAAATAGAATATTAAAAAATAATTACTTTGATGGATTAATCTTTAACTTCTGAGGCTATTTTCAATTGTTCTTTTGGTTATACATGCTTACAGTTTTCCAACATTATTTGATGGAGGAAAAGCACTACTCTAAAATGTAATATTGAACTGCTATCTTTCTCTCTTTAAATTTAGAATTGAAAATAAGAAAGCTGTTTACGTGTATGGGAAGTAAACAATAACAGTAGCAATTTCCTTAAGAATGTTTGTTGCACAGTTTGGCGTGGGTCTGTAATGGGAGGTTCAGAATGATGGGTCTTTGTTTTTCTCTTGCATCCTGCAGACTAATGTGGAATCAAATGCCACTGCTGAAGAGTCCTTAGCCATCAAGTTTTGAAACTGAAAGAGGTTTATATTATAACATGGATGTGCCTTGATAAGGCTCACTGATTGTCATTTTCTAGAAAGTTTTAGGAGATTTTTTGAAGTTGACCTCAGTGTGAAGTAATTAGATGGAGATAGGATGAGTCTCATCTTGTACATGACTTCTTTTGTTGAGCTGAAGATACTGTCACCTTCAGATTATCTCTTTGGCATACACGGCCGTTTTTTACCCTATAAATCACAATCTGGTTTTCTTTTTGCGGATGCTGGTGTGTGCACAGAGCCTTTAAGCTCAAAATCTCAAGAAAATATAATTAAGAAGGAAAGGCAGCAATTAGAACAAAAGGAAATAATATAATGTATTTGAAAACCAATTATAAATACCTTTTGAATTGTTGACTCTGGATTATTTTTTAAAACTTGGTAAGGTTCTTGATTAGTGTTGGTAATTCAGAATTAGCTATGGTTTAATGATCTGGTTCTAAAGAGCTGGACAACAGGGGAATCCCCTTTTTGTTAATATTTTGAAATAAGTTAGAACTAGAACCCTTTCTTCAGAGTTCTCAGGTTTTCTATCTTAATCACTGTAGTTATTTCCAATCAAGTTTTATGTGCTTTTTTTCATTTTAGCAAAATAATGTATCTTTGCAAGTCATGTTGAAGTGTTTGGGATAATATGAGCTATTATTTGCTAAAATTGAAACCAGGATCTCCTCAAGCTTACATTCTTGAGGAGGGGGGACAATAGATAATGAATATGTAAAATTGAATGTTAGATGGTCCTAAATGGTATAGAGAAAAATAGAGGAGATGGGGGAGGTGGCGTATGAAGTGGGGAAAGGTTGCTGTTTTCAACAGATAGTCACAGAAAGCCTCCTTGAGAAAGAACAGCAAAGAGGGGCTTGAGTGAGGGGGTGAATAGTGGATGAGTCAGAGAAGGAATGGGAGTCAAATGATGGAGCAGCTTTTAGGTTGTTACCAGGACTTTGGATTTTTCTCTGAGGGAGATGGGAAACTTTTGTAGGATTTTGAGCCAAGGAGTCATAAAGTTCTGAACTTTTTTCTCCCACTGAGATAATGCGTGTATACATTCAAGCAAGAGTATAACCTCCTTCATGGAAAAGGAGTTTAAATTAACCTGGTAGCTCATGAGATATGTTACATTCTTATTTTTTTCCCTTATAGCAAGTGTTTAATAGATGTTTATGGTATTGCATTGATTTAGGCTAGAAAAAAAATAAAGGTGAAGTTATTAAGACAGCTAGCTATTTTGAAAAAAATTTGGAATAAACCACTTGTTTTAAAAATAACCATTTTTTTGGACTAATTATATTACTAAAAAGGACACTGTGCTGACTTGCCTGGTTCTTTGTACCTGAATCCTCACCTAATTCTCTTCTACTCTTTGTCCTTATTCTGGACCGTATGAGCCATCTAGTAGACACTAGGTGACATAAAGACAGTTTCAACATTGCATTACTGGTTTTGTGCCACAGCTGATGTTCTAGCTTCTGAGAGACTGGAATGAATGCTGGTCTTTCATTCATTCATTATTCATTCATGTATTAAATATTTAGAGAGCATCAGTTATATGATGCATTATGCTGGGTATACAAAAATGAGGAAGACATGGTCTTTATTTTTAAGTTAGTTATTTACTGTTGGAGGCAATAGATGTGAACAAATGTGATTATGATATTTTATTGGAAAGATCATGGGCTCTTGAGTCACAACAAACTATTTGCATGCATTTAGTAGCTATGTGATCTTAGCTAATACTTAAAACTCTATGAACCTCAGTTTCCTCCTCTGTAAAATGGAGGAAGATAATAACTATGGATGTTAAAGAGAAATTGATGTAAAGCATTTAATACAGTCCCTGATGCGTAGTAGGCACTGCTAAGTGATGGGTGTGATGGTAATAATATAATAATAAAAATAATAATGTGTTGGCTCTGCTTGATAGAACACCAGAGTGGAGGGCAGCAAACTCAACTTAAAGGAATCAGAGCAACCTTCTCAATCAAGGTGACACATGTGGGGGCATGAAGAACAAGTAGGGATTTTCCAGGCAGATGGGGGGAGCCGAGTCACTCAGGAATAGGAAAGAGCCTGCAAAAGAGGGAAGACTGGAGAGATTGTTGCTTGTCAGCAGGTGTGTTGTTTGCAGGTAGTATTTGAAATGGGGTGAGTGGTGGGAGGTGAGCCTGGAGAGATGGTTTGGGGCCAGACGGTGGGTGAAAGGCCTTGTAATGAGGCTTGTTGGTCCCTGCCAGCCAAAGCTTTGGTGTAGCTGCAGTGGGAGGTTTTGTCAGTGAGAGCCAGGCCCAGTGATACTGTAAGAACTATCTCCAACTAACAAGGAGTCTGGAAGTATCTGCTGCTCCCATGCCCTCTGTTTGGTGTGTTTTAGGGTTTGTTTTAGCCTCATGGTGTCTTGTAAATGAGAGAGTGGCAGCTTCCCAATCTTACCCCCATTGTGACCATCACCTAATTCCCCTTCAGTTTGGGTCCTCAGTGCTCACTGTCCTTCCATGTGGTTGGGCTGGTGCTGCTCCTCGTGACCCTGATCTTTGACATCTCTGATTCCTGACACTCTTGGCTCTGAGAGCCACTGATGCCCAGCAGCCTTGACTTAGATTCTGACCTGTTGATCGGACCTTTGGATGTTGAGCTCTGTCAATACTAGACTTGAATATTCCCTTGCCCATTGGCTTTGCTAATTAGGATTAATTGCTGTTTTCCTCCTCTCTCTTGTCTTTCCTCTCAGTTGCCACTGATTCAGGTTCAACCTCCATTTTGCTTCTCCTCTGGGACAGTCTCCCTTATGCCCCTTGAAGAGGGTCAGGCCACTTATGGGAGTGCTGAGGAGCTTAAACTTTCGGTACTGTGGGAAAAGCACTGCAAGTTTCAAAGCAGGAGAATAATATAATTAGCTTTGTGTTTTAAAACTGATTTTTTTGGCTTTTGATTCTGGCGGTAGAGTGGTCTAGGACCTCTGACTGACCCTTTTGCTGGGAACAATTGAAAATGCTAGATAAAATATAAAGCTAGCCCTTAAAATACATGAATGAATTGACTTCCTAGTAAGGATGCTCAGAGGCTAAAACTGGATTAAAGCAAGAACCTTTAGAAGTAAGCGGTATGTCAACACTGATTTTAGCCTGAGTGTACTTGCTGAGTCAGGTAAAAGTGAGCATTATTTCTATGGGCCACGTAGGGTAGAGGAAGTAGGAGACAAAGCCTAGAATCCCTCAAGTTTGGGCCCCAGAGGATTTCACACTCAGTGTAAGGGAGAATTGGATATACTGTCCTTCCCCACATCCAGGAGGGGACAACATGAACAATTGACTTCATACCACACCAATTGGCTCTCACCAGTGTTGGCAGACTGTTCACACAGAGTGTGTGTGTATGTGTGTGGGAGGGGCTGAAATCCAAAAAAACCTTCAGGTCAGAATTTAATTTAGAGTGATCCCAGGTGGTCATGCCTGCAGACATCCGTCAGAAGCAAATGCAGACCTGCTTTGAAGACACTTACTGTGATGGCGGGCTAGAAAGAATCACCACAGATAACATTCTAAAAAACTATGAACCTACAGTAAAAAAAAAATTGCAAAATATACAAGGAACAAGGTACCATTGACTCCACATCCTTGTCGTTACCTTGTATTATCAAACTTCAGAGTATTTGCCTCACTGGTAGATGTGAAAGGGTGTCTTATTGTAGCTTTCGTTTGCATTTTGTGCCTATTAATAAGGTTAAGTATCTTCTTAAATGTTTATGAGCGTTTATGTTTCCTCTTCACTGAATTGCTTTTTCATGTCTTCTGCTCATTTTTCTATTGGGATTGTTTATATTTTTCTTACTGATTTGTAGGCGTATGTGTCTATATCTATATTCTGTATACTAAGCCTTTCTCTGTTATATATGTTGTTAATCTCCTTTCCTAGTTTGTGGCTTGTCTTTTCACTCTATCTGGGGTGCCCTTTGATAAAGGGAACTTCATAATTTTAATTTAGTTGATTTATCACTCTTTTATGTTTATAGATTTTGTTTTTTTGACTCTTGTTTAAGAAATCCGTTCTTACTATAAGGTCATAAAAATATTCTCCTATATTGTTTTCCAAATATCTTATGGATTGTCTTTTATATTTAAATCTTTAATTCTCCCTGGAATTGATTTCTCTGTTTGATGTAAGATAGAAATCTAATTTGATTTTTTTCCCCGTAATATTGGATTGCCCATTACCTTAACACCACCAGTTATTGAACAGTCTCTCTTTCCTCCATTAGCCTTCAATTTCTGCTTTGTCATAAATCAAGTGTCTATTTACGTATAGGTCTATTTCTGGATTATTCTATTCCATTGGTTGTTGGTCTATTCCTGTGCAAATACCACATTGTCTTACTGTTAGAGCTTTATAATAAGTTCATGATGGCTGGTGGAATACTTCTCCCATTTTGCTCTTCTTTAGGAGTCATTGGCTTTAGGAGTCTTCTTCTTTGCTCTCATTGACTCTTTGCTTTGATATGCATTCAGCATTTACAAGGAAGTGGCAAGTGAGTGAGAGCAGATCACACTGTTGATTTCCATCTCCCTAGTAAGCATTAGGAGGGGGATGCTGAGTGTCTGGTTGTGATTGTCCTAGACTTTGTGTACATTTTTATAAGCAAAGCAGGCAAGCTCCAACGAGGGAACTCAATTGTCTAATTAGATATTACTAGAAACTTTAATGAGATCTGTGATCTAATTCTTAAGAAGTCACTTTGGAGAAAAATACTGTTTAAGAGCTTTTTATAAAGTATTAAAAAAGATACAGGCTCTAATCCCAAAAGTCCCTTTTGTGGCTTTTGAGCAAGTGCATACATGTTTCTAACTGAACTAGGCATCTGAACTATCTTATTACCTATATCTCTGTAAAAATTCTTCCTTTGGTTACTTTCCTCTTATCACAGTCATTGGGAAAATAAATTTCTACACTAATTCCCAATTAGCTTGTCTATTTAGTTATAAATAACCTCATACTCCTGTAAAATTGAAAACTTTTATGGAAAAGGCTCAGATGAAATATTACTTAAGTATGAATTTCTTTCTTTTTATCATTTATATTATATCTAGTATTATGAAAAAAGTAATTTTTCCTTTAAAAAATTTTATAGTGTTATTTGTGCTCAGTTTTAAACCAAAAAGTTTTCCCTTATGTTTATAGCTTAATTATATTTTCAAGTCTATATATTTGAGTTTTTTTCCCTTCTTAACATTAACAACACGGAGGGGAAAAGTTCAGCAATCTGGCATCATGTTAAAACTCCCTCTTTAACATTAAAAAATAGAACTTCTCCAGTCCCTTGTTTTTCCCTGTATACTTTTTTCATCTTCTTTTATCCCCTCTCTCTTCATTAACTTTACACTAGAATATTAAGGATTTAATAGATCATTAAAGAATGAACTCTAATTAGGAGAAAATTCCTGAGAACATTTATTACATGTCAGTGTGGAGAAAATCTTCCTAAGCAAGGTATAAAACTTAAAATCAAAAGACAAGACTGACACATTTGGTTACATAGACATTTAAATAAACCAATATGATCGACATTGTAAACGAAAGTCAGATATGAGCAACAGATTGGAAAAAATCATGCAACATGGATGACTTACAAAGATTATTATCCTGAATGTACAGCTCCTATGAGTTGATTGAAAACAACAATAATACAATAGAAAAAGGGCAAAGACTATAACTAGACAGAGGAGGATTTACCCATAATCAATAAATATATGAAAAGATGCTCAGTCTTAGTAGTCAGTAAATGCAAATTAATAATAGTAACTAGTTTTCACTTTTTTTTTTTTACCAATCAACTTATAAAAAGTTTAAATATCGTTAATTTATAGTGTTGGAAAGTGTGTAGATATGCATTCTCATACGTTGTTTGTGGGAGTGTGAATTGCTGTGAGCTTTGAGAATGTGATCTGGAAGTCAGTATTACGATATAAGATGCACACAATACTTAGGCCCAACAATCTCACGCAAACCATAGGTAATTGTATACCAGGCCCCAAGGAAAAGCACTGTAAGCATAGATCATACATGTATGGAACATAAAAAGAATCAGGTCATGCTCATTCTTCTTTAACATATCTTAGCAGCCTTCTATATATTTAAGTAAATAATGCTTCAGTACATTTAAACAAAATCTTGTATTAAAATCGAGATGCAATCCTAGACATCCCACTTATCACTTCTCCCTTACCCATTTCCTAGACCTGGTTTGAACTTTTGATTTAGCGCTCTCAAAGTGTGATTTAAAAAAAAAAAATTGTTGCATTATATTTCAACTCTTCTTGGTCTTGAAAATTTGTTTGTGAGCATTTTTGATAGAAGGTGATGCTCATTCTCTGTTCTGGTGGATTCAGGAGGTGCTCCTTGGAGAATAAAAGGGACCACCACCACATGGGCTTATTGTTGCCCTCCGAAGATTGCTCTGTTGACCATATTAGCCAGAAGTTACACATTTATTCTGAGGTTTACAAAAATAATGTGCTCATAAAAAACCCTCTTTCATATTCTGTGAAAGTTAGGTGGTGACTTGGGACATTTTAAATTTATCATTACCTCTCCATGCTATGTAAAAATAAAAGTTGTGGAATGTGAAAACAAATATGTTGCTCATATTTGACTTTTATTTATGGTGTCTATCATGTTGGTTTATCCACTACAAAAAGGAAAACTTGACATAGGAAAAAAATAAGTAGAAATGATGATTAGATGACACTGTACATTAAAATGAAGGGTTTTTTTCATTCCTAAACCTAAACAAGAAAAATTGTTATAGATATTTATTCATTTCACAGATGATTATTGAACACCTGCTATGTCCCAGGCATTGCTAGGTGCTGGGGTTACAAAGTTCCTGCCCTCAGGGGTTGACATACCAGTGAGGGAGAAAAGCAATAGAAGAGTAAGCATATAAATAAATAATATTGCATAGTGATGTGTGCTAAAAAGTAAATAAAGCAGGGTAAAGGAATGCTAAGACAGGCAGGAAGCCTAGTGGGGGAGGCTATTTTAGAAATGAGGGCCAGGCATGGCCTTTCAAAGGAGATGATATCCCAAGTGGTGAGAAAGAGCAAGGTGGGAGAAGATTTCAGTGTCCTGGGTCTGAAAGTAACAGCAAACGTAAAGACCTTAAGGTGGGAATCGGGTGTTACTGGCATTTGGGTGCAGAGATCTTTTGTAGTGTGGGACTCCGCTGTGTGTTGTGGAGCCATGAGACTCTTTGCAGGATGTTTAGCCTCCCTGGCCCCGCCCACTAAATGCCAGTGGTGTCCCACTCCCAAGTCATTGTGATTACAAAACACTCGCACTGTATAGCGTGGTGACTGTAGTTAGCAGTACTGAGTTGTGTACTTGAAAGTTGCCAAGAGAGTAGATCTTAGAAGTTCTCATCACAAGAAGAAATCATTGTAACTATGTGTGGTGATGAATGTTCACTAAACTTATTGTGGTAATCATTTCCCAATGTATACATAAATCAAATCATTGTGTCGTACACCTACAACTAATACAATGTTATATGTCAATTATACCTCAATTAAAAAAAATAAAAAGGAAAAAGATAAAGAAAAAGAAAAGAAAAAAATAATACTCTCACACGTTCCAAAACCCCCTCTCGCCCCAGGGGGCTAGTGCTACCCTCAACGAAGAACCCCTGAAAGCTGGAGTGAGGGAGTTGGAGGGGAGGGTATGTTAGAGAGGAGGATGGAGGAGTGGACAGCGAGCAGGTCCTTGAGCCCTGACAAGAAATCTGGATTTTATTTTAAGCATAATGAGCAACCACTGGAGTGATAGGATCTGATAAATGTTTTAAGAAGATGGCTATTCTTTGCAGGCTGTGGAAGGAGTGAGCCAGGGTAGGAGGCTGTTGCAGTAGTTCCAGTATTAGATGGTGGTGGCTTGGACTGGGAGGAGAATCTACTCAGGAGTGAGAAATGATCTGATTGAGGATGTATGTTGAAGGATTTGCTAATTAATTAGATGTGAGTGCAAAAGAAAGGGAGAAAGCAGGATGGCATCTAGGTTTCTTTATAAGGAGCTAAGAAGAATATAAAGAAATCATATGATAAGGAGAAATGAAAAATGAAGGAATAAAACAATATTTCACAATGAAACTTAGGAGATGAAATATTCCATTTTGATTTGAATTTGAAAATTCTTGTGGATCCCAATTTTGATGCTTTGTTTATAAAAGAATTTCAAAATGTGTCTGCCAAAAGCATTTAGCATTTGGAAAGGATTCATGACTGACAGGAAAGCAAACATCTTCCTATAGTTATTACACTCTATGATGTAATTTACTGGACTTGAGTTGGCTACATTTCATGATACACATTGAATCTGTAGCCATTCTTCCTAGTTTCTATTACAAAGCAAAAATGTTAAGTCATTTTTCTTTCTATAAAATCAAACAAATGAGCCATATATACTCTTTTAACCTTCTTTGAAGCCAACCCCATCCAGTAACTAAAATGAAACTCAGTATTTTTTAAGCCAAAGAGTTAAAATAATTATTTATAGGAAGCAATGTGTGTACTCTAGATTAAAAACATGGAGACTGGGGCATAAATATATCCTTAAGCTGGAATTAAGGTAAAAAATGTGACTGGTACAAATAACAGTTTTTTTTCCCCTCTACCGTGGATCTTTGTTGACTTACTTGCAGTGTTAGACTGTGCTATAGTGCCCAAGGGCCAGGGAGGCAAGGATACTAGACTCATGAGAAATCTGTTGGTCTGTATGAACAGAAACACTGTCCATAATGTGATGATAAATGTCAGTCCATCCACTCCTGGAATATTGTGTTTTAGGTGTAATAATCCAGGAACCAGTGGGTGGGAGATACAAGGATAGAGTTCAACTTAATAGAAGAAGGGCCTTCCTTTATGTAAGACTAAGGGCGGAGTGAAAATTAGCAGGCCTTCTGAGGGGAGAGAATTCCCTGTTGGCTAATGGAGATGTTTAAGCAGAAGCCAAAAAGCGACTTGGTAGGGATGTTGAGGAAGTGAGTCAGGCACTTGATGGATTTTGGAACAGAGGATGTCTAAATTGTTTTCATCACTGTGACTCTGTCACTAAACGTACCTGTCTCATTAATACCACAGAATTAGAATAAAGTCCTGACCGCAGTTTCACCAGTCCTGTGGTTTGTTTTGCAATGACTGCTTACTTGTTAAACTCTACAGGTGAAATACCAGAGTGATGGAGAGCGATGCCAGCAAGATTGGCCATCTCTCCTCTAGAGCAGAGATTGCAAACTGATATCCCATGGTCAGAATCCAGCCCAGTGATTTAGAAACACTTGATGAAGGAGCTTCTTTTTTTAAAATAAGGAGAGTCATATAAATTTAAATTTCAGGCCTCTCAAAAAATTGGAAGATTTCACAAGGCCCTAGGCCCATATTTCTGCGTGACATCAGAAGGCTGGAGCTGAGTGAGTCCTTCTCCTTCAGAAAGGGCATGAATCTCTGACTTGCCACTGTCCCCACCATTCTGTTTCATCCACATCATCTTACTGTCTTCTCTCATTTACGTCATCTGTCACTTCCCTGTTGACATTTGAGTTTTGACTTCTGATCTAGATGCTGACACTCTCTTGCCCTTCTAAGGAAGAAAAATAAAGGAGAAAGGAAAGTCAAGAATGAGAAAGTAGAGTTGTTGGAGGAGGAGCATAGTGTCTTACAGAGCCCTGACTTGGATGAAGAGAACCCAGATTGCATTCTGAGTTCTACATTTCATATTCCGAAGCCTCAATTTATTCATCTGCTGAATGGGCACAGTAAAGACGACTGATGTTTATGTTTGAATGAAATAGCGTATACAGGAGCACCTGGTCTACCACGTCGCCCAGAGCACATGTTCCGGTTAGCTGATGTCCCTCTGTGTTGTCATGTAAAACCTGAGGTAACAGTGTTCCCCTGTTCTGTGATTATTGATTTTTGTGTCTGTTTGCTCTACCAGATTTCTTTGTGTCTTTTTCAACTTTGTATCACCAAGCACTGAAATTGACATTTTGAAGAATAAATGAATTAACGAGTGAATTTTGAGAGGGAAGGAAAATAATAGAGAAAAGAGAAATGATTGGGCATCTCTTTCCTTCCCCTTCCTCAGATCTCCTTCCTCTCCTTCTCCAGACCCTCAGTCTGCTAGTCTTGCTGTGAACGCTAATCTCTCTAGATGGCTGTCCATCCATACTTACCTGGACCACTTTGTGCCCAGGTTGAACATTCTTAAGAAATTAAGGAAGTGGTTCTTTGCTAAACATACCCCCGTTCTTTATTTAGGAGCTTTATCATCAGGTTTGCTTATGGCTCCAGAAATAGCTATTAATACCTGGAGCTAAAGCACTGTTTTGGTTTATCATGACTCTGCTTTTCACTGAATACTTAGTATTTTAAAGTTGGTTATTTTATTAACAAGTTATTTTGCTTTTATGACCTGAAGATAATACTCTGAAATATTTACTGTAGTGATTCATTACTCAGACATATAATTTTTCTGTATTTTTAGAAAAGAAAAAAGTCATAGAAAAAAGAGCACAAGTTATTGTGTTTGGTGGTGTATGTTCTAGTGGAGCATCTGACCTGATTATTTTACATGGTATAAAGCCTTGGGTACTTAGTGTCAGCATGTGAGACCAATGTTATTTATCATAATAATACTTAGTTGTATCTATTTGATTAAATGGCCTCTTTTGTATGTTTCCTAGCAGTATGGCTGTAAAAAGAGCTCCAAACTTTTATCAGGAGACCTGGGTTTTAATCCACATTCCCTGTTTACCGACTAGGAGACCAAGGCCAGACATTTAAACTGTAAAAATCGCTAAATTGTGTTCGTCGCCTACCACATACTGGGTATTGTGCTAAATACTTAATATGTCTTATCCCAACACTCTCAATAGCCTGTGAAGTGTGTTTTTATTATTACTTCCATTATATAGTGAGAAAATTGAGGCACAGATAGATTAAGTAACTTGTCTAATTTAGTGATGGAACCAAAATTTGAATCAGGCAGTCTGACTTCAAAACTTGCATTTTTTAATAACAATAATAATAACAACAGTACTACTACTGTAATGGTAGAAATAATAGCTCGGACTTACATCATGCTGGTTATGTGTGAAACAGTTCTCCAAGTGCTTTACATATTTTATTCAAACACATTGAGCTGTGTTTTCTTAGTTCATAGAGTTATGAGTATTAAATATGAATATGTGTGTGTATATATGTATCTATACATGCTATGGAAATTATAAATTAACTCTAAATTTCTTAGGTGCCGTTGTTGTGTGTTCACACATAAGAATAAAGAATTTTGTGATTTTGATTAATTCGTAGACTTTAAAGTGACCAGGAAGGTAGAATTTGGTGCATGCAGAAAAGCTGCATGTGTATTAATTTCATAAGATAGTATGATAGTAATAGCTTGGTCTTTAGTAAGTTTGTGGTTAAATTTCCATTTTCTTTAAAACTTTTTACAAGATAGAATTTACTCAGTGCTGTTATTTAGAAGCTGTATTACAACTTCATAATTGGGGGGGCTAATTATCTATTTATACCCTGGCGCCTGTGGTTGCTAAGGTGCCTGCTTTAACAACGTCCAGTTACCTTTGTTGCTGAGTTAGGTTTCTTGTTTAAGGCCATGTTTTCTAACGTGGATTCACTCTGTTTCTGTAAATCTGTGTTTGTTGTCATCTCAGAATTTTTAAGGCAGTGGTTTTATGGCTTCTCCACTACTTTTTCTTTTTGTGTGCAGCGTGATGAAAAAAAATCAAAAGCCCTTCAATTAAATCCGAGTTTAATCCATGCCCCTAAACTAGATGGTAAGCTGCTTTAGGCCTTTTCCTATCCCTTACACACAGTCACGGCTCAGTAAATACTTCTGATTGACTCTCGGTTAAGGATTGTTTTTACTGTAGCATATGGAAGGCTTTAACAAAAAATACTGGTAGTGGAAAACTTGTTGGCATGTATCCATTTTCAGATTTTTCTAGGAGGTCTCATACCAAACAAGAAGCAACAGAACCATCTGTCCCAGTACCTGGGACGGATCTCAGCAGATCTGCTTTTGGTTGCACTGTCTTTGTAGTGGATCGCCTTGCTGTGCTGTAATTAAGTCAGCCGGTGGGAAACCCTGTACCGAAGGGGCCCTCTTCCTGCTGGAGAGGTACCACTGTCTTTATGTTACATGCCATGTTTTTGTGGAGTGGGTAATTTTTTTCCTGCATGGGTCTTGGTTTAACAGCAGGATCCTCTGGGCTTCTTCCAAACAACACATTTCCCTGAAAATAAATGGTGGATGAATTCTTTCTTAGAGATTATGAGAAACTGTTAAATAAAAGCTTTTCTTTTTTCTCGTGTTTAAAACAATGCTAACTGTTTATAATTATTCTCCCAATGAGTTACTTGGTTCACTGGCTTCCTTCCTCCTCTGGCAAAGATGGATTTTTTTTTCAGTGGCAGAGAAATTTTATAAGAATGGAATATTTAAACAGTGCCTGAAAGTCAGGAATATAACATCTTTATAAGCCTCTCACTGTGGTCTAATAAAAGAAAGGCTATACATGAGACTGTTATAATTGGATTTTATTCATCTTTTCTCTTATTCTTACCTTCGTAAAGCTCTGTGTTCCTTCCTCTAGCCAGGCCTCCCCCCACTCATCCATTTTCTTATCTCCCCTACCCTCCTTCTGCCAAACATTCTACTTACCTGTTTGCTACCCTTCTCCATGGTAAGCCAACTTTCTTGTATCTTAAAATCTTCCTGGAAAATTCTTTCCGTCTCCTCGACTTGGCTTACTTGTCATCCCTGCAGCCCCTTGTAGAAGATACTGCTCATTCTCTCCCACATCCCACAAATCTAAGAATCCACAGAGAGTAGCATTTTCTTTTTTTTCCCCCATTGCAACCTCCACACCATTATTCCTCTATCATTGCCTCTCCTTTTGCTATGCATCCTTGCTTTTAGTCTATTTTGACTGAATAATTCAGTGAGAAAGAATAGACTCAAGGAAAGAGCTAAGATGGGGACACAAGTGGGCAGTTCATTAGCAAATACGTTTTGATATAATGCTTTTACTTCTTTATGAAAATTTATAACTGCATTCATAAGTACTCACTTCTGACTACATGGCTGAGTACAAAGCAGCTCCAAGAATGATAATATAGAGTTTGGATATTTAATTTGAGGGTAGAAATAATATTATTCCATTGGTAAGATGCATAATTTCACGGTGAAATGTCTGGTAAATCAAGTCAAAATGGTCCTCAGTTTTCCAAGAATCATTTCATGGCGCTTTCATTTCTTGCCAGAAATCTTCCCAGACCTGCCCTTTCGAAGTCTGTTTTTACTCCGAGGATATGTTAATAGGAACCGACATATGATTAGAAACGTAAATTATGAAAAATGCTGGAATTTACTTGTGGTCACAGTGTTACTGGCCTCTCTACATAGGAAATAGAAATCTACTGCCTTCTTTTCCAAAAATCCTTACTTATTGGATAGGTCAAACATGACATGCCATACTATTTTGAATTTTTAAATGATTAATAAAGTTGAACAATTTTTTTTTTCACATTAACCATTTAAAATTCTTCTGTCAGCTTGTTTTTGGTATGTGTGCCCTTTGCCTTCTTACCAAACTGCATATTCGTGGTCCATTGAAAGGAGTGCCATAGTTTGAGAGGCTCTTTATTTTCTAAGCAGACTATTTATTTGATTAAATGTTTATAAGAACTAGATTTACAAATAAAAAGCAAAATGTTGAGTTTTAGTTTCTTTGGATGAATAAAATTTTACATAGATTTCTTCATTCTCACAGGGTTACATACTTAAGTGTGCACAGTTTTGGCATTTGAGGAAGCAGAACTGAAAAAAAAAGACATTAATAACTGCATCAACTATATACCAGCGGAAATGTGGTGACTTAAATTCAGTGATTGGAAACTCAAAAGTTTTCAATGTAACTGAAATCTTTTTTAGAACATAAATGTTTCCTTGACTCAGAAAACGCGTTAGAGAAATTTATACTGGTTACCTTCTAATTCTGTAAAAATCTCTCAAATTCAGTCTCTGTTACCTTTTGAGGAGATGAAAGTGCAGAACGATGGTTGTATTTTGCTTCTGTGCCTTTGGCGGGGCAGTTACCTTTCCTGAGCCCTTGGCTCTCCTTCTGTGAACATACGGCGCTCCATCTGCTGTTTTAAAGCGAAGATTTACAATTCAAACAAGACAATGTTTTGATCCTATACTCCTGTCTTATAAGATACCCACTTAAAATTAAGAAAATGGAATTAGTCAAGACCTTATCTCATTTGTAGCTTATTCAGAATTTATATTTCTGATTTATTTTTTTGTCCTGATACCTGCTTTTGACCAATTTGTTGTGGTTTTGTTATTAAACTAAAAATGTATGAAAAGAAATCTGAAAACAAAATTCTATGTTTCTTTTTTTTTCATTATTTTATTGAGGTCACACTGGCTTATAACATTGTGTAAATTTCAGGTATACATTATCATGTATCAGTTTCTATATAGACTGCATCATGTTCACCATCAATAGTCTAGTTTTTATCTGTCACCATACATGTGTGCCCCTTTACGCCTTTCACCTTGCCCCCACCCCCTTCCTCTCTGGTAACCACCAATCTGTTCTCCTTAACTGTGTGTTTGTTTATCTTCCACATATGTGTGAAATCATATGGTATTTGTCTTTCTCTGTCTGACTTATTTCACTTAGCATAGTACCCTCAAGATTCATCCATGTTATCTCAAATGGCACAATTTGGCCTTCTTTATGGCTGAGTAGTATTCCATTGTGTGTGTGTGTGTGTGTGTGTGTGTGCGCGCGCGTGCGTGTGTATACACATTGTATGTATATATGTATGTATACTATATATATATATATACACACACACAAGAAGATGTGTGTATGTATATACATATATAGATATATGTATATGTATATATATATTCATCCATTAATGGGCACTTTGGATAAATACCCAGTAGTGGAATAGCTGGGTCATATGGTATTTCTATTTTTAATTTTTTGGGAAATCTCCATACTGTTTTCCATAAAAATTCCATGTTTCTAATGCACAATGAGAAGTCTAGTTTAGAGGCCCCTCTTTGAGACACACTTTTGGATAGCACTTACCATAGTATCGTGTCCATATTGGTTTTCTTACCTTTTTTATTTCCCATTCTTTGTAAGCTTCATGAGTCAGCCATCCTTTTCTTCTTTTTGTCTCTCCCTAGGGCCTGGCACACAGTAGGTGATCAACAATTTGTTTGTTGAAAGTAAGAGCTAAATCATAGTCTAGTTTAAAAAAAAGGTATGCATCTCATCAATGTTCTCCATTTTGTTGAACAAGGAGGAGATAGTGAATTCCTTTTAAATAGGGAGGAAAAGTTGTAATGAAAAACACAGAAGTCTCTTTATCTTCTGCATAATGGTCATCTCTCCAAGCATCAGCAGGCAGGACGTGTCCTGTGATCAGGAGGGTACAGCTTAGACTGCGGAGATCACATATTAGGATGAATTGTATGAAATCGCCATTTTTGTAGGTCAAAAATGACAGAAAATGGCAATTCCACATGGTTCAGGGTAATATATTAAACAAAAAGGTATGAATTCAAGGACTTCAAATTTAATCCATTTTGAGAACCTTTATCATCTGGGAACAACTGACGTACAGAAGAAGCCAAAGCACAATGAATTCACTTAAAAATGAGGATGAATGCTTCATAGTAAATAGCCAGGAAAAAGAAAGGATTGATTGGAATTCTTTATTAAAATATATAAACATGTGTAAATGTGTTGATAAAAATAACAACTAATTCCTCAAATTAAAAGTGAATGGTTTATTGTTATTTATAGCATCATTGTTTTTTCTACAAAAAAGGCATGTGACAATGGCCTTCGCTTCACATCTCACTCTTGCAGCATTCCTTTAAAGAGATCTCAGACTAAATTTGAGGACTTCATGAACTTTTCCAAGGCTTTAAAAAATATTTCATCATTAAAATTATTTTCTTACGAAGCATCCAAAATATTGACAGCCTTTCTTCTTTCTTTTTCTTCTTATTTTTTTCAATAGTTAACAGTCTAATGCTGTCAGATCCTTGTCTATCAGGGACTTACACCACTTATCCTGCTTTATATTTCTTCATGGCAAGTATTATCTCCTGATTTTATATATATATATATAAATATATGTATATAGCTTTTTTTTTTTGCTGAGGAAGACTGGCCCTGAGCTAACATCTGCCAATCTTTCTCTATTTTGTATGTGGCTCACCACCACAGCATGACTGACGAATGGTGTAGGTCTGCACCCAGGATCTAAACCCACAAACCCTGGGCAGCTGAAGCAGAGCACACAAACTTTAACCACTATGCCATGGGACTGGCCCCCCAATTATATTTTTTGTTTGTCCTTTGTTTCCTCCCATTTGGTTTTCATAACATCTAGTCTTATATGTCTCTATAACCTTTTCTAAAAACATCTTAAACTGTGAAATATACCATATATACAGAAAAGTATGTAAACACAAATGCACAGTTTAACAAATAATATAAAGCCACTATTCATGTAGCCATCACCCAGGTGAAGGGAATAGAATATTGTGAACACCCCAGAATCTCCCTTTGTGCCCTTCCCCTATTACAACTCCCCCCACCCCAGGTAATCCATAACTTTGTCATAGTAATTTTTTTTTATCGTTTTACCACATGTGGTTTAGTTTTTGTCAGTTTTTGGACTTTACATGAATGAAATCGTGTTGTATATATTCTTCCATGCCTTACTTGTTTTTGTTTTGTTTTGTTTTTTGCTGAGGAAGATCAGCCCTGAGCTAACATCTGTTGCCAGTCTTCCTCATTTTTTGCTTGAAGATTAGCCCTGAGCTAACATCTGTGCCAGTCTTCCTCTACTTTATATGTGGGTCGCCGCCAGAGCATGGTTGACAAGTGGTGTAGGTCTGCAGCCAGGATCTGAACCTGCAAACCCGGCCACCAAAGTGGAATGTGTCAAACTTAACCACTATGCCATGGGGCCGGCCCCCATGCCTTACTTGTTTTTGTTACTGCACAGAAAGGGGATACTCTGCCCGATGCACATAGAAAGCCAATAATTATGCCACTGGCTTTTGAGAAAAGAAAAGGCTTTATTGTGAGGTTGACCAGCAAGGAGACAGGAGACAAGGCTTTCACATTTGTCTCCTCAATCCAGGGCTTGGGGCAAAAGTTATTGGGGCTAAAATAATTATAATGTATTATTATAATACAGGCTGGTATGCAGAAGTGCTAGTGGGGCAGGTTTTGATTGAAGGGCTCTAAACATTTATGGTAAGGTGTGGAAGGGTTTCAACACCAGATCTTCCTAGAAAATGGACCCCTCACTTCGGATAGGAGTCTGACCTTAAGTTCCAGTTGTGTCCCAGTCTTGTGGTTCCGTAGTGGGGAGAATCTTTGGTTCTGGGTGTTATTTCAGGTCAAGATTTTCTCCTCTGCGCATGCGCTGGCTACATGACTTACATTTTTTGGCTTGCCCCTGAAGAAAAACTTTAACCTTCTCTTGATAAGATGAGGTCAGTTTGAACTGGTCCTAGGGGCCTGTGGTTATATTTTGTTTAACATTTTTTGTGAGATTCTCCAGGTCGTTGCATGCAACAGTAGTTATTTCATTTCATTACTATATAGTATCCTATTGTATGACTGTACTACAGTTTATTTATCCACTCTTTGGTTGACTTTCACTCTTTGGGTTATTATGAACAGTGCTGCTATGAACATTTTACCTGGTACACATGTTCATGAATATCTATAAGTGTAATTGCTGTGGCATAGAATATACCTATCTTCAACCTTATCATATTTTCCAAAGTGATCATACCAATTCAGATACCTTCCAGCAGTGTATGAGAATTCTCTGTTCTCATCATCGTTGCATATTGTCAGATTTAAAATTTTGCTGATCTGGTAATGTATAATGGTATCCTATTATAGATTACTAGTGAGATTGAGCAACTTTTTCATGTTGATTTGGATTTCTTATTTTATGAAATGCCTGTTTAGGTCTTTAGCCATTTAAAATGTTAGGTTATCTGTCCTTTTTTAATGGTAGAGGAACAGGAGTTCTTTATGTATTCTAGATTCTAGTCCTTTATGATTTGTATGTGTTGCAAATATCTTCTCCTACACAGTGGTTTGTCTTCGTTTTTTTTATGATGTCCTTTGAGAAAATGACCAGTTTTAATTTAATTAATGTAATTGGATTTATCAATTTTTTCCTTTGTTCACATATTTTTGTGTCTTCTTTAAGAAATTCTTTCCTACCCTGAGGTCTTGTATATAATTTTTGCCTTCCACAGTTAGTTCTTTAACCTTGCATTGCTGTAAGTGTAAATAAATTGTGGCCATCTTTGAATCCACAGTAGTTGAATTACATATATAAAGGCTTGAGTTCATAAATGATTCTTTCCAAGCTGAGTGCCTTTCCAAGGCACACTAGGACAGTGGCTTTTTTGCTAGCAAAATCGAATATTTCTCCTTTCCCATTCCTGAAAATGTTTTTGCTAAAATAGAAATTAATATTTGAAGGTATAAATCCATAGTAGGTGTGAATGCCAAAGATTGTTGTTTAAACCAGCAAAATATACCTTCTTAGGTACAAGAAACATTTTGTCCAATAGCCCCTGGCTTCATCTGGGCCAAATGAAGAATCACTAGGAGACGTTATATAGTGAAATCAATCCACTTATGGTAACAGCACTTATTAACTGCTTTCATTATTCAAGGCAGGTTAATTTACTATCTACTTGTATAATGATGTCAAAAAATCTATTATCTACTGAAACTTTTATATAGAAGTTAAGCTCTTGTTTCCTTCGTAAAGATTAAGATTTAATATTAATCGAAACTTCTCAGAATCACTTTCTCTCCCTCACCTTTCTGATACCCCACTCCACTCCCCTACATGAGAGGCCAAACTGCATTATTACTCATGAAAAGCTCAGAGCCTCCTCTTTTTTATTCAGATACCAGGCCATCCAGTTACTTTAATGGTCAGATACCAGTGGCATTCGTATGAATGGGGGCAAGTGAAATTGTCTCTTATCTAGGAAGAGTTGGCTATCTCCTGATGATTGAGTAAAATACATAGATATAGAGGGAGACCTAAGTTTTCTTGAAAGCAGTACTCTTTAATTCTTGTCAATGTTTTAATCAGTACCACTATGCATACATTATCTTTGCATATTTTAGCACTTGGTCTTGGATTCCTACATGTTTGGTCTTTGTTTCTGCTGAGGGACTAAGAGAGGATCAAGGAAGTAAAGGAGCCTTATTAATGCCGAGTACATTCATTCAGTGCCCACAGCGACACATCATTGAAATCAGGAGTAAGGCTCTCTGACTCAAGTTAATGATCATGGATATGACAAAAAATGGTAGAGGAGAAGGCCAGGGAGAGGTGCAAGGTAGGAGAGATGACAGGATTCATCTTTGCTATCAACATCTATATTTATGTTCCCAAATTCCATTTCTTCTTTCTTTTGACTGTGATTTAATGAGTGCCAATTAAGTTACCAGGTACTGTGTTAAGCCCAGTTGTTACACAGGAAATCCTAAAAATCTTTAAGTAGCTCCGGGTCTTAGAAGAGGGAAGGAGGAAAGAGATGCTAAAATAATTATAATGTATTATTATAATAAATGATAATATGCAGAATGTATTGGGAGCACAGAGAGCCAGCAATTTTATACAGAGAAAGCAGTTTTGAGCTGGATCTTAGAGGACCAAGTTGATAGAATTTGATGATTAGATTTGAGGGTTTAGGTAGAGGGAGTTTTTTGTTTGTTTTAAGGCTGCAGTGAATATTATTTCTATAAATGCAGGGTTTTAGGGAGAAAGGCTTAGGACAAAGTGCCAGAAGACAGCAGATTTCTATTTTCTGTATATTTATATATCATGACAGTTCATCATAGACACAAACACTCATCCTTGTACATAAATTATTCACATAATATTTACCTTTCCCAGTCTGAGTTGTCAGCTTTGGTCACAGAGAATAGGAAGCCAGCTTCTCCTTCAGTGGATGTTTGGTTGGAATGCTTTCAAAGAAAACCATTTTCTCTTGGTTATTTTTTTTTTTCTAACTCACAGATCTTGAGTAGACCTCTCTGTCTCATACCTTCCTGATCAGTTGATGCCCAGGAAATTTGATATCAGAGACATCTGAGACTTGTTTAATCTTTGGAAGGGGCTTTTAAAATAATGAATTGTCCTCAAGGTCAGTGTAGTCTTGCTGAGTTGAAAATCACTATCATAATCAGGGTCTTTGATCTAGTGAAACAGAGAAATTTCTGGTCAAATGATGAACGAGAGACTTAACAGATACGTTAGGAAAGTTTTATTCATCCCACTAGACATTTTGAAATTTTTGTGGTGGTATTAGACTGGTACTTGTGTATTGGCAACCTGTAAATCTACTTTGATCTTGATAGACAAATAAAAGTAGAAATCAGTTGTGTTTTTAGCTAGTTGTGTTAGCAACTATATATCCTGCAAGTGTTTACTAAGCACCTACTATATGTGAAGTGCTGTACTAGGTACTAGGCATATAAAGATGAGCAAAACAGGTATGGGTCTTGCCTTCATAGAACTTAGAGTTCAGTGGGAAAAATGGAATCAATCAGTTTTCCATATTTATAATTACAAATGACATATACGTACAAATAAAGGCTTTCTCATAACTTTCATTCTTCTTCCTAATTACACCATCTGCATAAGTTAACAGTCATTTGTCAGGCTTATTTAGCAAACAGTTCTGCCATTTTCTCTTACACATTTTTGTTAACAAGTACTATTACATAGTCAGTCTTACATATTGGCCAGTAGTGCCTCATATCCATGATGGCTTGCAGATTTTCAACTTGGGAAAGTAGGTGAATGGAGATGCCATGAACTGAAATAGAGAACATAGGAGAAAAGATTTGAGACTAAGAGAAAAAGTGTTTTGAACACATGGAGTTTAAGGGAACTATAAAACATTGGAGTGGAGGTACAGTCATTCATCGGCATCAGCGGGGCACTGGTTCCAGGACCCCCCGGAGATACCAAAATCCACGGATGCTCGAGTCCCTTAGTTGGCACGCGGTAGCCGCGGGTTCCGCATCCGCGGATATGGAGGGCCGATTGCACTGAATAGGCTGGTGCAAATACACTTCTGCAGCTCCGGACTGACTAACAAAAAAGTAGGAAAATTAACAATGAGGAACCATTAACATGTGTCTTGCTCTGGTTATGCAATATATGGTTTCAAATCATTGTATATAAGTGGTTCTTGAAGTCATGGGAGTGGATGAGATGAAAGTAGAGGAAGAAGGAAGAAAGCTGCCGATGGAGCACAGCCCTTCGGGGCAGACAGAGGAATAGAATGCAGTGAAAGCTAGAGGAGCGTGGTTGGAGAGCTATGAGGAGGAACAGGAGAACGTGGTCTATGGAAGCCAACACAGAAAGCATATGGAAGACGCGACCAATGCTGCAGAGGCCAAGAAAGATCAGTGCTGGAAAGCAGCTGGATTGGGAGTTTCATGGGAATAAGATCAGAGAATTATGAATTATGAAATCCACAGCTCTCATTTCACTAAAAGGGCAGTTGGATGGTGGGGTTTTTTTTTTTCCTTAGCCGCCATTTTGGATATTTGATTCATTGCCAGACAGCTGAACTTCCTACTTCTTGGTAGTTAAGATTTACCAAGAAGAATTTCTGTGTTATTTAAGGTTAAATGATTTGTGATTAAAATAATTTATGTTCATTATTCACCTCACTGCTCACTCAGTTTCTTTGTTTGGTTTTTTTGACGTCTGCTTCGAGGCTACTTTCTTTTGAGTCTCTATGGTGATAATTTTTTAAAAAGCTTTTTCACGTTTTCTAGAAACATGAATAAGTACACAATAACTTAGTGAATGCGAGCAGTAAGTACATGGGTGTGACAGTGAAGTGCTTGTAGTGAACTTGGAAATAGGGAATAAAATAAACAATTAAAAGGCCAGTGTAGAGAAGGCAAACTCTCAAAGAGAAGGAATGGCTCCAGGTCAGTAAGCTTTGACTACAGTCTTAAGAAAAAATATTAATATCTATATCAAGACTACAGCAGTCAGAGGTGGGGTTGTTTAAAAAGGGAAGCGGAGAAGAAAGAGGATCTGAGAGGCAGATGTTGGCCATGGGCAGTGAGCAGGGGTGGGCACCCTGCCTGGCCCCTGTCGTGGTCAGTTCTCCTGACAGTTCTGTGCGGTGGAGACAGACATACTGGGTTTTCAGGGCCTGATGCAGTTATATTCGATTCAGGCAAATCTCATGTTGATTCTGACTCCATGCTCCCCCAACCGGCGCCTAGTTAACTGGTTGCTGGAGAGCTTGCCTTTGAGGATAGAATGTGATTTTCCTACCGATGTCCTTCTCTGACCTTTTGGCAGTTTTATAAATGTCTGCTCTGGATTTGTGCTTCAGTCTCCTATGGGTTTAATTCATGTGCGAGAGCATTAGCAAGCCTGAGTGAGTCTGGGATGCGATGAAATTTCTTAGTCCATGGCTCATGACCAGAATCACGTCAAATTCACCCTGTTTAGGTCTCTTGGCAGAGAGGCAGGTAGGTGCTTTCCTGGTGAAACTCCTTCATATCACCAAAAGGCCTTTTACTGGGAACTTTTGTGGGTTATTTTTCTAAAAGTGATAAAATTTAGTGTAGTAAGACAATTCAGTAATTGTAAAGATGTGAAACAGATATTATCTAGTGTGAAATTAATAACTGGTCATTTGTAAGCATGTCATGATTGTTCCCATATTGCATTGTGTCTCCTTGTGCTCAACTACATGGGCCAGGCCCATTTCTATATAGCCTGATCTTCTGGATTAGGAACCATGATGCTCCTAAATATGTATTAAATGTAGATCTTGGGTAATATTGGAGTCAGTGTTGGTCATCTAAGATTTTCTCTGTGGTGATGGGCCGGTCTCCTATGAATGATAGCATTTATGCAATTATATGTTCATGTATTCTGTACATAACTTAATAATGCATGTAACTTTATAAAAAGTCACATAAATCACACAACTTAATAATCCAAACTGCCTTTTATATGTTTTTATATGTATTATAGGAGATACCATTTTTTTCTGAAGTCAAGAAATATGTGTTGTTTCATGTTGCTAAATTTGTATGCTTTGTCAAAGAAGCATTGCAAGAAAATGTTTGAAATGTAGAACAATAAAGCTAGGGCTTTAGATGTTTTAGGTGAACCACGAAAAAGACTAGTGTCAGAGTTAAAAAGATAAAAAACAAGAATAAAGGCAAAACATTGACCCTATCTGACTTGGGAGAATTCTGGTCATGTGATCCTAAGAAGAGCAAGTAACCAGTTTGGGATTCCCTGATAGTCCTGGTAGATCATTTTGGCCTATCTGAAGGTTTTATCTGTGGAAATAAAAGAAAAAGCACATATTTTCTTCTTGACCGTGAGAATTTAGCCTGAGTTTGCTGTGTACAAACAGGAAGATCCGAGGAGATGCCTAATCAATTTTAGTGAGGTACGTGGATGAAGACAGGGATTTGAAGAACTGGGCTTAGGGGCTGAGCAGAGAATGAGGATCTGAAAGGACACCCAGGTAAGATGCTTCTCTTTCACTATACAAATGCATTGCTTGTTAACATCTCTGAATTCATGTCCTTGCTTTTCTGTGCTGTAGACCAGTCATTTCCAGGGCTGCTGTGTTGCACAACTTTGGAGAGTAGTGATGGAAATGGCGCCTTGATGTTATGCAGTGCAGGTCTGCACAGCCTGACCCAGGGGCCTTGGGTTGGTCCATGGCAGTGGTAAATGTATGATACACTGATATCCCACTAGAGTAGAGGTACTCTGGTATCTTATGAAATAGATAAGAGTATGCAGGCTGTTGTTCAGAGATAGTAGTCTAAAGAGCAGAACGCTTTCCGTTGATAAACAATGCAGACAAGACTCATGGTAAATTCATTGACTCTTCCATCTGAGCATTTCCCTGTCATTTTCATTATAGCCCTTCCTTGTAGTCTTATTATAAATTTTACCATGCTTCTCAGCAAATCTTTGTACACTAAAAAATTGTAGGATCCACTGGTTTATGTTTTCTGTGTAGGCATCAAAACAGATGGTAGTGGCATTGTTGGAAAGTTGATAGCAGATGCAGTTGCTTAAAGATACAAGATTTCTGGGGCCGGCCCGGTGGCCTAGTGGTTAAGTTCGTGCGCTCAGCTTCCATGGCCTGGTTTGGATCCTGGGCGTGGACCAACACACCACTTGTCAAGCCATGCTGTGGCAGGCATCCCATATAAAGTAGAGGAAGATGGGCATGGATGTTAGCTCAGGGCTGGTCTTCCTCACACACATAAAAGAAGATACAAGATTTCCTTGATGTAAAAGAGTACTGAGATTTCTGTGACTGGAAATTTCTTTACAAAGTAGGTGACAGTGTAGCATGTTCCGAGACAAAAGTGCAGGATCCAGCTCCCCCAGAGTCCCTCATACAGAAGTGCAGCTGCCACTTGTGGAACCTGCACAGATTCCACCACTGGACAGCCACTCACCTTCCTCTTTCTTAGGCGGTCTTTGTATCCTGACAATCCTTCTGACTGTTCTGGAGCCTCTGGCTGCATGCCTGCCTGCTCACCAGGTGCAGCTCATTAATTATTTGTATATAATATGATTATTGGATTATGGTACAATTTTGCCTAAATTACTTACATTTTTCATTCTTATTAATTTGGAGGCATGCACATGCCAACCCAAACATAATAAGTTGCACAGTATTTCTTGCAAGGCTAAATAAAGTGAAAGTCACGTTCCCAAGCATCCCTAGGCTTAAAACTGTACATTATGGTTACTTCATATTGGATGATGACTAACCAAACTTGATCACATTCTCCCTCTGGGAGTTTGTGAGACACAGGGAGAAGGGAACAGAAATGCCAGTGGTGGAAGCAGAGGCAGCAGAAGGAAGAGGAATGGAGCTTGAGAGCAACTGAGTCAGAGCACACTGAGTCACAGAGTGAGGAATATCCGAGGAGATCTGAGGTTGAGGCGCATCCCTGCCTCTGCCCGCACATCTGCTTCTTTTTTCCCTGCCCCTGGTTTCCCTTTTCCTCCTTCCCTGTGGTCATGGTGGAAGAGGGATGCTCCACAGTTCCTGAGGCTACACGTCTCCAGTTTAAGCAGTCAGTGGAGACTAGTGTTTTTGAATCCCAATTGCAGCTGCCATGGAGAGAGAAATTGATTGGTCCACCTGGGATCCGGTGTTTGCCGTTGGTCCATTTGGCTATAATCAGGGAGACAGATTTGTGTGTATAAACATGGCTGCTGGAGCCCAGCCCTGAGAAAACAGAGGTATGAGCAACATGAGAATAAGTTGTCCTACTTGAGGAGTTATTTCTCTAGGCCTACATCATTACCTCTTATTTATTTATTTTTTCTTTTGAAGAAATCAAACCTACTTCATATAGAATTAATATAGTCAAAGAAATGCATGGCCACATCTGATTAGATTTGATTGCTCATCTGACATGTAGATCTAAGAGAGGATTGTTCAGTTAATATTCCAGAAGCTTCAGTAGTAAAACTACTCTTAGTAAGGGAGTCAATAAGACCCACCTGACAGAAGAGGAGATTCAAAAACATTAAATCAATTAAGATGTCTATCAGATTCCCAATGCTTGAAATTAGAGGATGGATTCAAGACTCACCCTACTCTAAGATTTTTTGATGGTCTTCTCTAAGTTCATTGAGGACCTTATTTTAAACAAAGTCAATAATATTTTTTGTCAGTACTGAATACAGTAGTCCCCCCTTAACCATGGAGGATGTGTTCTAAGACCCCCAATGGATGCCTGAAATTGTGGATAGTACTGAACCCTAAATATACTATGTTTTTTCTATACAGTACAGTGTGGATATGCTGGACAAAGGGATGAGTCACGTCCCGCATGGAACAGAACGAGTTAGCTTGAGATTTCATCACCTTACTCAGGATGGTGCACAATTTAAAACTTATGAATTGTTTATTTCTGGAACTTGTATTTAGTATTTCGGACCTTGCTTGACCACGGGTAACTGAAACTGCAGAAAGTGAAGTTGTGGATAAGGGGGGACTACTGTATTCTGGATTTAACACTGTTTAATTCTTCCTCCATCTTTGGGGTTCTGTGATGCCCTATTCTTCTTTCTCCTCTTACTTCTCTTCCTCCAAAGTTCCCCAGATGCTCTTTATCTCACTCTGTGAATAGGGGCTCAGGTTCAGTCCTTGGCCTCTGCTCTTCTTTTTCACTCATTTTCGTAAGTTCTTCTAATGTCTTGGTGCTGAGGAGGCATGTTTCTAGCCCTGACCTCTCACATAACCATTTCTTTGTAGACACAGTTGCCAATTGACTGACAGCTCAGTGGTTTCGTGCCCCCAAGTACTAACATTCCCATAATTTTGTCAGTGTCAGTGAACTTATCCCATTTACCTTGGCTTGATACCACGAACTCATCTTTGACAACTTTTCCTTCGTTGAGTCCCATTAGCAAGTCCAGCTGAGTTTTCCTTTGCAGTGACCCTACAAATAATTCCTTCTTCTCCATTCCCATTGCTATGACCACAGACCACATTCTCACTGGAGTATCTTTAATATTCTCCTAAGAGGAGGATATTTTGTTTTGTTTTTTAAACTTCTGGTCCAGTGGTTCGTAGCCAGAAATCACACCAGAATTACTTGAAGACTATTTTCAAAATATATACCCTCTGAGCTTCATTACAATCACAATCTCTGGAGTGGTCTGAAAATCTTGAAAAATAAAGGCAAGGTCTAGTGTAGAAAGGTTCCCGGGTGATTCTGCTATGTACCCTTGGTTAGGGATTACTGCTCCGGTCTTCCCTCCAGTCCATCTTACTACTGTTAGATCAATTCTTTAAACATCACTTAAATCCTTCCTTTTGGCAGCAACCTCCTCATGCCTGTCAGGTCAAGGTCAAGCTCCTTAGTCTGTCATTCACTGCTCACACATTACTCTATGGAACCCTGAACTCTGAGCAGCCAACGAGTGTTTCTTTTATCTGCCACATTCATATTCATTCTGTGACTTTACTGGTCTTGTTAAAGTAGTTCTTCCTTCACTTCTCCCAAGAACCTCTTTCTCCACCAAGCATTCCCAGTGAATGTAGCTTATGTCATTGTTTCCTTTCCCCCCAATTCCCGTGGTCTTATCGTCTGTACTGCTTTTAACCCGACACTTGATTATGTACTGTTTGGTATGCATGAAATCTCATCTATCAAAGTAGATTTTCAGTTTCCTGAGAGTAGGAAAGTCTTTGGTATCCTGTACAGGGACTAGCATAGCCTGGTACTACGAATCAACTTAATTATACGCCAAATAATGTCTGTACTGATGGATTGTGGATAACCACCCTGCTTTATCCTGTATCCAATTAAAATGATCCCATTTCAGATTTTCCTCTAATTCAAGCATTTTACCCCATGTTGTTTCTGCAGTTAGGCAGAAAGATGAGCATCTGTGAAATTAACCTTTTTGCTTTTCATACTCGAAATGCGATTTTTTAAAAGGAGCTGTGGTTTTCTTAAAATCCAGTATCTTGAATGATGTTATTTTTTTCAGTTAATCAACGTATTTTAAAATATTTTTAATTTACAGTGCAGACAGGGCCCTAAAAGCAAAAGTGGACTTTGTCCACAGCTGTACCCTATCAGCCACTCACAGTCTGATTGCATTATTTCAAAGGCACAGCCATCATTTACACTCTTTATTACCCAGGGGCATTTCAAACTGTTACTGAAATGCATTCATCCCCGGTGTAACCATCTGTGAATGGTAACACCATAAGGGAGAATGATGAGCAACTCAATCTAATTGATATGCAAAAAGGAGAATTTCAGCTGTCCAGCTTTGGAGATTAAAATTCAACCTTTAGTAGGCTGAGCATTTCAGCTAAATTTTTTAATCATAATATGTAGTTCAAGAACTCATTATTTTAGAATTCTCAAAGAGAAATACAGCCCTTTTCCCCGCTGAGATAAGAGCATCTCAAAGTAAAAGTGTCTTCTTTAATATGTGTTTATTGTAAAAAATTCAAACTCTACAGAGAAAGGAGAGTTCTTGTAAAATGCAAGGAGATTGCTGTTGGTGCTATAGAATACCACAAGAGTAATGCATTTCCTTCATTTGTACATTTCCTTGCACTCCAAAATCCCTGAGAGGAAAAAAAATAATAAAATGGTTTATTTTAATATTTCAACTGCATTAAAATAAAAGAAACTATTGGGAGCAACATTTGTTAAAATATTAAGATACATTTACTTATATTAATGGGTTTTATAACAATGACCTGAAATCGTTGAAAATTTTCTCCCCATTATTATAACATGTCACCCTGAAAGAGTCATTTAAATTAGCTGTCTGGGTGCATGAACCAAACCCTCCCAGTGATGCCAGCTCACTTGGAATTATCTAGCAATCCGACAGACCAGCGCATACTTCAGAAAAGATAGTCCATGGTGATTTATGTGTCCTTGTGGACAAATAACACCTTTAAAATGCAGTGAGGTCTTGAAATAGCCCTGCTGTGCTGCCCATTGAGAGAGGACTATTCTCCTGAGGTCTACCCCAACGTCTGGAAGTAAGACAGCAGCTCCTGGCAGTCTGTGACAGGAGTGGATTAGCAGACGTTTGTAAAGAGACAACAGCAGACTCAGGCCTTTCTGCAGTAAAATTGCACTTAAAAATGATTGCTCCTCCAGGGTCTTTGTGTGCACTATTAAGGCACACCGCAGTTCAGGCAGCAGGCAAACAGCTCTCTTTGAGTCGTGGGACAAGCATATCTGTGTGAAGTGTCTGTACTTGTCTGCCTTTGCCAGGCAGGACACAATGCCATCTTCTCTGCTCCTCAGCACAGCTCAATCCCAGCTCCTGGGATGAATTAATAAAGGGATGTAGCTAAGGGCAGCTTTAGCTGGGGCTTGGGTTCCCAGCTATCATGTTGCTGAAATCTAAGGATATGCTTAGAGCAATTGAAGGAAGGCACAGCAGGGTTGTATTGGCTCCAGATGAGGCACCCTGGGAGCTCACTGGTAACAGCATTTGGGGAATTATTTGGACTGGAAACCTAGACCACTTGCTCTAAAATTTCAATCTTTTTTTGGTGTTCTGGGCTCCAGATACTTACTATTTTTTTTTCTAAAGAGCTGTTAATTACTTGTCAGCTTACATGTTTACATTCAGAAATAATGGCGAGATGACATCCCTGAGCTTGTCTTGGCATTAGATATTGCTTCAGCAAATGAAATTCTTTAGTAATCACTCTTGTCTATTATTATAATTATTTTGAGTCTAGAGCCTTATTTTCAGAGATAAGTACTTGATCCCTGCCTCTGTGTGTCAATTTAAATTTCATTTTTTATACATATGACTTTTTATAATACCCTTTATATATAAATGCAAATGTTAATAAAGGACCCAGGCCCACTTATAGGGATGCTAAGGAGTTTACCTTCTCTAGAAGTTGGACGGACAGAAGTTGGTAGGACAGACCTCTTTGCTTAGGAGCAAATGTGGGTTTTTTGTCATTATTTTTGGATAGTTTGGTTGAACAGATTTTCAGACCTACCCCTAAACATTTTGGAGGCGTAGGACCAGAAGACAAATAGCAGCCCACACGTTCTATGTTTAAATATTAAATGTGATAAATTAAGGGTGCTCCTCCCCTTTTCTGCTTCTCCTGGAAGCAGCCAAGATTCCTGGGTGCTCAAGGGTACCTACTTATTGGATGGTACTGGGAGCCATCCAATCCCACATCTCCTCTCCACCATTTCTTTGTCGTCTCAGTTTAAGTGATAGTTTATTTCCTAGGTGTTCTCTCAATCTCACTCTCTCTCCATTTTTTTCGTCTTCACTGGCCACAGCTTAGTGACTCTCACCTTAGAAATTTATTTTTCAATTATCCACATTATTTTTTAAAAGCATTTTCACATTTCACTGCAGTGTCATGATTAAGAGCATGGATTCTGGAGTCCGACTGTCTGGACCAAATCCTCTATCTGCCCTGGACTAGCCGTGTGATCCTGGGCGAGTTTAACCTGCCTGTGTGACAGTCTGTGCATCTGCAGCATGGGGATAATAATACTTTGGAGGGTTGTTTCAAGACCAAATAAGAATATACATCTAGAATAAGTAATAAGTGCTTAATAAATGTTAGCTATTATTACTGGAGAGAAAGTAAACATAATTAATAATTGTTGCCTTTATCTAAAATTTTTGTCTCTAACCAGAAGCCCGCTTTGGGATTTTGATATGTGTCCACCTACTCATCTTCTCTTAAACTTATTCTTTTGGGGCACTAGCATTGGTTACATTAAAAAAAAGTGTCTTACTGAATTTTCTTTGATTACTGGCATTGCAAAGGTGTGATATTTTAGCAGCATTATGGATTAAAATAAGTTTTGGTGGGTAGATAGGGCACTCTGCCCCATTTAATAACATTGGAGGGAATATTTTCAGAGTACAATCCTATAGACAAAGGAGCATGGCTGGTTTGTAAGTTGGTGCTGTACTTGCTCTCTGAATTGACAGTGGACTGATGCCTTGTTATCTGGGGTCACTAGGTTGCCTCCCCTACATCTGCACCTTTAAAACCTGAAAGGAAGCCAAGACCTTTAGTCAAATAAAACAGATGTGACAAAGTTTATTTAACTTTAATTCGACCATTAATTATTGGGCACCTTACTATGTTCTAAGGGTTGGGGCAATAATATGGGTAAGTAGTTAAGGTGTGGGCTTTCGAATTGACTGCCTGGTTTTAGATCCTGGCTTCCCCACTTACTAGCTCTATGACCTTGAGCATGTTACTTAACTTCTCTGTGGCTCAGTTTCCAGATGTAAAAGGAAAATTAAAATAATAGCAAAATGTTAAGATTGTTGTAAGAACTGAGTTAATATGTGGAAAGAACACCTAGGAAACATTCAACAAATATTAGCTATTCATCTTCTTTAACTTCTTACGGTGATAGATTTGGCCCCTGTCCCTGTATGCAGAGCAGCTCATGTAATTTATTTGTGGACAACCCTCCACGACTCTCGTGAGGGCTTTGCTTCCGTCTCTGTGCAGCTTTCACACTTGTGCAGGGCTCTGTTGCAGCCTCTGAGACATCCTGCAGTGTCGTGTTTATATTCCCTCCTCTCCGTCCCTGCTGGTTTATGAGCTCTTCAAATGCAGGAACTCGGTCTTCGGTATTCTTTTCCTAGGGCCTTGCACAATGCCTGCCACTGTTGATTTAAATGCTTAAGAAATGTTTGTTGAGTGAGTGAACGAAAGAATGGGACCAATAATTTGTGGGTAATCTGTACACCATTAAACAAGTTTGGTTTGATAGTTTTGTAGCATAAAGACTAGCTGCAAATTTGTATGTTTTTGGAGAGGCCAGGTGGGGGAGTAGGGGAGAGAGAAGTTGCTAGCCAGGCATACTGACAGCAAAAAGTGACCAGTAGTGGGCTGCCAGGGAAGGAAGAAGGAAAAACTATAAAAAGTGTAGTGGTCTAGGGCCATTTAATGTAGACATAGTAACACTATACGTCCCAATAGTCCTATTGCTATCACATCATGGTACAATAACCAAAGTGTCAACTGTGTCCTCCCAGTCCTGTGTGCTTCAGCCATCACCATCCTTCATCTGTTAATGCAGCACCAACCACTTGGTCCCAAAAGCCAGTCCTGGCAAGGAATGTTCAGGGAGAACGTTTCACCAGCAGGTGGGATTCTAGAATTGTCTTGCTGTCAAAAACCCAGTATTTGATGTGTCTCCATCATTACTGGATATGTGTGTCCCCAAGCCAAAGTCACCATGTTAACCAACCCCTTGACAGGACTCTACCTTGAACCCCACCTGTTTACGTGGTGCTATGACATTCCTCCCAGTTTATCTTGCCATCCCTGTTCCTGGAGAGGAAATAAGGCAATTAGTTTCTACCTATAGTTTGGGGTTCTCCTTCAAGAGAAGTCACGCAACTGCCCACTTTGAACACAGAGCTTTCCTTGTATAGGATGGGTTGGGCCTAACAGGCTGAGGTTCGAATCCAGGCTCCACTGTTTTCCGGTTATGTCACTCTCAGCAAGTATTAATCTCCTGAGCCTCAGATTTCTCACTCACAAAATGGAGACAATAATGCCCAGTTGTTACCAGTTTAGATAACATGTATGTATGGCATCCAACACATACTTAGTGTGTGGTTTAGTCTGGCACATACTTCATATTCAACAAATGGCAGCTATTATCCCTCCCACTGCCATGTCTCAACTACTGGATGAGCTCATTCTGGATATTATCCTCTTCTGGAACCAAGCCTACCTTTACCAGGCAGCTTTAATCCCCTAGAGATGAAGCCCACAGCAAGGAGAATCCCTCCCAGCATGCCTTGCACTGCCCCTTTTGCTGAAAGGTTTGTAATATGCTGTGTCATTAAGGAAAGGTTTTATCTTTAAAAAGCTAAGCCGTCTTTTCAAATCTATTGTAAACTTTAGAACTATTTCCATAAATATGGTTAAAATAAAAATAACCACTCTTAGTGAGGTTATGTTCATTTATCTTGAAAATGGAAGTGCCTCACTTAAAAAAAAATTTGAGGGGCTGGCCCAGTGGCATAGTGGTTAAGTTCACATGTTCCGCTTTGGTGCCCCAGGGTTCACCGGTTCAGATCCTGTGTGCCGACCTACTCACTGCTCATAAGCCATGCTGAGGCCGCATCCCATATAGAAGAGATACAACTCTACAACTATGATACATGACTATGTACTGGGACTTTGGCGAGAAAAAAAAAAGAGGAAAAGAGGAAAATTGGCAACAGATATTAGCGCAGGGCCAATCTTCCTGGAAAAAAAATTTGAGCTTCAGTGTAGATTTTGAAAAATCAGGAAGTATGAGTTTTTCAATATCAAATTTGGGTAATAAGAGCTAGCTGACTCAAATTAGTTTTAATCCTTAAAATCTAGTGTGAACATCTGAATCATCTTGAGATACAGTGGTGCCTCTTAAAATTGCTTTTGTGTTGCATATTCATTCATTCATTCATTCATGTAACAATTTAGGGTTTATTATGTACAAGATACTGAGATGGGTGTACATACCTATGTACATATATGTATTAATTTTCCTTTATATAATTAAAAGCCAAAACAAAGGTAATGTTTCCATTGTACTTAAGCTCTATCTAAATTTGCTTTATTTGCAACAAGACTATGATGTAACCTTATACCTAACATCATTTATTTTTTGAAAACTATTTTCATAGGATAGGTTAACTCTATGACTCTATGAGCAGTATCTTTATCTTTTGTCTGGAAGCTTTAATGATACAATAATACCCGATATTGCCCATAATGTTCAGATCCAGAAAGAAAAATGACTTGAATGTCATTATGTCTTCAAACTCACCTAAATCCAGTCTTTGACATGACTTACTGACCCCCCACCATGGTAAAAGATCTGAACCTAAAGACATCCGTTGCCAAATCATTACCCATCATATGCTGAGTAGTAATCCTTCCAAGCTGAAAAATGGCATCCTGTATAACAAATGAAAGGGAGCTGACACTAGAAAGAACATTAGTGAAATCAATATTATTCAACCAGAGACATAGACTCCATTAACAGTATGTCAATATGACCAATTATTTTCCACAGCACTGACATCATTATTGAATTTTTTTTCTTTGTCTTTAGGAGAGAGTAGTTTTGCTTACCGTAATCGTCAAATTGTAGCCATTTGCCAGAAGAAGGTCTTCTTGGAAGTTTTGCATTGTCATTGTTACTGGTGCCAATTTGTCTTTATTTGATATCTAAACTCCTGATTGTCACTTACCTTAGTTTGAAGATTAAGATCAATAAACTGGACTGAATACTCAGTAAGTTGATGTGAATTCTGGAAATTCCTGATGGTATTCACTGCTCAGGGAATAAGATGAAATGAAAGCAGGCAGAACTTTAAGTGTAATCAGCTTGTAAATATTTATTTGTATAATTATTTTGTTAATTTCTGCTTCCCTAACTAGGCTGTAAGCTCCCTAAGTGCAGGGACGTGTATATTTTGCTTATCATTATATTCCCATCACCTAGTACAGTATAGTTTCTGGCAAATAGAAGCCTCTGGATGAATATTTTTTTGAATGCATTTGTAACTTTTCATGGATTTTTGTTCAATTTTCTGATATTGGGAAGCCGCCAGCTTCAGAGTTATACCACCACTGCCATAGTAAAGAAGCTGCCATGATCAGAAAACTGCAGATACTGTTGCTGGTTCCAGAACCATGCCATGCCTGCTATAATCTGCACCAGCAAATGGATGCCCCTCATCATATCCTTCGACACTCATTAAGTGGGGGAATATACACTTCAGTCTCTGGTAGGACTATCACAGAAAAGGAAAATACCTCCATGACCATGCTTGATAGCAGAAACAGCTGTAACCTCAGCCTCACTTCCCCCTTCTGAATCCCACATGAGTGTCTTTGGTGGAACCTAAATCACACTCAAAAACCTAGCTGCAGAGGAGTCTGGAAAATGCAATTTTTAATATTCCAGCTTCTGCTGGAAAGAAGGCTCATTAGGAAGAAGTTGGAATGGATCTTAAACACCAATCTGCTGTACCCTTTCTACCTCCTTAAAAGTTTACCTTCCGTTAGCAATCTTTGGAAGGATGTAATGTAGGTGAAGACTTTTCAGTGCCAAAAAATAATTGACATGTAGAGGGTAGTGGTTAAGAATATGCACTCCAGAGTCATGCTATTTGAAGTCAAATCCTCTTTTCCCTCTATGTACCCCAATTTCCAAATCTGTAAAAAGGTGTAATCTTGCTTCGAAATATGAGTTTGAGGAATAAATGGGATAAAGAATGTGATCTGCTTAGCACAGTGCCTGACTAATGGTAACTGATCAATAAATGTTACCTATTGTAATTCTGACCCTTATTCATCAACTTTTTGTTTCCTAATAGGAAATGGAGATTCTTTGATTAAAAAATAAAATTTGAATTTTCCATTATAGTAGATTTTCATGTGAGATTGTAGCAAATCTCATTGTTAAATTTTCCCTGTCTCCTTTTCATTCATTCATACAGCATTTGAGGGTTTATTATGCACAAAGTACTGAGGAGGTTGATACTTGAGTTATTTGACTGATATAAATTCTTCCTACGTGCTCATTGTGGAGAATTTGACAGTAAGGAAGTTTGGAGAGAATAACATTAAATTACCTATAATCATACTATACAGAGATTATTGTTGGTAACAAAGTGATATTTTCCTCTAGTTTTTGTTCTGCATATTTATGCTTTTTAAAAAGGCAATATATGTTCAGTTTGGTATCTTTCTGTTCACTCACGACTATATTAAGAGCTTGGAAAACATTTTAATGGCTTGATAATATTTTATTATATGGAATATAAAAATTGCTGTTTCCAGTTTTTCAGTATCGTAGTAATATCTTTTGAGCATGGATTCTAATGCTCACCAGTACTCCATGTGCCCCTTACATTTCCTAGCTTCCCTTTGAGTGGAGTTAGGATCTTGAGGCGATGACGTGTGCATAGAATTCACTAGCGTCACTTCCAGGCCAAGGCAGTTAAGAGCCAGTGTGTTCCTTTATCCCTCTCTTCTCCTGTTGAAATAAACTTGGAGGTGGTATATTCCAGATGGCATAGCTGGAGAAGGGCTGCCCAGTCTACTTCCGACTTTACCTGAGTGAGAAATAAACATTTGTTGAGTTAAATCATTGAGATTTACAGATTTGTCTGTAGCAGCAGCTTCTGTTAATTATCCTGATAATTTATAGAATTTATCTTGTTTACTAGTGGTATTGATTTACTATTATACTGTTTCTTTTTGCAGTTTTAATGGCCAGGCTGTTATGTAGCAATTCTCATTAGTGCACTTAACAATCAGTTATTTCTGCCATGTAAACTGGAGATAAATCAGAATATATGGTTCAAAAGTGAAAGACTAAAGAAAGTTTACTACCACATAATCTATTTTTGTCTCTTTTCTCTTATTTATTGACATCAAACCAAGTCAATAGTTTAGACTACAGAATTTTCACTGCGTGGAGGAAAGTACATGAATTGGAAAAGTCCCTGTTGCTAAATGAAACTTATGGTACTTGTTATAGAGGCAATTAAGGTAATTAGAGAGAGTCAAACATAACCTGTCTCTCTGTCTCTGTTCCTTATTGTGAGGGTCAAAGGGGGAGCACTGCAGCCTGGATTCGGAAATCCCTGTCAATAGCACATTGATAGTTAAAGAAACGTTGTTCTTCAAGAAACGTTCTTCAAGGGCCTCAAAGGACAAAAGTGAATCCATTAACACTCCAGAAAACAATCTGACTATAGTTGAAAAAAAATCAGGAGGTAAAATGGATTTTGGAAGGTCACGGGAGCTAATTGTCAGTGTTTGTGCTCTTCATCAAAATTATTTTTAATGAGCTCCCTGAAAGCTGCACATCCTGACAGTGTAGGAGGAATGACAAGTCTAGGATCACAGGGGCTTAATTAGCTGACACTACCCTGCTTTTGCTGAACCAGAGGGAGACCTCCCCCCTTGAGAAAGATCCAAAGGGGAGGGGACTGTAATAAGTTAGAGCATTCTTTGAGAGCTTGAATTTCATGTCAGAGCTCAGAGGAATTGCAATAAAGATGTATTGGGTTCATGAGTATAAAACAGAATATTATGAGAAGAAAGACTGGAAGAGATATTTGAAAAGGGACTCCAGGATTGACTGTTCAGATATGTATAAAAGTATTTTAGGAGATGCTCTGTCAAAATTCATGTGTCAAGAGGATTTGGTCATTAGCCTCAAGCTAATTTATAACTTGACTGATTTGAAGATTTGCAAGGATTCAACTATTTGAAAACAAAACACAATAAAACAATGAAGAATACTTAGAAACTACGGAGAAGTACATGTGGACTGGTTCAGGAGTTCTGAAGGGGCTCTTTATAGGGGTAAATTTGTAGATAATCTTTATTGAATTGTTTCTTTGAAAAAGGTCTATCTCAGTCAACAGACTATGTTAATCTGACTATGAGTTTCCAAAGGTTGTTACAGAGTTTATTAAACTGCAGTAGTTCTCAAGTGGGGACTATTTTGCACCCCCACCCCCACCCCCCATGTCTGGAGACATTTTTGGCTGTCACAACTAGGGGAACGCTGCTGGCATCTAGTGGGTAGAGGCCAAGGATGCTGCTAACCATCAAAACATCCTACATTGCAAAGGACAGTCCTCACAACAAAGAATCATTCAGCCAACATGTCATCACTGCCCTAGTTGAGAAACCTTGAGTTAAAGTTAACCAGGGAACTTGTATTTAAGTGAAAAAAGGGATAAAACTGGGGGAAATGAAATCTAACCACATTTGTTAAGCCTCTACTCAACACAGATTATAGACAGAGCGCCTGCCTCCCTGAGATCATAGGATCAGCAAAACCGCTAGTCCTAGGTTGGAACCCTTGGCTGAGGGCAAATTTCTAGACCTCTTAAGTATCAATTACCAAAAATGTAGGAATAATAATAATAGTACTTGCCTTGTAGGATTTTGTGAAAATTAAATGAGAAAACATAATAAGTGCTTGGCACGGTGCTTGACAAATCTTTAAATGCCCAATAAATGGTAGCTCGCATCAGCATAAAAATAAAATTGAAAAGATACACACCACAATTTGTGCATTGGTTATCACTGGGCCCTGGATTTTTACTTTGTATTTCTTAGGTTGTATTTTAAAATTATCTACCGTAGCATGCGTTATTTTTATAAAAAGAAAATAATAAACGTGTTTTAAATCAATTCAAGGGGAAGCTTCAGATTTCATATCATAAATATAAATATTCTCTTTTTTCTAGAGTCAAATCTAGGTTATCTAGATCACAAACTAATTAGATATTTTCAACGACTACCTAATTCACGAGTGTGTGGAAAGCTGTGTTATTGGAATGAAATGAAAATGAGAAATAAAATGGTTATCAATATTCTGAGAAAGCAGAAGTGGTGATGTGTGTATGACAGCCTGGAGAATGGATTACAGGATTTGGTTTTGCTGAAGTTATTCATATATATTCGTGTTTTTTCTTAAACTTTAAAATTATTTTTCCTATGGGCACATAGCAATTACAAGGAAAGCTGAGAGTCATTTCTATTGGACATGGATTTTTCTAATGCCAGGTCACATGTGATTAAGGGAAACCCAGGAAGAATCTTGTGTAGTGGTTAAGAACATAGACTCTGCAGCTTGGCTTCCTTGCATCAAATCCCAACCCTACCACTCATTAGCTGTTCGATCTTGGGGAAGTAACTTAACTTCCTTGTGACTTAGTTTCCTCACTTTTAAAAGGGAAATAGTAACGTCTTCATAATGTGAAGGTTGAAAGGAGATGGTTTAGGGGCCGGCCCGGTGGCGCAGTGATTAAGTTCAGTGCACTCCACTTTGGCTTCACGGGTTTGGATCCCGGGCACAGACCTACATCACTTATCAAGCCATGCTGTGGCCGTGACCCACATACAAAATAGAGGAAGACTGGTACAGATGTTAGCTCAGGGCCAATCTTCCTCAAGCTAAAAGAGGAAGATTGGTGACAGATGTTAGCTCAGGGCTGATCTTCCTCACAAAAAAAAAAAAAAAGGAGATGGTGTATATATATATATATATATATATATATTTTTTTTTTTTTCCTCCTCTAAACAATGCCTGGCTCATAGTAGGCCATATGTAAGTGCTTGCTATTATTATTGAAAATTGAATCTATTTTTTAATTTCTATTTTTTTAACCCATTGCAAAGAAGAAAGACACAATACTAACTTTGATAAAACAAAGGTAATTTTAATAGATATTCTTCAACGTGTAAATGGGAAGTATCAAACTGCTCTGTATTAATTAGTTCTGTGTTAATTAGTTCAGTTACATTGGATTGCATTCTATGGCTTATTCATGCTGTTGGTTACATCAGAATATCATGTTATTTGGAACTAGCTACTAATGCGTGACTGAGCTTTTCCAAGTTGTAGTTCTTGGTCAAACACCTTCCTCACCTTCCACTCGTTCTCAAGGAGGGCCTCCCATTTATGTTCGAAACATGAGATAAAACCTGAGAACACACACTTTTGTGTTCTTGCTGGGAGAGTGAAGGATTCAAAATTCCCTTTCTCCTGGTGCAGTTTCTTGTTCCTTGTGTTCTACTGATATGGTAAGACTTGGCCGTGGTGAGCCTTCTGCTTTGAAGGGCCCAGTCAGGACTAAGGAGCAAGGCGTGGTGAGGGTCTAGGGGCGGGGAATGGAAGCCAACTGCTCAGGGGTGGTTCTGTCTCCTGGACCTTGAGGGAAAAGGATGGGAGGTGGGGTGAGGCAGTCCTTGAGATTGAGGTGAGGAGAACAGTTACCTGGCATTCGGCTGACAGGAGCCAGAAAGTCTTAACAGTGGTTAATCACTGGTGACATCTGTGCTGAAAAATTTTTAGGCTCAGTCTGCCTCAGCAATGCTCAGCAATGTTGAAACTTTGGAGGTGAACCAAGCACTAGGTCAGGTCCTGAGTGGATCCAAAATGGATTCCTGAGGAGAATGCTGACTTTGTGCCTATCTCTTGTGAGGAGATGGACAGACTTGCACCTGGATGTGAATCCTGGTCAGGAGCTTTCATTTCCGTCATAGAAGTGGGCTCAGTGATGAACTCGCCAGTTAAGGATTTGGGCTTAATCAGCACTGCAGGCTCTGTCAGGGAATTGTACTGGAAACTGTCAATTTTCTCATAAAAAGTTCAACTGAAAAAAATATTTTTAAGAAAAATGTATAAGGAGCACAATATATATCTGTTGAATCTATTCTAGGTATTTGGAAGTTTTATTCTCTACGTTAGTGGTGTTTGAACTCTGCCACAGGAGCTTTTGAGGCCTTCTGAGGAGGAGAGAGAGTGGAAGGAAGGAAAGGCATAGCTTTGCCTTGATCTGTTTTATATACTAGACCTGTCTAGAAGGTTCTCTTTGAAGAAAAGTTGTCTCTGCTAACCACACTTTGAAAACCACTTTTGTAGGCAAATGACATCTTATCCTTTGGTCACCTAGGTCACTGAACAGCTTTCACTGGAAAGCTACCCATGTTGCTTTAGCTTCTCAGAGAAATACCTTCGTCAAATTGTGTTTCAGAGTTATGCTTTTAGATTATACTTAAGGTTCATATAAGAACTGGCTTTTTCTGTGAAACCATAGAATATGGGTCCTTTGAACACATGTTCCCCACATCAGGGCCCACATGAAACATATCTCTGAGTTTAATCCTATGAAAAATCTTGTTTCTCTAGAGAATGAGTAGAATTCCTCTTTGACAATGCAAATTATGTAATTTTATTTCCAACTTTTCCTTAGACGTTCTGAAATTCTGAGCTGCATTTTATGCACCATCTCAGAAATGACATTGACTTTTAGGATTGGAATATTTGTTTCCTCCTTGTTCTTTACCTATTTTCCCCTATTTTTATTACTTTCTTTCCATTTTATTATATATGCATTCTTTGCAAGATGCCTCAAATGCTTTTTGGAGTGAGACAGGATATAAATTCGATAAATAAAATATGTCTAAACCACTTATGAACGAAACCTTCTTGGGAGAGAGCCTAAACATCACTTATACAAAAAGAGCTGGTTCCCCACTTTCTACAGGAGTATTGTTTGCTTATTTCCCTGTATTATACATTACTCTTTAAAGGTTACAGAATTTTAGTTAGCATATTTGAAGGCTCATGGATCTCAATTCTGTGTTTACAGCATGTGAAGCTTTACTTTCAATGTGTCACTTTACAAATTGTAGTTATTACATTCTTGGACCGGCATATTTTGTGTGTCCAAAACTTGGCAAAGGGTCTTATTGGTTTGAACATAGATTAGTTGAGCATTGAATTTTAGAATTTGAAGTGACATAAGAGATCATCTAGCCCAGTGATTCTCAACCAGGGAGACATTTCTCAGTGTCTGGAGACATTTTTGGTTGTCACAACTAGGGTGGATGCTACTGGCATCTAGGGCTGGAGATCAGGGATGCTTCTAAATACCCTACAATGCACAGGACAGCCCCTCCACCAAAATGTCAGTACTGCCAAGGTCAGAAACCCTGACTTAGTCCAATCTCATACTTTTTCAGACAAACTGAGGCCCAGAGAGCTTAAGCGACTTGTCCTTCAAATATAAGATTTAAAATATAATCACCCAAATTTGTTCTTAAAAGAGTAAAATGATGAGAAATTTCCCTTTGAGGCTGAGATCGAGACAAAGATGTCTGCTGTGGAAGACTGTTCTCAAAAATTTAACGTCCTCCCTTCCGGTACCTCTCTACAGGAAGATTATACATTCTCACCCTGTTGAAGTCAAACATAGCTACTTGATTTGTTTGGGCCTGTGAAATGTGAGCAGAAGTGACATACATCACTTTCAAGTGAAAGCCTTAGGAGCGCTTGCATGGTGCGCCATGTTCTCTCATCCCTCTGCCAGCGTGATTGGCAATGTTCCAGGGAGGGGCAGGTCTGTTAGCCTGGTCTTAGATGGGGCCAGCCCCTGATGGGGATGTGGTGGGAACTGGAAATAAGCCTTTACTGTTGTTTTAAAATGTAATCACATTATAAATTAGGCCCTTAGGAATTGTAATACACAGTATTCCCACAGAGAGTAAGATTTCCATGCTTTCCTTTCCTTTACAACTTGAGGTCTGTCTGCACATGCAGCCTTCAAGACTTTTTCTTTTTCTGTGGCATCTCAATCAGGGCACCCTTTGTTCTTGCCCATCTGGAGTAAACAGTATGGCTTATGTCACAGTCCTGATATAACTGAGCTAACAATATGAATGCTTCTCTTTTTTTGTTGTTTATGTATTTATATTTTTAAAATTGTAAAATATAAAACTGCTGGAATCGAACACTAGGCTTTAGAACAGATTTTTTCCTTCCTTTCTCCTTTCTTTGCATAATTTTCCCTTCCTTTTTCCTTTCCTTCCTTTCATATTTGTTTCCACTTAGGACTGAGCACTAATGCATTCATTACTGGCTGGCTTTTATCTCCCTTTATGTGATAAGTCTAGAATGACCAGTTACCCAAAGAGGAGGAACTAAGTGGCTAGTGAAGCATACTGGTTATAGTTAGCTGGAGTCACCAAGCAGCTGGGATTTTTGTGAGAGGAGTGACTAATTTGCTTTTATACTAGGTACTGGTTATATAGAGATGAAAAGACATGGTTTCTCCACTCAAAAATGTTAGAGTCCTTATTTTTTTGGTGAGCAAGATTGGCCCTGAGCTAACATCTCTGCCCATCTCCCTCCATTTTGTATGTGGGAGGCTGCCACAGCACGGCTTGATGAGCAGTGTGTAGGTCCACACCCAGGATCCGAACCTGCGAACCTCGGGCTGCCAAAGTGGAGCATGCAAACTTAACCACTACACCACCAGGCCGGCCCCAAAAATGTTAGAGTCTTGAAGCGAAATAGACTTGCCAGCAAGCTCCTTCGTCTTCTTATCCCTAAATTTACACTGGGGTCTCTGATCATAACACTTTAATGTGGAAGAAAAAGCCCTCCCAGAGAAAAGGCAATAAGAGATCCACAGTCCAGAGCTTTCACCCCCGGGCTTAGCGTAGATCTGGCCGAATTCACCTTCTCACTCACCTGCTCCCCACCATTGGTCCTACCCACAACTTCAGATCTTTTAAAGTTGTGGAGAACTCCCAAGACTCTGGCCCTCTTACTCATTACTGAGTAGGGAAGTTGAAGTGTTTAATCTTTCAGGGCTTTTATGAATGGTTGGTGTTATTCACAGAAGGTTGTGACATGGGTAGGACAGGACAACTGTTCATTCCTTTGTGTGCTTACCATGTGCCAGAATTAAGCATCCACTGCTAAATAAGACAGACAAGGTCTTTGCCCTCAAGATGCTTATGTTCTAGACATTAATTATATTAATCTCCATTCCATATGATGCCCTAGGCCAAGTCATCCTCTATTCTATTTCTTATCTTTAACTATGCATTGTTCAGTTGTTAAACCAACATCACCAGGTAGGGTTGTGCCAGTTGCCAGTATAACCCAATTAATACCAACAGCATAAAATGCCTGAGTTTACCACCTGCCTCTGCCAGGGGTCCTGTTTTAATTCAGGCAGAGCTTTAATTGACTACTGTCAACTGCCTGACTCCTAGATACTAACTTCCACTTGGAGTCTTTAAAGGGAGGAAGGATGGATGGAAGGAAAGAAGGAAGGGAGGGAGGGAGGAAGGAAGGAACTTTGGTTTTCCTCTCTGAAAAACTACTTGTATCAGTCACCAGATATATTCGTCAAACACTTCTCTAAGAGACTTGCACATATTTGGAATTCAGTAACTGCTTGTTGGGTAAATGAATCGTAGGAATCACTTCTTCCACAAATGGTCTCTTACCAAGATTTCCAGAAACTATTTTTGTATTAAATCAAAAAACAAAACAAAAAAACAGTCTGCTTCTTCCCACAGAGTTTTAAAACAGCTTTTACACAATGATCTCGAACATGTTTTAATCTTGTTTATGATAGAAATAGAAAGGCATCATCACATTTTTCTTTTGGGTAGTTCATTGTTTTTGCCCATGATTCATAGGCATTCTTTGTCTATTATGAATATTATGGCTTTGTCCTGAAAATAGTTTTTCTTTATGTATTGTTTCCCTGTGGAGTTTATTTATGTATCGTTTGCCTTACAAAAATGTAAGATGTCTACATAGTCAAATGTATTTATGTTCTCTTTTCTGGTTTCTTTATTTTCTGTTTTACATAGAAAATGTCTACCAGATCCCTAGGTTATATGAATACTCTTACATTTCTTCTAAAATGTTTAAATTATATTTTCCAGTTAAGGCTTTAATCCACTGGAATTACTCTGTATTTATTTTCTTCCAGTTGGATAACCAGTTGTGTTAGCATAATGAAACTATTCAGGCCAAGAAGTGAATTGCCATCTCTGTCTAGTCACGTCTTTTCCCATATTTTCTGTTCTGCTCCACTGATCTAACTTCCTATAGTTAGGCCAGTATAATGTTTGAAAGCATTGTTGTTAACACAAATTTAAAAATAGTAGAGACTCCCTTTGTTATGCTTTTTTTCCATAATTTTCTAGGTTATTTCCAGATTTTTATTTTTTAGTATATGTAATTATAAATCATTTAGCTCCAAAACCTCATTGGGATTCTAAGTGGAATTGCATTATATTTTCTGATTCACAAGCATGGAATGTATTTCCATTTATTCAAGTTGTCTTTTGTGTTTTTTTAATAGGAGTTTTATAATTTTCTTCATATAGTATTTGTACCTTTCTTACAGTATTTTATAGTTTTTTGTAAATGAATTTTAAAAATTTCTCTTTCTACCTGGTTGTTATTAGTATAGAGAAAAGTGATTGACTTTTAACCCTTTATTTATTTGTTTTATAGCATTTATTATTTGCAAGCATTTATTAGCTGACTTTTTTTGGTCTGTTTTCTGTTTTGGATGTAAGTACAAGGTAGATCATGTTTGCCTTGCTTACAGTTTTATCCCCTTTCCAGCAGGTTGAATGAATGAATGAATGAATGCATGAATATCTTCTTTTAAGAAGAGTCAGAGAGGAGATTCAACAATCTACTCTACTTTCTCCCCCTCCCTTTTCATTTTAATGTGTTTCTAACACATACTAAACTTCTAACATCCTTGGATTCCTGCTCCCAATAAATTGGAAAGATTCCCCAACTTTTCCCCTTAACTTTTAAAAAACTTTATTGAAGTATGTATTTTATATATATAAAAATCATCCACTTCAAGTGCACAATTAAATGATTTTTAGTAAATTTACTGAGTGGTGCAACCATCACTATACATCAGATTTAGAACATTTTCGTCCTCCTAATAAGATCCCTCATGCCCACCCCAGCCCCAGCCCCAAGCAACCACTAATCTACTTTTTGTTGCAGTAGATTTGCCTGTTCTGGACATTTCCTATAAATGGGATCACATAACATGTGACCTTTTGTTACTGTTTTTTTTCCACTTATCATAATGTTGCTCAGGTTCATCGTGTTGTAGCATTTATCAGTACTTCATTCCTTTATTGCTAAATAATATTCTATTGTATGGATATACCACATTTTGTCTATCCATTCCTTAGTTGTTGGACATTTAGATTGTTTCCACTTTTTGGTTATTATGAATAATGCTGCTATGAACTTCACATGCAAGTCTTTGTGTGGATATATATTTTCATGTTTCTTGGGTAGGTACCTAGGAGCGGAATTGCTGGTTCATCTTATGGTTTTTGAAAAACTGCCAAATTGTTTTCCAAAGTGACTACATGATTTTATATTCCTAGCAGCAATATAGAAGGTTTCCGGTTTCTCCTTCCTTATCATTTTCCTCCCAATTTATTGATGTATAATTGAGATATAATTTGCATAGTGGTACAATTTACATAGGATAAAATGCTCAGATCTTAAGTGTACACTTCAATGAGTTTTTGACAAATGTATATGTGCATGTACACAACTGCTATGTCAATCAAGATATGGAATGTTTCCATCACTCTGGAAAGTTCCCCTTGTCTCAGGCCCCTCAGATGCAACTACTGTTTTGATTCCTATCATTGTAGATTAGTATTGTTTATTCTAGAATTTCATATAAATGAACTCTTACAGATGTTCCCTTTTGTGTTGGCTTCTTTCACTTAACATAAGGTTTTTGAGTTTCATCACTGTTAATGTTTTTATGTCAGTAGTTTGTTCCTTTTTATTGCTGAGAGTATTTCAGTGTATGAATGCACCATTTTTTGTTTATCCATTTACCTGTTGATGGACATTTGAGTTGTTTTTAGTTTATGGTTATTGGGAACAAAGCTACCATCTTTTTTTTATTGAGGTAACAAACAAAACTACTATTGAACATTCTCATACAAGTCTTTTTGTGGACATGTTTAATTTTTCTTCTGTAAATACTCAAGATTGTAATTGCTAGGTCATAAGGTAGCTGTATGTTATCTACTGATTTGTACCTGATATTAAATCACCTTACAAAATTCTATAAGCATTACCTTTTTTTTTTTGGTGGGAAAGATTGTCCCTGACCTAACATCTGTGGCAGTCTTCCTCTATTTTGTATATGGGATGCTGCCACAGGGTGGCTTGATGAGCGGTGTGTAGGTCTGCACCTGAGATCCAAACCCGTGAACCCTGGGCCACTGAAGCGGAGCACTCGAACTTAACCACTACATCACCGACCTGGCCCCAAGAATTACCATTTTTAAAATATCGTGTCTTTGATTTTCTAAATAATTGTATAATTTGCTGACATATTTAATTTTTTTTTAAATTTTTTTTAATTGATGTCTTAGTTTATAACACTGTGGGGTTTTAGTTGTACATTTTTGTTTGTCCGTCACCTTGTGGATGTAACCCTTCACCCCTTGTGCCCCCCTTACCCCCCTTCCCCTTGGTAACCGCCAATCAGTTCTCTCTGTCCGTGTGTTCACTTATATTCCATATATGAGTGAGTTCATGCAGTGTCTGTCCTTGTCTCTCTGGCTTATTTCACTTAACATAATACCCTCTAGGTCCTTCCATGTTGTTGCAAATGGGACAATTGTGTCTTTTCTTATGGCTGAGTAGTATTCCATTGTATGTATATACCACATCTTCTTTAACCAATCATCAGTCGAGGGACACTTGGGTTGCTTCCACTTCTTGGCTATAGTGAATAATGCTGCAATGAACATAGGGGTGCATACGCCTCTTGTGATGGTTGATTTCACGTCCATTGGGTAGATGCCCAAGAGTGGGATTGCTGGATCATACGGTATTTCTATTTTTAATTTTTTGAGGACTCTCCATACTGTTTTCCATAGAGGCTGCACCAGTTTGCATTCCCACCAGCAGTGAATGAGGGTCCCCGTTTCTCCACAACCTCTCCAGCATTTGTTGTTATTTGTCTTTGTGATTATAGCCATTCTAACTGGTGTAAGGTGATATCTCAGTGTAGTTTTGATTTGCATTTCCCTGATGATTAGTGATGTTGAACATCTTTTCATGTGTCTATTGGCCATCTGTATCTCTTCCTTGGAAAAATGTCTGTTCATATCCTCTGCCCATTTTTTGATAGGGTTGTTTGTTTTTTTGTTGCTCAGTTGTATGAGATCTTTGTATATTACTGAGATTAATCCCTTGTCGGACAAACGATTTGCAAATATTTTCTCCCAGCTGGTGGGTTGTTTATTCATTTTGATCCTGGTTTCATTTGCCTTGTAGAAGCTCTTTAGTTTGATGAGGTCCCACTTGTTTATTTTTTCTTTTGTTTCCCTTGTCTGGGTAGACATGGAATCTGAAAGGATCCCTTTATGTCCAGTCGCAATTAGTGTACTGCCTATATTTTCTTCCAGGAGTTTTATAGTTTCAGGTCTCACTTTCAGGTCTTTGATCCATTTTGAATTGATTTTTGTATATGGCGATAGGAGATGGTCTACTTTCATTCTTTTGCATGTTGCTGTCCAATTTTCCCAGCACCATTTATTGAAGAGACTTCCCTCTCTCCATTGTATGTTCTTTGCTCCTTTGTCGAAGATTAGCTGTCCATAGGTGTGTGGTTTTATTTCTGGGCTTTCAATTCTGTTCCATTGATCTGTGTGTCTATTCTTGTACCAGTACTATGCTGTTTTGATTACTGTAGCTTTATAGTATATTTTGAAATCAGGGATTGTGATGCCTCCAGCTTTGTTCTTTTTTTTCAGAATTGCTTTAGCTATTCGGGCTCTATTGTTGCCCCATACGAATTTCAGTAGTTTTTGTTCTATTACCGTGAAGAATGACATTGGGATTCTGATTGGGATTGCATTGAATCTGTAGATTGCTTTAGGTAGAATGGACATTTTAACTATATTTATTCTTCCAATCCATGTGCATGGAATATTTTTCCATTTCTTTATGTCCTCCTCAATTTCTTTCAATAGTGTCTTATAGTTTTCATTGTATAGGTCTTTGACCTCCTTGGTTAAATTTATTCCCAGATATTTTATTCTCTTTGTTGCAATTGTAAATGGGATTGTCTTTTTGAGTTCTCTTTCTGTTGTTTCATCGTTAGTGTATAGAAATGCAATTGATTTTTGTAAGTTGATTTTATACCCTGCCACTTTACTGTAGTTGTTGATTGTTTCTAGTAGTTTTCCGATGGAATTTTTTGGGTTTTCTATGTATAGGATCATGTCGTCTGCAAATAGTGAGAGTTTCACTTCTTCATTGCCTATTTGGAGTCCTTTTATTCCTTTTTCTTGCCTAATTGCTCTGGCCAGAACTTCCAGTACTATGTTGAATAAGAGCGGTGAGAGTGGGCACCCTTGTCTTGTTCCTGTCCTCAAAGGAATGGCTTTCAGTTTTTCCCCGTTGAGTAGGATGTTTGCTGTAGGTTTGTCATATATGGCCCTTATTATGTTGAGGTACTTTCCTTCTATACCCATTTTGTTGAAAGTTTTTATCATAAATGGATGCTGGATCTTGTCGAATGCCTTCTCTGCATCGATTGAGATGATCATGTGGTTTTTATTCTTCATTTTGTTAATGTGGTGTATCACGTTGATTGATTTGCGGATGTTGAACCATCCCTGTGTCCCTGGTATAAATCCCACTTGATCGTGGTGTATGATCTTTTTGATGTATTGCTGTATTTGGTTTGCCAATATTTTGTTGAGGATTTTTGCGTCTATGTTCATCAGTGATATTGGCCTGTAGTTTTCCTTCTTTGTATTGTCCTTGTCTGGCTTTGGTATCAGGATGATGTCGGTCTCATAGAATGTGTTGGGAAGTATTCCATCTTCCTCTATTTTTTGGAATAATTTGAGAAGGATAGGTGCTTAATCTTCTTTGAACGTTTGATAAAATTCTCCAGGAAAGCCATCTGGTCCTGGGCTTTTATTTTTTGGGAGGTTTTTGATTACTGTTTCAATCTCTTTACTTGTGATTGGTCTGTTCAGATTCTCTATTTCTTCTTGATTCAGTTTTGGGAGGTTGTACGCGTCCAAGAATTTGTCCATTTCCTCTAGGTTGTCCCATTTGTTGGCGTAAAGTTTTTCATAGTATTCCCCAATAATCCCTTGTATTTCTGTGGTGTCTGTTGTAATTTCTCCTCTTTCATTTCTAATTTTATTTATTTGAGTCTTCTCCCTTTTTTCTTAGTGAGTCTGGCTAAGGGTTTGTCAATTTTATTTATCTTCTCAAAGAACCAGCTCTTTGTTTCATTGATCCTTTCTACTGTTTTTTTGGTTTCAATTTCATTTATTTCTGCTCTGATTTTTATTATTTCCCTCCTTCTGCTGATTCGGGGCTTTGTCTGTTCTTCTTTTTCCAACTCTGTTAGGTGCAATTTAAGGTTATTTATTTGGGATTTTTCTTGTTTGTTAAGGTGAGCTTGTATTGCTATGAATTTCCCTCTCAGGACTGCTTTTGCTGTATCCCATATGAGTTGGTATGGTGTATTTTCCTTTTCATTTGTCTCCAGATAGCTTTTGATTTCTCCTTTAATTTCATCAATGACCCATTGGTTGTTCAGTAGCATGTTGTTTAGTCTCCACATCTTTGTCCCTTTCCTAGTTTTTTCCTTGCAGTTGATTTCTAGTTTCACAGCATTATGATCAGAAAAGATGCTTGTAATGATTTCAATCTTCTTAAATTTATAGAGGTTTGCCTTGTTTCCTAATATATGGTCTATCCTTGAGAATGTTCCATGTGCACTTGAGAAGAATGTGTCCTCTGCTTTTTTTGGGTGGAGTGCTCTGTATATATCTATTAAATCCATTGCGTCTAGTTTCTCGTTTAAGTCCATTATTTCCTTATTGACTTTTTGTCTGGATGATCTATCTATTGATGTAAGGGGGGTATTAAGGTCCCCTACTATTATTGTGTTATTGTTAGTATCTCCTTTAAGGTTTTTTAGCAGTTGTTTTATGTACTTTGGTGCTCCTGTGTTGGGTGCATAGATATTTATAAGTGTTATGTCTTCTTGGTGAAGTATCCCTTTTATCATCATATATTGCCCTTCTTTGTCTCTCATTACCTTTTTTATCTTGAAGTCTACTTTGTCTGATATAAGTATGGCTACTCCTGCTTTCTTTTGTTTGCCATTAGCTTGGAGTATTGTTTTCCATTCTTTTATTTTGAGTCTGTGTTTGTCTTTAGAGCTGAGATGTGTTTCCTGGAGGCAGCAGATTGTTGGATCTTGGTTTTTAATCCATCCTGCCACTCTGTGTCTTTTGATTGGAGAATTCAATCCGTTTACATTTAGAGTGATTATTGATATATGAGGGTTTAATGTTGCTATTTTATTGTTCATCTTCTGGTTCTTTTGCATTTCCTTCATTTCTTGTCCCTTGTGTTTCGGACTGCAAATTCAATTTGGTATTTCTGCATGCTCATTCTCTTGGTTTTCTCTTTATTTGTCATGTGTGGTTCTCTTCTGGTTATTTGTTTAGTGGTTACCGTGAGGTTTATATAAGCGATCTCCTGGATAAGAAAGTACATTTTCAGATGCCTCCTTTTTCCTGAGGCTGGGTTGATTCAATCCCTTACCTCTTCCCCTCCTTATTTGTTATCTCTTTATTCCAGATTGTGTCATGAATGTGTGTTTCCAGTGATGAGCTTGAATTAATTTTTGATGTTTTCCAACTGTATTTTGTTCTGGTTTAGTGTCCTTGCTTTTCTCCTTGTTGAAATCTTTGTGTCCCCTTCTCATTTGTTTTTTTTTCAGGCGTAAGGGCCTTCTTGAGCATTTCTTGTAGTGGGGGTCTTGTGGTGACGAACTCTCTTAGCTTTTGTTTATCAGGGAGAGTTATTGTTTCTCCATCGTATTTGAAGGATATTTTTGCTGGATAAAGTATTCTCGGCTGAAGGTTTTTGTCTTTCATGATTTTGAATATATCATTCCAGTCTCTCCTAGCCTGTAGAGTTTCTGTCGAGAAATCAGCTGAGAGCCTAATGGGGTTTCCTTTGTATGTTATTTTGTTTTTTTGTTTAGCTGCCTTCAATATTATTTCCTTGTCACGGGTATTCTTCAAGTTTGCTACTATGTGGCGAGATGATTTTTTATTCCTGTTTATATATTTAGGTGATCTATTGATTTCATTCACTGTTATTTCCCTCTCGTTCCCTAGGTTGGGGAAGTTCTCAGCTATTATTTCTTTGAACAAACTCTCTCCTCCTTTTTCTCTTTCTTCTCTTTCTGGAATACCTATTATCCTTATGTTGCTTTTCCTCATTGAGTCTGATATTTCTCGAAGAATTTCTTCATTTCTTTTTTTTTTTTTTTTTTTTTGTGAGGAAGACCAGCCCTGAGCTAACACCCGTTGCCAATCCTCCTCTTTTTGCTGAGGAAGACTGGCCCTGGGCTAACATCCGTGCCCATCTTCCTCCACTTTATATGGGACGCCGCCACGGTGTGGCTGACAGACAGTGCGTTGGCGGGCGACCGGGATCCGAACCCGGGAACCCCGGGCTGCCAGGCGCGGACTTAACCGCTGCGCCACCGGGTGGGCCCTCTTCATTTCTTTTTAGTCTTAGCTCTCTCTCCTCCTCTATCAGGAGCATTTCTGCGTGGCTATCCTCAATAGTGCTAATTCGTTCCTCCATATTGTCAGTTCTGCTCTTTAAAGACTCCATTTTTTCCACTATCTCGTTGATTTTGTTTTTCACCTCCAATAATTCTGATTGGTTTTTCTTTAGGGTTTCAATCTCTTTTGTGACATAATCCCTGAATTCGTTGATTTGTTTCTGTTTGTTCTCTTGTATTTCGTTGAGTTTGTTTATGATAGCTATTTTGAATTCTCTCTCATTCAGGTTATCAAATTCTGTGCCTTCAGGGTTGGTTTCTGGGTGTTTGTCATTTTCCTTTTGGTCTGTAGCCCTGGCAAATTGACGCAAGGATCCGACGGGGACATCCTTATTTTTTCCCCTCATGATAATTTGGTCCTGCAGTTTCCCCCTGCTGCCACTAGATGGAGATCGTGAGCGGTTTGCTCTGAGGTGGCTGCAGCCCCCGGAGGGATTATGCTGAAACGCCGGGTGTGTGGGGGGAGGAGTCCTCTCTTTCTCCTGCTTGACCCCGGGGTTTCCTTTCTGGCTCTCTTAGGGTGTTTGCTACACCCCCTAAACAGTCTGTCGTCGCTTCCCAGTGGGGATCTCGCGACAGTCTGTGAGAGCACCTGGATGGCGATAGTTTTCCCTGCTGTGGGCCGCCCCTCCCCCTCTGTCTGCAAACCGTGCTGTCTTTGCCGATCGATTGGGGAGGGGGAGTACAACCTCCTACCTCTCCTCCCGTCCTCCTGGGCTTCCCGTGCCTCCACCATCCGATGTGTGGCAGCAGGGGTTTCTCAGAAGTCCTTCGTAGTGTTTGATTGAGCTCTGTTGGAATGTGAATGATGTTTTCGTTGTGTCGTGGGGGCAGAGATTCAAAGAGGGAATCTCACTACGCCATGATGCTGACGTCACTCCCTGATATATTTAATTTTATCTTTGATGATATTTTACTGATTATTTAATTTTTTTGTGTACAGCCTCTAAAAAACATTCGAAAATGATGGGGATATTTGGCGTTCTTGTTTTGTTTCTGATTTTAATGGAAATAGATTTGACACATCACCATTTGGTATGATGTTTGCTTTTAGTAAATATTCTTTATCATACTTAAATTGTTTTAAGCTTTCCCTATTGTACTTAGCTGCTAAATTTTATCCAATACATTATGGGAACCTCTTAATGTCTTCCTTTGCTTTTCCTCCTTTATTTATTGATACAATAAATAATATTTATAGATTTCATGAAAATGGACTATTTTACCATTCCTGAAATAAATCTTACAAAAGACAAAAGATAAGAATAGGATTTTACAGAATAGGAAATCTAAACGACCAAGAAACATGAAAAGATGCTCAAGCTGAGTTTTAGTCAGGAAAATGTATGTTAAAGTAACGTTGATATACCACTGTTTATTCATCAGATTAGCAAAAAAGATGATGATACGTGGTGCTGGTGAGAATTTAAGAAAAGAACACACTCGTATTTACTGGAGGGAATGTAAATTTCTGTAGCCTTTTGGGAAAGCTATCTGGCAAATATTTTAAAACTAATAATACATACAATCATTAAATCATATGCCTAAAATCTGTGATCTAATGATCATAGCTTTGCTTTATGTCGAAGTAGCCTTATAATATTTTTCATGAATTTCATGCCATAAAAGAATTGGATTTTATACTGTGAATGAGTGAGACAGTCTTATAATCAGAACGCTGAGTTCTTGAGTAATGAATGCTACCCTTGATTAGCATATAAAATGACGGTACATTATCCAGACTTTTGATCCATTTGAAATAACATTATAATAAAATTTTAATTACCAGGTCATTATTTTAATGGTAAAATAAACACCAGGATTTTGTATAATAGTAAACAGAGTAAGGAGTATGAGTGACATAAGTATTAAAGAGAGCTGTCCTTTAAGAAATTTATAATATAACATATGCTCTTCCAAAATGTACAAATCCAAGGGTTGGTGAGATATTTGTTTTATAAAGCAACCACTAATGTTTAAATTATGACTTTAAAGTAGTAAAGTTTACTACATGTACATGAAAAGTTTCTTGTATGGAGTGCTCATGGCTTCTGATAATAATGTCATACAATAGGAAAGAAAAGAAAGTGCTCTGTTTTTCATATTTTAACTAGAATAATTTAAAGATGTAGCATGTGTTCTTTATTTTCCATTATTGTCTTTTTTTAGAAATTGTATAGATTTTTTGTGTGTGTGAGGAAGACTGGTCATGAGCTAACATCTGTTGCCAATCCTCCTCTTTTTTGCTGAGGAAGATTAGCCCTGGGCTAACATCTGTGCCCATCTTCCTCTCCTTTGTATGGGATGCCGCCACAGCATGGCTTGACAAGCTGTGCGTTGGTCCACGCCAAGGATCCAAACCTATGAACCCTGGGCCGCCAAAGTGTAGTGCATGCACTTAACCACTATGCCACCGGGCTGGCCCCATTTTTTTTCTAAATGTGTACTTTTCCCCTCTAACATATTAGATTTCTATTTATTTAGCCTTAATTTAATATGTTCAGTAATAGTAGCATAATGTTTGGATTCAAATTCAAGCCAAATCTTATCTTCCTCAATATTAATAATGTGTAGCTTTTTTCTACCCATTTTATCCCAATGAAATAAAGATTTTTACAGTTAAAAAAAAGAGGATAGAATCTATCCTAAAGAAATAAAATTACCAGGTTTCAAAGAGTGTATTTACAAAGAATATTTTATACTATTTTGTATAATAGCAAGAATTAGGAAAATCTGAAGCCCATCAGTAGGGGAATGATTGGATAAAATCCACATCATGCATTGACACCATGGAATTTATACAGGTAATACAAAGGATCGGTTAGATCTTCATCTATTGATCTGGAGGAGTTTCTGGGATTTCTTTTTTAGTGAAATGAGCAAGTTGCTGAGAAATGCACATAATATAATACAAATTTGGTAAGACAAGCAATAACATGTATGTATTTGTTTAGTCTTATAGGCAAGGAAAAAGATTTGAAAGATGTCCACTGGGATGCTAACCCTGGTTTCCTGGCTGGAGAAGTGAAAATGTCTAAAGAGAAGTGGAAGGAGTTGAGTTAAAAAAAAAAAACAGGAAACAAGAATAAAGAAAATATATATTTTGAAAAGAAAATGATTCTAAAAGAGTATAAATATTTATGTAAAATATTATTGCAAATACTTTTTGCAATGATAAGAAATTTAGAAACAGCATAAATGATTAACTTAGTGAAATTATTTGCAGCTGTTAAAAATACTGACGTGTTTAGAATGTGTATTAAATGAAAATTCGGATTGCAAAAGAGCATGCATATGATGACCCTGTCTACTTTGTGCTAATATGATTGTGTGATGATGGGTGGTTTTTGTTTGTTTGTTTAACCTTATTGGGAAAAAAAGCACAAGTTATTTCTAGAAGTATGAGTTACTAAAGCACTTATAGTCTGTATTACCTAAATTATACTCTTCCTGCTGTAGCAGTAATTGCATGAGATTTAGTCATGTCTTTAATTAGATAGTAGGCTGATTGAGGGTAGGACTCACTTTTTAAGATTCTATGTGTACTCTGAGAACTCAGAATAATTCTGATTCATAATAACAAGACATCACCATTGAGCACAGCCCATAAGAGAGAATGGGTTCAGCATCAAAGAGGTGAGGGCAGAAGCTTTTTAAAAGAGCAGGCCGTGGTCAAAGTGTTCTCTACTCGACTGCAATGCTGGTGCCTACCTGTTGCAACTATACAGGCTTGACCACAGTGCTTGCTGGAACTCAAGCTGCAGTTTCTAGGAAAAGGACAGAAAGATGAGACAGGGCAGGACCCGGGTTAAAGAGGACTGATCTGTTTGCCAGGTCAGTACATTCGTCCTTGATTTACAGAAATTTAGGATTTGATTTGATTAACTTTGGTTTGATTCAAGCTGGAGCCTCTACTCAAGGATATCCCCCATGTGATGGACAGACCATAGAAGCAAGAATCTCATGACGTAACACTATTAAAAATCAGGCAGGTGGCCACTTGTTCGTTCTCTAAATTTGTACAGAAGCCTGGTGACTGACTGAGTAGGTGAAAAAATGACAGTTCTCCCTCATGCTGATGAGGAAGTTATCTTGTTACTGCTGCTGGCTGTCCTGGCCCACTGCAGGCCGGCTGCTGGGGGAGGTCACTCAGTTCAGCCCCTTCCAGCTGTGGTGAGCAAGGCTTTTGTGTTACATTTTCATTTAAGGGTTTCACACTTCATTTTAGGGAAAATAGCTGTTCCTTAGTTAAAACAGCAGTCCACTTTTAACAGAGAGCAGCCACTTTTTTCCGCATATGGTGGTGTTAGGTTTTGGAGCGTGTGAAATATGAACCAGTAAAGAATCTAATATATTTCAAGTTCATTTCAAAGGCCACTGAATTGTAAATAAATCTGCAAGAAGATATTCTTTAAGAGGGGTTATTGTACATGGTAAAGGGACCCTGCTTTGCATTTTTCTGTATAAAGTAATCTCCTTGTGCCTCTGTAGAAACAGCAGGCCACACCTCAAGTGATGAAGCAGTTCTGTGGAGAAACCCATTTACACCAGATTCTGGATGCCATTCCCACCAGACACAATTCCAAGAATATACTTATATTTTAAATAAATGGTAAAATCAATTTCTAGATGAAATGTACATTATAAAGTTGAAACTTTGTATTATTGATATATTTATCATCCCATATTAACTAAAATTGAAGCTGACAGAGAAATATTGATTCCTTCTTAAAATAGAAAAAACATATTTTGAGGTAAATTGGTGTTTTTCCTATTTGTGTTAGCCGGTGCTTAAAATCAAATGATAGGATTGTGTAGGGGAGGAAAAAGTTTTCCTTGACCCTCTTATGGTCCCTGTCTGGGTCTGCAAATTAAACTGACAAAGACAGATGAAGAGAAGTAGAGCATACAAATTTATTTAATATAAGTTTTATGTGATATGAGAGCCTTCATTAGAAGACAAAGACCTGAGTATTTTATGCTAAGTTTGGTAAAAGTTGACACTCATGGAGAAATATGAAAGATCAAAGAAGATGAAATCAGTGAAGTAAACTGGGGGAATTTATCAAGGCCTGTTTATTCTGATTCTTCTGGGTCCTTTTGTCTTTGGAGATAAGGATGCTCCTTTTGGAACCTCTCCTGTGAGGGTTTTATGACCTGTTTCGGGGGAGAGGATGGGGGAGGAAGGAAGGTCAGAGTGTCCTTACCTGCTTCTACCACTTTCTCAAACTCCTTCATCTTAAAATATTCAACATGCCAAGGTGCCATATTTTGGGGTAGCGTGTCCTGAACCCCATCAATAGGATAAGTAGTAAAGGTATCTCAGTTTCTACTTTCTTGGTTCCCAAAGTGCTAATTTTACTGAAACTATGGAAATAAGCAAGATATTTTCACAGCTGTGATACTGATTTTTTTTTAAATTATGTGAAGATTGTGTATTAGGCTGAAGAAATTCTTATCTTTGTGGTGGAATAAAGTGGTCTGAAAGTGGAGGATTTCCCCTTGTACTAGGCAAAGAAGCAAAGCCCTAGTTATCCGCTGAGCCTGAGCCCAGACTTGAATTTCTTTCTCAGACGTTCTCTTTGCTTATGAGGTGGCAAAGCTAGTGAAGTCTAGATGTAGACTTCAGTGCTCCTGAGCTCCTGAATCTGATACTCAGCTCCAGGGCTCTGCTCAAAGGACCCTGAGGATTTCTGCCTAGACCTTCCAGTCACCCACCGAGACGTGCTTTCTGGGTCTGCTTTTCCACCTTCCTCATGGATGGATGTCTTCTCTGTCTTCTGGAAGAGTCTCAGCAGCACTTAACCTTCCATCTAAAGGGGGACTTGGATGCCTTAAAATAGGTACCAGGTGCACATTCTACTTGTGATTCTGGAGTTAGACCTTTCTCTTGATGTTTCCTGTGGTCAGATTTTTTTATTTCTTATCAGATTTCCAAATATACTCTCCCTTGGGTCTCTTCATTCTCTTCTGCAAAGGATTTCCTGGGCAAGGTTACCCTTGTCCTGCTGGAAGTACATGGTTCCCTTGAGGAGTCGAAAATAGAGCCTTTTCCTTGAGTAATTCACAACTCTGGTCTCAGCAGGTTATATTTTCCTCCTAATCTTCTGCTCTCCTAGTCCTGGCTTCCTACTTTAAAATGTTATGGTGTCTTCCAAAAGATCACCCTTTGTAAACATTTTATTAATAATAAAACTAGCATTCACTGGATACTTATTTTTGTAACATGTATTATCTCATTTAATCCTTACAATAATATTATTAATTAAGGAGCATTAGCTTTCTCAGGTCTGTGACATCAGTCACTCCTCATCTATATGTATCCCAGCTTTTAACAGTTTGTTGCTGTTGTCTCCTATCACATTCTCTTGTGGGGAGAGACAAAGGGAACAACTCACTCCGCCATGATGCTGACGTCACTCTCTTGTGGGGAAATGTATATATCTTATATATATATATATATACACATTTAATTGACTGTAGCTTTAGAGGAGTTTCAGGAAAAAGTAAAAATATATGTGTTACTGAACCAGGCTCGTTTTGCCTACCATATAGTATGCCAGTCACTGAGATGATGTGTTTTGCGGCAGAGAAAGGATTTATTCACAAGGCAGCCAAGTGAGGAGACGGGAGAAAAAGTCTCAAATCCACCTCCCTGAAAATGGGGATTAGGGATATTTATGGGATAAAGAGGCAGGGTGGTCTGAAGTATGGAGATAGATGATTGGAAGTAAGGAAAAGTGAGGTGATTGATGATCTGCACAAGCATAGTCAAGCTTTATGGCTCTTCATAGGATACATGTTCACGAACTGGTGGTGTTAGCATGATCTGAGGGTGGAGTTTTTGGCCCCCTGACATCAAAGGGTCACCTACTGGTCATCTGCACAGGCCCAGTTGATGGGTCCATGGTCTCAGCTGGCCTGAACTGAACAAGTTCCTGAAAAACAACTCAAGTACTTCTTACCATGGTGACCCAGGCATCAGAGATCTTATCTATAAGGAACCCAGGGGAAGTCTGACAATATATTGCTCATCTACATGACTCTTAAGAACAATCATCAGTGGCTATCTGGCCACTGGTTTCATATGTTTTCAATCCATCTTTACCCAGAAGTTGGAATATTACTTTTTACAGTGGAATCAGAAATGAATTTAGGTATATTTTGGCATTTGGAGTGATACATAAAAGAACTAAAGAGGTGTTTATAAAAAAATTCCACTTTTTACTAATTTGTCATATTGAATGCCATGGTGTATAGTAATTCTGGCTATAAAATGAAAAAAGTTATTTTTAGACTTGATTTTTTTTCTAATTAACATTTGAAATCATTAAAATTACTATCAGGAGCCCTTCATTTTATGCATTTAAGTTCAATAAGACAGCTGGCTATCTTATGCACTGTATGAAGGAGTTTATTTTAGCACATTTTCAGATTCAGCTAAGCTAATGATTCTGTCTGAAAATATCATTTCTCACTCACTGGCTTTTAGAACATAAATCAATTTTCTTAGCAACTTTTGCTTAAACTGGAATTTACTTGTTATAGTTCTAACAGAGAAAAACACTGACCTATGTAATTTTAGTGTAATTAAAATTTTTCGTTATGTCTGTGTGTACCTCATCAATTCAGCAAAAGCCAAACTAGAAGCCCCTGCATAGCAGATTGCAGGGGAAGAAGTAATCTGCTGATCTGTGCACTGTAAGACCCCGGTGTCTGGTGGAATTGCTCTAAGATGCATTCTGTTTACTAAGACTAGTGTTGTAGCTGTTTTTAATTAGCTGCTACCAATGAAAAACTGCCCGTGTATGCTCGTTAGATCTACTTAAATTTATTCCATTCCAAATAAAGGAGAATTTAAAGAATATCAAAGTAGGACAGGAAATTGCTCATTACTGTTCAAGTTCAGAAAGGTGGTGGTAAATATCTGAATGTATTGTTTTGATTTTATGGGAAGAAGAAAAACTTGATTTCCTATGGTGCAGATGATTGCATCCTGTATCGTAGCTTTCTAATTGTTTCTTATATGTAAATTTCTGTCCTGAGCAGATGATTCATTTCCAAGGAGAAGGCTCTTTGCAGTCCCCACTGTCTGGCAGTGTGCATAGAAAATATCTACTAACACGTGGAGATCTGTAGTATTTCTATTCATAAAAGTTTTAGAAATTGTTTTGAGAAAATCAAAAGGTTGGCAATGGAGAGTTAAAAGCGTTGTTATATTTTATCATGAAGTTTGGTGAATATCATTCACAGAGCTTTATTTGTCCAATGGGTTGGAAAAATCTGTGTTAATTTTCTTATTTCTCTGTGTTTTTACAAGCCATTAGGCCATTTTCCTATTAGTTTTAAAACAGCAATATTGATGTTCATAGTCAGGACTGTTGAAGAGAGCTGACATTTTAGGTTCCTATAAAATGTTTCAATCGTGTGTGATGGTATCTATTGTGGTGCCTTGCAAGGAGAAAATATATTTATTGATTTGATTTCATGGTACACTGATTTCTTACTACTATATGGCCTTGAAGAGCCAGTAATTGACTGTATCTAAAACGTTATATGGAAGATGATTGTTTTCCATCCTAGGTGAAGACTTAATGAGAATTTGCTTAAAATAACAGCAAGAAAACTTACACTTCAGAAAAGCAAAAGGAGGATGGTAAGAATCCTTTTGCCATATGACTCCTTTCACCTGAAACTTAGGAAAATACGTAGATGAATTAGCAGCCTAAATTCTTTCGTTCTTTTGATTTCCTGATTTTCATTCTTATGTGCAAATTTATGAAACTTAAATTTTCTTCAAATCATAAAATATGTTTTATGATTTAGTAGAAAAGCTACATCAAATTAATTATATGTTATATATTATCATAGTTCTATATTAGTTGTATCGTCAAATTAGTTCCTATTAGTGACATTACTGCAGAACAAATTTTGTGTTTTTTCAGTATGATTTGTTGAATTCCAGAAGTTTGTTTGTAAATCAGTTGTTAGGAGCATGTTATTTTGTATAAGTTCTGTCCAGATGGAAGTCTCTTTACCCTTTCGTGTGCCTGAACTAATAGCCAGAGAACACAGGAGCAGAACCACCCCCAGGAACCCCGTCCTTCCACAGCCTTCACTGTTTGGCGAAGGAAGCAGGGACTCTGCCGTCTTCAAGCCACTGGTAGAGTTCATTCCCCAGGACCTGGGAAATAATTTTACAAATAAAGAAGTCCAAGGTAAAGGTCATGCCTAATTTAAATTATTGCTTTTATCAGGTTCTCTGCCAGTCACAGGAATGTTTTATTATTAATCGCAAATCATAAGCAATTACTATTCTTAATTTATAATGCTTCTAAAGAGCCACATCCACTGCTGTGGTTTTGATATCTTATTAGTCACTTGGGCTAAGTTATACCGTGGTAACAAACAACCCCCAAAATTTCAGGGGCTTGCAACAACAAAGGTTTATTTCTCATGCTCTCCATCCATTGCAGGTAACCAAGACGTTTTTCCATGTCATCGTCATTCTGAGAAATGAGCCGAAGGAGCACCCTCTCTCTGAGACTTTGCTTGTCTTTTGGCAGAGGGCAAAAAAAGGCGCAGTGGAAACATACAATGGATCTTAAAGCTTCTGCTTGAAAGTAGCACATGTCATGTCACACACATTTTACAAACCGAGTCAGATGGCCACTTGGGATGTGCAGTCCTGCAGAGAGGGGCACCACAAGTCATGCAGCCAAGCCTGGCATCAATGGCAGGGATGTATAATTCTCCCATGGTGAGGGGTGAGGAATACTTCTGAATAATAATACAATCTACCATAGTTACAAAATCTTGAGACTTGCTGTAAACAAATCTCATCTGTTGGTATGATGAGGTCTGAATGTTGGCTGACTTCTACGGCAGAGACAGCCCTCTGTACTCACCACACCATTTCATTTTCTTCCTGGGTTTATGAGAAGATAGCCTTTCTCAACCTTTTTTTTATCTATATGGGGCCAAAAGAGTACTTTTGGCCAATGGATTATGGGGAGAAGTGATGTGTGGCACATCCAGACCTAGCTCCCAAACATCTGGGAAATCCTCTCTGTCTCTCTCTCTCATCATTGTCGAGCTGAATTCAGGGGAGCCTGTCTTTCCAAATCACTGCTCAGAGGAGCTGTAGCTGTGAGACATGCCTGAGCAGAAACATCTACTTTGACCTATGGGTTAGAACAAGTGAACCTTTGTTGTGTTAAGACACTGAGATTTTGTGGTTCCTTGTTTCTCTGTTACCCTATCCTGACCAATATAATCCTGCTTTGTGGTTTATTTAATGATTCTCATTTACTAGAGTGATGGACATTCTGTAGGAAAGTGGCCAAATATAACTTACCCCCCAAATTGCTGAAAGTACACATAGATTTCTACTGTAGAAATAAGAGTATGTGACCGAAGAACTGGTTTTTAAGTTTTATTTAATTTTAATTAATTTAAATGGCCACACATGGCTAATGGCTACCATATTGGATCACAGAACCCTAGACAGTAAAGCTTTTTGGCTACGTGATATATCATAAATCTTTCCACATCTCAGCAATCTAAACATAAAACCAACATGCTGTCTAAATTAGACACTGTCTGGATGACTAAGGGTCATAAAAATGAACAGCAGAAAGTGATCACATCTTTATATAGTGTTTCGTTGGTGATGGTTGTGATGTTGAAGCACTAGTCAAAGTCCTTTACTAGTACAAGTTGACATGGGGGTCCATGTTAATAGCTTCCAAATATAGAGTGCAGAAGAACAAATGGCGGAATGAACATTTTTGCCAAAGCATAAGTATAGTCTTTAACAATGTAAAGTAAATGTAAAATGAACAAGAATTCACATTCATTTCTGAGTTTCTTCATTGTGAAGTATGTGATGTGTTAGAGTTGATAACTTTGCAAATGCTGTGCCTTTGCTTAGATCTCTGGAATATATTTGTAGAGATGCTTGTGATCCTGGGAACCATTTATAGATGTTACGAAAGACTATTTATACGTTCCTCTGTGTTTAAAGGAGCTGAGTCATATAATGGAAAAAACATTGGATTTGGAGCAAAATATCTAGATTATGTCGTCCACTCTCTCACTGACTGGCTATATAATTTGGACAGGTTATTTAAACTCTCTGGGTCTCAGTTTCTTCTACAGTGAGTTTATGACCTTAAACTACTCACCAACCTCTAAAATTCTATGGTTGAACAGCCTTCGATTTCAGTCAGGTTTTTCTCCTTAACCATTTGTTATTTACATGTGGAATAGGAGGTATTAGAACTGAGCCCACCCGTGTCAACATGACTTAACTCTTTGCTCCAGGAAATTCTTGCCTCAGAAGATTAGGCAGTAAATTAATAAATAACTTCACTGTTTGCTTTAGGAAATTCTTGCAAATCAATTTATCAGGACAAACAGTTTGCTCATCTGGGCAAACAGCTCTCTTATTAGAAAAATATATTGTTCACCTGGGCAAACAGCTTGATGAGTACTTGGAAGAATATTATGCATTGTGGTCTTGAAAATGAGTCTGCTGTAAATGTTATTTCATTTTATTATCTAGCTGGGAGGAAAATATCTTTGTATGTGAATATAGATGTTTTTCCTGACTAGCATGAGACTCTACACAGTTGTATATGTGAAGGTAATTGTAACAAGATTAGTGAGGTCATAGCCATTGGGTTAATTATAACAAGGTGGGTGAGCAAAATCAATTTTCTCTGTCAAACATAGTTATAACTATATGTAAACAATCATTAGTCTATAATATACATTCTAAGAAATTCAGTTTTCTATAACAAACATATATAGTCTTAAGGTTACAGGCTATGCCTTTGTAGTTTGAAATCGCATACCACGGAGGCTCCGTGACATTACTTACCTAACATTTAAGAGCTACTTAGTTTGACAAGAGACAGAGCATGTGCAAATCTAAACTTAAAGCAGAAAATTTTGCCTGTTGTTTAAGTATTCTTTGTTCAATGTGCTCTTCAGACCACCAAGTGAAAGTACTGCTTAATTCATCGGATTTTTGACCCTACACCCTGAATTCTTAAATAACCTGTATTAACGTTATTTTTCTTGAAGTTTCTCACTAAGTAGCTTCACCACCCATGAGTTCTGTCTTTAATTTTAACTGAGGCTAAATGAAAGTATTTTCAAGTTTTCAATGTTTATTTCCTCATGAAGCCCGGTAGGAATAGCTGTGTCTTTAGGTTCACAGTTTTACCTTTGGAAATTCAATCACGGAGCTGAGAGCAGCTTGTTGAGGATATGGAGTTAGAACTTAAAATGTGCCTTTAAGAAGGAATAACCCTGGGGCTGGCCCCATGGCCTAGTGGTTAAGTTCAGCATGCTCCACTTCAGCGGCCCTGATTCGATGCCCTGATTCGGTTCCCAGGCATGGACATACACCACTTGTCTATCAGTGGCCATGCTGTGGCAGCAACCCACATAGAAAATAGAAGACAGTTGACACAGATGTTGGCTCAGGGCAAATCTTCCTCAAGCAAAAAGAGGAAGATTGGCAACAGATGTTAGCTCAGGGTGAATCTTCCTCAGCAAAAAATATCAAATAAAAAATAAAGTAAAAAAAGTTAAAAAAAAAACTAAATGCAAATCTTGTCATGTTCCCTCCCCTACTTAAAATTTTTTTTTAAAAAAAAGAAGGAATAACCCTGAGAAAGAGTCCTGTGACATTTACATTCTGTTGCTTTGACATAGCCATTTTGATATGGGTCATTTGATGTAGACTGAAAAAGACACTTTGATTTGCAGTTAAAAGAAATTACCAAATAATGTGCAAAGCAGACTACCTCATCTGCTGAGCCTTCCCCCACTGTTGGCTAGCCTGTTGTGTTCTCTTCCCCTTCCTCCTCTCTTCTTTCCCCTACTCCCCACCCCTACCATGTTGATATTGGATATAATGGCAGATCAGAGATGTGGTGAGGCATAAAATCAAAGAGAGGTGTGAGATGGGTTGAGGGTTAAATAACAACTGGCAGGCCAACCATGTATAACTAGACATGAGAAGTTTACCAACTACACTCAGGGAAAGTCATCAGTCATTCAAAGCAAAGCATCTTCTCCTTTCTGAGATTTTACATATATCTTTAATATCTGCATCTCAAATTCCACTTCTCTCATTTCTCCCTAAAAGTTAAAGCCATTGATAGGGGTAGGGGTTGGGGTGGAAATGTTTGGGCCTGTGGAAGAAAAATTCATACTTGTATTGGTTTGAAGAAAAGAATCTGCTTATGCTTATCAAATTATTACAATCGGGCCCGAAGGAAGAAACCAAAAAGTCTTACTGTTTACTCACTGGCAAAGAAATTTAAGCTCTTTACCAAGGATGTTACATATAGAGAGCTGAAGACAGGTTCATTGACAGTCAGTTAGTAGGTTTAGCTTCAAGGTTAATGACTGTTCCACAAGAGATAGGATTAACCTTCTGAAGTCTGGATGTCCCAAGGTAACTTGTTACAAATTAGGTAGACACTTTTGTGATAACAAGGTACAGATCAGCCATAAGACAGGAAATGGCCGTCACCCAGCATGGGGTGGGATTCATAGTCTTAGCATCTTCAAGTCCTAGGTACTGTGACTGGCCTTCTCCTGTGTCATCTGGCTGTGAGTGACTCGCTAACCCAAATCTCTGACTAACAAGCATGCATCATATTTCTTTTTTTTCCAATCCTTTATAATGATGATTTTGGGGAAAGGACCAGATATCCTTAAAGTTCTCAGACTTTTTAATACAATTTTTGGGAGGGATGATTATAAGGGTAATATATATTGATAAATGCTCCTTTTAAAAATACTGAAAAAAATGAGGAGCCTGAAAGTCCTCCATAGTCAGGGTCCGGGTGAGAGATGAATGCTGTATTACTTGATAATAAAAAACAGCCATTGTGTACTTTGACAGGGCTGTCTGAATACTGTGCTTTGTAGCTGGGTGCTCCTGCTGGTGTTTCCCCACCCCCATCCTCCCCAGGCTGGTGGGTGAGAGGCACCTCTAAGCCTACTTATGTCATTATTTCACATTTCTCCTTTAGTTCTTTGTACCGCACCAAGGGCTGCTTTTCTTAGAATGGCCCCCTGCTCGCGTGGCTTCTGATGGTCTGTAAATAAGAACTGTTCACCTCCTTCCTCCTCCCTCCGAAGGCCTTTGCCAAACCTGTCACCCTCAACTGGAAGCTCCTTCTACTTCCTTCTTGCCAGTTCACTATCAGTGGTTTCCTTTAAGACCAGCATCACAAAGGAGTCTTGCCATTCTAGCCCTGGTTTCATCAATTACTGAGCCTGTGATTCCAGACAAGGTTCTTAACTTGAATTCCTCATGACCTTTTTTCCCTTTGACATTGCAGGCTGAGCTGTTGACTTTGCGTCTATTGCTTATTTCCACCTTTATCGATATTCCAATTTTTTCTGTTAACAGTGTATGCTATCAACTCCGTGAAAGGTCAACATTACTATGCTCCTTGGTAGGACAGAGAGAAATTCGTGTCTTCATAAAAGTATGAATTTGGGGCTAGTAGAGATGAGTTGCAGGGAAGAATAAAGGCAAGGCAGAAAGGAAGTTATTATGAATTAGAACAAATTTTATTAAGAGTTCTTGTAAATTTTTGGCAGGAAAGTATTGAGGATGATTAAAAATTCAAAAATTATGTAAGATACTACATCATTTAGGATTAGGATTTACAGAAAACTTTATGTTTTAGAGAAAACTCAAATAGGAGTGGCTTAAACATGAAAGAAGTCCAAAGGTAAGTAGTTCAGGGCTGGCGTGGCAATTCCGTGGTCACAAAGGGCCCAGGCTCCTTCTCACCTTCTTTTCTGCCATCCTTAGAGCTGACTTACATGACAAAAGTCTCCTTATGGCCTTGTGGCCAGTGCTCAGCAAATATTTGCTGGGTGAAAAAAAAATAAAAAGAAGCTCCTAGTGCACATTCCAAGCTGGAAGAAGGTGGAATGGCAAAAGGGCATATGTCTCAACTGAATCAACCCCCTTTGAAGGAGCTTCCCTGGCTCCCATCTACTTAACTTCTGCTTACATTTCCCTGAACACCACTAGAAGCCAAGGAGGTTAGGAAAAGTAGCCTTTAAGCTGGGGACCTTTCACCCCAAATAACATCAGCGTTTCTTACTAAGGAAGAGGGAAGAGTGGATATTGTGTGGGCAACTCACAGTCCCTTCCACAGGAGCAAACTAGGGCAGAGATAACTAGATGATGGTTTCACCCTAGTTTAGCCTAAACAAGCTCATATCTTTCTCTGCTTAAACTACTTTAGTATCTCCTAACTTCCTATATGTTTATAGCAAAAGTTTCATATTATCTTATTAATGATTCTTATTAGGTTCCTCATTTCTAATTTCTTGCTGCAGTTCTACTATATACAGTATGGAAGAGTTGATGCACAGGCTCTGGGGTCAGGCCACTGGGCTTTGAATCCTGGCCACTTACCAGCTGACAACTTCGGCAGGTTACTGAACCTTATATGCAAAATAGGGAATAATGTGATTTGTTATTATAAATCATGTTTTTTTAGGCTGAGGCGATTTTTAAAAATTCAAATGAAAGATCACATTACTTTATGTGAGGACAAGAAGATACACTCAAAACACATGGTTCGTGGCCTTGGCCCCGGGCGTCTTTCGCGTCCGCACGTGTCTGCCTCGGTCTCTGCGATGCTGCCCCTGCTGCGCTGCGTGCCCCGCGCCCTGGGCACCGCCCTCGCCGGCCTCCGCGCCGCCGCGCCCTCTCCGCCGCTCCGGCAGCTGCTGCAGCCCGCGCCCCGGCCGTGCGCCCGGCCCTTTCGGGCTGCTCAGCGTGCGCGCGGGGTCGGAGCGGCGGCCCGGCCTCCTGCGGCCTCACGGGCCCTGCGCCTGCGGCTGCGGCGCGCTGCACACCGAAGGGGACAAAGCTTTTGTTGAATTCCTGAGTGATGAAATTAAGGAGGAAAAGAAGATACAGAAGCATAAGTCCCTCCCCAAGATGTCTGGAGGTTGGGAGCTAGAAGTGAATGGGACAGAAGCCAAATTAGTACGGAAAGTTGCTGGGGAAAAGATCACTGTCACTTTCAACATTAACAATAGCATCCCACCAACATTTGATGGGGAGGAGGAGCCCTCCCAAGGGCAGAAGGTTGAAGAACAGGAAGCTGAGCTGACGTCCACTCCCAATTTCGTTATAAATTGGAGTTATAAAGAATGGTGGCAAGAAGGCCCTTGTGCTGGACTGTCACTATCCAGAAGATGAGGTTGGACAAGAGGAAGAGGATGAGAGTGACATTTTCTCCATCAGGGAAGTGAGCTTTCAGTCCACCGGGGAATCTGAATGGAAGGACACTAATTACACACTCAACACAGATTCCCTGGACTGGGCCTTATATGACCACCTAATGGATTTCCTTGCGGACTGAGGGGTGGACAGCACTTTTGCGGATGAGTTGGTCGAGCTCAGCACAGCCCTGGAGCACCAGGAGTACATTACTTTTCTCGAAGACCTCAAAGGTTTTGTCAAGAGCCAGTAGAGCAGACAAGATGCTGAACACCTGAATTTTATGGCAGGCTTTGGCCAGTGAACAAAACCTTCTCTGAAACCAGACACATGTGCTTTGAAATGGTTTTCCTCCTAATATCATGGAAAATAATTCAGATTTAAATTCTTTCTCTTGCCCTCTTTATTTACCATTCATTTGTTTCTTCTCTACAAATTATTCTAGATTTTTGTATAACATAATGATGGACAATAAAATTGGTTTATCTCCTCCAAAAAAAAAACACATGGTTCGTTCACTTTGTTAACCAGTAAGAACGTAAGTGCTCACATACAAAGGAAACAATCCAATAAATGTTTTTCTTTTCTTATCTGATTAATAATAAAAGTCACTTGATCTATTCTCTTACATCCTAGTCACAATTGAGTTTTAAGAAAATCCAGGTCATATTGATAACTCCATGTCACTACTGCTTTTTGCTAATAACTGCAAAATCAGGAATGTTCCCTCATTACTTTCTTCTTTGGGTTTCAAAAAAGCCTACTGTATTTATTCTCCTGGAATACTATGAAATAACCTTTTTCCTGAGTGAAAACGTCTTTGCTACAGTTCTTTCTTCTGAAACAAGTCTTTCCTCTTCTGAGCCTTGAACCGGAATAATTTCCTCTGGGGATCCCTCTTGTCGAGGGGCATTGTGGTGAGGTCACTCTGCCTAAGCTGATTTCAGTTCATTTTCTTGAACTGAATTGGATGAATGGTTTCACAAGTTGTCCTTTAAAGGGATAGACTTGTTTTTATACAAAACCTGCATGTAAATAAGATCACCAGATTTCTTTATACAGTATAATGAAATCTTGACATTCCAGAGATTTGATACCTAAATGCATAGGCACTCTGTGATTGTGTGTTAGAAGGAAGGGTGATGAAAAGAATGAAAGGAAAGGGAGGGAAAGTTAGCAAAAAAAAATTTTTTTTTACTGGAGATACGTTTGATTTTTAATTGGGAAAAGGAATGTGAAATTTATTATTTTAATCGAAATATAATGTACACATAAAATATACAATAAGTTATAAACCAGTGCTACCTCAATTAAAAAAGAAATTTATGATTTTTATACTTAGGGACCCAGACTATAACTTATGATGACTTAAGAAGTAATTTCCTTTTATCTACATTTTAATGACAAAGACACTCATTGGATAAGACCCAGAAAAAAATTTTACCTGTATTTTATACATGTTTTGTTCAAAAACAGAATCTATAAAAAAGTTGAAGAATTTCTTTCTGCTTTTTATAATACTCCTAAAATGTGTGCATTTGAATTTTGCTTCTGGACAGACATATTCTGCTAAGCAAGCAGTCTTTTTTGAGATTGCTTGCTGAGCACGTATATTTTTACTTATGCTGATTTTAAAGTCTCTGTAATTTGCTTGGTGGCTGTAGTAATAGGAGATGAGCTTCTAACCCATCCAAAGGAGGCTGAAGTGAACCATCAGCAATGAGATTGACCATATTACAACAATTAAGGGACAGTGGTTGGCCAACACTTTTGATCCCAAGATTTCTTATGACATGTATCACCCTGCCAATAAAAAGAAAAACTAGGAACCCTGGGAGGGCCAAGGGAGAGGGAGCATGGTGGCTGCCAGCCTGGGCAGATGGAATCCTTTTGGTTGAGCAAAGTACACGAGGGTAGAAGACAAGATCCTAGTTTGAGGCCTAAACTCTGATGAGTAAGAACAAGTGTTCAAGACCTCAAGGGGCTTGGTGGGCAATGGTGGGCTAAGACTTGGAGGTCCTGAACTTGCCTAAATTATGGGGCTGGGGGGAGGAGAGGTGGTACAATGGGTAATTTTCTTTTTCTACTTTTGGTATTACCTGTATTTTCTTTAATAATTACGTATGTTACTTATATAAAGGAAAAAAACCCTAGGTTTTGTATGTTCACTGACTAAATTTGAAAATCAATATGGATTTGCTCCTTTTCTACAAAGTGTGATGTTTTCATTTAATAGATTGCCATTAGTGTACTTTAGTAATGACATCCAGTTTGGTGCAGATATTTCAAAGTTTAAATAACTTAGTGAATAAGGTTTAGACAACACAAGGTACCCCTTCTTTCTCAGGGTAACTACTCCTTACTTTGATACCTTATGAACATCAGTGGAGCATTATGGGATAGCCTAGAAACAGGCACAGTTACGTCAATATGATTTATGGCCGACTTGGCACTAGACATCAGTGGGAAAGGAGGGGCAATTCGTTAAATGGTGCTAGGGAAATTGATTGTTCATATAGAAAGTAATTAAAATAGATCTATACTTCATTCCATACACAAAAATCAATTTCAGATGGATTAGGGACTTAAATGTAAAAAAAAGGCAAAAGTTTTAAACTTTTGGAAGAAAATATGGAAAAGCTTTATGACCTTGGAGGAGTGAAGCCTCTTTCTTTTTTTTTTTAATTTTTGTTTCGTTTTAATCCAGCTTGCTCCTTTTTTTTCTTTTGCTAGGGAAGATTCGCCCTGAGCTAACATCTGTGCCAAGCTTCCTCTATTTTGTATGTAGGTTGCCGCCTCAGCATGGCCGCTGACAAGTGGTGTAGGTCCATGCCTGAGAACCAAACCTGCACTGCCAAAGGGAGCACACCGAACTTAACCACTAGGCCATGGGGTCAGTCCTGGGAAGGCTCTTAAATGAGACACAAAAAGTGCTAGCCAGAAAGTAAGGTATTGGTTGTTGGACTGCCTTAAAATCAAGGACATTACTTCATCAAAAGACGTCACTAAAAGAGTTGCAGTGGGGGAGCCACGAACTGGCAGGAAATATTTGCCATACACATAACTGCAAATAATAAGGAAACAGAAACCTGCCCTTTAGAAAATGAGACTCTGTTTCATCAAAAGACACTGTAAAATGAGTGGAAAAAAACAAGCCATAAATACTAGGGGGAGATATTTGCCATGCATATAACCCACAAATTAATAAAGGTGGAAAAAAGCACTCTGTAGAAAAATTTTTAAAAGACTTGAATAGAAATGGAAATGTGAATGGTCAATAAAAATATGAAAATGCTCACTGTTATTAGTAATCAGGGAAATGCAAATTAAAACCACCACGTGATATTATTTCACACTCCCCAGGGTGGCAAAAACTTTAAAGTCAAAAAATGAGGATGTGGAGCAACAGGAACTCTTCGGCACTGCTGGTGGCAGTGTGAGTCAGTGCAGCCATTTTGGAGAACTCTGCGGTCTTGTCAGGAAGCACTGAACTGTGGGTAATCTATGGCCAGGCCATTCATCTCCTGGTCCACACCCTAGAGCAGTGGTTCTCAACGCTTCCTTACTTTAGAATCTCAAAATGAGCATGTCAGAAATACTTAGGCTGGGCCTTACCCCAGACCTGTGGTTACCAAATTGTGTGCCTAGATGCCTGGGGGCACCAATGCCAACTCACAGAGGACCATGGGATATTTTACGTGTTCCAGGGGAACACAGTGATACTTGGCATCTGTTGGATACTGTGTGAACTACTAGCTCAAGATAGTTCAGTTTACAGTGTCAATGTTAAACTTGCTACGTTCTTTTTTATTATGCAGTGTTTTGCAAAGCTAGGTTTTCTGTGGTGGCTCTCATAAAAAGCAGATACCACGTGAAAATCAATGTGGAACAAGAAATGAGGCTGGCAGGCTCCAATCTGGCTCCAGGGTTTGAGAAGTTGTGCAGTGCCCAACAGGTGCGCACATCCCATTAGTAAGTAATTGTGGTTATTTAAGAAGGAAATTAAAATATTTTTTTCTTTCAACTTATGTGCATTAGTTTTTTAAACAGCTACTACATTGTTAGAACATAAAGACTTACTAAGTCTTTTGGCCCTAACTATTTAGTAAATGGAATTGTTTGGCATTTCTTTTGTCTGAGCGGTGCCATGCAAAATTATTGAGACACCCTCAAAAATTATTGAGAAACCCTCAAAAATTATTGAGACAACAACCAAGCGTGTTCGGGAATCCCTGTCCCAAATCAGTTAACTCAGAATATTTGGAGATGGAGTCTGTGTGTCTGTTTTTAAAAACCTTCCTGGGTAATTCTAACGGACGACTAGGGCTGAGAACCACTGCTAGAGGAACTCTTGCACATGTGACTTAAGATAATGCTACTCACAGTATATCTGGGGACCAGCACTGGTTTGCAAATTATTTCCTACGGGTCTGCATCAAAATAAATATAGTTTATATTAATCACACTTCCAGTGAATAATGCTAGCTTTTGTAGTTCTTTCTTTCCCTTATGTTATGCTTGTTCTGGTTAAATTTATTAAAATGTAATTTTATGTCTGTTAAATTTAGTAATAAAAAACGGATAATTAGATACTGGTGAGGATGTGGAGCAACGTGAATTCTCATTCATTGCTGGTAGGAATGCAGCCACTTTGGAATACTGAATGGTGATTTCCTACAAATAATACTCTTACCATATGATTCAGCAATCACGCTCACTGGTATTTACCCAAAGGGGTTGAAAATTGTATCCACAGGAAAACCTGCACATGGATGTTTACAGCAGCTTTGTTCATAATTGCCAAAACTTAGAAGCAACCAAGATGTCCTTCAGTAGGTGTATGGATGAATAAGCTGCAGTATATCCAGACAATGGAATATTATTCAGCACTAAAAAGAAACGAGCTATCAAGCTATGAAAAGACATGGAGGAACCTTAAATGCATATTACTGAGTGAAAGAATCCAATCTGAGAAGGCTACATACTGTATGAATCCAATTATATGACATTCTGGAAAAGGCAAAACTAAAAAGATCAGTGGTTGGTGGGGGATAGGGGGAGGGAGGAATGAATAGGCAGAGAACAGAGGCTTTTTACAGCAGTGAAACCACTCTGTATGATCCTATAATGGTGGATATATGGTGTCATGATATGTCTGTCCAAACCGGTGGAATATACACCACGAAGAGTGAACCCTAACGTAAACCATGAACTTTGAGTGATAATGTTGTGTCAGTGTAGGTTCACTGATCATAACAAATGTACCTCTCTGGTGGGGGTGGCTATGCATGTGTGGGGGGCAGGGAGTATATGGGAAATCTGTGTACCTTGCTCTCAATTTTGTTGTACCTAAAACTGCTCTAAAAATAAAGTCTTTAAAAATAAGTGGGGTTTATGTTTTTCTTCCCATATTTTTCTAGTAATTTATTATTTATACAGCTTTATTAAGGTATAATTGACATGCAACAAACTGCACATATTTAAAATATACAATTTGATGAATTTTGACATATGCATACACTTGTGAAATCATTACCACAACCAAGAAAATGAACATATTCATCAGTCCCTAAAATATTTTTGTGCCCCTTTGTAATCCTCCCTTTTGCCCCTCTACACACCTTCCTCAATCTCACCCTCAGCTCCTCCCCAGGGCAACCACTCATGTGATTTCTGTCACCATAGATAAGTTTCCATTCTCTAGAATTTCATATAAATGGAAGCTTACAGTATGTACTCTTGTTTTTCTGCCTTCTTTTACTCAGCATAATTATTTTGCAGTTCAACCACGTTGTCACATGTATGAGTAGTTCATTTCTTTTTATTGCCAAGTAGTATTCCATTGACGGGATAATCCACAATTTGTTTATCCATTCACTTGTTGGACGTTTCAGTTGTTTTCAGTTTTTGGCCATTACAAATGAAGCTGCTGTGAACATTTGTGTACAAATTTTTATGTGGACACATGCTTTTATTTATCTTGGGTAAATAAATACCTAGGAGTGGAACAGCTGTGTCATGTGGTAGGTGTATGCTTATAGTAATTTATTTTTATTCTATTTTACAAATGCATTAGTCCACCAAGGATTGGAAATACAACTGTTCTTTCACCAAATGTATTATGATAAGTACTAGCCTAGGAGATTTACATATGTACATAGCTACATTGTTTGTAATAGCAAAAAACTGGAAGCAGTCCAATCATCTATTGTCAGGAGAACGGAGTATTAAAATGAGATATATATTTATTCAGTGGACTACTTTATAACAATGAAAATAGATGAACTAAACCTATACTAATATAAATGGATAAATTGTAGGAGTTTAAAGTTGACTTAAAAAAGCAAATTGCGGGGCTGCCCGGTGGCACAGTGGTTTAGTCCGCGCTTGGCAGCCCGGGGTTCGCGAGTTCGGATCCCGGGCGCCCGCCGACACACTGCCTGTCAGCCATGCTGTGGCGGCGTCCCATATAAAGTAGAGGAAGATGGGTATGGATGTTAGCCCAGGGCCAGTCTTCCTCGGCGAAAAGAGGAGGATTGGCGACGGATGTTAGCTCAGGGCTGGTCTTCCTCACACACACACACACAAAAAAAAAATAGCAAATTGCAAAAGAAAGCATATGCAATGATTCCATTATATGAATTTTAAAAACAAACAATATTAAATGATATATTATTTACAAATACATACATAGATGGTAAACTATAAAGAAAAGCAAGAAGATGGTAAATGCAAAACTTAGAAGAGTGCTTACTTGGGGAGGGGTTGGGAGTACAGTGAAGGAGGTAGGACCAAAGCAGGGCAGGCAGAAGCTTTGAAAGGAATAGGTCATTGTGTATTTCTTAAACTACAGAAATTCATTTTGATGTTTTTTTGGGTTTTTTTTTGTGTGAGGAAGATTGTCCCTGAGCTAACATCTGTGCCAGTCTTCCTCTATTTTGTATGTGGGATGCTGGCCACAGCGTGGCTTGATGAGTGGTGTGTAGGTCCACACCTGGGATCCAAACCTGCGAACCCTGGGACACCAAAGCAGAGTACACAAGCTTAACCACTATGCCACTGGGCCAGCCCCTTGATCTTATTTTTTTAGTGCTTATATTTCATTATAAATTTTCTTTTGTGTATATTCAATATATAACAACAAAATTTAGAAAAATCTCTGAATAGCTAAAAAGGGAGTTTGTTAAGCAAGACAAAAGGTACCAATTACAAACCACCAAGGATAGAAAAAAATGTAGGCTTCAAGTAAATATATATCTGAATGATAGGCTATTCGGTATTATGTTTGTATAAACTGGGGCATTAAACCAAGTTATCATAGAATATTTAGTTAAGAAGTATAGAAAATATAGTATGTTATTCATTAGAATGATGCCTTGAAGCCACATAATATGATTAAATCAGTTAAGAATATGTGAGATTGTTTTTAAAAAAACTGTAGTCTCATCAAGTTACAAATGCATATCTTTCATTTTTATGATAAATGAAAAATGGTTTACAGAATGTGAAATGAGAATCAAAAACTGGTAATCAGATATCCTGTGTTTCCCAGATGGGTGGAATTTATACTTGGGTAGGAGTTAGGTTAAAAACCAGGAAAGATGGAGGAAGTTGAGTTGAAAATTCCCACTAAAAGAAGATAAAACTGAATTCTTTGCTAAAATAAACCTTAGACCATGTATGCCTTGAGAAATTTCTGTTTGTCTCTTTACATTTTTAATGACTTAATGAGAAAAAGCATACGTCAGAGCTCCCTTTCTGGTAAGAGGTTTAGTGTTTCAGAAGTGTGGAGGGAGCTGTTCTCCACAGGGAGGTGCACAGCCTCCTGAGTCAGCAAGTCCAGGGAAAACCCTCGCACCAGAGGAAGCAGCAGTCTGCCAGTGTCAGATCTGAGGTTTCCAAAGGGCAGGAGAGAAGAGGGTGGGGACTGATATTTAATAAGCATTTACTGTGTCCAAGGCTATGGATTTTATATCTTGTATCTAATATCCTTACCATTTAGGGCTAGGCTATTCTTACCTTTAAGGTAGATGCTATTATTCTCATTTTACATGTAATATGATGTTTAAATCGGTTAAGGCTGTGTGATAGATTGAGGTAACTGAGACACAGAAATTCAAAACCTTGCCAAAGATTTCACAGGGGGCAGATTTAAACCCAATGTATTTGATTCCAAAGCTCATCTTCTGTCTGCTAATAATAGCCAATAATTATTGAGCACTTACAATATTTGTACCAAGAACTGTTCCAAGTGATACATAGATTTTCTCTAAGCTTCACAACACTATGAGATAGAAATGGTTATTATCCCATTTTACAGATGAGAAAACTGAGGCACAGAAGGTTAAGTAAGTTGCTCAATGTCATAACACTTAGTAAGTGGCAGAGTTGGTCGAAATTCAGGAGCCCACATCCTTGACCTCTTTTGCCTCTTTTGAGTAAGTGTGCCCTTTCGAGGATCAGGCTTGATTCTAACTATCAAAGAAACCTTATGATTCCTAATAACTTTTGAACCATGAGTCATGGAAACTGATTTCTTCCACCTGGGTACTTTTGGACCGTCTCACCTCTAATGATCCCTTCTTTTCTAACGGATCATACCCTCTAAGACAGTTTGAGGAATAAGTGATTTGGGAAACATTTCTTTGGCAGTTCTAACAAGCTTAGCTAGTTTGTTCCTATTTTTTTGTGTGCTTTATGAGATCCTTTGGGCTCACTGTTTTCTAGGGAATGAGAATGAATCCTTAATAGAACTTCCAGTCCTCTTAAACTCTCAAACTCCATTTTTTAACATGACTTTTTTAAAGACTTAATTTAAAACAAATGGCAATTAAACATCATTTAAACCATTTGGTGGAATTATAACTCCTATCCTTTCTATTCCAAAAGTATTTGAAGTACATTAAAAGAAATCAATACAATGGAATGAATACTATAAAAACTCAAGACAGTGTAGAGAAAACAGTAGATAGTTATACCAGAAACTTAAGGTATTTTAGTTAATTGCCATAGAGCATTAAATGATGGGTTTCCTGGCAGCTGAGGCAACAGAGGAACTATAATTGGTCAAATAATTTTTATGATGTGTTCAAAGAAGGTAAAGTAGTCCACTGGGGAGGAGGACTTACAGGGACAGGCCAGTTGACAACCTTTTCCTTCCTACAATTAGATCACATGCCCTGGAGCACTCAGATCTTAAAGTGCTGTAGCAGAGACTTTAGAGAACTGCCACTGACAATCTTTAAAGAGGCGCCATGGCAATGCTGTAATTCTTGCTTAGCAACACTTAAATTTAGGCTTGCTCTTCTGGGGAAAGTCCAGGTTCTGGCTCACTCCCTCCTTTGTTCTGGTCTCTGCACAAAGGTCACCCCCTTCTCTTAACGTCCTTTCTAAATGAGGCTCCCTGTCTCTGCACCTGCCTTACTCTCTGTTTCTGCATTGTCCAGTGTGGTAGCCACTAGCCATAAGTGACAATTAAAATCGATTAAATTATGTAAAATTGAAAAGTCAGTTCTTTGATCATACTAGCCACATTTCAAGAGGTCAGTAGCAACGCGTGGCTAGTAGTTATCATATTGGACAACACAGATGCATCATTGCAGAAAGTTCTATTGGGCAATGTTATTTTATGCTCTTACCCTGGATTTCATTTTCTTTTTAGAACTTTTCCAGCTTTACGATACACAGATATTGATTTATTTGTTTATGTTCCACTAGAATGTGTGCTCCTGGTAGCAGAGATTTTTTTTTTCTATAGAGAAAATTTTTTTACATTTTTTATTGAAGAATAATGTATACATATAGAAAACACACGATTCTTAAGTGTATAGTTCAATAAATTAGCACAAAGTGAACATCCCCTTGTAACTACCACCTTGGTTAGGAAATAAATCACTACTAGCATTCCAGAAGTTCTCTGAAAGGGAGAAAAATTTAAACCCAGGTTTAAACTATATCTAGAGACCATGGCTTTGGCGTTACATTAATCTCTAATTTTGTTTTGCTTATCTTGTTTTTCTTCATTAAGTCAAGTGAATTTCCCTTTCTTTATAACAGAGAAAATGGATATAACTGGGTTATAGTCAATTATTAAAAGGAAGTAAGTTTCTTTGCCAGTAACATTTACTGTAATATCCACTGTAATAGGTGGAGTTGGTAGTGGACCATTAACCATTATAGAATGTCCATTTAGTTTTAGGCACCGTCACATACATTTTCTCAATGACTCCTCACTATCCTGTAAGATATTATCCCTGAGGAAGAGGATTTTTATTCTCATTTTTTTTTTTTTTACCATTTTTTTTAGTGATGTCTTAATAGTTTATAACACTGTGGGGTTTTAGTTGTACATTTTTGTTTGTCCGTCACCTTGTGGATGTAACCCTTCACCCCTTGTGCCCCCCCCACCCCCCTTCCCCTTGGTAACCACCAATCAGTTCTCTCTGTCCGTGTGTTCACTTATATTCCATATGAGTGAGTTCATGCAGTGTCTGTCCTTCTCTCTCTGGCTTATTTCACTTAACATAATACCCTCTAGGTCCTTCCATGTTGTTGCAAATGGGACAATTGTGTCTTTTCTTATGGCTGAATAGTATTCCATTGTATGTATATACCACATCTTCTTTAACCAATCATCAGTCGAGGGACACTTGGGTTGCTTCCACTTCTTGGCTATAGTGAATAATGCTGCAATGAACATAGGGGTGCATAAGCCTCTTGTGATGGTTGATTTCATGTCCATTGGGTAGATGCCCAAGAGTGGGATTGCTGGATCATACGGTATTTCTATTTTTAATTTTTTGAGGACTCTCCATACTGTTTTCCATAGAGGCTGCACCAGTTTGCATTCCCACCAGCAGTGAATGAGGGTCCCCGTTTCTCCACAACCTCTCCAGCATTTGTTGTTATTTGTCTTTGTGATTATAGCCATTCTAACGGGTGTCAGGTGATATCTTAGTGTAGTTTTGATTTGCATTTCCCTGATGATTAGTGATGTTGAACATCTTTTCATGTGTCTATTGGCCATCTGTATCTCTTCCTTGGAAAAATGTCTGTTCATATCCTCTGCCCATTTTTTGATCGGGTTGTTTGTTTTTTTGTTGCTCGGTTGTCTGAGATCTTTATATATTACTGAGATTAATCCCTTGTCGGACAAACGATTTGCAAATATTTTCTCCCAGCTGGTAGGTTGTTTATTCATTTTGATCCTGGTTTCATTTGCCTTGTAGAAGCTCTTTAGTCTGATGAGGTCCCACTTGTTTATTTTTTCTTTTGTTTCCCTTGTCCGAGTAGACATGGAATCTGAAAGGATCCCTTTATGTCCAATCTCAATTAGTGTACTGCCTATATTTTCTTCCAGGAGTTTTATAGTTTCAGGTCTCACTTTCAGGTCTTTGATCCATTTTGAATTGATTTTTGTATATGGCGATAGGAGATGGTCTACTTTCATTCTTTTGCATGTTGCTGTCCAATTTTCCCAGCACCATTTATTGAAGAGACTTCCCTCTCTCCATTGTATGTTCTTTGCTCCTTTGTCGAAGATTAGCTGTCCATAGGTGTGTGGTTTTATTTCTGGGCTTTCAATTCTGTTCCATTGATCTGTGTGTCTATTCTTGTACCAGTACCATGCTGTTTTGATTACTGTAGCTTTATAGTATATTTTGAAATCAGGGATTGTAATGCCTCCAGCTTTGTTCTTTTTTTTCAGAATTGCTTTAGCTATTCGGGCTCTTCTGTTGCCCCATATGAATTTCAGTAGTTTTTGTTCTATCACCGTGAAGAATGACATTGGGATTCTGATTGGGATTGCATTGAATCTGTAGATTGCTTTAGGTAGAATGGACGTTTTTTTTTTTTTTTGTGAGGAAGACCAGCCCTGAGCTAACATCTGTTGCCCATCCTCCTCTTTTTGCTGAGGAAGACTGGCCCTGGGCTAACATCCGTGCCCATCTTCCTCCACTTTATATGGGACGCCGCCACGGCGTGGCTGACAAGCAGTGCGTCGGCGGGCGCCTGGGATCCGAACCGGCAAACCCCGGGCTGCCAAGCGCGGACGAAACCGCTGCGCCACCGGGCGGCCCCCTAGAATGGACATTTTAACTATATTTATTCTTCCAATCCATGTGCATGGAATATTTTTCCATTTCTTTATGTCCTCCTCGATTTCTTTCAATAGTGTCTTATAGTTTTCATTGTATAGGTCTTTGACCTCCTTGGTTAAATTTATTCCCAGATATTTTATTCTCTTTGTTGCAATTGTAAATGGGATTGTCTTTTTGAGTTCTCTTTCTGTTGTTTCATCGTTAGTATATAGAAATGCAATTGATTTTTGTAAGTTGATTTTATACCCTGCCACTTTACTGTAGTTGTTGATTGTTTCTAGTAGTTTTCTGATGGAATTTTTTGGGTTTTCTATGTATAAGATCATGTCGTCTGCAAATAGTGAGAGTTTCATTTCTTCATTGCCTATTTGGAGTCCTTTTCTTCCTTTTTCTTGCCTAATTGCTCTGGCCAGAACTTCCAGTACTATGTTGAATAAGAGCGGTGAGAGTGGGCACCCTTGTCTTGTTCCTGTCCTCAAAGGAATGGCTTTCAGTTTTTCCCCAGAGATTTTTTTTTTTTGTAGAACGTTGCTGAATCCTCAGTGCCTGTTACAGTTCTCTGTAAATACTTGCTGAGTGAATGAACAAATGAATGAATTTTAGTCTATTTTACAGTTTCAAATAAAAAATATTTTGTCTGATGTCCTTGGGTGACCTGGTACACTTTTCTGCCACAGTTTTTAAGATGAAAGAATGAAACTCCTGCAACCAAGGACACATATTTTTAAGATCATGTAATATTATTAAATGATACTAGCCAAACTTTTGTTTTTTTTTTATTTTTCACATTATGAAGGATCATCAGTATGAAAATTCTGCTTAGCAGCTAACTTATTGTCCTGAACATGAAGGTATAAAATATCAATTTTCTTTGGATTAAGAAGTCATGTGAGAAGGAGAAACCAAAGTACTTATTGTATAGCTAATTGGAGTTACACTGGTGTGTAATTTAAAGCAACTATGATACAATGCAATGGAATATATTAAAAGTAATATTGTGCAATTATAGCTATACATACACATAGTGAGAAATCATAATACATTCTAAAATTGTATAGAAATGTCAATTTACCTCAATTAATTCCAAATAAAAATTATCCATGAAATGATTGCAGTGCCTGAAAGGAATTTGCTGTTTGAACAAAATAAAACTAGAAGCATGACTACCCTAGGTTTGCCTATAAATAGACATCAGAGCTAGTTTTGTGATTTCTGCCAAGGATGTAGCTTCAGTAGCCTTGAAAAAGATTGTTTTTCTTCTCTGGAGCCCAGCATTGTCAGGATATACTTGGAATGGTGATGGAGGAGGGAGGTACCTGGCAGAGCCAGACAGATCTGGTCAGTCAGCTTTCACAATTAGCCAAATGATAGGTGTTAGTTGGCTCTCATGCCCAGTTCCAGTAACTGACAAGTTGGAGTGTTTTCTCCTTCACCCTCCCTTCCTAAAACGCAGATATTTTCTGAGTAGTATTAGTTCTTAGTAAGTTTGCAATTGCAGATCATGGGGCATCTCTAAGTCTGTACAGAATTGGTATTCCTTTTCTATTTCAAGTAAAAAACACCATAAGTAATGTCCTTGAATGACCTCATATACTTTCATTGGTTTTCAAATCAGGTCCAGTGAAGGGCCAAGTTTTTCATAAAAATAATGACTAATTTTGGTAACGCATATGTTCAGCTCAGGTTTCTAAGCTGCAATAAATATGAATTAAGGATTCATCAACATTTTTATATTTGCAATTTCAATTCTTGGTTCTTTTTTGAAAATCTATTTTATGTATATATCTGAATTTTTAAATTTCCTTTGGTGCTAGATCCGGAGTACAATTTTTAAAATGTTTCATCAGTTCACTTGCTGTCAAGACCTTAGGGGTTGTTTAGCCGCCAAGAGAGCATTGCCTTTGTGCTGAGAATAATGTGAGAGCCGTAGAGTGCCTGAGTCTATTTATTTTACTCACGCAGAGTAAAGAAAATGACCCAGTGACAGTTTTCTCTTGTATGGAAGTGAGAAAGTAGTTGTGAAAAAGAAGCTAGCAGTTCATGGTAATTTTAAGTTTTGCTAACACTTGACTCTGTAGTCAGGGTTCCTTTGCCAGTGTGGGGTCTGCTGAAGCTTTCACCAGGTCACCGTGGGGAGATGTGCTGGCAGACCTCTTGCCTCCAAAGGTTTGGTAATGGGTGATGCATTCAGAATTGACCTCACAGAATCTGACCATTACTGATGGGAAAGCAAAGTCAACATCACCTACAAAGATTATTTTTCCTCTCTTCATGAGTGTATACACTTATTGCCACATGTAGAAATTTGGCTCCTCACATAAGAATTTCTTTCTTTCCAGAGACTGAACAAGCCAAACACCAGGAGTATTCTACTCTGTACAGAAGAACTTTGATACTGGAATATTTCTTTCTCAGTTGATGCTTAACAACCATCTTTTGATTTCAATCCATGTCAAGATTCTAAGAAAGATAGTTTTTTGAGACATGGGTTTGCAGGTTATTATTTAAAAAAATTTTTGTTTCTGTGAGTATAATTTGGAGGAGAATACCAGATTGTCTTTAAGATCATGAAATCATGCTGTCTCCTCCTAACTTTTGTGCTGTTCCTTATAATAATTAACACACACCTTTTCTGCCTTCAGGTTTGTAACAAATGTGAAACTGAGTTTCACAGGTTAATTCCAGCTTTATCTCTTCATGGACTATACACAGTCCAGAAAGACCGTGTTATGACGTTTTAAATTTCAGAATGTAATATCACAAATACATCATAAGGTCATGGTACTTCTAACTGAATATAGTGTCTCTTTGGTGTTTGTGTCCATACGTTCTTCCATAACTCTGTGTGCCAGTATTTTATCAGAATAACTCCTTAGGGCAGAGACTACATTTATTTATTTAGGTTGTTATGTTGAAATAACTCTAGACTTAGAAAAAAGTTACAAAAATACTATGCTGAGTATCATGTACCCTTTCCACAGCTTCCCCAAATGTTAACATCTTGTGTTACCATAGTACAATTATGGAAACCAGAAATTAACATTGGTACAATATTATTAACCAATCTAAAGAATTTACTCCAATTTTGCCAATTGTTCTACTAATCTCTTTTTTGGAGTCCAGGATCCAGTCCAGGATCTCACACTGCATTTAATGGTCATATCTCCTCTGGAGGAGTCTTTATTTTTCATGACCTCAATACTTTTGAAGAGTCCAGACCAATAATTTTGTAGAATGTCCCTCAGTTTGGGGTTGTCTGGTGTTTGTTATGATTAGAATTGGCTTATGCATTTGGGGCAAGAATACCACAGAAGTGATGCTACACCCTCCTCAGTGTATCAGAGGTTACACGATGTCGATACGTTTCATTGCTGCTGATCTCACTTTTGGTCACTTAGTTAAGGTCTACCAGGTTTCTCCACTGCAAAGTTACTATTTTTCCCATTGGAATTAATAAGTATCTTGGGAGGAGATGCTTTAAGACTATGCAAATGTCCTGCTTCTCATCATACTTTTTGCCCATTAATTTTATATTCCATTGATAATTCTTGCCTGCAACAGTTAGTACTTGGTGTTTGCCAAATGCTGATATATTTTATTTCCATCATTCATTCTACATGTATTAATTAGAATTCTACTGTAAGAGCCGTTCCTTCCTCCCCCATTTGTTCGGTTTTTATATCAGTGTAGACTCATGAGTATTAATTTTATTCTATGGATTATGATTCATTACTATAATTATTTTGTAGACCAAATTCTCCCAGGTTTGGTCACTGGGAGTCCCTTTAGGTAAGCTCTTGCATCCTTTGACATATTCCCCATTATTTTTTTAAAGCATTTTGTTACTTACTCTTTGGCACCACAAGATATACCAAGTTCATTTTGCTCTGGCCATAGAAATGGTCATTTCTCCAAAGAGCTTTAGTTCTTTTAATTGGAGATTGATATTTAGAAACAAAATTTGGGTGCTAGGTATGCTCATTGCTTCTAGGCCCTCTTAGCTGACAGAGCTAGGAAATATGTGCATGTATAAACACACATAAATACCTCTCTCTCTCTCTCTTTCTCTATCTAATCTATCATCTATCTACCTATCTCATCTATCTCTATCTATCTATCTGTGTTTATCTATCTATTAAAAACTGTAAGTTCATCCCGATACTTCTAATTGCAACCCAATACCACTAGCTTCCTTCTAGGCTTCTCCCTTTCCTTATTTGTAACCTCTTTCTCCAATAGTGAGAAACCTGGTTTTCATTATCCATAATATATTTACTTATTTGCTCAACCCTAGTATACTTGTAAAGAGTTTTAGAATTGTGATCCCATAATCCCCATGAGAAACAAATTCACTAACTAGACTATAGTGTTTAGGTACAGTTCTTTTCTTCTTTAGCTTTACAATATATAGCAAAAATACTGATTTCCAAAATTACTCAGATTACATCTTTTCTACTCCACCCCTTTCAGTGTGGTTCTGTTGTTCATTTGTAATACAGCTGGGTTCATTTGTTACTGTTGCCTTCCATTTGGGTTCCCCCGACACATAGAGGTTGATTTTAATTATTATTTATTTGGGAGGTATGTGAAACATTACTGTAGTTCTAAGAATAAACTACTGTATGAAAAGGCATATGCAGAAAAATATCACTCCCCCCTCATCCCCTGTATCACATTTCATTCCCACATTCTTTCCACTCCATTGGTAGGTAGATAACCAATTGGTAGGTAACCAATTTCATTAGTTTCTGGTTTATTCTTCTATATTTGTTTTTGCATAAATAAGTAAATGCATATATGTTTTCTTCTACAGTGACTACATTTCAATTTCTTTTTGTGGTACTAGACAATTTGAATGCTGTTTGGTGATTTTATCTCTTCAGGGTACTGTTCAGAGTTGGTCATTCTTACTGCTAATGTATTAAAAAGCTAATGAAACTCTTCTTTTCTTTCTTGAAAAATATTTTTGGGATTCTTTTCTGGAATGAAAATGACAACATGAATTTTGATGAGCTCATTAACACTGAACTATCTGTTCCTTAATAGGATTTGTCTAAATAATGGTAACATAAAGCAAGCAGCAGTGTTTTTCAAGTTTTCTTTAACCCCATTATATATATTTTTTAGCAAGATAATTTAAAAATTTCTTTCTCCTTATTAACAGAATTTGAATTATTTCAAGCATCAATGAGAGCTGCTAGACTGTTATATAAAAATGTATATTTTGCTTCTGGAGGTCTTGTCAAATAGCTTTTCTTAGAAATAAAGCGAAACAAAATATTTGCAAGTCTGATCGTGCTATGGTGCATTTCATTGTGCATTCTTTTTTCTCTTCAAATACTCTGCAGGCTTTTGGGCAGTCCTTCTCCATCCACCGGAAAGTTGCTGAGGATGGAGAGACTAGGGAGGAAACGCTTCTGCAGGAGTCAGCATCGAAGGAAGCTTACTACCTGGGGAAGATCTTGGAGATGCAGAACGAACTGAAGCAGAGCCGGGCTGTGGTCACGAATGTCCAGGCAGAAAATGAGCGGCTCACGGCCGTCGTGCAGGATCTGAAGGAGGTAAACAAACAACAAACACATTCCCTGCGAGAGATTTGTGAGAGAGAGAAGTAAGATAAAATTCTCTCTAGGAGAGAGGAATAAAACTTTTTCTTCAATGACAGGAGCTGTATTAAATAAGAAGCACGTGATACTGATGCTTGCAATTTTTCTGCTTTTTTGGTGAAATAGCTTATTCTGAGATGAGCTTTTCCCTCTTTTATTGTTTGTTAAGAATTAGTCTTTATTTATTGAGTCCTTGGGAATTGGCCTTGCTCTTTCTGCAAAGGTGTTTAGAAAGTCCAATGACCTTAGTACTTCCTCCCACTTTACCTGTTTTAATACAATGTGGAGAAGAACGGTTGGCTGTGATGCTCTGTGTCAGCACTAATTCAAAATGACAGTAGCATTAGCTCAGGACTCTTTTCACTGGGGAACGAGCCCCCAGGGGAGTGTTCTGAAGGGTCTTAGAGTCTGGCGATGCAGAACCATAAACTATTTTTCTGGTTGTAGAGAAGGCAGCAAATTACAGCTGGTATGAATTAGGTCAGGGAGCCTTCTCCAGTCCCTAGGTCTCTGTTGGACTCACCATTTCTCTTCAGCTTTCCCATAGCAGCATCCCATGCCAGGTCCACTAACAAGTGGGCTTATTAGTTGAGTGTTTTAGTAATAGAAAAAGGTAGGATGAAAAAATTGTTCAGTATTGTGAAATATAACAGAAGTAATCCACTGATATAATTATCTTGAAATTAGTGACATATGACAAAGATTTTCATTATTATGAGATATAAGTTGTCCAAAATTTATTGGAATTTAATCAATTATTTACATTTACACATGTCCATATTATGATGAACTAAATGAATATGGACGGTAAGGTTTTCTGCTTTACCTAGCTCATTATCTTTGGACATGCCCAAATACAGCAATATGACTTCTGGAGACAGAAAAAGGAGCCAACCAAGTGGAAGTCAGTGTTGGGTACCTCAAAGAACATGAGACAATTTTCAGGATGCCCTGCCTCATTTCCCTCCAATGCAAATGACTGTTAAAAACAAATCTGCTCTGAAGTTCTTTATTTGATGCATCTGTATGCGCTGGGTTTTGCCATCACTTGCTTACCCTTTGGAGTACCAGACCCTCCTCCTCCTAAGGAATTGCCATTCACCCTTCCAACCCCAGGCTTCTCTGTGAGGCAGGCATCTACTGCAGAGTGGACCCAAGGTCATGTGGTGCCATAGGCCACCATCCTGGATTAAGCAAGACCCTAAACATCCACATGGGGCAACTCAGCAGCCAGGAGCAGCAAGTTCACGTGGCAAGTTGGCAGAGAGGCTGTGAGATGGGCAACATGAGGGCCATGGGCACACACATGCAGGTGGTTAGTGGAGAATAACTGTGACCAATGAGTCAAGCAGTCTTGATTGCCAATTGGATGGATCCTCTGAAAGCTGCAAACTGAACCTGGGCCACTGAACTGGAGTGTGGTGAACTTTACCACTAGGCCACTGGGGTTGGCCCTGGCCATTTTATATTTTGAAAGCTGCTTAATCCGTATGATTTTTATGACATTTGAAGCCCCATTTTTTCCCTCATTGGAGTATACAACCAAATTTCATAGTATACCATTGGCTTAATTTCCAGAAATCTCTTACTGTGCCAACATTTTAGAAATACATCTATTCCATCATGAGGAATCCGCATCTATAAACTTTTAGGGCATGAGGCTCTTTAGTGATTATTTGGTAAAAACTATCCCAGATCAATAATTCTTTCTCCAATATCCCTGAATGGTCATGTAGCCTTTCCTCAGACACTTCCAGGACTAGGGAGAAGATAAACTGTGAGCCTTTTCAAGGAAGGGATTGTGTTTTGTCTGTCATTTATTTTTGTATCCCCAGCACCCAGCACAGTGCCTGGCCAAAAACAGGCATTAAAAAGTAATATTTGTTGAGTTGAATTGAACTGAAAGAACATGGTTTGAGAGTTAGCTACCCCTGGGTTTGAATTCCAGCTGTGCCACTTACCAACTGTATGATATTGGACAAGTTACTTTTGTTCTCTAAGCTTCATTTTTCTTACTTCCAACATGGAGATAATAATACTAATGCACAGATCCTATGTCAAATGCCTGGTACACTGAAGATACTAAATTACTGTTCTCTGTCTTGCAACTCCCTCCCAAGGCTGTCCATCCTATTGCTTGGCAGCTCTAATTATTAAACTGCTCTTTTTTTTGTGCACTGAAAAGTTGACTCCCTGTAATTTTCACCAACTGGCCAGCCATATTTCTAGCCTCTGGATCTATAGAGAATACATTTTTTTAGCTTCCTATTCCACTAGACAATTTTATCCCATGGCCAACAGCTTCAAATATTTGGAAAGAATTATCTTGTCTTCTCTTTTTCAAACTAAACACATTTAGATCCATTTGTACCTCCTCATGTGACGTGGTTTCAGGAGGCCTTACCTTCTTAGACTGACATCCAGTGTCTCTTAAAAATGTGTGTCTGCCTTTTAAAACCATGGTTCTATTGACTGTCTTTCCCCCTGTTGGAAATCCTTGAAAATTTGAACCATTGGACCTAGGTTTTGACTTTCTCCTCTTAGGGTTTTCATCTTTCTGGATTTTCTACTTTGCAGTCATACATTCATTCATTCAACAGAGGTCTCTTCAGTGGTTACTATGAGGCAGATGCTTGGGTGCTTGGGAAACATCAATGAACAAAAATTCAAGGATGAGTGGTTGTTTGCAATGTGAAAACAGCTAAATGTATTTAGAAACCATTTCCTCCTACTCTTTAGTATCTGTTGAAATAGAGAGTGAGCTGTGTTTTAGACAGCATATACGATAGTGTCCCCCTAACATTCATATGTTGAAATCTAATCCCCAATGTGGCAGTATTTGGAAATGGGACCTTTAGGAGGTGATTAGGTCATGAGAATGGAGCCCTCATGAATGGGATTAGTGCCTTTATAAAAGAGACCTCAGAGAGCTCCCTTGCCCCTTCCACCATGTGATGACACAGGGAGAAGATGGCCATCTGTGGAACCAGGAAGTGGTTCTTCGCCTGACTATAAATCTACCGGTGCCTTGATCTTGGACTGCTCAGCCTCCAGAACTGTGAGAAATAAATGTTTGTTGGTTAAGCCCCCTAGTCTATGGTATTTTGTTATAGCAGCTCTAATGGACTGAGACAACATATGACATTTTGTACAGTAATATTATACTCATCTTCGTCTCTCATTAAAACTACAAATAGGTGGTACCTGCTGTGAGTGAAAAACATTATCTAAACAGCCAGATTAGATGCCATGGACTTCAGCCACCAGCATGTATTCACTTTATTCAAAGGAGAGTCCCTCAGCTACTTTTTAAAAATTGGAGTAAAGGGAGAGGCCCCAGCACCTTCTGACAGTAGCAAGGAGTAATGACTGACATTCTGACACTATAAGAGGAAGCAACATGTCATTTAAAAGACAGTAGGTTGAAAGAGGAGAGCTGTCTGGGTGCTCTTCCTATCAGTGTGAACAGCCTTTCATACCTGGCTGGTTCTTGCAAGGGTCACTGCATTATTCTCAGTACAGCCTCCAATGTGCTTACTGGTAACCCGAGTCATGGAGAAAAGATGAAGCTATTTTATGAATGCATCCAGTAATAACAAAGCTTTTCTCATAGTCTCTGATGTTTCTGGCTGAATAATTAGTCATTGGGAGCTCTGTTTACACATAGCTGGATGACACTGACACTTCCAATGGAGTGATGATTTTATCATTCTGTCAAGGCCTGCCTTGGGAAGAGCCGGAAAGCTGTCCATATCTGTGGCGTGTCCCAGTTTCTCTCCAGCTCTCCTTACTTGTTGGGAATGGACCTCACAGCTCTCTGGAATGATGCAAAGCACCAGACAGTGAAGAATTGTCACTGTTTTTAATTGGTTTAAATAACTAGTAATAATATATTATGTCATATATCATAATATATGATATTGATCATATGATATGATATCAATAAAATAACATCACTTACAAGAGCTTACCACGTGCTAAGCATGATACTCAGCACTTCATGTTCATCATCTCATTTAATTCTCTCAACAAGCTTGCAAGGCATGTACTGCTTCTATCTGTTTTCTTTCTTTCTTTGCCACCTTTACAGGTGAGGCAAAGAGAGGCTAAACATCTTGTCCAGCAAGGAGTCAAGCTGGCCTCCTAAACCAGGCAATCTGACTCTAGAGTTCCTGCTGTTAACCATGTTAGTGCCTGTCTATTAGTTTATTGATTCCTCTGGAAAGAGCAGTATTTCTTTTGGTTGAAAAGTTCTTCTTTCCAACATTTGCTAGGCTACAGTAAACAAATACCCCTCCCTATTAACATCATCAGGAATTTGAAAGCAAAATTTAACAATACACAGACAATTCACGTTTGAATAATTGAGATTTGATTGTGCCTGTGGGAAAGATAAGTTATATAAATAGGTTTGTAGGATTAGTTTTAAATTATAGGCTCATAGAATTTTGTGTGTGTGTGTGTGTGTGTGTACAATTCTGTGAATTTTAATACATATATAGATTCATGTAACCACAACCACAATGAGGATGCAGAACAGTTTCATCACCCCAGAAACCTCCCCCGTGCTCTGCTATTCCTTTGTAGTCATACCCTCCCCCATTCCAATTTCTTAAACCGATCATCTATTCTCTATCGTTATAGTTTGGTCTTTTGGGAGTATCATATAAATGGAATCAGGCAGTATGTAACCTTGTGAGATTGGGTCCTTTCTCTCAGCATAAGTTGTTGCATATATCGATAGTTTGTTCCTTTTTATTGCTGAATAGTATTCCACTATATGGATATACTACAGTTTTTTTTTGATCGATTTACCTATTGAAGAACCTGTGGGTTATGTTCTGATTTTGGCAATTACAAATGGAGCTGCTATATACATTTATATTTTTATGTGAACATAAGTTTTCATTTCTCTAGGGTAAATAACTAGGAGAGTGGGAATTCTGGGTCAGATGGTAAGTGTATATTTAACTTTTCCAGAGTGGCTACACCATTTTGCATTTCCACTAGCAATGTGTAAGAGTTCTAATTTCCCTTCATTCTTTCCCGCACTTGATATTATCAGTATTTTTTATTTTAGCCATTCTAATAGGTGTGTAGTGGTATCTTATTGTGGCTTTAGTTTGCATTTTCCTAATGGCTAATAATATTAAACATCTTTTCATGTGTTTATTTGCTTTCCATATATTCTCCTTGGTAAAATTTCTGCTTGATGCTTTTGCCCATTTTTCAATTGTGTTGTTTCTTAGCTAAGTTTTAAGAGTTCTTTACATATTTTGGATACAAGACTCGTCAGATATGTGATTTGCAAATATTTTCTCCTAGTGCTTGGCTTATCTTTTCATTGTCTTTAAAGTGTCTTTTCAGAGAGCACAACATTTTCATTTCGATGAAGTCTAATGTATCAAAAAAACTTTTATTGGGGCATAGGGGGTGGGGTGAAATGGGTGAAGGGAGTTAAAAGGAACAAACTTCCAGTTATAAAATAAATAAATCATGGGAATGTAATGTACAGCATGGTGACTATAGTTAATAATATTGTATTGTATATTTGAAAGTTGCTAAGAGAGCAGATCTTAGAAGTTCTCATCACACGTACCAAAAAGTTCAGTAACTATGTATGGTGATGATGTTAACTAGAATTATTGTGATGATCTTTTCGCAATGTATACAAATATCAAATCATTATATTGTAACCTGAAATTAATATAACTAATGTTGTATGTCAATTATACCTCAAAAAAAAACAAAAAACAAAAAAAAATTTATCATGCTTTTTTTTTTTTTTTTTTTTTTGTGGGGAAGACCAGCCCTGAGCTAACATCCATTGCCAATCTTCCCCTTTTTGCTGAGGAGGAAGACTGGCCCTGGGCTAACATCGTGCCCATCTTCCTCTACTTTATATGGGGCGCCGCCACGGCATGGCTGACAGGCAGTGCGTCGGCAGGCGCCCGGGATCCGAACTCGCGAACCCCGGGCTGCCAAGCGTGGACTAAACCGCTGCGCCACCGGGCGGCCCCAAATTTATCATGCTTTTGATATCAAATTTAAGAAACCTTCTCCATCCCCATGTCAGGAAGCTTTTATCCTATATTTTCATCTAAACGCTTATAGTTTTAAATTTAGATCTATGATCCATTTTGAGTTAATTTTTGTATAAGGTGTGAGGTTTAAGTTGAGCTTCATTTTTTTGGCATATAAATGTTTGATTGTTCCACCACCATTTGTTGAAAAAGGCTATTCTTTCTCCATTGAATTGCCTTTGTACATCTGTCAAAACCAACTGGCCATATTTGTTTGGGTCTCTTTCTAGACTTTCTATTCTGTTCTGTTGATATATGTGTCTGTCTGTTTGATAATACCACACCATCATGATGAAGTCAGAGAGGTAACAGGAAGCCAGATCATGCAGGGCCTTATAGACCGTTGAAATGATTTTGGTTTTTACTTTGAATGAAATGGGGAGTTATTTGGAAAGTGTTGAGCAAAGGAGTGACATGACTCTAACAAGGCAAGGAAAAGAGTAGGAGGTTATTGCAGTCATCCAGATATGAGAAGATGGTGGTTTGGGCCAGGATGATAGGGGGAGGTGGTGAAAAGAAGTCATACTCTGATATTTTGAGAGTGGAGCCACATCATTTTCTAATGGATTGGATATAGAGAATAAGAGATAAGGAGGAAAAAAGATAACTCCAATCCAAGGTGTCTAGCTTGACCAACTTGAGAAATGGAATTATCATCAACTGAGATGAAACAAGATAAAACAAGATCAGAAATTAAGTTTTAATTTTCGATTAGACCTCCAAGTGTAGATGTTGAATGGGTAGTGGGAGATGATGGCCTAGAGTTTGGGAGTGAGATCTGGGGATAGAAATACAAATTTTGGAATTATCAGCAGATGGGTGGTATTTAAGGCATATCACTGAGATCGCCAAGGCTGGAAGTGTAGAAAGAAAAGAGAAGGGGTACAAGCACTGACCCCTGGGTCACCTCAGCCCTGAGAGGTTGGGGACAAGAAGGGAAACTAAAAGGAAACTAAAAATAATCATTAGCGAGGTAGAAAGAAAATAAAGAGAGAACAGTTCCTGGAAGTCAAATGAAGAAAGTGTCACCTAGGAAGGAAGCGATCAACAGTGCAAATGCTGCTGATAGATCAGACAAGATGAGGAGACTGAACTGACCATTGGATTTAGCAACATAGGGTCATTGGTCACCTCCGTGAGAGAAGTTTCTGTGGAGTGGTGAGAGCAAAAGCCTAATTAGAGTAGGTTTAAGAGAGAATAAAAGGAGAAGAATTGGAGATAGAGAATAGAGGCAACTTTTTCAGGAGTTTGTTTGCAAAGAGGATGAAGAAATGAGGTAGTAGCTAGGGGATGAAATGGGCTCAAAAGAAAGTTGTTGGTTTTTCTTTTTTTTTTCAAGATGAAAGAAATAATAGCGTATGTGAATGCTGATTGCTGATAGGTGTGACTCAGTATAGAGGGAAAATTTAATGATATAAGAGGAGAAGGGGAGAATGCCTAGAGCATTTTGATTTCCTTGAGTGAAGGAGAGGGGTATGGGATCTGGTGCAAAATGGAGGGATTGCCTTTGGAAAGGAGCAAGGAAGTTTCATCTGTGGTATCGGCTGGAAAAGTGGAGTATGTGGGTACAGATGCTGGTACGTTGGCAGGTGTGAATGAAGAGAGTATTTGCAAGTCCTCTTCAGACTGCTTCAGTTTTCTCACGGAAGCAGGATGCAAGGCCAGCAGCTGAGCGGGGGAAGATGGGGGAGGTATTGGGGATTTGAGAGAGAGAATTGGTGAGACTGTCACTTGGGAGAGTGAGTCACCAAGGTATAAGCATGGAAATGAATGGCTGAAGCTGGAGGAGAAAGTCCCTCAAGAGGAGGAATTCCAGGAATCTACTTGCATATTCAGAACATCAGGAATTTAGATCAGAAGTTTTGGAGGTATGACAATGAGCCAAGAGCTAATGTCTTGGAAAAATGAGGGGGAAGGAATTGGTATTTGGTAGGTGACAGTAACAGTGCTGAATAAGTGGACAGTCTACAAGACAGTCGCCTTGATGCTACTACCTTGCCCCAGTGGAAGTTACTGTTAATTTGTTTTTTTAAAATACACATTTCCCAGCTTAAAAAAAAAATCTCATGATGACATGAAATTTAAAGCAGAGGAGTTTTAGGGGAGGAGGGAGAGAGAATGTTCTGAAAGCAGCCATGTGGAGCAAAAGGGGCACCCAGCCCACCACCACACCAGCACTTGAGATGGTTTCAGGGGAAACAGTGTCCCCAAAGGAGAGTCAGGTTTCCATTAAAGCGAGCGAGGATGTGCATTATACACATCTGTAAAATCATCATGATGCCTGCTGTAATCCCATATGCTCTTAAAGTCAGTGACTATCGATTAAAATGCATGCATTGTTGTCAGGAGCATATACATTTAATTTCCCTTTTTAAGGAGTGGAAATATTTTTTTTCCTGTGATTTGGAAAGTTAGTTTATTATATTTGTCAGTGAGAACTAATACAACAGCTTTTGGCTAGTTCTTGAAATGATGTCAGTTGATCTTTATTCAAAAATATCTTTAGCCTTTTTGAGGTTATTTTGGGGAGGCAATAAGGACTTGCATCTCCATAATCTCAAACATTTGGGGGGAAAACTTCAGAAATGAAAGCGTATGTAAATCTTTCCAACATCCAGATGTTAGACATCATTTGGAAACAGTTTCAAAATAGTACCATTTTTGTCTATGACTCTTTCCTTTTTGCATTAGACAATGAGAAGAGGCATAAACTTCTGGCCTGATATGACAGTTACATCAATTTCTTGTGTAATAGGCAGTCATTAAACCAGTGCCAAGTGGAGAATTAAGTGGGAAATTGCAGGGAAGTTCAAGCTAAAGTTAGAAATGGTGAGAGAGCATTGCTTAGGGCATATTGTAAAAATGGTAATTCTGGAGCTGACATAGGTAAAATAAAGTCTGTTTTTAAAGCAATCTTGCGTTGTCTTTACTTTTTTTAAAAAGTGATTGTTTTTAATCAGTTATCTTTCTATCATTTAAAAATAATAAAGAGTAAAAGGAAGTCTACTTTTTTAAATATAGAACTGGTATGCTATATACTTAGCATATATATGGATTATATGTATACATACTATATGTAGATTATATATATAACATGTATTTGGATTTCTTTCCTCTCTCCTCCCTTCCTTCCTTCATCCTTCCTTCTCCCTTCCCTTTTCTATTTTGTGAATAGGGTCAAGCACCAGTTTTCCACCTCTTGGAACAGAAGAATAAAGATCTGTGCATGATCCATTTTGTACACATTGCTTCTTGGACTAAAAATAGCTTGATTCAGTTTCAAACCTTTTCTCCCACCTCAAGCTCAGGATTTGCTCCCTGTGCGGACTGCGTGGAAGGAGTGGTCATGCACAATCAGCATTTCAGCTGGAATGCTTCGTGGACAATTTTAGGTTTTTTTTACATCTTGACCTCTATTTCCGAAGAACATCCTGGCTGGCAGGTCTAGCCTGATTAAGATTCTGTTCAGCTATTTAATTCTCCTAAGGGAATTTATAGCTTAATCTAACAATCAAGGATACCTGAATCTACTCAGAACTTAATTTCTTGAAGGTTATAGGAAACTTATATTTGAGCAAAGCAGGAGGAAATTAATGAGTGAGCTTAGGGATGTAATGAATTTTGATATATCTCTTGAATTATACTTTTTAATGCTTAGTCAACAAAGATATTTTTTAAAGATAAATATTGTAGACCAATCATACTAGATGTAGTAATAGACCCAAACTTTACTTTCAATTAGTATATACATCCCATAGACACTACGTATCCCATAAGAAAGGCTATATATTGATTACCTTCTTAACTAGCTTGGCTCATCATCACTTCTTCAATAATATTAAAAATACTTAGATTTAGAAATAATAGTCTGATAGAGTTTTGGTTTCACCGTAAAAATTTTTCAAAAAGCAGAGTTATAAGTAAACATCTCTTCTGAGGCTATCACAATATGCAAAAACTTCTCTGCCTACATTACATTAAAGAAATCTAGAATGTACTTCCTGATGGATTTTGGCACACAGTATACCCCCACGATTGTTTTTAAACAATGAGGTAGAGATTTGGCTGCCTGTACGAAGTGCAAGCAGACTTTCTGGATGGCGAACTCAGTTGTCAGAGTGAAGGGTGTAAAAGAACCTGTCAGGATAACAACACCTCTCTTGCCCCCAGCTATTAGTGATAATGAAACTGGGCCTTAAGAGTAATAAAAATCTTGATCATTATTTGAATCAATCCTTCATGGGTAGTGCTTGCCAATGAAATGTTGTTTCACAACCTTTTTTTCCTTATCGTCTCCTTAAGGAGACTTTTTAGACATTTTTTTTTTGTTTCAAATTGCCACAAAATTAAATACTGAGGAATAGGATTTTGTCAGGTAGGGTTGAGCTTGGCAGGATCGTAAACCATTATAATATCTAAGGTTTTTTGCTTCCCCAAGGTCCGATTTTCATCCTCTTGGGGGCTGTATTAATTTTCTATGGCTGCTGTAACAAAGTACTTCAGATTCGGTGTCTTCAAACAACACGGACTTATTCTCTTAAAGTTCTAAAGGCCAGAAGTCTGCAGATCACTGGACTAAAGTCAAGATTTTGGCAAGGCTATACTCCCTCTGGTGGCACTAGAGGAGTGTTGTTTCCTCTTCCAGCTTCCACCCTCTTCCAGCTTCTAGAACTGCATTTCTTGCATTCATTGGCTCATGGCCTCTTTCTCCATCTTTCAGAGCCAGCAGCGTAATGTCTCATTTCAGTATCACATTGCCTTCCTCTTCTGTGTCACATCTTCCTCTTCCTCTGTCTTGTAAAGACACTGTGATTACACTTAGTGTCTACCTGCATAATCCAGAATAATCTCTCTGTCTCAGAATCCTTACCTTAATCCCATCTGCGGTCTCTGTTACCATATAAGGTAACATTCACAAATTCCAGGGATTAGGACCTGGATATCTTTGGGGGGAGGGTGTGCATTTTTCAGCCTACCAGAGGGGTGATACCACCCTCTATTGGAAATGCACATTCTGTACCATTAAGAAAGAAAGAAGAGGAAAAGATAATAAATATATAACTTTGGCTAGTAATCAATTCTTTATTATACCTTAATCTACTTGGGGCACTTGCTATTAGAACAGAGAGAGAAGATAGTTTAAAATTAATAGGATTCAGAAAAGTAGAGTTGGCAATGCCCATCTTATTGCAGTGTACTCATCCATCCATTTACTTTGCATCACCCTTTCTGCTGGGGCCATTCAGCAGAGAAGGGCAATGAGTCATTCCAAGGTCAGACAGTGTTATTACCTAACTCATATTGTGATGGGCAAAGTCACCATTGAGCTTCGATTGAAATACCATTGAGTTGGCAAGCGCTTTTGATGTGTACATGCAAATAGTCATATATAACCACAATTTTTCAGACTCTGGTGGCAAAGAAAAATGGAAATTTGGTGCTGTATTTAATTTGCTGCAAATTTCTCCTTTGCGAATAGCCATTCTATTAAGCACCTACTCTGTGCAAATGCTGTGCCAAACACTGCTGGAAATAACAGCATGTGTAAGGCAATGTCTGCCTTTATTAGACTAGTCAGGGGGAAAAATGAATATATGATTAATTCTGGTACTGGAGCGCCCTTCTTTCCCCCTGGGCTGTTTATCTCAGGATGGTTGCCTGAATTAAAGCAGGAAACACCTGCCTGACATTCTCTAAATACACAGCCTCATTAGCGCCCTCTGGGAAACATCCAGTGGACACCACTTGGCTCCAGCCTAAGAGAAGTATTATTAATTAAAGATTAATGCCAAGTTCTTGGTTTATTGTAATGGTTATCTTAGATGGCCTTGAAATGGATGAGTTGTCTATTAACAATCTGTGAGTTGTACTTCAATCTGAAACACATCGTCAAGTCAGGATTATGGAGGTTGAATTAAATAAGAATCCTTATGAAGTCAAACTAGATTCTTGGTGCTCTGTTCCACCTGCTTTTGAGCACAGGTTTTCCCTGACACATTCCACCAAATCACGGGTGAAAAATAGTTGGGTGGATAGGATCTGGGCATCATAATCTTTTTTTTTTTTTAACTGGATCACTGGGAAATTTTATTGAAATCTAGCAATATAACATTTCATGTTGGATAAAGCAGATGGACAAAAGAAAAATTGTATTAAGTAAAATTCCTTACAAGTGTATTACTTAACATTTTGCAAATAACTGAAGTTAGAAGTTTTGTATTCCGTTTTTAGAGCTAAGTGCAGATTTCACCAATGTATTCATCTCCATATTTGCCAGAGTTTAACACTGGTGATGCACATATTAGCTGAGTAACCTCAGGCAAGTGAATTGTCCTCTCTGGGCCTCAGCATTATCTATTAAGTGGGAATAATAACATTACCTACCTCCTGGGATTAAAGGAATCCTTCCATGTGACACAATTGGAATAGCACCTGGCACATAGTTAGCACTAAGTCAGTGTTAGCTATTGTATTATTTCATTGCTGTTTGCATATATTTTTAAAATGTATTTAGAATTATTTCTTAAGGATAGTATCCAGAAGTAGAATTACTGGATCAAATGGTACAGGACTTTTTTTTTAAAGATCATTCATATAGCTGTGTTGCTTTTCTAAAGTATTAAAGCAATTTATGCTCCCATTAGTAATAGCAAAGAATTCCCATTTTGCTGAGCCCTGGCAAGCATTAAGCTTTGTAACTCTTTCAGGTTGCTTATTTAGTAGGTGAATAGTGGCATTTTGGTATTAATTTATAAGGTCATAGAGGAGTAGGGATATGGTTTACCTTGTTCATCAGTGTATCCTAGCACAGAGCTTGGCATTTAATAAACACCCAGAAAAAAGAACAAATGGATCAATGAGAAATTTGCCACTTTCATTAACTTGTGAAATAATTAATGAATAAATTAATTCATTAATTAAGGAAAATTCTTATTCCTTAAATTTTTGCACATTTGTTTTTTAGGTTTTAGTGTTTCCACTATTTAAGGTGCTTCAAGAAATTATTGGTTTTTCTTAATCATTTGCTATGAGTGTCTTCCCGAGTTTGTTATTTGCCTTTTTATTTTACTTTTGACGCACTGAAGTTTTGGCAGTTCTCTTTTTAAATCTACTGCTTGTTTGCTGTGAGATTCCTTTTAGTGGTTTTAAGCATAGAATGTTTTTTCTTCCTTCTTTTTCCATTCACCCTTCTCAAAGGCTGTTATAATTTAAGGCTCGTTTCTGTCAGTTTTTATGGTTTAATTTTTACTTTTAATGCTTTAATCTATGTGAGATTCAGTTTGGTGGGTGGAACAATGTGAGAGTTTAAATTAAGAATATTCCCCTAAATGGCTAAATGTCCCAGCACTGTTTCAGCATGGTGCCCTCTTTTAATTAAAATATTAAATTCTCATCTATACTTTTTATTCAAATTTATCATAAGCAGTTTAAACTGGGAGAATTAAAGTAAATCACAATCTCAAAAAAAAAAAAAAAAAAAACAAAAAACCCCAGAGTATTTTTATAATGTTGGAGAACAAAAGAAATGAAAGAATTGTTAGTAAAGTAATTTTCAATTCAAGTGAAGAAAAAGACATATTTAGTACGTTATTACTATTTCCTACAATATGCAGCTTTTGTGATTTGACAGTTTTTAAACACATGATTTACAAGCCTTTAGAATTGACGTGAGTCCTGGGGTTAATGGTTTACATTTCTTTTTCTTTTTTTTTGCTGAGGAAGATTCCGCCTGAGCTAACATCTGTTGTCGATCTTCCTCTTTTTGAATGTGGGCTGCCCCCACAGCATGGCTGCTGACAGACGAGTGGTGTAGGTCTGTGGGCCCAGGAACCGAACCTGGGGCACCGAACTTAACCACTAGGTCACTGGGGCTGGCCCAAGAGTTTACATTTCTGATGACAGCCTCAATATTTTTACTTTGAATATCAGACAAACACAGGAATATTGTCAAATTTAATCTTATTTCCTCCAGTCTGATTGGTCAGCAGTAGGTTTTGATTAGCTTCCTGCTTCCTAAATATTCAGTGATCTTCAGATTTCTTATCAGGTCTGAGAAGGTAATTACATACAGTTCCTGAATAAATAAAGCATTTTTTGGTTTGAGTGATTTTCTTCATAGTTTCCCTTTAAGTAAAATTGATTCCTTTCTTAAAGACGCTTATGTTTTCTTTTCCAAAAGGATGCCTACTTTATTGTCTTCACTGTGTTCTGTTTTGCTATCCTGTCTGTCCTATTTCTGCCTCTTCTGTCTTATTTCTGGCCCATTCTGTTGTTCTCTCTTCCTACGCTTATGCCCGGGATTCACTTTGTAATTATTGACATGTAACGATGTGTTTAAAGTTGACTAGTACTGTCTTTGCCTTATTTTTTTCTTCTGTTTCAATATGTTTGTGCCCTTTCATTTTTAATTCATTTCTAAATGGTCTGATTCAGTTTTTAGATTATCAATGTGCCTGGATTGTTGATAGAGCAGTTTGGAAGACAGACTGGGGCTTCCTTTTTTTTTTTAATTGTGCTGATTTAGTATTTGTTCTAGAATGGCTTATAGGAAATCATTAGTTCAATGGTCCACAGGTAAGAAGAATCGTTCTTTATCAACTATTCCTAAATTAGAACCATTGCTTTCATATATTTTCTCTAAAATGAAAGAAACTAATGATTTTCACAACCAAACACTACAAAAATCAATCCTAAGGTTCCTTTGTATTTGAAATAGAGAGCTAATAATACTTACTTGTAGAATTTTCCAGTCTAATTTTTTTTTTCTGCTAATAGGTGCTCAGTGTGGCAGAGCTCTTCTTAAGGACCATTTGACCCTGTGTCCCTCTTTGCCCTTCCCACTTATGCAAATAAGATGACCCCTACATCCAATTAAATCATCACAGCAGGTTTTTCGTCATTTTAAATGGAATGTCAGCCTTGCCGCCTGCTTGCCTGGCACCCAAAGCATATGCCTCTCCCTTCAATCTGCAACACAGAATATCGAGGCTGTCATCAGTGTTACCTTCAGTTGCCTACTTGTTATTCCATTCCTGTCAAAAACCCAGCTGACAGATATTCAAGGGCCATGGCCCGAGTGACATGCAGTCTGCCAACTCCTCCATTTTTTCTTAAGTTTTAGCCTTCTCTTGACATAGAGTATTGGAAAGCTGTACACTCTTATCAGCAGTATGATGTAATGTTTAAAAATATGGACGCAGAAGTCAGATAAGAGCTGAGTTCAAATTCAGGCCCCACTGCTTACTTTCAGTGGAATCTCATCTAAATCTCATGATCTTTCCAAGCCTCAGTTTCTTCATCTGTACAATAGGGATAAAAATAACAGTGGAGAGATGTATTTCTCTTGAATATCTCATGGTATTTTTTTAAAATCAGATAACTAGAATTGGGCGACTCTGTGTATTTCTTTTTTCACTTGTTTGCTGGGAATCAGAGAGCTCAGTTAAAGTGACTACTTGAGACCAGGTCTGCTGCTGTTTGGTATGTGAGCTGTTTGCCCAGGTGAGCAGTCTCTTATCTAAAATCACCTGATTTTCCTAAAGCAAACAGTGAATTGAATTATCGGTTTACAGTCGTATCTGCCCTGGGCGAAGTTTCCCTGGAACAAACAACTAAGTCATGTTGACACAAGGGGTCACACTTCTTAGTCCTACTAGCTGCATCATGTTAATGCTTGTGGTCATACTTCTCAAGGATATTTGCTGCTGCTTTTTTTCATTTTCTAAAATTTCCCGTTTTATTTTAACTGCTTTATTATGTATACATAGCTTATTATAAATGGCCTCAAAACATTTTAAGCAGAGGGTATAAATAATAATAATAATAAAATACAAATGATAATATAATCCAAATTATTAGCAGGGACAAAGAAAGCAAAAGAAGCTGTATGGTTAAAGCATGGGATTGGGAGTCAGACGTGGGTTTCCGTCATGGCCCTGAGCAAGTTATTTACCTTTCGCTGCCTCAGTTTCTTAATCTGTTAGATGAGTATAATATTGCCATATAGGGATACTTTGAGGATTAAGTGAGATAGTGCAAAGCTCTTGGAATAGTGTATAGGATAAGTGCCCAGTAAACAGTAGTTTAAGAAAAAAAGGATGAAATCACAACTTGGCACCACAGGCATTTTAAGGATTTGGATATTGGTTGAAGCAAGATTGATATCTGGAAAGAAAAAGCATCCCTCAGCTTTTTTTAATCAAGAAACATGAACTACAGTAGCTAAAAAGTGCTTACTTTAACCTGGCTCCTGTTAAGTTTAAGAATTATTTAAAGAATATCACAAATCTGGTTAAATTCTGATTTGGTTAAATTCTCTGAGAAGGTCTAATTCCAGTTTCCAGAGCTGGAGATGGACATGGTAGTCACTGGATTTCAGTCTTAGAATCAGGACAGCCAAGGAACAGCCAACATTGCTTCCAGTTCTCTCTCCAGTAGATGTAAAGACTTTTACTGGCAGAGAGGCAAGTGTGGAAAAGGAATGTTAAAAATACCCAGTGGTCTGATTTTATTTTTAAGTCAGAAGGAAAAGTTATGGAATGTTGCCTAAATTGACTTTCCAGTGTAGAATAGAAGGAATGTTTAGATTGGAAAAACAACTGCCTATTGGTAAATAATGTAAAGATGTAAACAATACTTTTGAGTCTAGGGACACTTGAATGGCCTATTAATTCATAGTTATTTCTCCCCCTTCTCAGGATCACCTGATAACTAGGAGAATGATGGAAGGAACTAGTCACTAAAGAGGAAAAGAATTGATTGTCTCTACCTCCAGAAATAACACTATAATAACATGGCAGATTTCCACCAAACCATTCCAAAAAAATGTGCACTTTTCTACTGATTAGGAAGACCTACTAAGAAAGCGTCTTTATAGTTATTTGATGTTTGTAGCTTTTCCACTGTTCATTGTTTTTACTTTCCTTCTCCCACTCTTCTGCATTCATCAAATATTTATTGAACACCTTCTGTTTGCCAGATCCTGGTCTAGGCACTGGAGACATAGCAAGAAATGATACAAAATCCTTGTTCTCATGAAACTTACATTCAAGTGAGTGAGATGGACCATAAACATAATTTTAATATCATGTCATGTTATATAAATGGGAAATCCTCACAGAGGGACTGGGTTGGTGTGTTGGTGGGAGATGACATCAAGAGTTCTGTTTTGATCATGTTCGGCTTGAGATGTATATTAGATCTCCAAGTGGGGAAGACAAGAAGAAGAAGAAGATAATTGGATACACAAATCTGGAGCTCAAGGTAGAGGCTGAGGCTAGAGAAAGAAATTTAGGAGTTATCAGTGAATAGATAACAATTAAAGCCATGAGTCCAGATGTGATCATCTATAGAGTGACGAGAGACGATGTCCAAGGATCCAACCTCAGACACTCCAATATACAGAAGTCAGTGAAGAAAAGGAGAGCCATTGAAGGAGACTGAATCCTAGAGATAAATGTGTTTCCAAAAGGAAGAAATGAACTGTATGAGTAAAATGGAGCTAAGAATTGATTATTAGATTTGGCAAGATGGAGATTGCTGATGACCTTGGCAAGGGAGATTTCCCTGGGGTGGAAGGAACCAAGGCCTGATTAGAGTAGGCTGCAGAGAGAATGAAGAGAAATGGAGCTGGCAAGTATAAATAATTCATTTCAGTATTTTGCCATAAAAGGCAGCAGAGGGATGGGTATGTTATTATTATTTTTGTTTTCTTTGTTGGTAGTTTCTGCTGTGGTGGTGGTTTAGTTTAATGGGAGATGTGTGTTTGTAAACTGATGATCTTTAAAGAAGGAGAAATTGGTGATGAAGGAGAAAGGTCGGAGGGATAATTTCAAGAGTGAAGTCCTTGAGGAGGTGAGATCTGCCCTCCTGATGTACATAAAGATGGACACCTTAAAATGAAAAAAAAAAAAAAGACTCATGCAGATTTTAAGAATTCTAAGTTAGGAAAGGGTGGGGATGGTGTGCAGGTGGGGCTTGGGGGGAACTGGGAAGCTGAGGAGCCTGTATGTTACGTCTTTAGGGAAAGAAACCCCCGGTGAGTAAGGTAGAGTATGGTAACAGCTGGCTGAGAAAAAGGGATTTGAGTAAGCAAACTTCCTAGTGTCCCGGGGAGCACACCTGGGATGGGAAAGTGAGCCTGAACTTAGCTGGCAAGAAGCCTGATGTGTATAGGGATCTCTTTAAAACAAAATATGTTCTTTTTTTTGGATACAGTTTAGAACTCTACTTTTCTATAAGTTGTTTTTTAATTGAGGTCACATTGGTTTATAACATTGTGTAAATTTCAGGTGTACATGAGTATGTTTTGGCTTTTTGTATAGTCTGCATCATATTCACCACCAAAAGTCTGTTTTCCATCCATCACCATACATATGTGCCCTTTTACTCCTTTGGCCCTCCCCCAACCCCCCTCCCCCTGGTAACCACCAATCTGTTCTCCACGTCTATGTGTTTGTTTGTTTGTTTGTTTATCTTCCACATATGAGTAAAATCATACAGTATTTGTCTTTCTCTGTCTGAGTTATTTCGCTTAGTGTAATACCCTCAAGATCCATCCATGTTGTCACGAATGGCAGCTTCATCTTTTTTCTGGCTGAGTAGTATTCCACTGTGTGTGTGTGTGTGTGTGTGTGTGTGTGTGTATACACCACATTTTTATCCATTGATCTGTTGATGGGCACTTGGGTTGCTTCCAAGTCTTGGCTATTGTGAATAACGCTGCAATGAACATAGGGGTGCATATATCTTTTTGAATTAGTGATTTCATGTTCTTTGGATAAATACTCAGTAGTGGATATAGCTTGATCATATGGTATTTCTATTTTTAATTTTTTGAGGAATCTCCATGCTGTTTTCCATAGTGGCTGCACCAGTTTGCATTCCTACCAGCAGTGTATGAGAGTTCTCTTTTCTCCGCATCCTCTCCAACACTTGTTATTTCTTGTCTTTTTAATTATAGCCATTTTGATGGGTGTGAGGTGATATCTCATTGTAGTTTTGATTTGCATTTCCCTAATAATTAGTGATGTTGAACATCTTTTCATGTGCCTGTTGGCTATCTGTATATCTTCTTTGGAAAAATATCTCTTCATAGCCTCTGCCCATTTTTTGATCCGGTTGTTTGGGGTTTTTTTGTTAAGTTGTATGAGTTCTTTATGTATTTTGGAAATTAACCGCTTATCAGATATATGATTTGCAAATATTTTCTCCCCGTTGGTGGGTTGTCTTTCGTTTTGTTGATGTTTTCTGTTGCTGTGCAGAAGCTTTTTAGTTTGCTGTCCCCTTTCTTTACAAAATATGTTATTATATATGGGTTCTTTGAAATAGTTTAGTTGATTCTATACTTTGGTTAACAATGTGTAAATCTACTTTAAATAATTTATTGATTTGTCTATGAATGTGTCTTTCCTCTTCTCCCTTCCTTTCTTACCTAGAGTTAAAACAAGAGAGAAGAGAGTTTCTGACTTGATTTTCATTGAGGAGGGTGGTACATGTCATTATGGCTGGAGAGCGAGTATTCCTATCTTTCCCAGGTGTCCTGGACAATATTCAAATGGATCTAGCTTAAAATGCTACAGGTTTGGGAGTGTTTTCTTAGAGATCTCCAAGGGCTTCAGGAGACCTGCAGATGAAGGTTTTTTTTGTTTGTTTTTTAGTATGTTAAAATTTATTTGGTTAATTTGATAGCATTGAACTGAAGTTCCGTTATTGCATTTTGTTCATTTTTATGCACAAACATCTTCCTGTATGGTTTGATAGTATGAATAATTTGCAAGTGATTTTATTGTAGCACAAGTTTGGTTCCCAGGAATGCTGAAGCATGGGTCCTACAACAGAGACTTGCAAAGGAAATACAAGGAATTTAATAATAAATACTGCCAAGGTTGTTATACCAGAGCATATTGGTTAGTGACCCATTCCTTGAGATCAAATAGGAGACACAAGAAAGGATGTTGAGAGAGCCTGTACGATGGAGAGGCTGAGCTTTTGGAATGAAAAGACCAAAAAGCATATTATTATGTTAATTCAACAGCCCTAGATCTGCTATGCTAAAAGGATCACTAAAACTAAAGCTTGTCCTACACTAATCACAAAGAAATTCTGTTTAGACATTGAGTCAAACTTTCTTGACTGTACTGAGCACAGCATTAAGTGACTAAGGTTGTGCAGTCTGCAATTACCCTGTTTCTGTTCAAATCTGGGTTTCATCACTCATTAGCTGTGTGGATTTTGGGCAAGTAACTCCTTTGTGCCTCAAAGAAATAATAGGTGTGATAACAGTGCCTACCTCAGTGGGGTTATTGTGAGGATAAAATGCAATACATATAAAACAACTGGAAAGATGCCAGGGACACAAGTTAGATGTCTTTATTATTATTGCATTGTGATATAATAAGCTGGCTATCCAGAAAACATTGTGCAACTTACAATGCATATTATAATTTAGTTGATTTTAAGAGATGGTGAAACCATAGGACAATGATGGTAGACTTCTTGAATACTTGGGGATGAGAAATGAGACTCAGGTTTTATCTTGTTTTGTTTTTGCCTTTCACTAGGTATTCACCTACTTTTCAAAATTGTGTTATTTTAATCTTTATTACATACAGATATATTCTCAGTAAGTTTAGGCCACCATATGTAATTGTAAGGATGAAATTGCAAGCTTAATTACTAGTCCTGTTGAGTGAGTTAGAACCTATACAAAATTTCCCCTGTCTTTGAATTTTATTTTTCTTATATTTATCTCATTATTTCTGGCTGTAATAGAAAGTTATCCTTAAAGATATTCCCATTGCAAAGGGGGTTCTAGTTCCTAAAATGCCAATTAAAGACAACCCTTTATTGTTGTTGTTAAATATTTAAAAATTTATATATACATAGACATTTTTCCAAAGAAGACACACAGACGGCTAACAGGTACATGAAAAGATGCTCAGCATCACTGATCATCAGGGAAATGCAAATCAAAACCACAATGAGATATCACTTCACTCCTGTTGCAATGGCTATTATCAAAAAGATAAGAAATAACAAGTGTTGTAGAGGATGTGGTGAAAAGGGACCCTTATACACTGTTGGTGGGAATGTAAATTGGTGCAACCACTATGGAAAACAGTATGGAGGTTCCTCAAAAAATTAAAAGTAGAACTACCATATGATCCATCAGTTTCACTTCTGGGTATTTATCTGAAGAAAATGAAAAGACTAACTCAGATATATGCACCCTCATGTTCATTGCAGCATTATTTACAATAGCCAAGACATGGAAGCAACCTAAGCGTCCACTGATGAATGAATAGATAAAGAATATGTAACACATAGATAGATAGATAGATAGATATAGATATAATAGAATATTATTCCACCATAATAAGGGAAGGAAATCTTGCCATTTGCAACAATGTGAACAGACCTTGAGGGCATTATGCTAAGTGAAATAAGTCAGACAGAGAAAGACAAATACTGTATGATCTCTCTTATATGTGGAATCTAAAAAACAAAACAAACAAATGAAAAAACTGAAATCATAGATACAGAGAACAGATTGGTGGTTGCCAAAGGTGGGGGTAGAAGGTAGGCAAAACAGGTGAAGGGAGTCAAAAGGTACAGAGTTCCAGTTATAAAATAAATAAGTCATGGGGATGTAGTGTACAGCATGGTGACTATAGTTAATAATACTGTGTTGTATATTTGAAAGTTGCTTAGAGAGTAGATCTTAAAAGTTCTCATCACAAGAAAAAAAATTTCTAATTATGTGTGGTGATGGATTAAAAAAAGTTATATACATATGTTAAGATATTTAAATGAAGTGGAATGACATAAAAATGAAATCTTTCTCCACACTGCCCCAATTTCCAGCCCCACTCTATCAAAGTAACCACTTATATTAGTTTGCTGGAACAAATTACCACAAACTTTGTGGATTAAAAACCAAAAATTTTTAATCTTATACTTCTGAAGTCTGAAATGCATCTCCCTGGGCTAAAGTCAGGGTGTTAGCAGGACTGTACGTTCCTTTCTTGGGGAGAATCTTTTTCCTTGCCCTCTCCAGCTTCTCGAGGCTGCCCAGATTCCTTGGCTCATGGCCCCCTTCTTCCATCTTCAACAACAGCAACATCAAGCCAAATCCTTCTGATGTTGCCATCTCTCTGCCTCTCCTCTGCCTCTTTTTCACTTTAAAGAACTCTTATGATTACATTGTGCCCACCTGGATAATCCAGTATAATCTTCCTATCCCATGGTCAACTGATTAACAACTTTAATTTATCTGCACTCTTAGTTCCCTTTTGCCCTGTAAACTAACATATGGGCCGGTTACAGAGATTAGGACATGGACGTCTTTGGGGGGCTATTATTCTGCCTGCTATGCCACTATTAACACTTACTTACATATTGTTTAGAAATGTTGAATGCTCCTTGATTTTTTTCCACTTAATTATGTGTTTTTTAGAGCTCTCCATTCTTTTTAACAGCTGCATAATATTATTCTGTATAGATTTGCCATAAATTATGTAACCAATCTCCTATGTTGATGGACAGTTGGTTTATTTTCAGGTTTTTATTTTTATAAACTATACCATAAAGAATACCTTTGTAATTTATATTTGTGCGTTTTAGCAAATATATCCATGGGATAAGTTGTTTGGGGTGTAATTTTCAGGTCCAGCAGGATGTACATTTACATTTCTGATATTTCTTTCCAGTTGCCTTCCCAAAAGACTGCACCAATTAACCCTCCCTCCAATGATGAGTAAGCGTTCGTGTTAACACACACAGTGGTGACCACTGCTTTTTGAGGGGTTGTTTTTACGAAAGTTTTTAAACTTCATAACTATGATATGTTGCAGAAAAATTACTTTTTTAACTTTATTTTTCTTTAATTATGAATTGGTTTTAGCATCTTATTATGTTTGTTGGCCATTTGGATTTCGTTTTCTTTCAACTGTTTGTTCGTATATTTGCCCATTTTGTTTGTTAGCTTTACCACATTATTAATAATGCCAGGAATTACGATAGTTGCTGTGCATGATGCAGAGATGAGGAAAACCCGACCCTACTTTGAAACTGCTTACATCCTAAATCTGAACTCGCTCGTTTGACTTTAATGCCCCACTGTACTTATCCAACAGCATTTGCCATTTTCCCTTTCAAAAGGACTCAATATGTATACAAATTTAATTGAATGATAATAGCCCAAGGACTGTGGATTTTTGTTTGTTTTTGACCAAAAGTGATTAGAATGTTTCCTCTTTCAGGGACCAAAAAAAAAAAAGCAGAGTGAATATTCAGCTTCCAGTTAATATTTATTAGTCACAAGCAATAGATAAATAGTGACAGAAGCAGCTCCCTAGTCACTTTCTAGCACTTTTCCTGTTTTATTTAATTGTTAACCATTTTCACTATGTGAGATTTTCTGAGTTTGTTTTGTTTTGTTTATTTTGTTTCTCTCCAACTGTAGTATAAGCTCTTTGCAGGCAGGGACCACACGGGTCTTATTCACTGCTCTTTCCCAAGCATCCAGCATAGTGTCTGGCACACATGGATGCTCAGAAATATTTGCTTAGGAAAATATTTGTTGCTTAAATAAAATAGGAAATTTAAACCTCTTATCAGGTACCGTATTTTGACATACTCCTTTGTAACATATATTTGGAAATTCAAAAGCAGCACAAGCAAATAAAACCCTGACCTTCTCCATGATCTTTCCTCCTCTTTTCATCATGCTGCTGTCAAGAGCAACGTGTTTGCTTGTGCCACGGTCTCATTCAGTGCGGGCATTCACATCATCTGCCTCTTGCTGAATTGAGCCTTTGAATCAGATGAATGAAGTTTGGGCCCAGTCTTCTGGAATTGAATGGATACTATCACCTGGTTTCCCTCTGGTGCAATCAGAAAGGAGCGATGAACCAACAGATCACATTGCTCGAAAAGCTATTTCCTTTTTTGTTCTCCTTGTTTAATTAGTCTCTTTTCTTCTCTCTGAGCTCTTGAGAGGCATTTTTATCCTAAAGCAGAGGCATGAAGTAAGATCTATTCAGTGCTTTGACTGAGACTCATTCCTTCTTCCTTAGACTAGATCTGGGCCAATGTAACTGTCTGCTCAGGCTGCCATAACAAAATCATCACAGCCTGGGGAGGCTTAAACAACAGGACTTTATATCTCACAGTTCTGGAGGCTGGGAAGCCCAAGATCAAGGTGCCAGCCGATTTGGTTCCTGGTGAGAACCCTCTTCCTGGCTTAGAGATGGCTGCCTTCTTGTTGCATCCTCACGTGGCTTTTCCTTTGTGCTCACGAAGGGAGAGTGAGCAAGCTCTCTATTAGGGCACTAATCCCATCAGACCAGGCTCCACCCTCATGACATCATCTAACTCTAATTATCTCCCAAAGCCCCCATCTTCAAATGTCATCACATTGGTGGGGGTATGTGTGGGGTGGGAGGTGTTAGGGCTTCAACTTATGAATTTGGTCGTGGGGGGGCAGTTCAGTCTATGGCAGCCATAATGTGCCAGTCATCTAGACAGAGTTTGAAAAAGCTCTCTCTGTGCCAAATCCTTATCTCTTTTTAAAGCAATAGAGATATAATTGCTAATGTGACCGTTTTAATGCTTATTTATTCTACAAATATTTCTTATTTGTGCCATATTCCTCACTGGCTTAAAAATCTAATGCTGAAGCACTTAACTGGATTTTTAAATTATCCAGTCTTTCTCCTGTGCTCTACAAGGCCACAATCAGGCACCTGCTTACCTCCCAGATGTAATACATTCTCCTCCTCCTCCCATGCTGCCTTAGCACGCTGGTCTCCTTTCTGCTGCTTTCTTCCTTAGGGCCTTTGTTCCTGCTGTTCGCTCTCCCCGTGATGCTTTGCCCCAGATGGCTGGCTCATTCTCACCATTCAAGTCTCAGCTAAATGTCATCCCTCATAGGACATCCCTGACACCCAATTACAATTATTCCCTCGGCCAGCTGGTCTGTATCAGATGTTTTGCTGGATATCAAGAAAACAAAAATCAGTAGTAAAAAGCCAGGCTTACTATAGTGTGATCCTTTAAATATTGGCATGTGTGTCTGTTATTAACAATAGCACCTACTGTGTATGAAGCACTATGCCAAGTGTTTACCATTATTTCTGTATTCTAATCCTCAGCTATCCTCTGATCTACATATGATTATTATCCTCCCTTTACATCAGATCGAAAAACTGCATCTTAAGGAGGTCAGCTCACTTACCAGAGGCCACACACGAGAAAGTGGTAGAGTTGAGATTTACTCAGTTTCATTGGGCTTCAGATTTTAAACCCAGTAAGATTTTCCTTTTGTCAAATGATAAATGAAAATCAGCATGATGAAGTGTCTTTATTGTGAAAATTTGAAAAATAATAGATCAGAAGGAAATTTGTGGAAAGAGGCAGTGATGATAAATGAAGATCAAGGTATTTTTGTAATCAGACAGACCTAGATTTGAATTCTGACCCAGCCACCAATTGGCTCTGTCACTGTGGATTAAGGACTTCTCTTATCTTTTGTTTCTTATCTGTAAAAAGGAAGTTATGAGGATTATATGACATAAGAAATGCTGGCACTAACAGATGCTCAGTCAGTCTTAGTTTGATTTTCCTAAGTAATGTTAACAAAATTCTGGTATCTCATTACTTTGTACAGTTCAGCACCAAACACAAATAACCATTTAATAATTTCTTTTTAATGGCATAAAATCTTTTCTAAGCATCACTAGGATTAGAAATGTAAATTTTCCAGAAATTTTAAAGCTTATGGAGAAAAGAACAGACATTTTGTTAGGGAAGTAGAAATATATACAATTATATGTACATAAAATTATTTTATTTGTTCTAAAATATAAAATGTTACTTGTATTACTCACTGTAGACCCAGTGGTCATACAACCTTGTGTAGCATTTTGTTTAGTTCCTATATTTCTTCAACTGTGCGCAGGTATAAAAAAGGTATGGATAATGGCAAATGTTAGTGAAGATGGGGGTCAACAGGAACTCTCAGACATTGAGAGTGGACATGTAATTTGGTACAATCACCTTGGAAAACTGGCCTTATCTATTAAAGCTAAAGTTGCATAGATCCTAAGACCTAGTGATTCCAATCCTCGGTCTGTACGCTAGAAACTGCACACTTTTGAGTCGGGAGGCATGTAAAACAAAGTTCCCTTGTAGGGCATTTGGTTCTGTCCAAAATGTCTGTGGAGACATTTGGTCCATGCCAAAAAGGTCCTAGGTCCTTGATGTTTGGTCCTGTCTAAAATGTCCTTTGAGACATATGGCCCAAACCAAAAAGGTCCTTGCAATTTTGGTCCTCTCCAAGACATCCATTGAGACATTTGGTCCATGCCGAAAGCTCCTTGATATTTGATCCTGTCCAAAACATCCATGGAGACATTTGGTCCATAATTCATTAAATAATACAAACATTTAACTTCATTAACATTTTATTCATGTTATTTTTATTGTAATTCATAACAAATTTTGGATTTCACATTTTTTTTGTTCTTCCTTTTCAGGAAGTTCGTCAAGGTTACTCTTAAGTTGATGAGCAGTTGCTTTCAAGTATATATTATCCTAATTATTGGCTTTGTATTCATTCATCTGTTAACAATTTCGGTTATACGAGTTTGATTTTATTGGTATCATTGTGAAGTTGGTGGCCGTATTTGATGTGACCACCAAGAACCTGTGTGATAACTTGCTCATTGCTTTGTTGTTTATCTTTTAACACTTCAGTAAATCTCCAAACTGAAGAATGATGCACTACTGTGGGGGATCAGAATTGGCCACCTCAAGATGTGTCTCTCTTTACCTTGCTCTGAAGGACATTTGACCTTCCCCCTCCCAACTGTCTAAAAGAATTTGGTTTGGGCCCAAGGACAGGCCTCACCTTGGAAGACTGGGTATCGATAAACCGATAAACCGGGAGGGTCTTTGCTACACCCATTCTTATCAAAGTTCTGTTTACCATACATTTACATTTGTAAGGAAAATCTCCATTTGTAAAGGTATCTCCTTCTTTATACTGGGAAGAGGGCTGGATGACCTCATCCCTAGAAACTTGTCAGTGTGGAAGGCGAGGCCTTAAATCTGCATAATAGCTTTACTGTGCTTTTCTTGTAATCCCTCATGGCTGACACTCCCAACTCCCCCCAGAATCGTTTGTCTATATAAGAGGAGAATCTCAACCATTTTAGAGAGAGACACCCCCTGGTCTCTCCCATGTATACATGTTTTATAAAGCTTTGTTTGATTTTCTCCTGCTATTCGGCCTCATGTCAATTTAATTTGTAGCCCAGCTCCCCATCACTACCATTGGCTTTTGAAATTTGCTATGCCAGCCTTCCACTCCATTGTTCACTGTTCAGTACTGATGTATAAGCATTCCAAGTTTCAGGCGGAAATCTTGGAGCTTTTGGTCTTCTGCCTCTGCCATGACTTGCGTGGACATACACTTTCTCAACATAATCCATTAGGTCATCCAAACTTTCTTCTGCATTCTCCACAATGTACTCAAAAATTTCATTTATATCTTCCACAGGCACAAATGGAAGTCCAAACAACAGGGACTCACACTTAACGGATGTTACTTTCCCTTGTCTTATACTCACATGTTAGACCTAAAGAAGATATTTTTTGCCACAGTGATTAGAAAAGTGAAACAAACTTCCTTCTACTCGTGCATTTGGTAAGAGTAGTCAAATTGCGTTCATATTTGCAATCTCGAAATCCATTACGCACAATGAAGAGTTAATGTTGAGATTTCTTTCTTGTGCAAACGCAAGTGCTAATGTCTTCTTGCCTTCTCATTGTTAGTGCATAAATCAATGGCATAGTATAACCCAGTACTACACTGTGCACTATAAATAAGTGAACTGTGTTGATGCCATCTTAAAAGTGCTGTAACTAAATAATGTGGTATTGGCACTTAAATATTGAATGTTGTCTTAAGTTGTGTAAATAAGAATTCTTTTGTCATCTTGAGCACTGGAATCATGCATAAGAAATGGTTCTCCAAGTCTGGTCACTTTATATTCCTCTAGAACTTCAATTCCATGCAATGGAGTTGGTTTTGGAAGTCGATGTCTGTTTTGAATTCGATTTTCTTGCCTTTTTTATGAGTTTCTTTCTGATAGTATTAACTGGACCTCTTCATCATAAATATCACCAAGAGTTCTTCGAAGCACATGTGATGGTGTTGCATTTGGTTCTTCTGTGTGTCGTTTTAACCTATTCAGGGTTCTCCTTACTTCCCTTCCCACACTGTTGTGCTGATGTTTTCTGGTCTCATCTTGAATGATTGTAATGTTATCCAAATCCTGACTAGTTGTGCATCAGGCATTGCAGATTCTCCTCTCTTCACAGCACCAGTACCTTTTACTCCTATCTCTGTTAAAGGAATGGAAATGGTAACGAAAACCATTATAACGTAGCATTGGCTTTTCTTTTTCTGAATGTAGTATTTCTGCCATAATCTGCTGAGAATTTTCAAATCAAAATGTCATATTGCCAAGCAACAGAAGAAGGGTTATTTTATTTTTCTTTTGTAGCCATCTGACCAATGGTCGCTGGTTTACTGGTAGAGAAAACCTTACTAATGTCTTATGGATTTGACACCTGGTTCAGCCAGGCTGGATCAGCCAGTAGGTAGGCACCAGCTGAAGGTGTGGTGTTCCATGCTGATTGGCAGGTAAACATGGGAGTCACATCCACTAAAACCTCTCCAAATAGCAGCAGACACTTCTTGCGTTCTACCTCGATTGTAACTCTGTATGACATCAATTCAAAGGAAACATCACCCGTTAACCCTGGACGATGGGGTAGTTGTAGGGGGGTTCACTCACCAACAGTCAAGAAGCTCTATAAAGCGTTTACATCAGTCAACACTTTTGCTGCCCATTTTACACAGCAGCTTGACCAAGCTCCTCCTTTCAAACTCTGCCCTTGTTGAATGACCCAGCCATATCCAACCACATGTCCTCTGACTATTAACACACCATGCATCATGAGATCCCATCCTCAACTTGTCTTCCTCTGTGCATTTGTCTAACTGTAGGACTCTTCCTCAGTATGCATAATTAATATAAATCTCTCTCTTCTGCAAGATTCGAACCCTGACCCATTTAACACCATGTGCTCTTACCAGCTAAGCTACTGAGGCCAGAAGGGTTATTACTGGCAATACAGCCACAACACAATCATTGGGCCAATAAAACATAATAGTATCTTTTATGTATGAATTCTCATAAACCAAAAGTATAGATAAATGTAGTGGGCTCTTTGAACCCAGGGACTTTTCTAATGTATGGACATTTTTGATAGAACCAAATTTCAAGGACCAAATGTCTGCTAATCCAAAGCTCACAGCAGCACTGTTTGTAATAGAGAAAACTGAAAACAATGAAATATCCAAACACGGTAAAATGAATAAATTATTGTTTAGTTATACAATAGAACCTTAACTTTGTGCAGTTTATTCAAGTGGTTGCATGTGGTTGCAATTCATTAGTTCTCATTGATATATAATACGTTATATATAACATGTTACAAATATCATATGTATCAATATAGATATGTTACATATATACCAATATATATTAACATATGTATATATGTATGCATATATCTCATTGTATGACTATATCACAATTTATTTTTCCATTCTTTCATCAGTTGACATCCGAATTGTTTGAGATATTTGGCCGTTAGGAGTAGGGCTGCTGCAGAGTATGCCTATTCATCTCCCGTAGAGACTGCCAAACGATTTTCCAAAGTGGTGGTAACATGCCCAATATGTAAGATTTGGTTATACCACATCTTCATCAATACTTGGTATTTTCTCCCTTCTCCATTTTTGCCACTCTAGTGAGTGTAGAGTGGTATTATACCGTAGTTTTAATGTGCATTTTCCTGATGACTAATAAAATTGAGGCCCTTTTAGTAGGTCTGTTGGCCATTTAATATGCTAGTATTGTACAGCAAGATATTTATTAATAAAAGGATCATTAGAAACATTACTAAAAAAGGTTGATTATCAATGAATTGAGGCTAAATTATCCTACAGTGACACACAACTTGAGAATCTCAGTAGCTTAAAACAACAAGGCTTAATTCTTGCTCTTGCTACATGTCTGTTTCTGATGATCAGTGGCTCTGTTGCACATCCCCATCATCCTCATCTCTTCAGCTTGGCTGAAGAGACAACCCCTATATGAGGCATTGCTGGTCTCCAGGCAGAGAGAAAAGAGAGGTGGCAACATAATAGATCACACACAAACTCTTAAAGCTTCTGCTTAGAGGTGGCAAGCACTTTGCTTTCACTCACATTCCATCAGCTGAAGCAAATTGTGTCGAAGAGTGATGTCAGTGAGAGCACTGTATAATCTTCTAAAAGGGAGGGGCTCATAGGAAGCGGCAGTAAATATTTGTAAACAAGAGATTGACCAATAACATCTCTTCCTGCAGAGCAGGTTTATGAGAATATTACTCTAAGATGAAGAACCCAAACTGTTTGTGGGCTGTCCTTAACACACACATGTGCTGCACTTCTTTTTTGTATTGTTGTGTTTTGTTGAACTAGTTGCCAGCATTTTAAAATCATGACATTTCACAGAGATGCAGATTTCTGGCTTCTCTTGGAAATCATAAGCTATAGCAAGAATCATTTAGAGATTAGTGGCACCCATCCCTCTAGGTGGGATATGTATTCTCTGCTTCTATATGACTATACCTGAGGACCGCCTTTTCTGCAGTGGTGCATTTCAAACATTTCTTACGTAGCCCACAATAAACATTGTTTGCATTGCTACCCAGCACCCACATGCATGCATATTTGTGTGTGTGCATTCACTCACAGGTGTTGATATGTGTGTACATATACATTTCCAAAGCAAGATTTCGTGAAACAATGCTTACTGTTACTTTCTGCAATACGTGCTGATTTTGTCTCTTCTATTCTATCCTACTTTATCCTGTTCTATCATTTTATTTTTTTTGAATGCTGAAATCAACCCTCTAAATTGATTTCACAAACACTGCCAGGTCACGGGCCACAAGTTGAAAACATTGCTCTCGATCATGTTACTTGTCTGCTGCTCCTCTGAACGTTACTGGTTAGTTTTCTAGACTGAATTTCTGTCTAAGCTCGTTGGGATTCCCAGGACAATTTGCTGTGTGGGTGAGCAGCATCTGCTTTCCCTCCTGTGGTTACTGGTTTTGCCCAAGGGTCTTAAATAAAAACTTACACTACTTGAGCATCTGGAAGTTTCCCTGATGACTTTTCCCTTCTCTGACTTTCTATTTTAATCAAAATAGCCTCTTAGGCAAATAGAACTCTGATTCAAAATATCGTAATTTTGTGGCGAGGCTGGGACAAAAAGAGCAGATATTTGTCAGTGAGTCTTACTGTAGGTTCAGGAAGGAGAGTTCTCGGAGGATGAGGGCTGTGAGTGGAGACTTTAGTGCTGAGGGAGGCCCAAGCAATTGGTTTCCACGGGATTGGTTCCTCTGTCTCATGGATTCATTTAATACGTATTTATTGATCCCCTATGTGCCAGGCCCTGTGCTAGGGAACTCATCCACAGCCTGTACAAAGATCTCCTAGATGCACAGAGTGTAAATAGTAATAATTACTTATTTCTGTTTTATTCCTTCCTGTTCTTGTTTTCTTCCCTTGACCCAGAAAGTCATCATTGTCAGAGAGCAATTCTGGTTAAGTGTTTGTCATTCAAATGTGTCCTCCTGCTCAGATTTTTGTGGATTCTCACAGCTGTTTGTCTGTACATGTGTGGAATGGGCGTATGCATGTTGTTGTAGGGAGAGGGTGCGGGGATGATGAGACACTGAGTAAAAGTCTGTCAGCCACTGTGACACAAGTAGCATTGCTGCTGTAAAACCTAGTGGAAATGGGCAATACTAAAGGAAAACAGTGTCTTTACATTTTCATGGTGTTCAGTGAGGCTTTGCATTTTGGGGACTGGTGCCATTTGGATACCGAGAGGATTCCACCACCTCTGTGGTGTTGGTGCCTGGAAGAGATTTGACCACTTCAGCAGTATTGGCGCCAGGTGTACCCAGCATAATCAGGCAGCAAGGCCTGGTGGGACATGGCAGGAAGGGCCCATTGGGATCATCAGAGGCAGAAGTGAGGCCCCTTCATGCCAGCTGGGAGGCAGTGGAGGCCTAGCAGTGGACATTGCTGGAAGGGACCAGAGTAGGAGAGGAAGGAAATGGCTAATGCCTTGACAGGACACGTTTCTGAGCCCAGGAGGACAGCTAAGGCAGAATCCAGAAATAATTACGGGGGTGAGATGAGTTCATACTTAGAGATATTGCAGTAGCTGGTAGAGGCAAGGGTTGTTACTGTTAAATGTGACCGCAGTTTAAGTCCTGGGCTTAGATTAACAAGGTTATTTATCCTTGTCTGTGTATGTACTTTACCTATAAATGTCCTTTCACAGCAGTGCGAATGCAGCTCATTACCAAGAACCTTTGAACACTGTCCCCACACCTTTCCCATTGCCTTGACATTTGTTTTTTGTCTTTTTCTTAATCTTGTCTCCTTTTCTGCCTATTCTGTTCTTGATCTGTGTGTATACCTCTGAGCCTGAAAGAGGTGAGTCATGAACCCCTTGGCAGCTCTGTTATCTGTGTCTTCTATTTCCTCCTGCTTTTCCTCCTCATTCTCCCATTTCCTTTTCCATCCTCATCCTTGTTACTAGGAAGTCCCACTCCCATATCCTGACCATCCACCCCCTTCAGCTTCCTACTTCCCTTAATGTTAGCAAAACAACAAAAATAAGAATATTAAGGTGGGTATAATGGATTGAATAGTGGCCCCCCAAATATATGTCACATAGCTCAACCCATGCGGACCTCTGGTTTCTCAGAATGTGACCTTATTTGGCATAAGGTATTTGCAAATGTAATTAAGGTGAGGATCTTCAGATGAGATCATCCTGGATTAGAGTGAGCCCTCAATCCAATGACAGGTGTCCTTATCAGAGACAGAAAAGGAGAAGACAGACAGAGACACAGGGAAGAAGGCCATGTGAAAACAGAGGCTGAAATTGGAGTTCTGCTGTCACAAGCCAAGGAATGCCAGGGGCCACCAGAAGCTGGAAAAGGCAAAGTAGGATTCTTCCCTAGAGTCTTTGGAAGGAGTGTGGCCCTGCCAGCACCTCAATTTCAGACTTCAGGCTTTAGAACTGTGAGAGAATGAATTCTGTTGTTTAAGCCACCAAGTTTATGGTAATCTAGCATGGCAACTTTAGGAAACTTAGACAGTGGGAGACCATACAGCACCAAAGGAGTATTTATTTCACAATTGGTGAACATTTTTAAATAAGAAAAATGTTCTAGAAAAGACTATGGAAGCATTTTTCAATTATTAATAAATAAAAGAACGTTGGCTAAAAAATTTTTTGTTACAGATTGTAGAGCTAGTTCTTACCTGGCAATAAAGTGCTCCTAAAGTTAATTCATATGCAAACTGTTTGAGACTTATGCATTTTTTCCTGCAGGAGGCATGTGATATATTATGGATGTTTTCAAATATTAATCCATAACAATCTTTTTAATGTTAATCATATGTAGACTATAAATGTCTTGAAACTAAGGATTATCCTATGCATATTAAAATTTCACTACCTAGCAGAGTGCTTTGCATATGAGAGGCCTCCAATCAACACTGGTTGGATGGTTCATTTTTTAAGCACTATACTATAACGTTTAATAGCAGCTATTCTAGTCTGATTACGGGGCTTGAAATCCTGGCTCTGCCACCCATGGAATGTAAATCATTAAGCAAATTATGTAATCTCTCTGTGCCTCAATTTATTTGCCTATAAATTGGAATAATAATAATAACAATGCCTACTTCATAATGTTGTGAGGAGTAAATGAATTATTACATATAAAGTACTTAGAACTTAGAATAGTACTTGCATACCAGGATTCAATAAATGTTACATATTATTAGTTCTTAGGCACATCTCCTCAACTAAATTATAAACTCTGAGGCAGAGGCAATGTCCTATGCTTTTTTATAATCCCCCAACTTACACAATTTCTTGTATATTATATGTGTAGGGGAGGAAGAAATTTTCCTCTACCCTTCCAAGTTCTTCTGGCTGGTCTAAGAATTAAATTGACATGAGATAGAATAACAGGAGAAAGTCAAACAAAGTTTAGTAACATTTATACATGGGAGAAATCCAGGAAAACTGAGTAATTCGGCAAAATGGCTGAAGTCACTACCCTTAAATACTATCTTCAGGTAAAGACAAAAGAGGATGTTGAGGGTGGTGGTTTGGGACTTCAAAGGGGAGGAAGGCAATTCACATGGAGCTGAAAAAGCAAATGTTTGGTAAACAAATGTTTGCCACACCTTGCAGACACAATGGGACCTGGAGAGGACCTTGATCAAAGGGGCCTTGCTAGGTTCCTCCCCATCTACCACACCTAGTTGATATTATACAGTTATCTATGCTGATAGTTCCTTCCTGGAACAGGCTTTCCATTTTAAATTCTTTTAGGCACTTAGAGGGAAGATCAAAGTTTCTTCCTGAGTCCTTCGTTCTTAAAAATAATAAAGCCAAAGAGACACACTTTGGGGTGGCAAATTCTGCTCCCCTACATATGCATGCAATGAGTATTTGTTGAACTAATAAAAGGAATGAATGAATGAATGGTTATATGTTTACAATACCTTCTCCATAAAAAAATCAAATACATACAGAATTGATAAAGTTCTAATGTTTGTTACAGTAAAAAATGTATTCAGAAATTAAACAAAATTTTAAAATTGTCAAAGAACTACAAATATAATTAAGAGGAGAAAAGTAAAGGAAATCACTGCCAATATGAAATTCTTCACTATAATTTTAGCCCCTGAAAGGCAATGGCCTTGTCCCACGTTTCTTTGTAATTTCAGTGTTTTACATAATGTTTTGCATAGAATAGGCATGTGCAGCCTCTACACCAGAAGGAGGACTCTAGGAAATCCTTATGCAGGTTTTGGGATGTCTTTTTCTATGCAGCTCTCTCCTTTCCAGAATTCTACCCTGCCGCTTGTGGCCACCTCAGCTTCCTAAGCTTTGAACTTCATCTCCTGGGTTCTCTGGGATCCCTCTCTCAGCACCTGCAGTCCATAAATTGCCTCCAGGCAGAAAGATGGGGTGTTCATAGTGCTCGCCTCATCAGTTTCCCTTCTCCCAGAGATCACAGCCCTACAGGCCTTTTGGTCAATGTCTGACAACAGCTGTTTCATATATTTTGTTCAGTTTTCTAATTGTTTACAATGAAAGGTTATGTCTTTATCTCTTCGTTGTGACTAAAAGCAGACGTTCTCATGAGAGTGTCTGGGTTAAAAGAGAAAAAAAATAAGGTAACTATAAACTTAAGACTTTTAAGATCATCTGGTCGGTTCTTTGTTAATTAAGAATTACAGTGCCATTCTTCAATTTTGAAGAAGTTCTGCTAGGCACATTTTCCATCTAGGTCAGCAGTTTGCTTCAAGAACAGACTCTTTCATCTTCACTTTCAGCTTAAATGAATTAGAATGGAGAAGGGAGTTCTAAAAGAAGGTATGCTGTTACCTGCCCGGAAGCACATATCTCATAGCTTGTTAGGCGGGATGGTGAATAAGTGTGTCATCTCTCTCCATTTATTTCTGCATCCATTCTTATAGCCACAGTCTATTAGGATCTTCCATTCCTTTTCACAAATTGGTTTAAACTTTTAACGATGATGTGTACAGATTTCCTCATCTAAGCACAGAGACCATTTCTATTTAGGTTATTTCTCTGCCATCAGTCATTTCCCCTCCAAGGTCATAACCCTATTGTTCTATCATACATAAACAATCTATTTTAACAGAACCTGCAGTGATGGTGGGGAGACGGGGATGAGTCATTTCATCAAAGAAGTGCAATGTGTCTATGGGAGGATTTTCTTGTCTGAGAAACACTCCTGAAATAATATTTTTCAAAAATTTCAAATTTTACTGAGATGTGGTCATTGACAGTTTTGTCACAGATGATTTTCTTTTCAGCATAGTATCAGTCTATTGTGATAACAATTGGGCCACATTCTAAAAATTCATCTCCTCATTAATTATGACCTGACTCTTAAAAGTCTCCTTCATGTGAGTGCCAGAACAGCAGTTGAACCACATCATCTAAAAGATATTTTGAGACCACCTATGGTCCAAAATCCAAGATGATGACAGCTGAGATAGAATTTAGAATGAGCTTGAAGTTAATTAACAATCCTTCAATCACTTCATGGGAATTAGAGCCCTTCCCCGAGAACCCTGGCCATAAGGCTTGAATCCTATTACGTGCTGACAGGAGCCCCCAAGAATGTTCATGGTTCCATTGTGCCAGCATAAGAGTGGCTGATGACAGAGGCTGGCAGCTGTCACCTGTCTAAGTCATTTTGTCTATTTGGTTGTTTAGTGTCTCTTCTAGGGTAGATGTTCCCTGATATGTGTTAATGTGCAATGCAAAGATCTCCCCACACCATGACCACTACCACCAATCCATCCATATGCCTCTTCTCTAGGCCTCCTTGTCCCAAATCTCCCACACTTACTCCTTCTGGGTCCCCATGCATATAAATAATGTATATAATTTACCTATAACTTAAGTAAATAAACTGCATGATTTACTTGTTAATTAGGTCTATTGTAAACAAGGCATGTAAGTTCAAGAGTGCAAAGATCTTCATAATTTGTTGTTTACTGTATCCCTAGCACTTGTAATAGTGTGTGGCACATAATGAGCACTCAATGAATAGTTGTTGAATGAATAAATACTAAATACAGGCCTTTGTCAATATGTGTGAGAAATATCTATTCCTAGTTAGAGGCTTATCTTTTCATTTACTTCATTGTAAATGATGTTTGGATGAACAGAAGTATTGAATTTTAATGTAGGTGAGTGTATCAGTCTTTTCCTCTATGGTAAGCCATTTTTGTTTCTTATTTGAGAAGTTCTTTGTTGCCAAATCATAAATATATTCTCCTTTATTTTCTTCTGGCCCATCTTTGCCCCACTGATCTGCGGTGACATCTCTGTTATTTATTAAGTTTTAAAATAAATGTGAGTCTGTTTCTAGGCTCTCTATTTTGCTCCATTATTTGTTTGTCTATCTTATTTATTTATTTGTAATTGTTGGACAGTTGATGTCATTGAATAGCTAATAGACCAACCTACTATAAGCATCTGTTTTCTGGATGAACTTAAGCTGTTGTAAGTTGATTTTTCTTATTTGGACGAGTGGTTGTCAAACTTACTGTGCATCAGAAGAGCTTGCTAAAACACAGATTGCTGGAGTTACTGATTCAGTAGGTCTGGGGTAGGGCTTGAGAATTTGCATTTTTAATGTTTCCATGTGCTGTTGATGCTGCTGGGTCTAGGACCACAGTTTGAGAACCTCTGTTATCAATAATATATTCACGACTTCAAGTGGTCGTTATTTATTCCTTTTCCCATAGAATTAATATGCCATTAGATTTAAATAATGGTATTTATTAATACTGAACATCATATTAGAAAGGCAGATTTATTTAAGACAAAATATTGGATATAGACACATGAATATGTCATATTTTGGACTTAAAGTAAATGTTGCTGTGATTTTTTTAAAGGAATATAAATATGAATGCTGTCCTCTCAGACGCTGATAGTAGGAGTTTTGTTGTTGTTGTTGTTTTTTACTGTAAATTATTTTCTTAGACTGTGAAAACTTAGAGCATACTGTTCCTCTTCAGACCTAAGGACTATAGGCACTATAAGATGAATAATTTAACAGGCTATTCTCCATATGCAAAAAAGCATTTTTGCTAGTCTGTACTTATATCTTTCTAATTTGATTTTTTTTTTTTTTTGGGTGAGGAAGATTAGCCCTGAGCTAACATCTGTTGCCAATCCTCCTCTTTTTTTGCTGAGGATGATTGGCCCTGGGCTAACATCCGTGCCCATCTTCCTCTACTTTATATGTGGGGCGCCTGCCACAGCATGGCTTGATAAGCGGCGCATAGGTCCAGGCCTGGGATCCAAACCTGTGGACCCCAGGCCGCCAAAGCGGAATGTGGGAACTTAACTGCTACACCATCAGGCCAGCCCCTTTCTAATTTGATTTTATCCAGAAAGAAAAGAATTATAGAGAAAATATTCCAGCAAAGATAGGTAAATATTTAGTGCATTATTTTTGTATTTCTAACAGTTTTATAAATGAAATATTAAAAGCTTTGGGTTTATAACACTTTGAACTTGCCTTCTATGTCACCATAAATCTGATGACTGAGACAGTTATCAGTAACTAATTAGGAATATATGCTAAACTTGTTCACTTTGATTTTTTTAAATGCTATTTAACTTTATGTTTGCTGAAAATTGACTTGTTTCAGGGCAATTATATCTTGGGCCCCAGGCACATCTTAATTTACAATTGTGATTGATCAAAAATGTCATTCTTTAGATTTATATTCTCAACTCACTGATGAAAGAGATTAAATTAATGATGAATAAAACATTTTAATATATGAATAGTAGTAAAAGAATATAATATATCTTCAAAATCTGAATATAACTGATACTATATTTGTGTTCTGGCTGATTCTTTACAAAAAGCAGTTCTGGCTTACTGAAAAATTCATATTTTAAAATTCTGCTAGTCTGTTTCTGGAGAATGTGAGCTTTGCTGAAAGTATGCAAGTTTGATAGAGGTGGAATTAAATAAGTGAGGGTAACACCAAAGAATCTAAGATATCTCACACGTACTTTTATTAAATGGTGGGTGGGAACATATTTTATCTCACTATTTAACTCACTCAGATATTACATAGGTAAAGTAAAAAGGTAATTACCAGGAGTTTTTAGGTAAAACTATGACAAGACTGAAAAAAATATGGATATCTTAACAGAATACTCTTATGAAATATTCTCCCCACACACGCACTGAGAGGTCATTTGGCTAATAGTGATTCTTAATATATATTTTATAATATTCCTTTGGCCTTGGCCTACAGACTAAATGCAGACATTTCTCAATTAGTCATTTTCAGGTTCGTTGCCTAAGATGCTAATTGAAATTCAGGGCAGGGAAAAATACATCACTGGCCTTTGTATCTCGATGAAAGGCCTTCTTATTAGACTTTGTTCAGTATAAAAGCCTCTCTTCTCTGCAAACTGAGAGGGACCCTATGTGGGAAGCATGTCCAGTGGGGTCTTCAAGAACAACATAGACACCAGTCGCTCACCAGCCGGAAGCAATCATGCCCTCTTCTCAACAGTGCATCTCGCAGGCTGTGTGAGCCCCTCACGTCAGGTGCCAAAAAGATGCTCACTCATGCTTTCCAAAATTCTTTCCCAGGGCTGGGGGAAGGGAGCCATCCTTCAAGCCTCTGTGTGGAACTCTGAGTCTCCAGGGAGGTAAAGCATGTTCTCATCCCCCAATCACTCCATTTTCTCCCTGAATTAGTGTCCTTTCTTTGAGCCAAATAGACTCTACTCAGAGCTTGAGGCTATGACCTCTTAGTTCTCTGTTTTCAGGATGCTCCCAGCCTCCTCCTGAATTTAGAGGCCCAGGAAATGAGGAATTCATTTTGATTTGCAGAGAACTCTTCATTTTCCCTTTGCATATTTTATTCTTCTCCTGTCAGTCTGTTTCCTCTGGCTTTCTGCCTGAAGCCAGGAGACAAAGTCAGGGTGTCTTAATGAAAGGAGCTCAGATCTCAGGTATCTGGGGGACCTGGGTCAAAACCTAGAGCTATTGTTTCCTAGTTCTGTGACCCACCCCAATTTCCTTAATCTCCCTAGGCCTCAGTTTGCTCATTTTGTAGTAAAATACACACTACGTTATTTTTATTTAACTACTTATACTATATTTAATTACCAGCTACTAATATTACATATTAGTTGTATATGGTTGAGTCAAAATGTTCTCCTGCTGTCTTTTTGTATACCTGAGAAATTTCTTCCTGTGTCTAAGTCATATGTATGTGGTTAAAACAACTTTTATTAAAACATTTAAAAAATCAAGGTTCCCCACTCTGATCGCATTGTCATTGATTGAAAAAATCACTCTGAGTAATTGTAAAATAAGTCATGACAACAAAGCAGTTGTTATTTTAGTATAAGGTAAAGAGAAAACCACAAGACTTAGAATCTATTTACCCTTACCTGCCAAGAAAGAAAAATGTTGTTGAATATAAATTTTTATATACATGTATATGTATGTATATCTTTCAGATATTTCAAATATAACCTGAATTTCTGCTAAGAGAGTAGTGTTCAAATATTTCTTTCTGTGCATCTTGCCTTGTCTGTCTGCAAAGATATAGTCTGTAGAAAAATATTCTATTCCCAATGTTTCTTACTGGTACAGACTGTGTGAAGAAAATGCCTAAGAATTCTCTTAGGATGGCAAAAAAATTCAGATACGTTCATATCCTTGACACCTATGTTTCACTTTACTTGTATAAATCTGCCTTCTGGTGACAGGTTCAGCCTCATCTGAGTGTGCAAGATGTGAGGGAGGGAGACTGTGCCTTCTCGTCTTCTCTATAGTGTCTTCCTGGATGGTTGCTGGAATTCATAATTATTGCACTACTTTCCTAGCCTCAGTTTCTGTTTCTGTTTACTTTTTACTGAAGTTGCAGCAATTACACAGGGCCAGATCACTGAAATGACTCATAAGATTCCAAAGGGTATGCTCATATAAGGCTTTGTAGGGGCAGAAAACTTCTCCCTCCTTCCCTTCTAGGTTTTTTGGCTGGTCAAATAATTAAACTGATATAAGACAAATTAACATGAGAAAAACAAATTTCATACATGTGGGAGTTCCATAAAAATATGAGACTCCCTGGCAGTTAGGTAATTGAGGCTTATAGACCATGGGGTCTGAGGCTTCAAAGGGGAGGAAGACAATTCACAGGAAGATGAGAAGAGCAAATGTTTGGTAAACAAATGTTTGCCCTGTCATGCAGATAAGTCTTTCTGATATAAAAATTATCTCTGGTGATAGCTGTCTTCCTAGACCAGGCCCTCTATCTAAATTCTTTTAGGCAGTTAAGGGGGCGGTGAAAGCTTTTCCTGAGCCTGCTTGGCCCCAATTGTCCTCAGCTTGAAATAATCCTCATGTCAAGGTGGCCCATTTTGGAGTGACTTATTGTGCTCCCCCTCAGCTTTGGTAAACTGAAGGATGTGGTACAACAGGAGAAAGGAAACACAGGCAGACAGACAGAGGCCTGAGACTTCCAGACGTAGCTCCAGGGCCCTTTCTTAATCTCACTGGATGTGCTTTCTTTGTTGTTCAGGTTTTCAACCACTAAGATACACGCAAGATAACCTGTTTTCAGGGAAGCCAAGACACAAGTTTACAGAAGAGTCTTTTATATCTTGCTGCTCATCTGGCTAAAATTAGACAATATAATCTATGAAGCCAAGAACCAGTCATCAACCTGTAAATTTTCTATAAATCATATAGACAAGCTAGCAGAGTGTGTGTCAAGGGAGTTTCAGGCTTTAAACAGCATCTTATAAGTCACTAGTTAGTTCATTTCATCCTTGTCATGGCCCAGTGTCAGTCACAGATGTCCAGGGATCCCTGGAGATGAGCATAGAAATACCCTTGACTGCTAGCTAACCTGAATCTTACACGATAGTCCATATCCTTTGCCAATATTGCTTCCCTCTGATCTGGACCTTATAACTTTTAAGTTTCACTACCCAGGTCTTCCCCTGCATCTCAAGTTATCACTCCTATCATACCAAAATTCCTTTCTTTAGGTGATTCCAAAGTTCAATTTCCACTTATTTCAAAGGAAAAGGAAAAGCTGATACCAGGAAGACCTGGGTAAGGAGAAATTTTTTTGAAACATTAATGTAGATTGTAAAAGGTAGAAAATTGATCACCTTTAGTAATCACTTAAAAAACATCGTTGAATTTCTTAGGCTTTTAATATAATTGTCAAAAATTGGAATACCATTTAACTCAAGATAGATCAATACTTCAGAGTTTGTAATTTATATTTTAATAAGCACATACACTACTGGTTTCTGATATTAGTTAGCGTGTAGTACTTACATTCCCAGAATGAAAGACTTCATAGGGGAAGGATTCTGGAAACACGGTAACAATCAAGGTCATAGGTATTGCTCAGCTTCAGCAAACAGAGCTTCTACCTATGAAACTTACAGGCAACGAGTATTTAAAACGTGGGTACCTCTTGCTGGCGTTATATCATTAGCTCCTGAATTAGTTCTGAGGGAATTTTGCAGGAAGTTATCTTGAAAATAATAAAATAATTTATTTTTCAGAAATAGCACCCACTAACTTGTTATAAACTGGGGCAAATTTGCTGAGGCATTTATATTTATATTCATTCATTATTTCATAGCAGGAAACTATAACCTAAAGAGAGAGGGTACGATAATCTGGATCATATTAGTCATCCCATTCAAGCAAGGAATCACTTTAATAAGCCTTTTTTAAGGTAACAGAGCATAGTGGTTAAGAACATGTGTTCTAGAACTTGAGTGACTCCTGACTCTGCCACTATTCTTGAACTTTAGGAAAATTATTACATAACCTACACGTGCCTCAGTTAGCCTAGCTGTAAAATGGGATTAATAATGGTTTCCACCTCATAGAGTTGTCATGTGACTTAAAAGGTTAAAAGAGTTTCATATCTCTAAAGTGCTTAGAACAGTTTTGGCACATTGTAAGTGTTATATAAGTGCTTAGTAAATAAATACTTCCTGGCTTGTAGTTAAAGAATGCCACATGAGATACAGATTCTAGTGATATATATGTATATCACTAGATATACCATATTGTGTGATATATGTGTGTGTGTGTATATATATATATATATATATATATATATATATATATGCACATTCATACACATATTGTTGGGGAGAAAGAGCATTCTCTTCCCACTCTGGGTCCTTTCTGGCTGGGCTACAAATTAAATTGACATGAGACCGAATAGCAGGAGAAAATAAAACAAAGCTTTATAAAACATGTACATGGGAGAGACCAGGGAGTGTCTCTAGACAAAATGGTGGAGATTCTCCTCTTATATAGACAAATGAGGATTTTGGGGGGGACTTGGGAGTGTCGGCCACAAGAGATTACAAGAAAAGCACAATAAAGTTATTATACAGATTTAAGGCCTCTCCTTCCACACTGACCAGTTTCTAGAGATAAGGTCATCCATCTCTCCTCCCCCTACAGAGAAGGAGATATCTTTACAACTGGAGATTACCAGAACTTTGATAAGAATAGGTGTAGCAAAGACCCTCCTGGTTTATCAATACCCAGAGTCTTCCAAGGTGAGGCCTGTCCTTGGACCCATCCCAAATTCCTTTAGACAACTGGGGGGGGGGAGGTCAAATGTCCTTCAGAACAAGGTAGAGAGAGACACATCTTGAGGTGGCCAATTCTGATCCCCCACAATATATAAGTAAAATAACTTCGCAATGATTAGTCCATTATGAAATTATGTTAACCATGTTAATTTTCATGTGAGAATAAGTTGGCTATATAAAGTTTGAAAATAAGCAAGATATAAAGGAATTCTGGACAGATACGTAAGATGCTAAGAATAGTAGGTTGGAGGCATAGGGGGTGGAAACTAGGCTGATGTAGGACAAGATGGGAGTTGAGATTTTTATTCATTTTATATATTTTTATAATTTTTGGGTCTGGAATCAGTATCTCCTCATCTTAAATTGTTATTCTGAGGAGTTAGAATCATATCTATGTGTTGATGGCTTTTTCAAAGAATCGTCAAATGGTTACTGATAAAGAACTTTCTGAAGGATCTCCAACACAGTCCTACACTTTTAATTGACTTTTGAAAAACTACCTCTTTATAAAGATGTAGGGATAGCTCATTACTCTTTACAAAGTGCTTTTAGAAATACTTTCTCATTTATTTCTGACAGCTCTAGAGTTGAGCAGAAAAATAGTTTTTCTGCTTTTAAAGGTAGGAAAACGGAAAGTCCCAGAAATGTTTTGGTGTCAGCCAGTATTTGAATCCAAGTCCATGTCCAGAACTATTTTTACTCTACCACCCACCTCTTTATAGAACAGTTGCCTCTCTGAAGCTATTATTTTTGATACCATTCCGTATATTGAAGACTTCATTTGACTAACTATACTCACTATTATTTTAAGCTTTCTCCTTGATTACCAACATTTAGGCTAAACTTTATTTCCTGGATAACAGAGGTGTTTTACAGCAACAAAAATAAACAGCTAAGTCAGACATGCCAGATATCCTATAAAAGCTTTAGAAACTATCTGGATGAATGACCAGTCCCTCAGCCTCTACTATACATGCATACCTACAGAATAAGTGAAGTCATGTCACTAATAACCTTCAATCCCTTGAGGGATTAACTTGTAACTTTAAAATCAAGTTATGAATTATATTAATATCCCACTTTCTGTTCAACCTTTTCTTCCTGATGATACTCATCTCGCATTTTGTTATCTTCAATCTCTTCTCCTTTCTCATCCCTCTAAATTTTTTCATTATTTCAATGTATACTTCCATTTTAAAAAAATCGCTTTAAAGCATACCATTACTTCCCTTTTGTTCACTTCTTTCCCTTTCACAATGTCTCCTCAATAAAAATCTATATATAGTGTGTTCCCATGGTGGTGATGGGAACTAAAATTACTTATCATAATCAGTGACTTTGAGACTTCATGCTGTTTATCACAAAGCCACATTTTTATTGATAAAAAAATAACTTGCACGCCCGGTGGCGCAGCGGTTTAGTCCGCGCTTGGCAGCCCGGGGTTTGCGAGTTCGGATCCCGGGTGCCCGCCGACGCACTGCCTGTCAGCCATGCCGTGGTGGCGTCCCACATAAAGTGGAGGAAGATGGGCACGGATGTTAGCCCAGGGCCAGTCTTCCTCAGCAAAAAGGGGAGGATTGGCAACAGATGTTAGCTCAGGGCTGGTCTTCCCCACAAAAAAAAAAATTAAAAAAAAAAATAACTTGCAGCCCACTGAGTGAACTTTAAACGACCATGCTGCAGTAGTCCCCCCTTATCCATGAGGGATATGTTCTAAGGCCCTCAGTGGATACCTGAAACAAGGTTAGTACCAAACCCTATATTTAGAATGTTTTCTCCTATACATACATACCTGTGATAAAGTTTAATTTATAAATTAGGCACAGTAAGAGATTAATGGTCCTTGGGGCCATTATTAAGTAAAATAAGGGTTACTTGAACACAAGCACTGCATTTCTGGGACAGTTGATCTGATAACCCAGACGGCTACTAAGTGACTAATGGGCGGGTAGTGTATACAGTGTGGATCCGCTGGACAAAGGGATGATTCACCTCCTGGGCAGGACAGAGTAGGACGGTGCAAGATTTCATCATGCTACACAGAACAACGTGCAATTTAAAACTTATGAATTGTTTATTTCTGGAATTTTCCATTTAATATTTTTGGACTGCTGTTGACCCCTGGGTAACTGAAACCACAAAAAGTGAAACCGTGGGTAAGGGGGGACTACTGTAGCTTGTGATACATAGTATCATGATTACTGGATCTGATATATACCGGATAAATGCCAGCAGAATGCAGTACTTTGTGATGTAGTGTGAAATGTATTTCAGGCTGCAGTAAAGCTGTCTATAGACTTCAAAAAACAAAGATATTTTATCAGCAGTAACCAAACTGTTTAGTCTTACGCAGTCTCAAAAGACCGCATATTATGTGATTCCATTTATATGAAATGTCCAGTGTAGGCAAGTAGAAAGTAGATTAGTGGTTGCTTAGGGCTGGAGGGGATGGGAGCACAGGGGGGCAGGCAATAGCTAAAAGGTATGAAATTTATTTTTGACGTGATGAAAGTGTTCTGAAATTGATTGTGGTGATGGTCACAACTCTGTGACTGTATTAAAAGCTATTGAATTGTACACTTTAAATGGGTGAATTATAGTATGTGAGTTATATCTTAAGTTGATACCAAAAAAAAAACTTACACAAGAAGCTTTCCTGTAAAACACATATTCCACCCAACTGAGATGCAATGTGAATATTTATTAAGCTATTTTTTTACTTAGAATAATAGCTGTATTCTTTTAATGTCCATTTATACAAGTAAAAGAAGGAAGAAACTATATCAGGGTATAAGAAAATCAGTCATATATTATTTATTTTGTGCCATTTCTTTCAAATGTTAACAATAAAAGGGCAGATTTTATGTTGCTGTCAAGATTTTCCTTATGATAAATGTTTGAAATGAGGCATTGAAATGTGAACTGCTTGTGAAATGAGCTGGTGCTGGGCTTCTAATGGAGGCAGATATCCCAGGGGAAAGAGGCCTGTGTTGCTTCAGATTCAATCTAGGATAGTTAACCCTTCCTGGTGCCACTTTCTTCAGAGCAAGATTTGCATATACCTCAAAGTGAGGATTACAGAGTCTTGGTTTCATTATACCTTCATTACTCTTGTTTAGTCACTCACTCATTGCCCACCTGATCATCTTGTCTCATCCTTTTTTATATCTATCCACTCCTCTCCTTTTAATTTTATGCCATTATTTAAATCTGATGGTCCATTCAGCCCTCAGCAGTTGGAAGGAGTCTGGAGATGGGCTCTATGGAGCTTGGTGGTTTACCCCACCTAGCTGTACAGATACTCTCATTTTCTACTGTCTCAGAGTAACATTTTCTGATGATTTGGTCTGTGGATTGTTCAAAGTGCTCTTTTAAAAAGACCAAGGGTTTGTGATGAAATAAATTCAGCGAACGCTGCATACCATGTCTTGTTCTTACAAAGTCTCAATGCACACTGGCATATTGAGGGCCCTGAGAAGTCCAGCAGCGAAAAAATGTGTGTCGCTTTATGTAACCTAATATTTCCCAAACTTATGTTTGAGTGACCCCTGGTAACCCTGCACAGAACTAGCCTACTGCAGACCTCACCATGGGAAATGCTGTCCTGAAGTCATAATTCTCTCCTCCTTTGTTACTCTTTCCCAGCCATGACAGATCTCTTTATATTTCTTTTTTATTGCTGAACATGTTTGTTTTAAGCCACATTTCAAACTTTCCCTATTTGTTTTGCCTAGTTATTGTCCAGTTGTTAAGTTTGGGTTACATTTGGAGATGCTGACTACATGGTCCTCTGGATACCTTGTTTTCTTCGTTGATAGTTCTAAAGACTTGTGAAGCCCCTGTTACTGCCGGATAGACCAATAGGTCTTGCCTTACGATTTTGAAAGAAGATCCCTGTGTGTCTATCACCTTGTTATTGGCTGATCTCACAGAGATGTGTTGCTCTGTCCCTCGTTTATTGTACCCATTCTTAAGAGAGAACATAGTAAGTTGTGTCAATCGTATATACCTACAGTAGATGAGTTTATCAAATCCTTTCCTTAGGGCAAGTTTCTACAGAGATGGAATAAAGTATAAATACACATGGAATGGGCGTCACCAGTACAGGTTTTGAACACTGGAGAATTTTACATGGGGCCTGCTTTGTAGGTGTGCTTTTTTTTTCAATCCGTGAACTCACATATGTGCAATATACCTGTACTTCTTTGGCTATGCCCGGCTAAGCTCATCCCTACAAAGACTTCCCCACTTTCCTTTCCGTTGCCACCAATCCAATCCAAGCTGGAAGTGATGAGTATGAGCTGTGGGATACAACCGCCGTGAGTGACATGTTCCCCTGGATTCTGGGGTACTGTGGTGAACAATTACTGACAAAGCCCTACTTTCGTGGCTCTTATATCTAGTGGAGGGAAACTAGCCAATAAGCAATCAAACAGTGATAAACACTTTTCAGACCATTAAAACAAGGTTACATGAGTGTGACTGGGTGGCTACTTTAGAATGAATGATCAGGGAAAGCTTCTTGCAGAGATGACCTTTAGGTTGAGATCCCAATGAAGAGACAGAGCAATGTGAACCAGGAGAAGGAAATCCAAGCAGAGGAAACAGCTGGTGTGAAAACTCTAAAGCAAGACCCAGCTTGAGGTGGTTAAAGAACCAAAAGGTCAGGGAGGGGAGCGTCGTAGGTGCGTGGGAGAAAGATCCATGATGAGCCCTTTAAAGGAGGCAAGAATCAAGTTACATAGGGTTCTTTTAGCCCTGGTAGGGATATGAGAATCATCAGTGCGTAGGTGGTATCTTTAAAGCCAGAGGCCTGGATGAGTTGCCTTTGGAGAGCGAGTAGACAGAAAGGGCGGGGCTTGGTACAGATTTGGAACATTCAACATTTAGAGGTTGAGCAGAGAAGGAGGGGAGCAAGTCGGAAGGGACAGCAAAGAAGCAGCCAGTGAGGTTAGAGTTTAGATGTCTGGAAAGCCAATAGGAGAAAGCGTTACAAAAAGGGGGCGTGGTAAACACCGTTGAAGAAACGGGGTAGCGAGAAAACAGGCGAAACTAGTGGCAACATGGAAGTTATTGATGACTTTGACAAGAGCAGGTTCACTGTTCATTGCGATGGCTTGAGGAGGAATGTGACTTGAGAAAGGCCGATCATGACTATAGAAATGGAAATATGGATATAAAAGTCAAGTGGTCTTAAGACAGGATTTACTATCTTTAAACTGTATGGAGTAGATTGGAAGAAATTAATGAAAATGAGAATGGGAATAGGAGCCACACCTCCTTGTCTTTTCCCCCACAAAGGAAATATGAGGCAAGATTCTCGGGGAAGGAAGGAGAGACTGAGACTAGGAAGAGAGTGAAGTAGGAAACTTAGTACGCTGTGGACATATAGTATGACCACTAGACAGTGTTTAAGGCCTGTTTGAATTTGAGAGACTGAGGACTTTTCTGGTTTTTTAATCGATCACTCATACCAGGCACCATTCTGATCCACATAGCAACCCCCAAGGTTATTCGCCATACAGGAAAAGAAACTGACATGGAGAAGTAAGTGACCTTGGCCAGGGTTAGTAAGTGTTAGAGGAGGGATTTGAACCCAGGGAGGGTTGGTTCAGAGTCTGGACTCTTAACCACTAAACTACACTGCCTCTTCGTGAGCTATAGCTGAAACTGTTCAGTATGGATTTGTATTTTCTCCAGTTCTTCTCAGCTTTGCACATAGGAGGCAGAGAGTTGGGTTTTATGATCAAGAGAGAGAGGTGCAAGGGAGTTAAAAGTGTTTGCAAGAGAGTAAGTATGTGATGACAGTGGAATCAAAACTGGGTGAGGAGAGAAGTGAAGACTCAAGGCTGTAGATAATGAGCAAATTGGAGGTCAAAAGATAGCAAACCTTGATGAGGTGGAAGAATGGCTGGGTTGGGAGAACTGGAGATGATTTGGAAGAATGGGAGGTGCAGCTATTGGTGACAACATGACAAAGTGAGTGGCTTATGGGGGATAGAAGAGCAGATCATCTGAGTCAAGGTTGAGGAACTGAGAGGTCAGGGCTTGTCCCATGGATCTGTCATCCAGTGGTCCCATCCTTCTTTCCTTGCAAAAGGGAAACTCAGCCTTGTGCTCCTGGAATCCTCAGACAAAGTGAGTGCTTATCCTGAGGTGTAGAGAGCTGGGGCTGAGCAGGCCGCAATGTCAGTGGGCTCCCTTGGGCTAAAGTGGGTAGCCCCTTTCCTTCTCTGCCCCCTGCTCCCTAATCTTTCCTTAACCACTGAAGGTCAGGCATTCTGGGCCCCAGGGCAGAGAATTCCTGGCTGGGGAGAGGCAAGGAGAACTATTGTCCACTCCTCTCACCGACAAGAGAAGAGTTAATTTTTGGCCAAGTGAAGAAAAATAAATGTTATGGTCTTGAACTGCCAGAACTCCGTGGCAGTGGCAACTGTCTGGGAGAGAAGTGAGAAAGGCTGTACCACATACCCCATCCTTTCCCTTCTCCAGCTTTCTCCAGTTGGACCAGAGCAACTGTCTTCCTTTCCTCTGCTCACAGATCCAGAAATTCCTGGTTTGACTATCCAAATTAATACCACTTATAATTACTTATAGGACACATCATTAACTCTCACATTCACTTTGTTGTAAAATTTCTTTCTTCCTTACAACTCTATTTAGGTACCTTTATCCTTATTAGGCCATTGTTTTTCACTCTACTCTTTTTTTTTTTCATTTATTATCACATCAATCAATGACCGAGTCCTGTTCATTCTAACTGAGATGTTCTTCAACATTCCTTATCTTCTTCTCTCTCTTTGGGCTGTTGGAGCAGCTGTTTAGCTTGTTCTCCATGACTCTTCTTATAGTTCACCTTCCCTGCTCTTAGCAGAATCACTTGCCAAAATGTAGGCCTGATCACATGACTACTCTCCTTAAAAGACTTTGATGGTTCCCCAAATTCATTTGTTTGACATAGAATTTCCTGCAAAATCTGTCTCAGTTTGCTCCAACCACACCAAACTGCACTGTTTCCTAAACCATGGCCTAGTTAAGAACTTGAAAGTTTCCAAGCTTTGAAAATATTTTGGTTCTTCCCACTATCTCATAGGTTAACAACACTAGACTATAATTTAACATTTTATTTCACGAAATAACACCAAATGTAGACATAAGTGGAAAATAATTAGCTCTTTTCTAGATTTTCTGAATTTCTCTCTTCTCTCTCTTTCTCTCCATCAGTGCTCCAGCTTTGCTGGTGCCCTAAAGAAATGCTCAGTCTGATTGTTGGGTATTTTGTCACTGCCCTCAACACAAATATGACTCTGCTGTTCAAATGTTTACCTCTGGCTGGAAAGTCTGTTCTCTATCCATTTGGTAACTCTACTTGCCCTTCAAGGTTCTGCTCAAATGTAACTTCCTTTATAAAGCTTTCCCTGACTCACTCAGGAGTGTTGATTGCTCAGCCTTTTGGTGTGAACCTCTATGACAGCATTATCTGCATGTCTGGCATCCCTGGTCATTTCCATGTTACATCATTAAATCCTCACAGTTACCATATAATATTAAGTATTAGGATTCCCATGTTACAGATGAGTAAACTGGAGGGGCTGTCACCCACCTCACACACTCAATTATTAAGATCTCATGTGACAATTAATATAATTAATTTATAAAAGACTAAGAGCTATATAACTGGAAGGCATTATTATTATTTTTTATTGATATCTTAATAGTTTATAACACTGTGGGGTTTTAGTTGTACATTATTGTTTGTCTGTCACCATGTGGATGTATCCCTTCACCCCTTGTGCCCACCCACCTTGGTAACCACCAATCAGTTCTCTCTGTCCGTGTGTTCACTTATATTCCATATATGAGTGAGTTCATGCAGTGTCTGTCTTTCTCTCTCTGGCTTATTTCACTTAACATAATACCCTCTAGTTCCATCCATGTTGTTGCAAATGGGACAATTCTGTCTTTTCTTATGGCTGAGTAGTGTTCCATTGTATGTATATACCACATCTTCTTTAACCAATGATCAGTCCAGGGACACTTGGGTTGCTTCCACTTCTTGGCTATAGTGAATAATGCTGCAATGAACATAGGGGTGCATAAGCCTCTTGTGATGGTAGATTTCATGTCCATTGGGTAGATACCCAAGAGTGAGATTGCTGGATCATAAGATTTTTCTATTTTTAATTTTTTGAGGACTCTCCATACTGTTTTCCATAGATGCTGCACCAGTTTGCATCCCCACCAGCAGTGAATGAGGGTTCCCGTTTCTCCACATCCTCTCCAGCATTTGTTGTTTTTTGTCTTGGTGATTATAGCCATTCTAACAGCTGTCAGGTGATATCTTAGTGTAGTTTTGATTTGCATTTCCCTGATGATTAGTGATGTTGAACATCTTTTCATGTGTCTATTGGCCATCTGTATCTCTTCCTTGGAAAAATGTCTGTTCATATCCTCTGCCCATTTTTTGATTGGGTTGTTTGTTTTTTTGTTGCTCAGTTGTAGGAGTTCTTTATATATTACAGAGATTAATCCCTTGTCGGATAAACGATTTGCGAATATTTTCTCCCAGCTGGTGGGTTGTCTATTCATTTTGATCCTGGTTTCATTTGCCTTGTAGAAGCTTTGTAGTCTGATGAGGTCCCACTTGTTTATTTTTTCTTTTGTTTCCCTTGTCCGAGTAGACGTGGAATCTGAAAGTATCCCTTTATGTCCAATGTCAATTAGTGTACTGCCTATATTTTCTTCCAGGAGTTTTATAGTTTCAGGTCTCACTTTCAGGTCTTTGATCCATTTTGAATTGATTTTTGTATATGGCGATAGGAGATGGTCTACTTTCATTCTTTTGCATGTTGCTGTCCAACTTTCCCAGCACCATTTATTGAAGAGACTTCCCTCTCTCCATTGTATGTTCTTTGCTCCTTTGTCGAAGATTAGCTGTCCATAGGTGTGTGGTTTTATTTCTGGGCTTTCAATTCTATTCCATTGATCTGTGTGTCTGTTTTTGTACCAGTACCATGTGGAAGGCATTATTATTTTTTATACATTAGTCTGTGTGTGATAACAAGTGTTTATATTTTCTTCTTGCCAATAGTAGAGGAAATTTATGATTTCTCCATAAAGAAATCCTTTTAATGTTAATTAAAATAAAATCTTAAGAATGCTGCTATACTCAGGTGCAATGCAAATAATGAGGGTAGACTACCCCACACATTTCAGGTTTAATCCCTTCTCTCCTGAGGCAAAGCCGGGGCTCTGGTCTCTGGAGGTGAAAGGTTAATACATCCCCTGGTTACGCCATTTTCTCCCCTTTCTCTGCTGCTTTATTTTTCTCACATTATTCTTGATGGGAGTTTTTAGTAGAGCTCAGCACCATCTCATCCCAGGAAGAAAAAGATTGTCAGAGATAAATGTATGATGAGTGCAAAAAAACAACTGTAGCAATCTTTCAAATTTATTATGGAGGCAAAGAACATTGCCCATAGAATTTAATCTTTGGCAGTTCAAACAACAAGGATTTCTAGCAAAATAAGACGAGTTTTCTTCCTCTGGGCCTTATGTCTCTTTTATTACTAGAGTGTTTCAACTTAACCATCTCCCGGCCGAGCTCTTCCTTGTCCTTAATTAGCATCAGGAGTTTTCATTAGCTATTTTATGAGTTATTTGGTAGCGGTCCTCGTTAGCTTTGCCATGGTCTTAAATTTGTTTGACATTTACTATCTTACTATATAAGATATGGTTAATTCTCAGTGTATACAAGCTCACATTCTGCAGAATCTATTGTATCTTAATTTTTTAAGATAATTTTATATAAATGACTGGCATGCAATTTATCAGGCTTCCTCATATCTTTATATATATAAATAAGAAAAACTAAATAAATATATATCACTCAGTTAATGGTAGACCTTTCAAGAAATGGAAAAATATTATATTAAGGCTTTGTGCTTCTGCAGAATAAAAGAATTTAATGTAATAGTGTAATTTGGCTTTATAGCCAAACTCTACTATTTTTCATTCTACACTTACTGAGCACATATGCTCAAAGTATTGTCCAAGGAGCAGGGAATAAAGTAATGTTTCTGCTTTCAAGTTGCTGGACTGTATAGTGAAGAAGAATTATCACAAATCCAGTTATTTCACAGATTTAGATATGTTTTATTTCAAAGTTATTCTCCCTTTGTTCCCCACTTTGAAACAATGCAAAACAAAAGGCCATCATCCATGCAATAATATGCTTTTTAAAATTTTGTGTTTAACCACTTGTATTCCTGTTTTGTTATTTATTCCATGGTTATCAGGGCCTAAACATTGCCAGGTATTAGGGACACATCGATGAACAATACAGAAAAGGTTCATTATATTCAGATGAAAAAGGAAATTTAATAAATGTAAACAGTGTGGAAGGTAAGTGAATAATTTCAAGTAATGATGAGTCCTGTTCTTTCAGCAATTACTTCTTGAGTACCTACTCTATGCTAAATACTGATCCATTAAGTAAATTATATAGAGTGATGGGAGGTACAGGGTGAGGGGAGCCGTCCTATATTAGCTGTTCAAGGAAGGCCCCTCTGAGGAGATGACATTTGAACTGAGACCTAAATGACAAGTAGAAGCAGAAGAGTTTCTTAAACTGGGTCCTGGGAGTCTGTGGATAGAATTCAGGAGACTTGATGGGAAACTTGGATGGGAAAAATAATTACATCTCTATTTTCACTAAACTCAGACTGAAATTTAACATTTTCTTCCATCTGAACGTGGGCAACAAACTTCAGTAGTATCAGCAGTTATTACTTTGTGATTAGTATTTTCATATCACATTTCAGTTCTTGCAGATATTTTGGAAATATCATCGTTGCTTTGAATTTTTGGTATTTCTTAGATCTACCACTAGATCTGATTATACATTGTTTTAATAAAGAAGCATATATATTACTGTATCGGTTATGTGTTACTGTGTAATCACTCCAAAATTTAAACCGTAACCCATGATTCTGTGGATCAGCGATTTGGGTTGTACTCAGCTGGGGAGTTCATATGGACTTGCCTGGGGTCGTTCACGTGGCCGCCGTCATCTGGCAGCTCAACTGAGCCAAATAGTCCAAGATGTCTCACTCCCATGCCTGGAAGCTGGTGCTGCCTGTGTGTTGCCACGTGGCCCCAGGCCAGCCTGGGCTTCTTCGTATGGTGGCATTGTCCCAAGAGAGAAAGGGCGACAGCTGCAAGGCCTCTTGAGGCCGAGGCTCAGAAGTCCCGCTTCACTTCCACTGCATTCTGTGGTTCAAAGCAAGTCAGAAGCCAGTTCAGAACTGGATTGAGAGGAGACTCCACAGAGTGTGACCACAGGGAAGTGTGATTAATCGGGGGCCATTACTATAATAATCTACCTCATTACCCTACCATCATCTTTTACAATATTATAATAGAATCAATATCCTTTGTAATCCTATCTTTTATGCTGTAAGAGAGAAAAATTTCCTTCCACCCTCTTGGGTTCTGTGACTGGGCCTAAGAATTAAACTGACATAAGACAGGTTAATAGGAAAAAAGCATCCAAATTTATTTAAATTATTTTTATGTGTCCATCGGAGCCTTCAGAAGGAAAATGAGGACCCAAAGAAGCAATTAGGCCCAAAAGCTTATATACCTTTTTACGCAAAGAACGATAAACTGTGGGGATGTGACAAGATATGATAAATTGGACTAGGGGCAGTAAATTGTGGGACAGTGACTAGGAAATATATGGGGAAACTAATGGAAGATCAGGGTTATTTTAGTAGGTCTGTTTGCACAGGTCCATTTTGGTGTCGACTCCCAGTCTCTTGGGGTAAGAATGTTCTTCTCTTCCTGGTGCCGAGGGGGCACCTTTTTCTATGGAAATTTTGTGTCCTGTTTTTAGGTAGAAAGCGGGGAGTCACAGAGCCCTTCCTGCATCTGCCATTTTTCAAGTGCCTTCAGCTTAAAATAATCAAAATACCGGGGCCGCCCGGTGGCGCAGCGGTTTAGTCCGCGCTTGGCAGCCCGGGGTTCGCGAGTTCGGATCCCAGGCGCCCGCGGACGCACACTGCCTGTCAGCCATGCCGTGGCGGCGTCCCATATAAAGTGGAGGAAGATGGGCACGGATGTTAGCTCAGGGCCAGTCTTCCTCAGCAAAAAGGGGAAGATTGGCAACAGATGTTAGCTCAGGGCTGGTCTTCCCCACACACACAAAAAAAAATAATAATAATAATAATCAAAATACCAAAGTGGGATATTTTGGGATGGCATGCTCTGAATCCTTTCACTGCCCTTTAAAATATTCTGAGAAAGGGTTTATTGACTTCACCACGTTGTCAAATAGGGCCATGGCACCCCTGATATGGAGGCAGGAAGTTTGAGAGAGGGAGTACCAAATCCTCAGGCAGGAGCAAGCTGGCCAGTCCAGCATGGTGGGGGAACAGAAGGACAGCTGCTGTGGCTGGAGCCGGGTGACTGAAGGCAGAGCGATTGGACAGAGGCCGGGTCAGACCATGTGGCTCACTGGGAAGATTTTGAAAATTGTAGAGGGACCCCCCCCCCCCAGAGTATGGAAAGTTGGTATTATATGTGCACCAATCTATAATTTTCTTTTATATTTCATAATGTATTGTGGCTATCTTCCATTTTAGTGCATAAAGCTCCTCATTTTTTCTCATTCTTTCTAATAATTTTATAATGCTCCATTTAGTGGATGCATGATAATTTATTTCATTGTTCCCCCATAGCAAACATTTAGACTGTTTCCAATTCTTTGTGTAAATATACGTGGATTTCTTTTTCTTTTTTATTTACTTCCATGAAAATATACTTAAGAGTGATTTTTAGACGTAGAATTGCTGGATCGTGTGTATGTGATTTGAAGGTATTTATAGATATCACTAAATTGCCCTTCAAAAAAAGGTGGGACTTACCCTCCATGAGGTGTTTTTGTTATTTTTTTTAACTACCAAGACTGTATCTACACTTCGTAAAATCTAGAATAAGAAAGCTTTGTACTGACTGTTTATTCTATTATTTCAGAACAATGAGATGGTGGAGCTACAGAGAATACGGATGAAGGATGAAATCCGAGAATATAAATTCCGAGAGGCCCGCCTCCTTCAGGACTACACTGAACTGGAAGAAGAAAATATCACGTTGCAGAAACTCGTGTCCACATTAAAGCAGAACCAGGTAAGACTTCAGAAGTTTCTTGGTTACACTCCAGATCCATCCACATCGTCTGACCACTAGGTTAAATCTTCTCTTTATTTCTCAGGACAAAACCTGTCGAAATTTGCCTTAATCTCCCTACACTGTATATGTGCTGAAATTTCCCAACTCTCCTATTTCAGCTAAAATTTAGAAGGCCAATGTAGAAGTAGTATAATTTACAATACAGCTTCATTGGATAAGAAGAATTTTAGTTTATACTTTAGCTCTATGTTAATTTATTTCCGGAGTAAGTCAAATGTGTTGTAATCAATTTAACCTGACGACTTCTCATTAAAAGCCTGGGTCTGTAAGCTTGTTTTGTACAACACGCTTAAGTCTCCCTGCAGTCTCTTCTTTCTCTCTCTCTCTCTCTGTAAATTGCCTTCAAACCATACAGGGAAAGAGATTATGAATTATAAATCAATAAAAACAAAATTATAAGAAAAAGAAAACGCCTGATTTCTTTTTTCAGTTGTAACCCGAGTAAAAAGATTGCATGTATACATTTAAATAGTTTTTTGGTGGTGATAGCTTAATTGCTTAATTTTCCTGATCAGTTTGCATTGTGGTTTGTTATAGTAACAGGATTCTTGAATCTGTAATTATAGAAGCATTTATTTGTGAATACAATTCTGTCAAATAGTTAAGCAAAGGTGACTTGGATGTTCAAGGTCTAATTATAGAAGCATTTATTTGTGAATACAATTCTGTCAAATAGTTAAGCAAAGGTGACTTGGATGTTCAAGGTCTTTTCAAGGTGATTCCTCAACCACAACCTCTCTTCTGATTTAAATGCTGTTATAACCTCTCAGGTCAGGTTAACAAACTATGTGTCAGGCACTGTGCTAGGCTCGGGAGATACAAGAGTCCCTACGGTAGGATTCTTGCCCTCAGTAAACTTACAAGCCAGCCCAGATGTATGCTTCTACTTCTACTCCTTTCCCAAGCTGGTATCTCTATCCAAAACTATTATTGGTTTTGATAGACATAAGGGTTAAGAGAGGAAAGGAAAAATTCGGGGGAAAAAAAAAATCCATGTATTGACACAATTGAAATTTGATTTCTCATTGTTGCCACCTCCCCCCAGCTTTGGAGTGTGGGGGAACAAGATGTCTGCTCAGGAGTGCAGGTGGTGGTTTCAAGCCATTAAAACAGGGTTACTAGGATATCCCATGTGTTTTTCCCTCATTCCCTCCCCTTCTAGCACTGAATCACTGAGTGTGTGCTGAAGCTGGCTGTGCCGTGGGCATCCCAGGTCTTGATTTGTCTAGGGTCAATGAGCTCACAGTAGAGAAAATTAGACTTAGAAGAATTTTTTAAAACTATACTTCTCAGAAACTTCTTAAAATAAGAAGGGTATTTTTTGTTGTTTGTTTTTTTGGTCGCTGATGAAGAACGTAGAGGACTTGAAGCTAATTTACTTGAAGCCCAAATATTTAAAGTGGTCGTTACTCCTGATTCCTACACGTCCTCACTGCTCTCTGCACAGGCAGGGGTGCGATCAGACCCTCCCTGTAGAGTCTCCCATCACTGCCTGTGGTAGACTAATTTACCCAGGGGGTTAATTTAGGCCAGTATGGAGTATTCTTGAAAGACTGCCAGGGTATCCTGTGAGCATTCATTAACCTAGATGCTGTTTCTGTGGGAATTTGGACTATCTGGCTGATTACTGTTTATGGCTTAGCTGTGCTCTTCCACCAATAACTGAAACATGGGAATCAAATGCTTAACTCAGAAGTCCGGAAAAAACCTCCAAACAAACAGGAAAATGTACACATCCCTTTAATTTTATTCTGTAGATGCAATATGGTAATCTTCCCAATTAAGTGTCTAATTAATTAATTTGAAATCATTTTCCTTACAAAGGGCCATTCTGGCTTATTCTCTGACAAATGGGTGCACTGTAGTGTCACAAGTCTCTCCCAATTAAGGAAATGCTGGATTTTTTTCCCCTACTGTTGGTGTTTGTTTATAGGAGTTAGCATCTATCATAAACTCTCTAATTAATGAAGTTTTAAGTATGATATTTTATGTACAAATACTGCCGACTTTTTCAAAGAGATGACAATGACTGGCTTTCAATCTCAAAATTGGTCTGAATGTTGCGTTGTACTGAAGCTCCCTATACAAAGCCTACTGCTCCAGCGTGGTTTGATGTTTCTATAAACAACAAAGCTACTAGCATTGTAAAATGCCTAGTTCAAAGAACTAGAAGATTCTTTCCTGCTGAAGTTCCATTTTTCTTTTAAGTATTTATTGATTGTTTTCTAAATCATTGTTGTTTAAATAGCACTTCTTCCTCCCCATGTATTTTCTATATATTCGTCTTATTTCCCATTTCTCTCCACTACGATATAGCACCTAGAACAGAGCCTGACCCACTGAAGACATTAAATAAATATTTGTCGAAAGGATGAATAAACTGCTTTTTCTTTCTCTAACATTCACCCTTCAACTTAGAGAGGAAACTAAAATTTAAGATTATTATAATTAACCAAACCAATTTTTGTTTGTGATCCTAAATATGAAATATTTGGGAACATCAAAGAATTAACTCTGGAAACTTTCACCATATCCCTCTGTGTACTGATTTGGTTCTGTGTCCAAAATAAAATCAACTCCAACCTTATAAACACATTTTTTACACCTTTATACTTTTTAAAATCAAAATATCTGAAAGAAGTGTAGGAAGAAGCAGCAGCCGTAAAGAGAGGTCAACTGCCGATTCCCCAACGGACCACCAAAAAAAAATCCATCGATGACGCAAAGCTGTTTATTAGACCTCTCACAGTAAGAGACCACCTCGACAGAGCCTTAGTAATGTCTCCCATGGGAGATTTTGGGGAAGGGTGTCATAGGATTTTGGGATCTGGACTGGGTTTTACATGATGGGAAACTGGTTGGGATAGACTGGGTTTATGACATAATAGCTTTGAGTTGGGAAGTATAACCAAGTGAGGGTCTTGACATGAATCTTGAGGAAACTGTTTTAGTTGGGTCTCATCTTCCAGGAGCAAGTATTTCTCATAACCAGCTAAGTTTTTTAAGCCTCATTCCAATATTGGTTAACATAGAGACAGGAAAATTTGCCTGGTTCTGGTATTACTTACCATAGGGCAGGAAATTATGTTAGTTTCCATTTTTACAGATGTGATGGTGGGAGGAGGGGAGAAATAATAAATTCCATGTCCCTACTATCTCACATATTGAACTAAAGCACTCAATATTTGTTATCCAAGCGTCGAAAACCCTTGTTAAATTAATTCAATCATACTTTTGTTATGAAGAACGTTTCCTTCAATATATTTCTATATCAGGTAATAATATCATAAGAGACCTGGGGAACGCATTCAATTCAGTTTGGTTTCATTTAACCAGTATTTTAAGGGTATCTTTCTATGAGGCTATGCACTTTTTTTAAGGACAAAAGACCTGGTTACTGGCGCAAAGAGCTTATAGTCCCAGTAGGGAAGGCCGGTAATAAATTTACAGCCATCCATGTAATTGCATATAAAAGCTGTGTGTTAGGTTTGGCAATACAGGGCCAGATTAAGGTCTTTAGAGTTCATAAACTCTGAAAAGATTATGGTACCTATCCCCAACCCTCATGTGGTTAAAAATAAATAGTTCTAAACTATGAAGTTGCTATAAGGAATCCCAGCAAAGTACTGATTTTTCTCATGGTGACTACTTTGGTGCTGTCTTTAAAATATCAAACACCAATTTTTAAGTGCCTTCTCATTCTGTTTCTTGGTGCCTTCAGTTTGCTGGGGCTCTAATCGTATGATGCAGCCTTACAATGATGGCACCAGAAAGGAGTGATCTCTTTGCCTGACTGGGTCAACAAAGACTTTAGAGTTAGGAGTGGATTCTTGACTTGTGTCTTGAAGGATGAATAAGAGTTTTCCAGATGACAGCCTTTGCCTAGGCAAAGAAACACAAAATAGCTGGGTGAATATTAGGAGCTTGAACCACACTGGAGTGAGTGGATTGAGCGAAGCTGCCCAGATAGAAAGAGATCAGGTCTTAATATGAAGTCTACCATCAGTTAAATAGGAATTACAGAATAAAAAGAGTCTACTATGCAAACTAGATTAATGTCTTCAAGTCTAGCCCAGGAGTCAGCAAGCTTTTTCTATAAAGGGCCAAACAATAAATATGTTAGGTTTTGCAGGCCTAACATATGTCTAACAGTGTCTCATCCAACTACTCCACTCTGCTGTTGTAGCATGGAAAACAGCCATAGACAATACGTAAACAAAATAGTGTGTGTTCCAATAAAACTTTATTTACAAAACGTAGATGGTGGGCTGGATTTGGTCCAGAAGTACAGTAATCTTTGATAATCCCTGGTCTAAACCATCAATTTAACAAGGATTACAGAATATAAGGTCTACAATGCAAACTAAATTAATGTCTGCAAATGTAAGCTATCATGTAATCTGGTGGCAGAGGATTGGTTGAAATACTAGGAAAGGCTGGCGAGGGGGTGTCCTGAGTTGTCCAGGGAAAGAAAAGAAGGACAGTATATAAGCAGGCCTGGAAGAAACCATGACACAAGGACGCAGACTCTGTTATCCTGAGCAATTTCCTTGACTTGACTCTTTTGAGTGATTCTATCATGGACATGTGAAATTCCAGTGATCTTGTGTAGCAGTGAGCACTGGTTGTCCATCAGATATCCATTGTTCCCTCCTGCCACTGTATTGCCCAATTTTTAACTGGACACAAGGCTCCCCCGAGTAAAGACTACATTCTTCACCTTGCTTGACCAAGAGGGTGTTTGAGCAGGCTCTTATTTGATCATCATTCAAAGGAACATTACACTGATAACAATATATACTTTTTGTTATTGGATAATGGGTAGTGTTTTTCCAGATTCTCTCCTAAGCATATAAACTTTTTCTTTGCTTCCTCTTCTTACTCTCAATCGTATTTTGAGATTATGTTCTTATTATGATCTTTTAACTAATTTATCTCTGGGTGTAAAAATTTTCTCATTATTAATAATTAAATAAAATGAGGTAATAGGGATGATAAAATCTTTTCTTGGATTGTGAATATTCTGATAAACTATTACCAAAAAATATTCCTAATTTAATTAAGCAAACAGTGCCCCCTTTTGACTATTGGACCCCATAAAAGATATCCTAAGACAGTGATACTTTTTCCATCTCTGCTAATGTTATATAATTTTACATATAATATTTATATTGTATTATTGTAACATATAATTGTATAATTATATATTATATATATAATTTCTAGGAAACCATCCTATGTTACATTAAGGGTTTACTGTGTGCTTTTTATGATTTATTTTGTAGACTAATGTTATAATTTTTTTAAATGATTAGGTCCACTAGAGTGTTTAATGGCAGTTTTGTAAGACCCAAATTTTAGTTTTATGAATCTTCTTTATCCTACCTAATTCAGGTTGAATATGAAGGCTTAAAGCATGAGATTAAGCGATTTGAGGAGGAGACAGTGCTGCTGAATAGTCAGCTGGAAGATGCCATCCGGTTGAAAGAGATTGCTGAGCACCAACTGGAAGAAGCACTTGAGACCTTAAAAAATGAGAGGGAACAGAAGAACAGTCTGCGGAAGGAGCTCTCCCAGTACATCACCCTCAACGACAACCACATCAGCATCTCAGTCGACGGACTCAAGTTTGCCGAGGACGGGGGTGAACCGAACAATGATGACAAAATGAACGGGCATATCCATGGGCCCCTTGTGAAACTGAATGGAGACTATCGGACTCCCACATTAAGGAAAGGAGAGTCTCTACACCCTGTTTCTGACTTATTCAGTGAGCTGAACATATCAGAAATACAAAAATTGAAGCAGCAACTTATGCAGGTAAGCACTTTGTTTAAGGCCGTGATAGTGAATTTTTTGTAGATTGTGTGTAGCAGGTTGTGAGATTTCTTATTCTCACATTTTAGTTCCAGATTATTTTTTTAATATTGCTTCTTCAACTAGCAACCTTAAAAGTACAATATTTTAGAAAAACACAACAGAAGAGGTGTTGAAGAAAAATCTCTCATTTGCATTGCTTTAAGAAATTTCTCTCTTAGAACCACAAATCAGATTGCAGTCAGGTGTGAAGGGAGACAAGACAGGTCTTGATGCATTTTTCCCTAAAAAAAGAATTCAAAAGCTCCATATACGAGTGAAATGACAGAAAACAAAGTTTTCCATCACAAGCAACTATATGTATAGCTTCAAAATTAATGGTTACACTTCACAGCAATACTTTAAGCTTTAGCAGACACAAAGGGCTTTCTATATACAAACTAGCCAGGATATCAATGAGTAAAAATAAAGAACAGGCATAAATCTGAAACCAAGGAGTTCTTATTCCAACATGAGCTAGGTCTTAAATTTTTAGCATCTTCAAATCCAAAGACCGTGAAGAGTTCCAGCCTTTGTTTATCTCACTGTGAAATGGCTTTCTCCCCGCCCTACCTTAATCCAGTGCTAATGGAAATATCTGAGGAACAGCCACCATCACCATCACCTGGGGCTTCTTAGTCCTACACATTGTTGGGCTCCACGCAGATCTACTGAACCAGGAATCTGGTTCAACAAGCTGGTTAGGTAATTAAGTCTGAGGCTTATTCTTCATTCTGTTGTCCCTCCAAGGTTCTTTGTGTATAGCTGATAATTAGAGGCTGTTAAGATTCTGGCAGTCTTTTATTTTTATAGCAAACGGGGCTTATATTTTTCTGCTTCTACAGAAATGATGACTGAAAAATGAAATTAGCAGAAATCAACAAGAGACTAGAGAACCAGTGAAGTTAATTTATTTTTAGGTTTATTTTATTTTATTTTTTTTAAAGGAGCCCTTGCTCTACAAGCATTGAGAAACCACCAGTTTCTTTTTTTTCCTGCAGGGAAGGATTCGCCCTGAACTAACATCTGTTGCGAGTCCTCCTCCGCCCCCTTTTCTTCTTCTCCCCAAAGCCCCAGTGCATGGTTGTATATCCTAGTTGTAGGTCCTTCTAGTTCTTCTATGTGAGCCGCCACCTCAGCATGGCAGCTGGCAGGCGGTGGTGTCATTCTGTGACCAGGAAACAAACCTAGGCTGCTGAAGTGGTGAGAGCACTGAACTTTAACCACTAGATCTTCAGGGCTGGCTCTATTAGGTTTATTTTTAATACTACATCAAGAGTTAACAAATCCTGCATTTTACCTGCCCAGTGCTTTTGGCTGCTAAAAGAGAATTCATTTTTGCAATGTTTAATTTGAATCAAGAGGGCATGGCCACTGGCAGAAAATGAATTTCGTGTAGACTTTTACCTGACTGCAAAGTCCAGTTCTGTATAGGTAATACTTTTCTATGTCTTCTTGCTCAGTTTACACTAATACAACTAGGTTGATAGAAAACATATTTCCTTGTGAAAAAATTTTACACGACAGATACATTTATCTGAATTTGTGCCCCCAAATTAAATAGAATTAATATAAAATTTTTCTTCAATTATTTTGTTGGTGGCTTTAGGATAAAAAATTAGTGGGTTGAAACTTTCTGTTTCTTCTTTTTTATTTTTGATGGCAGTGTAGAAGATATTAGAAAGAGGAGCTTTTATGCATATCTAGGGAAGGAAGACATATCCCCTACCCTCTCTGGGTCCTTCTGCCTGGGCTCTGAGTTAAAATGACATGAGACAGAATAACAGGAGATAATCAAGCAAAGCTTTATAACATGTATATGAAGGGGAGAAAGAGCATTTTCTACCCAGTCTGGGTCCTTTCTGGCTGGGCTACAAATTAAATTGACACGAGGCCGAACAGCAGGAGAAAATCAAACAAAGCTTTATAAAGCACATATACATGGGAGAGACCAGAGAGTGTCTCTCAACAAAATGGTGGAGATTCTCCTCTTATATAGACAAACAAGGATTTGGGGGGGAGTTGGGAGTGTCAGCCACGAGGGATTACAAGAAAAGCACAGTAACGTTATTATGTGGGTTTAAGGCCTCACCTTCCACATCGACAAGTTTCTAGAGGTGAGGTCATCCAACCCTCTTGCCAGTACAGAGAAGGAGATACCTTTACAAATGGAGATTTCCCTTACAAAAGTTCTGTTTGGTAAACAGAACTTTGATAGGAATGGGCGTAGCAAAGACCTTCCCAGTCTATCCATACCCAGAGTCATCCAAAGTGATGTGATGGCCCATGCCAGGGCAGGTCTTTCATTCCAAATCCCTTTAGAGAGTTGGGGGAGGGGGTGAAGGTCAAAGCCTCATTCAGAGCAAGGTAGAGAGAGACATATCTTGAGGTGGCCAATTCTGATCCCCCACATATACATGGGAGAGACCCAGGAAAAACTGGGTAACTCGCCAAAATGGCAGGGGCTCTCATCTTAAATACCATCTTCAGGTAATGACAAAGGAGGATGTTGGGGGTGGGGGGAGTCAGTTATGGGAGATTACCAGAAAAGCACAGTAAACAAGAGTAAGGTTACTACGCAGATGTAAGTTCTTGCCTTTGATAAGAGTTTCTAGAGATAAGGTCATCCCCCCTCTTCCTGGTACAGAGAGGGAGATACCTTACAGATGGAGATTGCCCTTATAAATGTAAATGTCTCCTACAAAGGGTAAATTTTACTTTTCAGAGCTCCTCCTATGTCTGCAGTTTTGTAAAAGTAATAATCCTCATTGGCCCAAAATAATCCTCATGCCAAAGAGACACATTTTGGGGTGGCCAATTCTGATCTCCCACACATAAAACAGTTCAATAGTTTTCAACCAGGTTACCTATTGGTTGAAAGCTGAGAGCTGTTCTTGGATTTAAACCTAAATGTAATCTGACCTGGGTAATACAAAAGTCCAAAAGAGATGAGTAGTTTAATAAAAAGAATGGTGGAGAACAAGGTCTCAGCAAGAGAGTGGTTCTCAATGGGAATGTCATTTGCATTTGGGTTGGGGCAATTCCTCATTGTCTGAGACTGTCTGGTGAGTTACCGGAGCTTAGCTTCTCTGGTCCCAACCCATTAAATGCTAGTTACATCTCCTCAGTAGATGTGATGACCAGAAATGCCCATGCATTTCAAAGGCTCCGAGGGTCAACTACTAGTCAACCATTATTCTTAGAGGGACAGCACTTTACTCTCCCATAAAGTGGGGATACTTAATACCCTCTGACAGTGCCATGAAGGTTTATGAGTTAATATATATAGTGTGCTTAGGACAGGGCCGGACGCACAGTAAATGCCCAATAATTGTGAACTGTTATCGCTATTTCAACTCCATAGTGCCTTTAATTTACTAAGCACTCAATTTATTTAGCTTTTATTAATTTTATTAACTGTTACTGTTGGATGATTAAGTCAAGGACAGTCATCTCAGAAGGGAGTAATGTGGTCACTGGTGGAAATACAGAAAGATGACAGTTAAGTCTCAGGGTGTGAGAAGGTCTGAAAAGGGATGTTCATTTAGGAAAAAGAGTGAGAAAAATTTGGCTGGAATATGCCAGAAAGCTCTATCTTCAAATCTTTCATCAGCACTTACTTAACACTGACAATTTGTAAAGATGTAGAGGGGCTCGGGCAGGGCCTTAGGTCCTAAAGTTTGCTCCAAATTTAGTTGTGAAAACTGGGTTCAACACAGGAAGGGCTTTGCAGCTTCCAGCCTCACACCAAGAACACTAACTTTTAATTTTGTTTTAGGCAAAGGAACTGTCTATTTTCTCATAATCAGCATTTTTTAAAAACATATCAACTTTTCCTAAGAATATATTTCATTCAAACTATTGAGTACAAGTATAGCAGAATATGTCTTCTCATGCAGAATTTCTTTATAATCTTTCTCCTTAGCTATGCATCCCCTTGGGTTGAATTTGTGTAAATAAGCAAATTATAAAAACATCACAGGATACATTGCCTAGAAGTTGTTGCAGTTGGCTTTGTTATAAATGAGGCTTGAAAAGAACATGGCAATTCTGATAAACAACAGTACTTATCACTTTGCAGCATATACAGTGCGTCAGTACCACTATTCTGGACCTTCTGAGGAGGAGGTGATAAAATGCACTTTAGGGTCTGGTCCAATGGTATAGTGGTTAGGTTTGTGCACTCCGCTTCAGCAGGGCGGGGTTCACGGGTTTGGATCCCGGGCGCAGACCTATGCACCACTCATCAAGCCATGCTGTGGCAGGTGTCCCACATACAAAATAGAGGAAGATGGGCACAGATGTTAGCTCAGGGCTAATCTTCCTCACCAACGCCCGCCCCCCGCCCCAGCAAAAAGCACTTTAAATATGGCTATCTGAAATGCTAGGGGCCAGATGTGTTTTGAAATTAAATATTCAGTATGTAGAAAGGTAATATGGTGCATATACCATATATATTGTGATATCCCCAATGGGGTGAGGTGCAGCACTGAAAGACTAAGTAATATTAACATTTCTGTAGTAAAACACACGGGTGTTCACACTAAGAGGGAAAAATGAGACCATAAAAGGCCTCACATCAGTCAAGTGCAATTTTGCTGCTCAGAGAGTTGAGGGCTGTCTGAATACGATGAACTTTTATTTAGAGCCTCTCTGGATTTTGAAATTGTGGCTGTCGTAGGCACAGCAATTGCTGTACTGTTCCGCTTATAACATCAGCATACTTCGGATGTGACAGTTTCTGTTTTCATAGCTCCCTTGTCTCTTAGGATTTCTCTTGGCCAGGGTCCAAAGCACTGCGTCTGAGAGCAAGCTGTGTGCCTTCAAATCCAGCACCTGCCCTTAGTTAATGTTGACAGTTCGTGAAGGTGTGGAGGGGCGCGGGCAGGGCTGTAACATGCTATATCAGGGAATATGCAGCTTTCAAGATCTTCTTTCTTGGGATGAAAGAAATCCTTTGAAAACATACTTGGCCAAAGCCTATTGGCCTCTTATCTTACAAGGCTCCGTCTATGCACGTCCATTATGTTTTCCCATCTATGGGTATTTACTTAACCTGTTCCGAAAAGGAAAAAAAAATCTACGTTTCTGCCTTGGGTGTCAGGAATGTTGGATGAGTTGCTTCACTTCTCGGAGGCACATTCATAAAGGGAAAGGGAATAAATTAGCCCTGTCTCTAGTCTCCAGGATGCCTTTGTTGGAATTAGGGGAAAAAAAAAGATAGGTCCCCTTCCTCAAGATACCATACTGCCATCTGCTGGGAAATGGTAATAATAAATATAAAAATCTACGACAACTGCAATTGAAATAGTGCCTCCTGGAGTTACCGTGTGCAGTCTGTGGAGATACCCATTGAAGCCCTGGTGAGAATGCCATGGCCCTTTGTAGAGTTGTTGCAAAGGCCAAATGGGATAGTAAGTGTGAAACCATATATACGTCACAAAGTTTTGTAAGTTATTGTTATTGTACTGGAACCTGTCACCAGTTTTTGAGGTGGCAAGAACGTTGCCATTTCCACTTTATATAATCAGTCAATATATGAAGTATAGAAAGTATAGGAAAAGGCAAGTGACGGTGAGCCTATATCTAAATTAGGGAGTGCTTTTTTTCCCACGATTGGAGTGGATATTTTACTGAGCTATATTTCTTCCAAGGGTATGGAATAAATTACAGAAATATTTTGAATTTAGCCAATCATGCTAACTTTCACATAACACAGAAGTATATGAACAAAAATATATATAAGAAAACATTTTATTCATCTAAGAGTCCTACAAACTTGGCAATAGACCTTGATAGTAAATAGCTCAATTAGTATCATTCTTTATTTACTAAGAGAAAATTTTCAGGGTATTTTGGATAAATTATTTTGGCTTTTTGGTGCCCACAAGACTCAGTTATTTCAAATAGTTATAATTGACATTTTCCAGTGATAGTCAAGTACTGTAATTAGTTTTATTAGAATAAAAATAAGTAGATCCTATCTGGGAAAACTAACTAAATTACTTAATCTATTTAAAGGAGTCTTATGCTTGTGCTAAAACTTCTGCCTTTGATAAATAGCCTCTGTTTAACTTCACATCACAGAGAGTCAAACTAAGCAGGAGAAAACTCTTTGGAATTTTTTTCAGTATCACACACTCTATAATTTCACATGTAATGTGAGTAAACAGTAATGTTTCTGTAAAACTGAAATTGATATGTTTTGTTGTATCCTCATGGATGAGGAAGAAATAAAGATTCATCTAAACACATTGTTTAGATCTACTCTATCAAAAGCAATTTAAATTTTTCCTGTAATGGTGGTAGGTGGTCAATTTGCTATACATCCTATAAGAGTTCAAAGCAATTTATATATATTTGCTTAATTGATTAGTGCTTATAACAACTGTATGGGATGTAGTATTATTATCCCCATTTTACAGATAGGGAAACTGAGGCACATATATGTTATGTCATTCACTCAAAGTCAAAAACCTCGTGAGTGGAGTTGCTACACACAGAGTCAAACAAATCAAATATTATCTGTGCTTAACGAAGACTCGAAGAAGATTTATGGGGTGAAATTAATTAAAACAAGATTGGTCAGTTCCTGGTTTTTAAAACTTAAAGTGACAAATACAATTTCTTAGAACAAAGTTGACAATTTAAGTCGTTAGACTATTACAGACTTTATAGTTAAAGGTTACCTTTATAAGCTTTATAGGCAAACACATTTCTCAGAAGCCTTTCTTTTTCTACCATATATCGGTAAACATAAAAAGAACATCTATAATCGCAACAGGGAAGAGTCTATGTAGTTTTTTTTAAGAACAGCTTTATGGAAATGTAATTCACATAGTATACAATCCACCCATTTAAAGAGGATAATTCAATGCTTTTTAGTATATTCACAGAGTTGTGCAACCATCACCACAGTCAATTTTAGAACATTTTCATGACACTGAAAAGAAACCATGTACCCATTAGCAACCACTCCCGCCCTAGGCAACCACTGATCTACTTTCTGTCTCGATAGATTTGTCTCTTCTGGACATTTCATACAAAAGGAAGCATACAATATGTGGTCATTCATGTCTGGCTTTTTTCACTTAGCATAACGTGTTCAAGAGTCATCCATATTGTAACATATATTAGTACTTCATCCCTTTTTTGTTGCCAAGTGATATTCCATTGTATGGATATACACTTTTATTTATCCATTTCTCAATGATGGACATTGGAGTTTCCACTTTTTGGCTATTATGAATAATGCTGTTATGAACCTTCATGTACAGGTTTTTGTGTGCACATATGTTTTAATTCTCTTGTGTATATACCTAGAAGTGGAATTGCTGGGTCATATGGTAACTCTATGTTTCACCTTCTGAGGAACTGCCAGACTGTTTTCAAAGCACCTGCACCATTTTACATCTCCACCAGCAGTGTATGAGAGTTGTTCTGATTTCTCCACATCCTCGCCACCACTTATTATTATTTGCCTTTTGATCATAGACTAATTGCCCTGGCTAGAACTTCCAGTACAATGTTGAATAAAAGTGGCAGGAGCAATCATCCTTGTCTTGTTCCTGGTCCTAGGAGGAAAGCATTCACCATTAAGCATGTTATCTGGGGATGTTTCATAGATGTCCTTTATCAGGTTGAGGAAGTTCTCTTCTGTTTCTAGGTTGTTGATTTTTTTCATCATGAAGGGGTATTGTATTTTGTCAAATGCTTTCTCTGCATCTATTGAGATGATCATGTGTTTTTTGTGCTGTGTTCTATTAATAGAGTGTATTATATTTATTAATTTCTGGATATTAAATCAACATTGCATTCCTAGGATAAATCCCACTTGGTCATGTTGTCTAGTCCTTTTTGTGTGTTGCTGGATTCAGTTTGCTAGTATTTTCTTTAAGATTTTTGTGTCTCTATTTATAAGAAATATTGGTCTGTAGTTTTCTTTTCTTGTAATATCTTTGGTTTTGGTATCACAGTAACACTTACCTCATAGAATGAGTTGAAAAGGGCTCCTCCCCGTCTATTTTTCTGAGGCTTTGTACAGCTAACTGACTTTTGCATATGTGTGTCTGTGCGTGCGTGCGCACACATGAGAGAGAGAGAGAGAGAAAGATTTCTTTTCACCACATTCTCCAAGATATATTACCTTCTTTTCCAACTGCTGGATTCCCTTATCTAGTGTTTCTTAGTTCTAGATTGATCTTTTTTCATAGTTCGTGTTTGTCAGAGCATGGATATGCATTGCCAGAGTTGCTTCATTTCAAGCAGAGAAGAATAAATTATTTATTTCTGAGTTTTATTTGTACATATCGATATTATGTATACCATTAGAGTAATCACACCAATCATTCAAGTGTCAAATTGAGAGTCAGATGATCAGGATAAAGACTTTATGGAAATTAATACCTTATAAAACAGCTTTAATTTCTTTTCCTATAGAAGTCCTAATATGAATGTGCAAATTCTGATTATCTTCTCATTTGTTCCTTCACAAAATGATCTATCAGTACTCAATACATGTAAATGTGTTTATTTAAAAGGTAAACATTCAGTGAAATTAAATATAATTTCAATGGGACATAACAATAGTAATAACATATACTGTGTACTTACACTGGACTAAAGAGTTTACAAATTCTGCGTTCAGCTTTTCTGGCAATACAACCAGCCCTACTGTGAAAACTAAAATCCTCAGTTCCAGATAGAAGATGATTATAGGAAGAGAAATAAGGCAACTATTCTTAGTCACTATAATTAACCCAGCAAGTCTCCTTGGATAAGTTCTTCACAAATGGAGATTAAAGTAGTACACTTAAAATGAATAGTAATTTTAATCTTTAAAGTGCTTTGCATTTATTAATTCAAAGCACAATGTATCTTAAATAACTTAAGCACTGCTCTCTGAAATCCAAATACAATTTAAGGTACTCCAAGCCTCAACAGCTGAGTGAAAATATAATGCTGGAGTTGTACAAAATCATCCACAATTTAGTTATCTTATTTGGAGGGGGCAAACCAACCTTAATTGTTTGGAAAAAATACACACACCAACATGTGTGTGTGTATGTATATGTGTATGTATGTTTGTATAAAATTTGGATATCATTCTCTATTCAAGCAATTGCACCAGAAATATATTGAGTGTGGAAATTAGTACTGTATGTGGCGCACACACACACGAAAGACACAGTGTTCTATCTGATGTTTTCTGGAGGTGCTGTCATGAAGAAACTGACAGACCTATCCTTTGAAGCTTAGAAAATGTTTATGTGAAATGGGAATTGCCAGAGTACAGACGGGAAACTCTCCTAAAGGCATTACTTCATTCATCATAACAGTTTTGCCTCTAAAACAAGCTTGAGACTCATTCAGTGCATTTTGTTCTGGTCTAATTTTTATTTTATCCAAAGCTTTTCCTATTAAAGGGACTTTTGAAAATAGCTTTGTCTGTCATAAACATATATACTCATCAAATGGTGTTGAGACTTTTCAGAGCAAATTCAGTTAATTTTCAAGAGAAAAAGAAAAACAAAAAAACTCCAGAAAGAATCCATTTTCATTGAGATTGTATACAATACCAATCATAGAATATTAGGAGATTTTCCATCTCCTTTATCAAAAATTCAGATGACTTGGGTTTTCATCAAATACCATATTACATAATTACCTGGATTTTTCACTTAAAATTATTGCCCAGTAATAAATCAAGTCATCTTCAGCTATGGAGATTCAATCCGTTGTATCTAAAGAAACCCAGCTAAGAGGATTTGTATTCAAATATATCCTAACTCTGAAATGAAAGAATTGCTTTTGCACATACAGATACAAATTTGTGAAACAGATGTGTTTACCATGTAGAAGCATTTTGGTCATGAGAATTGGACCACAGTTACCCAAAAGTTAACAACAGCTAACATTAAAATACCCTGAGCATTACATTCACTATCTTACTTCATCATCAAAATATCCCTCTGAGGCAGGCGTGATTGTGCTCCTTTTATGGATTACTAAAGTGAAGCTTGCCCAGAATTACGTAGCTAAGTAAACGCTGGTGCCAAGATTTGACTCAACTTCTCTGATGCTGCAGCCCCAGTTTGTCTACCTATAGTACTATTCTTCTGGACTATTTTGGTTTCTGTAGCCATAATATGTAACCTTTGGATTGTGTTTCTGTTGTAGATATGGGCAAGCACTATGTCATAACATCAAAGCTATAACTTAGAAGCCTCTAAATAATAATTTAAAATAACAAAACTATATTTTAAGTTCTAATATACATGACCATGCTATACAGACAGTGCTTGCTTTGCATGATCTTGTGGGACCAAGTGTGATTGTGCACACTGAAATCGTGCAAAACAGACAATAATTAATGGAGAAAATTACAGTTGTTCTGTGATCTTTAAAAATTTTTTTGTTAAAACATTAAAAACTCTCTTACTGTTGGTTTTAAATGTATAGAGAAATGAAAAAAAATAGTGAAACTACTTAGTACACTGTAATCTAAAAATTAGAAACATAGTTAAAGTTTTCTTTATAAAAAACTTATCTTTGAAATAAAAATTTAACCCCCCCCCAAAAAAAAAATACTTATCAAGAGTAGTTTAATCTCACCTTTTTCTCATCATATAACTTAAGATACTAGCAGGAATCTTTTCTATGCCTTGGCGAATTGTCATACTCCTTTCTAAGTCTGGATCAACTTCCAACATTTTATCCTTCACACTTTCAGTGTCTGAAAATACTTCTGAGAGTACCTTTAGTGGGCCCGTGTCACTTCCTCTAGGACATTTTCAACTTTGCCAGGTTGCTTTGGCTGCATATCTAAAGTCCAAACAACATCAGTGTCAACGTTCCCACATTCAACTGTTTCTTCTGTAACTCCATTTATGTTTGTTTCAAATTTCACTCCCCACATTGTCACTCTTTGTTTCTTTGCTGCTCATTCTTTTCTTCCTTCCTTCCTTTTTTTCCCATTCCCTCTTTGGATTGTCTGTTTTTGTAGAACATCATGTAGGTTCATCACTGGGAGACAAGAAGACAACCCAGTTACACACTTTGCTGTCTGTGAGTGAACTGAATAACAGATACACAGTGACCAATCACTGACAGACTTTGAATGAAGTGATGTGATTGGTCATTGGTCATGATGTTATTATGTAGTGAATTTTACTTGCCTCCCAGGAATTTAGAAGAGTTTGGAGGGATATAATATATGATCTAGGAAAGTTTGCAAGTTGGAATTAATAACTTCCTTTGGATTTTAGGACATTCAATGTCAATCATTTATCCTTAAAATAGGTCTCATGATGGTTTACTTTAAAAATCAAGAAGAATGAAAAGAAAAGGCAAGTGCAGAAGGATTTGATGCCTCTTATATAATGCTTTAAAATGTAAACAATATTATTTGTTTATTGGAAAACATATTTACATTAAAAGCATGTATAAACTCTTAATTTATAATAGTGATTACCTGTATGGAGAGACTGAAAATGGTTTTAAGAATTCTCAGATTACAATTTCTTATATGCTTATGTTTAATGAGACAGTATTTTATATTGAGACCTGAATATTTTTCAATATACAATAATAACCACCTATATGATAACAAAACTGTCACATTATTCAAATTACTTACTAATGTTTAAAATTCCTATTTTGGACTGAAAGAATTGAAATGATTTGTAAATTGTTCTTTTAGCCCTAAAACTCTATATTTTCTGACTTTTATATTAAAAGCTATCAAATTTAGTGCATGTCTATTTTGGAGGATTAATTGCTTATTTTTAAGGGGATACTTAGGTTTTCAGCATTATTTAGTAAGTTAAGCCTCAGGTTTTAAACCTGATTTTGGGTTGAGCTCTGGGAAGAAAATGATGATTCATGGGGACCTTGAGACATCACTTATCCCACATGAACTAAGAAGCAGATGTACTCCAAGGCTCTCGAAATAAAGAATTGCCAAGTATTATCTCATGAAATCATGTTCTGTTTTCTGCCAGGTGTTAAAAGATAAAAATAAGATTGTTTGAATAGCATACAAGTTTCATGAGTGTATGTATATAATGAATGAAAATTTGAATGGGTAAATATGAATACCATAATTCTTTTAGAATGATGTACTTTTAGATTGATTGACTTACCAGAACTGCTGAAATAAGAAAACACACTGCAATTTAATTTAAAATAATGGGGACATTGGCTCTGCTACAGTTATTTTAAATGTATCCATGCCCAACTGTGAATGGATTAAGGTCGTCATTGTCATTGCATTGAAGTCTTTCAGAGACTTTCTTTTGCCATTGCAGGTAGAGCGAGAAAAGGCCATTCTTCTGGCCAACCTCCAGGAGTCACAAACACAGCTGGAGCACACCAAGGGGGCACTGACAGAGCAGCATGAACGGGTGCACCGCCTCACGGAGCACGTTAATGCCATGAGGGGCCTGCAGAGCAGCAAGGAGCTCAAGGCTGAGCTGGATGGGGAGAAGGGCCGGGATTCAGGGGAGGAGGCCCATGACTACGAGGTGGACATCAATGGCTTGGAGATCCTTGAGTGCAAATACAGGGTGGCAGTGACTGAGGTGATCGATTTGAAAGCTGAAATTAAGGCCTTAAAGGAGAAATATAATAAATCTGTGGAAAACTATACTGAAGAGAAGGCCAAGTATGAGAGTAAGATCCAAACCTATGATGAGCAGGTTACAAGCCTTGAGAAGACAACCAAGGAGAGTGGAGAAAAGATGGCCCACATGGAGAAGGAGTTGCAAAAGATGACCAGCATAGCCAACGAAAATCACAATACCCTTAATACAGCCCAGGATGAGTTGGTGACATTTAGTGAGGAGCTAGCTCAGCTTTATCACCATGTATGTCTGTGTAATAATGAAACCCCCAACAGGGTCATGCTGGACTACTACAGGCAAAGCAGAGTCACCCGTAGTGGCAGCCTGAAAGGACCTGATGATCCCAGGGGACTTTTGTCTCCACGGTTAGCCAGGCGGGGGGTTTCATCCCCGGTAGAAACAAGGACCTCACCTGAACTAGTTTCAAAAGAAAACACAGAGGCTAGCAAAGAACCAAGTCCAACTAAGACCCCCACAGTCTCTCCTGTTATTACTGCCCCACCATCATCTCCAGTATTAGATACAAGTGACATTCGCAAAGAGCCAATGAATATCTACAACCTTAATGCCATAATTCGGGACCAAATCAAGCACCTGCAGAAAGCTGTGGACCGGTCCTTGCAACTGTCTCGTCAAAGAGCAGCAGCACGGGAGCTGGCCCCCATGATCGATAAAGACAAGGAAGCCTTAATGGAAGAGATCCTCAAGCTCAAGTCCTTGCTGAGCACCAAACGGGAGCAGATCGCCACACTGAGGGCAGTGCTGAAAGCCAACAAACAGGTGATCTCATTCTACTGACAACTCATGCTAGCCAACGCTTTCTTAACTAGTTTATTTCTTAATGTTTTTGAGTGTCCACTATCATCAGGATGAGAGTTCAGATTCCTGGTTGGCAGAGGAATAACACAAACTATGTCCCAGTGTCAGATCAGAATGTAATAATTATTTGTAAGTGAGTGAATGGAGGAAATCGGAGAGTAGCTATGCCCTGCTAGATGGAGGTAAAGGAGAGGAAGCTAAAGCAGAAACAAGGAGAAGATCCAGTTGCAGATGTGGAAAGGCAGTTCGAGTGGTACTTAGCAGGAGACCAGCAGTCACTGAGTGTGGAAACAGGAGACCAAGGGATGGCAGAATAGGGTGGCATGGCAGCTTACACCAGGGAGATGCAGCAAGAAAGGCACCCAGGCAGGCAGCTAGAACAAACAGAGGGGAGCTCTCTAGAAAGAGATACAGAGGTAGAGAAAGAGATATAAAGAGAGAGAGAGAATGTGCGCTAGCTCTGCCTGGGACCACACGTATAAAATTTATGTTCATTTGGGATGTTAATTCACCTGGGTCACACTTTAAGCAGTAGAGAATTTTTCCTAACTGTAGATCTTGTCCTTCTGGAGTAAGTAGGAATGCTATAAGATGACCCTGACTAATTTCTAGATCTTCTTGATGACTGAATTTGTTTTCCACCCTCAAGTTTTACCTGGGTGGAAGTGCTATGAAATGTAGCCAGGAAAATATTTTTAACCTCTGTTTAGTTTCTTTGGAAAATGAACCTTGAAAAATACATTTGAGAAGGGTGCTGAATAAAGGGTGTTGATGAGGAGAAGCAACAGAGCATCAGATACCTTCCTGCAAATGTAAGCAGTGCTGGTGTTGGAGAGAGAGGGTTGATGTCAGATTCAGAGTTCCTTCTCCTTTTGCCCTTTTCTGGGGGAAACCACACCATTGTCATGTCATCTACAGTGCAGCTTTCTAGCATTTTATTTTCAGTTCTCATAAATCCATTGATAGAATTTGAAGGTCTATACCACAAGCAATATTGTTTGCACTATAGACATGTTGTCTATAAATCTAGGGGCAGAATTAGGACCTTATTTTGTGCTATCACTTCAGGGAAATAGAAAATATTAGGGTGAAGGAAGAATTTGTGAGAGAACTGACTCCAATTTGAGGTCAAAATAAAGTGATTTGTTCCCATAAATTCTGCTAAATCCAAAGACCCAGTGATTTAGAGTCATCATAAATAACCAATACCATATTAGGTAAAGCTTAGACAACCTTTATCAAGAACATAATATCCTGGGCATTCTTGGTCAAGCCATTCAAATAAGTTCTTTGACTTCTTCCTAAAGGTTGAATATTAACAACCTAGAAACCTAGATCTATAGAAGTGTCAAGATGCTTCATTGACATAGAAGTAGAGATAGGCATGGTTGATCAGCCAAGAGAGACTAATTTGTGAACAAGCATTCATTGATTATGTATTTCATGGCAGGTAGTAAGTAGCAAAAATAAGTGACTAGTAATCTAGTAAGAGTTTAACTCATGCCTATAATTATCATCGAGCACTTTAGAGTGATATAAACAGTGCCACAGGAATTCAGAACAGTACAAAGCATTCCTGGCTGCATTTTTATTTTCTCAGTGGTTTGTGGTACTATTTGCATTACATTAGCGTCACAGCCCTTATGTTCTCAGTAAATTAAATGAAAACACATTTCTAGCCATGCATTTAGTTTACATTTTAATGATGTTGGGACTATAGCTGTGATGCCTATGTGCCATAAATAGCTTCAGGTATCTACAGATGACATCCATTATATTTAGACACCATTTTGGAATGTGGAATGTTTATTAACGAAGCTAAGGTAAGAATTCTGTCGTAGAAGAAAAAAAGAGAATCTTTCTGTTGTAAAATAGGCATTCTGCATTCATTATGAATCCTTTAATATACTTTAGGATTTTTTTGTAGGCATAGTGTCTTCTGATGAAATAAGCAAATATTTATGAAGTAACATCTGTGTACTAAACTGTGCTAGATACTAAAGATCCAAAGAAGACTAATACATGGTCCCTGCCTTCCAGAAGAGAACTCACAGACTAGTAGGGATGTCAGAATAGAAACAGATAATTACAGTTTGATGTTATACATGCTGTAATCCAAGTTATGGGAACATTGCAGAGGAAGTAACTAATGTTTCTTCTAGGAGTTAGAAAAAAACCTCACAGAAGCAATTATACTTGAGTTTGTTCTTAAAGGATGAGTTGTTTTCCAGAAGAGGAGGAAATAATTCTAGACAGAAAGAATAGTAAGTAGAGAGGCACAGAATAGGATGATGTATTCAGGGAATGATTGTGAAGATCTCTGTGGCTGGAAACAAGATTTTTATTTAGAAAGTCAACTTTGGGAGTGAAGAATGTGGCAAATGCAGACATCAGCAGATGTACTAATGGGTTCAAGATATTTAGAATTTCTTAATTCTGAAAAAGCTTTGTGCACCCTGTGGAGAAACAAACCTACAGACAAAACTGAGTCCTTTGGGACATTTCTCACAAACAATAAATGAGTTTGTATTTCTATTTCAGATCTTGCTCTCTGTCACTCCCTCCTCTCCTCTCCTCCCCTTAGGTAACTGACCATGTGGCTCCACGTGCTTACAAATTTGTTGCATTACATTTTCACAACTTAAATTTATCTGTTCTAAATGAATATGTGTCTAAATTTTTAAAAAATTAAACTGCCATTTTCCCCCAGGTCAATTTCTGCATTCTGGATAGTTCCCTGAATCTGTAAGATTTCTGAAGATTTCACTGAGTTATAGCATGACAGAACATACTAAAGTGTTTTATAACTTCTCATTTTAATCTGAATTTATTAAATCAAAACGAATAAGAAACTACCCTATCCGAACATTGTTTTAATTTAAAAAAGAATCCGTATAGCTCTATAGAAGTTGGCTCTTTGTATAAGAAAGTTGAAGCTGTCCATTTCAAGCACAAAAAGAAATGTTAAAATCCAGGGTAGTCTTCCTGGAAAGTCCGATTAGTAATGGATTTTTTTTCATTAGTAATGGACTTTTTCATTAATATTGAATATTTTTACACACTCTGAAAAGCTGTAGTTAGCAGTTTGTAAAAATGCTGTGTTTCCAGTTTAGTCTCAGTATGTATACAAGTGCTATGCATCAAACAAGCAGTCCCTAAATATGAATTGATTTTATACATTGATTCAGTCAACTTTTTTTTTAATTCCTACTGTATGTCAGGCTAGTTCTCAATTTAAAAATCTCTTAATTCTAAGAACTTCAGACATGTCCAAATCACAAATTCAAATGAATATTTTAATTTATTTGACATTTTGGAATCTCTGCTTTTATGAAGATTGTGAAGAATTAAATTTGACTATAATTCATTGTTTTGAAGAAGTTGTGTGCAAAGACTTAGGGAATAATTGGTTCTTTGTTAATTCTTTTCCTTAAACATATAATATGGATTTATGGTTTGTCGTGTACTCATGTTGTAAATTGCAATGGCCTGTGTCTTTTATTCTATATGTTCCAGGCCCACAGAGCATGGGAGACACAAGCATATTTGAGTTCTACTGTATTTCAGTTGGAAGCTGTGCTTCTTGACTAATTTCTCATTGATAAAATCCTTCTTGTATAAAGTTTCGTTTTGGCTCCCTTCTTGTCTGAAAGGGCACACTGCCAAGAATCTGCATTAAATATTTATTGAACTGCCATCATTCCCTGAGCTCCTAATGCTAACTCTGGTTCACAGCTGGCTTCTAGGGCAATTTAACCACATTATGGATTCACAACACATTTTGACATTAAAGAAAAACTACCCTATGTCCCAAGTACATGTATATGTTTATATCAAATTTAACCAAATCAATTTCACTTTCCATTTATGAAAGAAAGTAGTAGACCCAGCATGAAGAAATCTGTATGGTCAATTTTCCTGATATGAAAATGGTAAGCATTGTGATTTTTCTGCTTTAGACAGCTGAGGTGGCATTAGCTAATCTCAAGAACAAATATGAAAATGAAAAAGCAATGGTGACGGAAACTATGACGAAACTCAGAAATGAACTGAAGGCTTTGAAAGAAGATGCAGCAACTTTCTCATCCCTGAGAGCAATGTTTGCAACAAGGTAACAGTTTTTTCTTTCAAGATTAGGTGTGGTACATGGGGAAAAGACTGTAATATTCACACGGGCATCTTCATGCAGCCTGAGTGTTATTTGGCGTGCTGTCTAAAAGGGCAAGATGTGGAGAAAACATACGAGATTCCACTCTGACAAATCTGAGATAAAACCTTTTGTGCTGTTTTCCAGAGCCCTCTACTGGACACACTGGATCAAGCAATTCTTTTATGTAGAAGTATTTTAAAATTAATATAATAGATTTTTTAGAGCTGATGTGCCCAAAAGAATTAGACCAAAAAAAGCCTCCAATAGGAGGGGAAAAAAAAACCATTTCCTAAAATAGCTAAATATATTTTCACCACTGAAATTTATTTCTGCGATTAAAGTACATAAAAGTGCTTATCATTAGTAAGTATTGTGTGAGAAAGATACCTTCATAATGAAGATTAATATTCATCGTATCAGCTAATTACTTAGACTTTAATACACTGTGAATTAAATTATAATTTCTAAAATGTAATTATATATATCACCATATTTTTCATGTTGCCCAATTAATTCACTAGACAAATATTAGTTACTACCTCCCCCCACCCGTTTCATTATGAAGCACCACTGTCTTTTGTTTTTAGACTTGAAGTGCTTGTTCAGAATGTATCGATTCAAGAGTTTCAAAACACTGAGATTTTCAATATAGTGTTGCAATCCCTTTTATGCTGTCACAATTCAGTGCCAAAACAAAAAGTTATATAGCTTATATGATATAAACTTGGTGCAAAATTCACAAAGCATAATGATGGCTTTATTTGCAGATTCAGTAAATAATTTACATGTAGCCGATATAAATGTAAAAAAAATCCTAGAGGTTTTAGAGGAGCCCTGGAATCTGTCTGGCTTTCTTTGTGTGTAAGGAGAGAAAAGACTCAAGCTCATACGTGGTGACTGACTCTCTTGGAGACGGCAGTGAGGAGGCTGAGTGGCCGAGGGACACTGCGGGCAGGGGAACTGACTTCTGGGTCTGAGCAGGTGGAGTTTGGGGAGTATATGCACACCTCTGGCCGCTATGGGGGGCAAGATAGAGAATGGTGCTGGTGCACAATGCCTCCCGTTTTGATGAAGGAAATCAGTCAGCGTTACATGTAGACTCAAGAAAACGTATTATTTCCTTTTTGAAAAAAGTCAAAACATTTTTTAAGGGACATTTAAAATCTCAGTCTGGTTTATATAAGAATTATTACTCCCAAATAGTGCATTTTCACAGAATTCTCTTTTCAAATATAGTAACTGCCTTACACCATAGTATGTTTAAAAATATTGTCATCTGACCAATTAAAATAAATCCAGGGTCCTGAAATCCACATTGTATTTTACTAAGCCTTGCTTTTTCTTACAGTATCCCTACTATGCCTCTTGACATTCAAGGTTAAAATGGGACCCACCTGGATCTCAAGTTTTTTCACTACAGAGTTTTGTCTATTTTTTCTCTAAAATGCCACAAGCCTTGTGTTAATTTCAAAGTGTGTACAATACATTTTGGATAACTCCATAAAGTCATTAATTATCTGCTGGTCCATGAAGAGTATTTGTTATTATTATCTTAGTGAGTAAATAAACTCAGAAAAAAATGCTGACTAATTGTGGGAATTATTCTTCCTTCCAAATGTACATGTGCTCGGGTTATACTTTTGGTGGGGAAAAAAGATCACTGAGCTTTATCTTCCTGCTACAGCACCAGTTTCAAACCTGAATAAAGATGTTCCTGATAGCCTGCTCTATCTGTATCAAACCCTATGCTAGTCTGGTTTTCTTTGACACCTATTGTTTTAACATCTGGCTAAGAAGTTATTGAAGATATTCAGGTTTCTAATTCAGGCAAATATGCCACATTGAAAGCAGTGCAGCTGCAGTCTGTCCTCAATTAGAATAAAACCTATAAATATAGATAAAGAAGGAAATATTTTCTTTTTTTTTTTTTTTTTTTTTTTTGTGGGGAAGACCAGCCCTGAGCTAACATCTGTTGCCAATCCTCCCCTTTTTGCTGAGGAAGACTGGCCCTGGGCTAACATCCGTGCCCATCTTCCTCTACTTTATATGGGACGCCGCCACGGCGTGGCTGACAGGCAGTGCGTCGGCGGGCGCCCGGGATCCGGGCTCGCGAACCCCAGGCTGCCAAGCGCGGACTAAACCGCTGCGCCACTGGGCGGCCCCGGAAATATTTTCTTTATAAACAGTATTGTTCTTTTGCATTCTGCAGACATAGCCTATAACAAACTTGTCACATTCCTCCAAAGAATGCAGCGTGACACAGTAGAAAAAGCTATTGTAACACATCAAAGATGCTGTGAACATTACCTGAGACTTTACTGTTCATTCTTCCACCACCATACAGCAGCCCCCACAATAACTTTGTCCCTCGGGTTTAAGATATTGCCTGTTAAGAATGCTCCTATATGTACTCCATTGTATTGACGAACCATCAATTATTGAACCTATTCTAGTGTTTCCAATTTTCTTTTGTCATGGGTTACCTCCATTCTGCTCTACGAAGACCAGTTCTAAATATCTAGATTCCAGTACAATTCATTACTTTTCAACTCAAGTTCCAAATTCAATTTCACCAAGATTTTCTCCTGACCACTTTTCTGTTTGGGTTCCAGATGTGATGAGTATGTCACACAGTTGGATGAGATGCAGAGACAGTTAGCAGCCGCAGAGGATGAGAAGAAGACTCTAAACACTTTGTTACGAATGGCTATCCAGCAAAAACTCGCCCTGACCCAGCGGCTGGAGGACTTAGAGTTTGACCATGAGCAGTCCCGACGCAGCAAAGGCAAACTTGGGAAGAGCAAGATCGGCAGCCCTAAAGTAAGTGGGGAGGCATCAGTCACCGTGCCCACCATAGACACTTACCTCCTGCATAGTCAGGGCCCACAGACACCCAACATTCGGGTCAGCAGTGGCACTCAGAGGAAAAGGTATGCATGCAGCGATCTTCATAGTATGGTGCAGTGGCCAGATTTTAGTTAACTGCAAAAATTAATGTGCTCTTGTTTTGGAGGATGGAGGAAGGGAAGGAAGAGAAAAACTGGGAGTGGATGTATAAATGGGCCTTGCTAATGTTGGTTTTTCCAAATCAAAACCTTTTAATAATTGTGTTTGTTTATTCCTTTCTGTCCCCCACACCCCACCTCTTGATTAACCATAATATAATTTTCAAGTGTCTGTCAACATTTTTGCTGTTCCTTGTATGCACAAACATGCCTCTCCCTTACCTCCAGCCTAAAAATTGGTAGATAAAAGGTGGATATTAAGAATGAAGTTATGTTTTCATGGGTGATAATTTTAAAGTCATTGTACCTCTGGTAATTGTGCTATTTACCAGCTTCTCTTGATCAGGGCAAGGATATGGGTATGTTCTCTTAGGGGAACTTTTGTTCATAATACCAAAACTGATGACTGACTGAAAGGAGATGTCTGTCTTTAGGTAAAATGAAATGGAATGTGTGTAGTCCTTTTCTTAAAAGCAGATTTTTGTGCTTTTTCATTTGGTACGTGTCTATTACTCGAAGAAACCACTTGTAAGGTTTTTAGTGGCTTGATTATTTTGTGACCTTTTTCCAGAGTCCTGGATATTGAATTACTTATGCTGTATTTTCAGTTAATGGTAAAATTTTTATTTTAGGAGCTGTCAGTAAAGAATCAAATAATATAAATGTTTTCTATTACTAACTGTAATAAATCTCTTTTCCAGTATCCGATACAGTTTCCAAATAGGGTTGTATCCTGGTATGGAAACTAAACAATTAGCAAAAATCTTGATTTACGTGTTAAAAAAATTAAATGCCGATATAAATAATGTTGTCATTGGTGAGGCTTTGAAAGGTAATTAAAGTAAAACTTTTTTGTTTCCTATATGTATTTTCTTGGATCTCCTGCAAGACAATTTTCACCTTCCCTTTGTGATCAGAGCCATCCCAGGACTTCAGGGGCCTCCTACCTACAGAATTTATTAAGAGTTCCCCCTGATCCCACCTCCACAGAATCATTTCTTCTGAAGGGCCCCCCTTCCATGAGTGAATTCATCCAAGGGCACCGGCTCAGCAAGGAAAAAAGGTTAACCGTGGCTCCACCAGGTAAACATTTTTTCCTTGGGTGCATGTGATGCAAATGATCAGTGTAATAGACAACTCTACCCTTCCTTCCTCCCACTCATGCCCACCCATCCACAGAGTCTAACTTTGATGATGGGTAAACTCCTACAGCTAAAGTAAAAATGCTTTCCACTTAGCTTCCAGTTTCCTCCTTTACTCAGCCAGACAGTCAGTCTTTAGGAGTCTCCAGGGGCTTCCTTTTAACAGCTAAGGATGGAAAATGAGAGTGGGAAGGAATGGGATAAGTTAAGGGGAGACTAGCAACAGGTGCAATGCAGGACACACACCTGGATCCTATTTGCAATTTGGTAGCTCATTGCGATTCCAATTTGGTCAAATTTTGTCATTTTGTTCTGATCATTTTTAATGTAATTTCAGTAAAGGGAGCTGTCTTTATAAAAAGTCTTTTGGGCTAATCTCCTTTTGTAGTGACTCAGAATGTCTCCTCAATCATTATAGAGAAGATAAAAGTAATAAGGTTTTGCTCCTCAGGAACATTTAGGTCTTGTTTAATGTTCTTGTCATTTCCAAGGCCTTATTGATTTATGCTTACCAGTATTCTCACAATTGACTTTAGCTTCACTGTTTTACATTTTTCTTTTTCTTTTTAAAATTTTTTCCTATGAAAGGCCTCAACTGAAAATGTGACTCTGGCAAGTAAAGATCTGCTTTTTGAGAAATCCATTCATGCTAACTATAGGTCAGAGGTGGCACACAGGAAGTCCATGAATCAAAATAAGCCCAAAGACAGCTATGATTAGGCTATCACAGGGAATGAAAAATTAAAACTAATTCAAGTTAGTTGTCAACAGTTAGAAACTCAAGAGATTTCACATGAACATCTCTATTTCTGGCCTCCCTTAAATGACTGAATATCTGGCAGCCCTCGGTCTGCATTCATGCATGTCAGCAACCTGTTGGAGCTCTGAAGTGGCTGCTTTAAACAGGGCAAGCTTTGCAGTTTGCCACAGTCCCCCTCACTCCCTATTACTTATACCCAGCCTGCTGCACTCGTTTCTGTTATCTTCTGTTCCCTGCTGTAGACTTTGAGTTTGCCACAGCATTTCTTTTTTTTTTAATTTACTTTGATTTTACCTCCTACCTAATTCAATTCGATTTTTACCTTAATTCCTTTTTGGAAACCTCAGCCTTTGGATCTCTAATACTTTATCTGATTCATGAATCAGCCTCATAATTGGGACTAAAAGATGTGGTGTGGAAATTTACAGCGCATGTTCAACATTCTAAGAATGTTTAAGGAAATAGGTTGTGATAATGAGTTGGAAGAGCATAACAGCCAAAATATGCACCTGAGAAAAAAGCAACAACTCTGCTGGGTGTTCCTACTTTCATAACTCGTTTCCTATTGTTTTAGACCCCTTTGGAAGGTGCCTTGAAGTATCTGTGAATCACCAAAGTGGTAATGATTCAACAACATACCTAACTTGAATAAAACCCACAAGTCTTTTTAGTGTTTCAGCTGGATTTAGTAGCACTATCTACTAGAACTTAGAGAAGAAATTCTATGATTAATAAGTAACCCTATTGTATTTTAATTTAAAAAGTGTCATATCAATAAGATTAAAAATTAATAATAAACATTAACAATAACTATTTTCATTTTGTATATGACTATTTGATCCTTGTTTATGTTAATATCTATTTTACATCATTGTCATTACATTGTGGAAACCATTAACATTATATCATGAACTTTTCTATGTTACTATCTAGTCTTATTATTTTTTTTTTTTTTGGTGAGGAAGACCAGCCCTGAGCTAACATCCGTTGCTAATCCTCCTCTTTTTGCTGAGGAAGACTGGCCCTGGGCTAACATCGTGCCCATCTTCCTCTACTTTATATGGGACGCCGCCACGGCATGGCTGACAGGCAGTGCGTCGGCGGGCGCCCGGGATCCGAACCAGCGAACCCCGGTCTGCCAAGCGTGGAGTAAACCGCTGCGCCACCGGGCCGGCCCCTCTAGTCTTATTTTTAAAGGTTATTGTATCATAAATTTTATTTCAGATGTTGCTATCACATTAATCACTACCTCTTCTCCTGTTATCGACTGAGATAGTTTTCCATTATTTGTTACATATGTTGCTAGAAACATCCTCATGCATTCAACTTCTCATCTCTTCAATTTTTTCTCGTGAGTAACATCACTGGGTTAAAAGTATGACCATCTTTATGTTTTTTGCCCCATTTTGATGTTGCTCTCAAAAAGGGTGTATCAATGTACTAAGTCTCACAAAACATTTTTCCCATTTTCACACATTTCTGAATCTTTCTATGGCTTTATGCACACTGTATACATCTTGCAGCTCTAAGGCTAGTTAGCATACATGAATGAAAGTACCATTATGTTGTCTTAAGTTCTTTAGTTCTGAATAACCAGAAAATGCTATTGGCCTTAGAAATGATTACTATATACAAGATTAGAAAGATAAATAACATGGAATTCAGAATCATCACTAGGCCAAAAAATCACTTTAATGACAAATTAGCATATTGATAAACCTTATATTTTTAACCAATTATTTGAAGTTAAAATAATAAAAGAGGGGAGGAAATAAAGCTATTGTTATAGCCTGAGGAATTTTCAACTGTATATCATGGAACCAACCAGATTGGTCCTTAATAAATTCTTAGATCAACCCAGCAAAATTTTCTAAAGTGTTCTGGAATGAATTTCTATAGAAACTAACCATCTATACCAAACAAATTGTAGCTTCTAAAAATATTTGCATTATTGACAGTATATATTATTTTTCCTAGGCTGAAATATATTCGCTAAGACACATTACACATTATTTATGATGCTTTTACTATGTAAAATGTTTTTATTAAGCTGAGAAAAGGAAAATATGCCATATATATCCAGTCCTATGTTCTATGTAAGAAATATCTTAAACCCATGGGAAATAATAGATTTTATGAGTATTTTTTATTCATGAGTTTAATATGTTATTAATTATTATAATATTTACTGGCCGGTAATATATATTCATTTTTAAAGGACAGTTGCCTGTTAATTTTTCAGACTTTTTTTGATAAGCATTGTTTTCTAAAATATATTTGTAATATATCTTTTTAGGTGATTTAAATTATTCTAATAAGCATATATACAACTTGTTTTCTATTGAGGATCATTGAAGTAATTAAATCAATAGAAATGAAATTAATTTGTTTTAGATCCTTTTGTTGAGGAACTGCAAGAGATATAAATCTCATTTAAAATTTTAAAACACAGAACATAAAATATTATTTACTATATATAAGGGATGTTTTCAAATAGATTTCATTTCCATGAGATGGTCAGAAGAAAACCCCATCTTCTTCAAGACACAATTTCTCAATTTCTGGAGTGTCACCTCTAGGATGGGGCATTGATTTTGAAAATTAGTAGAATGTTTCGTACTAATTGATTAGTACGTTGTACTAATTGATTTGCAACGTTAGTACCTTTTGGAGGAAAATTCTGGCCCTTGCCTCTGACTTTGGCTCAATCTCTGCTACCTCAGTCCTGAAATTCCAGTTACTGGCCATGGCTTATTGACTTGCTTGTTGTTGACTTTATCCTTATCCTGGCATGTAAACCCCAGTGTCCTTCCACGTGTGCCTATCAGCTTTGATGAACTTGAATCGGAAGGGACCCTGTTGTCATCAACAAGTTTGCAATCAGGCAGCAGAAATAGTATATCTTCATAAAATCACTGGTTACTTTGTAGCCAACATTTTATCTTAATGCCTTAACTAACTAGGCCTATATAGTAATAAAATCAGTCTACCAGAATATGTAAAAGGAATCTATATAATTCATAGGCAGGAGTTATTTCTGTAGTAAAGACCTGACTGCATCATTTGTACAGGTAAATTAGGTTCCTGGACCCAATTTGCAACGTGTGGGGGGCTTCCCCACACCAACAAGCAATTCTGACACCAGCTGGGTGTGCTACAATTCAACTCAATTCTGACACTATCCACCTGGAGAGAGCATCAGATCCCACAGGTTGAAGGCTCAGTCCTCAAGATTGCCCCCCACCACACACATACACACCACAGACGCTAGTGACAAGCCCAGGTTGTTACCTTTGCTCTGACTGACTGGCTATAGATTGGCGGTCCCAACAGCGCCCTCCTTGGACTTCAGACACTGGTCGCAAGTCCAGGTTGTTACCTGTGCTTCTGACTGACTGGCTATAAATCAGAAGTCCCCATGATGCCTCTTCAGGTTCAGTTAATTTGCTAGAGCGGCTCACAGAACTCAGAGAAACATTTTACTTACTAGATTACCAGTTTATTATAAAAGGATATAACTCAGGAACAGCCAGACAGAAGAGAAGGATAGGGCAAGGTATAGGGAAGGGGTTTGGAGCTTCCATTCCCTCTCCAGGTGCACAACTCTCCCTGAATCTCCATGTGTTCACCAGCCTGGAAGCTCTCTGAACCCCGTCCTTTTGGGTTTTTATGGAGGCTTCAATACATAGGTATGATTGATTAAATCATTGTCCATTGGTCATTGATTCAACCTCCAGCCCTCTCCCCTCCCTGGAGGTCAAGGGGTGGGACTGAAAGTGCCAATCCTCTAATCACGTGGTTGGTTCTCCTGACAACCAGCCCCCATCTGTAGGTGGGGTCCAAAAGTTACCTCATTAACATAACAAGAGACACCTTTGTCATTCTCAACACCAGAAATTCCAAGGGTTTGGGAGCTGTTAACCAGGAACCGTGGACAAAGACCAAATATATATTTCTTATAAATCATAATATTGCAACAGGATAAACAAGAAATCTCAAACTTGAAAAAGCAAGTTTGAACCCTCTTCTTGAAGTAATAGCCTAAGCAATTTGCTCTTCACACTGTGTTTTCCGTGTAGGAGCTTTTCCTCTTGGATGTTTGCTTCCCTGTATCATTTCATTTCCCTCTGTCCCTCTCTGCTTCTCTTTCCCTCCCATTCTCTCTTTCTCTGACACCATTACTGAACTAGTGTGAGAGAATGGTATTGTTTTGAAATCTGCAAATTTTCTATGATGTTTTAGATTTTACCGATTTTAAGGCAACTTACGGAAATGTGTTAACCTTAGATACATAATCACCCCTTTATTGTTGATGTATAATCAACAACAGACACAAACCTGTTCACTAGTGAAAATTGCCTTTACATTTCACTACATTCAAACAAGTAGACATTTATTTGTCTTATGTTGCAAAGCCTGTGTTCTTAAGCATGTACCCAAACCACATTTCTTTCATTAACTCATTTGCTCATTCACTCATTCATCAAAACAGAATGTCTTGAGCACCTACTATGAGTAGGCACTTTTCTTGGCTCTTGGTATAATGTAATGATATTCAGGTAAAACACCACCCTTGTTCTTCAAGAAATTCATAATCTGTAGGAGAGGTAGATAGGCAAATAAGTAGTGATGTTGATAGATGTTTCTGGAATCGATAGAGGAGTTAGGGTGGTGAGGAATGTCCTCGCAGAAGGGGTGTGAGCACTGCATGAAAGGTGACTAGACCTTCATAGGCAGAAGGCAGGGGTGCAGGTGTGGGTAATAAGAGCCTTGTCAGAAAGGAAGTCAACTTGTGCAAAGGCCATGAGCTTGGGGCTAGAAACTGGGGGAGGACTTGGGAGTGAGGGGAAATGACAATGGAAAGGCAGACAGGGACTTGAACACAGAGGGCCAGGTTAGTGATGGCAGAGTTCATTCCAGGGGCATAATTAAGAGTTTTAAGAATAGGGCTGGATTTTCATTATATAAGATCACCCTGACAACAAGGTGGAGAATGGATTAGATGCCAGTAACACCTAAGGAGAAGAACAGAAAACGAATCTATTGAAATGTGCAGGTGAGAGGTGGTGGAGACTTGGAATCAAAACTTTGAGGTAAAATATGAATGTTTACATGTGTCTGAAGTTAGAAAAGTCCAACTATACTTGAAAGCTGTGTACACACAGCCTACTCTGCCTGTGCCTCTTCATTCTCCCATGTTTTGTGTGAGGAAGGAGCTCAGTGAATGCTCTTTGAACTGACTTCCTGCACTAACAGCCTCAGGGGTGTTTTTTTCCTATGAAGGCCTCTCCATTTTTGTGTGTTCCACTTCCCCAGATCACTATACTTTCTTTTTCCACAGAATTCAGTTCTTGAAGTAGCAGGAGTGAACAGCATTCTGTTGAAATCTGTCATCTTTTAGGCTTGTATTTTCTTCTAACGTAGCTTCTACAGAGTTCTTCCTTGCAGAGGAAGGCTTGGGCACTTTCTGGTGCTAGTGTATGTTGCCCTGAGTTCGGAATCTGCCACAACAAGAGTTAATTCAAAAATACTAATTCGCACAATTACGAAGCACATGTTGAAAAATACATTTTTGTGTCTTGGTCCAATGTAATATGCAATTAGAAATTGGTTCAAATTTCAGTGAATCATGTATGCTGCAAGAGAATTTTTCTCTCCTTTTCTGGGTTAGTCGTGATTCATTTTACAGTGGAAATGCACAACACCCTCAAATTGCTTTTCAGTTCTTTCAGTATTTCTTCAAGTAGCAGTTCCATTTTTACAGGAAATCTTTTAGTGTAGAATGATCTTGAGTTGGAATGTGCAGTGTTAAGAATGTCATCTGAAAGGTGTGTCTCTTCATTAGATTCTGTTTGTCTCTCTAATGACATACCTAATTAATAACAAAAATACAGGAATTTATCTCATTTTTTTCTAAATAGGTCTATATTTGCTTTGTTTAGATAAATACCAAGTATCCTCCCATTTAGCTGAATGTTTTGGTTTTCATCCAGATAAACTAGTTTCGTATAAAAATATTTTGGAACTTTAAGATTTTTCCCCTTCCTTATTTTCTCTTGTAAAGGATTTGAGCTACATGTATTATATATACCAGTTTTACCATTCTGTACATAAATGCACAACAATTCTGAAGACTTTTCTGATCCTTTGTCTTCACTAGGTAGAATTAGCCACTTCCTCCTCTAGGCCTCACTGCAGACAGCACAATCATAGTTTGTCTTAAAATCGAATTGTTCTATGAGTCTGTAAACTTTGGAGCAGGAATCTTGTTCCTTGGTCTTTTAATCCCCAGGATCTTGCACTGTAACTGGCACATAGTAGACCCTCAATTTTTTGGATAATTGATAATTAGTCCAACTTTTCTACAAAATCTCAAATATATGGCTTTATTGTGGTTTATCATCTATACATGTAGTTCTTCTGATGTACCGAATTATAAATAATGTATTTCAGATGTGGTTTAATGTAGGCAATGTAATAAAATCTACATAACAATTGCATTTGGAAATTTTTCAAGTCAGTTATTCACTTCTCTTGTTTTTTAATCCAGGCAGTATATATATCATTTTGAAGTTTCTTTATTTGGTTGTTTTAATATATGGATGCCTAAGAATCAAGGCAATTATAAGAAAATATCCACTTTAGAGGGCAAAATTTATGAATCCATGTAGTACAAAGTAAAAAGTTGCATATAAATATATAGGCTTTCCTAATTTTTTACTTTCTCTTATTCCTTTTTAAATGTTTTTTTATAGTTTTTAAGTATATATTTTTAATAGATAATCATGGTTCAAAATTCAAAAGGTACAAAAGGGTCTGCAAATAGAAAGTAGCTCTCTTTGCTCACAACCTCTTTGCCTAGCCAACCTTGTTTATCCTTCCAGAAACATTTTCTACATATACAAGCAAATATATACATATATAATTAAAAATCTGTATTTTATATGTGTATTAACAATAACATTGACACAACCACATTGTTATGCATGCTATTTTTTCACTTAATATATCTTAACTTTTTCTTTCATATCAGTATTCATCTTTTTGTTTATTTTTAACCAGAAGTTATAGAGAAGAAGGAAAATATACTTGAACCCTTTGAGAAAGCTTGAAATGGTTTCATGTATAGAATAGGAATATTTCTTTCCAAACAATAAAATGATAGCTACAAGAGTGTTTCACCTTCTAGACCAAAGCAATTCAGTAGAAAGATAACATGAGCCACATATATAATTTTAAATGATCTAGTAGCCACATGAGAGAAAGTAACAGGTGAACCTAATTTTAATAATATATTTTATTTAACACAGTAAATCCATATTATCATTGCAACATGCAAACAATAGAAGCAATTATTAATGAGATATTTTATGTTCTGTTCTTCTTAGTCTTTGAAATTCAGTATGTATTTTGCACTTACAGCACATCTCAATTTGAACTAGTCATATTTCAATTGCTCAATAGCCAGATTTGGCTAGTAGCTACTATATTGGACAGTGGAGTTCTAGACCTTCTTCCTTACCAATGGTTTTAACTAGATATAATTTCTGCATAGAAATCTAAGTTTTAATCACCAACATCTAATTTTAAAATAAGATTTAAGATGGCAAATAGTTAGGTTTTCTTTTAAAATGAAATACTGGGCCAAATGTTTGCTGTTGCAAATTGATTCTGCTTTGTTTATCTCTGATTGGTGGCAATGCTCTTTTAAACAGATACATGTTAAATGTTTGTATTTATACAAACCTATATACCTCTCTTTATATATCTTTCTTTATCTATCTCCTTTATTTGTTACTAGGCCTCCTTGTTAGTACAAGAATTTAATTCCTATTGTTGAAGCATATCCTAAGAAACCACATTTCTTAAATATTCTTAAAATAATAAAACAACTTAATATTTTTTTAATTGGTATAACCAAACTTGTAAAAAGTCCATGTTATTTATTTGAAGCCGGAGGTGGCTTGAAAATGTTTTCATCCTGCCACTTCATGCATCCTGCCAATTTTAAATGGTGATTTTTTTTTTTTTTTTTTTTGTGAGGAAGACCAGCCCTGAGCTAACATCCGTTGCTAATCCTCCTCTTTTTGCTGAGGAAGACTGGCCCTGGGCTAACATCGTGCCCATCTTCCTCCACTTTATATGGGACGCCGCCACCGCATGGCTGACAAGCAGTGCGTCGGCGGGCGCCTGGGATCCGAACCCGCGAACCCCGGGCTGCCAAGCGCGAACTAAACCGCTGCGCCACCGGGCGGCCCCTAAATGGTGATTTTTTAATGACACCATACACAGACTGAAAACACATCAAACTCTGTCACGATGGGTTTCATGTATTTTCCTTTTTCCCAGGATAAAAGAGAAGATAAGGACAATGCTAAGTATATCCTTCCATGGTACACATTGAAGTGACTCAATAAAAAATGCAATGATTAATGGAACATCTGATGACCACAGTTCTATCAGCATTTTTATTTTGTTTTTGTTTTCTACGCCCTCCTTTGTCAGGTATACTACCCAGAACTTGCATTTTCTTAAAAGATTCCATATTCAAAACCTGAGCATTATAAACTAAGTAAGCTATGATAAAAGAATGGAATTATTAAATTGCTGAAGGGATCAACATGAAACCCAAAACTGCATCAGGAATGTGCATAGTAGATGAGATTGTATTCTCAATCCATGTTGACTATTTTAGTGTAACTATGTAGTTTTAAAGTCTTTTAAGTTTTATTAAAATTTCATTAAATCCATGGAAATTGAAATTTCCTTATTAAAATCCTCAAGGAAAAAATTATACTCTTTCTCTAATATATCCATTAAGTTAAAGAATATATACTTATTTGATATTCCCAATTGTTATCTGTTCAGGACAAGAGTGATCAGGTCATCCTTGTGTCCACTGGAGTCCACCACTGTGGTGTTAAAGATGGAAGCCTCCAGAAGGCTGAGTCTGGAGGGGTAATGAGGAGGCACAGGTGGGCTGAGGCACACAGAAGGCCCAGGGCATTCTAGGCAATAACTACCTTCTTCTCCCGACTGCCCAAATGACACTTTCTGGCTCACTAAAAAATATCAACAGGCAGATAGGGGCCAGCCCAGTGGCACAGTGGTTAGGTTCAAGCGCTCCGCTTTGGCGGCCCAGGGTTCAAGGGTTTGGATCCCAGCATGGACCTACACACTGCTCATCAAACCATGCTTTGGCAGCGTCCCACAAACAAAATGGAGGAAGATTGGCTCAGATGTTAGCTCAGGGACAATCTTCCTCACACACACACAAAAAATACCACCAGGCAGATAGAAAACCCAAAAGAGAAGCACATCTAGGGTTGGTTCCTAGATCATAGCTCCTGCTTCCGACTGACTGAAGTGACGAGCTACTACCCAAAATGACGAACTAGTCCAAATCCTGACTTTAAAAAGTGCACATTATCTCAACCCTTCTATCTGTGTGTGCTCTTCACCCTCAAGTCAGAGAAGAGCCCTTATTCCACCAACCTGCATCCAATTACTTCTCCACAGCACCCTTAGTTTCTTTGGTATCCTTTGTGCCAGGGAGTCAGGTGCTACAACCATCTGCCATCGGCATGGCTTGCCTTCATATCCCCAAGCCCCCATGCAAAGAAGAGTTTTAGTACTCTGTTCCTGATGGGTAGCTGGGGTCTCTCCCTCATTGTATTCCAGGGGAAAATGGCCATAAGTGTCCTTTATGCTATGCTCACACGGTTTAACCAATCTGCTGGCACGAGTCTATTGTATCCTTCTGTTTGCCCTCACTGTAACTGCATAACAACCTCTATTATAAAAACCCTCCATTTATAAGGCATTTCCTGGGATGTAATAACCAAAGTGTAGTTTTCAAAGAGACTTTTTCTATCTACAACGAATAGTAAGAAAAACATAATAAGAAAAAGCCACAATAGGTACCCAGTGAAGCCACCTTCTAGGTTAACAACTGTAGGCTCTCCTTTACATTTATAAGGATATATGGACAGCTAGAGTGAAGAAATCCTGAAGGAGCTTCTCCCAGCTCTGAGACTCTCTGATTCTATGAATAAAAATTCTCTCCATGATTGGGACTGGAGCTCATTGTATACAATCTGTGTGTCTAAATAGACTTGTAAGTAACTATATTAAAATATCTCAACACAATATAGTATAGTTTTCATCAAGAAAAAGGAAAACTCCCATTACCTAATATACCGAATAAACTTTTTTTTGACAATTTAAAGTATCTATGTGTTATGAAGTGACTATGTACAAAGCAGGAAAGAGCAGTATTCCAAGGTCACAGTGTAGTCTCGCAGGGTTCTAACATTTTGGTTTCCTTCTCGGAACTGATGGGATTCAATTTCTAAAAGTATACCTATTTTGTTACACTGGATATGGGGGCCACTGATTTAATTCAGAAATGCTTCTCTGGTACCCATCAACATGGCAGCCAGCCAAACTCTTGTGAGGCATCAATAAACAGAGTGGGAAGAGGACCTTTCTACGTGCTAAGCCTGGGTTGGGCGCTGTCCTGAGCTCTGAGTTGGGCAGGATGTGAAGGAGCAACCTGAGTTGCTCTGGCTGTGAGCACGGGGTATGTGATGGGTAGTTCTGACGCTCATGAAAGCCTACGTTTGCTACTTCCTATTCCTTTGTTTTAAATGATGTAGTGAAAATGTAGCTCCATAGCACTTACAACTAGACTACTTAAAGTGACCTGGTAATTAAACGTGTACAGCAAATCAACCAGAAAAGATTCACAGTGCACAGTATTCATTACACAATGCATCCCCCATCCTCTTCTTTTCTTCTTGCACAGCTGTGTGTCCCTTCTTCCACACCCCTCTCTTTATCATCTATTGATTTGGTTTGTTTGGTTTGTTTCCTAAAAAAAAGGAAAGTCATAAAGATATCATATAATCATTAATTTCATTGTCCTTATAATTGTCACCTCTCAGCCAAAAAGAAACAGTCACTGATATACTCTCAGTATCACAAATTTAAATATTTTTGTGAACTGTACATGTAAAAGCCAAGTTTGTTTTGGCTTTACTCATTACTGGACTCCAGAGATTTTCTTTCTCTTTTTTGGTGTGTAGGTTACTTATGTCACTTCAGTATGTCCAGTCCACAAATCAGATCTCCTTCAGAGAGACTGCTTCTCAAGCTGGCCTCTCATGTAATTGCAGTAGTCAGTGAATGTCCTTGAGAGATGGACTAGATTAGATTGTTACTCTTTTTGTGTGAGGAAGACCAGCCCTGAACTAACATCCGTTGCCAATCCTCTTTTTTTGCTGAGGAAGACCGGCCCTGGGCTAACATCCGTGCCCATCTTCCTCCACTTTATATGGGACACCGCCACGGCATGGCTGACAAGCGGTGCATCTGTCCATGCCTGGGATCCGAACCCACAAACCCCGCGCAACCAAAGCGCAAACTAAACCGCTGCACCACCTGGCCGGCCCCCTAGATTGTTACTCTTAAAATAATTGTTTAAAAGAAACAACTTCTATAATTTCAAATATTTGTGTTTAAAAGTTCATATGAAAATATGTACATTTATTTTGCAGGATAATGGTTTAAAGCGGGACTGTCATTTTAACTAACCCTACTTTAGTGGATTTAAAATTGGTACTTTTAGTTGAAGGAGATACACTTTCCTTATGTTGAGGACTTTTTTGCTGCTCTTACATTGTTTATCTGGTCCATTTTTTGCTCTAAAGCCTCATCTCCCAATTCTTCATTGCACTTAAGATTATGTCTTACTACAAGTAGAAAAATCAGCCTATGATCCATTGGAATTGCAAGAACTGAAATTAGAAATTTGAGTAGGAAGGGGTGCCATTTGCTCTGGTCCAATGGTACCCAAGTCCCTGGCATAGACATCTTAGTGAGGATGCTTAGTTCATCTTAAACACCTATTTCTGGCTTTCCAGGCAGTCCTGACTCCACCTCTATTCATAGGATCCTTTAAAAAAAAATTACGTATAGTATAGTCATTTACTCTGAATAGGTATTTGTGGAATAAGCCATTATGTGATGACAAGAGAATCAGTTAAACACAAATTTTTTTCTCTTTTTATGCACTACTTGACATCAAAAGCAAAAAGAGGTAAGTTGGCTATAAACCTGTAGGTGAACCTTATTTTCTTTAATAGATTTATTCCTGAATAACTCTGCTTCAATTAAATTTCTATGAATCAAATATTTTTCATTAGGAAGCTTGTCATTGTAAATCCTTATTCTTTTCTTTGAAAAATGAATAAGCACCTTCTGTAAACTTCGATTTCAAAAATATTTAATATTTAAACATATTGCTTTTCCTTTAACTGAGTTATACTTATGGTTTAATTTGCTTGTGAAGACATAGTGCATTTTGAAACACATGGTTTAGTTTTGGGTTTCCTGAATTGTCTTCCCCAAAAATGTGGGTCGCATGTTATACGTATTTTTTTCTTCTCTTAAAAAAAGAAAAAAGTCTAGAAACAACTGACATTGGTGAAAGCCTATAATTTTCAGATTCATCGCTTTGCAGAAGAGGATGCCCTGAATCTCTCAGAATATTTTCTAGTGTTGATTTTTTTGAAATGAAAAAAAAAGAAATATTAAATAAGAAAATCAAACACATTTCACTGAGTGGTGTCTCATATATCTTTCTTGTTTGAGATATATTTTTGCAATTGATCATCTTAGTGGGTTCGTGTTTATAGTTTAACTTATTTCTCTTTTGTTTCTTTTTGATGGTGAATTAATTCTGACATTTCGAAGTTATAGCTGGTCTTCATCTGATGCATGCTTTTATTGACTTTGCTTAACAAGAAGAGACCACCATACTACCTTGACTTAACTCTGTGCCAGCTAACATTGTTCTTGGGAAGGTCATTTCTGAAAAAAAAAGGCTCTTTTCTAAAAAGTGTTTAATTGGTGTAAGAATCTGGGAGAAAAAATGTACTTTTACCTCTTGGTGCCACTGTGTTTAATTATTCCCTCTTTTATCTTTATGTCTTCACTGTCATAGGCTGTTGACTACACACATGCTCGTGGTTCAATTGTCTATTGTTCAGAAGCAGCAAGTTGACTGTACTGCAGGGCATTTTTATATTTCTCTTTTGCAAGGTTTGAAATAAAAATAGATTATGAATATTGCTTTGTTTTATTGGCTAGTCATGATATTCATCAGGACAGCAAATGGAAAGCTGGGTGAATGTTTCTGTCTAATCCACAATCACTGAAAAGTCTAAAAATGCTCCCTCTCTTTAGCAAGTCGTGTTCTGATTCTACATTGTTGAAGACAGTCTTAGTGCTTGTCACCCAAGTGTGATAAACTATACGCAGTTTTCATTTATATGAAGGTAGAGACAGATGTTCTTAAAGATTTGGCACCAGATCATATTTTTGCATTGTCTATACTTAAATTTTTTGTTTCAATAATTCTGTCTTTATTGTTCTCTGGAAATTTTTAATGAATAATAATTGTTTCTGACTATCGAGGGTATAAACATATAATGGGATTTGCTATGTTAAACACTGACGTACGGTTAAGGCTGAAGTGTCTGGTAACATAAATTAGCAGATTACACCCCTGAGTAGTTGGAAATTATGCTATGGTCTTATCTGTGGGTATTTTCAGAGAAACTCATGTATTAAAAGGATATGTGATATGTTTGGCAAAAAGGGATGAGATAGCCATCTCTATGTGTTTGATTATAAAATGCTAAAAGTTCACAACTATAGATTTTTATTAGTGTCAATGTACCATTAAATTCATCATTAGATTTTTGAAAATATTTCAGCTTTTCCTCACTACTATTTATATGTATTTGAATGTTTCTATCTCATGCTCTCATTATTTTTTTTGTATAATGTTTCTGCCTTAAAATTTTCTTATATTTTCCTAAATTCTCTACTCTATATAGTCTAGTCTTTCAGTTTATGTGTATAGGCGTCCGTAGAACAACATAAATGTTCAAGTTGTTACTACTAGGAGAATGTATTTTGATGCTTCTTTCCATTAACTTTTCTGTTAATTCACTAACACACTATTAATCATTTTGTAGATTTAGTGAGGAATAATTTAGTATTGATATTATTTGGCACACTTTAAATAGTGGCAATTAAAAAATATTTTCAAGATTTATACATCAAAGTCTTAAATTCTCAAGAATAATTAGTCACCTGGTATCACTAAATTAGCTTTAAAATCTTTATCAGATAGTATTTCCTCTTTCTTATTCCTTTTTAGAAAGATCTTGTTATGATGACAGGAATGTCTAAGTTGCAAACTCTCCCTTCTTTGAGTGGATCCATCAGACAATGGCATTAGTAAAGTACTAATAAAGAAACAAATCCAAGGATCCTTTAGGGAAGGTGAAGTCAGTATATTAGCAGTATTTTGCACCACATGCAAATTCCCCATGCAAACTACTGTGGGGAAACAATTATAAGGCAGGATCCTGTCTGCTCTCAAACCGCATAGCGTGACCAAGGAGATTAGATAAACTGCAAGGAAAGCAGTGGTCAAAAGCTGTAAACAAGAAATGGTGAAAGAAATGAGATAAATGCTAAGGGAATTTAGAGGAAGCAGACACTTCCTTCTGGGGTGGTCTGGAATAAAGACTGAAATCGGTTATTCTGAGGAGTCCGAGAGAAGAGAAGAGCATTTCAGATGAATAGAATGATAGGAGCAAAAGCTTGTCGGCATGATTTCATCATATGGTCTGTTTTGGCCTTTTTAATTTCATTGTTGTTAATGGCATTTACTTTGTTTCTTGAAGCTGAAAACCTCAAAGTCATCTTGACTCCTCCCTTTGGTCGCTCATGTCTCATCGATGGACAAGGATCTGTCAGTGGTCTATGGGCCACGTGCTTTCACAAACATTCCCTCACCTGATCTGCAAGATTAGTATTGAATTTTCTCACTTAACGGATAGAAAGTCTGAGGCTCAGAACAGTTAAGTCACTTCTTCAATGTCCCTCAGGTACTGGTTGGTGGAGCAGGATCTAAACACAAAGATCTCTCTGCTGGACTCTAAATCTTATGCTGAAATGGAGGAAAGTCGAGAAGTACAGGAGAGAGAATAAAGAATAAAGAGGAAGGCAAAGAGCCCATAGAAAATTGCTGCAGAAGCATCATTGGCAAATGGAAGGAAATTATTGTGATGTACCCATTATTCATTTCCATGGATTGTTGTGTAAAACCCTCACTTAAGACCTGACTGTATCCATAAGTATATCAGTAACTATGTATGGAGAGCACCTTTGTGCTATTATCCACAAATATTCAGAATTCTTGAGTTTGGGAGGCTTTTTAAAAAATAGTTATGCAATTTTTGTGTCTCCACCTCAGTGCACAGTGTATAGAAATTTATGTTTTCTACTAACATAATTACTCAAATTTCACATTCCACTGTCAATTTAGTTTTCCCCAATACCACTGATTTGACAACTTTTACTTCTCTCTAAAAATGCTTCTTGCTAAGAAGAAAGTCTGCTGAAATTCAAATGCAGATTTTCACTTAGAATTTGTGCCTCTGGCCTTCTGTAGCTATCTTTTTCCTTTGAGTTTTCTTGAATTAAAACATATTTATTTATTTCAACCCTTGAACTGCTTAGAGTCTAGAAGGATTTAAGAGAAGTTTAGCTATTCTTGGTTTATTTAGACTACAGAGGTACTGTGGGCAGAGTAAGAGGAAGTCATAATTTCTTTCTCTTTGGAGCAAGTACAAAGGCTCTGTGTTAGTTTGCTAGGGCTGCCATAATGGAAGACCACAGACTGAGGGGCTTAAACAACAAATGTTGATTTCCTCACAGTTCTGGAGGCTGGAGGTCCAAGAGCAAGGCGTGGGCAGGTTTGGTCTCTCCTGAGGCCTCTCTCCTTGACTTGTAGAAGGCCGCCTCCTCACTCTGTCCTCACATGGTCTTTTGTCTGTGTGAGCGCCTCCCTGGCATCTCTCTGTGTGTCCTAATCTCCTAATCTCCTCTGCTTATAAGGACATCAGTCAGATTGGATTAGGGCCACCCTAACTTAATTACGTCTTTAAAGATCCTGTCTTCAAATATAGTCATGTTCTAAGATACTGGGTTAGTGCTTCAACATACGAATTTGGGGGGACACATTCAGTCCATAAAGGTTCCTTGGGGCATTCCACTGAAAGGGCCTGGGGTAGACAGTAAGAAACCTGGGCTCAAGTACTCACTCTGCTGCTCTCACTATGGGCCCTCAGAAAATCACTTAACTCCTCTGATCCTCAGTGTTCTACTCTGTAAAATGGGGATTATGACAACCAAACTCAGCTGAGTTTTCTGAGCAGTAAAAAGCTTTTGTTCACCATAAAAGTTGTACAGAAAGTGACCATGCATAAATATCTTAACCTCCCTAGGCCGCAGTTTCTTATTTCTAAAATAAAAATAAAACCTTTCTCTTTGAGCGTAAGGATTAAAGAGCTGTTGCATGCAAAGTGCTTAGCCTGGTGTCTGTGCATATATAGCACTTAATAAATATTACATGTTACCATTATTTCTCATCCTTTCCTCTTCCTTCCACATTCCTTCTGCATGCTCTTCCTTTTCTGTCATTGCCCAAATCCCAATTAAGGAACAGTTTCGAAGAACGTCACCAGGTTTGCAGAAAGAAGAAAGAGTGATATCCTATGGAGTTAAAAGAGGATGTCTCTATGCTTTGATCATTGACTGTGGAGTTATCTTAGGACAATCCATAACTGTCTCTGTCAGTTCTTAATCTAATAGCTTTCATAGTTAAACATTCTTGCTTTTCTACTAACTGTTAATCATCTGTCCTTATTGAAAGGTCTTTAATGAATATTGACTGTTTACTCCAAGTAGGTAAGATTTTTGCTCCAAAGTGATACCTATTTGAAAACAATAGTGATGTCATATTCTATAACAGCAATTGTTCAAGTGGGTAGATTTAATTATTAAACCTTTCTTTGTTAAACCTATCTTTCTTGGAAACAGTTTGCCAAGTTAACAAAGATATTAACTATCTCACCAAGAGGCGTGTTTGCTCTTTGTATCTTGAATTTCCATTTCTCCTGCCGATTTTTGAGTATATGAGTTGCCATTTTTACAATAAGAAAGGAAAAAAAGGAAAGCACACATCCCTTTCCTTCTCACTTTTCTGGAAATTGGGAAATTTCTGGAAATGGATGGGTTTCATATGCTCAATATAGAGTAGGGATTACTAAAAGCCAGCATGAGTTCATCAAAAATGACTTATACTAGACTTACCCTCATTCTGTATCTCATAAGACCAGGGTAAGTGATAATATAATATATGTGAATTTTGGCAAATAACTAACCAACTAGGTATTTTATAATATTTTTTAGACAAATAGAGAAATTCTGGATGATAATATAATTGGGTTCATAACTGATTGAATGACATGTTCAAAGGGTCCAAATTCATAGATTAATATTTATAAAATATGGTCTCTACTTAGCCCAGCCCTATTATTAGTTGCTAGTCTTAGCTGAAGATGAAAATAATCAAGGTCATGAGTAGCACATTTTTTGATTTGAAAGAGAAATAAAAGAGAGAGGAAGGTAATATGCTAGGTGACAGAATAGGATCTAAAAGATGCATTAGGTAAGAAAAGGTGAAACTTATTAGAGATAAACATAAAGTTAAAAGTATATAAAATACTGCATTGGAATTCCAGACACCATAAGTACTGGATGGAGGAAGTGTGACTTATTAGTTCCATCTGTAAACAGTCAGCTCATATGAAATAGCAGTATGATGGGGCTGCCCCAAAACTGCCACGCAAGCTTCTGCTCTTTTAATAGAATCGAGACGTCTCAGATGAGGCAAGACTCTGCCAGTCCACTCCACCAATCACATCTTATCACACATGATTTCTTTTCTGAACACCTCATATTTAGAAGGTTGTGCACAAACTGGAACATGGTCAGAGAGAAAGGAGGAGAGTAAGGGAAACTGACATTGTGTCCCGTGAGGAAGACCTTGGATTATTTGGCCTGAGGAAAACTCAGAGGACAGAGATAATTTTCATGGGAAAATGTGTACCACCTGGCAGAGTTTATGGTCGTGAGGGAAGGAGATGTGGTGTGGAAAATAAGATCTCATGAAACTGTAGGGATGCATTAGATCTCGAGTCAGGAAAACTAGGGGCTGGGGTGCAAGTCATCCTATAGGAGACTGTTTGCCACAAAGAGCTGCTGCTCTGCCTCCCACAGAGCATCTGGGCACCAAGGAAGCCATCCCCACAGCCTCACTACTCGTATGGTCTCCACAGATCAGCTTTGACCCACACTGTCCTCACCAGCTTCCACCACTGCCATGTGAGCCAGGTGTGGAGCCAAAACACTGAGGTGGCCCTGCCTCCTTCCACATGAGCCTCTCCCTCCCATTCCAAACAGCCACCAGGGGCTCATGGACTCCCCAAGGCATTGACTTTTAGAAAATTGGTTAATTTCCAAATTGCATTGAGAAGTTTCAGAATGGTAGCAGCCTGAGGGAGAAACTGTATGACAACTTTCTCTCCCTGCCCATGAAATTCATTCATTTCAGCCACCTCTTTATAGAAACTGGATATTATTCCCATTCTTGCACTTTTTTCCTTGCTTTGTGTTTTTGAGGTAATTGGGTACCTTCAAATTGCTATGTCAACTGTCTGATGGGGTTCTTATGTTTCTTTGACTCTATGACTCTGATACTTCCCAGAGGTAGCTGGTGTCAATTTGAGAGATAATCAGAGCAGTGAGTAGAAATAGGCCTTAGCATCAGAAAAGTCTAAATTTAAATCGTTGCTCTGCCACTTCCTACCTAGCCATGTAACCTTGGGCAAGTTAACATCTCTGGTGACCATGCATTAATTTAATCAAGGAATGTTCATGGAGCACCTTCTGTGAGGCCAAGCTCTGTAGTTGTTTCTGGTGAGAGAGATCATGAAAAATATTAAAGAAAAAAAATAGTCTCAGGATATGTGATATTTTGATATAGTCCCGTATATCAAAAATACTTGCTTTTCCTCATGGTGGGAATAGAGAAGATAATAACTCCAGAGTACTGCTAAGACTTAAAACAGATCACTAATGTGAAGTTCCTAGGAGACATTACATCACGATGATTCAGCAGTTTCCTTCTTTCTCCTTCCCTTTTCTACCTTCCTTTGTACTTGGCTTTTGTTTATAGCGGAATGTCATACAAGGGTACTCTTCATGTGTGTATCAAGACAGACCTATAGATACTCTCAGCAATAATATCCCTTATTCATCTCTGCCCTTGAGGCACTAACAATCTCTTGAGTATGCTATGACATTTCTCAGGCCGGTGACCTTATAATATAAACGTACAGTGTTAGCTAATTCAGTTCTGAACATTTTAAGTAAACACTTTAATTTTATAATATATTTTAGTACAATTAGTAGAGACCATAAACAATTTATAGTTGCTAAGAAGTTCCTTGGCTAACTCGTTTTTTTTAGATGCTACAACCTCCGGGAAGCATTCCCTGACCACTTAGATTTAGTCAATTGTTTCCGCTCTGAGATCTCTACACTTCCCTATCGTGGGAAGCAATGTAGTGATGTGTCTGTAAGTTTTATTCAGCCCTTGGATCATGCAATCCTGGATTCAAATCCAGCTCCACTTCTTAGTGAACTCTGGCAAGTTATTTAACCTAAATCCCCCTTTCCTCATCCATAAATTGGGATTAATAAAACAGGGTTAAAGGACAGCATGCATATTAAGTGCCTACACAGTGCCTGGCACATGGGAAGCAATAAATAAGAGCTGGGTGCTATGGTCATCAGCATCACCACCATCACCATCATCATCGTGACGCTTTATTGCAATTGCTTGTTGAATATGCTTGTCTTTCCCATTTGACCGGGGACCATGTCTTATCTGTTTTCCTTTTGTCCGCAGTGCCTAACACAGTTTCGGACGCATGATAGGAATTTGGTAACTTGATTGTTGAATGGTTGAGATGAATTCCAGTGGCCCAGATGACAGCAGAGGCTGCTGGGGTTCTGCACTGCCTCCTTGAGTCACATCACTGCCATCTTTTATGCCCTCAAAAGCAATGAGATGAGGCCCAGTTCTTCAAAAGTGAGTCTACCAGAGTAGATCTAGACAGAGCAGGTGAGATCTTGTAGAGCCCACAGCATCTCAGAGCGGGAGGGGATTTTCTCAATCTCCCAACCCTGCCCCCCCCTTTCATTTTACAAATACATGCTAATACACATCCACTGCTCGGCTGCGTTACACGTGTACGTGATTGGAGGGCTGTAGACCCGAGAAGAGGAATTTAGAAGACAACTGAGTTGGAGCAATAAACTATTTTTCAAATTTCATTGTTTTCATCTGCCACCATCTTATCTGTGGAATTTGCTTTTTATTCTTTAAGGATAGCACTTAGCTAGGTACTTATAAATAATAAATACAAAAAAAAATGATAGTTAGCTAGAGGTGACATTACTTCTAAAGAAGGAAAAACTGATATTCACTACAAATGTAAGGAACATCCATCACATGTTAAACAAGGGAGTGCATTGTGGTCCTGCTCACCTGCTTTCTAAATTTCATCACAAAGCATATTTCAAATGAATAATAATCTGTGACTGCATTGGCAAAAAATATATATATTTCTAATATAAGTGAGATATGGAAAAAATCAAACCATTTAAATACTCTAGTTCCAGGGCTTGCCATTCCACAGAGGCCAAAACTTTGCTATAGAAGAGCTTCATTTGTACCTACCTGGCAATGTAAGACCTCAGGCCAGATTCCAGATCGGTTTTCCAAGTGTTCATGTTCATTTGCACCCGTTGCATTTATGCAAATGCACCATAAGAGGGCAGCACACACCTGGTTAATTGAAACAGAACTGCTCCTCTCGTGGCCAGATCAGAATAGTTGTCTAAATTAGTCCAAGACATTCCTAAATTATCACTTAGATAGGAAAGCTGTGGGAAGAGATAAAAGGAGCATAAAAGAATTCATCTTTAAGACTCTGAGTTTCTACAAAAGGGAGTCATTGAGCTAATCAAGCTGCAAAATGGAAAAACAAAGAGTTAAAGAAAAAGAAAAAGAATTCCCCAAGCTGAGAAAATGGAAATATTTCTTACACTTGAAGGACTTTTACTGAGTGTGATAATCTGAACACCAGCTACTCAATGAGAATCAGATCTCGTTCCTATTAATAAGCAATAATTAATAAGTTATTCTGCAACAAAGACCACCTTATAAAAGAGTTCCTTCAGTACTTATGTTCTTATATCGTAAGCCTGTCTTATATCGTATTCTACTTTGCATCACAGACAGCTTTAGCATGTTTCCAATGTCTTATACAAAAGCATCAGCAATTTTCATGAATTCTGGTATTTTAGAGTTAAATATAGTCAGGTTTTGTTAGAGAATATACTGGCCTTAGAATAAGTGATACTTACATATAAACCTTTGAATGTAAATTTCAGTAGAGTTTTATTAATTCAAGGCTGTAAATCAAAAATTTGTGATAATTTGGCTTAAATATTATCTATGTTAACATGGAGGGAAAGAGTTTTGCTAAGCAAATACATAATCTAAGAAGTTAGCAAAAGGAAATGTTGCAATTATTTAAGAATAAATTTTTAATCTAAGTCTATTTTAACTTTTTTGCAAAATCTTTTTGCAGAAATATAATTATGCATTTCTAACCACCTTCTCAGGTGATTCTGGTATGGTCAGCCTGGTACCAGTAAACAGACTGCTCTTTGATTGTTTTCGAACACCCAACACATGGTCTTTTCTTGGAGCAGACGATTAACATAACTGATCAGCTAACACATGGGCTTTTACAAGCTAGCACTTTGTTAACCTAGTGTGAGTTATATTATGTGACTTTAAAATGGCAAAAGACAAAACAAAAGTGAATTTCCCATTCAGTTTAGCTTTCTTCGTCAGTCCAAGTTACTAACAATTTACTATATAATAGACATTCTAAGATTTCTGCTGACAATTCTTGCTTTTCATAAATAAAATCAATTTTCAGAAAACTGCAAAGATGATTTTCTTCTCCGATATCCTTCTATTAATCGTGGAAAAGATTATACTGCATGCTTTTTTCAGTGTAGCTATGAGATTGACAATATGCCCATGTGTCCTGACAATAGTCAGTTATCTGAATATACTCCATTTTGGAATAACAGATCTAAGTGCTAAGCAAGGAAATACCATCATGTTCAAGTTCAGAACTTGAAGATCTTTCATCATATTAATAGACCCTTTATTTTTTTAGATGTATCCAAATACCAGATATGAATGGCCTAATGTACTCGAGAAACTTCACTACTAATTTTAGGTCACTAAATTTTTAATACTGTATTTGATTAAGAAAAAATTGGCATCCTTCAGGGAAGACAAAGCTTAATCCAGATGTTTCTGTGTGAATGCACATTCCTCACTAAATCTCTCAGGCAACTGCTTTAGTTACTGTTACTAACACGTTGCTCCCTCATCTCTTTGTATACATGTCTAATTTATCAGTTTCTCGTAGATTGTCAGCAGCCTGCTGCCTCCGTACCGCCACAGTGCTCACAACTAGCCGGGAGGCAAGACTGCCCGACTGTCAGGTAAATTCAGACGTCCTTTCTCTTCTCACTCAGCTGCATGTCAGATCCATAGACCCCCAAGCTCTCCTTTCCAACACCATAACTGCCTATACATCATTATATTTGCTACATTTTATTTCAAATATGGGCTACACAAACACATATTGGATACCTGAAGTCCAGTTGTGCCCAATGGAAGTGCAAGGGAGCTCGAGTTGATTTTACTGGCCACTGGCGGGTAGACTAAAGGCTGCCTCCAGCTCCCTCCTGTGAGTAAATACTTGGCTTAGTCCAGTGTTTCATTACCTTCCAAGATATAAAACCTGGAATTGTTAGGATGTTTGCCCTAGTTTTTCTTTTGTTTGTCTTTTGTTTTTAGAATATATTTCTCAGGCAAACAGGAAGGATATAAAGCATATCTAATGTCTGTTCCAAGACAACTTTATGAAAGTGTTTCTGTTTTCTGTCTACTTAGTATCCTCATTAAAACTGAAACTGAACGGTAGAGAAAAATTTGTAATTGGCATTCCAAAAGAATCTTTGCAGTGAGAGAGCCCTTTATGTGCGATTACCTGAAGAATTTTAAAGGCAGGTTTACATACTCCCTGGACAGAGTAACTGGAGAGTTTGCTGACAATTTCTGTTCCCGTAAAGCTTTGCAAATCCATCATGAATTTCCCTCCATCCTGGGTGAACTTCCACACGGCATCAGAGCACCCTGTCAGGACCTCATCATCTTCGTGTAATATTTCACCTCGTTATTCAGCCTCTGCTGGTCCAAGTTTGTATCGTCTGGTTGTGGCTTTTATAGTCTGCTCATTGTTCTCTCCATATTTTAATGTTTGTGTTGCTTTTCTGCCAGGGCAAGGCTTCTTTTGAGTAGGGGCAGGCCCAAATGCATTTCCATGTATGTCTGAGGGGTAGATGACAGTAGCAGGCTGCTGTGGTCATGGGTTAGAGCCAGAGAGCTGAGGAGCCACGAGTGCTCCCCAGAAACACAGCGGCAGCCAAAGGCCCAGTGTGACTTGGTGTCTAAGGCAGATGTGCAGCCAGCTCTCTAAGTGGGACATCAAGTTAGCAGGAAAAGTACGTGATTAAATTGGCCCCAAGCCAGTGTCTCCCAATTGATGTCTCAGCCTGTTGTTCCCACCACTTCCAGCAACAGGGTTTTTACTTCAGGAAAGTTCTTTCCTAATATACAAACACCATTTTATAACAGCAGCCAACTGTAGGGTAATTTCTATTATGTAAGTACCTGAACATAATTATAAACGTTCAAACCCATGTCAGTGAATTCTACGTGTGTGGTAGTGAAGAACGTGGCTCCTAACCTACAGCCCATTCTTCACAAGCACCCCCACCCCACGCAGGGCCTGGGACAGTGCCAGGCACGTGACAGATGTTCAGGGGCTACTGATTACAGGAATGAGTGAATGAGCTCTGGGGTCAGATGGCTTAGGTTTGAATCCCACCTCTAACAACTACTAGTTGTGTAATCTTGGAAAGTTGCTTTTGCTGGCTGAGATTTCCTTTCTTCACTTGTAAAGTCAGGGTGAAAAGAGGCACAAGCCTGGCCCGTGGTTGCTCTCAATGTCTGTTATTGCTACTAACCATTCAAGATGAAGATCTGCACCCTTCCATAGCCTCTCTAATTTGCCTGGGCAAGGAGTAGAGAAGACTACTCTCTTAAGTGTTTGAATTAGATAAGAAATGGAAAGGCTAGGGAGGAATTTTTAAGTTTAATTTTATTTCAGTTTGCTTTTTCTTGAGAACCCGTTTGACTAAATGGCTACTGTCCCCAGTTCCATATCTTCTGAGATTACTGCTTGCTACATCTACGCAGATGATTTCCTTTAAAGAAAAGCAATTTAATGAATTACAGATGTTTCTAGTTTCTACCCACGTAATACAGCACGGTCCAGAGCAGGCTTCCACTGTCCTTCATTGTGGTCCACACGGAGAAATGATAACATACATTCAGACCTGAAAAGACTGTCCTTTTCAAAGTTGCTGGGATATAATGGGCTTCCTTCCCACTACGCCTGTTGCCAAATGGATCACTGCCCTTTTCTCTTCTTCCTGGAGGAAAATTTAACACATAGCCAACCTTCGAATTCTTACTATGTACAAGACAAGTGTTAAATTCTTTATACTTACTAATCATTATGACCCCCGGAAGGTAAGCACATTTATGACTCCCATTTTAAAATGAGGGAACCAGGGTTTGGGGAGGTGAAATGACTTCCAGGGTCACCCATCCTGAAAACAACTGAGTCCGATGACTCCGGCACCCCTCCTCCTCACCACCACCATACACCGCTGCACTGCAGGGAGACGTCCCCCATTTTAGTTAGCAAAGTTACACCACGTTGCCTCTTTATCCCTGAACTGAAAAGGAAAGTTCAATTAATGAGAAACAAAACATGCTAAGAATGTTGAGTGATTTCAGATCAAGTGTTCTCTATATCTGTTTCTCACTTGAAAAATTGTTTTATACTTCCTTCAGCTTATACATATGTTCAAAATAATTTTTAGGTGTATAGTTTTGAATAAAAGAGCATTTGTCACATTTGAAAAGGTAGAATTTTTCCATATGTGCTTTTTACAGACTGATTCCATTGTAGAGCTAAATTATTGAAGTTGTGTATAGGTAATAGATACTATAACATGGAAGGATGCCCAAATTGTGGCAGCCGTGGATGTGATATTTAATATGGAGAGATGTTTGGTATTTAGCACGTCTCCCCTTCTGTCAAGTAGTTGCTTACTTGGGGAAAAAGAAATTTTCTGAAGATAGATTCATTTTTATATCTTAGTAAGGTTTCCTAACCCTGCTGTTTAAATATGGTCTACCTCCATAAAGTAGACTCTCAAATGGTAAAGGCTGAGTAATGAGTGGGCTCCTGAAGATTTTTAGCAATTAGAACTGAAACTGAATTCATCCTATACTTTAAATGATTAGCATTTATCAAATATTGACATTCAAGAAGTAATTTCTTAATCTGTAAACCAAAAATATGCTTCTGTCACATAATATACACAGAGCAATTGTGTTTTATGCAAATTTAAATGTAATACTATAATATAAAATATGTATAATCTCTCACTTTATGTAAGAAATCTGAAATCAGGAAAAGAATTTTAAATCATCGTGAATGACATATTGTGAAGGTATTGGGCCAAATGAGCTGTCACCCATGTTTAAGCTCTTGCCACACACTTGAGCTGGTCAAGCAGAAATGCTTGTCTTCCTTCATCAGGAAGAGTACTGAACTCCCAGGGGTCTTCAAAAACTTACTACCTTGGGCTATTTGCCATGATTTATGTTGAATAATGTTTTTAGTCCCCTAAAAAGAGACTCATTTTAAATCATGCCGATGTAAGAGAAAGAAACTCTGTTAGGTCTGTGGGAAAGTCTGCTGCTGTGTTTCCCCGGCCATCGGACTCTGGAGGGTAGAGGTAGAATCTTGCCACGTGGTATTTCCTCAGTCCTTTTGTTGAAGCCCAGCTCTCCCATGCCTACTAACCACGTTTTAAAAATAGATAGGAAAATCATTTTTATCTCTGGTTGTCCTAACTAGGACAGAAAAGCATATCTCCTCTTAAGCTAAATTTATAGCAGTTCAAAGACTCTGGGAAGTAAGAGTGACCTCAAGTAGATCAATACTTTACATGATTATGATTTTGTATTAAAATTCGAGATATAAATGAAGAATAATTTCAGTACCAAAGATAAAAATTATTTGTTTAATGCTCCTTTTTGATAACTTCAATGATAATATTAGCTTAAAAAAACCCTATAATTAAATTAATAAATAATAATAAACCTTGAATAATTTTCTCAAATATCACTCTTGGCAGAAAGGAATTCTATGGTACTGAATTTCGTTGTATAACAGAAAAAAGCAATCTTAGAAAAATGTTGATCCTTTTCAATAAAAAAAAAATCCCCATAGTATGATTTTTCTCCCTGTTAGTTACATTTTAAATGATCTGAACCCAAATGTGCTTTGTAGTTTTACCTTAGGAAATTCAATGGTTTTACTTCCTTATTCTTCGAGATTATTCATTAAGACATTGATGAACCTGAGTGGTTCTGTGTTCATTTAAACTGGAGATTCTCAAGGCGGTCCTTTGGACGTCTGCATTCTATACTTAACAAATAGGAAGTTTGAAAACTCTTCTGTCTTATTTATACCACCAATTACATGACCTAAAGCAGGCAGGGGGAACCCTTAGAGCAAATTAGTCTTCCACAGGCAAATCAATTATCCTGTTGAATCTGGATCTACCGGAGAGCTGATGTGGAATCCTCTCAAGCTTTGGTCTAGCAGTTCTGCATCCTGGGGAGCGTGTTAGAAATGCAGATTTTAGGTCCCCCAGACCTATCGAATCGGAATCTGCGTTTTGCCAAGATCCCCAGGTAATTGGTATGCACATTAAAGTTGAAAAGAATTGATCTAAAAAAACCTTGCAACTAAGCAGAGACCTACGCTAATGAGACTGTGAAAAAATTGAAAAGAGCAACCGCAGACGAGGAGTTCACATATCATTTCCCTAACAAGTTTATTTTTCTTTTTTGTGATTGTTTCGAAAAGCTGCGGTTCTCTTGGCAGGCTTTAGATTTAAACCATTTTTCACGCAAAATTTCTGTTTATGTTTTTAAAGTTTCTGTGAAAATAATGTGTCTGTCGAGCCCTTACAAGTGTGCCTGGCCCCTTGTCAATGCGTTTCTTGCTGACACGCTTGTTTCTCATTTGCAGTCCTGACATAGCTCTTCCAGAGGAGCAGCCACATTCCAGCTCGCAGTGCGCCCCTCTCCACTGTCTCTCCAAGCCTCCTTACCCCTAGTCTTCATCTCCCACGGACGAACATCTGGGGTGAACGTTTTGTAGCCACACACAGGATACTGCCCAAGATCCAGCTGGTGTTTTCTTTTCGGTGGTTAGATTGTCATTGGATTAATGTCCATCATTTTGGAAGATGAGAGAAAGTTGAGAAGAATAACCCAAAGCACAGACTGCAGTGTGATAGAACATTTTATGGTTTCTCTAAGTCACAGATAAACTTCTGCAATCAAATGGCTACCGTTCAGTTAAATAAAACAAAACAAAATGAAATGAAACAAGAAACATGTAATCTCAGATGGCTGGCTTTACCTCGATAGCATAAGAGAGACCTAAGATGATGTAAAATACATGTATTGTAAAGTCATCTTTCCTTAGACTTCAAATTCAGCTGTAGAAGTTGATTCCAATTTTTTTGTCATTGATATTTATTTTGTACTTTGTTTGCCACATTATTCATGTCTATAAAAATCATTTCTGTGAGACGTGAACTTAATTCATTTATTTTTAAAGAAGCATAATTTGCTCAATTAAGTATGAGTTTTAATTTAGTTTGAAATCTGAAATTGGCCAGACTGTGGTCATTTTTCTTGCACAAAATGATAATGAGGTGCATTGCAACGTTAACAATAACTGTATTTTGCTGCTACACTGATATTGTTTATGCACTTATTTTCTGATCAGTAGCTCATTAACTGCTGTTTTTCTTTTTAACTAGAATTCTTCACTGGACATTATTAAGTAAATCTAAAAAAGAGAGTATGTCATGATTCATTGACTTATTCACCTTTTGACGGCATCTTTCATTTTTTTTGACTGCAGACATGTAGATGCACTGGTGCTGCTCCTTTGTGTGTGTGTTTGTGTGTGTGATAATGTTCAAGAAGGTTAAATCACGTGAAGGGGAAAAAAATGGTGTGTTTATTTAATGACCAGAATTTTTTTCACTTCTCCCAAATTCAGGGTCCTACTATGAGTCTTTCCTGCTAAAAAGTATCAAGTACAAATGGGAAAATATATACATAGATAGATATGTTAGCCTTTGGTTAATTACATTACCCAGGAAGTGTTCAGATTTTGATTAAAATTGTGTGTTTTGTTGTTGTTAGGCTTTTTTCATGATGAATCTTCCTTGCCAAAAAACAATAGATGATAAACCTTAGCTCATTGTCTACTTTTGACAAACACTCAGGTGCCTACAATCATTATTATATTGAGATAATACATGTTCCTAGTTCATTTACAGATTCTGCTGGGTAACTTTTACGACTTGATTTAAGGCGGTGGATTTTCATAGCAAAATTTATTTTGCACATAATCTGACAAACAAGGAAAACAGCTAATTGAGCTGAAAGGTCTAACACTCTTGGGCTCCTTAACTATCAAGTGCTGCCCGCACAACTGCTCCTAGCCCTGATTCCTTGTCTAGTCAGGTAGCCTTAACTTATTTAAAACCATAACGGTTTGACTTTTTCATGTAACGATATCTGTAACTTCTCTTTTAAACGAAAACAGTCCTCACTGTTAACACAAAAGATAGGTAACAATGCAGGGCTCTAAACATGGAGATCTAGTAGGAGCCACTCAGCCTATTGAGCGGAAGTGGGTGGAACGATAATGGAGTGGTTCATCCAAGATGGCAGCCGGTCGGTAAGTCATGAAGCGCAGTGAGGAGCTTTCATCAGTCGTACACCTATTAAGTAGTGGTCACTATTACCAAAGCAACCAAAAGGTTTTGAGTTCCTTATATGAGTGCTATTTTTAATCGTGTCATTTATTATGCAACTTGGAGTAGTTGGAAATCTTCACCAAAATAGGGATTCAGGTTAAAGTACAGAAAAGAAACAACAATCTTCATAAAGTCCAGATCATGGCAACCTAACCTTCTGCTCTTTCCTATCTGCATTGCCTTGCTGTTCCCAAACATTTTCTTCATTGTATTGATGTTGTATTTGCCTGGTACAAGAATTAAGACAGTGTGGATTTTATTAGGGTTCAATTAAAGAAAATTACCCCACTCCTACCCCTGCTTTTTCTTTTTGTTCTTTTTGTTGTTTCTTTTTCAAGCATCATGTGTTTGGATCTGAAAAATGGCATAGCTGCTAAGTTGACTTTTAATAAAAACTGTGCCTGAGGGAAAATATGCCCTTTTCAAAAGTACCTCAGAACATCTTCCTATATTGCCTCATCAATTTCGTTGGTGGTACAGGGAATTGAGCAGGAAATATTGTCTGTGTGTAACTATAGGGCAGTACGTCTATTAACAGTGCTATATTGCATTCATGCTCCCTAACTCAGTATTTATGACCTCATGAAAAGCTGAGTCAGACAAAACATTTACTTCTTCCAATATGAAGTTTATCATTAAGTCTATTATATACCAGTTTTATTTCAGTTCTTTGTATAAATAGAGTGGGAAATGCTTGTTTTAAAATATTAATTTTATGAAAATGTTAATTTTACCAACTTTGCCAAGATATGGAAAATTGGAAATACATTTCTAATTTTCAGCACGAAATTAGATTAGCAGTAAGACAGAATTCTGTGTATTTACACTGTGGCATCATTTAGTATAGTTTAAACTGAGCCATATCTGTGTTTATTTCCACATAGGCATATAAAATGAATAAATGTGTAGCTTTGATAAAAGTCAGTACCTGCAAAGAAACATCAGGATTTAAAAGGAAATTGAGAAATTGAAGAACCAGTGAAAATCAAAAATGGCGGATCTCAGTAAGACTAATTGAAGACGGACTTGGAGAAGAAAAACCAACTACGGAAATACAATAAAAATACTGGCTAATTATTGCCAACACAGTGGATGAAGATTAAAGGTAGCAAGAAAGAGTGGTAGTTTTTCAAAAGTAAGCACAATTACCATACTGAAAAGAATGGTCAGTATGCAGAAATACGTCCCTACTGAGGATTCCTCTTAGTTAAAAAATTAAATTAAAAAGAGCAATAAATTGCCTTTGGCCTGAGTGCACAGGGGCATACATGACCCTCAGATTAATCTTTCCAGTCAACTCATGATTCATCAGATCCCTATCATGTATCCAATTCTGTTTCAGTAAGAGGAATTTGGAGAACTTTGAGAAAACAGAAAGTTATTAAATAATTAAGAGAAGACCTATTTAGAAAGATTATACTTTAGCCCAAGGAAGAGGAGGTACAATGTAATCTTCAAGAAAAGAAAATTTAACAAACGATAGGTACCAGTTATAGATACAGTTACTAAGACTAGAATAAGCAAAACAGTCTTCAGTGTGAAGGATTTATATTAACTCTAGGAAAGAGATTTTTAACAGTGGGAAATTAAATATTACTGGTTGTCTAGTAAGGATTAAGTGGCAAGATGTCTTATGATAATGTATTATAATTCTGAGATTCCAAAATCTTTTGCTTCTTTTAAATTTAAAAATACATTAAAATTATACTGGCTAGTCATAAAATGTTTTATCCCTTGAAAATAGGATAGCAATCATAATTTTTCCAAGATATTTGGTAAAAAAAAAAAAAAAGACAGGATTATGGGTATTATTTTTCCCTCCAGCTATATTTCATAATATCTTTAAAGTTGTCCAGAATGTAGTAATTTTACTATAAAAAGCCTCAATTGTCAGAGACTAAAACAAATGTCCTCAGGAATACTTCAGAAATAGAAGGTATGCAATCCCTTGGGGGGGGCAAATATCTTTTCTTAAAAGAATCTTCAATTGACAGTATTTGCTTTTTCCGTGCTTTGGAAAATATTCCTGTACAGATAGTCCTTCTGTTTCAAACAAGCATCAAACATCAGTCAAATAAACCAACTATGAATGTGGACCTTTCCTGATACTGTATTACATAAAATTCTCTACAATTCTCAAGTGGAAATCACCACATATGGAAAGGAAGAAATGAAATATATTTTCCACTGGGATAAGAATGGCAAATGTAATGTATAATTGTTATAATCAACCAGCCAAAAGACATAATCTGTCTCTCAGACAGACACGGCAGGGGAAACTAATGGGTTTCCAGCAAGGAACTATGGCGGTTCCACCCAAGGGTGCCACAAATGAATCAATATTGTGGGTATAAAGTGGGACTAGATTCGAAAGGAGCTCTTAGGATAAAGTTCACAGTTTTAAAAATTTGCCCTCCTGGTTTTTTGTTTGTTTATAAACCAGAGTGATTTAAAACGATCCTTGTATTTAAGATTGCAAAAAACTTATAAGAATATGTTTCTGAATAAAGGGAACATAATTCTTTAAAAAGCTGTTGAACTGGAGTTGTGATAATCGCATGATCACTGCTGATACTGACAAGTCATTTTTACCTTGAAATCAATTTCTATGGACATACAAGGCCAGTCTAGCTCCCGGTGACCATTTCTGTTGTCTGTAGTAATGCCCCCAGATGAGTTGTGTCTGTAGTTAAATTCATCTTTATTGAATTGCCAAGTTAACTGCCATAGTCCCTGATCGTATTGCATATGTAGCCTGATCCTATTATGTTAACATCTGAAAGATTTCATCTAGACATCTCTTCTGTCCTTCTTACTCAAAGTATAACTGAAAAAGATTTTGATATTAAATATGTTCCCTGATCAAGGATTTTCCAGAAATAATATGCTACTTAAGAAGAGGAGCAATTAACTGCCTTTACTGTAAGGGCGTGAGTGCATAAGTCTGCCATGTAAAATGTTTGCATGAGATATTTCACATGTACACTTTCCCATATTCACAATATGAACACTATAGAAGTCTTATTTCTCTTGTGGTTTTCTCTCCATTAGAAATGTAAGGAGATTGTTACCTGTATCTGGTCTCCTTTCCGTATTGAAATGCATGGCTCGAATCCTCAGTGAATTTTTATCCCTTTCCTCCGGAGTTATTTAAAATTTGCCCTTTTTAAACTGAAGCCGGATAAACTGCTGAGCTAGGTTAGTTCTGTGATTGGAGCTTAAGTGCTGTAGAACCGTGGTCAAGAGCACATTTTAATTTTAACTTTTTTTTCCTTTCGGAATTATTCTCTGATCTTTATGGTTCTCTGATGAAAACACTGAGAAGTAAATCAGATGCTTTCAGTGTGACTGTATGTTTTTCTTTTTAAAAAGTCGTTTTAAAACAAAGAACTAAAAGTAAAGAGAAATGTCATCGTTTTGTCAACATATCATTATTTAATGATAATGGAGATACAGAATGAATCATTTTGTTTGGGTTTATAGATATGATTATGCACCAAATCTTAGAGGAAATAAATCATTTTAACATTATTGCTACTAAATTTTTAAGCTCAATGGTTTGACTGTTAGAGTCAATTAAACAATTCTTGGAAAATCTTTTGTGACATTTTTGTAATCTACTCAGTGTTTTTATTTGCATGATTATACATATGTGATGAGCCATTGATGATTCTGATGTTGTCTTTCTTTCCAGTATTAACATTTGTGTAATGCGTGGCCAACGCTGATTTGTACACTGTATGATTATTGTTGTGATGATTCTGCTATTCTGACACTTAATTGCAATTTTGTTATTATGCCTTTTGGGGTTAAATGATGTGAAGTGTTTCCACCTAATGATAATACCACATGAAAACATGACTAAAAGACTGACCTCTTTTGTTGCTAATTATTTTTTAAAATCCAAATTTCAAAGGAAACTTGTTCTCAAAGACATATGCATTTATTTTAAATTCAAAAAAATTTTTGTGAATTTATCATGGCTTGTCCTTTTAAATTTTTTTTATTGTAGACAATCCTAAGTGAGTGTCTCATGGGAGAATCCATATGATAAGATACGTGCTTGTATTTGTGTCATGCACTCAAGGGTTGGAAAAGGCACTCCAGTGCTAAGAAAATAACCGAAGCCGATATATCAATTCTTATATCTTGGTTTATGTTACCAACTGAATATGGTGTAATGCATAACTCTTTCCAGTAAATAAACTGGTTATCTTTTGTTCATTTCATCTATGCTACCTTTCTATCAGTTTGAGCAACTTTTCTGAATGTCATTTTGATTTGTACTTAAAAGAAAAAAGTACATGAATTGCTATATGATTTATATATTTATTCAAAGTGAGCACTTATTTTAACTAAAAACTGAATGCTTTGCTTTGACATTTCTACACATTCCTATTAAGAAATGTGTATCAACTTTGCCCATTTTCTCCACTTACCATCTCTCCTACTTGTAATCTTTTCTAAAATGTTATTTTGGCAGGAGGATCTACTTAGCTGAATTAGATTAGAAATGTACCAATGTGAAGAAAATGCCTGTTCTAAAAAAAGAAGACATTATTTTAATGAAAGACGAATGAAGTTTTGTATGCTTTATTTTGGGAGACAGTTCTTTTTTGTTCTCTTTCATATGAAGGAACAGCAGAGTCCCAAAACTTTGAGGAAGGTTCGTTTATCAGCTCCTTCTTCAAATATGTACTGTGGCAAATCAGCTGCTTTGGGCATCACCTGATTTTATTTCAGGAGGCAGGGGAGGCAAAGAACCAGACAGAATAAGGAGTTGTGAGTTCTCATGAGTTGAAACCTCTAATGCAACAATCCTCATTATAACGAATCAAATTAACCCACCATGGACACTGCAACAATCCCAGCTAGAGTTCCCTGCTCACCTGTTGTACATACAACACTAGAAATCATAGTGTAAATTTTCCTAAAAATGTCTCCCTTTTCTCTTCTGAAAGTGATTGTTTTTCTTTGAGGTTGGGTCTATACATCTATCTGATCCTTGGTCTTCTCTTACACACTAAAGCTGATGGTTTGTTACATTCGAAAGCGAGAACTGGATCAACCTCCAGGAGTGTCAAGAAAGTCTCTTCTCATCCCTACTTTCGCAGGCAACTTGGATGGCACTGTACTGTTGTGAGGACAATGTGGAGGGTTCCTGCAACCCCATAGGGGGTAAGAAAGAGGCCAGAATTGATGGGAACTTGTGGAGGGATTTTCTTAGCAATTGGTTACACACATTGACTAGTACATTGTAAGAACTCAGTAAAGTGGGTTCCTTGGCTCCTTGCCATCTGGCTTTTCTTATAATGCATCTGGAATTGAGTTTATACAACCTAATGTCACCTACTATAATATCAGCAGGCTCTAAATGCCCACTAGTTGGGGGAAATGGTCTTAAAATGAAGTGAATGGTTATTCCTGTCATTCTCTCTTGGTCAGTCTGAAAACTAGGTCTCTAACATTGTATTTGAAGGAGCCTCAAAGGTATACAATGAAATTACCTGACAGAGTTCCTTCTTAAACATTTTCTGAACCAACTGTCACTTAAATACTTTAAGAAGAAACTCAGGTTAATTTATCCACAACATAACTGTCAAGGAAGATAAATCTCACTGGAAAAAATATTGCCAGTGTCCCAAATAAACATTATATATAATATAATCTAAATGTAGAAAGCAATATAAAGATAAGTAAATCATAACTATAGTGACATCTGTTAAATAGTAAAAAAAAAAAAAAAACTGTCTACATACATAATTTGTGAGACCCAGTACAAAATGAAAATGTGGATCCCCGTGTTCAAAAATTATTAAGAATTTTAGGACAGTGACAGCAGAGCATTAAACTAAGCAGGGAGTTCTAAGCACAGAGTCCTATGTGACTGTAGAGGTCCATCTGCCCCTGAAGCCAGCCTTGCCCGTAACTAGGCTGAAATAATATAATGATTTAGGACCTCAGCACCAAATGTAGCTATCCAGAACCTGTGCTTTATTTTTTAACAATGGATTTCCCAGTTTCTGTGCATGGAAGAAAATGTGTTTATGTTCTGGGGAAAAAAATTTTAATACTATTACTTCAAAGAATTATAAAGTTGAATCTTGCAATACTCTCATATCCCAGTGCAACCATACATTTCAACTCAAAAGTTCTAAACTCTCACATTCCTACCACGCTGAACAGAGATTATAAAAATCATTAAAGGAAGTCTTCAAAACATCAGCAGTAGACCTTTTAATTAGTGTATATTAAAGTAAAACTAATTTAAGAACCCTACTGATACCCTCATAACTTGATTTCCTTTGAAGTTATAAATTATTAATAATGTCAGTCAAATGTCACAGGAAGATTTGCCTCATTTAAAAGAGCTATTAGCCCAAGATTAGTAAGTGATTCATATCAACTTTTCCTCCAAATAAAGGGAAAAGAAATTATTTACCTCACTGAAGTCCATTGACATGGGAAGTATGGGCTCTCATGTTATAGTAAGCTACCCTATATGGATAAGAAGGGTAGAAAATAAAAATATATATTAATTTTTTTCTTGTATTTGATAAAGTATGAGTGGAAACCTATAGCAGTGGTTATCTGTAGAAGAGCAAAGGGTTGGTAGAAGAGAACTGGGGGGAGTAGGTAGGTAAATGCCTTTTATAGTGTTTTTCTATTTCAACCATGGAAATAAAGTATCTATGCAAAACTAAAGAAAATATGAGCTCTCAAAAATTTTCACAGTGAAGTCAGAAATAAAAATTGGCATGAATTCTAGAGAAATAATTGTTCTAAAGCAGGCTGTGTCTGCAGAAGTATTTTTAAAAACATGGAATTTTGTGCAATTTTAGCCCTGGCACTTATCAGCTCTGAGACTTTGGAAAGGTACTTAACCTCTCCAAGGCTCAATTTAAAAATTTTTTTATTTTTAAAAATGAGGATAAAAATGCCTGCCTGGCAAGGTATTGTCCCAAAGATTGAGTGAAATAGCATACAAAACATCTTTCAAACGATGTTTAGCCTTTGGTAGCTAATATTATTTCCAGTAATAATACTGGAGTCCTATATGGATGAAATTCATTCATTCACTTATACATGCATTAATTCAGCAAATATTTACTGGGAACCTATTTTGTGCCAGATATTGCTCAAGGAGCTTAAGATATGTCAGAGAACAAACCAAAGAAGGTTCATGGCTTTCTGAAGTTTGTATCATATATGTAGCATTGATGAGGGAGACATACAAAAAACAGTAAACATAAATATGTAAATACTGAAGTATGTTAGACAATGAAACTCTCATGGAAAAAGAAAAAAGTAACACAGGGAGAAGAGATTGTGCTGGGTTGGGGTAGGGAGAAAGTGAAACAGATGACAATATTCAACGGGGTGGTGAGGTTGAGCCTTATTAAAAAGAAGAAATAAGATAAAAATCATCCTGTTCACATCATGATGCCTCAGTTTTTAAAACGATTAAATTGCATATGTTCAAATTTTTACAACTTGTTATACATCTAAAAATATCAAACAGCAAGGCACATTAAGCAATAGTATTTTCAAAAACTAGTCTTTTAAAATATTCTAATAATTTGGAGTAACCATTACAAAATATGCATATATTTTATTTCATGATAGTGTTGCTTTAAAGTGCTCATATTTATTTTACAAATAGATATTATGCCTTCTTGAAGCTTTAGGACACGTCTATTTATGCTTCTCCAATAAAATTCGTCAAATAATTTTATTCAACGATCTTATTGATAACTGTCAATTCTAATGAACTTGTAATTGACCCTATAAATAATCCTTAAAATAACTCATAATGTTGTTTTTCAACATGTAGTCAGAGACTAAGCTATTCTTTCTTCTCTTCCTTAATTCCAACTCTCTCTTCCTTGAATGACCCTTTCATTCAAATCTTCTATAAAATTAAGGGCATCTTTTACAATATATTCTAGAAACTTTCTTCCTAATACAAAGGTAAGAAAGATATTATCACATTACTAAGCTTTGCGTTAGCTTGCTGCTGACTGTTACCATTTTTCTTACATTTATATAGATTCAGACTTCAAGCATGGCTATTTCAGTAGAATTGACAGAAAGAAATATATATTTAAAAGTCAGCCTTCTCCTTGTTCTCATGAATAGTTGTCCTAATTCTGGGTTACTTTTTTAGAAAATAAAGGCCACGTTACTAAATGTGTTTATGTAATATGGAAACACCCTCATCAAATTACATGCCTAGGTAAGTATGTTTATTTAATAAATATCAAAGATAAAAATAAAATCCAACAGATGAAAATATTGCCTATTAAAAGTCTATTTAATTATCTCCTGTGAAGAGTTCTTTCATGTTATTTCCTTCCAGCAAATGCAAAAATAAAGCTGACTTGAATTTGAGTATAATTATGATAATGTGATTTTAATTACACCAAACTAGTCAAAGTTGTCCTTTAAAAGTGTGATTTATTTGGAAAATGGCTGTAGTTTGGACTGGACAATGGCAGCCTACCATTATCTGTAATATCATTTGATTTCCACATCTAATGATTGATGGGAAAAACAAGATTTTTCAGAAATACTCCTTAGAAACATATTGTTATTGGATGTTGAATATTCCAAAGTTCACATTTGAATATATTGTGCACATTACTATATAGTTTCTATATATTTTTAAAGATATATACCTTACCTTTGAAGGATATTTTCTTGCCCAATATACTTTATTAGAACTTTGAAAGTGAGATCAAATCAGGGAAATGAAATAAGCATGTTTCTTCTATTGTTGAAATAAAAACTAAATGAGTTCCAGTGATTTCAGTGTGTAAGTATCAGTCTGTTCTTCTCTTATGTTCTCTCGATAATAACTGTACATATGTCCATTAAAACTGCAGCTTTCTCTTATAAACAATTTACTTACTACTAAAGACTCTTGTGGCAGTCAGTAGATGAACAGTGATTGACTACATACTACATACATCAGTGGAATCTCAAAAATTCCCTTAAGATCAACCAGCTGAGCAAAATTATACCAACTACCAAACATGAATCACTGGAACATGTGCCGAAGTTAATGGCATTTTCCTGGCACTTGCAACCCTATACTAAACAATATCCATGCTTCTAGAGCAGTCCCATTATTTAGGACAAATGAATACAATATAACATACATAGTTATAAAATGTACCAGAATACATCTGATAAGGTTTGAAAACAAGCATAGAGAGCCTAATGCTATGTCTATTTTCATAGGGAAAAACTATGCCTAAGGTATTGAACAAATTATTCAAGAACTGGTCATGTTCTTAAATATCCTCTAGATCAGCAAAGACACAGGGTGATAATTGGCTGGGGAAGTGATTATCACACCAGAGAGGCTGCGGAGGCAGTGTCAGCTTTTTAAGTTCAAGATCCTATTCAAAGCCCAGCCTGGCTCCTTATACTCGTCCCTGGCAGAGCTTCTCTTTGTCCTTGGATGGGAGTTTCATCTCTCCCTCACAGCTGGGAAGTTTGGGAGAGACCTGCTCAGTTCAGGATAAAAATAGTCATTTCACCTAGAATAAATCGGAGTATTTTTCTTCAGATTGGACACAGATGAGGTTCTGCCAACCCCATTCATTTATTTCCAAAATGTTTGTTTCTCTTTTTCTACTAATAAAAGTAATATATGTTTATTGTAGCAAATTTGGAAGATCTGGAAAAATAGAAAGAAGATAATAAAATTCACCCATAATCTTATCTCTCAGTGAAAACTACTGTTAATATTTTGGTGCCTTTCCTTGAAACATACTGAACATACAACTCTGAATCCTGGTTTTTTTCTTTTAACATTTTATGGTGAATATTTTTTTGTAGGTTATTAAAATTTTTCAACTACATTATTTTTAAGGCTGGCATAATATTCTATGGGAAGGATAAAGTATACTTTAAAAAAATGCTCTCTAATTATTGCATATTTAAGTTGCTTCCAGACCTTTACTATTATAAATAATGATGCCATTAAAATCTTTATACAGAAATTGTCATCTGAATTTCTGACTATTTACTAGGATCCATTCTTTCAGGAGGAATACTGTTGATGGTCATGAATATTTTTCCTTTCATGCATTTTCTTTCAGTAAATTTCACTGAATATTTCACTATATGGGAGCCACTGTGCAAGATGTTACAGAGGATACAAATATGAATTAGAGTTTGCCATCAAGGAGCTTACAATCTGGAAAGGAAAATCAGACAAAGGTATACATAACTATAATATATGGTGGAAAGTGCTACATTCCATGAACAAAGGTTTTGATCTGCACTTTGGAAACTCAAACATTAGAAGTCTTGGGGCCAGCCCCTTGGCGGAGTGGTTAAAGATCCGTGTGCTCTATTTTGGTGGCCTGTGTTCGCAGATTTGGATCCTGGGTGCAGACCTACACCACTCGTCACTCCATGCTGTGGCAGCAACCCACATACAAAATAGAGGAAGACTGGCACAGATGTTAGCTCAGGGCTAATCTTCTTCAAGCAAGCAAGCAAAAAAAAAAAAAAGTGGAGGATTGCTAATGGATGTTAGCTCAGAACCAATCCTCCTGAGCAGGGAAAAAATTAGAAGTCTGTTTTCTCATGACAAATTGAAAACTATTCTCATAAAAATGTTTATTCCCTGCTTTAGATAATATTTCTGATTGCTGGTATTCTCATTAAAATGTTTATCATATATCTATCTGTGTCCATTTTGAAAAAACCTCTATTGGAGGTGTTGCATAAATAATATCACTGACTTCAGGTTTATACTTTGTCTCTTGTCTTTTTCTCATGGGACATTTCAGGGCATTTTAATATGGTTATTTTGTATTCTGGTGATGCAGAGCTATGGGGGCTACTGCAAATGCCTATGGTTGTGTGAGCCTTGTAATAAAGCAATGGTGTCATTGAAGAAAGGTGTAAATTTATAATTATAGATTGGCAGTACAGTCTTACAGCCTCAGAGTGTCACTTTCTGTTGACATTGTTAGGGCATGTACAAAGGCATAAAATAGCAGAGCTTAGATTACAGTTTTTGATAATAGTTGAAACATTTTTCAAAATTTAATGAACCTTTTAAGTTTCTTATTTTCATCTACATCAGAGATCAACAAACTTTCTCTATAAAGGGCCAGGTAGTAAACATTTTCAGATTTGCTGACCATCTGATTTCTGTCCCAACTACTCAACTCTGCTGTTGTAGCACAAAAGCAGCCCATAAACTGCTGGCTGGGTTCAATAAAGTTTTATTTATGGACACAGAAATTTGTATTTTACTTTTTTTTTTTTTTTGATGAGGAAGATTGCCCCTGAGCTAACATCTGTGCCAATCTTCCTCTATTTTTGTGTGGGGGTTGCCACTACATCATGGCTTGATGAGTGGTGTAGGTCCATGCCCAGGATCTGAACCTGCGAACCTCGGGCTCCTGAAGCAGAGCGCATGAACTTAACCACTATGCCACTGGGCTAGCCTGTATTTTACATAATTTTTGTATGTCATGAAATATTCTTCTATTATTAGATCATGGCCCACACAAAAATAACAGGCAGTGGGTTGGATCTGGCCCACAGGTCATAGTTTGCTGACCCCTTACCTAGATGATCTCATTCAAAAACAACAAAGGGATATGTGTACATCTTAAAATAAAACTTTGCTCAACAGTAATAATAAAACGTTAAATACCAGGCTTTATAATTTCACAACTCCAAGTGCTTTTCTTAAAATTTGGATAAACTATTTCTCCTGTATCAGTATGCTTTGGTTACAGGTAACAAAAAAGCCTGACTAACAGTGGCTGAACAATAAGGACAGTTTATCTTTTTCAAGGATTCAAGAGGTAGGAAGGATTTTCAATCGATTTTCAAGGATTCAAGAGGTAGGAAGTTTCAGGGTTGGTTCAGTAGGGTGTTGAACTCAGCAATGGCCCAGGCTCTTTCCATCATTCCATTCTGCCACTCTGGTAGATAAACATCTCTCCTCCTGGTCACAAGATGGCTACAGCAGCTCAGCACTTACATCTGTATCCTTACAAAACCACATCTATAAGCAGGAGAAATGGGAAGGAGGATGGGTAGGGAATAGATTCCTTTTAATAGGTTCCCTTTTAATAGGGAGAAAAATCCTTTCTAGAAGCCCACACCAGATTACCTGTCTAGACCCATGGAGCAGAACCAGGTCACATGCTTCCCCCAAATCAACAACTGGCAAAGAAAACCGGATTACCATGATCACCTGATCACATCCAGCTTTCCCAGAATCCTTGAAGGAGCACAACTTGTCTGACCACATTGCTGCCAACATTTGAATGAAATTGGGTTTTGTTAGCATGGAAAAGCAGGAATGGCAGTTGAGTAGACAAGCAAGAGTGCTTGCTATGTTCTTTTAATTGGTAATTAATTTATGAACTGAATGAATATAATTACTTATTATAATTTATAATAATATTTAAGAAGTTTATAAAACCAAATTAACAGGAAGAACTACATTTTATTGAATGAGATATGGGGCTTTTGTAACTCCATAATAAATTTTCTGACTTCTTTATGTACTCTACCACTAATTCACTCATGATCAATTATGGAATATTTCAGCTCAAAGAATATACCCCTTCAGCAATAAGTAAGTAAGTAAGAACTAAACCTATTGTGGTAATCACTTCATAATACTATAGTCTTTTCACAATACTATAATCATTTCACGATACATTTCACAATTATATATATATGTAAATCAAACCATCATGCTGTACACTTTAAACTTATTCAGTGATGTATGTCAATTATTTCTCAATAAAACTGGAAGAAAAAAAAACCCCATGATGTAGGTAGCAGAAAGATGTGGAAGATCTATTCCACAGGGATAGAGAAAGTTTTCTAAAACTTCCTATATGTGCTTGATTTAAGTAAATGACCCAAATATTTCACTCATTCATTCATTCAGTCAGTCAGTCATGGAGGTGGTATATCCTTTGAGATGAAACATTTCAGAATTGATCAGTATTTTTTGATCTAGTGGCTTAATAACAAGGGATGTGGACAGCTAAGGTGATTGCTAAAATGCAAACCTGACAAATTACTCCTTGCTTAAAAACTCTTAAAAATCATTCCCTTGTCATAAGAATAAAGTCCTAACTCTTTACCATGGCATACAAGGTCCTTAAAGATCTGACCCTACTTCTCTCCCGTTTTGTTTCATTTCTCTCTTCCCATGCTGTGTAAGTGCAACATCATGTCTCTGTCCGTTTCCCTCCTCCCCCACTTCTCTTTCTCTCTCTCTCTCTCTCTCACTTGTATGCTCTGTTCCTTCCACTAGGGTAACACTTTATCCCCTCCAGCAGGCCAACTCCTCATCTTTAGGGTCTCCTTTAATTTTGACTTCCTTTAGGAAGCTTCTCCTGATAGGCCAGGCTCAAGTTGGGTTTCCCTCTCCTACTCTAATGGATCTATAGGCTCCATGATGCCAGGGCTGGTATGCTCTAGAAAGTAACTGTTTTCTTTCCAGTTTCCAAGTGATTTTTAAAAGATATTGAGTGACTACTTCCTTTAAAGAGCAATAGTGGTCAGTTTAAATATGAGGCCAAAGTTGCACCATGACAGTTTCAGGTGGCACCTCAAATTTGTGCAAATCTTCTAAGAGGTGTGTATATATATTTTCTTACAAAGGTTATTAATATATGCAATACCTGGTCAAAGTATAGACATAGAAATTAAATTAACATGTTAGAAATTATACTATCATATGTATATGACTTCATATGTATATATATGAGACTTTGAAATCTCAACTTGTACCAACTCAGAATATCATACTGTTTACTAAGTTCCTGTTAAAATAAATATATCATCTTCTTCAATTAGGTCTTCATGAAATTATCTTCTGTATGTCAGCCCCCTAATGCTGCTACATAAAGTCAGCTTGATTCATGCCTTCTAGTGACCTTTATTACTTTGATGACATTTATATAAATTTCCTACCCAGTGACAGCATCAAAGTAAATAATTAATAAATTCATAATTCATTTTACTGAGGAAATAACACCATTTAGTATTAAAGTGAGAGAAGTTTTATCTTTCTTTAGTGAGATTAAAATAAGAGCGAATCTGTTGCAAAGTGCTGATTTCTCTTATACTCTAGTTTTGGAAGTGATGCTTTATCAGTAGTTGAAGCAGCTGATTGATTCATAATTTTTCTCCTGAGTATTCTGTTTTGCTTTTATCTTGCTTATTAGGAACTAGATCAATTTGAGACTGGTTACATTGTTAAAATTAAATGTTTGTTGGAAACATTATAATTAGAATTAAAAGACATATCAGTATACATACGATTTTTGCTGCACTGGAAAATCTAAAGATAAAATTTAAGAAACATGAATCAGTCCATAGTCTTCCTATGCATTTTTCTAGTCTGATCATATATGTTAATTCCCAGGAAAGAAGTGATTCTGGGCTCCCTGCTCCTCTTCAGATAGTGGTTTCACCATGATATATGGCTCCAGGTTCCTCCACTGCCCCTTTGCACTCCAGCTGGCAGTTGGAGAAGAGAAGTAGAGAGTTTCATGGCAAGGGTACAGAAGCCAGGCCTGGAGGTGACACATATCACTTCCGCCCACAAAATTTTGAAGAGTTCGGTTACATGACTCCACCTAACTGCAAGGGAAAGTTTAAATGTGGTCTCCTTGTGTGCACAAGGAAAATGATACAGGATTTGTTCAGCATTTAGCATTGTCTCAACCACAGCGATATGGCATATAAACACCTGTGTATGCATCACTGTATTTCAGGACCCAGCACAGTTCTCATTCAATTCGTGTTAATGAATTAGTGCAAACTCCCTATTAGCTATATTAACAAATAAAATAGTATATTAAGACTACATGTACAAGATGATATTCAATATTTTGTTCTACTCTAACCTAAGATAACTTGAGATCAAATAAAGTTCTGTGACCCATTCATTTAGTGTTGCAAAATGTAGTCATCAAATGCAAAGTCTGTTAGAAGTGGTTTCTATCAGAAAATAATAAGCAGCAGTAACATCGATAGAGGTAATGTCAGATGATATATATATATATATGTTATAAAAAAATTCCATCTGAAAATAGACATCCACTGATGTGAACTAACATTGTATGACTAGGCAAATGTGAACAACTTAAACCAAGAATGAAATAGAAATATGTATATTGTAAACAATTCAAAATATCCAGATGAGGAATCATAAAACTGCTGCCCCAAATACTTGTGGTAAGATACGATTTTGCCCCACACAGATGTATTTACTGCAGTTCTTTACAGAAAAAGTGAGCATCTACTGAGAAAGTATTTCTGTATGTCAGGTCGGGATGGGGGCGGGAGGGACTGCAGTTCCCTCAAGTTTCATCAGTAACCAGATTTTTAGGAGAGAAGATTCCCAGCATCTTCTCACTTAAAAATAGGTTATGCTAAACTAGGTTGCTAGTACAGTATTATTAATTGCAATGCCACTTTTTTATTGAGCCAAATAAACTGTTAGAAATTTGCATTTAAATTATAGTTAACATGTATATAGAGGTAAAACCCTTTTCAGGATTAATTTATATTTTAAACTACTTGTTTAAATTATTTCCGATACCATATGGCACAGCAGACAACACCACAATTACATAGAAAGAGAAACAATAATTAGGTGCAATACGGTGATATAGGGATAAAAAATGTGAAGGGAGCAAAAGCTCCTTTTAACAAGGTCTGAACAGATGCATTAAAAATTAGGGGAGTACGTCCTTCTCCTCAGGAATATACTTATTGGAGTAGTAGCCAAGGAGACTGAGACAGTTGAACTGCCTCCTAAAAGGTTTCTTGAAGAGGACTGGGTTATGGGCTACACTTCAAGGAGCTGGAGGAGCTGTTACCTGGGTGAAGGAGAAATCTGAAGAAATGTGAGGTGGCTTCCAAGGTGTAAGTGATGGCTCTTTCTGCTTGAGCAGGGGTATTTGGTATGTTGCCTTCTCCCCCTCTATCTCTGGTTTTGGAACACAGCCTCTTCGTTATTAGAGTAGGGAACTTTAAAATGCCGGTAAGCAAACCAATTTAAACTGTATTTTCTTCAACTTGGTATTAGTTGATGTTAAAAAAAATGATGACAAATTAAAAGGACTCTAAAGTGCACTATTAATAAAGTCCTGAAAGTGTTCTTGGTGAGGGAGGGTCTGATGCTGGTCTGGAAGCCTGTAGATTGTTAGCTCCACCTTTCTCTGTTACTTCCATACATCCCTTCATCGTTCTCTGGTCTAATGCTGCTGACAAGCTGATTTGATTCAGTGAGATAAGGCAGACCTGGGTGCAGCGACTCAGGTAGGGATTCTAGCTCTACAGCGCCTTGTGACCCACTGCAGGTTCCTCACCTTGGTGTCCTTACCTGAAATACTTCACTCAATGGGTAGCTCTACGACTTAAGTTTATTATCAAGGGCTCAGTAGAGCGGCTTGAGACACATGTATGACCCTCGGCGTGTGGGTCTGCGAGAACGGCAAGCCCCTGGGCAGGGTCCAGAGAATCTGTGATTATTTTTTCTTTCTTCCTGAATCCAGCGCGTGGCGCACAGGTGAGCGCCGCTGACCTTCCGAGCACCCCAGGTGTGCGGCCGCAGGTGCGCCCGTGCCGTTCCTCTTGGCCAATGGGCGAGCGCGCGGCGCGGGGCGGGGCGGGGCCACCCGGAGCCAACTGGCTCCGGGGCCGCGCCCAGCGCGCTCTGCTCAGCACAGCGCGTCCCTGGCGGCTTCCCCGGTCGGGGGAGGAGGAGGCGGCGGTGCAAACAAGCTGAACTCTGCGCTCTCCTCGTCCCACCCTCGGGAGCCTGCTGGCTACTGCTCGGGAGAGCAGGGGGTGGGGACAGCCCTGGGTCGGCCGCTGCAGTAGCGGCGTCAGGTGAGTGCGGGAGCCGCAGGGACCCGGGCGTCGCGGCTGCCGCACAAGAAGTCGGAGCCAAACTCTCTGCGCGGCCCTTGGCGTCCCGCGAAGGAAGGGACGAGGAGGCATTTGCCGCGGAGACGCCGGAGCAGAGGGGCGCCGGCGCAGAGCAGCCCCGGAGTCGCCCCTCTCTAGTCGCGTCGAGCGTGGGCATGCAGGCAACACCCCCCGGGGTCCGGTCGCCCCTGCGGAGCCAGCCGAGCGCGCACCTGCGGCCGGCCCAGGGCGGGAGAGAGCGCGGGGCGGCGGGCGAACCCGGCACGATGAGCGGCGAGGGCGGCTTCAACTTCAGGCGGGTGGCGATCCGGCGGAAGTCCAACCCCTCCTACCTGCCACCCGGGACCCCCCGGCCCTGGAGTAAGCCCCCATCGCAGCCGAGATGGACCGGGACGGCCGCTTTCAGGGGCCAGGCAATCACGGACGCCCCAGGTAAGTGCCTCGTGAGGGGAGGGGAGGGCTGGGGAGGGGTGGGGCGTTGTCGCAGGTGAAGGACGCGCCGAGCGCCCTGCAGGTGCGCCCCGGCTGCAAAGGGAGCCAGCAGGGGAGACTCCCAGAGGGCTGCGCCTGGCCATCCGCCCCCTTGCCTGTTTTGTCCCTTCCCCCAAAGGACCTTGGGCAGGAACCCGTCTAGGGCTGAGCTTGCTCTGGAGATCACTTATCAGAGAATTCCGGAAGTAAAAGTATACCTCTATTAAAAAAAAAGTTTGGTTAGGAATTAATACGCCCATTTTCTAGGTACTGAAGTTTACGTTTCTTCCCTAAATTCTTGCTTCCGGCAGACCTCGTAAAGGGTTAGTACAGTGAATGGGGGAGGCTGATGTTCCTCCTGGTCCGGCAGCCTAGCCATTGAGTGACCTCGGATCAGCTATCCTGAGTGCTTCCGGTTTTCCCTTTTGGAAAAGACGCTTGAGTCCTACCCTGAGTGTGAAAGCTGCAAGTCTCTCATAAGGAGACGTGTTCCTAATATCAAGAAGTTGAATTTTATTGCCATTCTCGTATTGATAAATTCAGATGTCAGTAATGCGGTATTGTGAGTTCTGAAGAAATCCTCAAGATGATCTATTCAAGCCCACATCATCTTCGCTATTTAAAGGCATTCCGTTCTCCCCAGGCGAGCTTGAAACTATGTAGAAAACACTAGGGATTTTTTTCCTTGATTTGCGAAACTTTTCTCTAACATCCCCCCCACCCCCTGTTTTGTGTTCCTATTATGCCATAACCAGAGATGTCCTGTAGGCAAAACCCTTATTTAAGCAGCAGAAATACAAATCCTTTTATTCACTTTCACTCATATAGTTCTGATTAAGCAAAGCTGTTATGATGGTTTAAATGTGATAAGTATTGGAGCTTTAAAATTTTTCTGTCGAGTCCTTGTCCAGAAGCTGTAGTAATTATAAGGCAGGAAAAACATGATGGATGATGAATTACAAATTTATAGCCACATTAGATAAGGGCAGAAATAGTGACGTGAGAAAAGATGTAATAACTGAATTACTGTGCTTTAGGTCTCAATTTCCTCATCTGCAAAATGAGGACACTGGTTAGATAATCTCTGAAATCTCTTCCAGATTTAGGTGTGATTCATTCTAAAATTAATGGAAGAGGGTTTTCTTCCTTTTTAAGTGAAAATGCATTGCTTTGTTTTGAAGTTAACTTATTTATGAATTAATTTAATTGAGCGAGCCTATTTTTAATCATTGGCTGTTTTCAATTTGAGGGTAATGGGATCCAAGTTCTTTACATCGTCATTTATACTTAAAATCACCAGCTTAGTTTCAAACTCTGAGTAGGTGAGCAAAAGATGAAGTGCCCTCCTAGAAGTAGGAAATTGTGGCAGTCTGTAAGTCATTTCTACAAAGCAGCTGTGCTTATAGAAGAAAGAGTCTTTTTTCTTTTCTTTTCTCTTTATTATTCAGAGAAAACCCAAAACACTTTTTTTAAATGAGATGGAGAACCTAGCAATAAATTTTCTAGCTCTGTTACATTGTCTCGATGTTATTTATGAGAACTAAAAGTTCTTCCTGCTATTATTTTCAGAGTTGAAAAGTAATTACTGTATCTTTCGGGGTACGACTGTTCCTCTTTACTGTAATATAATCTGCAGTATCTATTGGAGAATGATCTAGTGTTTTGACAGGTAGTCTTAAACTATTGAGTGACCACACCCTATTCAATTTGGTGGGATAAAAATTTTAGAAAGTGCTTCCTTCTTTAAATCAAATCTGCTTCCTTATTAAGTCTCATGTAACTATATATCATTATGTAATTAGGATCCTCCCCTCAAAAGTAAACCAGGTTTAAATTCCCAAGAAGTGCCAATTTACTCTATAGCACCTAGAAAAGTATTTATATAGGAAAACCACATTTAGACCCATTAAAACATTTAGACCCATTACATACAGAGTGGATGTTACTCATCATCGAAACGTTACTTTTCCTCTTGAAGAAGGAACAAAAAGTGAGAGGTCAAGAACTTAGCAGAGAATTCAGTTTAGGATGTTATGTATATTCTATGATTGTGAAACCCACTATTATTAGAGTTCTCTGCTTTTTGGCCAAAAAAAAAAAAAAGAAAAAAGAAAAAAAGTCTGTTAACTGCATCCCCTATATCTGAATGTGAATCTCATGGAGGTAAGCAGAGAGGTGAGGTAATTAAGACAATAGGCTTAGGGTGCTATAGCATCCAAGTTCTAGTCCCTCTTCCATTACTGGCTGTGTAAATTGGACCAAGTCTCTTAATTTCTCAGTTTCTTCATCTGGACAGTGGAGATAACAGTATTTTATAAGATTGATGGGAGGATTAAGTAAGGTTATGTAGGTAAATGTTTGGCACAAAACAAGCATACCAGATAGTATCATAACAAGGGGTCATCCATCTCTGTGTGCCAACTAGCACTAGGACTGGCACATGGGAGGCACTCTATAAATACTTGTGGAATGAATGAATGCTCTCCCCCTATAATGTTCATAATAGCTACTATTTATTGAGTTCATTTTCTGTACTAAGAACTGTGCTATGTGATACATCTATTTCACAACAGTCTTAATAGGTAGGTAGTATTATGCCCATTTTACAGCTGAAGAAGTTGAGGCAAAGAGAGTTTTACTAACTTGCTTGGAATTATTAACTGGTACTTGGTTAGCGAGGATTCAAATTCAAGTGTGCCTGGCATCAAAAACGCTTTTACCACACATCACATAAAGTACATAGTTCCATTATGGAAGAAACATACATTTAAAGGGATATTTACTACACACACACACAGTAGGATTAAATTTTTCTTCTTTTGTGCTTGTTTTTTTGGTCCAGCTTTTTCTATGCCTCTTCTTTTTTCTGTTCCATAATCTGAATATCTGAAGCCCTTGGGGGTGGGGGAGAGTCTATCTATTGAATGTTTTTTCTGCTGTCATTTAAGGTAGCTTGTTTCCTTAGTTTTACAGGAATCCCAAGGGGTCTGTATTGAAGATGCCTTTCTGTAGAAAATATTTGTTTCTACTTCCGACCCAAGACCACTTTGATTAGCCAAGCATTTCTCTGACTTGAAGATTGTGTACGTTTGACTTCAGGCTTGCTCAGGGGAGATCAGCATCATTATCATCATTAATTTTTCCACTTAGGCTTGGTGTAGGTCTGCAGATTTTCTCATCACTGTGCTTTGATGGAAGGCAGATTTTTCCTAGGTCACCCTTTTATCCAAGACGTAGCTCCTTCAGTGTGGAACATTGGTGTCGGGTCTCAGGTTCAGTCCTTTCCCATTTTACAAGCTCAAGGCCAAGTCTCCCCTTCCCATGCAAGACCCTCAGTTCCTCGGCTCTAGGTTCCTAGGGGGGATATGGCCCCCAGGGCAGCATGGACTTACAAATTAGTTTGCTAGTTGGGTTTAGGTTTATCATTCTTTTTCTTTTTTCTCTTATCCTTGGGAACCTCCTTTGATTTTCTTAAGATCTCAGCAATATATTTAAAAATATATCTGTTGTAATTTATTCAGCATCCGGTTGCTTTGTGGTGAAGGATTTTTCACATTACATGACATGCAAGCTTTCTGTAAGCATAGTTTCTTTTTCCAGTTCTCACCATGGAATACTTGGATTTTCAACACATACCCCAATATCTTGAGCACTTTTAGAGGACGAATTTCACCTTTGTTGGAGGAGGGATGGAGATTTTTGTAAGAGCAATAAGTTTATTAAATGCTCTCTCTGAACCAGGACTGTATGTGTTTTTACTTCCAATTCTTATTCTTGTGACAACCTGCAAGATAGGTGGTATTATCATTTTAGAGAAAAAGAAAAACCAAGCTTCAGAATGTCTTAACTGTACTGCTCTACAACCAGCCTAGGCTTCAGAGGCAAATCCCTCTGGCTTCAGTACTCACATGATTGTAACACTAGTTCTTTAGGTTTCCCAGGGCTTTGAGAAGCAAAGTGCAATGCAATAACAATGTCTCAGAAATGTTAGGGCTAATGTTATTTGTAACATTAATGTATATTATATTTTAAATGATCTAAACAAGTAATTTATCTGAAGATTAATAATAAAATGGTGATGTACATCAATATCGTTAATATGTCTTAGAGCTGCTTACAGATGGACTTTGAAATAGGAAAGTCCTTCAGAGGAACAGGAACCAGGAAGAGTTTTCTTATTTGGATTTCCTTCCAAGAGCAGTTTAAGGAGTAGTCAGTTGTCTTTTAATGAATAGCCATGTCCCAAGAACATTGAGAGACTTTTTTTCCACGTTCAACTATTTGCTTGCATTCCTTTCCTCTACTGAGGGAAACTTAGGGTCATTGGATCTAGCTGGTGACAGGGAAGAGGACCTGGGACTTAGGGTAGGGATTAGGGGTCCACCCAAGGCCACTACCTCTGGACTTCCAGAGCACTTGGGTTCAATCCTGGTATAGTCAGGGTTGTACTGAAATTGTTTTCTACATGCATTTCTTGGAAAGTTGATTGAAAAAGGATTCAAACATGATGCATTTACTTTTATGGATGTGAGTGTAGTGTACGATTCACTAGGTTTGGACAGGAGCTAATGAATCTGTGTTTTTAAAAAGTATATCAGATCATTCTCTTGATCTGCTTGGTTTCCAAATGCCATCCTACTGGCTGCATCAGAATTACTTGGAGTGCTAATTAAAAATTTCCAGCTGCACCCTAGATATAATGAGTCACAATCTCCAGGGGGTAGGGTTAGAGAAGCTGTATTTGTAACAAGTGCCCCAGATGATTCTGATGTACAGCCAGGTTTATGAACTACTGTGCATTCCGAAACATGGGTAAACCCCGCCTTTGGTCCTGCAACCGAGATTTGCAGGTGCAGGTCAAAGAGTGATATAGATTTTCCCTCAACTGACACATCATCTGGGCCCTCTTGTACCTTGTGGCAAACTTTTTGCCCATTTCTGCTTGATTCCTAATGGCATTTTTTACATCTGTTATAGGTCTTTTCTACTTTGCTCTTGTTTGTCAACCCTGCCCTGTCCCTCTTGAAGTAGACTTTAATTTATGCTATTAGACAATTTATATCCAACTGGAGTATCTGATGTGAACTCTAGTGACCTCCTTTCACTTCAGACTTGGTTTCTTCTCCACTGCTGCCCTCTCTTTCCTAACCTGGAGGATGAATCCAGTCCTCAGCTGCATTTCTACTCTATTACCTCCCCTGGTTTGCATCTTTACTCTCTCCCTTCGCAGGCTCCTTGGCCTCCTCCCCCTCTGTTCCCTCCAAATGAGGTCTTCCTAGACTTTAAACTTGGATGCTCTCTGGAGCTACCACCCCTCAGTTTCTTCTGAAACTACTATATGTACTTCCCTTGCTGCTTCCGCTTCTTCATCCCCTCACCCGGTCCTTCTCCCCACTTCCTTTTCTTCTTCTAGGCCAGCTTCTGTCCCCAGCACTGGATCAGCACTCTAAATCAGCAGTGAATTCCCAAGCATCATCCCGGAGTCTGTTTCTGACCCTTAGACTTGATTTCTCTGTGGCATTTGCTTCTTTTTAAAGCTCTTTTCTTGGTGCGGATTACCAGAGATCTCCTGATTTTCCTACTTCCTTGGAATCCAAGTTTCTTCCTCTGGCTACCCCCATTTTTCTCCTTTCTTCCCTCCAACATCCTCCCTACCCCTTTCCCCATTATTTCCTGCCACCTCGTTTCTTAGGCTGTCTCACCCACCCTTATTATTTAGCTGATCTATACTGCTGTGCATTTTCAAGGGCCTGCTTAATAAAGTAAATATCCTAAGGGCACCAACTTGCAACTTCTTTTTCTGCTTCAATCCAGCCCCTCCTGACATTCCTTGGAGGTATTACCAACTTTGCTTTTGTTAGGCTTCAAAGTTTATTTATTTATTTTTGCTGGGAAAGATCTGCCCTGAGCTAACATCTGTTGCCAATCTTCCTCTCTCTTTTTTTTCCTTTCCAAAGCCCCAGTACATAGCTGTGTATTCTAGTTGTAAGTCCTTCTAGTTCTTCTATGTGAGCCGCCACCACAGCGTGGCTACTGACAGACAAGTGGTGTGGTTTCATGCCCAGGAACAAAACCCCAGCTGCTAAAGTGGAGTGCACCAAACTTTTAACCTCTAGGCCATCAGGGCTGGCTCTCAAAGTTTGTTTTAAATCTGCTCTTCTCTGTTATCTACTTGCCACTCAGTCAGCCACCTGTTCTTATTTGTTCCCCTTCATTTCAGGATGGTGGCCTTTGTCTTATTTCAGGCCCTCTTCTCTCATCAGCTGTGTTGATATCCACTCTACATACCCGCCCCCCCCAATAATTTTCTTAAATCTGGGAATTGATCATTCCTTCGGATGGCCAGAAGCCCTCTATGGCTCCCCAACTGCCTGTTATTGATGTCTATAATAGGATACTGTATATCCAAAAATGATCATTTTAATGACTGTTGGTTAAACCTTAATCAGTAACGCCTTGGTATAGGGATGGACCCTTTGAATTCATAGAGATATTTAATGTTATTCGAACTATTAAACTAGACTAGTTATGCATTGATCCCACTTTAGGAGTTGTGTTTTCAGAAATAAATTTGGCATTGTTCCCAGAGCATTGTGTAGAATTAGTTATCTGTCCTCAAGTGCAGTTGACAGTGTGGACATTAGCACCAGCAAGTATTCTGGGAGCCCGTGATCAATTTTGTGTTATTGCCTTATTTATGCAGGAATAGAGTGAAGACAAACCCAGTGCTCTGTCCCTTTCACACACATACCCATTCACTGGAATTAAGCTGTCAACTTCACCAACTGCAGTGTCTGCAGAAACTAGGAGGCTGCCGTTGTTCTGAGGACCACGCCAAGCCGCAGTGCACCCTCGCTGCAGACCAATGTCCAGCCTGCTGTGCCAGGCTGGGTTGTTCCCTGGAGCCTCTGGCAGGATTTTATGTCAGGCTACATGATAATAGTAGCCTTAAAAAGAGCAATGCCTTTATCATAAGGTTATTTGCATTTAAAAATATATGCTAATGTGTACATTTAGGAGGTGAAAAATCAGTATAGAACCAAATAAATTATAATATACCCCACCTGAGGAACACTGAGGGGTTATTGCTTATAATTGCAAGTGCAATGCAATATAGTATATGGGAAGTTATCAAATATAGCCAAATTTGGTTTAAAATAATTACTAAAAACCTTCTATAGAAAAACGAAACTTTTAAACAAAGTAATCTTCACTTTCTCTGCGGAAAGTTGACTAACATGTAACTTTTTTTTTTTTCCTAAAACACGCTACCTTAATGCTGTCATATTGATGACTTAGCAATATGATGGTCGGTATTGGGAATCTAAAGATGAATAAGACAAATGTCTTGACTTTAAGTAATTTCCATCCTAGAAGGGGGAATATGATGTATAATAACCAGAGTCTGAGGCAGTGTTGGGTGTAAGAGCAATGATCAGAGTGTTGTAGTTCAGAGGAAGGCACACTTTTTTTTTTTTTTTGGAGGAAAACCAGCCCTGAACTAACATACGTTGCCAATCCTCCTCTTTTTTGCTGAGGAAGACTGGCCCTGGCTAACATCCGTGCCCATCTTCCTCTACTTTATATGGGATGCCGCCACAGTATGGCTGACAAGCAATGCATCACCGGCACCCGGGATCTGAACCCACAAACCCTGGGCTGGGAAGGCACACTTTTGGCTGTGGTGCATCCATCTTTAGGGAAGCCTGCACAGCTGACTTGGGCCTTCAAGCCACCCGAGAGCCTGTGTCTGCGTGTTGATGTGTCTGGTTGGAGCAGTGTCCTGCTGACACGATCCGGAAATCCATACCAGGTTGGAAAAACAGTTTCATCCCTAAGTTCTATTCACAACTCTAAGCCAATTAATTCCACCGGTAACTCTGGATTCTCTTTTCAAAGCCCTTTATCCTTCATTACAAAGTTTGCCTCCTAGGATCCCACTGAGGCTAGGAATCCTTCAGTCCTTCAACAAATATCTGAATGTTTGCTATGGACCAGGCGTTGTGTTAGGGCCTAGAAATCAAGTTGAAAAGAATACACTGTAATGGATTAGAGTGTGGGCTCTGGAGTTAGACTGGCTGGATTTGAATCCTTCTCTAGTAATTAACTGGGTGATTTGCGACGCTTTTGGACTCAGTTTCCTCATCTCTAAAATGGGAATGTTAATATTACCTACGCTGAGGAGTGGTTGGAAGAATAAAAAGTTTAATATTCTTAGGGGGCTTAGAACAGTGCTTGGGAAGTGTTCAAATAAGACCTGTTTTTCAGTACTTTTGTTAGGATAACATAGGCACTACCCTTGCAGTCTGGGTTTCTTTCGGGATTTTACATGTATCTCTAATCTAGCACGTCTCACTGGATTGTGATTGGTTGTTTACACTTGTACCTGCTGAGTGCTTGTTACCGCCCGTGGTGCAAGCTCTTCTAGGCACTTGTCTTCCCATCCCCTTTCACACGCTTCCTGCCTAGCCCTCTCCTCCCCTTAGTCCCTGCCAAAACTGCCTTTCTCTGCTGGCCTCTCTCCTCAGTCCTCCTGGCCGTCTTGAGCCCCACCTCTATGTCAAACTTCCCTGAAGCCTGAATTGCATCACAGAACCACTACCCTCTACTTCTGTTTCTTGACTGAAGCCTGACTTTCTTCTCTGAACACTGATTTCCTGGTGACTCAAGTGGCAATTGATCATCTTCCTTTATCCACATAGCTCTTGGTCAGGACCTGAGGCCAGCTCTCTCTTAGCTCTCCCTCACTATTTGTCTTCTACCCTCCTAGAAAAAAATCCTGCCTTCCCTCTTGCCAGCCACCTCAGTTTCTTTTTGTTTTTCTACTGCATCTGCCCCACCAGTCCCAAACTCGAATCATCCATTGCCATCGCTCCTTAGGGGTCGCTCAAAGTCCATTCGAGCACTCGGTAAGTATTGAGTAAACAGAAGACTCTCACATGAGCTTGGCACATCATAGTTCAACATAAGACTTTTCTGACAACACCATCAGAAAATGGAATTGGGTTCCTTTGGTGTTTGTATCCTCATTAATGAGGATACTCAGGAGAGGCTAGATGACAGTAGCTGTGCTGTGGAGGAGACAGAATGTGAGATGTAACCCTTTCTGACCTGTTACCCTCAGCTTGCAAACTCAATATTCTAACATCAGTGGTTCTTAGCTTTCCTTCTGTGTCTACACCTTCACATGCTCCTATCAGCAGACTGTAGCAATTTTGTGCAGGGGTGTATTCAGAAAGGCGTGGGGATAGTATACTTTGTTCTCTTTGAGAATTCATGGACTAGATGTCCTTTTTTGGTTTAACAGTTCTGATTGTTCCTGGCATCCTTTCTGATGCTATGATATGTCTTCATTCGAGAGCATGATGGAGTTGGTAGGACCTGGGCTGCTCCTCCACTGAAAGACCCCAGAATGCTTTGTTATGTTGTCAGCAGTGTCCTTATCTTACAGTTTTATCTATTGTTTCCCATTCTTGCTGTCCTCTTTGCCCCTTTCACAGCCTTTTTCTTCTTTGCCTATTGTTTCTCACTGTTAGGACATGGCTTTTAAAGTCAAAACTCCTAGTAAAAGTACTCTTTTTTTCTGTCCATCTCTAGTGGGCTTGCTTTAAAAAACAGTCTTAGAGGCAGAAACTAGGTATGATCAGAAGCAAGATTTTAGTTCCCAGCTCTTGTAGAAAAAGATGAGATTGTGGAACATCCTGAAATATCACTGTATTGTTCTCCATCTCTTAATGTATTTTATCAAATCTAAAATGTACACTTTTTTTTTTTTTTACATTTTAACATCTCTGAAATTGGGATGCTTTCAGTTGAATTGGGGTGTTTAAAAAAGACATTGAAATGTAGGTTGGCCTAAATTTTAAAATATAATTGGGCACTATTTACTGCCTTTGAATAACAGTAAAGAATTTGAAATATATTTGTGGATTATATAACTGAAAACATTGACTAACAACTTCACCAACCCCCTCCTCTAAACCCAAAACATACTATGTGTGGTTATCTCTGGCTACTTCCTCAGCCCTCTTAATCATAATTACAGTCATAAGAGTTATAATAATAATAGCCATCATTTATTGAGTGCTTACTTTGTTGGGCAGACACTGTCCTAAGTGTTTTTTGTGCATAAACTCACTTAACCATCACAAACAGGACCTGTAATCGCCATTGTACAGAAGAGGAACTAGAAGCCCAGACAGATTAAATAATTTGTCCTTGTTCACATGGCTGGGGAGCCAGGATTTAAACCCATGCTCTTAACCCCTGGACTTTTCTATCTCCCTTAAATTTCTTATTCTTATTGCTAGTTTTTAACATCTCTGAACAGAAAGATACTAATTGTTGATCTTTAGTAATGGAAAAAATACTTTTCCCTGATATTTTTATCCAGTTTACCCAGAGTATTAAAGACAAAAGCAATTGTCTGGTCTACTGTAGCTAGTGAGGAAGGAAAAAAAGACATTTTCAAGGAGAAAGAGAAACATAGTCTTAGAAAAGATTCTGGAGTTGGAAACAAGAAATAGCTTCCTGGTCTTTGCTGTGCAACCACTTGTTTTGGAAACACTCACCTAATTCAAGCCCTCTTGAATTCCTTGCTAGGAACTTTTTGACTAGATTATATCATACCTTTAGCAGGGTGATAGTTACCTACAAAACTTTGGAATTATGTGAATAATGTTAATTTTAGAGAATCCTGTTAATTTTAGATATTCTGCAAAAACAGGCAAAACTGCATTTCTTCTCTTTTACCCCATTTAAAAAAAAAGAACTATAAGGGATGGCTATATAATAGAACATGTCTATATATATATATACACATGCATACATGTGTATATATATATATAATACTAATATATCAAGATCATAATTCTACTGCTATATGTTGGCAAATCACTTTAATTTTTCTAAGGGAATTATGCTTATTTTTTTCTACTCTTTTAACATCTTAGTGTAACAAAAAATTGGGTGTCACACTCAGAGATGCTGTCCACCATGGAAGAACTAGGGAACTGACTAGGATGCTAATTAGAGCCCCTCTATAGTCCTTTTATAGAAAGTGGTAAACTCAGGTCACTGGTTATGAAAACAGTGAAAAGAAGGGAAGAGAAGGATTCAGGAGGAAGCAAGGAGGAAACTGCCAATGATGGCCATCATTGTTCTGAAATCAGTGTGGTGCCCAGTATAAACTCATTTTCATTGAGAACTATGTCCGTTTCCAAGTTTTGGAACTGAATGACCAACTTGTATGTTTTTTGTTAACCTGGGAGATTTGCTTTAACTACATTGTGGGCATTGGGGAGGTAGAAAAAAGGAAGAGAAAGTGAGAAGATATTCATATAACTCCACTTTCCTTGGGCAGCCGTCATCATATAATATCATGAAAGCTCTCTGATGAGCTGGCAGTGGTGGGCTCTGTTGGTCTTGACGGTGGCTCATTTCTGTAAACTTAAGAAAGTTATACTGGCAGTTTGCATGTATCACGGATGCACTAAAAGCCCTTATTTCAGAATAGTCATTCCTGTAAATCTTTTGTTAATTGTCCATTTCTGGCATAGATTCCTGGGTCCCACTACAATTTGTACTTTTTCTTCTGGAAGAGGGTTTTTTATTCTCACTCCTTGTTTTGGGTCTCAAAGCCAGTTCCTTACAATTAGTTCCTGAAAATGTTATTGTGGCTCATTCAGAAAACAGACTTCATTATGGACTTTTGGAGAAGTTTAATAGTTTTGTGAAAATAAATAAAAGAAACCTCATTTAAAATGGAGTCAGGAAGCCCTGGAGGGGAACTCATACATGTACCACTGGGTGCAGCCTGCATAACCAGCAGAAAGAAGGAAGATAAGAATTATTTTGACAAGGGAGGACATTGATCACATGGGAGTTTCATCTCCTGTTTTTAAGAAAAATAGTGAAGATCCCTCCCGGCCCCAGCAACAACACTAACCATCGCTTGTAGCCAATGAGAAACTGCCACAATCTCAAACTCCAATTTTCCAATGAACTTTTGTTCAAAACAACCCTCCCCAGTTTCTTCCTAAAACATAATAACACATGACCTTCTGTTTGTTCCTTCAGACTTGCCCATGTTTCACCATAGCTTACATGTCCTGAGTTGCAATTCCTCTGCCATTCCTGAATAAACCCATTTTGCTGATACAATAACTGGCTGTTTTATTTTTAAGGTTGACAGTTTATATCTGCTTATTTTCCGTTCTCCAAAAATACCCCCCCGAATAGATTAAGAAAATAATTTCCCTTTATTAATTTTTTTCTTCTAATATTTTCTCTTTGCTCATGTGTTAAGTGTGACACAACTTTTTATTGTAGACCCGAAAGGCTTGACTAATATGAAATTTCAGTCACTTGAAACCTTACCTTCAATGTTTAAAAGTATCAACTTCATCTGCTTCATGTCTTTACTTAAATACGTCTTGTCACTGAGGCCTTTCCCTGGCTACCTTATTTAAAATTGGAGCCCTGCTCCTATACTCCTTTCCTTGTTTTATTTTTCTCTACAGTATTTAGCACTGTCTAACTCTGTATTTTTTTATCTTATTTTTTGTCTCCCACCCCGACCCCAGTATGCACACTAAAACTCCTTGACAGCAGGGGTTTTTGTCTGTCTCCATCTCTCTTCCCAAGACGCGGTACAGTCAGGATTCCCAGTGTGGAGACTGCCGAGCTTAGGCCTGAGGACTTGTTCTCAGCAGCTGGTCTGTGAAACAAGAAAGGAGGTGGTGGGTGTGGTGGTTGGTGGTGAAGGTGAGCATTGGACAGACCTTAGAGGTAGGCTGCCAGGCCTGGGCCCTTTGCACCAGAGCACTAGCAGCCACAGCAGCTAAGACACCGTGGGCTGTGGTTTTGACAGGACAGGCGGAGGCAGAGAGTGGGGTCAAACTGATTTAGGAATAAGGTAGAGACAGGAGTTTGCATGAGGCCTTCACTTCATCAAGTTGAGAGCTGCAAATACAGAGTTTTCTTCATCACCTCTTTTAGTGATTGTTGAATCGCTTTAACATCAAGATGAACCTTTGTTGATTGTTGAATCGCTTTAACATGAAGATGAACCTTTGTTAGCATCATGAACAGTGACTATACCTGACTTGTTCCCTGCTGTTTCTCAACACCTAGAAGAGTTCCTGGCTCATATTAGGTGTTTGTGAAATTCTAATTGAGTGAGAGAATGAAATCCTATGTTGACTGCTACATTTTCAAAGTGCACATTTTATGCCAGCCCAATATGTAAAATTCTATTTAATATACAAGCTTTATCATCTTTTCTCCTTAATTTTTTCTTTGCTCGGTCTTTTTCTTTTTCCAATATAGGATTCCTTTCAATAAGTTTCCTTGCTACTTTTAAGAGATGATTCAGTTTAAAAGTGTATTAACTATAACTTTCAAAGTATATCTGTTTTATGTAACAAAGTATTCTCTAATTATAGCTATTAAAATTACCTCATTGTTAATTGTTTCTTTGAGACAAAGTTACATCTTTGAAAATCTCTATCCTGAGTTGCCGGTGGGGTGTAAGGAAAGAAATCCTTTGGCAAAGCAAAGGGATTAGCTATCTGAGAATTAACCTGAACTACATTACAAGCTGAACCTCTTCCCTTGTTTTCTAAGGTTACTCACATACTCCATCTCTTTCCAGCTTTTCAGTTAGTACTACATCCTAAAACTTTCTGTCAACATTTATAAGATGGAGGGGAACCTTAAATTATGGTCATTTGTTCTGTTAGCTTGCAGTAGATTTTTCTTAGCTACAGAAAAGTTGTTTATCCTGTAACTGAAAAATGAGGCTTAGGTGAGCAGTCATAGTTTGAATACAGATAATTCTTTACAACTGGAATATTTAAAATAGTTTTTACCCCCTCATGGGTAAATTTCATGCACATGAAAATAATTTTAAATTCATAGGCTAAATTCGTTTCTTAGCTCCTTTGAAATAGTCTGGCCTTTTCAAAGAAGAAAGCTTTAATCATACTGTTTTCTTCAGGAAGGTCACTTCCTTCATGTAAATTAGAGTTTTTTGTGCTTCTGGGCCCACTCTGTGGTTTCTTTATGGGTGTAATTAACCTATTTGCCTTCTCAGTGCTTCATGCTAGGAAAATGGGAACTACTTTAAACTTCAGTAGATGTTGACATTTAGAATATGATTAACTTGTGAACAAGGTTCAAATTTATTCTAATGCAAAAATCCACACAATGTGATGAGGCACCGTATGGTGTTTTGACCGAATTTTCGCTGTGCACTGTATATAAGTCATGGAATGGCGGACAAGATTAAAAAAATCAAGCATAATGAATGATAGAAATTTCTGTTCTTGTAGCTTCATTTCATGAAAGTAAGGTAAAACTGGTTGAGAGATCTGGGTTGATAATCAGACAGGCGTGGGTTTAAATCCTGCCTCTACTGGTTTATAGCTTTGGGTGAGTTGCGTAACCTCCCCTAGGCTGTTTTTTTAAATAAAATTGGGATAATGAAAGTATTTGTTTCATAAGGTTATGAAGGAGTAAATTAAGTAATGGATATAAAGCTTGGCATATTTACATATTCAGCACTCAATAAATGCTAACTAAATTATATATAGATATAATATATGTATATAATATATGTGATGTTTGTGTATTTTAATTGGAATTGGCCCTGGGCACTTTGAAGATATCTGATAAAACTAATGTAGCAAGACTTCTAGAGAGCTACCCATGGTATTTATTTGAGTAGAATCAGCAGATTTCACATTAGCAGATATTTTTATTTGCTCCTAAAATCTTACAAAGTGAACTTATATTAACATGTATGAATTTCCTGTTAACACCTTTTAGATGTTTTGCATTTGACCACTGTCTTTTCATTTTCAGTAAAAGTGAAATATCTTTCCTAGACACACAATCCTACTATTGCACATTAGTTCACCATTATCATCCTATATACCACATATACATTCTGTATACCACTGATACAGTCTTTTTCACTATGAAAATTATTTTTCAGAATGTTATTGCTCTCCAGTGTTGCAAGTAGGAATACGTGGGAATCGTTCTTGAACCATTTCTTCTCTTCTTAGAAAACATTACATTCTCATTTGCTTTATAGAAATGGTTTGGAAATATATATCGTCTAATAACACTGTACTTCATAGGTCAGACTTGGGATAACAGTAGTAACCGCTAGGACATTAGCCCAAGTTGAAAAAGAAAAAAGTATCTGCTCTTAAGATAGTGTTGAAAGCTCTGTACTTTATTCATTTTAGCGTTCGCTCAGCAGATTCTTTAATAAGCTTGCTTTTAATTTTTCCCCTGCTCACAGCAGATGAAAAGCCACAAATTCAGAGAGGCACAAGAGTGGATCTGGAGGGAAGTGGCTACAGGAGTGTGCTTTTATTTTTATTTATTTATGTTTTTGGTGAGGAAGTTTAGCCCTGAGCTAACATCTGTTGCCAGTCTTCCTCTTTTTGCTGAGGAAGATTGGCCCTGGGCTAACATCCGTGCCCATCTTCCTCTACTTTGTATGTGGGACACCTGCCACAACATGGCTTGATAAGTGGTGCGTAGGTCCATGCCCGGGATCCGAGCCTGTGAACTCCGGGCGGCCAGAAGCAGAGCGCCTGAACTTAACCACTACACCACTGGGCCGGCCCCAGGAGTGTGCTTTTAGACATGACAACAATGGTCTGACAATCTGACACGAAAAATAGAAAAAATTTAAAAATTCCACCCAACATTTCAGTAACAGATATTCACAATTACATCCTTGTCGTCAAAAATCTTTAATATTCAGCATTGTAGAAAGCAAGATAGTGTATAATTTCCTAGAAATTTCAACCAAAATATTTTTCAGTTATACCTTCATGTACCAGACTAGGTATATAGTGTAATGTAATAGAAATAGCATTCTGGCTGTTAAATCACAACCAGACTTCTTTTTCCCTTATGTTTCTGTTGGCCCTACCTCTCAGGTCTTTGTGAGACCAAAAGAAACAATGTAGATAAAGGGTCTTAAAATTCTCTACAAATGAAAGTGGTTGGTAAACAAAGGATTTTCTTTAACTATTGACACTGATTATGATTAAGGTGACCATTATTAAGGGTTTTGGTTAGTGCAGCATTTCTCAAGTTGGCAATGTTGACATTTGGGCTTGATAATCCTTTATTGTGGGGGCTGTCCTGTGCATTGTAGGGTGTTCTAGCCTCTACTCATTAGATGCCAGTAGCTCTAGACATCGCTAGATAGCCTTTGAGAGCCAAAATTGCCTAGGTTGAGAACCACTGGTTTAGTGTAAATGTATTTAAATTATGTGTGAACTTAGAACCAAATGCATCGCTAATGTTTTTGGTTTTAGCTATGCAAAGCATCCAATTACCATCATCTCTGCTTGGTCGTTTTGGGTACTTTCTGTTCTCACTTTTTTTTTTGTGGAACGGAGGAGAGAGCTGCCTATGTTTAGATTTGTTTCCTACTTGTTTTACATAGTCCATACTGTGACTTTAAAGTACTTAAAAAGATTGCTATGACTCACACAGGGAAGTATACATCATTATTTTAGCTTCACATTATGGAACCTTCTAGACTTTTTGTTGGGCCATATAATTCTTGTTAGAGTGCTAGGTGCTGGTGGAAGAAGAGAATACTTGCAACTTGCTCAAGTATGCCTAACTTGTACCTGAAGCCCCAGAATAGCTGGTGCTCTTGAAAGCAGTCTGTGAATATATTGAACTGTGTGGACTCAGTGGGGCAGAGTGCCAGAGAATCTACCAGGGAGATGAATGTTGTCCGCCTTTGCTCCCGCTAGCTGGAGAGGGTACTGCCATTCTTGCCTTCTCACTGTCTCCTCTTTCTGCTCATTCCATCAAGAGTTCTCCCATTTCCATATAGGTTTTGCAGGGGCATGAACTGGAGAAGGGATGGACAGAAGAACCAGAGGAGGTGAAGGCTGTGGGGAACACTCGGAGGGAGAGTTTTAAACAGGCCAAGGAACAAGCACAGAGTGTAAGAAATACGTGGGAGATCAGAGGGGATTTTAGGAGAAGTTGCTGTGGGGTGGACATTTTATTTCATAGTGTTGGAGTGCCTTCTACGTGCCAGGCACTAAGCAAAGCGCTTTACATATGCAGCTTCATTTAATCCTCCCACCAATTTGCTGAGGTATATACTGTTACACTTATTTTACAGATGAGGAAACCAAGGCCTCAGAAGGATGACTGACTTGCCCAAAGTCTTATAGCTAATAAATGGCAGAACCATACATAACCAGGCTGGTCCAGGTTAAAGCCCACAATCTTAACTACAGCAATGAACAGTTAATATGCTGCTAGAAATTACATTATTGGTTTGTGGGATTTAGAGATACAAAATAGTAGAAACTTATCTTCTATCCTACTTAAACAAAAAGAAGCTAAAGTACTTTGGACCACTGAGAGTGCTCTCTGCTGTGAGTGAGAGCTCATATCATCCAGCAGAACCCCACTCTTATTCCTTTCTTACTTGGGCATGTGCACATGGCTTCCTGGTTTGGCTTGGTACCTTGTTAGTCTAGATGGATGTTTAGCTAGATTTTTTTCTTTTTATTAACGGCTTAATAGTTTATACCATTGTGAAATTTTAGTCATACGTTATTGTCAGTCACCATATAAATGCATCCCTTTACCCCTTGTGCCCACCCCCCAACCCTCTTGCCCCTGGTAACCACCAAACAGTACTCTGTGTCCATGTGTTAATTTATATTCCACATATGAGTGAAATCATGCAGTGTTTGTCTTTCTCTCTCTGGCTTATTTTGCTTAACATAATATGTTCCAGGTCCATCCATGTTGATGTCCCCCAAATGGGACAATTTTGTCTTTTTTTATGGCTGAGTAGTATTCCATTGTGTATATATATATACCACAGCTTTATCCAGTCATCAGTCGGGGGACAGTTGGGTTGCTTCCACTTCTTGGCTGGAGTGACTAATGCTGCAATGAACATAGGGGTGCATAAGCCTCTTGGGATTGTTGATTTCAGGTTCGTTGGGTAGATGCCCAGTAGTGGGATAGCTGGATCATAAGGTATTTCTATTTTCTGAGGAATCTCCATACTGTTTTCCATAGAGGCTGCACCAGTTTGCCTTCCCACCAGCAGTGAATTAAGGTTCCCATTTCTCCACAACCTCTCCAACATTTGTTTTTTTTTGTCTTGGTGATTATAGCCATTCTAACAGCTGTAAGGTGATATCTTAGTGTAGTTTTGATTTGCATTTCCCTGATGATTAGTGATGTTGAACATCTTTTCATGTGCCTATTGGCCATCTGTTTATCTTCCTTGGAAAAGTATCTGTTCATATCCTCTGCCCATTTTTTGGTTGGGTTGTTTGTTTTTTTGCTGTTCAGTTGTGTGAGTTCTTTGTATATTACGGAGATTAACTGCTTGTCAGATATATGATTTGCAAATATTTTCTCCCAGCTGTGGGTTATCTGTTCATTTTGAGCCTGGTTTCATTTGCCTTACAGAAGCTCTTTAATCTGATGAAGTCCCACTGTTTATTTTTTCTTTTGTTTCCCTTGTCCAAGTAGAGATGGAATTCCAAAAGATCCCTTTATGACCGATGTCAAAGAGTGTACTGCCTATATTTTGTTCTAGGAGTATTGTAGTTTCAGGTCTCACTTTCAGGTCTTTGATCCATTTTGAGTTAATTTTTGTGTATCGCGAATGAAGATGGTCTACTTTCATTCTTTTGCATGCGGCTGTCCAATTTTCTCAGCACCGTTTATTGACGAGACTTTCCTTTCTCCATTGTATGTTCTCAGCTCCTTTGTCAAAGATTAGCTGTCTAGACGTGTGTGGTTTTATTTCTGGGCTTTTCATTCTGTTCCATTGATCTATGTGTCTGTTTTTATACGTTACCATGCTGTTTGGATTACTATAGCTTTGTAGTATACTTTGAAGTCAGGGATTGTGATGCCTCCAGCTTTGTTTTTTCTCAGGATTGCTTTAGCTATTCGGGGTCTTTTTTGCCCCATATGAATTTTAGGATTCATTGTTCTATTTCAATGAAGAGTGTGTTTGGGATTCTGATTGGGATTGCATTGAATCTGTAGATTGCTTTAGGTAATATGGACATTTTAACTATGTTTATTCTTCCAATCCTTGTGCAGGGGATATTTTTCCATTTCTTTATGTCATCATCGATTTCTTTAAATAATGTGTTATAGTTTTCATTGTATAGGTCTTTCACCTCCTTGGTTAAATTTATTCCTAGACATTTTATTCTTTTTGATTGTAAATGGGATTATCTTTTTGAGTTCTCTTTCTGTTAGTTGGTTATTAGCATATAGAAATGCAATTGGTTTTTGTAAGTTGATTTTGTACCTGCAACTTTGCTGTAGTTGTTGATTATTTCTAATAGTTTTCCAATGGATTTTTTAGGGTTTTATATATATAAAATCATGTTGTCCGCAAATAGTGAGAGTTTCACTTCTTCACTGCCTATTTGGATTCCTTTTATTCCTTTTTCTTGCCTAATTGCTCTGGCCAAAACCTCCAGTACTATATTGAATAAGAGTGATGAGAGTGGGCACCCTTGTCTTGTTCCTGTTCTCAGAGGAATGGCTTTCAGCTTTTCCCTATTGAGTATGATGTTGGCTGTGGGTTTGTCATATATGGCCTTTATTATTTTGAGGTACTTTCCTTCTATACCCATTTTGTTGAGACTTGTTATCATAAATGGATGTTGGATCTTGTCAAATACCTTCTCTGCCTCGATCGAGATGATCATGTGGTTTTTATTTATTTTGTTAATGTGGCGTATCCCATTGATTTGCGGACGTTGAACCATCCTTGTGTCCCTGGTATGAGTCCCACTTGGTCATGGTGTATGATCTTTTTAGCGTATTGCTGTATTTGGTTTGCCAATATTTTGTTGAGGATTTTTGCATCTATGTTCATCAGCGATATTGGCCTGCAGTTTTCCTTCTCTGTGTTGTCTTTGTCTGGCTTTGGTATCAGGGTGATGTTGGCCTTGTAGAATATATTAGGAAGTGTTCCATCTTCCTCTATTTTTTGGAATAGTTTGAGAAGGGTAGGTATTAAATCTTCCTTGAATGTTTGATAGAATTCTCCAGAGAAGCCATCTGGTCCTGGACTTTTATTTATTGGGAAGTTTTTGATTACTGTTTCCATATCTTTATTTGTGATTGGTCTGTTCAGATTCTCTATTCTTGATTCAGTTTTGGGAGGTTGTGTGAGTCTAAGAATTTATCCATTTCTTCTAGATTGTCCAATTTGTTGACATACAGTTTTTCATAGTATTCTCTTATAATCCTTTGTATTTCTATGGTATCGTAATTTCTCCTCTTTCATTTCTAATTTTGTTTATTTGAGACTTCTCTCTTTTTCTTAGTAAATCTGGCTGAGGGTTTGTCAATTTTGTTTATCTTCTCAAAGAACCAGCTCTTTGTTTCGTTGAGCCTTTCTACTGTTTTTTTGGTTTCAATTTCATTTATTTCTGCTCTAATTTTTATTATTTCCCTCCTTCTGCTGACTTGGGGCTTTGTTCTTCTTTTTCTAGGTCTGTTAGATGTAGTTTAAGGTTGCTTATTTGGGATTTTTCTTGTTTGCTAAGGTGGGCCTGTATTGCTATGAGTTTCCCTCTCAGGACTGCTTTTGCTGCATCCCATATGAGTTGGTATGGTGTATTTTCATTTTCATTTGTCTCCAGATATTTTTTGATTTCTCCTTTAGTTTCATCAGTGATCCATTGGGTGTTCAGTAGCATGTTGTTTAGTCTCCACATCTTTGTCCCTTTCCTAGTTTTCTCTTGTAGTTGATTTCTAGTTTCATAGCATTATGGTCAGAAACGATGCTTGTTATGATTTCAATCTTCTTAAATTTATAGAGGCTTGCCTTGTTTCCCAACATATGGTCTATCCTTGAGAATGTTCCATGCGCACTTGAGAAGAATGTGTAATCTGCTGTTTTGGGGTGGAGTACTCTGTATATATCTATTAAGTCCATCTTGTCTAGTTTTTTGTTTAAGTCCACTATTTCCTTATTGACTTTTTGTCTGGATGATCTATCCATTGATGCAAATGGGGTGTTAAGGTCTCCTACTATTATTGTGGTGTTGTTAATATCTCCTTTTAGGTTTGTTAGTAGTTGCTTTATGTACTTTGGTGCTCCTGTGTTGGGTGCATATATATTTATAAGTGATATGTCTTCTTGGTGGTGTGTCCATTTTATCATTATATATTGCCCCTCTTTGTCTCTCATTACCCTTTTTATCTTGAAGTCTACTTTGTCTGATATAAGTATGGTAACACCTGCTTTCTTTTGTTTGCTGTTAGCTTGGAGTATTGTCTTCCATCCTTTCACTCTGATTCTGTGTTTGTCTTTAGAGCTGAGATGTGTTTCCTGGAGGCAGCATATTGTTGGGTTTTTTTTTTTTTTTTTAACTCCATTCCGCCACTCTGTGTCTTTTGAGTGGAGAATTCAATCCATTTACATTTAGAGTGATTATTGATATATGAGGGCTTAATGTTGCTATTTTATTGCTCATTTTCCAGTTCTTTTGCATTTCCTTTGTTTCTCATCCCATGTGTTTTGGACTTCCAATTCAGTGTGGTAGTTCTGGATGATGATTATCTTAGTTTTCTCCTTGTTTTTCGTATGTGACTCTGTTCTGATTATTTGTTTAGTGGTTACCATGAGGTTTGTATAAAAAAATCTCGTGGATGAGATAGTCCATTTTCTGATGGCCTCTTACTTCCTTAGACTAAGTTGATTCCAACCCCCTCCTCTTGCCCTTCTAAGTTATTATTGTCACAACTTATTCCATCTTGTGTTGTTAGTGTGTGTTTCAAGTGATGAGGTTATATTTATTTTTGCTGTTTTCCTTCCCTTAATCTTGATGTATATAATTAAGTGTTTGCTAACCTATTCTTATAGAGAGCTGTGATTTTTCAAGACAAAACAAAATAGGTTTTGTCTATCTACTTTTTCTCCTTGCTCAAAGCTTTGTATTCCCTTTCTCTCTTTTTTTTTCAGGCATGAGGGCCTTCTTGAGCATTTCTTGTAGTGGGGGTCTTGTGGTAATGAACTTCCTTAGCTTTTGTTTATCTGGAAAAGTTATTTTTCCATCATATCTGAAGGATATTTTTGCTGGATAGAGTATTCTTGGCTGGAAGTTTTTGTCTTTCAGAATTTTGAATATGTCATTCCAGTCTGTCCTAGCTTGTAGAGTCTCTGTTGAGAAATCTGCTGAAAGCCTGATGGGAATTCCTTTGTACATTATTTTATTTTTTTGTCTAGCTGCCCTTAATATTTTTTCTTTGTTTTCGACTTTTGCCAGCTTTACTACTCTATGCCTTGGAGAGGGTCTTTTCCTGTCGATATATTTAGGGGATCTATTGACTTCATTCACTGGTATTTCTAGCTCCTTCTCCCAATTTGGGAAGTTCTCAGCTATTATTTTGTTGAACAAGCTCTCTGCTCCTTTTCCCCTCCCTTCTCCCTCTGGAATACCTATAATCCATATGTTGCATTTCCTAATTAAGTTGGATATTTCTTGGAGGATTTCTTCATTTCTTTTTAGTCTTAGTTCTCTCTCCTCTATCTGGAGCATTTCTTCATTCCTATCCTCAATAATACTAATTCTTTCCTCCATATTGTCAGCTCTGTTCTTTAAAGATTCCAGATTTTCCTTTATCTCTTCCATTGTGTTTTTCATCTCCAACATTTCTAATAGGTTTTTCTTTATAATTTCAATCTCTTTTGTGAAGAAATTTCTGATATTGTTGAATTATCTATCTGTATTTTCTTGTAATTCATTGAGCTTTTTTATGATAGCTATTTTGAATTCTCTGTCATTTAGGTTCTAAATTTCTGTGCCTTCAGGATTGATTTCAGTCATTTTCATTCTGGTCTGGAGATTTAATATATTTTTACATCATTTCTGCAGATCTTGGCTTATTTTTTCTCATACTGAAAATATCTGGTCGCAGTTTCCACTTGCTGCCACTGCGTGGAGGTCAAGCGCTGTGTATTCTGAGCCTACTGCAATCTGTGGCGCTCTGGCCAACTGGTTGTGCTGAAGGGCTGGGCATGGGGGAGTAGGGGCTCTCTCTTTTGCTCACCCGATCCCGGGGGCTTCTTGTTCTTCCCTTGCTATCTGCTCTCCTGGGGTTCTTGGATGATGGTGACACCCTGCAACAGTTCAGTCTCCTCTGTGTGTGAATTCCCCACAGGCTGTGAGAGGACTTTGAGAGCGCCAGTTTTTCCGCAGAGGCCCACCCCTACCCCCTCTCTCGCTGGGATCCACGAAGACCCGGAGTCGCTGATTGACTGGGGAGGGGGAGGATTTCTCCTTACCTCTCCTCACTTCCTCCAGGGGTTCCAGCACCTCCATCTTCAGATATATGGCTGTGTGGGTCTCTTAGACGTCCTTTGTGTTGTGTGAGTGTCCTCTGTGTCCTTTTTGCTGTATCTTCGTGGGAGGAGAGTTTAAAGGGGAAAGCTCACTCCGCCATGATGCTGATGTCAGTCCAGATTTTTTCTTTTTTCTTAGGCAGATATTACATTTTTAAGGATAGGGAGGAGATTACATGCACTGTAACTGTTGCTTTATGGTAAGATAAATGTATAAATTACCCAGACAGATCTCAAGCCATTGTTCCTGCTCACTGACATCTGCATGAAGAAAATCTCTGGATCAGTTCTTTTCTTAGAGAATTACTTCAGGTGATCCCAATTGATGAGGAGTAGGCTAGTAGTCCTCTGGTTTTATGGTATGTTTCATGTTAAATTCCTCTGTCCCTCCTAGTTAAGCAAAGTTCACTGAAACCATCAGCTCTGAGATCTTGTCACAGTGGCTCAGCTCATTCCTGTCCCCAGCTGTTCCTCAAGGAAAAGTTTTATCTTTAGAGCTCCATCCTTGGTAAATTGTCACATTCCTCAAAGTTTTTGCTTTTCTTATGACTAAGAAAAGGGTTTGTGAGAAACAGAATGTCAAGTCAAGAAAATCTCTTATTCTGGAAGAGCATAGTACTGATGGTTATCAAAAAAGCCGGAATGAAAATGAACAATACAGCCTTCAAGTTCAGTTTTTTGCATTTGATTGTGATGACAATTTTGAAGAAGAAACAGTACTAAGACGAAACTAAAGTAATAAATTATGATTTAAAAAAAACTGACAGGCTGACTTAAAAAAAAAAACTTTATTGAGATATAGTTCAGATACCATATAATATACCCACTTAAAGTAGACACGCTGACTTCTGAGATGGAAAAACTGGATTGTTTCCATACAGTTCTGTAGAACTCTGAATTAGGCCATGAGTTTTAACAGAGGAATTTTCTTTCTTTAGAAGTGCTCAATTGTAGCAAGGTAAGAACTGAGACAAAGATCAAAGAATGGGTTCAGAATTCAGCAGAAAGTTTTGGCAATCTTTAGGAAGAAACTCTGTCCCAAATTTGTAACTGTTTAAATGCTTTCTACCAAATTATGTAACACTTGAAATTGAGGTCACTAATGTAAATAGGTATGGTTGACTTACTGGAATATCTTTCACAGAAGCTTAGCAAACTGAGATAGAAGAGGAAGGGTCACTGATGCGTAAGTTCCCATGCAAATATGTCTCTTCCTCTAACATTTACCAGTTGAAGACTCTTGGGTGTGTTCATGAATTGGCCTTGAAAGAACATGAGAAGTATGAAGATGGTTCAGAGGTCCTTCAAGAAATAGGAAAGTCTGCACTTGCCATAATGAGATTTGTTAGAAAAAGTAGCTGGTACCCAGTGAGGTCTTAGTGAAATCTGTCTTATCTAGTACTTACACGAAAAGAATTCTTTAAAAGGGTATATGATATTCATAATATGGTTCTTTAAAAGTAAGTTTTTACATGTTTAATATTTGTGAAAGCCTGTACTGAGATTTTCTTCTTTTCACTTTATTTTCCTGTTTCTGTGGTATAAAATAGGTATTTAGGAGATTTGACTTTGACTTCCAAAATTCTTACCCTTTGACCATTGCTTAGGAATGATTAGATTGCAGACTGAGGGTTGCCTCCAGTACAATGGCTTTTTATATGAGTAAGGACTGAAGGAAACAGCTCATGATAGGATTATTGAATAAAATCTGTTGTTTCTGTGGGTGCTGAAAATGGCAGTCAGAAAACATAGCCGTTGCATTTCACCAATAGGTCTTTATGCTTTGGTTATTTTGGAGCTGAACTGACACATCTCATGTAAGCAATCACTTTGAGGCACAATTTGAGACTGGGAGTTAGGCTATACTGTGAGTTGTCAGTAAGATACATATTATTTCCAAGAATCTAAAATTTCTTTGTTAAACACGCATTCAAAATAGCTCCTTTAAGGACCTCCTGCCTAAGAAACTTCCGATTTTTCTAGAGAAGCCTAGAGGCTAGAATTTTATGTAAAATTTCTCAATGGTTGAGACTAATTAAAAAATGTTACTTTGTTTTGTGGGGAGCAAACCAAACATGCTTGTGGGTGGTGTCCATGTGCCTTCTCCGGGCCTAGGCAAGGACAGGCCTGACTCTGGAGAGACAGAACATCTATACCTGTTACAGGAGCTGGAAAGTGATTGTGCCTGGAGTGTGTAGAGGTGCCAAAGACCTGCAGTGGGGGCAAAGAGGAATAGTCCACGGAGGAAGTGGCACTGATCTGGGCCCTGAAGCACAGGTAGGATTTAGACGTAGGTCAGTGAGGGATGTGCATCCTGCCCAGAGCAGGAAGTACAGGCTGATTGGAAGTACAGGAAGTAGCAATTAGTTCAGTGTGCTATCAGCTTTGGGCTGTGGAGGTACTCTGAGTAAGAAAACGACAAGGCAAATCCCTTCTCATAATCCAAGTGAGCTCCCCTCCCCAACAGCCCCCAAGAAAACAGAAATCCTTCCTAGACTGAATTGTGCAGTGTAGGTTCAAAGAGAATATGAAAATTCAAAAATATGAAAAATCCGCTTTAAGACAAGACTCTTAGCCCAACCAGACTATTGAGCCTTAAAAACTCTTCTGTATAGAGGAGCTGCTACTGTTCTATAAGTAGTCACCCATTTTCATCTGGGGAGTCACTGGTCTGAAGATAAAACCTTCACATGTCTTAATTTTAAGTAAAGAGGATATTGGCTTGGTACGGGAAGAATTTAAGTCTTTGGTCCCATAAATTTTGCTTTTCTTTCACTAGACTTTCATATTTTAGAATCACCTTTGAGTTTCTCAATGAGTAGGGGTGTGGTTGGATGACTCAAATAAAGGCTATTGAAGTTATTCTTTCACCTTCCCAGAGTTGAAGTTTATTTTCCTTCCCTTTAGGCATTAGATGTGTGATTTAAGGTGACACATTATGGTATTTACACCTTTGTGTTGTATTAAATGAGGCTGTCCATTTTGAAATATGGAAGAGAATCTGACACAACTGAGAATTAAATGTACAATTGAAACGCTTAGCATTCTAGTCCTGGGTCATCTACTAACTTGCTTAGTGACATAGGGCAAGTCACTTACCTTGAGTGACTTGTTTTGATTTTCACTTGTTAAGTAAAGAAGTGTAATCTGGTTAAATACTTGATGGGGCAAGGTTTGGAACACACAAACAAAAATGCTGTCCCTCCTCCTAGTACACTGTGTCTGATTCCTTTACCTTGGAATCCTAGCATGGTGCCTCATACGTAGTAGCAAGCACTCAAATATTTGTTGGTTGAAATCAGTGTAGAGGAGAAATCTGTTTTTTTCTGTGGTATTAGGAGAGGCAGAAGGTATATATTTTCAGGATTTGTTTTTTTGGGTGTTCGTGGAACCCCCGCCCCCTGCGCACACACAGACACACACATACTCATTAAGAGGGAAAGAACACAGGTACTAGACAAAGAACTGTGGCAAAAATTAGAAGTGAATGCCTGCCTGATCTGTCCCAAATCTTCAAGTGCTGCAAAGTGTAACCTCAGCCCCTTTTGTGCCCTCACTTTGGTTGCTCATTCACTTTGGTTGACTCATTCATTCAGAACTCATTTTTTGAGCCCCTATCAAGTGCCAGGACCTGGTTTAAGCTTGATGGGTGGCTAAGATGAATTTGTTGGGTCCATGCCATCAAGTAGGCCATCGTCTTAGTAGAGAAATGAATAGAAGCAGATCACAGCACTGTATGATGTTAGAGGCCTTATGATGAGCATATGTAGAAGGTATGATGGGAATACAAATAAGTGAGCCGTCATTTCTGCCTGAGCAGATGGAGCAGAGTCATATGGACTCATAGCAAAAGGAGTGCTTGAGCTTGGTCTTGAAATATGAATGTGTGTTGAGTAGGGAGAAGGGAAAGTAAGGAAATGAGGAGAAGGGAAGGGTAGGGCACTGGGGATATGGGAGCAGCCTGATCATTTCCTGTAGGCTGAATTATAGGAGAGGATGTGTGGGAAGAATGCAAGGAAAAGCTGGGGAAAACCTGAAACCGTAAGACATCTGAGTCAGAATATTTCTCAAGTAGGGTTATAAAGTGATACATTTTGTATTAAATAAAACTCTTCTTCCAATAAGTATACTAAATGTTATATTTTTATGTAATTTAATTTTCATAATACTCTTGGAGGGGTAGGCAGTATTGTTTTCATATGTAGTCTGAGAAACTGAGGTTGAGAAATCAGAGTCGGGTGATTTGTTTAGGGGGGTTACACTAGGTGTGGGTTCTGTATCTTTTTTAAATTTAAAAAGCAATATCATATGTACAAAAATATGCAAATATAGTACGTAGAACTTTTTTCTCCTGGATTGATTTGATAGTAATTTGCCTACCCAATGCTCCATCATACTTGAATATTTAGTGCGTATATTTTTTTTATGAACAAGAACATTCACCTACATACTCATAATACAGCCATCAAAATCAGGACGTTATCATTGATTACAACATCTAATCCTCAGACCCCATTCAAGTTTCACCAGTTACCCCAATAATGTCCTTTATTGTAAAAGGATGCAGTTCCCAATTACCCATTGCTTTTAGTTGTCCTCTCTATTTAGTCTCCTACAGTCTGGAACAGATCTTTAGTCTTTCCTTTACTTTCGTGACCTTGACACTTCCAAAGATTAAAGGGCAGCTGTTTTGTAGAAAGGCCCTTGATTTGGGTTTGTCTGAGGTTTCCTTATGATTAGATTCAGATTAGGCATCTTTGACAGGAACAGCACAAAACTGATGCTGTGTCCTTCTGATGGCATCTTATCAATCAGGAGATGACTCATGATTTCTCTTTGTCCCATTACTGATACTGTTCACTTTGATTGCTTGGCTAAGGTAGTGTCTGCCAGGCTTCCCTACTGTAAAATTTCTTTCTTTCTTTGTAATTAAAAAGCGTTTTGTGGAGAAGTTCTTTGAGACTATGTAAATATCTCATTTCTTGTTTCAAATTTATTCATTTATAGCAGTGTGTACTCATCATTTCCTAATGTTATAATCTGTTACTTTCCTTTCAAGTGGGCTTCTGTTCCCTTTTGACAAGTTCCCATAATTCTTTGAGCACTTCTGGCTAGCACAAGATATTCCAGGGTCATCTTGTCCTTCCCTGCCCTAGTACTGGAATCAGCCATTTTCCCAAGGGGCCCTGGTTCTTTTTAGTGGAGAATATTTAGAAACCAAGATCTGGGTGCTAGATATGACCATGGCTATTGGCGTGTTACTGCTCCCAGGTCTTCTCAGCTAGGGAACATATGTACCTTTATGTACATACATAAGTACGTATACACATTTGCATGTTGTTTATCTAAAAAAATCATGAGTCATTGATATGGATATATCCAGTTCTAATGTGACACCACAAGATTCATTCCAGTTTTCTCCTTTGCTGTATTTGTAACTTCCTTTCCTGAAAGTGAGAAACCTGGCTTCTATTATCCTTAACATATTTACTTCCTTGGTCCATCCTGCTGTCTGTAACCAATTTCCCATTGTCCCTGCCCCCCCTCCCTCTGTGCAGGTGTCCTCACACCACTTGGGCTCTGATACCCTGTGCCAGGTTGACCCTCACATGTGGACACCCTCCTGACTCCGCTTGGGCTTGTTTCTATTTTTAAGTGTGGCAAGTCTGAAAGGACTAGGTTTACTTCTCTTGTACTTTGGGTAAAGCTTTGTAATTGAGAACTTGCCTGTACTCGCTTAATCTTAAATTACATTTTTTGATCAGAGTTTTTTCATCTGATAGGTTTCTTTTTGTCTGTTTTGTCTTCATTTACAGCAGCAATGAATTAATTTACATGTGGATGTTGTGATTCTTGTATCAATGCTTATGTATGCAATTATCGGACAGCTTGTGGTGTATTACATAAGTGTTATATATAATGATATATTTTTAGGTATGAGGAATAAAGCCATGTTTGTATAGCAACATAAAATGCAAAGATGTTAGAACTGGCTTAAAAATCCCACATATCTACCTGTAATCCTCATTACCATGGATTGCAATATAAACTGGAATATTGCATAAATTTATGATTCTGATTTTAAAATTATGTCAAAGACTGTACCATTGGTGTAATAGTTTCTTTTGATGTTTGTGTTATTTCTTAGAAGGATGTCTTTTTTTTTCTCTTTCAAACGTGTATGAGGAGGAAGTTACTGATTAAGATCACCCTGATGTTCTAAAGATAACAATAACAGGGTTTCTTACCTTCCTGAAAACTGTGGTTCCTTTAGAGATCCTTCTTCAAAACAAGTCAATTTGTTGGAAAACAGAGCTTCCTGGATGTTCCTTTTTTGTGTGCACCTACATATTTGGTAGGAAGCTGTGTAAATGTGGGCACTCTGAACAGTTGTTGACTGATTCCCATGGTTCTGATTGACCAAAAAGAGTGCTGACTTTAAAGTTCTTTTAATTTTCTTTTTCTTTTTTTATGTTTTCCATTCTTAAGTCTGTCCTTCTGAAATAACACTTTTTTTCTAGGAAGTCTTCCCATTTCACTATTATTTTTTTAGTGGTTGAGGGAACAGTTTTATAGGAAAAGGGTTTATATCTATGCCTGTGGTATATGGTAATTCTTAAGGAATTCTGAGCATCAACATGTACCAGACTTTATTCAGGTCTTGTCTCCCTTTCATAATAAATCTAGAGGTCACTGTTGTACCCATGGGTGGGCAGATAGCTCTTCATCCGAAAAGCAAGTTAAGGCATTCATTTGTCTAAGAATGGAATCTTGGTGAGTCAAGTGGGAAGCTGCTGAGGAAGTTATCAGTACAGATGTAGATATATCAGTTTGTGAGGTACAGTTACACTGCAAAGTAATACACCTGGCTGGATTGGTTGGATTTACTACTTTTTGGAGGTTGGGATCCTGAAGCAAAAAGTAGAAAGCTTTAGTGATCACATGGTGGGTGAATAATTTCATTTGAGCATTCTCCTTGCTTTGAATTCTACCCAGTTGTTGCCCAGTGAAACCATGTGACTCTTAATAGCTAAAAGTGTATTAACACCTTATGGTAAAGAATACACAAGATAAATCATTTTATTTAACTTTTATTATGGAAAGTTTCCATCTTATGCAAAGTGGAGAAGAGTATGACCTTCAACTTCATCACCCAGCTTTGATAATTATCAACATATAGCCAAATAATTTTAAGTTATAAAGGTTAAAAAAAACCTTCAGATAATTTTAATGAAATGGGACTTATACTTTTTAGCCTGCTATAGTCTCAGAGCTAAAATATTTTTATTGAAAGCAATCATTCATGTGTAAACCTTGTCTGTCTATAACATGGCAAATGAGAAATTTCCCTTGAATTCCAATTCATCATTGACTTAGGTACTATTTATTCCCTTTCTCCCTTTGTTTTGTGAAATCATTAGGATTACTTTCTGGAAAAAAAAAATTTCTCCTAGGCCTAAACAACAGGAAGTAAAGCAAACAAAAATCTTATTGCACTGATGATTGTTAGTTACTTGAATGAATCATAAGAGTTCAAGAAGACATTTTGCATACCAAGGTTTCTTCCCCTCCCGATTTTGTGATATTCTTCCCCATTACTTCCCTGTCAGTTCAGCGCATCCACAAAGAACTTTTTTTTATTGTGGTAAAATACACGTAACATAAATTTTACCATCTTAACTATTTTTAAGTATCCAGTTCAGTGGTATTACACACAATCGCATTGTTGTGCAACCATCACCACCATCCATCCCCACAACTCTTTTCATCTTGTAGAACGGAATCTCTATGCCCACTAAACACTAACTCCCCATTCTCCTCTCCCCCTAGCCCCTGGTAACCACCAATATACTTTCTGTCTCTATGATTTTGACTGTTCTAAGTTCTTCATATAAGTGAAATCATACAGTATTTGTCTTTTTGTGGCTAGTTTATTTCATTTAGCATACTGCCCTCAAGGTTCATCCATGTTGTAGCACATGTCACGATTTCTTTCTTTTTTAAGGCTAACATTCCATTGTATGTTTATATCACATTTTGCTTATTCATTCATCCTTCTGTGGACGCTTGGTTTGCTTCCATGTTTTGGCTATTGTGAACAGTACTACTATGAACATGAGTGTACATAAATTATCTCTGACTTAATTTTTGCTTCATTTCTTTTGGGTATACACCCAGAAGTGAAATTGCTGGATCATATGGTAGTTCTGTTTTTAATTTTATTTGAGAAACCTCCATACTGTTTTCCACAGTGGCTGCACCAATTTACATTCCCACTAACAGTGCGCAAGGGTTCCAGTTTCTCCACATCCTCACCAACACATTTTGTGTATCTTTTGTTTTGATAGTAGCCATCCTCATGAGTGTGAGGTGGTATCTCAGTGTAGTTTTGGTTTGCATTTCCCTAATGATTGGTGATGTTGAGCATCTTTTTGTGTGCCTAGTGGCCATTTATATATCTTCTTTGGAGAAATGCCTTTCCAAGCCCTTTGCCCATTTTTTTTCCTTTTTTTAAAATTGATGTCATAATAGTATATCACATTGTGAAATTTTAGTTGTACGTTATTGTTTGTCAGTCACCATATAAATGTGCCCCTTCATCCCTTGTGCCCACCCCCCAACCCCTTTCCCCCTGGTAACCACCAAACTGTTCTTTCTGTCTGTGTGTTAGTTTATCTTCCACATATGAGTGAAATCATGCAGTGTTTATCTTTCTCTGTCTGGCTTATTTTGCTTAACATAATACCCTCCAGGTCCATCCATGTTGTTGCAAATGGAATAATTTTGTCTTTTTTTTTTTTTTATGGCTGAGTAGTATATATTTGTATGTATTGTGTATATATATATATATATATACACACACCACATCTTTATCCACTCATCAGTTGAGGGACACTTGGTTTGCTTCTACTTCTTGGCTATAGTGAATAATGCTGCAATGAACATAGGGGTACATAAGCCTCTTTGGATTGTTGATTTCAGGATGTTTGGATAAATACCCAGTAGTAGGATAGCTGGATCATAAGGTATTTCTATTTTTAATTTTTTAAGGAATCTCCATAGAGGCTGTTTTCCATAGAGGCTGCACCAGTTTGCATTCCCACAAGCAGTGAATTAGGGTTCCCGTTTCTCCACAACCTCTCCGACATTTGTTATTTTTTGTCTTGGTGATTATAGCCATTCTAACGAGTGTAAGGTGACATCTTAGTGTAGTTTTGATTTGCATTTCCCTGATGATTAGTGATGTTGAATATCTTTTCATGTGCTTATTGGCCATTTGTATATCTTCCTTGGAAAAATGTCTGTTCATATCCTCTGCCCATTTTTTGATTGGGTTGTTTGTTTTTTTGTTGTTCAGTTGTGTGAGTTCGTTGTATATTATGGATATTAACCTCTCGTTGGATATATGATTTGCAAGTATTTTCTCCCAGCTGGTGGGTTGTCTTTTCATTTTGATCCTGGCTTCATTTGCCTTGCAGACGCTGTTTAGTCTGATGAAGTCCCACTTGGTTGTTTTCTTTTGTTTTCCTTGTCTGAGTAGACATGGAATTAGAAGATGCCTCTATGACCGATGTCAAAGAGTGTACTGCCTATGTTTTCTTCCAGGAGTTTTATAGTTTCAGGTCTCACCTTCCAGTTTTTGATCCATTTTGAGTTGATGTTTGTGTATGGCGAAAGAAGATGGTCTACTTTCATTCTTTTGCATGTTGCTGTCCAGTTTTCCCAGCACCATTTATTGACAAGACTTTCCTTTTTCCTTTTTCTTAGCTCCTGTGTTGAAGATTAGCTGTCCGTAGATGTGTGGTTTTATTTCTGGGCTTTCAGTTCTGTTCTATTGATCTGTGTGTCTGTTTTTGTACCAGACTGTTTTAATTATTACATGCTGTTTTAATTATTACAACTTTGTAGTATATTTTGAAGTCAGGGATTGTGATGCCTCCAGCTTTGTTCTTTTTTCTCAGGATTGCTTTAGCTATTTGGGGTCTTTTTTTGCCCCTTATGAATTTTAGTATTCTTTGTTCTGTTTCTGTGAAGAATGTCCTTGGGAATCTGATTGGGATTGCATTGAATCTATAGATTGCTTTAGGTAGTATGGACATTTTAACTATGTTTGTTCTTCCAATCCATTTGCATGGGATACCTTTCCATTTCTTTATGTCATCATTGATTTCTTTCAATAGTGTCATAGTTTTCATTGTATAGATCTTTCACCTCCTTGGTTAAATTTATTCCCAGATATTTTATTCTTTTTGTTGCGATTGTAAATGAGATTGTCTTCTTGAGTTCTCTTTCTGTTCGTTCGTTATTATAGAAATGCGATGGTTTTTATAAGTTGATTTTGTACCCTGCAGCTTTGCTGTAGTTGTTGATTATTTCTAATAGTTTTCCAATGGATTCTTTAGGGTTTTCTATATATAAAAGCATATCATCTGCAAACAGCAAGAGTTTCCCTTCTTCGTTGCCTATTTTGATTCCTTTTATTCCTTTTTCTTGCCTAATTGCTCTGGCCAGAACCTCCAGTACTATGTTGAATAAGAGGGGTGAGAGTGGGCATCCTTGTCTTGTTCCTGTTCTCAGAGGGATGGCTTTTAGCTTTTCCTTGTTGAGTATGATGTTGGCTGTGGGTTTGTCATATATGGCCTTTATTATGTTGAGGTTCTTTCCTTCTATACCTATTTTGTTGAGAGTTTTTATTGTAAATGGATGTTGGATCTTGTCACATGCTTCTCTGTGTCTATTGAGATGATCATGTCCTTTGCCCCTTCTTAAATTGGTTTTTTTGGTCATTGTTGTTGGGTTTAGGCATTTTCTGTGTATTCTGAATATTAATCCCTTATCAGATACATGATTTGCAAAGATTTTCTCCCATTCTGTGGGTTGCCTTTTTATTCTTTTGAATAGTGTCTTTTGATGCACAAAATTTTTTAACTTTTGTGAAGTCCAATTTGTCTGTTTTTTCTTTTATTACCTGTGCCTTTGGTATCATATCCAAGAAATTATTGCCAAATTCAATGTTGTGTATGTTTTGTCCTATGTTTTCTCCTAAGAGTTTTGTTGTTTTAGGTCTTCCATTTAGTTTCTTGATCCATTTTGAATTAAATTTGCATAAAGTGTTAGGTAAGGGTCCAACTTCATTATTTTGCATGTGGATATCCAGTTTTCCCAGCACCATTTGTTGAAAAGACTGTCCTTTCCCCATTGAATGGACTTGGCACCCTTGGCAAACATTATTTGCCCATATATATGAGGGTTTATTTCTGAGCTCTCTATTCCATTGGTCTTTATGTCTGTCTTTATGCCAATACCACACTGTTTTGATTACTGTAGCTTTGTAGTAAGTTTTGAAATAAGGAAGTGTGAGTTATCCAGTTTTATTCTTTCTCAAGTTTGTTTTGGCTATTCAGGGTCCCTTGAGATTCCATATGAATTTTAGCATGGGTTTTTCCATTTCTGCCAAAAAAAAAAAAAAAAAAATCATGGGATTTTGATAGGGATTGCATTGAATATATAGATTGCTTTGTGTGGTATGGGCATTTTAACAATATTAAGCCTTCTAATCCATGAACATGAGGTGTGTTTCCATTTATGTCATGTTTAATTTTGTTCATCAGTGTTTTGTAGTTTTTATTGTACAAGTCTTTTACCTCCTAGGGTACATTAATTCCTAAGTATTATTCTTTTTGATGCTATTGTAAGTGAAATTGTTTTCATAATTTCCTTTTTCAGTTTGTTCATTGTTTGTGTATAGAAATGCAACTGGTTTTACGTGTTGACTTTGTATCCTGTTTTGCTGGATTCATTTATAAGTTCTAACAGGTTTTTTTTTTGGTGTGTGGAATCTTTAGGGTTTTCTTATAAGATCATATCATCTGCAAACAGATAATTTTACTTTTTCCTTTACAATTTGGATGCCTTTTATTTAATTTTCTTGACTAATTGCTCTGGTTAGAACTTCCAGTACTATGTTGAATAGAAGTGGTGAAAGCAGCCATCCTTGCCTCATTACTGATCTTTGAGGAAAAGTTTTCAGTCTTTCACCATTGAGTATGATGTTCACTGTGGGTTTTCATATTTGGCTTTTGTTATGTTGAGATAGTTTCCTTCTGTTTCTAGTTTGTTGAATATTTTTATCATGAAAGGGTGTTGAATTTTGTCACATACTTTTCCTGCATCAGTTGAGATGATCATGTGCTTTTCCCCCTTCACTCTGTTGATGTGGTGTATTACATTGGTTTTTCGTATGTCAAACCATCCTTGCATTCCAGGAATAAATCTGACATGGTCATGGTTTATAATCCTTTTAATATGGTGCTGAATTCTGGTTGGTGGTATTTTGATGAGGATTTTTGCATCAGTGTTTATAAGGGATATTGGACTGTAGTTTTCATTTCTCATAGTGTCTTGTCTGGCTTTGGTATCAGGGTAATGCTGGCATCATAGAATGAGTTAGTAAATATTCCCTCCTTTTCAATGTTTTTGGAAAAGTTTGAGAAGGATTGATATTAGTTTTTAAAATATTTGGTAGAATTCTCCAGTGAAGCCATCATGTCCAGGGCTTGTCTTTGTTGGGAGATTTTTGATTACTGATTCAATCTCCTTACTAGTTATATTGGTTTATTTAGATTTTCTATTTCTTTGTGATTTAGTTTGGGGAGGTTTTGTGTTTCTGGGAATTTGTCCATTTCATCTAGATTATCCAATTTGTTGGTATAGAAATGTTGATAGAACTCTCTTATAATCCTTTTTATTTCTGTAAAATTAGTAGTAATGTCCTCACTTTCATTTCTGATTTTAGTAATTTGAGTCTCCTCTCTTTTTTTCTTAGTCCATCTAGCTAAAGATTTGTCAATTTTGTTGATCTTTTTGGAGTACCAACTCTTGGTTTCATTGATTTTTCTCTCTTATTTTTCTAGTTTCAGTTTCACTTATATCTGCTCTAATCTTTATTATTTCCTTCTTTCTGCTAGCTTTGGGTTCAGTTTGTTCTTCTTTATCTAATTCCTTCATTGTAAAGTTAGATTGTTGATTTGAAATCTTTCTTGTTTTTAATGTAAGCATTTATAGCTATAATTTTCCAACTTAGCACTGCTCTCACTGCATCCCATAAGTTTTGGTATATTGTTTTCATTTTCATTCTTCTTTAAGTATTTTCTAATTTCTCTTGTGATTTCTTCATTGATCTATGGTTGTTTAAAAGTGTGTTGTTTAAATTGGTGCAGCCTCTATGGAACACAGTATGGAGAGTCCTCAAAAAATTAAAAATAGAAATACCTTATGATCCAGCAATCCCACTCTTGGGCATCTACCCAATGGACATGAAATCAGCCATCACAAGAGGTTTATGCGTCCCTATGTTCATTGCAGCATTATTCACTATAGCCAAGAAGTGGAAGCAACCCAAGTGTCCCTTGACTGATGATTGGTTAATGAAGATGTGGTATATATATACAATGGAATACTACTCAGCCATAAGAAAAGGCAGAATTGTCCCATTTGCAGTAACATGGATGGACCTAGAGGGTATTATGTTAAGTGAAATAAGCCAGAGAGAGAAGGACAGACACTGCATGATTTCACTCATAAGTGGAATATAAATGAGCACACGGACAGAGAGAACTGTTGGTGGTTACCAAGGGGAAGGGGGGTGGGGGGTGGGCACAAGGGATGAAGGGATGCATCCATATGGTGACGGGCAAATAATAATGTACAGCTAAAAGCCCACGATGTTATAAACTATTAAGACATCAATAAAAAAGAAAAGTGTGTTGTTTGATTTCCACCATTTTGTGGATTTTCCAGGTTTCCTTTTGTATTTAATTTTTACTTCATCCTGTGGCAGTCAGAGGTGATCTTTGTATGATATTTATCTTTTTAAGTCTATTGAGACTTAATTTGTGGCCTAGTATATGGTCTGTCTTGGAAAATGTTCTATATGCAGTTGAAAAGAATGTGTATTCTGTTGTTGGGTAGAGTGTTCTGTATATGTCTGTTAGATATAGTTGGTATGTTGTGTTATTTGAGTCCTCTGTTTCCTTACTTGTCTTCTGTCTGGTTGTTCTATCCATTATTGTGAGTGGAATATTGAAGTCTCAAACTATTATTGTAGAACTATCTATTTCTTCTTTCAGTTATGTTGGATTCTGCTTTATATATTTTGATGGTCTGTCATTAGGTACATAAATGTTTATATAATTGTTATATCTTCTTGGTGTATTGAACTTTTTATTAATACATAATGTTCTTCTTTGTCTCTTGTGACCTTTTTTGATGTAAAGTCTATATTGTTTGATATTAGTATAGCCACCCCTGATCTCTTTTGGTTACTATTTGCATGGAATATCTTTTTTTATCTTTTCACTTTGAACCTGTTTGTGTCTTTGAATCTCAAATGAGTTTCTTGTAGACAGCATATAGCTGGATCATGTATTTTTACCCAATCTGTGCCTTTGACTGGAGAGTTTAATCCATTTACATTTAAAGTAGTTATTGATAAGGAGGAATTTACTTCTGTGATTATGTCATTTGTTTTCTTTGTGCCTTATTGCTTTTTTCCCCTCATTTCCTGCATAGCTGTCTTGTTTAATGATTAGTTGATTTTTTGTAGTGAAATGTTTAAGTTCCTTTTTCATTTCCTTTGGTGTATATTCCATAGCTGTTTTCTTTGTGGTTCCATGGGGATTACATTTAACATCCTAAAGTTACAACTCTAATTTGAATTAAACCAGGTTAACTTCAATAGTGTACAAAAACTATGCTCATTTACAACTCTATCCTCATCCTTTTTGGTTACTGATGTCACAAAATTATATCTTTATGCAGTGTGTGCTGAAAAATATAACCTAGTAATTATTTTAAATGCATTAGTGTCTCAAATTATGTAGAGAACAAGATTTTGAGTTACAAACCAATGTTACAGTAATATGAACTTTTACACTAGTAATTTTTTTAAATGTGTTAGTCTGTTAAATCATGTAGGAAATAAAATACATTTACAAACCATTATTACAATAATACTAGCTTTTATTACTGCCATATATTTACCTTTATTGAGATCTTTATTTCTCCTTATGGCTTTGAGTTAATGTCTAGTGTCCTTTTTACCTTGGAGGACTACCTTGAGCATTTCTTGCAGGGCAGATCTAGGGGTCACAAACTCTCTCAGCTTTAGTTTATCTGGGAATGTCTTAATTTCTCCCTCACTTTTGAAGGACAGTATTACCCGATATAGCATTCTTGTTTGAGAGTTTTTTTCTTTTAGCCCTTTGAATATATTGGTCCACTGTCATCTGGCCTCCAAAGTTTCTGAGGAAAAATCTGCTTATAAGCTTATTGAGCAGCCCTTGTTTGTGATGATTTGCTTCTCTCTTGCTGCTTTCACATTTTTCTCTTTGTCTTTGGTTTTTGAAAGTTTGGTTATAATGTGTCTCTGTGTGGGTATCTGAGTTCATCTTATTTGGAATTTGTTCAACTTTTTGGATGTTTATGTTCATGTCTTTCATCAAATTTGGGCAGTTTTTGGCTATTATTTCTTCAAATATTCTCTCTGCCCCTTTCTCTCTCTTCCTCCAGACCTCCCATGATGCATATATTAGTCCAGTTGATGATGTCCCACAGATTCCTTAGGTTCTGTTCACTTTTCTTCAACCTTTTTTCTTTCTGTTCTTCAGACTTGATAATTTCCATTGTCCTATATTCAAGTTAACTGATTCTACTTCATGCTCAACTCTGCCTTTGACTCCTATTGATTTTTTAAAATTTCAGTTATTGTACTTTTCAATTCCAGAATTTCCTTTTGGTTTCTTTTTAGGTTTTCTGTCTCTTTATTGATATTTCAATTTTGTTCACACATCGTTTTCTTGACTTTGTCCATATCTTCCTTTAATTCTTTGAGCTTCTTTAAGAGAGTTGTTTTAAAGTCTTTTTTGGTATATCTGCCATTAGGTCTTTTTCAGAGACAGTTTCTGTTTATATTATTTTTCCTTTGAATGGGCCATACTTTCCAGTTTCTTTGTATGCCTTGTGATTTTTTGTTGTTGTTAAAACTGAACATTTGAATCTAATAATGTGGTAACTCTGGAAATCGGATTCTTCCTGTTTCCCAGGGCTTGTGTTTTTTTGGTTACTGTGTTTGTTTTTTGGGTTTTTTTGTTTTTGATTGTTGTAGGCTGTCTTTGTGCTGAGGATCAGCCTGAGATATAAACTTATGGTCTTCTCAGGTCTTTTCCCTGAGCCTTTCCCTGGGCATATGCCCAGTCACTTTCTAGATTTCTCTGTATATGCAATGGTTTTGAATGTTCCAGTCTTTATTGTCTGGCTCCTGAAAGAAGAAAAAAACACAAAAAATGAAGGGAAAAAAAAGAACTCCAGCCCTTTAAATCCCCTGAAAGCCATTTCAGCTGGAGTGGGAGGGGCTTGCAACAATATGGGGAGGTACAACAACAATGGCTGCCCACCTCTTTGTCTGCACCTCTGTGATTAGAAGCAGCAGTCAGTGATGAGAGCACAGATCCTTGATATGTGGAGGACAAGGTTCTTCTTGTGCACCCTGGCTCCTACAAGCTATGTGCAAGCTATTCCAGGAACACATGCACAGCTGCCTTTCATATGGCTGGGAGTAGGGAATGGGTTGCTGCTATTGTGCTAAGAGCTGAAATCGACCTATATTAACTGCAGTTTTCCATCCAAGTCTTCCCTTGGAAGTTGCAAGCCTTGAATAGATAGCAGAGTTCCAAGTTACATCAGGCAGATTCTGCCAGTGCAGTTGTTGTCTAGGCAGTGTTAACACAAATAATCTATAATCAATCTATAAATCAAAATTGAGGTGAGTTTATTATGAGCCAATTTGAGGACTATAGCCCAGGAGAACTTTTCCACCAGTGAAGGAAGCTCTCCAAAGAAGTAGGGTATACAGAGTGGTTATATACCATCTTGGAACAAAGAGCATACATCACATATGACTGGAATATCTCTTTTACTATTGTCACGGGATGCTTTGCTAGCACAGCAGGTCACTGGTCACAAGGTGAGCACAACAAGTTGGTGGTAGGCAGGTGAGTGGTCATGAGATGAGTTAAAAGCAGGTCAATAATTAATCCTTAGTTTCTGGGATGAAAGGCTTATCCTTAAAGAAATGCTGATATGGGAGAGGCAACATCCTTATCTTTAAGGGCATCGTTCTTGGCTTTGTGACATTGTCAGTGTTTAAAGCAGATGTACAATGCATGCTCAACAGGCCACATCAGCCCTTTCTGGAAAAACAAGGTCAGGCTGAATTACTTTTAAGCCACGTGGCTTCCTCATATACTTCAATATATCCTTTGCTTTTCGTTTATTTATCAGGAGGGTGACAGATTCCTGGTGCTTCTTACTCTACCATCTTCCCAGAATCCTCTCCATAGAGAACTTTTTGAAGAGCACAAGATCTTCCTTCTGGAGTACAGATGGGTTATTGTGGTACAAGTACTCAATTCTGTTTGACTTGGTTTAAAATTTCCTTCTCCTCTTCCCTCTCTGATCAGCTCATTCTAGAGTCTGATCTTTTAGATCATATTACTTTGCTGGTTGTCTGTTAGGTTTGGATGGTCACAGAAGACTTTATGAAATGAATACCTCAAAATGGTATTTGAGCTCAATTTTGAAAAATTGGTAAAATTTAGATTGGGGAAGGTGAGATAGGATGTGGGAAGGATATATTCTAGATCTCAAGTTAGGGAAGGTGGGATGGGAGTTGGGAAGGATAAATTCCAGATCTCTGGAAAGTATAGAACTATATCCAATTATAATAAAATAGATGTCTTGTTATGTGACAAACCCTCTGCTAGATCTTCTTGAAGTATTGCTTACAATTCAACAATAACCTTAAGAGGTAGATATTGTGATCCCCATTTTCCGTATGATATTAGTCTTTCTGGAATTCCCCAGGGTTTGGTACTGGCATCTCTTCCTGTTTAGCATTGGTCCTGGATAAGTATCCTAGTTTGGCTGGTAAATTATATACTTATCTTACAGAAAAGCAAAATGGTATTCAGACTGATTAATTAACTTGCCCAACTTGCTTGGAAACAGCCTGATTTGGTCTCATTATTTCAAATTATACCAAACAATATCTTCCAAAAACTGTTCACTTTTTTCCATAGTATTAGCACATCTTATTTTTTAGTGTATATGTTTATTTGCTTACTTATCATCTGCCTCATTCTCTAGACTATAAGATCAAGGAGGGCAGGATTATATCTGTTGTATTTACTATCATATGCCCAGTACCTAGCACAGCATCTGCTATATAATATTCAATAAATATTTGTTGAATGAATGAATCAAAATTACTTTTATAATATGTGTTTTGGATTTGCATTTTAAAAATATTTTCAGTGGCATTAATTATTTCCTTCCCATCACAAATAATTCCTAGTTTTTCTGCATAAACAGACTATTGCCACCAGGGAGAGAGTAGACTTGATTAGTGTGAGAGTTTAGCTGTTGATAAAAAGAATCTACTAAAGGTAAAATGTGAAATGATTATAAAAATTGTTTATTTCCTAACCTGTCAGCCAGTTATTGAATTGGCATTGAGGAGAAATAGGTATATTGATAACTGGAAGTGAGAAACAAGTTCTCCATGTGCCAGGAGCATAGGGATGTGTTATCAATGTTCTTTTTTTCTTTTTAACATAATTTACACTGTGAATGAATAATTTGGGAGTGACTATAGGGAATGAGTGTATGTACCCCACACAAGTGTTTTTGCATTTTTCTATTACCTTCATTAAATCATTAGCATCACATACTTTGAAATGCAAAACTTCAGTTGCCCAAAAAAGAAAGAGTGGAAATGAGCAGCCTCCTTTGTTCCTAGAGAGAAGTGCTTTTTCTTTTGTCAGGTTGTGCTGTACTGAAAGGCTTTCTCCTGTAGTAGGGGATTTCGTAGCAACTTTTTGTTACTGATTAAAAAAAATGTTTTTAATGTATTTAGTTTCGTAGGCACATAGGATTACTTTGGGTTACTTATATCTTCACTTTGAAGTTCATCATCAAATTTAACCCAGTGCATCACATGTAACACTGAATCAGCATGGTCTTCAGGGTTTTTCTAGTTAGTTGCTTAAATTAAAATTTAAGAATTTTTAAATCACTCAATTGTTTCATGATATAAAAGCATATTCTGAGATTAAGACATAGAAACAAAAAACTGATTTTTAATATTTTATCTAAGTGAACATATCTGAGCAGTAACATTTACCATTTCTGAAAATGTTATCAGAAAATTGCCAAAACTGCTACACTAATCTTAAATATAGAGTGATGTTAAAAAAAGCAGAGTGAACCCTAAGTGTAATCTAGGTAGGATATGGAAGTTTCCTGTCGAAGGCAGTTTTGTGGGTTATATTAGAAAGTCATAAAATCATAACATTATAAAATTCCAGATTTTGTTCATATTCTCTTTTGGATTGATGTTTGGAATCCTAGTGTCCTCCTCTTCCCTGGAGGTACTCATTCTTGTGTATTTGTCTTCCTTCAGGACTTATCTGTGATAAAATACCTAACTAGCCCCTGGGTATGCATAGTGACATGTAGAGACTGCATCTATTCCCTGCTGATGTTTTTATTATAGTGAAATTTTAACATATATTGTATTTGAGTGCTTTTAGCAGTATTAGCGGTTTCCATATTAATTTGGATGGCATTAATATGAAGTTTATAGCAAGTTGTATAGTATATCTGAAGCCTGAAGGACAGAGTGTCTGCCTTTTGGTCATTTAAGAGACTGACATTCAAACAGATAAATCCTAACAAGAAAATGAGAGTCAAGATACTCAGAGAATAGTGTACTTTCTTTAACAAGTAAGTAAAAATAATTTGTAATTAAATTTCTGGACTGAGTTTTATCTTTACCCCATTTGTTTAAAAAAGGAGACGTGGGGACTGGCCCCGTGGCCAAGTGGTTAAAGTTTCTCACACTCTGCTTCGGTGGCCTGGGTTCATGGATTTGGATCCTGGGCGTGGACCTACTCCACTACATCAGCCATTCTGTGGCGGTGACCCACATACAAAATAGAGGAAGATTGGCTCAGATGTTAGCTCAGGGTGAATCATCCTTACCAAAATAAACAAATTAATTAAATAAATAAAAATTAAAAAGGCATGTGGAGTCAAATTAAAAAATTAGTGATTTGGGGCCAGCCTGGCAGCATAGTGGTTAAGTTTGTGTGCTCCACTTTGGTGGCCCGGGGTTCACAGGTTCCGATCCTGGGCATCAACCTACGCACCACTCATCAAAGCCATGCTGTGGTGGTGTTCCATATATAAAATAGAGGAAGATGGGTACAGATGTTAGCTCAGGGCCAATCTTCCTCAGCCAAAAAAAAAAAAAATTAATGATTTATTGGATGTTATAGCCTACATAAATGTGAAAAGGGGAAAAACTTTTGAGGTACTTAAAAATAGCAATTTGAAAAGTTAATTAAAAATTATTTTATCAGTTTAGTAAATGATAAAGTAATTATTTGTTCCATCTGAAGTTTAAATTAAGAAAATATTTATAAAACTAGACTTTGGAATTTTTACTGTTTCTGACAAGACTTCTTCCTCAGCTCTTCTTCAGCCCATCCTACATTTACTACTTATTTCAGGTCCTGAGGTTTGATTCATTTCAGGACCCTGCAGTATGTAGTCATCTTTCACTCCTCTATCTCCTACTACGTATGACCTATTAATTGTTTAGTGTCTGTCTTCTCTACAAAATTATAAGTCACAGGAGGACAGAAACCACATTTCCCTCACTTCTATATCCTGAGGCTCTGAACATACTGGACACTCAATAAATATTTGTTTCATTAAATAAGCCAGTAAATGTTGAATATGACCAGTGTGATCTGATAAGTTCCATGTGCTCTTGAATATCCTTTATTATAGAATCCGTGTGATATAGATACTTTTGGCAGCATCTGCCAGTCGATCTGTGAATTGCTTCTTCTCTCCCTCTCTTTCCAAATGGATGGGTTTGAACCTTTGCTTCTGCCTAAGATGGAGTAACTAAATTTACCCTCCCATCTGAAGCCAAAAAACAGTAACAAACAAAGAAAAAAAAAACCAGACAGAATATATGGCATCAGGTAACAAAGGACAGCGATCCTGAGAAACAGGACCGTTATCCCTAGAAGATGGGAAGTAAATGAGGCGAACCCTAGAATTTCCCTAGCTTATTGCCTTGAGAGAGCTTCGGGGTCACAGCTCAGGGAGGGGAGATCCCAGGAGGAGCCCAGTGGACTCTCTGAGTTGAGAATCCAGGGAGACCATGGTGGCTAGGATTTGTAGGACAGAGTGCAAGAGAGGAGAGAGCTGCAAAGAGAGATCTTCAGAGGGACCCTACTGATCAGAGCTTGCATATAAGGAAACTACCCAAGATCAAGGATAAACCTCTCAATACAGGTTATAAGAAAAAATGCTCAGTATTCAAAGGGAGTACTGGTTATTCTGACTCATGGGGCCTTCAATAGAATACTGAGGGTGGTTTTGCCTTAATAGTGGCAAGTAATTAGCCCTTGACTGAGCAATGCCTTGGTGGTCCTGCCTAACAAATCATAAAAACAAGACCTGAAAGGCACAAACTGTTTCCACGTAATTTCTAACTGCATCTTGGACCAAGACTCAAGAATATTTATAGGAATACAAAAACATCCAACATCCAACAAAGTAAAATTTACAATCGTTGGCATCCAATCAAAGATTGGTAGGCATGCAAAGAAACAGGAAGACACGACCCTTAATGAGAATAATGACTTGAAACCAACCCAGAACTAACACAGATGTTAGATTATCAGAGAAGGGCATTAAAACGGGTTATTATAACTGTATTAGATGTTTAAAAAAAGTATAGACATGGGAGATTTAAAAAGAAAAAAGACTCATAGAACTAAAGATAGAAACTGCAATATCTGAGATGAAAAATACACCAAATGAGTGGCTGGCTTGGTGGTGTAGTGGTTAAGTGCACATGCTCCGCTTCAGGAGCCTGGGGATCACAGGTTTGGATCCCAGGTGCAGACCTACACACTGCTTATCAAGCCATGTTGTGGCGGCATCCCACGGGTAAAGTAGAGGAAGATGGGCATGGATGTTAGCCCAGGGCCGATCTTCCTCAGCAAAAAGAGGAGGGTTGGCAACAGATGTTAGCTCAGGGCTAATCTTCCTCATAAAAAAAAGAATACACCCAATGGGATTACTGGCAGATTAGACATTGCAGAGGAAGAGATTACTGAACTTTTAGGCATAATAGAAATTATCTAAAATGAAACAAGGGAGTGAGGGGACAAAAATGAGGAAAAAAAATGAAAGGAAGATGAGTGAGTGGTAGGCAACTTTAAGTGGCCTGATATAATACTTGTCATCCCGAAGGTTAGAAGAAAGGGGTACGGGACAGAAAATTGGAAGAAATTATAGCCAAAAAATGTCCAAGTTTGATGAAAACAATGAATCCATAGATCCAAGATGCTTGGTAAACCCCAAGCACAAGAAACATTAAGAAAGTTACACAGAAGCACATCATAATCAGATTGCTCAAAACCAGTGATAAAGAGAAAATCTTAAAAGCAGCCAGAAGAAAAAAAGATTCATTACATATAGAGGAATAAGGATAAGGATCTTTAAAGTACTCAAAGAAAGAAACTATAAACCTAGAATTTTACACTCACTGAAAATATCTTTCAAAAGTAAAGGTGAAATAAAAACATTTTAGGTGTTTCAAATGTACAAAAGCCAAAAGAATTCATCACCAAATGGATGGGCTTTCGGGTACCTTATTTGATTGGGCATGGATGATTTGACCGTAAATAGGCAGACCTTTGCTGGGCCAATCAGAATATCCTTCTAGGAATGTGGAACTTGGATCAAGAAAATCATAGTAATATGTGAAATTGGGGCCTACATGTGGTAGGCCAGGGAGACCGAAGAACAGAGAAGGTTGTGAGCATAGAATGAATAGTCCATGAAATGAGACACAGTGGAGAGAAGCAGACACTCCCTTGGTTTCTGTGGTCTTTCGATTCCTACTTCTAGTCTTTCCTGAGACTGAAACCTAGCATTTGGATTCTGTGAGAAACCATTCCATCTTTAGGATAAACTTACCTCTTTTTCAGCCAGCCCTTCATGTTCTTGGATACTTGTCACAAAAAAAAAAAAGATCAGTTCCAAATTTTCTTCTTTGTTTATTGTAAATAATTATGGTGAGGTTGTCACATCTGGACATAAGAACAGAAATAATAGTCTAGTGTGAGGATTTAGCATTTCTAGGCCCCCAGCTTTGGGATATTTATCATGGTTCCTTGGTAAACTTTAAGGTCTTGGATGTCTGTTGAGTCATGGAAGAAAAAGATGCTATAGGCTTTAAAGTTAGTTCCCTTTCTCACCATCTGGAGTGTGCAGGCAGCCAGAAATTATTGAAGAAATGAGGAAAACAGTGGCAGGTACCTCTCAATGTTGGTGTAAGAGTCCAGGAAAAATTAGAGTTTCATATATGTGTTATTTGCTTTTCTAGCATTCTCTACAAGATGCCCTTATGTTCTGGTTGTTATTAGATATAAGCTTTGATTTTGGCCTTTCATTAATTGCTAGCCTTTTATAAGTCTTTATCTTTTTTCATCACTAATGTTTTAAAAAGTGTCAGTGTGATAGATCCCAGCCTCTGAGTCCATACCAAATGATTGTTTTCAACAAGTTTTGATTCCTATCTCTCTGTATCTCTGATCTAGTAGTTTCGTTTACTTTTTTTATTCAATTCAACAGGATCATAAGGATACTTTTGACCAAATATTTTGCTGGTAAATATCTTAAATTGCCTAGACTCCAGTTTAAGATCTCAAAAAATTCTCTTTTAATGGTTGCCCTTTCTTTAATCCTCAAAGTTCTTGTTTCTAACAACGTATCTTGTGATTCTTTGTATTTTTTTCCCTTTCTGAATGAAGTGACAGAGTAGTAAAGCCTTTTATGAAGGTTCTGGTGATTGAAATACTGTTTGGGGATGCTTTGACCTACTTAGAATGGTTCTTTGTGCAGGGGGCATATTTATCCCCGGGGTAACTCTGCTCCAGAATTGCCATGTGAATGCATTGAAACTTCCCACTTGCCAGGTCTTTTATTACACAAACACAATGAAGCAGCATGCTGCCAAAAAGAAGTAAGGAAGACTGCATTGTACTTGACTTCCTTCAGTTAAGAAGTTTTATTCATCTCAGTGTTTTCTACAGATTCTTGAACAATAATATTTTGCACAAGGATTTCGCACCAACAGTTGCTTGCATGTGTTCATTCTCAATATGTTTGCTGTGTTGAGAAACACATTTATGCATTTTGTTTAATAGGACATTATACTTACAAATAAAATTTTACTTTATACTTAGAGATTTTTAGGCATATGGCTCTATTATTAACTATAGCAATGCCATCCTTTTAGATATTTAAAGATTAACTATCAGGATAATTGTATTTAAACTTACAGTATACATTTTAAAATGTTTGCATTTATTAATATTCCATTTTTTGTGATTGACAGCAGAATATCTGTCATTTGCTCTATCTCTTCAGGGTTGAGTCATTTGCAGTAGACATTTCCCCTAATCATTTCGGTTTTTTTTAAATGCAAGTAGATATCTATCTAGAAATTAGAAAAAGAGTCACTTAAAATAATAAAATAAGCAGAGAGTGTTCTGTTTGGTCATTATCAAGACTTGAATTTGAAGATATGAGATGTTTGTTAAAACTAGACAGGGTGGTGAATTTAGAGGTGTTTTTAAGTACCCTCGGCCTCTAGGAGGCAGCATGATCTAGTGTAAAATTGCTGGGTCATGACTAAGGAAACTTGGTCCTTTGTCATTTTAAGAACTTTCCTGTATGAAATATTTGCCTTCTGAATCATAAAGTTACACTGAGAATGAATAAAATAACAGCTGATAGTCAAGAGTCCTAGAGAAGGAGATTTTGTGCTTGTGTCATTCTCTTTGTGAGTACTTAAAAAGGAAAAGGAATAACTGTGATTGCCATAGCAGTAGCCTAATGATTAAGGAAGGAAAGGAATTAATAATTTTAATGGATGGATACTTTTCTGTTAGCAACCACAATTCTCTTGTGTAAATGCTCTATAAGCATTACTGTCGGGCTCTTAATCTAGCTGCTTGTTTTTGTTAAAGTATTGGATTAATGTTGGTTTAAATATAATTTGAACAAATCATTAGCAAATGTTATAGCTCTCCTATAGCTACTTTTAAAAGCTATCTAAAATTGGTTGAAATTCAGGAGATACATTATGACAACTTTTTCATTGTAGTTGGGTACTTTTGCATGTGATCAAAATGTACTCATGATGTGACTATTGCTTCAGGAGAATAGAGATTGTGAATGTGTTGTCAGAGGACAGTGGGTAAGCATCCTTTAGTCTATCTGTTGTCCTTTCTTTTCCTGTTTTCATGGCACCTGATTAATTGCTATTTAGTGACTCAGATGAGAGTATTATAGTGAAAGGATAATGTCCCTTGGTTCTCCTGGAATTGACACTTTTAGAAGAATTTCTGCTCAAAACTCAAAGGTAGGTTCAGAAGGCAAAGGAACTGGTGGGAGGATTTATTTATAACCTAATTTATGAGATTGATATTGTTATTGTCATTAATTTAACTTTGAATCTGTTTCAACCAAACATAAAGTTCAGTCATGCTCTTTTACCCTCGAAAGTACTTAATAAAGAAAGAATTAACCAAAGTAATCAAGTTATACTGAAAGAATTGATAAATGTTAAGAAAAATTAGAGTGCCATATATTCTCAAGAAGTCCAGTAGTTCTTTTTCCACAAAAGGATGCAGTCCTTTACAAAGGAGGTCTTGGGGCCAGCCCAGTGGCGCAGCGGTTTAGTTCATGCTTGGCAGCCCAGGGTTCGTGGGTTCGGATCCCAGGCGCCTGCCGAAGCACTGCTTGTCAGCCATGCTGTGGCGGCGTCCCATATAAAGTAGAGGAAGATGGGCACGGATGTTAGCCCAGGGCCAGTCTTCCTCAGCAAAAAAGAGGAGGATTGGCAACGGATGTTAGCCCAGGGCCAGTCTTCCTCAGCAAAAATAAATAAATAAATTGGAGGTCTCTGTGAACAAATGGTCTGGCATTTTCTCATTTGAATGGTCTGAGACTTCCACCTCCCATTTTGTATTTGAGACACAAAGGTCTTCAGTCAGCTAATGAGCTGGGCTTCTTTTGCTTCCCCTCCCCCCAATAAGTGTTTAGTTAAGTGTTCATTGTTTCTGCATTAACAGGGTGATATTTGGGGCAAAATGGAAGTAGGAGAACATGAACTGGTATAACCTGTTCTGAGTTCTGGAATGAGCAGGTGTGTCTTGATGAAGAAATTAAATTATTTGGAAACCTTTAGATTTTACAAGGCAAAATGGGGCTTTTATTCTCTACGCTTCATGTATTTTACATTATGTCATTAGAAAGTTACTTGCAGGTAAACATAGTTTCTACCAAGGAAAACAGTGTAATTTTAGAACGTGTTCTATTTCACCGTTGTTTATGTTTTGTTTTTTTTTTTTTAACTAGAAATCAGAGTTACAAGAAGGAAAATCATTGTGAGACATTTTTATGTTTTAGCCAAAGTGTGTCTAGGGTTATTTTTGTCCATTAACTTAATTCAGGACTGCTACACCTGAAATAATAATGCCTAAAGATATCATGATTCTCTTAAGATGGGGAACTGCAGTACTAGATCATTTTTCTTACCATTTACAACTGTCCTCATTTTGGAACTAGTTTATCCAATGCAAGTATACATTGCAAATACAACATAGTATTTGTTGACGGTGGAGGGAAATTTCTAATATTTAATTGCAAGGGTCTTTTGCAAGAAAAAGTGGCCTGTGCTTGGTTTGTCAAATTAGTATGGATTAATATGCACTATGACAGCATTCAGTGAGCTTCAAGGAGGTCTTCAGTGGACCCAGCCCCCAAGGGTTGTGTTTTGTGGGTATGTGTTTAGGTGTGAGTGTATGTGTATATATATATGTGCTGGGCTATTTCATTAAAAATGGTCAGCTTAATAGGCACTATTAAAAATATTATGTTGTTATTTATGCCCAGAAGAGCATGTAGCATATATAAGTAGAATGCAAATTTCAGTGGAAACCAAAGAGTCTTGGGGCTGAAAGGGACCTTGGAGAGTGATGAGTGCTTCGATCCTCCAGCTCTGTACCCAGGAGCTGGGGTGAAGAGTTCTACTATTGAAATTAAATAATTAAAGGACTAATAATTAAATTCAATAACGACAGGATTGCTTTCCTTCCTGTGAATTAGATAATTAATAGAATTTCCTCATTTAAAAAATTTTCACTCAATTTTTTTTGTAAACTTCGATCATTTCCTGCCATTTGTCTGCTTGGGAGTACTAACTGAATTCAAGGTGAAATTTGTACAGGTACAAATGAATGCAAATTAGCAGAAAAACTCAAACAGCCCATTTTTTGTGACCTTGTTTGCGTGTGGCTGTGATTTTTTTTTTTTAATTTCTAATGGGTATACCATAGTTATATTTTCTGTTAATAAGAGTCCCCTGTGTGTGATAGAACTGACCTTGGTAAATCAATATTTTATTCTATCCCACAGGAATGTGTTCTGCAAAGAGCATCATGAATTTCAAGTGTTCCTCTACCCAAACGGCTAGAGCTAGTGATCTGGTCCAGTGTTCTTACCAATGAGGCCCAGAGAAATTTAATGACTCGACTGAGGTCACCCAAAAAATCAATGGTAGAGCTAGGGATCTATTATATGGCTTCTGACTCTACGTTCTTTGTTCTAGATTTAACAGCAGTATTTCACAGGTGTAACTGAATTTGTAGGGAGCTTTTTTGTTTGGGAAGCATTCACTTATTCTTCAGTAATGTGATCCCCATTTTTACAGATGAGGAAACAGGCTCATAGATCATAAGGGATTTGCCCACAGTTTGCTAAAGTTTCCCTACTAGTTAGAGAAGAAGCCTGGTTTTGTACTGGAATTGCTGGACCTTTCTTCATATAACTGGCTACTGGTGGAGGGAAATTATCAACCAGAGTGATGGTACCTTCAGAAATCTCTTGAGTCACTGATTGATTGGAATTAAAATTTTTCACAGATTTAGATGGCAGGAAGAGCCAGGTCAGCAGATAGTTATTTGAAAGAGATTATGGATGTGGTTGGTGAGTTGTGGTTATTTGAGGACGTTTGACTATTGGTATTATAAGGATCACAAAAAATAAATTTTAGGCACTTAAAGACATTTCTACATTTGAATTTATCTCTTTTAACAAAAACATAGATTTGAAAAAGCAAGCATATGCATTTAAAAATCTAAAAGTATTTTCAAGGAAAATAGATGTTTGTTTTGAAATAAATTAGACCATCCCAGACCAATACGAGAAACTAAATCATTGATTATGCAAGTGACACAATTTAAAGTGTCTTATTTATTTATGAAATGTTTTCTTTTTATAATTTTTCCATTCTTTGAATTCTCAATTTGATATTTAATAGAAAGAGTCCTTATTTTTGAAAGAAGCTCCAATTGTTAAAAACTAGATTATCACTCCCGTAGTGTCTGAATATAGATGGTCAAATAGTTGCTGGGACTTAGAAAGACCTAAGGATTGGTGCAGGTTACTGGATATGTTCGATGTGTGAAAATTAATATCGAGCGTGGTATGTGCACTTTTGTCTGTGTATATTATGCTTCCATTAAAAGTTTGAAAAATAACACCCCTAAGGAGCAAATATATTTCTTTTTTTTTTCATTTTTATTGATGTCTTAATAGTTTATAACATTGTGGTGTTTTAGCTGTACACTATTTTTTGTCTGTCACCATGTGGATGCATCCCTTCACCCCTTGTGTCCACCAAATATATTTCTTGATGGTTAATCTTAACTGAAAATTTGCTAGTTGTCATTAGGAGGAATAATTATTTTGCAGCTCTGCCCAACTTATTTTTTTTTATTTATATTTTTATTGATGTCTTAGTTTATAACACTGTGGGGTTTTAGTTGTACATTTTTGTTTGTCCGTCACCTTGTGGATGTAACCCTTCACCCCTTGTGCCCCCCCCACCCCCCTTCCCCTTGGTAACCACCAATCAGTTCTCTCTGTCCGTGTGTTCACTTATATTCCATATATGAGTGAGTTCATGCAGTGTCTGTCCTTCTCTCTCTGGCTTATTTCACTTAACATAATACCCTCTAGGTCCTTCCATGTTGTTGCAAATGGGACAATTGTGTCTTTTCTTATGGCTGAGTAGTATTCCATTGTATGTATATACCACATCGTCTTTAACCAATCATCAGTCGAGGGACACTTGGGTTGCTTCCACTTCTTGGCTATAGTGAATAATGCTGCAATGAACATAGGGGTGCATACGCCTCTTGTGATGGTCGATTTCACGTCCATTGGGTAGATGCCCAAGAGTGGGATTGCTGGATCATACGGTATTTCTATTTTTAATTTTTTGAGGACTCTCCATACTGTTTTCCATAGAGGCTGCACCAGTTTGCATTCCCACCAGCAGTGAATGAGGGTCCCCGTTTCTCCACAACCTCTCCAGCATTTGTTGTTATTTGTCTTTGTGATTATAGCCATTCTAACCAGTGTAAGGTGATATCTTAGTGTAGTTTTGATTTGCATTTCCCTGATGATTAGTGATGTTGAACATCTTTTCATGTGTCTATTGGCCATCTGTATCTCTTCCTTGGAAAAATGTCTGTTCATATCCTCTGCCCATTTTTTGATCAGGTTGTTTGTTTTCTTGTTGCTCAGTTGTATGAGATCTTTATATATTACTGAGATTAATCCCTTGTCGGACAAACGATTTGCAAATATTTTCTCCCAGCTGGTGGGTTGTTTATTCATTTTGATCCTGGTTTCATTTGCCTTGTAGAAGCTCTTTAGTCTGATGAGGTCCCACTTGTTTATTTTTTCTTTTGTTTCCCTTGTCTGGGTAGACATGGAATCTGAAAGGATCCCTTTATGTCCAATCGCAATTAGTGTACTGCCTATATTTTCTTCCAGGAGTTTTATAGTTTCAGGTCTCACTTTCAGGTCTTTGATCCATTTTGAATTGATTTTTGTATATGGCGATAGGAGATGGTCTACTTTCATTCTTTTGCATGTTGCTGTCCAATTTTCCCAGCACCATTTATTGAAGAGACTTCCCTCTCTCCATTGTATGTTCTTTGCTCCTTTGTCGAAGATTAGCTGTCCATAGGTGTGTGGCTTCAATTCCTGCCCAACTTATTTTAACATTTGAAGATTTACCTTTGTACAAAACTTGTATTGAAAATGTCATTATGAAATAGCAATACGTGTTATAACAACATGACAAAGTGATACAGGAGCCGCTGGAATAAGAGACCAAGTCCTTCCAGGGCAGTTTATGAATAAAAATTGACATTTTGAACTGGATTTTTGAAGAGTTAGTAAGAGGTTATCAAACAAGGAATAAGGGAGGTAAGTATATTCAGGGTGAAGGAAATAGAGCTAAGAAGCATTCCTGACCCCAGGGTTTCATAAGACTTTGTATAAATCTCCATTACTTTTCACATTATGCTGTAATTTTATTTACTTGATTTTCGTGCTGGGAGACTGGGTCTTATCTTCCCCAATGCTTGGTATATAATAGGTAGCCAATAATGGTTGCTGAATGGATGAAGGTGTGCAAGACCTTGTGTGAGAAACGTCTCACAAGTTGGTGTGGCTCCAGAATAAGGCATAGTGTGGGCATTAGTAAGAGGTGAAGCTGGATATATATGAATTTGGAGCTAGACTTTTTATGCCAAAGGCTCTTTTGCCATGCCTAAGAATTTGGATTTACCCTGAAAGGAGTTGTAGTGCCATTGAGGATTTCTGAGAGGGTGTGGGTAACATGAGCAGATTTATAATTTAGAAAGGTAACAGTATAAGCAGTGTGGAAGATGGACTGGAGGAGGAGAGAGGCTGACATTGTTCAGAAGGCTGTTTTAGAATTAAGGCCAAGTGGGGTGTAGGGTGTGTATACGCTGGCGGTATGTAAGACAATCTGGGTGTTGGGAGAAAATATTAGAACTTCTGTTTATTATTTAAAAAATAAGCCTTACTAACATTTACATATATGTTGAAAAATGCCTTAGTATTTATCATATATGTTGAAAAATGTCTTACTATATATGTTGATGGTGACTTCTTAGTCTGAATGTCACATTGTCACATCACATCACATATGGTAGATAAGGCTTCCTGAAAGGAGATTGGCAATTCCATGACACAGGATCGCTGGGCTTTTTCTGTCCTTTGCTTTTAGCATTTTGCTAAACGTTGCAGTTCATATGTGCTTGGTTGAGTGGATTTACAGAATATATTGTTTAGCTTTAGCTAAACTCTCACAGAATCATACGTTTGGGTGTAAAAATTCTCTTAACCCATAGTTTGAAGATAAGCCGGATGATACAAGTGAGCAATAAGTAAATAGTGGAGCTTACACTTCTAGTAACTCTGAGTCATATTATGATGCAAAAACAATGACTTCTAACCAGATAGGACAAGGAGGTGACCACAAATATAAAATTAGAATTATCACGAAGATTCTTTGAAGTCTGAATTTACATCCACTGTTAAGTATGAAATTTGGCTTAAGTTTTATCATGCCTCAAGATATTAACTAATACTATGAAGCCAATATTTAGAAGTGCTTTTTGTGTTATCATTGTATCATCTTACTAAAAGTTCTATTTTTGTGTGTTTTGTAATATATTAGTACAGTACTACCTGTCTGGAATTTATAAATGTACGCATCCTGGGGTGCAGAGTCAAAAAGTTTTAATGGGTTGTATGATGAAAAAAATTGAGAGGACTCATTTAGAAAAAGATGCTGAAAAGCTAAGGCAAATGAGGGTTAGTCATTTGAAGATCTAGTTCGATTCTACTAGGTACTGTAGACTGTGTCATTTCCTTTGCATAAGTTATGTGACATAATGATAACAGTAATCCTGTGAAATAGATATTGCCATTTTAGAGATGGCAAAACCGAGGCTCAGAGAAGTTAAATACCTTGCCCAAGATCACAATTGTGGTATTAAAGATTCAGTGTTTCAACGTAGATCTTTTACTTTAAAACCTGTGCTATTTCTACATGTTGTTTCTATTGAATAACTGGGCATTTGAAAATGCTATTAGCTGAGATAAAGAATACAAGTAACTCATTTTCTCCAGTAGGCTACTAGTGAATTTTTTATGAAGTTGTATTTATAGTAACCCTACCTGAGACATCTAATCCATACATGATGTCTGTTATTTGTTTCTGTGTCTGGGGTCCATAACTTATTCATCATGTTCAAAGTTAATATTGATTCTTCTAAGTTTGTGTTTGATAATAGAATATTTACTTAGGAAAAAATATTTTTGTCTTGGGAAATTATCATTTTAAAATCAGGAATGTATAGGAAAAAACCATAATAACTATTCAAGCAATTAAAACTGATAAAAATACAAAATTTACTAATTTTTTTTTGCCCTTTTCAGATAAAGATTTTCATGGCCTGTTATGATTCTGTATCTCCACACTCATAACAAAAGCTTTCAAATGATTTCCTCAGTCTCAGAAGCTAACAGGATGAAGAAAAATGCCACAGTGTTAAGAGGCTTTCACCTGATGAGTTTAGCAGTAATACTTCCATTTATTCATCTGTTTCTCTGATCCTTTTGCCAGGTAGTTTATTTATCTGCTGCGAATTTATACAACTAGCAGAGTGGAATTTGAATCCACATATTTGCTCAGAGTGCTGAAAGATGCTATAAAGCAAACAGAAACCTTCCTGGGGGAATTTCAAGAATGTTGTGTGTTTTTTTAAATGGAAGTAACTGCTTCTCTTGCTCCCAGTTTATGCCCTTTGCTCTGTAACCATTGTCCTTTCTTTTGGTTTTTAAAAAATTTTTACTATGACCTTTATAGTTATGGATTTGGTTTGGTTTCTGCATAATATCAGGTGGTTAATAACAAGTAAACACTACATATCTGTCGTAGAAAAATTAGTTTTCCATTCTCGATGTGGCAGCCTTAAATGCCTTCACAGCTTATTCCGTGGTTTGCCTTTTCTGGTGAGTGTCAAATACAGCGGGGCCTGCAAAACTTTGAAGTGCTCAATAATTAATTCCTATTATGACATTGTTTTCTCTTGTATTTGAGACTCTCCTTTTTCTGGTTCGAGACTATTAACTTCACTATCATTCACTTACACATTCTTTCCAGGGTCTGCTGACCTTTTAAATCAATGCTGTTGAAACACTACGGTGGGCTAGCATCTGCCTTCTGCTTATTTCTATTTGATCTATGAGGAAGCCACTATATACTTTTATTTAAAATGAAACAGTTTTTGTCCAAATGTTTCTAAAAACAGACAAAAGGCTGGAGGCAGTTTGTAAGTGCAAAAATGCTTCGGACTCTACTTATTCCCCCCACCCCCCACCATTGTTTCAGGAAAGCAGAACTGGGGTGATAATCAGGGGGATTGGGAGGAGAGTAGGCTTCAGAGAATTTAAATGTCTTTTCAAGGTTGTACCCCTAGTAACTGACAAAGGGGGATTGACCTCTGACTCTGCTACTATTCCTCTAATTTTTCCCAAAAAAGATGATCTATATATAAAAAAAGCCTTAGCTCGGTGTCTGTCACATAGTAGGTTCTTAGTAAGTGTAGATTCCCTTCTCCACTCTCTCTTGCTGTCTCTTTTTCTGAACTTTTCTGCCTCTCAATGAAACAATTAATTTAAAAAAAAAGATGCAAAGAGGATTAGCTGCTGTGTTTCCCACCTTTGGGAGAAGGGACAACTTGAGGAAACGCAATGAGCCACATAACCCTGTGCTGCTTTATTCCTTTTTGGCTAACCACTGGGGACCATTCAGGGAGAGCTTTTCTTTTTTGATTAAGTGGGAGCTCACCAGAGCTGTAGAAAGCTAGAGGCAATTTGACACCTTCTTAGTAACAAGGGTTGTTAAAGGTTTGTTTGAAGAATTTTTTTTTTTTTTTTCAATAAGTAAGCATTTCTGGAGCTTAGCTTTTCTTAAGGCAAGGAGGCTCCTGATGCCAAGAGAGAAGTAAGGGGGAGTTCTGACAAGTTTTGGAGAGCAAACTCAGAGATATTAAGTCGTGGTGAGTCTCTGCAGGGCACTTGAGCATATGTGGATGGTCCATGGAGTGCCATTCACATATGCTAGGTTGTGAGTACGCCTTCATGCCCTCTAGAGTTGTGTAGCACAGGGACCTTGAGTCTAATAGATAGACAAATTCTAAGAAGAGATCACTTTCTACTTGTATGGATCTTTAAGTCTCTTTAAAATCCCATCTATATGTTATGTTTTACCATTTAAAAAAATGTTAGCAAATACAGTGGCTTCTCAATTGGTGGCTCCTCCAGAAATGAAGTTTCTCTTAATGAAGACATGCTTTGGGAGGTAGGAGGCATCTGAAGGCTAGAATCCAAGGGGCGCGGGGGGTGCTCCCAGTGTTGTGGCTCCTGCCTGGTGTCTGAGGAAAGAACTTGTTGGCTCAGAGAATGGCCCATATCTTTCTGTCCCTTGAACACAATGAGGCAACATTTGCTCTAGTCATCCTGCTGCCATTAGGTGGGAAGACAGAGGCAAGAATTCTGGGCAGACTTGTAAGATTAGGAAACCAGGTCAGCCATCCCTGCAGGGGTGGGAGGTAGGGGGTGGCCAGTCAGAGTGCCACAGGGAAAGAATTTGTGCCCTAGAGTTTATTTCTTTACTACTTATTTTAATTCTACCCTGGTGATGAAGTTTCTGGGGATGGAATTTACTGCTTAGAATGTATCATGTTAAAGGCATGAATCATAAAATCTTAGCCTTTGGAAAGCTCTGTCATCACGTTGGTAAGGCACTGTTAGCCCTATGCTATAGATGCACAGATAGAGGTCCATAGAAGTTGGCTTTTGCAGGATCTCAGCAAGTCACAGGCTGGTCTTGCCCTTTGAATTCGAGTTCTGTGCCAATTAAGCTATTGTTTTAGGTGCAATCTATTTATGGAAAAAAATAAGACTGGAAGATGTTCTAGAATCTACCTTCTGGTTATCTGTAATCCTGAATGTAGGCTCTACACAGCCGAAACCAAGCACTGCTGGTCAGCAGGTGGGAATGACCACATTGCCAGTCCTGTGACTACAAGAAAACGACCTTCATTAGGTCATCACTTAAAATGCAAAGCTATAAAGTCATAGCAGCTGCCACGTGGTGGTACTTACAGGATTGTGAAGATTAAAAGAGAAAGCCTATTGTGTGCCTGGCATATAATCTAGCACCATACTTGGAGTTAATAAAATGTTTTTCCTCTGCACCTGCCATCTCTCTAATGATTCTTTTCATATCTGTTTGCCTCTTGTCTTTAAAATGTATTATTTATCTGGGCATATTAATGATCAATTGGAACCAAAGTGCTAAGGTGGGAGGGAAAACTTTCTTTTCAAGAGTCCAGCCTTTTAAACTGTCTTCCTTTTCTTTGTCACAGCAGTGGACTTTTAAAAAGTAGTGTTACCTTGGAAACTGAATACCTAATGCTTTTCTACTTATTTTCAGAAGGAGAGCAGTCAGTAAATATGCTTTCAAATAGTGGCTTTCAAACTTTTTAACTTCAACCCAGTATGGCCCTCTGTGTGTGTGTCTGAAATAAAACTTATCCTTTCTGTTTGCTTCTGTGCTCCACAAGTTTCTATTGGACCCACTAATGGGATGAGACCACACTTTGAAAAACCTGCCTTAGAGAAAAAGATAAGAAGAAACATTTATTTTTAGCTTGCTTTTCTGCCTTAACTGAAGACCTTCCAGGCTGGCAACATCCAGGGCCATTTTCAAAATGAGAAGGTGATACCTCTTGGAACATACAAGTTTGGATCCTAGACCTTGGTGCTTCAGATAGTCCTTGAGTACTTGAAATTGACATTTCACCAGCTCATCCACACTTAACTTGTGACATAGCTATGACTAGAGGCAGTGAGAACAGAAAGAAAATGCAGTGTAGTAGTGTGAGTCACAGCTAACATTTCTGCTAAAACTTTTACTCACCCTGTATTTCTTTTGTGGGTAGATTTTTAACCTTATTTCTTGCAGTTTTTGGATCAGTGGGCTTGTGTTAACTCACATCACCTAGCGAATCCACTTGAGACAACTTGAGAAATTCAGGTGTGAACTGTTGAATGAAGCAGCCTGCTGCCTCAGCAGCTGATGGAGCAGGGTGGCAGTGTGGACCCTTGCCGCCTTGTTCATAACTTGTGTGTGTGATCGCATTTGCTCCTCATAACCTGGGAGAGAAAAGATGAAATTGTCTTCTTTATTCAAAAGAACCACCATCAAAAAACAAACAAGCCATCAAAACCCAAGGATTCAAGAGGTTGGCTCGCTTGTTTGAAGTCACATAGCTAGCAGGAGGGAGTCAAGTTTCCACCCAGGTCAGCCTTTTTACTAAAAAGCTTGATACCAAAACTCTTTATAATATGTAAATATAATATGTAATTTAAAATGTCAATGTCAATTAAAATACTAATTCTTTGGGAGACAAATTAGTTTACAGAGTATAGCACAAGAATATTATCATTCAGCTACCATTGTTTAAAGGTGAATAACCCATTCTTCTCGACTTTGTACCTCAGATATTTAAGGTGCCTTCATTTGGAGGAACACTGATACAGTCCCCACAGATACATTTTTTCCTCCTCTGTGCAGCAAACCTGGAAGCCTGTGGTAAATACCCTTGTTTTATGGCTTGTCTTCTTCTCTGGTTTTGTTCTGAAAAACCTGTGAAGCAGGTGGGCAGATGGTGTCATCGTTGGCAACACTGATGTCCGAAAAGGTTGTGTGAGAATTTAAATGAGAACTCAGGTCTTCTGACCACCTGCCCACTTCTTTGCAGAAGCATTAATCCATGTGGACAGAGTAATTGAATGTTTTGAGTAAAGGCCCAAGGTCAAAAATGGCGGAAGAAGAGGACCACACAGTGTATGTGCTACTTGGGTTTAGAATGTAGCAGTGGCAAACAGTGTTCTATAAAGTGATCCCATGAGGGAAAAATTAAGTGAAGGTCTGCCCTTACTGGTTATTTGACATAGCCAGTAAGTAGCCAACTCAACAGGTGGAAACATTCTTTATGTTTTGATTTGTCCTTTCCGTCCCAGGTTCTTTTAAAGTTTTTACTAAGCACTTATTTGCATGTGACCTAATGAAGCATGCTGTGTAAATAAACACTGGATTAGCCATGGTTTCTGTGTGTGTTTGGCATCATTCACCTGAAATTCATGATTCTACAAAAGATTAAAGAAAAAGGATAAGTGTGAGTAGGGCATTTATATTATATAACATTTGAAAGGTTGATTATATAGTAATAATAATAAGAAGAATGGATAGAGTTCATTGAGAGCGTCCTATGTGCCAGGCAGTGTTCAAAGTGTTTTACCCATTTTGTCTCATGAAATCTTCTCAAAACCCCAGTGAAGGTAGATACTATTATATTCCAATTTATACAGATGAGGAAACCAAGCCACCAATAGTTGAGCTTAATATTGAGGGTTATAGTTTGTTAAGTGATGGAGAAAGTATAATCCGACTTGAGATCCTATAGTTTTAATAACTGTTAAATTGCCTCCCTATGTAATAGACATTAAGCTAAGTGTTAATAGAAAATGCATCCTAATTGTAGTTTTATCATTAATTTACAGTCTGAACTTGTACAAGTCACTTCATCTCTTTTTGCCTCTGTTTCCTCATCTTTAAATTGTGTAAAATAATATCTTCCACCTGCAACTCTGATTTGTGATAGGGATTAAAGCCAGAGAGGTGTAGTGGCCATACGGTGGGATACATTGTGGAAACGAGAGACAAAGAGGAGGAGGTCAAAACAATAGAAAGTATATTGTTTAAAAGTTTATGTACAAGAAATACTTCAAAATGTTGGTTTGGTGAGAGGAAAGTAAGTGCAAATATGTCAATTGTCAGGGCTACAGGTACCATCTTCATGAGAAGATGAGTGGGAGGGGCTGAAAGTACAGCCTGGAGAAGTAGCGCTGTCAGTGATAAGAGGATGGTGTAAGGGATCCCTGTGGGTGCTGCTGCACAGCGGGGGTGGGCCAGATTAGACAGCAGCAAGGTGAGATGAGGCTGACACGATGGGGGAGGTTAGGATGAATCATAACCACAAGGTGGCACATTTACAGTGGGTCATTTGCTTAAACAGGCAAATGTTGGTGAAGAGGGTGAGAACTGGATAGAAAAGTTCCCATAACTGTTTATGTTGATTTTTGGTAATATTGAGGTATTTTGAGGCAGGTGTGAATAATTATTTGTAAAGGAAAAGAATGTGTGTGATGCCCCGAATCAGAGGTCCTTGTACTTTCTACCACTGTCTGTTGTCTTGACCTCCCCTCTTATCCTCTCATTTGCATAATGACCTCAGTAGGTCATTGCTGAAGCTTATCTATCTAATTATGTGACTTTTATGTTATATTTGTGATTTTAAGCTTTGAGCAGAATATGAGCTGCTTTCAGGACTCATTTCTCTTTTTAAGAATCTAATAATTAAGGGATAATAAGGTGTGCTGAGCTCTATCCATTCCAAGCATATTCACGCATCCCCAAACAGCGTGGTTTGCTGGAAAGCACCATGGTAGGAAGAAAGGTTAGGCATGCCCTAGTCAGGAGAGTCCATTTGTTCCTTGTTGAGTGACTAACTGTAGATATTAAACTGCTGGTAGCCAGGCTATGACTTCCCAAAGGGACCCTTGTATTAGTCAGGATTCTCCAGAAAAACAGAACCAATAGGATGTGTGTGTGTATGTGTGCACATGCGTGTGCATGTGTATGTTATAAGGAATTGGCTCATGTGTTTATGGATACTGGCAAGTCCAAATCTGCAGTGTATGCCAGCAGGCTCAAGACCTAGGAGAGCCAGTGGTACAGATGAAATCTGAAGGCAGTCTGCTGGAGAATTCTCTCTTGCTCAGGGAGACTGGTCTTTTTGTTCTATTTAGACTGTCAACTGATTGACTGAGGCCCACGCACATTATGGAGGGCAATCTGCTTACTCAAAGTTCACCGACTTAAATGTTAATCTCATTCAAAAACACCCTCCAAGTTGACACGTAGAATTAACCCTCATACCCCATGGAATGTGCTACACGCAAGGTCCCCTTAAAAGACGTTAGGAGCCCTCACCACCCCATCCTCAGAACTTCTCTCAAATGCCAGTGTTTTTAGCTAAATGTATTAGGTAGAAATCCTATAACCTGTTTGAGTCGAATTAATGGATAAGAAAGCACTTTAAAAATTTTGAAGCAGTTTACAAATGTGAGGAATTTAGGGAAGTGGTGAGAGAAGAGGGTGTGGGTAGAGTTTAGTATGATGGGGTGGATTGCCACCTGTCATGAGGATTACAGTTTGGCAAGAGAACAATAAACCCTTCTTTTTGTGAGTGAACTGCACATTACCATACACAGCGCAGTAGGAGCCTTCTTAGAACCTTCCCTTAGATCTACAGATCTTCATTCTGTGGGAGAGTGGCTTGGTGGGACCTTTGGAACTCTGGTTCCGCTACCTAACCATAGAATTGTCACCTGCTCTCACTGCTGCTGGCTCTTCAGAGGACTCCTGTGGTGCTGTGTAACCCATGAACTGAAGAATTGGATAGATGAAAAGTATAATTTGTTTACATAGCTATCTTTTGAGTCATATTATCTCATACAAACTTTGGGAGAATCTAATGAAGTGGAAGGGATGATTATGTTGCTATTCATGCATACCGATAGAGCAACCACAATTTTAATTCTTCTAGTCAGTGTAGAACACTAGTTTGGACATAGCTGCTTAATAAATAATTGGTTTAATAGAAATCTTACCCTGTTTCTGTATTCATTCTCTTTTCTCTCTCTCACCTCTGATTTCCCCACAGCTCACAGTTGAGTGCCTGCTATATAAAGAATGCTGTATTATTTTTTTAGGAGAAATTAAGTAAATAGAAATTAGATCTGCTCCTTGGGGAATTTTTTAATGAGATTTATCTCAATATCACAGTGGAAATAAAGTGCTTAATGTTAAATACTCCATACCACTTAATACCTTTTAAAATGGAGTCCTTTTTTATGACTTAAATCTTTCATTTCATTTTAGAAAGTAAGTAAGCCTTTCTTTGGTTTAACTTGCAGAAATGGTGGTGTTTTTATTTTCCAGTGAACTCTTATAACAAAATGTTCATTAATTAAAAATAGCTGCCCGATACAGGAAACAGCTCGTATAGCAGCTTCTGACACTGTTCTAAAAACAGACTTGAGCTGCCTGAGTGCTAAAGAAGAGTGAACACTGAAAATTGGGAACAAATTCAGGTAAAAAAGCATGCTGTGTTTTAAGAAGGATCTATGTACCTCTACATTGTTTTTCTCATGATGAGTCATGTGCTTACCATTAATAAAACAAGTATGATAACAATATATTATGTAGAAAGTGAAATTCCCACCCGAACTGTGGCGTCTGTTTAATCTGGTGGTTTCTACCAGATTTTTTTCTACGCATATACAAAGAGTATATACATATTTTAAAAATGGAATTGCATGTTCTTTTCAACTTGGTTTTTCATTTATATATACTAGAAATTTTCCACATCAGATCTTTCAAAATCCTCTTCCTTTATTTTATTATCTCTTTGAAGGCAGCATAGTATTTCACTGTATAGCTATACTACAGTTTGTTTAAACCAGTTCCCTATTAATAGACTTATGAGTTGATACTCTTCTATTTAAATTTTTTTTTCTTGAGAGTTATTGTTTTTAGGGCAGATGCATGTGGAATTGAACAAATTTACCAAATGTGATATGTTGATAGTGTAATATACTGAGAGTTTACTATGTGTCTGGAACATTTCTAAGCACTATCCTGTGAAAGTTAGAAGAATAATTGTACCACCTTATGAGGGATTTACTATTAATATCCCTATGAAGGTGCAGAAAGCCTCCAAGCTCCTTGTCATGGCCATCCATAGGATGGACTGAAAGACGGGTGACTGGATCAGACATATGAAGGCCCTTTAAGTCCAAAGGAGCTAAGTAGAAGGGCAGAAGCTGCATCAGCATAAGAGAAAGCAGAGCTTACAAATTCTTTTTGGAGTTACTGATGTTAAAAATCTTTGCTGGTTGCCATAACAACAGGCTTCAGAAGACCTGCCATCTTAACCCTTGTGACTGTGCCTTGAGGATTCCCTGGCTGTTACCACAGATTGCTTGGTATCTGTGTATCCCCTGCTGACTGCTGAATTCCTGCTGTGAATTTACTTGATACACAGGGCCTTTCCTCAGATTTGTCTGTACCCCTGGTGTGTCTTGCTGAGCACCAAGAGATGTCAGCTAATGCTAAGATCTCCCATCCCTGGCCAGTCCACCCTGATGGCCTGTGTAGCTGGTCATTGTGTTCTACCAAAAATGGAAACTCTTAAGTTTTTGTCATTATTAGTGGCTTAGACTCTAAGATCTCTAAGATAGACTCTAAGAAAAGTCTTGAGACTTGGAAGGTATGTTTCATTTGCTTAAATGATTATTAAATTGGTCCTAGGTATAATACATTAAATTTTTAAAGGAAAAAAAGTTTACTCCACATTACATTTCTTCATTGTTAACCTGTCTTGACTAGAGAGAGGTGAAGTTTAAAATACCTCTAAAAGGGACCTATGTTTTGGTTATTTATTGCAGTGTAATAAACCACTCTGAAACTTAGCTTAAAACAGCGATTTATTATCCATGAGTCAGTGGGTTGACCAGATGGTTCTGTTTCATATGGTATCAGCTGGATGCTGGAGTGGCTGTGGTCCTCTGAGACTTGGATGGGAGCTCACCTGGAACCCAGTGGTTGCTTAGGTTGCCTTGTGGTATCTGGGTTCCAAGATGGAAGAAGTGGATGCTGCCCAACCAACTAAGGGCTAGGCCCAGAACTGGCGCTGCATCATTTCTGCCATATTTGAATGGTCTGAGCAGTAATAGGTCCAGCCCAGAGTCAGTGTGAGAAGGGACTATACAAGGACATGAATATCTGGAAGTGTGGTATGTTGGAGGTGATCACCAAAATAACAATTTACCGCAGTGTGCTCTCTGGCCCCTCACACATGCAAAATATACTAACCCACACACAAAACCTGCGCAAGTCTCACTCCATTACTACATCAGCTGGAGTCCAGGATGTCATCATTAAATCAGATCCAGGTGCAGATGCAGCTCTTTGGGTATAGCTAATCTCAAACTGAATACCTGTGAACTAAAGGGACAGGTTATTTGATCTCCTCCCCCACCCAACATACAATGGCAAGGCAGGGCCAGGAAAATTGCAACAGGCGCTCCCCTTCAAAAAGGTATTAAAGGCTGTGGAGAAGTCAGAACCCTGATACACTGCTGGTGGGAATGTAAAATGGTACAGTCACTTTGGAAACAGCCTGACAATTCCACAGAAGGTTAAAACAGTTACCATTTGACCCCGCAATTCCATACCTAAGCATTTACCCAAAAGAAAGGAAAACACGTCCACAGAAAACTTGTACACAAATGTTCATAGCAACATAATAATAGCCAAAAGGTGGCAACAATCCAATTATCCATCAACTGATGAATGGATAAATGTAGTATATCCATACAATGGAATGAAGTACTGATAACATACTACTACATGAATGAACCTTGAAAATATGCTAAGTGAAAGAAGCCAGTCACAAAAAGACCATGTATTGTGTGATTCCATTTATATGAAATGTCCAGAATAGGCAAATCTGTAGAGACAGAAAGTAGATGAGCAGTTTCTTAGGGCTGTGGGCATGGGTGTATGGGAGGTGATAACTAATGGGCACAGGTTACTTTTTGAGGTAATGAAAATGTTCTAGAATTGACTGATTGTATGTATCTGTGAATATACTAACAACCTTTGAATCACAAACTTTGGGTAAAGCTGTTAATAAATAAAAGCAGAAGGGGAAAATGGGAGGCACATAGCAGTCATTGGTCCATAGCACTTCTAAAATCCAGCTAGGTATATGTCAACAGTTCCTTGTTTAGGGACCAGTTTATGACCTGAGTGTTTCTCCATGACTCTCGTCTCCACCATCTAGGCTCTTGACTGTGTCTTCTGAATCGTCTTACTTTTCCACTAGAAATGGCCCGGGTTTGCCGCCTCTTCCTTCCTGAATAAGGGCCTTGATTTTTTTCATTTTGAACTGTCTCTTTTTAGTCAGACTGATGGTGCTTCCACTGATACATTTCTCAAAGTTTTTGTGGGTTTTCTCATGGACCTCTTCAGAGTTCACAACATTAGATAAAACCCATTCCCACAAATCTTTTTGAGACAGGGTTCTCTCTACCTTGGACTCCCTTTAAGTCAGGATGTGTTGTGAAAATACTTTTAAGATTCTTAGAAGCTTTACTGTCTGGTAGACATGGTTCTTAAGACATACCCTTAAAATTTTTTTTAAATTTTCATTTTTATTGATGTCTTAATAGTGTATAACATTGTGGGGTTTTAGCTGTACATTATTTTTTGTCTGTCACCATGTGGATGCATCCCTTCACCCCTTGTGCCCACCACCCCACCCCCCTTCCCCTTGGTAACCACCAACCAGTTCTGTCCGTGTGTTCGTTTATATTCCACATATGAATGAAATCATGCGGTGTTTGTCCTTGTCTCTCTGCCTTATTTCACTTAATGTAATACCCTCTAGGTCCATCCATATTGTTGCAAATGGGATAATTCTGTCTTTTCTTATGGCTGAGTAGTATTCCATTGTATATACACACACTACATCTTCTTTATCCAATCGTCAGTCGAGGGACACTTGGGTTGCTTCCACTTCTTGGCTATAGTGAATAATGCTGCAGTGAACAAAGGGGTGCATAAGCCTCTTGTGATGGTTGATTTCATGTCCATTGCATACTGTTAAAATTTTTCAAAGCCTTTTGGTCTTGCTGTGTGATTCGCAAAGTATGCTCTCTGTGCCAGCTGTATTAGCATCACCTGGGAACTTACTACAGCGGTCAGACCCTATTCCAGACCTGCTGAATCTAACTGTGAGGATCGGGCCCAGCAATCTGGGTTTTAACAAGCCTCCCAGCTGAGTCTGATGCACACCAAGTTTTAGAACTACTGATCTAACAGAAAGAGTCTCTGAGGAACTACCTAGAATCTTTATGAAGGTTCTCAACCAAGTGTTATACAGCCACATCCTTGGGGCCACATTTTACTGGCAGCACAGGATTTTGCCCTGACCCATTACTTACTTTGAGCTTACTTTTTGCCAAGATGCTGAAATGAGGAATTGTTTTATTTTTAGAACCCATCAGATCTGGCTCCTTTATATTTCTTCTAAATTTACTTGAAAAGGAACCAAAGAGTTCCTCTTTTAGTTCATCTCACTACTGCTGTATTTTATCATAGGCAGCTAAAATGAGCCAGTTAATACTTTCAACGTTCTTCCTGGAGTTCTCCTTAGTCAGATCCATGAGTTCATTAGGTATCCTTTCTATCTTCCACATTACTGCATGCAATGGGTTGGCTAAGTATTTTGTCGGTACATAACTTAGTCCACTTTCTTCGGCCACCAATAACATTTCTTCACTTTTTCAAATTTAACAGTTTCCTCAAGACCCTTCCAGCTTCTGTCCACCCACCGCCTGGACCCAAAGCCAGTACATATTTTAGGTTTTTATTACAGCAGAGTCCCACTTCAGGTACCAAATTTTGTTTCAGTTATCTATTGCTGCATAACAAATCACTCCCAAATTTAGTGGCATAAGACAACAATTATTTTCTTGCTCACAATTTTTGGGATTTGGTCAGGGTTTGAGAAGGATGGCTTATCTCTGGTCTGTGTGCTATCAGCTGGGACAGCTCGATTAGGGCTGTAGAATTTATTTCCAAGATAGATCCCTTGCATGGCTAGCAAGTTGGTGCTGTCAACTGGGATTTTAGCAGGAGTTGTCAGCTAGGCCTTGATTCTCTCGCCTGTAGGGTAGGCCTTTCTCATGCACATGACTGTTTGGACCTTTCTCACAACATGGCAACTAGACTCCAAAAATGAGGAAGCTGAAGTTGCCAGTCTTAAAAATTAAGCCCAGAACTGGCGCAATGTCATTTCTGCCCAGTCATAGGCATGGTCCACATTTAGGGAGGTGGAGAAATTGACCCCACCTGTTGGTGAGAGTAGTGATGAAGAATCTGTGGCTATCATTAACTCACTCTAATCTGTTTGGGGTTTTTTTGTTTTGTTTTGTTAGTACTGCAAAGGCACTTGGCTTAAGTTATGAGTTGGTGAAAAGTAATTATCACTTGAAGAAAGGTTCAAACTCTGGAAGGAGGTTGAAAGAACATGTTTACATATAAAGAGCCTCTTGATATCTGTGGAAATTTTAAATGTTATATTTCACTGGTGGACGAAAGTCATTTTTTTGGTGGAATTAAATTTTAAAATTCCTCATCAACAGAGTAATACTCTCCACCTTTGGTTGTGTCAAGATTTGTATGAAACAGGGACGTCAGATGCATTTATATATCTTAATTGTTCTTAACACTGAACTATTTATTTTTAATAAAGGTTGCCTTGTATATTACCAAATGTAGAGAAATAGTTCCCTTCCTCAGGCTCCCCTTCTTAAAATAGGTACTAAATGCTGTTTAAGTGTTGTGGACGATGAAAGGCAGACTCTGAGTGCATTGTAGCAATGGTTATGGTAAAGGCAGAGGATGAATAATGGGATGAAAGAATCCTGAGGTTTTCTATCCTTTGGAACTTTTGTGTGCAGCTGTTTCCAGATTGGCAAGCGAGGACAAAGAAAATGGCAGCAGAAGTTGCCTCTGCTTTTGCTTATTCACCCAAATTATCTATTGGTTTAGCTCATACAGGCTAGTAAATGGCTTCCTGAATTTGTTAAGCACTTACATTAGTAAATTTTTCCCAATCCAATTTGGAGTTCTATTTAAAACAAAAAAAATCAAATTAATGCTCTATTACAATAGTGATTCAACAGAATGTAAATAGATCTTGTAGCTTTAAAATTCATAGAATCTGACTGGTATTAAATCTTTGATTTGACCTTTAACTTTAGGTCCTATTTTTTAACTTTGATTTCATGCTTTTAGGTTTGGTTATACATTATCTTGATAGCACTGATAAGTTGCTAAATATTGAAATAATTTGAATATTTTTCTTTAATTTGATTGTTTGTAAAAACGTTTGGGTAACACTAGTTTCCCTTACTTGCTTTTAGTTTTACTCTCTCACATCTGAGTAGTTGTCGAGTGTAACTAATAATGCCCTTTTTCCTTTCTCTCTCTCTTTGGTTCTTTTGTTTATGTTTTTCTTCTTTATTCTCCTCATACCCTACCAAGTCTGGTGGAGTGACATATTTAGGAGTGAGGTTATGGGTGGTGTGGATGAGATAATTGATACATGTGTCTATGATTCTGTATGAGGAGCCTTCTAGCGGCTTCTTGACACTCTCCATCCAACATCAAACTTCCCTGGCACGATATCATTACTAACAGTTTAGAAAGTGATGCCAATACTCTTGGTTTTCAGAAATTATCTTCTGTTTCTTCACAAATTATAATTTTATTTGCTTTGAGATATCCTAGGTACTTATCAATCCTTCAAGCAGTTACTGTGTGTGAACCAATAAAGCATTTTAGGAGACACAGAGGTGAACAGGAAATGGTCATGGTTATTTACTCCTTAGTCTCCAGTCTTCAAATTCTTCTTTCTCAGTCAGATTTGAAAACTGGGCATGGTTTTCTGAAGGCTTGGATTATACCCTTATAGAATGTTGGGGGGGTCTCTAACTTATTTTGGTACTCTCCTGCCCTCAAAGCTTTACTTAACTCATCATTAATAGGAGCTTACTTATTTTGGGGTCTGTACAACCTACTGTATCCCCACTATTTTCAACTCCAATTGTTAAGATGTATTCCTGTGTATATTTAAAAATTGTCCTTTATTTCCCTTGAGTAGCTACATAATTTCCTGATTACCTTCCAGGTATTTTCACGGAACTCTCATTTCTGGGCTAAATAATTTTAATCCCCTCAAGATTTTCTCATATCCCACTTTTCCCCATAGTTTTAGTAAATTGTCCAAATAGTTATGTACGTTAACTATTCAACAGAATTAGTTTTTCCACTTGGCCTTTCCTCTGTAGATATTTAAGGAGCAAAATTCATAAAGCATTATTTTCTACCACTTACTCTTCAAAAATATTCATAAAATAATTTAATGTAGGACTTGAAAGGGACCTTTGAAATTATGCAATTTAGAGCCCTCATCTTGCACTATTATTGCACAGATTTATACATAGAATACATATAATAATCCAAAAATGGGAGAAAAACAGTGCTGCATGTACTTGGAAGATACTTTATCCTTTATACCTCCAATCTGCCCTGTTTACTGTTTTAATTGCAGAATTGCCTGTGGTGCCATTTCATTTCTTTGTACATTATATAAAGCCCATCTTTCAGCAAAATGTGCTTATTTGCCCCAAATGGATGTATTTGGGTTTGTGTTATTCTTGATTTTTAACTTTAGTTAACCAACCTCATTTTGACTTCCAAAACTTATTTGGACTATTGCTTTTTATTTGGTGACATTTACAAGCTATTTCTAGTTCATCATTTGGGTTGCTTTTAAAAGATATTCCCGTGAAAACTACAAAGTGCTGATGAAAGAAGTCAAAGATCTAAATAAATGAAGAGATATACTATGTTCATGGATTGAAAGACTCTTAATATAGTACAGATGACAGTTCTCCCAAGTTGGTGTATAAGTTTAACACAATTTCTATCAAAATTCTAACATGATTTTTGTAGGTATAGATAAGATTATTCTAGAATTTACATGGAAAGGCAAAGTACCTAGAATAGCTAAAACAGTTTTGAGAAAGAGGAATAATGTAGGGAGAATCATTCCCCAACTTTAAGACATTATGTAGCTACAGTAATCAAGACTATGGTATTGTCAGAGAGACAAATAGATAAATGCAACAGACTAGAGAACCCAAAAGTAACCTCATACAAGTACAGCCAACTGAGTTTTGACAGAGGTGCAAAAGTAATAGTTTGTCTTTTCAACAGATGGTGCTAAAGCAATTGGATATCTGTGGACAAAAAAATGAACCTCAATCTAAACCTTAGACTATATATTTAAATTAACTCAAAATAGGTCATCAATTTAAACATAAAACTGTAAAACTTGAAAAGAAAACATAGGAGAAAATCTTCAGGACTTAAGGCTTGGCACAGAGTTCTTAGCCATGACACCAAAAGCATGAACCATAAAAGAAAAAAAATAGATAAATAGGATTTCATCAAAATTTAAAATTTTTGCCCTGTGAAAGACTGTCAAAAGGGCAAAAAGACAAGCTATAGACTGAAAAAAAATTTGGAAACCCTATATTTGACAAAGAACTCTATCAAAATATATAAAGAACTCTCAAAACGCAACAGTGAAAAAAAAACCCAAACAATCTAATTAGAAAATGGGCAAACATGAAGACACATTTCACCAGAAAGGATATACAGATGACAAATGAACATAAGCATGTGTGGACACCCATCATGCAACCTAGCAGTTGCACTCCTGAGCATTTATCCCAGAGAAATGAAAACTTAGATCTGCACTAAAACCTGTACAAGAATGTTCATAGCAGTTTTATTTGTAATAGCCAAAAACTGTAAACACCCTAATATTTGTTACCATGAGTGGCTAAACTAACTGTTTAACTAACTAACATCCACATTATGGAATTCCTCGCAGCAATAAAAATGAGCACACTATTGATGATTGCAAGAGCTTGAATGGATCTCAAGGGCATTATGCTGAGTGAAAAAAGCCAAACTCAAAAAGTTACTGTGCGATTCCACTTATACATCATCCTGTAAATGACAACACGATAGAAATAGAGAATAGATAAGTGGCTGCCAGGGGCTAGGGACAGTGGGGAGAAGTGTGTTGGGTATGATTCTATGGGGATTGTGCGAGGGAGCTCTTTGTGGTGATGGAATTGTTCAGTATCTTGACTGTGGTGGCAGTGACGTAAATCTATATAAGTGATAAAATGGCATAGGCCACACACGTTGGACTAATGTCAGTTTCTTAGTTTTGATATCGTACTATAGTTATATACGACGTAATCGTTAGGAGGAACTGGACCTCTATATCCTATTTCTGCACCTTCCTGTGAGTCTGCAATTATTTTGAAATAAAACGTTAAAAATAAAAGATATACTCAGACTTTAGACCTGTGCTGTCCACTAGCCACAGGTTGCTTTTAAAATTAAAATTTACATGAATTTAAATAAAATTAACTTCAGTTCCTTGGTCACACACACCATGTTTCAAGTGCTCATGTGGCTACCTTATTATATAGTGCAAATATAGAATATTTCTGCACCACAGAAAGTTCAATCAATGGTTCTGCTTTAGACAAACTCCTCTACCACGCCAATCACCATATGTCTGGGTACCTACACATTTCTTAGTAAACTGTCTTAAATTTATAAATGAAAAGATAATAGTCTGTACCAGTAAAATTTAAATAGAAGAAATAGATTTAACGAGACACTTTTAAAAAGATTCATAATTTTTGAGGCTATATCCCATATTTTAATAAGAAAAGGAAATGAAACATTTGCTTCATGTTTGAAATAGGAATAAGGGTTTTTTCCTTATCTGCCAAGGCAGTTTGCAATTTCTTTCTGTAATCACAGTGTAGAATATAGAGGAAATAGGTAAAATAGAGGGATGGACAGGTAGGGGAAAGAGAGAAAGCAGGAAAACTGTTTTAAATATCCCATACTTTTGATTGTTATTTTCTGTTTCTTAGTGACCAGCTTACCAGTGGTAGCTTACCACTGCAGAGGAAGTGTGGTTTAGCAACCAGGCCTTAAACGAGAATTCTATTTCTGGCTCAAAGTGACCTTGAGGAAGTGACAAATTCACTCTTCTCATTCTCATAACCAATAAGCAAATTAAGATAGAACTGACTAGTGCCCGAGTGGACTATAGGATGAGTGATTCTAAAATGATTCTACTGTTTTAGGTTATGTGGAAAACTACTTGCTTACAAGTAGATTAAATACAAAGTTTTGAGGAATTTAGTTATGAAAAGAGTCATATGAGGTAGAAAGAGGAAGCTCACTTTACCAGACATGAACTGTTTTAGGTTTTGAGTTTGGGAGTTAAAAACAAGAAAGCTCAGACAGAGGGCAAAAATTTTTCTCATTCCGTTCCAGGTTAATAAAAATTTTGAGAAAAATTAGGGAGAATAAGCAGACATTTTGCATTTTAGAGATCAGGTTTCGACGTTAAACAGTCCAGGATTTGAATTGAGGCTCTGCCTGTTACTCTCTGGGAAAGTTATTTAACTCTAGTTCTCGGTTTCACAACCTATAAAATGGGGCTAATAACACCTTTTTGTTAGGGTTGTTATGAGGACGACACATAGTAAGTTAAGTGTACAGCTGTAATGACTGATGATAGTATTGATTTTATAACGCCATGGAATAGAATGATGGTGGTGTTAGGAGCAGATAAATAGCTTTGTTTACTCTCCTTTTATGAAGATTTATTTTTAGCCACATAATAATGTTTTTTTGGGGGGGGGGCCACTAATTTTAGCTTTATAACAAATTGGTTCATATTGTAGTTCCTAAAGCCATTCTCAAATTTAACTAAATGTGTGTGAGACTAAATTGATCAAAATCACTTGATTTAAAGCCAAGGAAGGCTAAATCTGTTTCCATAAAATCTAGCAGACTGAAGTATAGGCAGCAAACTAAAGAAAAGCATACATTTGTGAGAGATATTTTATTTCAGTGCAATCCCTGCAACATGTTTCTACAGCTATATCCACATAATATCTGAATGAACCGTGAAAAGGTTTAGTTACTTGTAAAGATATATAAAAATCTACAATGTACAATGTCAAATTATCAGAAAATATTCCATATGAGTTTTCTTTTTCTTTGCCTACTAAACTGTTAAAACATTGAAAAAGAGGTCAAGAACGAGAGCGAACATACTCATTAGGGTCCTTTCGGCCCTGACACACTGTATTTAGCCAATAGTTCACTGGCATGTGGTCAGTTTGAAGTTTCCTGCTGTACTCCTCTGAGCTAGAGACAGGGAAGCAAAAATGCTGACATCCTCACTGACTTCATCACTCATGCCTGAGCACATACACCAACACTTCCTGTGCAAAAGCTACCCTGACTCTGCAGAGGTCACCCCCAGCCCTCAGCTGATCTGGGTGGGGATGGTGACTTGGATTGGTGAAATTTGGAAAGCATTAGCCCCCAGTTGGATACCACCACACTGTATGAACATGCCATGTCTCATTACTACACCTTTCACTTCATAGAGGTCAGCTTTCAAAGCTTATAACAATAACGTTCATTGACAGCAAGTGATTGTTGCAGGTGGGTTACTATCCCTCAAAATCACTACCCCGTGAAAGTATTATACTAGATGACAGCATGTTTAAGAGTTAATTTAGAAATATCATGCCATGGAAATTGCACTGCGAAAATCTATCAGAGGATCTGAGTTGTATATAGCTCGTCTCCCTAATATCAATATGGCAATATCTATCCTACCTTAACACACTTGGCCTCAGTTTTCTTATCCATACATTGGGAGGATTTCTAAATTTCTAAGACTTTGTGAGTTTAGTGTGTGTTTATCCAAGTAGTTTCTTCCATGTTTCCACTTGTGATTCATAAGCTACATTAAATGTTTGTTTTATTCTACCCATCAAAATTTGCTCAGGTACTATCAGGTACTAAAGGTAATACACTATTTTCGGTTTGTTATTCTTTCAGAAACACAGTAATTTAAAGAAGTGATATTGCGAAATTGAACTGCTTCTGGGTATTATAGTTTGATTCTGAGTACAACATCTAAATATAACATGAAAGAGAAATTAAACTTTGGATTATGATGTAAATGTTGAAACCACGTGATGAGAAACCTTTAGGTGTCTTGAGAAGTCTATGTTATGTGATATATTAACTAGAACATTGACTTTAATCAGTAATTTTCTCTTGTAAACACAGCAAGGATGAGAAATTTGCTCATTGGTGCCTTTCCTCCTTTAAGTCCTAGTGTGTTTTTAGGAAGAAGTTATTTGGGAATGCTAGGTCACCTGGGAAGGAAATAGAATGCCCTGTGCTTTTGGGGAGATGGAGAGCTTAAACGCACTTTCGTTATTCAATAGTTCTTATGACTTTCTAATAACCATGAAAAAAAATTCTAAAAATCCTTTAAGACCTATTTTTAAAGAATAGTTTGCTATGAATCTAAAGGCTATAACTACAGTAAAATCATATGTCATTGCCCCATCCCTCCCATCCCACCAGTCTTTTAGAACTCTCTCACTACATTTTGAAATACCTTCATGGAATTTTGAAATGCATTACTTGCGTAGTTCTTTGAGGCTCCATCACTGCTAGAAGAAGTCTAGTTATGAAACGTCGCTCTGCACTTCCCATTAGTTAGTTCTTTACCATGTCGAACAGAAGATGTGTGTGTGTCTGGTGTCTAAATTCAGAGTGCCTATAGATTTTACCCACAAATCATAGATACAGATAATTCCTCCACAAGCAGGAAAGAAGTATGATTAATCAGAAGAGTAAAAGACTCTGCTGGATGCTGTTTGAAAGGACTCCTCTATGGGGGGCTGTGAGTATTGTTATTTTTGCCATTTCCATTTCTAAACTATCTTGGGTTAAAAACATTTGAAATTTTTGAGCATAGAAAGTGTATGAGTAGATGAAGTAACTGGTATTTGTCTTTTTGTTTACTACTAAATGATAAGTAATTTGTATCATTATTGAGAAATTATCATGGCACTTGCTTCAAACGGTTTCATGCTGTGTACATGCTGAGCACAACGGTGTACTTTTTCTTATTTTCATGGTTCAAGTATGATTACGTGAGGTGATGGCATTTGCCCCTGTGGACTCAGCACAGCGGCGAAAGTGAGCTGTGCTTTAAGCGCAATCACTGTTGACCTTTCTTATCTAAGACCTTTTTGTCATAAACTCTTTCCTCCTATTTCTCATTTCTATTTCTCCTCCTTTCTTCTGTTTTTAATATATAAACACTATACTTCAGCCAGCTTCTTAGAACTTATTTGTGCACTAAGATTCTCTCGATCACCAATTATTTGGGGATAAAATTCCCTCTAGTTCTGAAACATTAGCAGGGTATATTGGTAATGCAGAAGTTGAAGGATTTCTTGCAATTACATATGATTTATTAGAATCTGAAGTCTAGTTGACTTGACTAGATTCTTCTATCGTTGTGCCTTTATTGTTCTTGTGGTCTTTTATATTTAACTGAAAAACCATTTTAGGTGAATGTCTTTGTTCAGAAATACATTTTTAAACAGATTTTTTGGGGGTAGTAAAGAGAAAAATAAACATCCAGGTGTAACTACTGGTAATATTTCGATGTGTTTTTCCTCTTTGTTGTTTTGTAAAGTCGAAGTTATATTGTACGTGGATTTTTTTAATCATGCTTTCCCTCTCCCATATAACATTCAATTATTTCACGTTACTAAAAGTTCTTAGTAAAAATTCACTAGCTATATGATATTCTGTTACAAAGTAGTACTTTATTTTGGTTAACATGTTCTCTATTTAAAATTTTTCAAGATCTTGGATTGTAAATAACTGTGAGAACACCACCATTTTTTAAGACTATCTTGCAAGGTGCCTTGGAGGAAAATCCCATTGTACTTGTATTCTTGATTTAGGTATTAATGATAGCCTGACCTTAGAATTTTAAGGACAAACATTGAATTAGGATTTTAAACAAATGTATTGGGTGCCATGTTTGTTTAAGAGTATGGACCTCACATTTTGACTTTTACTTCTGTGTGGTAGACAACCTATATGCTAGCTATTTTTCAAATGTGGATTGCATTGCTTTCTTCACAAAGACAGACTGGAGTGGGATCTATAGAACTTTTGCAAATTGGTGGATCATTGAGGAAAATTGAAAGAGGACTTCTCTAAGGCAGCTTCTTCTATGCTACTTCATGTGAATGGAAAACTAGATCCATGCATACGAGATAAATTAAGCATTGGCTATGAAAATACTCGTGCCTAGAAAAACACAAATTCACAAGGCTTTGGCCAGAGTTTTTCTTTGTTTTGCTAGGTTAGAAATGATCTGAGAGTCTTCCAATAATTCAGCCACAGAAGAAAGAAAAAGCTTGTTTTTCTTCATTCCCATTGTATATAGCCCCTATGTCACAGACTTGCACCAAGATGGAGTACTGACCATTCTTGTGGAATGAATGGAACCGAGTTTAGAGTACTTTGAGTTACTTATAAATTCTTAAACGTGTCTTCTATTTAAAACTTTAAAATTTTAATAGAATAGAGATAACTAGGGTAATATGAGTGTACAAGCAAAATATGGAAGCCTTACTTTGGAGCCTTATTCTTCAAGTAATTATTTTGGATCAGAAAATTTGATTCCAAGATTTTAGGGGATTTATTTTTTTCTTTGCCCTGCCTCTGTCTTCCCTTTGCTAGTTTGGATGGTAATACAAGTTAATATCCTGACTTTTCTTTATAAATGAGTGAAATTTTATTGAATATGTGTTATACTTAGTCATTTCTACTAATTTTTATTGTAACTTTAAAATTTAGGACCTATTTTCTACTAAATGCCAGATTACATATATACATATTTTCTTTTAAAAAGAAGTCAAAGTGGGATTTATTATAGGACCTATATGTTTTATTCTCTAATGACAAGTATGAACAGATTTATTTACAAGACTAAAGGAGATTCAGGATTAGGCTGAAAAGCACAGTAGTACTAAGGGGTTTTTTGCCCACATTTTCTTTCCTTCGCTTTCTCAGGCATCCTGACCTACATATGCCTCCCTTCAGAGCGTACATGCACATAGTGTTCTAAGGATCAGCTTTGTAACTGAACCAACTGGACTCCTGTCCAGCAGTTTATACACTTCTTGGCATTTCTCCTGCCCATTTGTTTAACCTTTCCGACTCATTTGATCCTCTGGCATTAGAGCTGACAGCTGCAATTGCAAATGGGGTTCATAAAGTAGCTGTATAATAAAAGGCCATGACCTGGTTCTTGTATAGTTTCACTGATGACTGAGTTGGCAACTCAGAAATGCTACAGATTTGTTTGGCAGGTCAGGTGGAACATTTATCTTTATTTTACAGGAAGAGAGTCTATGTATAAAAAGGACTAGTAATTGATCTGGAGTGATATAAATTACATCTCCTAAATCCTAGTCTTACTGAGCACCTATTAGACACAGTGCTTTGTATTATATGTTCATTATTTCTAATCCTCAGAATAATCTTGTAAGGTAGGTGATATGACCCTCTTTTTCAGGTGGAGGAAGCAGACTCCATGAGGTTATGTGCTTGTATCTACATATTTAGTATTACATGATAAATAGCAGAACTGGAATTCAAGTCAAGATTGTTTGTTTCCAAAGCTTGTAGCCTATAAGTTACACACTGTGGCAGTAATTTGTTTTATTTCATTGTGAGTAGCATTTATTTCCATTTTGCTGTTGATGGGCATTGACTATCACAATGAAAGATGCTATGAACATTATTGTGCATGTCTTTTGGTGGAATTATTGGGTCATGGGGAATGCATATGTTCAACTTTTGGAGATGTTGCCTAAAAGTTTTCCATAGTGATTGTAGTGTGTGAATATTCTAGTTGTTCCACTTCTTTGCCAATACTTTCTGTTGGTTTTAAAAAAAAATTAGCCATGGGGCAGGTGTCTAGTGATATCATTTTGTGATTTTTAATTTGCATGTCTCTGATTATTAATGATTTTCATATGTTTGTTGGAGACCTTCTTTGGTGAAGTTCCCAATCAAGACTTTTACCCATTAAAAAAGAAATTGTATTGTCTTTTTTATTTGTCTGAGTTCTTTACATATTCTAGGTACTAGTCCTTTGTCCAAATTATGAGTTACAAATATTTTTTTCTCCTGTAATGCTTTCTTTTTCATACTTAGTGTCCTTTGATGAACAATGTTGACACTTCCAGAATCTAAACCATCTCAAATTCTTTTGTTGTTTTACTTAAATCATCTCAAGTATGGACCATGTTTTCTATTTCATTTCTGCTCACCTGGTATAGTGCTCTGTACACATCATAGGAAAGAGTGGAAGACTTATCAGTCGTAGAAAGATTTTTATTAATGGAGTGGCAGCAGTTGGGATATACATCACTGCAGGGGAAGGTAGAGGAAACGCATTCACATTGCTGGATGGGAGCAGTTTGTGTGTTGTTTCAGTGTGAAGTCTTCCTGGCTGCACTTTACCCATAGATTTGTTTCCACTGAAAATTATGGAGGTTTGGATTATAGTCCCTCTCACTGGATTGAAAGCAAGTATCAGAAGAATCTTTCATTCAAAACAGAGTTCTTTAGCTGCCATATCTGAAGTGTTCTATATGTGCTCAATAAACCTACATACTGTTCCCCATAGTGGGGACCTTTTTACCCCTCATTTGTTTTGTTTCTTTGGTTCTTCTCAATAGCTGATTTGATTTTTAAGGAAGCATTAAGAAAGGATTCCATGAAAGACTTTTGGTTCTGCCTGTGATGGAGTAATGAATATTGGAATACCCTCCTGCCATGAAAAAACTATAAAACCGGAAAAATATATGCAGCTTTATATGCTTATATCAGAAAGAAAAGAAATTTTAGAATCAATGATCTGAGCTTCTACCTGAAAAATTTAGAAAAAGAGCAAATTAAACTAAAGGTAAGTAGAAGGAAAGAAAGAATAAACATAAAAGTGAAAACTATGCAATAGAGAACAGACAATAGATAAAAGAGACAAAAAGTTGTTTCCTTCAAAATTTTAATAAAATTGATAAATCCCTATTAAGACTGATCAAGAATGAAAGAAGACAATTCCAATATCAGGGTTCTTATAGACATTAAAAAAACAAAAGACACTGTGAAGAAATAGAAATTTGCATAGGCCTACATCTACTGAAGAAAGTGAGTTGGCAATTAAGAATCTTCTAATAAAGAGTGCCATGATGCTGTGGCCGAGGAACTACATTTTGAAAACCACTATGTTAGGCTGCGAGGTCTATGAGGGCAAGGAATAACTTAAGAGCCTCTTTTTATTATCTGTATGTGACATAACATTCTCAGTAAATGTTTATTAAATAATACTATGCCATTCAATCAATTCTAAGTAGAGAAGTTCCCTTCCCTTGAGAAACCTAATAATTTTTTACCTTTTTTCTTTGGTAAGAAACTTTTGATCTTCTCTCTAATTCATTTCAGAAAATGTCGATCCCTACTGAAATGAGAACGCTTTAATTTCTTGTGTTAGTGAAACTATATATGATTAGGAGTGCCTCGGTGTTTCCTTGATGAACATATAAATCATGTTGGGTGTAAGTGTGGACTGTATTGTTCCCAGGCATGTTACTTTAACCTAAAATCATAAATCCTAGAGTCTTATATGAGTTAAACCAAAGTAACATTGATCCTCTTTCTAGCTATGGCAATTTGGGGAGGTTGGGGAGCTGGGAGAGCAATGCGTTTGTTTCCTGGCATCATAGTTCTGTCCAACCCTGTGTTGTCCATTTTTTAAAAAAGAAACAAATTGTAGCATCCCATTTGCTTCTTAAAATTCATGAGTTTCATCCAGCGTGAGGCATTGTTCAGCTAACAGTTGAAAAGCCTCCAAAGTGAACAGCATTTAGGAGACTATTAGAAACTTTATTAGAAAGTCAGGTAGTGACTCTGAACAATGAATTAGCTCAACCTACAGGAGAAAACTGCACATCAGCTGAAAATAAAGAAGTCTCCTTTGAATCAGGTGGCAAGTCTTCTTGAACGGAGAGTTCCGTTTATTTAAAGAAACTTGAAATGAATGTCCTGATGTTTATTGGACCGTTACAGAAATTATGTTCCTGAGCAGTGCCAACCCCTATGAAATAAGTAGCTTAATTACATATCAAAGTCTTCTTTTAAACCCCAGCTGCCCTGACATGATTGAGGAAAAAATGAAGCAAACTCTTCTTTTGAAATGATGTCATAAAATTTTTTAAAGAGCACAACGTTTAGAAAAATCTCAATCCTGTTATGTATTATGCAAAAGCTTTTAAGGAAATGCATCAAAATGCTGATCATGATTATGTCTATATTGTAGTTTTATAGGTGATTTTAATTTCCTTTATTTCTGTAATTTCTAAATTTGTAAAAACATTACTTTTTTTAGTCATTAAGATATTTTTAGTGTTTAATGGACATATCTGCAAGCGTTAACTAGAATAAAGTAGAGCTTTTCTCAGTAAGCATAGCAGCTAAAATTAATTGTGCCTCATGTTTTAAATATACTTACACATATATTCAACAGAGTATACATCTGAAATTGCTATAGTTTTTAGTAAAAAAAGTTAAAGCTTGGGGCCTGCCCTGATGGTGTAGTGGTTAACTTTGTGCACTCCGCTTTGGCGGCCCAGGGTTCGCAGGTTCAGATCCTGGACAAGGACCTACACCCTGCTTATCAAGCCATGCTGTAACAGGCGTCCCACATATAAAGTAGAGGAAGATGGGCATGGATGTTAGCCCAGGGCCAATTTTCCTCAGCAAAAAGAGGAGGATTGACAACAGATGTTAGCTCAGGGTTAATCTTCCTCACAAAAAAAAAAAAAAAAAGATAAAGCAGGATGTGTAATATACTGTCATTGTAAAAGTAAAATATTTGTGATATATATATCTGTATAGGTATATGATTGTGTAGAAAAGAGTCTAGAACAAGTACTCCCAGATATTCATAGGGATTATCTCTGGGTGATGGGAGTAAGCCACTTAATTATCTTTTTGCTTATTTCTCTTACAATTTTTTTGCAATATACATGCATTACTAGTTTATAAAGTTTTTAAAAAGCAAGCATTGGAGTCGGTATTTCTCTTAGCTTTAGTAAAGGTGAAAAGCTGGTGCTGCCCTGAGCACAGGTAGCCCTGCTCTCCAGTGACGGACAATGAAGGTGGAGACACATGAAGAGAATGTAGGTGGATGCTTACGGACTGACCAGCTTCTACAGACTCCCAGGTCTGCTGACTCTACTTCTGCTTTCAAGACAAAAACTCCATGGTGTTAGCTCAGTGCAATAGTATTGGGATTTAGGTGACTGCCAGGTTTAGGTCATGAGGTCAAGTCTGGGTCATAGCTAGGGAAAATGGAAATCTAGTGTCAAAGTCCCCAGGCAGTCACTGTCCAGCCCCCCTATAGGAGAGCAAAGAAATAGGGAAGTGCAAGATAAAGTTTAAAAAAATCACTTAATTTACAGTTTTGTTAAGGTGGACCTCTGTTTTTCAGTTTTCCCCTAGAAAGCATATAGAATGTCAGTGACCTCTGTCGGGTCCCTTATTATCTCCTGGGCTGCCGAGCATCTTTACTTTGAGCCCCACTCTCTTGTCCTGGAGAAAGTGTGGTGTCCCAGTGAGTCGTGTTCCTTAGTCCTGGGATACAGGTTTCGTGCCTGCTGGTTGAGACTAGAGAGCACACTTGTTGCCTGACTTGCTTCAGAAACTTGTCACCCACTCCCACTCACTCAGATGTGTCCATGACCTGGCTCCACGGTCACCTCCTGGATAAGTTATAGTAGTGTAGCCCAGACTTAGCATTGTCTTCCTTCATTCCCTGCCATTCTTTTAGTCTTTTCATTTGTTCTTTCAACAAAGATTTCATGAGCACCTACTTTGTGCCAGACACGAGAGATTCCTTGGTAAACAAACCAAAGCTCCTATCCTCCTGGAGTTTACCTTCTGGGATGGGAGCCAGAAAATAAAATGAGTGAAAAAGAAACATTTAATATAATGTTGGGCAGTAATAAGTGCTATTAAACAACAACAAAAAGACCAAAGTACTGGGACAGATTGAAAGTGACAGATGGGGTTGTGAAGAAGGAAAGACCCACCTGAGGAAGTGGCATCTAAGTGCAGACTTGTGTGCACTGTGTTATGGAAGCAAGAGGAAAATCTGGGTGAAAATCTAGGCAGAGGGAGCTGCAGGTACAAAGGACCTGAAGCAGAAATGAGGTTTGGCAGTCAGAACTTGGCAGGGAAGTGTTCAAATTCCTACCAGCTGTTCAGTGGACTAGCTTTTGAGAGTTGGTAAGGTCTTTACTTTTACCTGCCTCCTACCATGTACTCAGTAAGATATTATTTAGCTTATTTTCTTGTTTATAAAGATTAGAAGCTTCTATTCAGCCAGTGGGATTCCATGTTTGAACTGATAACTTCATATTTTGCCAATGAATTGCTATATAATATCTAAACACATTTACTTGTGATATGTTTTATGAAAGTTTACTCATAACTTACTTGATCTTACCTGATTGATTGGATGTGCTGGAGGAGGGAGAAGGTGGGAAAGAGTTGCTGATGAAAGAGAAGAAGAAAGGAGTTGTTGGAGAGAGTCCTAGAGAACCAGGAGAGTTGTAAGGGGGCCCAGGAGGCAAAAAGGTCCAGAAGGAGAACGAGGTCAGCACTGTCAGATGCACCCAGAGAGGTCCAGGGATATAGGAACTGAACAGTGACCTGTGGGTTTGGCGACTAGAGTGACGCTGCTGGTCTTGGTGGGAGCAGTGTCACTGGCGTGTTGCTCAGACAGAAGTGGGCTGAGGAGCGACAACAGGTGAGGAAGTGGAGGTAATGACTGTAGAGTCCTCACTTTTTGAGAAGTGTGAACGAGAAAGAAAAGAATGAGATTAGATTGCTTGACAGGAATATGAATGGAGCCAAGAGTTTTTGTTTTCTTTAGTTGGTTTTTTTTTTTTTTTTTTGAAACAGGCTTCTGTGGATTTTTTTCCTTGACAGGAAGTCATTGTTTGCATTCTCAACTCACAGAGGAAACAGTTGTCCTCCCCCTCCCCCCGCCACATGCCTTTTAAACATATTGAAAACTTTTCCTGGCTGTATAGTTTTCCAAGTATTCAAAGACAGTTGACCTATATGATTTTCTTGAGAAGAAGGTACCAAGTACTATGCCTGTTTCTTAGATGAAAGCCTCAAAGCTCGGAGGTTGTGGCTGAGAAGTCACCCCACTAACCAATTGTGAGGTAAGAATTTTTATCAGTATACCCTGTCCAGCCCAGAGTTTGGGAATCTGTATTCAACCGGTTATCCTCTGGTTACCCGAGAAAAGAACCCAAGGCATTTAGATATAATTTATAGGGCAGATCAGGAAGCTTTTCAGAATCCACCTCTATCTCCCCCCTACACATACACACCCTCCCCACCCACCTGTGAGACCTCATATATACACACACACCACCTACCCCACGTGTGCACCTCTGCCACACATACAACCTCAGACATCTTCCAGTGTTCACAACTGGATACACCTCAATCCTAGTCTCAAAGGATTCTTGCCCACAAAGCTTGGTTACTCTCTTTTCAATATTTTCCTCTTTCTGGGGTTTGGGCTTGGGGTAGAAAGGTGTGTCGTTAGCTTAGAGAGAATTGATTTTATCAGGCCAAATGAGAGGCCATAAGTAAATCCCTAGGTTTCAACAATAAGGGTTCAGTTGATCATTAAATGTTTGCTGAATTTGCTTGCTGTCCTCACAAATGAAACCCTGTAGAACTTAAGCTAAACAGTTTTTGTGTCAATTTGATCTAAAGCAATAGTTGTTTTTTGTAGGCTTTGGTCCTTCAGGGTATTGAGGATTAACTATTCAGCATCTGGTTTTATAAGCACAACATGGGGATTGTCAACATTTTCCTTCTGGCCTGATCTCAGCCCCTAAAATATGAAAGAGAAGGTTCATAATGTTGATATTTTGATAATTTTTACAGAATGACGTTTGTGTGGTGTATCTTTGCTGCTTACCTAGTGCCGTACATCTATCACTAGTTAGCTCCTCTCCCCACCTCACCCCCAACAAGAGGCAAAGTCGGTTTCTCGAACAAGTTAAAAACCCATCAAGAGAAAGGAGCCAGTGTCTCCTTTTTCTGTCCGTAGAGTTTAGGTTGGAACTTTGCAAATTGTAGAAGCCCAATAAATTTTGTTTATAGAACATTCTTTGTTGTTAACCCTTTTTCCACTTGTCACACCCTGTCACAAATATTTAACACAAACATATTCACTAACGTAATCAATACATTAATATAAATATGTATTATGTTATACATATGTACACACTGTAGAGAGTTTTCACTTTCGTATATTTCAGAAATTTTCTTTGACAAAGAAAGATAGAAGAATTAAAATATCTGTATTCCGATTTGGATGAGTCACTTCTTGAAAGAATGTGGATAAGGATGGAGAATGCAGAAGGCAATAGACTAGGACCCAGATGTTTGTATAATTTCCTCCCACCTCTGTTTTAGAGTCAATATTAAGGATTTGGAAGGAGAGGGAATTTTACCCTAATGAAGACAGTGACAAATAATCTAGTGATGTGAAGAATTAGATCCCATTATTCTCATTTGACTAAGATATATTCTCCTGATTTTAATAAAAAATATCCCTAGGGTATTTGTTGACCTGGGTTCGACTCCTGATGGTTGGACATTGATGAAAAAGGGCTGGTAATCTGAGACCCCCTGACATAGACATATCCTCCTCAACGTTTTCTTTACAGTGTGGTACCTGGGCAGATCCCGGAAAGAAAAGTACTTCTCTGACGTGCTAACCATGTCAGAGGAATGATGGGCAATTAAAAAAAATGTTTCCATCAAATCAGGTAGACTCTTTACTCCATCATTGTTAACACCTTGCAAACTGGGCAGAGAAGTTCCATTTATTTCAATGTGTTTTCTTTTGCTTATAAGGTATTCCATACCCTGCAAATGTTTTTTTTTGTTGTTCTAAGTCGTCTTTATAAAACTAATTGCAAGAGAAAAAAACAGTCAATTTTTTTTAACTTACATAGAATGTTAAGCAAAAATACAAAATTCTTGGTAACACACTGAAAATATCTAAGAAAATGTTACCTCTTTACAGATGTTGTATTTTATGTTTCAGTGTCTGTGGCTGGTTAGTTCTGTTGTTTAATCTGGTGCTTTTAAGGCTTGTATGATAAGTTTGATCTCCAATTAGGGTAAGTAATTTAAGTCTGTTTCATAGTGAGACTACAACCTTAACAATATCCAGTCACTTCATAATAGAAACTATTTGTCAAGAAGGAGTTTCAGCAAGAGTAGAAAGAGAACAATGCAAAGAGCAGTGGAAACAGTTGCAGAGCTGATGGCAATGGTACTCAGAGGGTACTCCTCACGGGGCATCTTTGTGCAGGTACAGTTGCCTTTCACCTGGTACTTTAGTAACACCTCCTGCTCGAATCTTTCCATCATATCACACGTAAGGGTTGTGCCCAGAAAATTTTAGTATGCCATTTCCTTCTGAAATAAATATTTGTTCTTGTTCTTGCTGCTCTAGCCCTTTTTCCTTTCTCTGAAACCAGTAAGAGTGAGCAAGAACCCTCCTTCCTCTAACATTCATTCTTATTTTAGAACAGAGGAGATCTTTGGAGATGATCTAGCCTAGCTCCCTGATTTTGTGACTGAAGTGCACAGGACCAGAAAGGGCAAGTGGTTTGTCCACGCCATACCAGTGGCTAAGCAGGGACAAGAGTCCAGGTTTCTGAATTTCTAATTAGGGAGTCTTTTATCACTGGGCTTCAAATAAGCTAAAGGCTTAGATGCTCTGAGGGAACTGTGGCCAACTCACAGGGGTACTGCTTGCAGGATATTTTAAAATTTCAAGGGAAACAGCGGCATCTATCAAACACTGTGGAAACTATTAGCTCCTGGTAATTCACAGTTTTAGTGTTAGATTGTATTATATTTCTTTCGATGACCTCATAGTTATGCAAAGCTGAGGTTTTGATGGGTTACTGTGATAATAAGCAAGTACCTGGTGAAAATCAATGTGGAACAGGAAATGAGGATGGCGATGTCTAATATGATCCTAAGATATTAGAGGTTGTGCAGGGCCCAACAGGCACCCACATCCCATTAGTAAGTAATGGTCCTGATTTAAGAATGGAATAAAAATATTCATTTTTCTTACAGTTGTTTTATATTTTCAAATGGTGCTAAATTGCTAGGTCAAAAATAGTTTTTGTTTATACCTAACCATTAATAAATGGATTTCTTAGGGATTTCTCTTGGCCTAGGGTGCCATGAAAAAGTTACCGAGATGCTAAGGGCGCTGTGATTTGAAAAGTTTGGGAACCTCTGACTTAGAGTTATCTTCCTGGATACAGCTTCTTAACAAGGAAAAGAGAAAGGCTGAGTAAGGGTGAATGAAACTGGGCGTATTCAATAGTGAGGGAGGTAGAGCAACACCTGCAAGGTTATTTGATCGCTGCTCAGCAGACCCAATGGCTGCCACAATGGATTCTAGGCAGTGTTGCTGCCTGCGCAGTATTTGAAGAAGATAAATTATCTGGTGTCTCTACTTCCAGCACTTTTTATCTTGAGAACCTTTATGGGGATTATTGGCTCTTTATCACGTGCCCTACAGCTTACGTTTGGGGCCCTATTATTAGATTCTGGGCAGTCTGCTTGAGGTGCTTTTGTGGAGACGACATCTGAACACCCAGAGGTGAACGTGGAGCTGAAGAGGACACGCTGCTTACTTGCCTTTCTTAGATCTGCCGTTTTTGTCCATTCTGAGTAATTCCCATGGAATCAGTTTTCTAGAAACTGTGAGCCAACTTCTTTTTAGTTATTGTGTCTTGCTAGTTAGTAGATCCACCCAACAACATAGTAGAGTGAACGTTGAAAATTATGTGTAGAAGGAATAAGTATTATTTTTAGAAAATTATCATTTATGACATTAAAAATTTTGGAAAACAGGAAAGGAAAATATCACCAATATTTCTTCCTCACAGCTGCTCTTATAATTTTGAGGTAGGTAAGCCTAGGCTTTTGTTCCTAAGAATCTTCTCTTTTTTAGGTAGTTGTTCATAGTATTCAGTTATATATTCTCTTTTTTCCTATACTTCCAGGAGGTGGTGTAGCATAATGACTTAGACCCAAACTTTGGTCTCCAATGAGGTTCTAATCTCAGCAGTGAGATGTAAGGCAAAGAGCTTAATTTCTGAGTCTGTTTCCCACACCTAAAAAATGAAGATAATAATGCCTACTTCATAGTCCCAGTGAAGTTTAAATAAAATATTTGTAAAGTGCCTATCATAGTGCCTAGCATATACCAGGGACTCAGTAAATAGTACATTGTTATTAATATACCATCAACATTTCCCTTTTGCCACATAGCCTTTGTGACCATATTTTTAATAACTGCATGATATTCTATCAAGTTGTATGCATTCTTATTTGCATAACCATTTGTCTATTATTAGATTCTTAGATTGCCTCTAAATTTGCACTAGAATAAAAAATTCTGCAGCAAGCTGTTAGTCATTCAGCAGAGTCAGTAAGTGCTCGCCATGTACAAGGACCTTTGCTTGGCATTGGGAGCACAGAATTCAGAGTGGCACAGTTGCTGGCGTTGAGGGGTTCACAGTCTGGGGGGGAGATGTGTATGGATAACTCTGGCCTGTGGTAAACACCATCACTGTGCAAGTTGCTGAGAAAGTGCAGAGGAGAGGGCAAAATGTCAGACTCTGCCTGGAGAGCTCAGGAAAGGCAGGAGAGGGTTGCAGTAGATGAGTTAAATGAGTTAATGAGGGTGGGGTCTAGGTCATTAAGGGCTTTTTAAGCCATCATACAGAATGGGACTTTTAGTCTCAGTGCAATGGGAAAGTGGGTTTTGAGAAGAGAATTGGTATTATCTGCTTAGGTTTTGTAGCCTATAGGAGGGAAGGTGGAAGCAGAGAGTTTAATTAAAAGTTATTGAGGAATCCAGGTGAGAGATGGTGTGGCCTAGACCAGGTGGGAGTGGTGGAGGTGGTAAGAAGTGGCCAGATTGGAAGAAATAGCACATGACATCTGAGTTGTCAGGATGGATATGAAGGTGTCAGAGCAAGAGTCAAAGATGGGCTCTCAGAAATTTAGCCTGAGCAATTGGAAGGGTGGAGTTGCCATCTCCAAAAACAAGGATGCAAGAGGAGCAGGTTTGGGGAGAAAATCAGGAGTTGAGTTTTGGGATGTTATGTTTGAGATATTTATTAAACACCAGGCAGAGATAGTCAACAGGTAGGTAGATATAGGAGTCTAGAATTCACGGGGAAAAAGGTTTGTCCTGGAGTTACAAATTTGGGAGGTATCTGTACACTTATGGTATTTATAACTTGTTTTAAAAACTTAGTACAGTTATTTATTTTACCCATTATTACTGCTCTCACATAAAAATTTCTTAGGTATTTTCATCTTTTTTTTTGATCCAAATATACTTCAGGGTCACTTTGTTAAATTTACTTTCTAAAGTGTGTTGGACATTTTACTAGAAGACTATGGTAATTTGGGAAGACCTGGCATCTTTAAAATGGATCTTTGTATCCAGCAACATATTATGTCTCTGTTTAGTTTTCCTTTACTTCTTCCGATAATAGTTCATTCTTTTTTCTCCAAATAGTTCACACACATTTCTTGATAATATTGTTCCCATGTTGTGTACTTTTTGTTGCCATTGTTAGCCAATTCCATTTCATTGGTATTCTGATAGTTTTTGCCCTTATAAAGGAATTATGTTGACATATTTGGCTACTTCACTAAACTTCTGGTACTATGAATAATATCCTACTTGATTTCTTTTATTCTAGGAATAGAATCATATCTGCAAATGATAATTTCGTCGTTGTCCCTTCAACATTTGTGTCTCATGTCTGTTCGTGCCAGGAAAAGAACTCTTAAATGTAAAATAGGGGGTAACTATGGAGCAAGGAGACAATTAATGCCTAGAAGTCTGGTCACAGCTTACAATTTTTGTTTTGTTTCTGCCTTAGGCTTATCCTAATTATTTCTTTTCCTTGCCATTTAAAAAATTTATTTCTGATAGATTTTTTGAGTGCCTAGAGTTTACCTGTGTTAGATTTGTGCATTATCTCTTACAGTTGCTTTTGGTGTGGTATATTTCATTTTCAGCCATTTTGCTCTTCCAAGGACTTATTCTCTCATTCCTTGAACACCGTGGGTTGGGGGAAAGCTCTTTTCCTGCTGAATCAGCATTTAACTTTCATGGATGCAGAAACAAATCCGGTAGAGAGTACATAACCAAGAGGTTTCAGTCCTATAATTGAGGAAGGCTATAATGAAAATTTTAAATTCAATAGCCTTCCTCCCCACGCCCAAAATCCACACAGTAAAAATGACTTTATATAGTTTTTTTCAAAAATTATTACATTTATAAAACAATTGCTTTTGAAAACTCTTATTTTCAAACTAAGGTAGTTTTGCAAATTTGAAAATTACATTTGTTTAAAAAATCTTTCTAAAGAGAAAACCAGTTTCACTTCTGATGTGGATTGCAAATCAGAAAATAACTTGCTGATACAGCTTAGATTTCTAGAATGCTTTATCTTGAATTTTCAAGTTAACTTGCAAGTTTTATTTTCTGTTTGTCAAGTTAAGCCTGTTGTGACCTTTCTCCCTGAGTGAGCAGTGGACACTATCTGAAATGTTAGGACTTTGTCCCACCAAGGGTAGATTTGCTGAAAAGCTTTTAATTGGCCTGCCTTCCCTTGTTTAAATAGCCAAACACCTGCTAGGCAAGCCCCTGCGCATGTGAGTGGCTATATGTTCCTTCCTTTAGGATTTGCAAGGCTGGAGCACAAAGACAGCGATTGTTACCCAATAAGCAGTAGTCACACATTTCTACCAATCGCCTTAGGAGGGCTGGTTACCATGGAATCCACCATCTGTTCACTCCCCGCCGGAATGTGATTATCCTTGCTGGGCTGGGAACTGGGAGAAGCAGGGGAGTGTGTGCTGTGTGAAATTATCTGCAATGGGCTGGGTTAATGGGAGGCTAGATTTGGCTTGCTGGAAGAACAAGTGAAGGGAGTTTTACTTCAGCCTTTTGTGACTTCTAACCAAGAGGAATAAATTCAGCTTTTATAAGGTAAGTAACCTTGGTAGTGTGTATCCAGTTTGTGCCACGTTTGGTGTGGGGCATTATCTCCAAGTGGTCCAAGCAAAGGAAGCTATGAGCTCTTGTGGAAGAAATTTGCAGCATTACACACTTCTGTTGCATTGATTTTAAGTAGCTCAGTTACATCTGTGCAATAACAGGTTGATGCTGGAAAAATGAAAGGATTATTCTTTAATCAAATTATTTGTGCCTGTGAAATTGTTTTATGACCACTGGAAGTAGCAAAAAGAAGAATTTTTAATGGGTTCTCAGAGTGAATTATACCGATATTCTTTTTGAAATATGCCCATGGCTACAACGTGTTCAATGTTCATCAAATAAGAAAATGTCTCAGGTCAGGGACATTTGTAGGTTATGATTTAATTGATTGTTCTAGCCCACATGACTGACCTGCCATCTCTAGCTCCTGTTTTGAAATGCCATGTTTATGCAGTTTTATTTTGCAATGCTTTTGCACAAGTTTCAAGGGCCTGAGCATGTGGAAACAATGTGACAGTGCTTTAAAGGCGGGCGTGCGGGCACAGCGGTAGGGAAGGGCAAAGCTAGGGAGATCGGCTTCTATTTCAAGGGCTTCCTTTGTTTTTCTGTTTCAAACAGCCCCTTAAAATGTGTGGTGCATATTGTAAGCAGTAGAAGGAGATTTTGGTGCTAACAAATGGATGACTGACATTTTTCTGTGTGGCTAAGAGGTTGGTAGCTCAAACAAGGGACTTCTATGTCCTTTGTAAAGCAACATTGTATCCTTTTCTCCAAAACTGTGCCCTAAAATATAAAAGTGGAAAACAAGAAGAGCGCTGTCTATACTCTGGATACTTCTATTGTGTAAGTTTTTCTGTCATTTAAACCACAGTGCCAGGGCTCAGTGAGTCTAGCTGGGTCTGCCATTTTTATTTGATATAGGAAAGGTTGCAAGGAAAGGCTTAGCTTATGCGGCTTTCATCCTAATTGTGCTGTTCTGCTGTCGTCTTGGACATTCATGTCAGTGGGTCAGTGGCTGCCCAGAGAGCTAGAAAAGGTCATTGCTGCTAGGCCCTACTGGTGTGATTTTCTTTTTTTAATGATAGTATAAAATTAGATAACCTTGTATTGGTCAAGGACTCATGTTCTTGCTTCAAGAACAGGTTTTGAGGCCTGACTGCTAGTTGTGGGTTCTTTGACTTCAAAATTCTTACCTTCTTTTGTACTTTTTGGTCTATATACTTTATTATTACTATTTTAAGTTTTTTTAATGTGAAAAATTAGATTAGGTACATACTAGCTCTAAAAAGCATCTTTTTTCAATAATGATAAATGTATGTCTGCCTGAAAATTTCCTTAGAAGCATCTGTAAAAATTTTTAAGCTAACCTTATATTATTGGCATGAAATTTTTACCCATAAAAACAATCGTTCATAAGCAATATAAGTTTTGGGGGGAAATGAGATAATTTAGAAGCTGCATTTAGGGTGTTTGTGTTGCTTTAATTGTCTTAGAAACTGAAAAGGCCTGTGAGTGATGGGGTGTGAAGTGTGAGAGCATCCGTGTGCCTGGGATGTGGTTGCTTAAGCAGTCAATGTGGGCTGGCTAAATCTGGACGCTTCTCAAGTTCTGTAGTGTTCGTGGATTTCCTTACTATTTTTATTGTTACTGAGTTCAAGTTATGATTGTGTTTTTTTAAAGTGGGTATTTATGTCAGAATTTATCCCAGCGTTTTATGGGTATTGACAGGCACTTAGTCATTTATTTTCACTTGTAAGCATATTTATTATTATGTTCCTTGACTGAGTTTTCCGAGTAATAAATAATAAAGTCACAAGGATGTTCAAAACGTGTTGAAAAAACTTTGTTCCATCAACCACTGACAAGAAACTTGGGGTTGCGCTTTCTGAAGTCGGTAAAGAGGAGTGGGCAGCAGCAAGTCCCCGAAGCACCTGTGATCCCACCCAGTGTACCTGAGGGTCAGGAGTGCACTGTCACGTGACGTGTAGTGCGCTGGAGAGGATGTGGTTTTTAGACTTGGTGTTTCTTATTGCCCGTGGTGAGATGTTCACGTCCATTCACATGCACTGTCAGCAGTGAGAGCCAGCGCTGCGTCCACAGTCCTGTGGTAATGAGTGTAGAATGGACTCACTTCTTGGGTCTGCTGTGAAGCACAGCTTTCTGGTTCTCACCGTCCTTGTCCGTGAGGGTGGGGGAGGAGCTAGATTTCAGTGATTTCTGAGCCTTCTTCCAACTTTTCAAAGTCATTGATGGCATAATGCTTTTCAATCCTTCAATACAACTTAAGATTTTACTAAATGAGTTTATCTTTGTAAATATGTAAAGCGACCCTTATTCAGTTATTTCTTATAAAAGTATTATATAAATGACAAATTGGAAACTCTGAATAAAGTAGTTGGCGTGATTCAAATCCATAATAGCCTGAGTAGACAGCAAATCAACCCACCACTCATTCGGTGCAAACAGTCAAGTCTTTCTGCTTCTTGCTTTGACATATTATGTTGGAATGCTGTCTGGCTTAACTTATATTTGGACCAGTAGACCACAGAGCTAATAAACAGCAGTTAAATTCTTACATTTTTCTTCCTATGTTTTATTACCACATTCTGTCTAACTTCTAAATTGAATCTTTCTGTCTCTTTGCTTTTGGTGTACAGATTTATAATCCAGCTTTTGAAGTTAACTATTTTTGGTCATTGTGGTCCATTTGGCCCTTGAGCTGTCTGCAATGATGGAACACTAGGGATTGGAAGTGAGGGAGAACCTGCAGATGCCATCATTGCTGATGCTGCTGTGTTCACATGTCCTTGATGTTGAAACTGTTTGGAATTTACCTGACTTTTAAAAATAGATGTACTAAAAATTGCATCTTTTGCCCTCTCCCACAATTCCATATTGCCGTGGTTTCAAGAAATGCTTAGAATGAGTTAATTTTGTGCATCAGTAAAATTTTGCATTGCTGTGTTAGATGTAGAACTACAGGATGTGAAGCTTATAAAGTGTCCACATCAACAATGTAAACTCACCCAAAAGCTGTGGCTCAAAGGTGGTTGCATTTGGCAGGATTTTTCTCTATGAGAGTGTGCCATATATTTGATTATCAGCAGCTGTTTCTTCCTAGATGCTTCCTCTTCTGTTTTTATAACTGCTCCTATGCTTCTGTAAAATAAAAAGGCAAACTTTCTATAAATTGGCAGTGAATGGGTCTATGTAGGCAGTAGCAGATTCTTGGAACAGTTTCGTGTAATGCTCTCATCCCTTTCTCATTTAGTTGCCTCCGCTTTAAGCTCAGGCATGGCTTGCTGGAGTTGTATGAGGGTGTCTAGCAATACTTTATTCTTAGAAAAATTCCATATTTTACAAATAACCCCAGCTCTGTGGAGCTAATTGTTCTTTTGTAACAAATGTGTGGTTACTGACTTCCCCTGTAAGTAGTTTCCCTCCTTCCTTTCCTTCCTCCTTGTCTGCTTAAATCCTGTGTTCTTTTTAAATTTTTATCAATTTCCTGGTCCTAAACTCAGATTAATGAAATCATGAGATAAGATGTAATTTCATATGGCAAACAAATGGAATCTGTTGGATTTCTTAGATCCCTATTGTACACTGCTACATGTTTATTTTCACATAATTTAAAGATTGAGAGGATCTGTCAATTCACACAGAAGAATCTGAGGGCCATAAAGATTAAGCAACTTGTCCAGGGTCACAGAACTTGAGTTGCAGCAACAGCTAATGTTGAGTGTTACATTTTGAATGAGAAGAGATGGGGTAAGGTCAACTGACTTCCTACACTGTTGCCCTTATGAGGAGCAGAACATCGGGGTGTCACCCTAAAGCCTCACAGATGCAATTTTCAGTATGCCCACAGGGAGAGCAGCTTTGAAAGGTGATTCCCTCAGTAACCAAGGTCATAAGAAACAGATAAGTTTCTCATTATAAATGCCTAAACTTTTAAAAAATATAATTGCGAAGCCAACTAGATGTTTGTGTTTTTTAGTTTGCATGTTCTCTCGCTTATATCCACATCTATAGGAGAAGTAAAATGATGATCAGAATGTTGCTTGGTGATGCTGGAGCCCAGAGCAGGTGGGGTGGAGCTCTAAGGAAGGACAGCCTGAAGGACAAATATAGTTCCACTCTAGGGCACACTTGTCACCTGAATAGTATATTCCTGTTGTGGATTAATGCTTTTCTGTGGATTAATCCTCTTCTGTGGACATTGCTGGAGACAAACAACCTTTGTGTGCTTACCTGGCTTCCCTTTCCTCTGCTCCACTCACCCCACCCACATGCTGCACCTTGCTCAGGACCACCCTACCACCTATTAAGATATTCTTTCTGTGTTACTATCATCAGTGTTAACCTTGCATTCATTCATCAAATATTTATTGAACATTTACACTGGGCAGTGTTGCAGGCAGAGGTGGAGGATAGACCGTGGAACAGAATGGGCAAGGTCTTTAGTGAAACTTATGTAATAGAGGAGCCAGCCCTGGTGGTCTAGTGGTTAAGATTTGTTTCCCAGTCAGAGAACCACACCACCCATCTGTCAGTTGTCATACTGTGAAGCTGAAAGCTATGCCACCAGTATTTCAGATATCAGCAGGGTCACCCATAGTGGACAGTTTTCAGTGGAGCGTCCAGACTAGACAGACTAGTAAGAAGAACCCAGAAGGAAAAAAAAAGGCCCTGAAAACCCTATGAATAACAGCAGAGCATTGTCTGATATGAGAGGATGGTGCAGAAAGACCTGGCAGGGTGCTATACACAGGGTCACTAGGAGTCAGAATTGAATTGACAGCGCTGACAACAACAACATAATAGGGAGGGAGACAGATAATATGCAATAAAACAAACAAATGAATAGAGTAATTTTAAAGAGTGACAAGTATGTGAAGACACATAGTGATGTGTTTAGGGGGGATTTTAGGGCAGCAAATTTTAGGTTGTGTAATCAGGAAATGCTTATCTGGGAAGGTCACATATAAGCTGAGACACAAATGATAAGCCAGAGTGATCTGGTGGAGTAGGAATGTGTTGTTATCCCCACTTTATTCAAGTGGAAATTGAAGAAAGCCTATCACCAGGATCATACCACGTTCAATTAGTGTGCAAAACTACACTGTGTGTTGTCTTTTCCTTTCTTTCAGGACTTAATAGTGAATATATGTTCTTTTTTGGAAGTCAGGGTTTAATGGGCTAGCGTGGGAGAGCGTTTCAGTACAGCGGTTAACAGCACACATAGATCTAGATTTAGTTCCATCTCACACGCTGGCTACCTGGAGATCTCTAGGCAAGTTACGTATCCTCTCTAAACCTGTTTCCCCATTTGTTAGAATTTGCGGGGTTATCATGGATATTGAAGGAAGTAATATTCAAAAACCCATTTAGTGCTAAAGATGATGGTGATTTTTGTGATGTACTCTAAGGGATATCAGTAATAATCCCATGAATTAAAATATTTGCTACTGTTGGCAATGAAAGCCTAGGAGTTCTGTTAGCCTTCTATCTATAGGATAAATTTTACTATGATCTCTACCATTGACTCTCTCACCCCTCACATTCATTCATTCACTCCTCACATTCATTTATTCAACAAACACTTTAAAAAAAAAACACTTATTTGAGGTATGATTGACATACAAAAAGCTGTACATATTTAACGTATACAACTTGAAGAGTTTTGGAGATAAATATATACTCGAAACCATCACCACAATCTATGCCGTAAACATAGCCATCACCTTTAAAAGAAGAAACACTTTTTGCATGTCCTTGCTAGATTCCGGATGAAGAACATAATTAGACACGGTCTGTGCTCACATGGTGCTCCGCTAACAGTCTGTTAACCAATCAATTGCATTCAGTGTCATATTGGTGACACAGTGGAGGAGGGGTACAGGGGACCAAGGAGCAGGTAATTGACTGTGGGCAAGGTGGGCTGGGAATTCTAGTCTGAGGCAGCAAAGCAGGGAGGCATGATGGGCCCGGGAAGTGCTCATAGCTGAGTGCAGACTTTGAGCTAAAGTTGGGCAGCATCTGAGATGGAGATCTTGGCTTGCATAGAAATTTTTACTGTATCCTGTAAGGAATGAGAAACCTTTGAATAATAGTTTTAAACATTCAAGGAATAGATCTTCAATTCTGTAGTCTAAAAAGATAACTGGAAGTCTAAATTATGGAAAGATTGGAGGGAACAATATCCAGGACAGCCTGAATTATTCTTTTTCATCTTCATCTTCCTCTTCATCTACAGCAGGCAGAATTTTTCTTCTTCTAGCACCACCACCACAATACAGTTAAGTCATGTCTTATTCTTGATATTTAGATCCTAAAGTCAGCACATAAAGTAAAACTTGCATAGAGTCAAAAAAAAAAGTCCTTGAGAAATCCCTTAGAAAGGCATGGCTTTGGAGATCAACTCTCTCATTAAGTCTAACCCAGTGTGCATTTTTTTTTCCCAGGGCGTGATTGCTGCTTCTTTGCTTGGGCGTGAGATGAAATAATTGCTTTGCTTGCATTTAGGGGCCATGCTGTATGAAATATGAGGGAGCAGCAAGTTCAGGATCTCTGTCTCACTGCTACTACATGGCACATGGGCTTTGGCGTCAAGTTGCCCGAATAACTTAAACTGTTGCACCTGTGTTTGTACGGGCTCTTGTACAGCTGTTTTCTATATCTGCAAAGCATATACAGTTCAATTCGAGCAAGTTTAAATGCACTTATAGTACAACTACTGTAATTCCGATACCAACTTTTAGTGTTTTCTGTATGTCAGACAATACAAAGTACATTCATGATTTAATCTTTAACAAACATTTGAGATAAGTGGAATTTTTCCTCATTGACCAAATAAAACTGCTGCTGTGAGATAACATACTATTTCAAGTTCACTAATCATTAAATGATGAACTGGGATTAAAACCCTGATCCGTTCTGGCTTCAACTGTATATTTTAGCTTTCATGCTCATTTTTTTAAAATTAGAAAGCCATTGTGTTAACCTAGGCAAAAAAAATATAGGAAGCTTAAATGTTGCAGTAGCAAAGGGGGGTATAGAAACGACAAGATTCCAAGGAGATAAAGAGACAGTTGAGTTACTGTCTTTAAGAAGCCATTAGGTAGTAATTGTCAAAGAACATGAACGGATATTTCAAAAGGAAGAAACACAAATGACTAATACGTGAGAAAAAAGTTTTCTATAACTAGCAATCAAAGAAATATACAAAATAAATATTCTTGCTTTTATTTCATTGGCAACAATTTTCTGAATGGTCATATTTTGGATTGGCACCCTTGTATACTTCAGATGACAATGTAACTTCAAATGACAGTGTAAGTTGATGTAACTATTTGGAAAACAATTTGATAATAGGTATTATCTTAATTAGCATTTTATTGCAAAGAATAGAATCCCACTATAACTTAAGAGAAAAGAGGGATGGATGGAAACAATAAAAAGGTATCTCCCGGAGCTGAGGACAGTAAGTTCATCCAGGCCTCATGGGCACCTGGAACCAGGACAGTTACACTCCTTGCTGTCCCTCAGACTGGCCTCTTCTGCAACTATGTGGGTGGCAGAAAGCGTGGCCACCCCAAATCTTGATTACACCACTTCCTCGTCCCAGTGCCCAGTCGAGACACACATGTTCCAACTACTGATGCCTTGGAGAGAGTCTGATGGGCTAAGCTTTGGTCAGCACTTACTCTTGGTCCCACCAGAGTTGGCCATGGAACACAGATGCCCCTTGACTCAACTACCTACTCAGAATGTCCTGTGAAGCAGGAACTCTTTGAAAGGGGAATAGTTAAAGCAAGCAAACAGACGAACACACCGACTACATATATCAATAGCATTAAAAATGTTCATGTCCTTTGATCCCACAGTCCCAATTTTAGAAATCTACCACTAGGAAGTTACTGAGTGATAAAGTGGATGATTTATCACATCACATCAGGTGTTCCAGTGTGCATAGGGAGAACCGGGAAAGTGCTAACATGTTCAACAATAGGGAAATGGCTAATGAATTATGATCTATTCATGAGATTGTGTTGTGCAAATATTAAACACATTTTCAAAAAATAAAGGAAAATGCTCACAATGAAATGTAAGTGTACATACATGTTGTATATGCTGTACTAAGTTACATTTTATAGACATAAGTAGTAGAATTACACCAAACACTAGTTATCACTAGATTTTAGAAGAATCACTTTTGTTTTCCTCTTTATAATATTTTGGTAGGTTTTAAATGATTAACAATGGGCTTATAGTAATTTGGCAATTATAAAAAGATAAATGAACATGAAAATATTCAAAAAAGCTAATTATAATTTGGTAGGCAATATAAAGCTAAATAGTAATAACCAACATAAGCTAGTATGTGTGTTATGGATTGTGTAATAAAAATTTGAGGGTGGATTTCCTAATAGACGTCCTTTTTTTGTTTTTTGCGTTTTTTTTGGTGAGGAAGATTGGCCCTGAGGTAACATCTGTTGCAAATCTTCCTCTTTTTTGATTGAGGAAGATTGTCCCTGAGCTAACATCTGTGCCAGTCTTCCTCTATTTCGTATGTGAGATGCCACCTCAGCATGGCTTGATGAGCAGTGTGTAGGTCCACACTTGGGATCTGAACCCTGAACCTTGGGCTGCCGAGGCAGAGCGTGCAAACTTAACCACTACACCACCGGGCTAGCCCCACAATAGACTTTTTAATAGTAGAATAGTCTATTCAAGAGGTATTTTCCTATCACTGGTGGTATTCAAATAGAAATTAGACAAAGACTTAGATACTGTAGAGAAGATTCATCTATTGGGTATGTAGAATTAAACGACTTCTAAAATCCTTTTCAATCCAAATATTCTGTTGTGGAAACAGAATTTACTTAGGAACGATTGTTATGGATGTTAAGGGAAGGTATGTAAGCCAAGTAACTTTTGTGAAATTCTTATATAAGAGACATCAGAGTCTGTGGGATTAAGCAGAAGGCAATGAATTTGAATCAGATCTTGAGGGGATAGGCGGGTATTGGATTATGTGATGGAAGTTATTTTAAGGTTTACTAAAGATTGATGCTAAGGCAGGGTTAGGATTTGACCATTTATGGTTAGGGGATGGTAAGCAAATTGGCTTGCCAAATGGGAGAAGCATTTTCCTTGTTCATCCTCTAGTGAGATGAGTAAAGTGGTACAAAACTTAAATTTGAACAAATGAGCAAAGGGAAGCCACCATGGTAAGTCTGCTTGCTTGTGAGTTGAACTACATTCTGGGAAGAAAACTTTAAGGTGATGAAACCATGATTTTATGTTTTGGTGGTTAAGTTATGGCAGTGATACATTAACAGCTATGCTATAAATTCAACATGAGACTTGTTGAACTCTCAGACATTAAAATTCCTTGAAACTACACAGGAACCAAGAATCTTTAATCTTTCTGGTGGGGGGTGTGTGTGTGTGTTTGTTTGGTGTCATCTTTATGCCAAAGTAAAGTAATACTAAAGGTATATTCTTTCTGTTCATTAGAAAAAGGCATAGCTCCCTGATCTCAGGACTGAAACTTAGTTTAGTATTTTCTATAAAGCTTACTTTCTCTCTTAAAAAGAATGGAATGGGCATAAAATGATTACTGTAAAAATGATCAATAATATTGTTTTTCCTTGAGTTTGAGTTATTTTCTGCTTTCTGATCATTTTGTACATTGAGTCTCTTCTGTGATGAACAACTTGTAGACTAATTCTGATGAGTACATTCTAAACTCAAGGTGCTTTCAGGGCTCTAAGGAGGAGAGTGCCCATGACTTTGAGCTCATTTAGCTTCAGCTTTCAGGTGACTGTTGGTGCTACAACATTTGGGACTCCTGCCCCCACTCCATTAGAGTTTGTCACTGCTTTTTTGTCATAGAAAATTGTCAAAGTAGTCGTTTCTTCTCTCAGAATAACCAGCTCTGGGCCAGGGCTAGGTAATCCATTAGTTTGACTACCAAAAATGCACAATTGCTTTGAAAAAGGCTGTTCCAAGGTCCAGCTCTTTCCCTCCCAGGGAACGTATACGTTTTAACATTAGTAAAAATTGAGTTATATTGGCCAGATGGAAGTGAAAGGCAGATGCTTTGAAGCACATATAACGGCTGTCTACTTTTCCTGCATCCTCAACCATTCAGAACTGTTTCTTTTGATTGCCCATAGATATAATAAATTTCCACAAGAGCTCTTCTATTGTTTGTGAACATTGGCAGAAAAGAGGAAGGGTGTGATGTTTGCAGAAAATTTCTAGGTGGGAACAGATCAAATGGAATCTCCTTTGATAAAGTTAGATAGGTTTATCTCCTTGTCTAGGCAACCCTGCCATTCCTTTAATAAACATTTAAGTGTTTTCTTTGTGTCCAACACTGTGCTGAGCAGTAAAGAGACATTCTTGCTCTCAATAAGCTCACTTCAGTAAATAAAATATATAATGCAAGATGGTAAGACTGTACAAAGGTGCCTGCAAAGTGCTGTCATTGCACAGAAAGAAGGACTCATACCCAAGCCAGAGAATCAGACAGATGTCACCTTGGAGACAGCTCTGCCTCACATCTTAAGGGTGAGGAGGGTTCTGCCAGGTGGAGAAGGAGGGGCATTTCCTATCAAGGGAACAACATACATAATGGCTTGAAAATGATGAAAGAACAATACATGGAATACAAGGAATTTGGTGTAACTAGAGTATTGGGATTGCATGTAGGCGTAGAGTGGTTAGGATTTGTAAAATAATGGCACCAAATTATGTTAACTTGTATAAACCATGCCTTGGTGGGACTTTATCCTGTTGGCAGTGGAGAATTGTCTTCCAGATTTTTCATCTGGCAAGTAACATGGTCCTTTATACATTTTGGAAAGGTAACTCTAACAGCACTGTAGAGGAAGGGCTAGGGTGGCAAGGTGCAGGAGCCCTGCCGTTTTGATAGGGAACAGGAGAGAGATGATGAGTTCCCTGAATTAAGACAGTGACACAAAGACATGGAAGAGATAAGAAACTGAAAAGTCTGTAGGAGTAGAATTGTCAGGACTTGGTGATTAGCCAAATGTGTGGATGGGGTGAAGGAGTGGGAAGTGTCAAGGATGGTGCTGAAGTTTCCAGTGTGGATTGCTGGCTAGATGATGCATCATTAGAGGGGAAGCAGGCTTGAATCCTACTTTTGACTCAGGAACTGTATTAAATATCTCATCACATGTCTAACTGGTTTAGATTTTTTACAATTTCAAATACAAATGCCACATAAATCCATATAAATTCTTAGTATGATAAATTGTACATTTCCATTTTGCAAAAAAGGAAAACATGATAGCAAAAAGAAAATAATCAGAGATTTAGAAACAACTCCTACTCTTTGTGTATCGTAATTCAAATTCTAGCAATTTCTACCATTTAAAATTGTTGCCTGAATTTTGAAAGGTGACTGAACTGTTGCTGTGGAGTGAAAACCGAAATTAAAACAGGGTTCTGAATTAAAGGGGTTTGAAATTAAAACTGAGTTCACAGTGTAACTTGGACAAACTAATATTTATATTTATGCAAAATGTCTAAAATCTAAGCAGGAAATTAGTTTGTTGGTTATATGTATTTCAGTAATAAAATATTAAAGCAGTGTGAATATTGAGACAAGAAATGCATGGTTTCTTTTGGTTTTTTCTTTTTTTTAATGACAGAAAATTATTTTCAGTGTTAATTGGGCTCCTTCAAGACACACCTCAACTACCAGTCTTCTAGGAAACCTTTTTTCCCAGCTTTATTTCTCTTCTCTGAGCTCCTGAAGTTCTCTGTGATTATATTTATCATCAACATATTTTGCCATTGGCTGTTCTCTTGTCTCTCTCCCCAATTATATTGAATTCCTTAGGCTAGGAATTATTTACTCCTCTTAACTCCATCTTAAATTCAGATTGTTGAACTGAACTAAGGCTAAAGAACAGATTTTAGGTAAAGGAACTTGCCCAGATTTCCAGTGACAGTTGTGTGTTGCCATTTCAACAACTGGAAGATAAGGAGAGATACCACACCATAGGATTTAGAACAGTAACTACCTCGTGTAGCTCCCTGTCTCCATTTCCAGAAAGAGCCCTACTCCAAGAAAGAGGATTAAACAGTTCCTTCTCAAATCTGTTATGGTTCTGGATTCATTCTTGGCCAGCTCTCCCTAATTAAATTGAATGCTGTTGGAAGTCATGGATTTTGTTGATCATCTTTATGCTCCCAGGTGCTTGCACAAAGACCAGCAAATAAAAGGTGCCAGATAAAGCATCTAATGGTAGGAATGAGGAAAAGAATTAGTCTTACCTACACAGCTTCAAAGTGTTTGAGAATCTCAGAGGAATTTGAAGAGTGTCATCGACAGTAGAGCTGCAGAGTTAAAAGCAACAGTAATCTTTTTGAATGAAACAAAAGTCCTTTTTTATATGTGTTGTTTTGGTTTGAAAAATCTGCTTTCCTGCCTATCCCTACTCTTCTTGCCAGACTATACTGACGCTCAGATTTCCATATGTGGTGCCACTTTAAACAACTTCATTTACTTCTGAATTAAAACTTCCTACCTCCATTTTCTTTTCTTTTCTTTTTTTTTTTTTTTTTGGTGAGGAAGATTAGCCCTAAGCTAACATCTGTTACCAACCCTCTTCTTTTTGCTCTGGAAGGTTGGCCCTGGGCTAACATCCATGCCCCTCTTCCTCTACTTTATATTTGGGATGCCTGCCACAGGATGGCTTGATAAGCGGTGCGTAGGTCTGTGCCCAGGATCCAAACCCGTGAACCCCTGGCCACTGAAACAGAGTCTGCAAACTTAACCACTATGCCACCAGGCCGGCCCCAAAACTTCCTACCTCCATTTTAACAGAAGGGATAAAAGACAGGCAGACAGAGACTGTATTTTTGCAGATATATATGAGTACGTGTGTCTTTCAAAAATAAAAATGTTTTTGGTTGGATAAGAACCAAAATCCCATAGAGGAAGATAGGATAAATTGAAAACTGTGGTTATATAATACCGATTTTATGGAAGCAGTCAAATGAGTTTTCAAAAAATGAGATAATCTATTGAAAAGTCTAACCCAGTCTATAACTATAACTTGATTTTAATAAATAACAGGCTGTCAATCTCTAATTAGTATATGATATAATAACGAAAATTGTCAAAATCAAAACTTACTCTTCTCAGAAACCAGGAGAAAAACAATAGTCAGCAGGAAAAAAAAAAAAGCCCTTTGAAAAGTTATAGGATGTGGAGCTAATTCCCCTTTTTAAAGTTGTGGTTAGTATCATCAGCATTTTCTCTTTGCACTGAGTATACATGGTCTTTTAGACCCACCCTGGTTAATGGTAGTGATCTATTCTCAAAGGTTATCTATTCTCAACATGTATGCTTACATTGATGTAACCATAAACTACATAATGTGTAAATTATAAAGTGATCTTCTAGCACAAACTCTTATATTTAAAATAGTTTCTTTTAATAGAATAAAAATTTCTCATTTCAAATTCCAAGGTAGTTATTAGATGGCTTATTTATAAGTGATGAGAGTAAAAATTCTTCTCTAGTAAAATGTCTTTGACTTATGGACATATCAAAACTTTAATTCATTATTTAAATGAAGAAAGGAATGGGAAGCTTAGTACTTTGGCTTGAGATGGTAATTTTATCTAATGAATACATATCTTTGACATAATATTGGGAATGCAACTGCGTAATACTGTAGTGGATCTGGAAATGACCACAATTTAAATTGGGCAATTTCAGGTCTAGTGTGTTTTTAGTGGGTGCCTAAATGTTTAGTAAAGTTTCTTTATTAACTTATTCAAATTAGCAGATATTGTGAGGCTTCTGTGTACTTCAAAGTGACCTTGTCTTGGGGGAGGGAGTATAGTTATAAAAATAATTTTGTTAAATTGTTAGGTTGCTTCCTATTTTTCCCTTTTCTAAATGATGTGACATTCATCTTTGCATGTGTAGCTTTTTGTTTAGGATCACTTGCCCACAGTGGCAGGGAGAGGTGATGTGCAGTTTTCTGGCATTTGATTTGCATTATCCTTTTGCCTCCTCAATGGCTGTTTCAGGTTACCTGCCACTGGGGGTGCTTGAGATGACAGTTTGTTCAGGATTGGACCTTAAAATTTAAGAGAACTTATTCTAATCAAGGCTAAAAAATGATGTTATTTTAACTGGTATCTTTTATTATGGGAGTAGCATTATTTTTCAAATATTTCTTTGTCAATATTATTCAGTTACTTTTAGATGAAAATGTAATGGTATCCTTAAATTCATGAAATTTTCTTAATTTTTATCATAATTGATATTCTAGAATAAAAGCATTGGGTTAGGTAGTCTTCATATCATCTAGACTGATCTAGAGAATATGATTAAAGTTTTAGAAGAATTCAACTTAAAATCATATTCTCTAGATCTGGAGATTTTTTTTCCAAATTACTTCAGTGTTTTTGCATGTGGCATTTAGTTTATGCTGCCTGCTTTTTACAGTCGTCATAATTTTAACACTGGTGCAATAGCATTTATGTCTGCTTTATGACATGTCTAAATTTTAGGAATAACTTGAAGATCGAAGGGTTGTTAGATGAAATGTACAAGATCACTGTGAAAAACTACTCAGGAACATAAATACTACATATCTTCTAGAAGTTGCCTTCTCCAGAGCAGGGTCCCTGAAGGGTTATGTGCCCCAGGGTGTAAAAGATGAACCATTGTAGTGCAGGAAGCAGATCCTAGAACTTGGAATATTTTGCCTAAGGAGTGTAAAAGAAAAACAAAAGTCCCTAGCATTCCTAATATTTATGGATTTATTCTGGCACCTTCAGTCTGTGTCAAATACATCTAGTATATCAGGTGCATGTGAGGAATTCTGAGGGAAGGATGAGAGGTGGGCAGTGGCAAGCTCGCTTGTCTCCTTGCTGCCCATGGCATTTTAGGCATGGCTGGTTAAATAGACTGAGATTACATTATCTTAGATAGTGGAATTCTGGCAATACTTGGTAACAAGTGACCATAAACATCTTTTGTACCACCCAGAGATTTGTACTGTATGTAATGCCACAGTACTGAAATGAGTTGTCAGACCAAAGACATTGTATCTTTTTCTTTTACAAAAAAACACAAATGTTGCTAATTCTCTAGCCTTTCATGTGAAGACAGGTGTCTGTCGGGATCTATTTAGCAGGTTCTTCTTAGCAGATATATTTGAAAAAATAAACACAACCTGTCCTTTTGAGGTAAAGGGGACATTCGAATGAGTGAGAAAGTAATCAGCAGAAGAAAAGTGCACTATGGACGAAGCATTTTTATTTATTTATTTATTTTTATTGATATCTTAATAGTTTATAACATTGTGGGGTTTTAGTTGTACATTATTGTTTGTCTGTCACCATGTGGATGTATCCCTTCACCCCTGTGCCCATCCCCCACCCCCCTTCCCCTTGGTAACCACCAATCAGTTCTCTCTGTCCGTGTGTTCATTTATATTCCATATATGAGTGAATTCATGCAGTCTCTGTCCTTCTCTCTCTGGCTTATTTCACTTAACATAATACCCTCTAGTTCCATCCATGTTGTTGCAAATGGGACAATTCTGTCTTTTCTTATGGCTGAGTAGTATTCCATTGTATGTATATACCACATCTTGATCCAATCTTCAGTCGAGGGACACTTGGGTTGCTTCCACTTCTTGGCTATAGTGAATAATGCTGCAATGAACATATGGTTGCATAAACCTCTTGTGATGGTTGATTTCATGTCCATTGGGTAGATGCCCAAGAGTGGGATTGCTGGATCATAAGATATTTCTATTTTTAATTTTTTGAGGACTCTCCATACTGTTTTCCATAGAGGCTGCACCAGTTTGCCTTCCCACCAGCAGTGAATGAGGGTTCCCATTTCTCCACAACCTCTCCAGCATTTGTTGTTTTTTGTCTTGGTGATTATAGCCATTCTAACAGCTGTCAGGTGATATCTTAGTGTAGTTTTGATTTGCATTTCCCTGATGATTAGTGATGTTGAACATCTTTTCATGTGTCTATTGGCCATCTGTATCTCTTCCTTGGAAAAATGTCTGTTCATATCCTCTGCCCATTTTTTGATCGGGTTGTTTGTTTTTTTTTGTTGCTCAGTTGTATGAGTTCTTTATATATTACAGAGATTAATCCCTTGTCGGATAAACGCTTTGCGAATATTTTCTCCCAGCTGGTGGGTTGTTTATTCAGTTTGATCCTGGTTTCATTTGCCTTGTAGAAGCTCTTTAGTCTGATGAGGTCCCACTTGTTTATTTTTTCTTTTGTTTCCCTTGTCTGGGTAGACATGGAATCTGAAAGGATCCCTTTATGTCCAATGTCAATTAGTGTACCACCTATATTTTCTTCCAGGAGTTTTATAGTTTCAGGTCTCACTTTCAGGTCCTTAATCCATTTTGAATTGATTTTTGTATATGGTTATAGGAGATGGTCTACTTTCATTCTTTTGCATGTTGCTGTCCAATTTTCCCAGCACCATTTATTGAAGAGACTTCCCTCTCTCCATTGTATGTTCTTTGCTCGTTTGTCGAAGATTAGCTGTCCATAGGTGTGTGGTTTTATTCTGGGCTTTCAATTCTATTCCATTGATCTGTGTGTCTATTTTTGTACCAGTACCATGCTGTTTTGCTTACTATAGCTCTATAGTATATTTTGAAATCAGGGATTGTGATGCCTCCAGCTTTGTTCTTTTTTTTCATGATTGCTTTAGCTATTCGGGGTCTTTTGTTGCCCCGTACAAATTTCAGTATTTTTTGTTCTATTACCGTGAAGAATGACATTGGGATTCTGATTGGGATTGCATTGAATCTGTAGATTGCTTTAGGTAGAATAGACATTTTAACTATATTTATTCTGCCAATCGATGTGCATGGAATATTTTTCCATTTCTTTATGTCTTCCTCGATTTCTTTCAATAGTGTCTTATAGTTTTCATTGGACAGAGCATTTTTTAAATGATTGTTTGGAAATGTTTCCATTATTGTATAATTTTTTCACCAAAATTGATATGTATATCTTCAATTTTTTTAATTTGTTTTTTTTTTTAACTCATTTCTGTGCACACATCCAAACTTAAATACAGATCTTGTTAACCTTGTTTAAAAATCTTTGAAGTAGTTTTAGTAGGTTTTAGAGCAAATTTTCAAAAATAAAAAAAGGTAACACCTTCCAAGACATCAAGACAGATGGAAATTTACTAGAAGAATTTCAAGGAAAACTTTTGCATAATTGGTAGGTAGGATTTAAAAATGTATGTCATGATTTAGTAAGTGCAGCCAATGGTCTACTTTCTTTTAGAACAATGAATCTTTCTCAGCTAGGGCAATCATTAAAACCAAGAATGGAGGTAAATTGACTTAGATCTGCTCTTTCAAATGGCTGTATCATGAAATAGCTAACCAAGATTTTAAAACACAAAGTAGATTGAATCACATTGTTTTTTCAAAAATAATATTTTATCTTTACCTCATCCTATTTTCTTTTATTTTTGTATTTTACAGTATGCATTTTAGCGCAGTAATACTTGTATTAAACTTACACATATATACATGCATGCATGCATCATATATACAAACTTTGGAGTGCAGTGTCCAGATTTCATACTGAGAAGGATGTACCATCAAAAAGTTTGGAGATCGGGGCCACCTGGTAGTGCAGCAGTTTAGTTCACGCTTTGGCAGCCAGGGGTTCGCGGGTTCAGATCCCGGGCGCCTGCCAATGCGCTGCATGTCAGCCATGCCATGGTGGCATCCCATATAAAGTAGAGGAAATGGGCAGGAATGTTAGCCCAGGACCAGTCTTCCTCAGCAAAAAAAAAAAAAAAAAAAAAGGATTGGCTTCAGATGTTAGCTCAGGGCTGGTCTTCCTCACACACACAAGAAAAGTTTGGAGATCATTGTTCTAGAAAACCTTCCCTGACCCTCCTCTATGCACCTGTAACAGTAACAAGGCCCTACCCAGACTTGTCAATCACCGTTTTACTTGTCTGCTCTCCCTTTGACTCCTTGGAGGGGACCATTTAATGACATTGTATTAAGTGTCTGACACAATGTGTGTGGGGTCCATAATAATGAACAGGACAGTCATGATCCTTGCTCTCCAGAAGCTTTTTGAATAGTCAGGAAGACAAATGCTGAACAAGGACATTGAATGAACATTTATCTAATTACAGTCGTGAATAAGTGTTCAAAGGAAATCCACAGAGGACAGTGAGATTAGTTGTATGTGAAGACCTTAAGGCCAAAGGAACTGAAAAGGACAGTGTGGCTAAAGGAAAGTGAGATTCAAGGAAAGCAATGGTCAGGACTTTGTAAAAAATCCCCAGTTGCCTAGCGGTGTGCCACGTACACTGTATTGAGTCCCACATAGGGGCTTGGTAATTCTTTGTAAATAAATGGTTAGAACATTCTAGAAGGGATCTCAAATTGATGGCTCAAAGTTTTCTTTGACCCACACAATGTTTTTGAGTTTTAAAATTTAAATTAAAAAAAAGTCATTCTCCAGTTTGCTGCAACTAATTCTTAATTCATATTGTTTTAAACCTGTATCCTTACCCGTTTGTGTTATCTGCCCAAATGCTAGATCCGTTTGCCTTTACTACCTTGTGTAGAGGGTAAAGATAGGCCATACTTAATGGACAGTGAGCTGTTCACTAATAAAAGATTATTTAGGGGCTGGCCCAGTGGTGTAGTGGTTAAGTTTGGCATGATCTGCTTCAGCAGCCCATGTTCACGAGTTTGGATCCTGGCCACGACCTACAGCTCTCATCAAGCCATGCTGTGGTGGCGACTCTTATACAAAATAGAGGAGAATGGGCACAGGTGTTAGCTCAGGGCCACTCTTCCTCAAGCAAAAAGAGGAAGATGGGCAACAGATGTTAGCTCAGGACCCAGTCTTTCTCACCAAAAAAAAAAAAAGATTATTTATCTTGAGTTCTACTAGTGATTAATGTACAAATGAAAGTGTGTGTGTTAAAGACTATATAGATATTTTATAATCCTTAGTGTACTATTGAAAACCTACTTCTGTTTCAGCATTATTGGGAAAGTTCACAATATATAGATCGTCAGGGTAATAATTTGAAAATTTCAAACAAGTAAATTTATAATTTATCGAGTACTCATTTATCAGTTAAGGTTCATATGATGGAAATGGGCTGTTTGTTTTTTTTTAATTAGTTACCTTTTTATCCTTGATCTTAATTCCTCTCGCAAAGACGGTAGAAAAAGTTATCTAAAAGCTTACTGAAATCTGGATCTGCTAATGTTCTATCTTGCCTTCTTTGGAATTTTCTTTATTCCTGTCTTATACTTCTGAGATTGCATCAAAAAGGAAGCTGCATGTTTAAGTGTGTCATTATCTGTAGGCTGATTAGAGTGGATGATTTGCAAAGATAGGATGGTGCTGGTTATATTTAGGGTATCTTTTCTTTCCACATTCTGAGTTTGTCCTTTAAGAATATTCGGGACAGCAGAAAAGGCCTAAGCAGCTGCTGTTATGCCAGCAAGCTGTGCATTGGGGTCTTGGGGAAAGGAAGACAGTAATTAAAAGAAACCTGAGTGAGGCTGCTGATCAAAAAATAGAGAAATAAAAGCCCTCCCTCTTCTCTCCTAAGTGAGTAGCAAGTAACTGGCTGTACTTTACCCTTTATCTGACCTGACAAGGGCAAAACCTAAGTTTTATTTTCTTAAAGCCTCAGAGGAGCCTTTATTGGAAGCTGCATAGTTATTTCAAAGTTGGAAAAAATAATAGTTAGGTTCCTGTGGAAATTTATGAAAAGAAAATGTTTTCATTGACTTCCTTCTCAAAACCAGTGACTGATAGAGGGAATATGGTTTGGGAAGATATTTTGAAAGCACAGTGGCAAGAGATGAGGCTAGAAAGGTAAGCAGGGGACAGAGCCTTCAGGCCTTCTGTGGTGTTTGGATTTCATTCTAAGTGCAGTAAGCAGCCTTTGAAGACATGAGTTGATGAGTGATGGACAGTTCTGCAAGCTATAATGAAGTTTGTAAATCGGCCACACATTTCCTCACTACAGACCTGAAATAAGATCCTTTCCTTCCTTTTGCTATCTAATGAAATCCTACTTATCCTTTAAGATAAAGTTTAAACTTCCCTTTTCCAGTGAAGGAGATAGTTTCCAGATTTACAGAAATGAGAGCACGAAGCTGAAGAAAGGTTGGTACTGAATATAGACATTTTAGAATCTTCCTCATAGTGCAGTAGCTGCAGCCCTTGAGTGGGTCAGTTGTACGGAGCAGGTAAGTAGGTAAGAGTAGAGAAGAAAGCAAAGGAACAGTACAGGCAGTGGAGAGTCTATGATAGTCTATGAGCTGATAAGCATGAGCAAATAGATTGGGAAGCAGCGAGGATAGGCTGACTGAGGTTGGGTAGCATAAATTGATGGTGGAAAATGTTCTAGTTTATTGTAACATGTAACATAAAATTGACCATTTTAGCCATTTTTAAGTGTACAGTTCTGTGGCATTAGTACATTCACATTGTTCTGCCACCATCACCACCATCAATCTCTAGAACTTTTTCATCTTCCCCAACTGAAATTCTGTACCATTAAATAGTTGGAATAATATTTTACTCGCAATACATGGCAACCTCAGCCCTAGAACCCTACAGGTGGACACTGTTATGTAGATATGATGAAAGAGATGCAGGTAAAGGACACTAAACTGCTAGAGGAAGCACTTACTTGTAAAGAGTGATTGTTGGGAGGTGAGTGAGGCAGAAGGATTGTGATAAGGAGGGATTGAGCAAAGAGAAATGAACATGTGTGTGCCCCACATGATATTAAGTACTTTGTATATGTTCTTTAATGAAGCCATTGTGAGAGCTAAGAATCGGTTCATTCCAGAGTTTAGAGTAGAAAAGGTAGAAATTTAGGTGGTGGCAAGATGAGAAGTGTAGAATTTGAAATCTCAGAATTAATTACCTGATGAAGTGAATGTGATTTACTTACAGGAAATACGTAGCTCCTCTAGTGTGGGGTAGTTACTTGGCATTGATTAAGTGGAATCCAAAGATGTTCTATAAAAATAATAGTGGTCATAATTAAAGAAGAAACACCAATTAACTCTGTTTCTGCTTTGAATTTAGATAATATCAGTTACCTGGAATTAGTACAAAAGCAAAATTAGATAAAAGGCATGCCAGACAGAGAAAAGAGTGGACCATGATCGGGGGAAATGCCAAAAGAGAAGCAATATCACCAACTTAAAGTGTGTTTACGGCTGAGATAGAGGTTGAAGAAGAAGAAATAATGACATTTTAGATACAAGGTTTCTTCTCCTAAACTATATACCTAAAATATACAAACTATCCCTATCCATATGCCATTAGAAAGATGTGTAGCTTTCCATGGGCTTCCCAAATAGAAGAGTAATGGAATTGAGTTAGAACCCAGAATGGCCAGCAGTTTAATCTAGGATGGTGTTGTCATCCATCCAGAAACCCTAGTTTGAGGAGTACTGTCTACACTGGAACTTTAACTGCATATCTAAATAAAGAATTAATATAAAATTATTAAATTATTTTTATATTATTTATATGATATTAAATTCATTTAAAAAAATAGAGATTCAGGGATAATAGGCTTGCTTTGAAGATCTGTATAAAAATAGTTTGGTACAAAAATATTCAAGCCACAGGATTTACCTGGCATGTATTCAAGAATTTGCAGGCCTCACTTCATTAAGCCTCACAGACATGCAAAATGGAAATTATGCATCAATTGGTTGATTTTTCAAATTAAAAAGTGTTTTTTTAAGCCAACAAGGGAATCATTTTAATACCAAATTGTTATTGGATTTTATTGGATTGTTATTAGAAGACTAAAGAGTGCAAAATGGGTTAAGATTCAGATTAGTTTCATTCTATGAAAATGGAGATTGCCTCCCAGTGAAATAATATTGAAGACTCAGTCTGAGGATTTTACTCCTTAGTTGAGAACTGAAAGTCAAAAGTACTTCAATTATTTTTTCCTACTCCTTGTTCTGTCTGAACAGAGTGAAATGCTAACATTCACTTGATATAATTGACTTGTTATTTTATTACCAAAATATGTTTATTAGTAAATAACTATTAAAGCCAATTTTGCCGTTAGTGTATGGAAGTTTTCATTTGCATGACAGATGATGTGCCAGGTAGCTTTAAATAAAAATGCCGGGCCAGACAACTTAGTCCTCCCTCACCTTTTTTTAAACATTGTAGATTAATAAATTTTAATTCAGGAAGCGTAGGTTGCATGGTAAAATTTTTGTTTTAGATCAATTCCATTAGGATTGGTAAGCTATTGAAAATAATACAGATAGCCTTTAATAAAAAGTAAACTAAGTTCAAAATAATGAAAAAGCAAGTGGTTATGAAATACCATATGAATGTTTGACAGAACTTTCTAAGTTCCTTACTCTACAGAATTTGTAAAGAAATAACCTCTCTATAAGGAGAAGCATAAAAGCACGGTGACAGCCCATTAAGTCTTCAGTGCACAAGATATTTTGTGAATAGCTATGAGTTGGTTAGCATGGATTTTAGATATCTTTCAGAACTGATATCTGTGACTATCTTACTGAATTATCTAAGTATTTATTTGAAAAGACCTTTTAAATATACTATCATAAACTTCAGTGTTCACAAGTGGGCTTTGTGTGGGGAGCTAATTAGGTCACTTCTGAATTTTTCAAAGTTATTTAAAATCATAGGAAACATAAAATGAACTGGTGATTATCTCTACTATTGATGATGAGAAAGGCAATGGATGTACTAAAAATCATTTAGTTTTGAGTTTACACTATCGAAGACAAATCATCCATTTCATAGCCTCTTGCTTTGTTAGAGAATAAATTGCTTTTATTTGCCCCTTAAATTTTTAAAATTAAGGGGTAATTTATATACAGTAAAAGTCACCTTCTTTAGGGTACAATTCTGAGTTTAGACAAATGCATACTGTCATATAACCACCACCACAATGAAGATACAGAGAGTCCCATCACCTTTGAAAATTTCGTCATGCCCTTTTGTAATCAATCAGTCTCTTCCCACACCACCAGCCCCCTGCGACCTCAAACCTATTTTCTGTCTTATAGACTTGCCTTTTCCAGAATGTCATGTAGAATCATACACATGTAGCCTTTTAAGTTGGCTTCTTTCTAATGCACATGCAAGTGTCCTTAATTCATTCCTTGTTATTGCTGAGTGTTATGCCATTGTATGGATTTACCACAGTTTGCTTATCCTTTCACTAATTGAAGGACAATTAGGTGCTTTCCAGCTTTTTGTGATTATGGATAAAGCCTCTGTAAACATTCACATACAGGTTTTTGTGTGAATATAATAAGTATTCATTTCGCTTGGGGAAGTACCTCAGAGTGTTTGCTGGGTTATATGGAAGTGTATGTTCAACTTTGTAAGAAACTGCTATGGCTACTATTGGATAGCTCAGAATTTAGTTACAAATTTGCGGTAGATGCTGAATATAATTGCAGATTTTCCACTTTTGGACAATGAGAGTCAATGATAACAGTCATATTTTAACTATCACTTCCTAGTTGCAATCATATTTTGGCTTTCTGGTTTTCATCTATGTATAAAGATTCAAAAGTGGATTAAGGGCCAGCCCCGGTGGCCTAGTGGTTAAAGTTCGGTGTGCTCCACTTCAGCGACCTGGGTTCAGTTCCCAGGTGTGGAACCATACCACTCATCTGTCAGTGGCCATGCTGTGGCAGCAGCTCACATAAAAAATAAAAGAGAAAGATTGGCAACAGATGTTAGCTCAGAGTGAATCTTCCCCAGAAAAAAAAAAAAAGATTCAAAAGTGGATTCCATTATATCTTTTTTTTAAACCATTATTTATTTATTTATTTGCTGAGGAAGATTCTCCCTGAGCTAACATCTGCTACCAATCTTCCTTATTTTTTTGCTTGAGGAAGATTTGTCCTGAGCTAACATGTTTGTCAGTCTTCCTCTACTTTGTTTGTGGGATGCTGCCACATGGTGGCTGATGAGTGGTGTAGGTCCATGCCCAGGATCCAAACCCACAAACCTGGGCTGCTGAAGCAGAATGCACCAAACTTAACTGCTACACTATGGCGCTGGCCCCTTTATTTTATTCTTTTTGGTGAGGAAGATTGGCCCTGAGATAACATCTATTGCCAATCTTCCTCTTTTTTTCTTTGCTTGAGGAAGATTGTCCCTGAGCTAATATCCATGCCAATCTTCCTCTACTTTGTATGTGGGACGCCACCATAGCATGGCTTGTTGAGCGGTGTGTAGGTCTGCGCCCGGGATCCAAACCCTTGAACCCCAGGCCACTGAAGCGGAGCATGCAAACTTAACCAATATGCCACTGGGCTGGCCCCCCATTATATCTTAATTTATTGTACAAAGGCAAATTTAATTTCTTGAAGGTTATCATTTTACTAGTGTTAATGGCCAAGATTTTTAACCTCTGAAACCTAGTTTTCTCTTCTGCAAGATGGTAATAAATTATTATTGCTTACCTTACCTGTATTATTCCTTTCACAGAAGAGTCATTCTCTTCTGTAAAATAATGATAAATTATTATTACTTTAAAGTGAGGATTTAACAAAATGCTGCATGGAAAGTGGTTAACATAGCACCTGGCACTAAGTAAATTTTAGCTACAAAAAAAGAAAAGGTATTTGTTTGAAAACCAAACCTGAGATTGTAATTTAAACATTGCTATCATAGCTCAGGAAGCACAGAAGTTGGGGCATTTTTATGACAGAGAAACATTCTGTTTTTTACATTACCGAAAATTGTCAAGGCTAAGTGGTCTTGGAATCAAATCTAGACAGGTTTCCTGCCACAGTGAAATTTAAACACACGGGTGGAGTTTGTGAAGGAAATAAAAGACAATTCAGGTTTTTCTGTTTCTTTGACTCCTTTTCTCCATGTTTTGTCTGTTCTTTTTAGATTAGTTGTAAAACCTATTCATGCCTAATATGCAAACAAATTTCTTCTATTAAGAATTATCAGGTCGATAACTCCCACTTCCTGATTTGCAGGTGGAAGTTCTGTGAGTCCCATTTGAATGTATATGTAAGTCCCTCATATCTCATCCTGAGCCTTGCCCCCCTGCACTGACATTCCTTTTTTTTTTCCTTTTGCTGGGAAGGATTCACCCTGAGCTAACATCTATTGCCAATCTTCCTCTCTTTTCTTTTTTCCCTCCCCAAAGGCCCAGTACATAGTTGTATATTCTAGTTCTAAGTCCTTCTAGTTCTCTTTGTGAGCCGCCACCACAGCATTACAGACGGGTGGTGTGGTTCCACGCCCGGGAACTGAACCCAGGCTGCCAAAGCGGAGCATGCTGAAATTTAACCACTAGGCCATCAGGGCTGACTCGGCAATTCCTTTTTGTTGTTAGTGCTGTTGAGTCTGTTCTGACTCCTAGTGAGCCTGTGTACAACAGAGCAGAACCCTGCCCAGTCTTTTTCGCCATCCTCTCACATTCTGGCGCTATATCAGACTCTGCTCCACTGCTATTCATAGGGTTTTCTTGGCCAACTTTTTTTGGAAGTGAGTGGCGAGGTACTTTTTCCTACTCTGTCTTGATCTGGAAGTTCTGCTGAAACCTGTCCGCCGTGGGTGACCCTGCTGGTATCTGAAATCCCAGTGGCATAGCTTTCAGCATCACAGCAACATGCAGCCGCCACAGTATGACAACCAACAAGCAAGGTGCAATTGAGCCAGGGCTTTAGGACATCAGTGAGTGCGTCAAGACTCCAGACAGGAAGTTGCTGCCCCAGTGGTTCTCCAAGTGTGGTCCCTGAAGTGCAGTCCCAGACCAGCAGTGTCAGCGTCACCTGGGAGCTTGCTGGAAATGCAAATTCTGGGGCTCCACCACAGACTGGGTGAATTCAGCTCTAGACATGGGACCAGGCAGTGTGGGTTTTCAACGCCATCCAGGTGGCCTGATGCACATTACGGTGTGAGAACCACTGCATCTGGACACCGTGAGGAGGGGGTGGCAGGGGTTACCCTCAACCATAAGGGTGATGTCTGTAGCCTGTTACTTCATTGTGATTTTAAAAATATTTTAATTGACATTTTTTAATTTTTCAGGGCTATAAGATTTTTAAAGTACTGATTAAATGATATAAGCTTATAAAGACATATAAAAATGAATAATAAATATTTTACCAGTTAAACAGTGTTCTGACATACCATATGCAACTTGGTTTCCTTAGGAACTTTATGAGTAGTATTTATTCAGTCTGCACTATTTATTCACCAAGATCAATGAGCGGTGCTAAAACGGAAAGTCGTAAGTGGCAAAATAGCATTTGAGATAATTCAAATTAACATTTTAACATCTTAAGCCTATGAATCCTGAATCTGGAATCTCTTTGGTCCAGGGCATGGACCCAGTTAAAGTGGAAACAAACTGTTTTCGTGTTGGCTTTTTTAGAGCATTACTAATAGTTAAGGAATTGTCAGTTTATAAACCATCCTATTCCCAAATGTATTTCTAGTGCTTTTGAGCTTCCATGTGCCTCCGTTGTTGTTTATTTTACTGTAATAAATAGAAGTCTCTCCATCCTCGTATACTTGGTCTCGTGAAAAACACTGCAGCAGCCCTTCCTCTGGGAGGTGTGGCATATTATGCATGAGTTTGTCTTTGAGCAGTAAGGTCTAAGAATGCCTTGAAGTAAACAGTTCACCGGTCAGAGCTCCTGATTGATCTGTGTGGTCTCCAGTCTACCAGAAGCTTTAAAGCCAGGAATGAGATTTATCACATGAACTTTAGAAGACTAAAACCAAATATTTTTTTGTCAAACAAAAGTAGACTAATTATCAGTATATGTGAAATCATGTCCACTGACCAAGGTAAGTGGTTTCATTTTCTAGTGTATCTTTCTCATGTTTTTTTTTTTTTTTTCAGTGTGTGTGGGTCCATTTATAATACAGCTGAGGGACATAAAAGGGGCAGAGTTTGGTTTTGTTTTAAAGTTAAGAATAAGGTTTACATTGTTTTTCAACTTTAACATTAAAATATGATCTGTATTCGTGGTTTTCGGCTCTTCCAGGAGGCAGCTTCTGGGTTAGCGAAATATAAATTTATTTAATAGTTCTCTTTCTCTGACTCATCCTTACTAACATTAGAAAAGTTTGAAAAGTCAGTCACTGAGGGGAGGAATGCAGAGAAAGAAACCAAAAGTTTTCTTTTTTTCCTTCCATTTCTGGTGTGAACACAGCTAAGAAATGTTTACCACTGATTCTTTTCTAGTTTCTGTTCAAACAAATCCTCACCATCCCAGTCTTCTTGTTTTAGCAAGGTTCAGGGGAGTGCTTGTTACTTGTATTTCCGTATAAGACAACGTTGTAGAGATAAGCATGGATTTTGTTGTTGTTGCTAGGGATATTAAGCTACTGTTTTTCCCTCCAATATCCTAGAGCATGTATTAATGAGAAATTGATTCTTTCAAAGAGGAATGAAGTTCTCCTGTGTGGTAGAAATGTAATCATGTGACAGGAAATTTCTGCTAAAAATATTTTCAAAAACTGAAATGGGTTCGTTTTGTGTAGCTATTTTCCTATTGTTTCTGCATGGATATGACTCTTCCTGAGGAGCATCTACACTGCTAAACAAGATGAGCTGATGCTTAGAGCAGGCAGCTTTCCCAGTTACCAAGAGTCTCTTTCTTGTGGTGTCGCTCTTTCCTTCTTTTGGCCTCAGGGGAGCTTGCGCTGAGTTTGGAAGCCCCAGGGTGGGGCTGGTCTTGGTCCTGCAGTGGGGAAGCTGAGACTCCTCTCGCAGCAGCACAGCCTGGGTTGGCTCTGTTCCCAGGTTCCAGTAGTTGCTAGAGATGGAATAGCCCAGTCCATGCCTGCTCCTGCTTCCTCCATCATCCAGGCAGTAGCCTCAGTTCCTTTGCATAAGGGGTTCCACTATTCTTGCATAAAGTTTGAGGTTTGAGGTGCGATCTCTCCATGGTTTACCGTCACACTCTAAATGTGAAAATTTTTTTTTTAAGTGGCAAAAGGGAAGTATATTCTTTCTCCATCAGTGAAGTTCTCTCTTTCTCTGAAAGAGCTTCTGTCCCTTCTCATTCTATCTTCAAACAGTTAGGGATGATTGGAGAGAGTTAGTTACTCCCTTCTGGAAGGCAGCTCTCAAATGGAGAGAGAACTGCTACTAGAATTTTCTGCTGTAATGGACAACTCCCTGTAGTGAGTGGCCACTACAATTATGTGGGCTTTAGAAGTTCCTTTTAAGGTTTTTAAACTGAAGAGACAGTAATGTAGCACTTCCTGCCCACACTACTGGGTTATTTTATTGCTATTAAGTTGTCTAAGAAAAATTTTAAATATGCATATTTACTGTACATGTTATTTGTAAAAGTTTATCTTTTTTTATTGACTTGAAGAAACTTTCCTTTTTAAAGCTTATGCTTGTAGGCAAACTCACGTGAAAATAAAAAAGTGAAAAACAGAGTCGATGAATGACTCAATAGAAAGTATTCAATCTTTGCAGAGATGATAATATGGTCTTCATTTGATATTCATCCAAACTATATTAAATTGCAATCCAAGATTAAGATTTAAATTTGACCAACTCTACTTAAACACTAGAACACCATTCATCCAAAAAATAAAAAGGCCTTTTCCTAGGTGCGTAGAGATCTATCCATCCCCACCCCCTTTCCGGTCTATCCCTGATAATCATCTTTACTCTCTGTGCTCTTTCTTCTTTATAAAATAGGTGGCTAATTTTTATTGGCCTGAAATATATTTTTAAACATCTTTACCTTGATTTAAATATATCCTCTGACTTATCCCCTACCATAGTACCTGCTAAGCCCTATTAGATCCTTCTAAGGTTTTTTCCCTCTGGTTATTGACCCAGGGTCTGTAGTTGGTTGGTCATATGTTGAAGGAGGCAGAAGGAAAATATCTATGCAAAGAAAAATAATATTAGTCATGGAAGTTGGTCATTCTATGTGATGGTTATTAAAACTTGGTCTGGGGGCCGGCCTGGTGGCTCGGTGGTTTAGTTCGGGCTTGGCAGCCCGGGGTTTGCAGGTTCGGATCCCGGGTGCCTGCCGACGCACTGCTTGTCAGCCATGCCGTGGCGGCGTCCCATATAAAGTAGAGGAAGGTGGGCACGGATGTTAGCCCAGGGCCAGTCTTCCTCAGCAAGAAGAGGAGGACTAGCAACAGATGTTAACTCAGGGCTGGTCTTCCTCACAAAAAAAAAACAAAAAACAAAAACTTGGTCTGGGGGAGCTGGCCCCATGGCTGAGTGGTTAAAGTTTAGCATGCTCTGCTTCGGCAGCCCAGGTTTGCGGATTCAGGTCCCAGGCACAGACCTACACCACTCCGTCAGCCATGCTGTGGTGGAGTCCCACATACAAAATAGAGGAAGCACAGATGTTAGCTTAGGGCTAATCTTCCTCAAGCAAAAAAAAAAAGAGGAGGATTGGTAACAGATGTTAGCTCAGGCGACTCTTCCTCAGCAAAAAACAAAACAAAACTGAAAAACTTGGGGAAAACCACTTTTTCCCCTCTTAGAGAATGAATACAGACAAGATTTGAGGGGGGGGGAAGTTGAAACAAAAAATAAAATCACTAAGTCACTGTGACCTGGTCTTTTCCATGTCATTATATAGCAACTGTTATGTTTTTTTGCTCTGGCCAAAAATCTTAGTCTTCCTTGAATCTTTTTTCTCTTACACACATACAACCTGTCAGTAAATCCTGCTTCAAGAGATATCAAACTGACTGTCTTAACACCTCCACTGCTACTACCGTGGTTCAAGCCACACACAACTTTTCTTTGGATTATTCTTGTAGCTTCCTATCTACCCTTGACCTCCTGAAGTCAATTTTCCACCCAGCAGCCTGAGCGCTCCTTTAAAAATGGAAAACAGATCATTGTCTCTCCTCCGCACACAACCCTTGGTGGATTCCCATCTCTCTCCATGATAAGCAAGACCCTGCCTGTCCTGACTTCGACCTCTACCCAGTTAACTTTCTGACCTCAATGCTCAATGCTCCCTGCTCATTCTTATCTGTCCACGTTGTCTTCCTTGTTTCTCTTTGAATACATCAACTATGCTCCTACTTAGGACTTTTGTGGTTTTATCCTTTGCTGGGAAGGCTAATCCTGCAAATATTTGTGTGTCTCACCTCACTCCCTTGTATCTCTACTCAGCTGTCACCTGATTAGGGGAAGCCTTCCCTGAACTCCCTCACCCAACAGTACTCTCTTTTATTCAGCTTTGTTTTTCTCATAGCACTTTATACCATCTAGCATGTTACATAAATGCTTTTTTGTTGTTGTTGTGTGGTTCACTGCTATATCTCTAGGATCTAGAAAAGCAACTGATATATACTGGGTATTTCATTAATATTAGTTGAGTGAATGAATACATTTTCTGTATTCGTGTGACCTTTCCTGTTAGGAAATTTAAAGCTAAATGAGTGGGAATATTGAGAAGTTAATAAATTATTAATATTTATGGTGTTCTTCATTTCTTTCCCTCAATTCCCTTTATAGAGTGAATATTCTGCTTACTAGTTTCTGGTCTCCCCTTTTAAGCAGAATCTGAGTAATGAGTTTCTTCCCATTGGAAGTCTGAGAGGCCAAGTTGATCACAATTATAAAGAACAGGGTGGAGGGGGTAGTGAGACTGGAGCCTATGGATAGGCTCAATAAATGGTTTTGGATTACAAATTATGGGACTCTGTTGGGAGAGAGGAGATAGATCGGGGAAGTTTTGGGGTGTGAGACCAAGAAATTTGGGGGATAGTTTGCCTGGAGAAAATTGTGGCAAGATGAAGAGAAAATATTTAAGATGTTTTTCTGTGTATTAGGGTGTACTTCCCCCCTTTTTTTTTCTTGGTTTTTTTCCCTCCTGCGTTTAAGGCATTTAACTCTTTGAATCTCTCCTATAGGAGGGAGATAGGAAAAGAAAGAAGATATGATAAAATGTAACAATCTAGGAATATTTCCTCATAATAGTTTTTGCAAAGCTTGATTGAAGGAGTAGAAAACTAATGCATGAATTAAAGTGTGAGAATTACTTACGTATTTATCCTTCATGTAGTTTCTTTCCAAATTCATCGGGATAATTGGAAATTGATCTACATTTTAAAATCTATAATCAGCAGTTAAATTCTATGAACTCTTACTTGCTGTATGATAACATATTTATCTGAATAATAATGATGACACGTTATTAGATCACCTGACTTCTTAGAAACATGAAATCTATTTTGAGTATAGTAAAAAGAAATATATAAAGCTTGAAAGTGATTATTTTTGTGATTTTGTAAATGTAAGCCTCCTAATGACTATTGAACTGGTGGAATTACCTATTTATATGGAATATCGTCAGTTTTTCTCTTTTAACATTGCCTAATAAAATTTTTTTCTTGATTTACTTCCATCAGAGTTGCTAATTTAGAGCATAAAATAGCAAAATAGTGAATAAAAATATGGAGCAAAGAAGATATTTTCTATGCCTCTTTAGTCTGAAATTCATTAACTTATTTAGATACAAGACAATGGTAATGAGACATGCTTAGAGACAGGAAATATAACTGTTCCAGGAATGGAGAAGATAGGGATGTGGCTAGACCATTGGGGTGCATGTCTGTGAGGACGTAGATGTGCAGCCTTTACAGGTAGGTTAATGCCTGATGGTGAAGGGTCCTTCATGCAAATTAATTTTTCCTTATGGATCTTGCAGTCCCATTAAAGGATTTTAAGCAAGGAAACAATAAGATTGGTTTCATAATTGAATGAATAAAATAGTAAAACTTTTTCTTTGTAGGAGCAATCGTATTAGACATAACTAAACATGACTTACGTAATGCCGTTTTAAAATTCAGAATTAGAAAAGTGGTTATATTTGGTGAATTGGCTTATTTTTCTTCCTAACTTCCTCTGTAAGCCAGAAAAAAATATAGGAAATAATAGATAAGCTAGGTGCAGTATTTGCTTTTTAAGTTTTGCATGACTGAAACAATCCCCTACACTGTTAGAAGCTGAACACACAATGCTATTGTGCTCCTGGTCTAGAATCGAGCCAGGGAAAAAAATATGAGGCCTGCTGGTCTGATTACACAGCAGGGAGTAAGGAAAGCAAATATCTAACTTTGTAAGCTGTTAAACATTAAATTTTTAGTAAAATGGGATTTATATTAATGTTTGTCTTAAAAGAGAGAGTATATCAAAAAGGAGAATTGGGATAGATTAAAGACTGTCACCAAGCCCTTTTTAGAAAGCCACCTACTTTGTCAGATATGGTTTTTAAAATTGCCACTAGAAATAGTGGCAATAGAAGCTTTTGAGGTCTGCATCTACCTACCTGTGATCTGCACCCAAGCAATGGCACCAGAGCAGTTAAAATGTCTCTAATTTATGAGGAAGTTAAATAACTTTCTCATGGTCACAAAGTGAATAATAATCATGTCAAAATTTTGACTTTTCAACCTCTAGTTTTACAAATTCACCTGTTTTCTCCTAGGGGGAAAATGCACTTCTCAGCTAGACATAGCCTTACTTCTCACAGCAGGTCTGGCTGATCCTGGCCAATCCTGGCCATTGACTATGGTGATAGTATTCGTGTTTAAAATAAATATCTTTTGGGGTGAAGGACTGGCTGACCCTAAGGAGCTTTTTCTACTTGGTAGATTTCATTTTCTCCACTATTGCCGTGAAGCTAAATTTAGGTCTGAAAAGTGATCGAACAGTGTCAATAACTGCAGAACAAAGTGTTGGAGGACAGCGGGCTGAGGGTGGAAGTCAGCCAGTCATTTTAAGTAGCAATGTGCAGCAGGCAAAAGCTCACAGATGTTGGTTTGCGGAGAACGTTAGGCAGGAATGTTTAATGGCTGAGAATCGGGTTTAGAGAAATCAAGTTTAGAAAAATAAACCAGAAAAGCAGATACAAAGTTAATGAAAATCAGCAAGGTCAGAAAGGATGTACTTTCCCCTTTTGTGAAGAGAAACAGTAGTCCATTCTTGGTGGCTTGTGACTGAGATAAGTAAAAACAGTTCTATTTGGTTTTAGCGACAACCTGTTAAACCTTATGAAACATGGGCCAGTTTGACTTTCTTCTTCTCTTTGGACCTGCAGATAAATTTTTGGTGAATAAATGGAAAATAGTTTGGCAGTGGGTAGAAGGAAGAAGAAAAGCCGTGATTCTGGTTAATGTATAAACCAGACATTTTGAATAAATGAGTTGGCAATAGATCTTAGGAAGAAAAACTGTCGTTTGCCCTTCAAGTTCTTTTCTTACATCTGTTTTTATTTCTTTCAGAGTTTATGAAGTCGATAAAAATTTTTAATGTTATTGTTTCAGAAGTCACTCCTTTCATAGCAGAGCTTTCCATACTCTCCCTTGGCCAAAAATTCTCTCCCTCTTGAATTCTCAAGCCTCCTAATTGGTAGCTTTTCATATAGTAAACCAGGAAATGCCTAGGTTTTTCTCAGTAGTGGACTCAAAAATTGGATAATCTTACATTACCTACCACATGGTGAAGAGGGCCTCATACTTGACATGTAAGTATTGGCTAACTTAAACAGAAGTCAACTGATCCTGTGGGTCTAAGTCATTTCTATTAAAATTTCACTAAGTCTTCATGGTGTCTGCATTTTATGATATAATTTTGGTGGAACTTGAGCTTAATAGCTTAAAATTATGGAATTCATTTCGTACAGCTTCCACTGCAAATACTAATTTGACCCAAGCCTGTTATCAGGACACCAGGAATGGTGGTTCTCAACCTTGACTGCAATCACCTGGGAAGCTTTACAACACACTGATACCTGGGTCCCACCTCCTAGAGATTGTGCTTTCATTGGTTTGGGATACAGCCCAGGTGTTACAGTTTCCTTTTTAAAGCTCCACAGGTGATTTGTGGTTGAGAACCACTGACCAAGAAGCGTGACCTGTTGGCTGATTGGGTCACATGTAGTAGATAGCTGGAGAAGATCATTTTTGCTAAAAATATTAGGAAGGCGACTGAATCAATAGCATGCTAGGCTTGCAGGATTTAGACCAATAAAAAACTAAAGATCATACCCTATAATGCTCTTAATTTACCAGACACGCCAGAATCATCTGTAAGCTCAGATGTGCTTGATGGACTGTGCCGTGATGCTGCCAGTGAATTCCCTAAAACCTAGAGGTTTTTACTTGCCCAAGATCATATATGCTAGCTGGGGACAGACCCAAGATTGGAAAATTACAGCACTAATCCATGGTTTCTTGCCTTGATTATTTAGGTCAAGGTCTGTAAACTTTTTTTGTAAAGGGCCAGATCATAAGTATTTTAGGCTTTGTGGGCCATCTGGTTTCTGTTGCAACTACTCAGCTGCCAATTTAGTGAAAAGCATCATACACGATATGTTGATATGTAAAAGAATGAATGTGGCTGTATCCCAATAAAACTTTATTGACAAAAATAAGTGGTAGACCAAATTTGGCCTGTGAGCTGAAGATTGCAGACCCCTGATTCAGGTGCGTTTTAATCTTCCTACTGAGGGACTTATGGGCTGTAGTTTGTAGCCCCCTGATTCAGGGGCATTTTAATCTTCCTACTTGAGAGCAGGCTGAGGATTTTACTGACACTATAGTGCCTGGCACTTACTGATCCTGTCACAATGCCCTCTATTGCAAGGTGCTTGTTGAATTCATGCATACATGCAACTCTTAAGCTTTTTTCTACTATCTCCAACTCATCCCTATTAGCCATTTTTCAGTAGGGGAAAAAGTTGGCACATGTTCCAGCTATGGAGAAGAAATACACTTCAGTTCTTTGAAGTCTGTGGCAGGTTGTAATTGCTGGGTTTTGGTAGAATTCTCGAAGTGAATAGAGATCTGATTTGCTCTGAGGACATTTATTATTATCCAGACTTCTTAGAGCAGATTCTAAGACATTATTTAAAAACTCAAAGTATTTCTTAAACTTGGTTTTGTGACAACTAGGATGTTGTTAATGATTTTAAAAGTATGTTTAGTTTCTCAAAACAATATTTCAATTCATTTGGATTTAAGATCACTATAGTGCTTGTATGTGGTGAGTTGGAGTCTTTGTCAAAATGGGGCAAATACCGATAGCCCCAGAAATACTAGAAATACAACTCCAGATCGTGAGCCCATTTCCAGCGCAAAACACAATGGACCTGAAAACAGGGCGATCGGTTGTAGAGGAAAGAGCACTGACCTTGGAATCAAAAGCCCTTTGTGACTTGGCTTTACCGCTATTCACCAACTTCACTTTCTTCAACCATAACATGCAGATATCTGGCCTACATACCTTTTATGGATGCTGAAGGTGAAATGTGGTATGATGAATATGAAAGTGCCTCATGAGGTCTTCTTTTCCAACCTCTCCTTGAAGAAGTCTGGGGAGAAACGACAGCTATGTAGCTCAGAGATAACTAGGACTAAACTAGCATGGATTGAACCTAGGAGAGTATGCCCATTGGTTTCCAGAGAGGATGTCTAAGTGTCTTTAATGGGGAGGCCTTATTGGCCCCAGCAGAGCAAAATCAGGAGTCTGAGGAAGTAAGAAAGCAAGCAAACAAGAGGTTCAAAGCTGGAAAGAGGCAAGGAAATCTGAAATTCTGTTGTAATATGTTTAGTTACCCCAGATCAAGATTCACGTTCTTCTTATCTTGTATTTTTAAAATTGTGTTGTTTGATGTCTGGGTATTTTGAAGCACAGTACTGTTTGAAATAGAGGTACAGGGTCAGGGCAAATAGCTGTAATATAATAGAGATATAATCACTTGGTTACCTGCTGAGTGAAAGCCAAAGAATTGTGAGTAAGAGTCCCTGTCCAGAAAGTACTTACAACTATATGTAAATATGACATCTCCTATCAGCCTAGTCACTTAACACCACCTCAGTTTACTCATCTTTGTAATGGACATAAAAATGCCTGCCTTACTTTATCTCATAGGATTCTTGAGAGGAGCAAATGAAATAATGTTTATAGAGTGCTTTGCATAGTGCATACTTGGCACAGAACAAATGATATTTTTAGATTTTATTACTACGATTATTACTAATAGTAGTAAGAACAGTTGTAGTATTTGCAAGCAAATTCATTGTAAGCTGTGTAAGTTTTAAAGCACTATGAAATCCCAAGTTATGATTGCTAATACTTGTGTGACATTCAGGATAAATATTGTGTGTATGTTACTGAAGGACATGTCCCTTAGCATCCGTGTATCCCTCTCTGAAGCCGTGCACTGGACTGCATTTATACAAACTCCTCGTGGTGTCTAGAGAACAAATCAGTTGAGAAAGGGCCATTTTGAAAAGTAGTTTTTTCTTCAGGGAGCATAGACTATGCTAGTACCCTGTTGGTATATGGGTTATAGGTCTTCAGGAAGAAGTCAAGCTTCTTATCAAATGGAGTATTTTGCCTGCTCTTGGGGTTTAAACCCACAGGGAGGTAACAGAGCAAAGGAACAGTTGAATCTGTTTGCAGCTCAGCAGAATTAAAAGCCAGTGATGTGCTTTTACATTCAGAGGTCTTGTCTCCATGAAATAAAACTGCCTGCATTATTCTACATATTACTATTTTCTGCACTGTAACCACGTTAAGAAAGGAAAAAGTCCCTTTGGAGATTTTTCTGTGTTTACTAAATTGTGTGCCTCCAAGTCCGCTAGGCTGTGGGATTTTGCAGGTGAGAAGAGGAGGGAGGTGGAGAGAATGGAGGGAAGTGGACTGGCAGAATTACAGAATGCGATTTCACCTGATTTTTTAAGCCAAAGGCTACTCCAGTTTTAGGCTCCATGTGCAGGACTCAAGCGTCCTGGGCCTGGCCCTAAGTGCTGCTTCTGTGGTCAGCGCATTGTGGGATGGTGCAGCCTCGAAGCTGGGGGCAGCAGGGTCACGCCCAAACGCCGAGGGCAGGTTAGACTTTCAGTTCCTAATTTCATAGTCAGGGTCATGAGGGCAGCCAAGATGATTATCAGGAAGTCAGGGAGAGGTGCCAGTAACGGAGATGGAAAAGTGTGGGAAATAGCTGAAGCAATAGCTGTCAGAACGGGGGAAGGAGTCCCTAGGGCAACTTTTCTAAAATGTGTTCCAAGACACACTAGCTCCATGGGATACTGACTTGTAATATATGATGGAAAGGTTTCCTGGACAAATACTAGGTTCAAAGTTAGACAGGTTTCTCTACTGTCAGGCTTTTCACAGCCTCTAATATACCCGCTGACATTGTGAGTATACAAGATAAAGCTGTAAAATCGGACAGGTCACAAATATTTCACATAGAATTGTGGTTGGTTGTTTGTGGTGGGGGAGATTGGAGGGGGAGATGAGAGATCCTGTCGCCATGGTAATGTTTCTCAGAACACACTTTGGGAAGAGTTGCTCTAGGGCATGTGGCATGTGCTGTGAAGATGGCTGTGACTTTTCACCTGGCCTCCTTCAGGGACTGCTCTGAACCCTGTGGAGTCCTGAAGGAACGGGCAAACACCCAGACATGTTCTCCAGGCTCTCAGTAAATGCCTTTGTTCTCCCTCTAGCCTACTCAATTGACTGATATTTGTTACTGCTATTAATAAAATTAAGGAAATTAATCCTTCTTAAGGGAAGAGGTCGAGTGATTTAAACCATAAGACAGAAAACAACCAAAATAATAGAAAATGGGTCAGAGCCTCTGTACAGCTGGCCCGGCATCAGGCAAATAGGCTCCCCCTGCCCAAAAGGGAAATGAAATGATATTTTAAAGTATCAAAGGGACTATATCTAAAAACTTTAACAATGAGATTGAAAAATGAGGGCAGATGGAGTGTTTAGGGAGGGCTGAGTCTAATGAATATCAGGGCAGACTGTTCATCCTGGACAGTCTCAAAGGCTCCTGAAACTTACCACACACACTTAAGTGGAAGGCTCTGTTTCCCTGTCACATTAGCCAGGAGCCTGAGTAAGCATCGTCCCTTACGCCTGTCTGTCCCTCCCTTCTACAGTCAGTCCCCTACCAATTTTCTCCTCGGTATGTCTCACAGCCGTTCCTCTCCTCCTCACCCTCTGCCATTGTTGTAGTGCAGGTTCTTATCCTGTGCATGGACTGGTGCAGTTCCTTCTTAACCACAGTGAGAAAGGGGATGGGGGTGGCTGAGGCCGGTGTTCCAGATACCTATGGAATTGTACATATCTGTTTCCCCCTTGAAACCATGAATTACATGAGAGTAAGAATTATGCCGTATTTGTCTTCCTCTTCCCAGTAATTACCAGACTACCTGGCACTTTTACTTAGAAAGTTATCGCTCAGTACATTTAAAGAGAGACAAAAAGGAGAAACAAAAAAATGGAATAAAATAGAAGCTTGATAGGTGTTAGCCTTATTACTGTTGATCATTGGATATTCTCAGTGCTTACAGAACAGTTTATACTTTGGAGGCATAAAGATGAGATCTATTAAAATTAAATACTGAGTTTAAGTGGTCATAAGCACTTAAATGTGCTTTCCAGAAAGTGATTATTAAAAAGCAGCAATTGTAACTATTATCAAATGAAGAAATGTCAAATGGAGGGAAAATGAAAAAACTTTATGGGATCCAGGACACACATTTACAATCAGGGTAACGGCTGAAAAATAGTGATGAAAACTGTTTAGGATTAAAACTATCTGCAGTAAATTCTACTCCACATCAAATGTCAGGCATTGTTTATTATTACTAATACTGTTATCATCTTTATTGAGTAAGAGATTCATGTTTGATGTACCAGGCTATACACTTGTAAATAATTAACTATTGTGTTAATTTGCAAAAAAAGTCATTATTTGGCCAAAATTTATCCAAAATGGTCTATTAAGAATCCCTGAAAGTGATAGAGGGATTGGGCACTGAGGCAGATGGCAGGGGCTGGGAAAGTTGGACAGCACGAGCAAGGGCTGGGTGGTAGGAAATCAAGATTTAGGCAGCAGTGAGGGCAAACATAAGCAGACAGGGCAGGCACAGGAGGAGGCAAGAGGTAAGGGCCTTAGAAAGCTGGAGGGAGGAAAAACGAAGGATCTGGTCCCCTGAGCCACTACCCTGCCATCATACAGCATTGAGTATGATACAAATAATAATAAGAGTAAACAGTTACGTAGCACTTACCATGTGCCAGCTATTGCTCTAGTACTTTCACTAGAATTAATTAAATCATAATCTTCACAACAAACTTATGAAGGGTGTACTATTATGAATCCTATGAATTCTCATTTACAGATGAGGAAATTGGTGTCTCGAGAGAGTAAGTCAATCACCCAGCTAGTAAATGGGGAAGCCAGGATTTGAACCTAGACAAGCAACAGTTATATGACCCAGATGCCCCGAAGAATGTTTAAATTGCTGTAAGCGTATATTTAGTGCTTAATAATATACAATAGCTAGTACAATTGGCATGGAAACAGCCAAACTCATGCTTCTGGGGATCAAGGAAGCCTGCCTAGGTGTGTATGTGCATGGCATCTGAGCTGCCCTTTTGATACAGATGATCATATCCAGGGAAATCTGACATTAGTTATCAGGTGCATCTGCACAATGATAGACTTAGAGGTCTTTGTGGTTTAAAACTGTTAGGAATCTTAGGCCCTGGCAAAGAGCGTGACTGCTTCAAGACTCAGCACTTAATCTGATTGCATGAATAGGCAGTGTCTCAGGGACATTTCTCATCACCAGCACAGCAGTGACACAGGATATTTTGATGATTCTAGGGCCCAGTTTTTTCCACTTGGTTATGCTTAGCAATAGAAGAAGGAACCAAGAAGTGGGTGTTATAAATTGGAAACAATTTATCAGATAAAGCACAGCAGTCTATGAACCTCCTCCAACTCATGGTGGTGTCAACCAGAACCTCCCTTTGCAAGTAGACTAAAAGAAACACATGTCATTGTGGCTTCTCTTTACTCCCACCTTCCACTCTGATCATGGCTGCAGAGACAGAGCAATTTTTGTGCTTTAAATACTGAGAGCTTTCTGTAATCTTGACCAACGTTCTTAGTTGAATATAGCCAAAAAGGGAACCTCCATCAGTGCATGGTTGGGGGTAGGAGAGCTGCCTCCAGCTCCCTTCCTGATGGATGCAGGGGGGTGCTGGAGGAAGTTCCATCTCTAACTGATATAACACTAAGCACAGCAGAACACGCCCACCAAGCCCATCCCAGCACCAATCCGGAAGTCATCATAGAACGGCACTTTCAACACTTCTATGCACGGATTCATGGCACCTAACAAGTGGTCACCCTGAAAGTGGGGAGCAGGGATTTGGACCCCTAGAGCCCACATTTAAATTGTAGTGACATATGAAGACTGCTACATAACAGGCACTATGGCCATGGGCCTCATCTGTGAGCTCCTACTCAAAACTGGACAAGTTTAGTGAGATGTGTTTCAGTTCATCTAACAGAATTTTAACTTTTAAGAGACCAGAAACAATAGCATTCTTTAAAAATTTTGTTATCCTTTTCATCCCTTCTGGGTAGCAAAAAAATCATTCAGGAAGCAATTATGGAGCATGTTTCAGGAAAAGAAAATAAATATTTTAGCTTGAAAACAAAAATTATTTTTGTGTTTTTAGAGGCTGTACATTTCTTTTATCTCGTTGCATATGCTGTTGCATTTGCTTAAGAAAAATACAGTAGTAACAATTGCCTTTTCCCGTATTTTATTTATGCCCATCCAGCTATGGGACATTTAAAAATACTAAATATCTGCAGTTACCTACCTTCAAGGCTTATTTTGAGTTCATATTGCTTTTGAACTTTAAAGACCTCAAGCAATCTGCTTTTCCTGACAGTATAGCACTCTAATTTTAGGTAGCATCAGACAATGAGTCTGAAACACTGGCAGCTATACTGCTTTTTTGTTAGTGACTCTAGCAAATGTAAATAAAATTACAGATTGTAATAAACAGAAACATTTCAGTCACTTGCTGAGATTTTTGGCTGCTGCTGTTTTTATCAAGACAAACATTGGGATAGTTCCATAATTCCAGATGTTTAGAAATCTGCTGGGTTGTGAAGAAGATTACTTGAGTACAAGCTTTTTTCTAGCTATTTAGAGTTTGTAGAAATAACCTTGAATGTTTCAAAACTTAGATAAGAATGGAAATGTTTGAAATTTTGTGTAGATTGGGCTCTGAAACAGCTACATATCTAGAATTGGAATTAGAAAACATCTCTCATGAAATGGAAACTAAGAATGTAGGCACATGAAGAGAAACTTGCCTAAGGTCTCTAGAATTCATTTGTTCAACAAATATTTATTGAGCATCTACTATATGGCAGGTGATGTTCCGGGGATACATCAGAACAAAGGTCACTGCTTTCCCAGAACTTACATTCTAACCAGGGGAGACAGACAAGCAATAAATAAGATAAATAATGTAATTTTTAGAAAGTGATAAGTTGCTATGGAAAAGAAAATAAAACTGTAAAGCCAATAAGAGTAGCAGTTATATTTACCCTGAGTGAAATGTGGGGCCACTGGAGAATATTAAAGCACAGGAGTGACATAATCTGACAGGTTTTAAAAAGGATCTCTCTGGTACTGGTTGAAAACGTGGGCTATACTGGGGACAAAGGTAGGAGCAGGGAGACCAGGTAGAGGGTCTTCCTGTAATCCAGTTAAAGATCTTGGTAATTTAGGCCAGAATAGTAGCAGTAAAGATGGTGGTGGCAGATGGTAGAGTCCACAGAATTTCCTGATGGATTGGATGTAGAGTATGAGAGAAAAAGAGGACTTTAGGATGCTTCCAAGCTTTTTTGCCTAAGCATAGAATGGCCTTTGCCATTAACTGAGATGGAGAAGACTGCAAATATTTAATTGTATGTATTTGCCACATTTTGTTTATCCATACATCCGTCAATGGATACTTGGGTTGCTTCCACTTTTTAGCAATTGTGAATAATGCTGCTATGAACATAGGTGTACAAATATAAAGGATATACTTTAAAAAAAAACTCTAATACCTATACTTGGCCACTTTCATAGATTTTCTCTTTTTTTTTATAAAAGTAATTCATAAGTACATTTTCATTTTAAATATTTAAATGATATAGCTGTATAGACGGCAAAACATGAAAATTCCCATTCATTCTCTCCCCCCTACCCTCATCCCCAATTCCCAAAGTTAAGTTTGCCATGTTAACTTACATCTCTTTCAAGGCAAATGCACATTTGTATATATCATTTCTTTTTTTAAAACGGGATCATACTGTACATATTGTTTTATAGTTTTTTTTGTCTTTTATTTAATAATGTCTTTTGGAGATCTTCCCAATCTTATTTTTGTTTTTCTATTTTGAACAGCTGCATATGCTCCATATATGTTGGACACAGGACTATTTCTGTAGATTAGATTCCTAGAAGTAGAATTCCTAGGTCCAAGGAAATTTCTTAAGCTGTCCATCATATTTTCTTGTCTAAGATCCTTTGTGGTTTCTTATTATTCTGGAAAATTTGTTATTAAGCTCTAGAAGTTTGGGAAACTGAAATAGTGTTCTGAAATAAATTTCCTAGCTGTGGGTTTGTTCCCCTTGGCAAAAGAGTTGTAAACCGTGCATTATATAACCTTAATGGCTTTATTTATTTATTTTTAAGTGCAGTTGATCTCTTAGTCTAGGCATTTTAGGTAGCACATGGGGGATATGACCTTTATCCAGAATCTGTGGGACAAATGGGGAGTTTTTGAAGGGATGATAGGAAAAGACTGTTGAAAAACATCTTATCATAAATAGAATATTTTCCAGTGGAAAAACTTGGCAGACACTACCTTACCCAGTGACCAAGGTTAACATCATGCAATGATGTACTGCAGTGAAACACATACATTGCCTCTGTGATGATTCTTCCTTCAAATCCATAAACCCAGTTTAATCATGAGAAAACATTGAAGAAACCCAGTTTGACATTTTGCAAAATACCTCACCAATACCCCTCAAGAGTGCCAAGGTCATACAAGACAAGCAAAGACTGAGCAACCCTCACAGATTGGAGTACACTAGGGATACAATGAGAACTAAATGCAACATGGTATCTTGGATTGGATCCTGTGACAGAAAAAAGATGTTAGTAGAAAAATTGGTGAAATATGAATAAAATCTGTTGTTTGGCACCGTGCCAATACTAAATTCTTAGTTTTGATAAATATACCATGATTATATAAGATGCTAACTTTAGGAACTGGGGTGTAACTCTTCTGTAAATCTAAAATTATTTCAAAATAAAGTGTTTTTTTTTGAGGTATGTCTTTACTTCTGGACAATGCACTCTTAAAAAGATTGTCTCCCCTGGAAAACTACTTCTACCCCCTTAAACCAAGACATTCTCTTGTCCTGAGGGGTGGAGTCTGAGATCTTCTGTGCTAGAGACCTGGTGCAATTGGGAGAGATGTTATGGATGGGTGAGGCAGTGCAGACATGGCCATAGCAAGATCATAGAGATGTGATCTGAGATCATGGATACCATGGCAAGAGATCAGGCCTGAAGAATCAGAGAACTGAATGGACTTGGCTTTGGAATGGATGGCTGAAGAGAAAGTCCAACCTTAAAACGTGAAAGCCATTCAAGAATGATTTGACAGGGGCTGGCCCGGTGGCGTAGCGGTTAAGTTCACGTGCTCCACTTTGGTGGTCCAGGGGTTTTGCGGGTTCAGATCCCAGGCATGGACAGACACACCACTTGTCAAGCTATGCCGTGGCAGCGTCCCATATAAAGTTGAGGAAGATGGGCACAGATGTTAGCCCAGGGCCAGTCTTCCTCAGCAAAAAAAGAGGAGGATTGGCAACGGATGTTAGCTCAGGGCTAGTCTTCCTCACAAACAAAAAAAAGAAAGAAAGAAAAAGAAAAAAGAATGATTTGGCAAAATATAACTGCCCAACACAGTTTTGGAAATAGAAGACAAAGTCACCCTAACCAGTGAGAGGGATTGTCTGCTACTTGCAAGTGTCATGCCAAGACAGATAAAGGAAAGTTAAGTGATAGTGGCAACCTCTCCAGTTGGAACAGAGAGCCTTATGCAGTCAAAGATGAGGCTGGATTAATTGAGAATATCTGAGGAGCCCCTGCAGTTAGCATATACCTGGACATTCCTTACAGGAGATCTGACCCAGGAGTCATAGTGAGTAACCCAAAGACAGAGGAATGCAAAATGGTTAGGATACATGGCTAAAACGATTACCAATCCTCAAGAGGAGGTAGAATTTAAATAGGACCCCTCCCTCCATGCTAACATAATGTAATTAGTTGTATCTATGCCCAAGATAACTGTTTAATCACTCCTACTGGTTCTTCTTGGTAAATTGGAATCTAAAAGCTTCTATAGTTAATAAAAAATTGCTTGAATGGGTGGACCATCTGGTTACAATTTTGGTTTCCTTCCATGTTATGCAACTGGCACCCAAATAAGGGCTGTCTCCAAATGTGAGTTGGCCGAGTCAGTCATAAACAAGCAAAAAGAAGTTTTACTTTTTATTGCTAGCATCCAAGATGTTAGAAGATGAAGTACTTAATGAAATGCTGCTTCCTTTAGGCAAACTTTCTTTTTACTGCGATGTGTTTGACCTAGACCAGTGGTCAGCAAACTTTTCCTGTACAGGGCCACATAGTAAATATTTTTAGTTTTGCAGCCACATATGGTCTCTGTTGTATATTTGTCTTTTTTTTTTTTTTTTTGAACATGTGTTTTCTGTATCTTTCACCATGTTTTCATGCTTTGTGATAGTGGTTAAAGTTTGGAGACTGGTTTTAATGATCTGAAATGAAGTTTCTGGCTAGGGATTTATTGCCACTGGCAAAGATTTGTGAAGTCATGACTTCAATGAGTTTATAAGAAAATGGATGTGTCGTTGATCTCTTACTGCAGGCATTTTGGCACATTCATGTGGTATTCTCTAATAAATATGACACTTGTAAAACCCATCATATCCTGAAAGTTTGCTATCCAGAAATTAAAGTGCCTAGTTTTCAATGTCAAATTGTTATTCAAGACATGTTTTGTTTCTAAATAGCCAAATTATTAAAGTAGTTTTATCTTTTAAAATGTAACAGTGGTGATCTTTTTTTAAAGATTCAATTTAATTTTTTTTTCTCATTTAACCCTTACAGTCCCCTCATTACAGTCCCCTTTTAATAGTTCTGTTGCTATAAAATTGTCTCTAAAGCTGCATTCTTGCTTCTGCAGTGTCTCATTTTATGGTCACGTTACAGTTTTTGCCTCTCATTTGTAGTTGGGCTTGGCTTTTCACTGTTTCTGCCCCCAGGCCATTCTTCACTAGACCCCAGCAGGTGGCCGTTAGGATACTGAGCCATTCTTGGGATCACAGTGGAACAAACATCCTAATACCCCTAAAAGGCTAAGTAGTTGGATGATATCCTGTAGATTTGGGGGGATATACTTTGCCTGTTTCACATGGTTTTTCTAAGAAAGTAGATAAGATCACACATTTAAAGATGTGAGCTTTTATTTCTTCTGTTTACAGTTTTAGTAATATACTGTCAAATAATCTTCCATAAATCTTGCATTCAAGGCTTTTGTTATATTTGGCTAAACAATGCTTAATCCAGCTGGCAGCCCATTTTAGCAGAAGGGTGTCTGATGAAAACCCATTTAATTTGTTTTACTACTGGGTCTCTAATAACTTCTCAGACAATACTTGGAATTGTTAATATTGTCTAAAATTTGTTTTACCAAGATTAATTTTAAGGCGAGCACAGAAGATAAAGCAGTAGTGTGGTTTTTAATCAATACTATTTAATAGTCAATTGAAATAAAAGGGAACTTTTTTACTCTGTAGAAAGTTGATTGGGATTTATTAGCTTTTCTTGTTTTGAATAATAATTAAGGCTTTTTATTTCTCATAGTTTTCTCTTTAGATATTTGGATTCTGTAAAAATGAAACTCTGTTTTTTAACAAATGATAGTTTCTTAAATGGCATACTTTTATTTAGTGATTGTGAATTTCCCGGTGGAATTTTATTTTTTCCTAAGTGGAGCCCAGTCTATTGTTACTATCACCATGTCAGCTAGAAGAAAGGGAAATCCAATATGAGTATAAAGGGAAAACATTGGCATATGATTTCTTAAAAAGTCTCCGAAATTTAACTTCTTATATCAGAAATCAAACAAAAAATTGATCTTCTTCATCTATGTCTCATGATATATTTCAGTATCTTAAAGAACATTTTTGGGTTTTGAGTTGTTAATAAATCTGACAAGTGTTATCTGTATAATCTCATCCTTCTTTATTTTAGAAAACGTGGGTATTATTAGCTTATGCATGTTGATTTGGAGTCTGAGTAAGCTAGTGAGTGAGGGGGATGTATTTGTTCATTTCTAATCGAGCCATTCTTCTAGAGTCTGTAGGTCAGCTGTCATGTTGGTGCTTTCTTGCTTTGTTCTTTTGAGTCACTCGATGACTGGTGACTGACTGGATGCTGGAAAGGAACGCTTTTAACAGATTAGTACTGGGGCCCTCCGGTCCTCTCCTTTGCCTGCATAGTAGCAGCTGCATTCTGCCCTTTCCATGGCCCTGCAAGGAAAGGAGGAATGTGTGTGTGTGTGTGTGTGTAGCAATCTCTGTCAACATGCATTATAAGGTTTCTCAAGCTCATGGAATGAGATCTTTCCCAAGAAAACTCTTTGCCGAGGCCAGCACGCATCGGAAAAGTATTTCTATGCTTAATCTTATAACTGAGACTGTTTTGTTCTATGGGGTCAGAAGAAATTTAAGTCACGAGTCATGGTTGTGCTCCACCTCTGTATTTACCTGCCCTTTCTTTTTAAACTCTTCCAGGCAGCAGTACCTGTCCAAAGATCACTATAGATCCGCTTTGTTTGAAAAGCAGCACGACCACACTGGTTGATCAGAATGTATCTGATGAAGAGGCTCAGGGAATAAATGGAAGAACGCCAGCAAAACACTCAGCTGCAAGTCCAAAGCCACAAGGTACACTGATTGGGTTTTTTTGATGAGGTTGGGTGCATTGATCATCGATGAAGGCTGCCCAGGAAAATGATGACCACTAAGAAAGAGTTTTAAGCTATAAATGGGGGGAATTGGGTGCATTTATCTTTTCAGGAGAAAAGTCAGTCTGTAAATTTTTTTAGGCAGAATTGGCTTGTTTGCTCTGCTCCTAAAACACTTTATACATTTCTCTATATGCTTCTTTTCAAGTTGCTGAAATTGTTTACATATCCCTTTAAGGGGACTGTGATCTCTTCATGCATCATGCTTGACCTAGTACAGGGCCTAACTTACTGTTTGTGTAAAAAACGTGTAACAAGTGAATGTGTGTTTGAAAGTACTATCAGAAAGTCATTATGACTTGGTAGATGTCAGAGGATCTGTGAAATAGATCGTTCTAAAACAATACTTAACATACTTAGCAAGAACGTGATTTTACAATATTAAGGAAGTGGGGCTTGAAAAGTCTTCTTAGGAAAGTCATCTACAGAAATTAAAGTAAATGATCCCTCCATTCAGGAATTGAGCAACCATAAGGAGAAAAAATTATAATGGCGGAAACCTGAATATTTGTTCAGTGACCATTTCCTTTTACAAATAAATTTCTAGTGAACTAGGTATTAACTCTGAGAAGAACAAAATTATAATTTTGATGCTAGAGAGCAAGGCCTTTTGAAACAGAACACAAAGCTAAGCTACACTATGGTTTAATGTGTAGTTTCTTTCTAATAGATTTTCATTTATACTGAATGCTGACCATTCAGCCAAGAAACAGTACTGGGCATTTTCAGAATTACTATACTTTAGAAAAATCAATTTCTATTTGGTTTATTTTGTATTTATTTGCCTTGGTCTCTTTCCTTTCTTGCAAAGAAAAAAGTGTTATAGAGAACACATTATAAAAGAACTGGTGTTACTCTTTAAAGTTCTTATGTTTTAAGCATTTCTGAAAGAGACCTTGAAAAGGGATTTTTAGATGGAATCTTCCAGGTGATGGAATATTTTTCTTTTTGTTCTCACTATTAGCTATATTCGTGGTAGTATGGGGTATGGCTATCAAGCAAGGTCAAATAATTGATGGTTCAAATGAATAGTCCATTCATGAGTGTGTAACCTTTTCTTTTGACTGCACTCCTCCCTATCACATTGATGTGAATATAAACATAGAATTTTTAAATCATGATTTAAGCCATTTTATTTGCAAAATACAAAATTCAGGTCTTGCTCATTAGACCTGAGCTGACAAAGGTCAATTGAGGTAAGAATATAAAAAAATGAATACAGTTCAATTTTATGTAATTGCCAAGATCAAAAGCAAGAATTTCATTATTTATAAAGCCTTCTTTTGGAAGATGGATTGCATTACTTCATTGTTTTTCATAGTTTGTTGAGATAAATTATAGCAGTGTCCTTCCTGAGCTACCGTGTGCCCAGAGAATCATATTCTTTAGGGAGACAACACTTGACCTTGCTTTTGCTCTTCGTAGTTATATTCAAGTCAATATATTGCTATTTAAAAACATATTTACTTCTGGGGGGCCGCCCGTTGGCACAGCGGCTTAGTCCGCGCTTGGCAGCCCGGGGTTCGCGAGTTCGGATCCCGGGCGCCCCCCGACGCACTGCCTGTCAGCCATGCCGTGGTGGCGTCCCATATAAAGTGGAGGAAGATGGGCATGGATGTTAGCCCAGGGCCAGTCTTCCTCAGCAAAGAAAAGGGGAAGATTGGCAACAGATGTTAGCTCAGGGCTGGTCTTCCCCACAAAAAAAAAACAAAACAAAAAAAAAATAAAAACATATTTACTTCTTACTTTGAATATGGATTCATATGTGTAATTTTACATAGCTACAGGGAATATTTCCAGATATTAAATAAATCGCATAGAGTATTTTATATGTCTTTTTCACAATACTGGCACCCAGTGTTTGGCCCTTCCCTGCCCCCCCCATCCCCATCTAAAATTTAACCCCAACCTTACCCCTGACATTTCATATTTCCTCATTCCTACTTTATTTTTTTCTCAGTCATTACAGTCTGACCTACTATATAATTTACTCATCCATATTGGGTTTTTTCTGCCTTGCACTACTGCAACGCCTAGCAGGCCTTCAGTAGTGCTTGTTGAATGAATCCCTGCTCCATCACCACATCTCCGCTACTTCATTTCTGCCATTCGTTGTTTACAACTTAGAATATGTGCCATATAGAGCCCAAGGTCCCTGAAATGAGGCTACATCTTGGTGTTGTGAGATCAGCTGCCAGGTAGATTCAGCACTACTTATTGACTTGTTGACCAATAATGTGTTCCCCACCCTCTAGTGGAGAGAAGATACTTTTACTTTCTCCAAACCCTAAAGAACACTTGGGTGACTGAGGACGAGAAAGGAAGGGGATGTTTTATGGGGACTTCCTGGGCAGAGGAAGGGATTCACTCTGACACCTTTGTTCCCACTTCATTGCAAATCCCTTACAGGTTATGAATGGTGAGGCTGCAAGATCCATTATGTAATTTTAATTCAATTTTGAAGACACTTATTCTAGATCAGTGTTTCTCAGCTGGAGACAGTTTGCCTGTCCCCACTGCCTCCCCCCATTGGTATTGTCTGGAGACTATTGCTTGACACAACTTGTGGGAGTTGCTATTGGCTTCTAGTGGGTAGAGGCTAGGGATGCTGCTCAGCACCCTACAATGCACAGGCCAGCTTCCCCCTGCCCCCAAAACAAAGAGTTATCTGATCTGAAATGTCAATAGTGTAAGAAACTCTGATCTAGATCCTAAAAAAGAGCTCATAATTAAATCTAGTTTGTTTCTCATGTGGAATGCTAATAATATCGTAGCTACAATTTATTTTAGTGATTTTTTTGAAAAAGAGGGACAACATTGATTACTTTCATTAGTGATGATTATGTAGTAATGTGTCTGGAACAATACCAGTATCAATATTATGTTTGTGTTTATTAATTACCAATAAGTAAATAATCTTGAAGAATTACAGTTTTTAAAAGGATAAAAGAGCTAAATTTTAGATTAGAGATTAGAGAAGCTTGCATTTGAATCTAAATTGGAGCCTGTAGATTTTGAAATGGATTCCTTCAATAGTTAGGGCTTGTTTTGCCTCATCCTCAGAAAATACCCTAAGGCCTTGAAAAAACAATGGTTTATTCACTTCATACCAATCCTACCAGTCAAACAACAAATAAATTACTGAGCAACTTCCAACACAAGTCTTTCTTCTTGTTGACCATTTTTAGTATTGGCCTGTTTCCTGCCATGCTAGACATAACTCAAAATAACTTCCTTAAGCAATTAAAGCTAGTAGTTCTTTTTCTCTTAGGAGCTTTGATCCACAACATTTTCCATAGTTAATTATTTTGATACAGCCCACATATTGTCACTTCTCAATCACTAAACCTAAATGTTTAAAAAAGTTTCATGAACTTGGAAAACCACATTAATGTTGGAATAGTTTAAGTAAATGTAAAGTACTCAAACCTGTTTCATTTGCTTCTAAAGCGTTCTACGTATAATGTTCCATTCTTAAAGTACTTGTTGTTGCTGGTGCTGTCAAGTGGGTTCTGACTCCTGGTGACACTGTGGATAGCAGAGCAGAACCCTGCCCACTCTTTTTATGCCATCTTCTTGCCTTCCAGTGCTGTATCAGACAATGCCCTGCAGCTATTCATAGCGTTTTCATGGCCAATTTTTTCAGAAGTGAGTGGCCAGGTCTTTCTTCCTAGTCTGTCTTAGTCTGGAAACTCCACTGAAACCTGTCCACCATGGGTGACCCTGCTGGTATTTGAAATGCTGGTGGCACAGCTTTCAGCATCACAGCAACATACAGCCACCACAGTATGACAACAGATGGGTGGTTCCCTGACTGGGAAATGAACCTGGGCCGTGGCAGTGAAAGGGCCTAATCTTAACCACCAGACTACCAGAGCTGGCTGTTCTTAAAGTATAATATGTTATAAATTTATAATGCATTCATATATAGCCAGCTTTTGTTTTTCATAGTAAGTAAAATTAAGAGTAATCGAAATCTAGTGGTAATCCCCAAACTTAAACTGGCAATTAGTTTCTCTTTTCATTCGCAATAATTATTTTGCATATTTATAAATTTCTGAATAATTAAATTCTTTTGTTCTGTTTACTGCCTGGAAAATTGACTGGAATAGAGGCCATTTTATTTGTAGTCAGCTAGATATCTCAAACTTAGCGCGTGCAAAACTGGACTACAGATGTTCTCTCCAAAAATTGCTCTACCTACTATGTCAGTTGATGACAATGCCATCCTTCCAGTTGTTCAGACCAAAGGTCTCAGACTCATCCTCGACTCCTCCCTGTTTCTCTCATACCTCACATTTAATCTGCCAGGAAATCTACTTTTAAATATACCTGGAATCCAACACTATCTCCTTGCAAGCACCATTATCTCTTGCCTGAATTTCTACAGTAACCCCCCACCTCTTCTTCTACCCTGCTCCCCTGCATTCTCAACAGAGCAGCCAGAGTGATGTTGTTGGAATTTAAGTCATATCATGTCACTCCTCTGCTCAGAACTCTGCAGTGACTTCTCATTTCTCTCAAAGTCAAAATCGTGACAGTGCTCCACAAGGCTCTACATTATCAGGCCCTCCCTCTGACCTCAATACCTAATCTTGCCTGCTTGCTCATTCAGTTTCAGTCACATTGGCCTGCAGACCTTGGCAGCCTCTAGCTTTTGCCCTACCTGATGGAATGTTCTTCCCCAAATAGCTCCCTCAACTTCTTCAAGTCTCCCTACACTCCAGATCCCCTCTAGCTTGTTCTTTTAGCCCCTCCCCCATTTTTCTCTTAGCATGTACCACCTTCTGACATGTAGTTTACTTATTATGTTTTTGTTTCTTGTTTTTCCATTTGTTCATTGATATGATCAACTGCTTAGAACTTAACAGGTTTTCAGTAAGTATTTGTTGAATTAATGAGAAAATAAAAATTAAAAAAAAACCCTGTATAGATGTGTAAGAATTTCTCTAGGGTATATATATTTTGGAAATGTCAAGTTCTTAATGGTTATATTCATTTATACTCCCTCTCAAAATGTATGAGTGCACACTGCTTTGTATCCTCACTAACAGTTGGTATTGTCAGGTTTAAAATTTTTGGTTAATTTGATGGGGCTAAAGTGGTATCATATTGTGGATTTAAATTAGCATTTCCCTGATTATTAGTGAGGTTGAGCACTATTTTTCCTGTTGACATCCTTTGGGCCGCAGGGAGAAGAAGTAATAAGTTGAGTTTTGGACATAATGAACTAGAGGTGCTGATAGGACACCTGGGAGATGCTCAGGGAGCGTTTAGAAATGTTGGCCTCCATAGGGCAAAAGAAAGATCAGAAATGGTGAGAGAGAGGGGGGAGTCATTTTCCCTCATCAGTTATGTCTTTTGAGCAAAGCACACATTATTTTCCTCTAAGACAGTGTTTCTGACACTTTAGCCATTCATGTACCATCTTGAGATTTTTGTCATACCTATATAGCATTTGTGCTTTTACCAAAAATGTGTATATTTACTGATTTACTGTACATTTGGATTGTCACCCTTGCTGAAATAGATGCCTCCTCTGTGCTTCTAAAATAACTGTGTACCCAATGCCCATCTTTAACATTATTAAGCTGTCTCCCCTTTGGAATATGAGCTTCTCGATGACACAGTTAACTAATTCTTTCACGTATTCCACAAATTTGCCAAGCACTGTACAGGTAGTTCCTGTGAATATAGTTGTGATCGAAACAAACACGTTCCTAACCCTCACAGAACTCCAGCCTCATGGGAGAGAAAACCTTACATCTATAATGTATTTAATATTTTATTGCTGATCTATTTAATACTACTTATTACTAATTAATAATCATATAATTTCATAAGCACTTTGTAGAAAAAGCACACAGTTCAAGAGAGAGGCATAATTGAGATGGAAAATGTCAGTAGAATCATCTGAGAAACTGACTGGCTGATACGTATCATTTTATTTGAGTCTTTCAAGCATCTAACAGTGTCTGGCACATAACAAGAACTGTTCACCGAGTAAACTCTAGATGAATGCGTAATATTGTTATTTTATAACAAATTTTGCATACAAAAGTATAAAGAACATATTCACTTCCTTCTTTAAAGATTCTAGTTAAGAATGTTGAAATTATCCCTAATGTTCAAACTATTTTTATGGTCAGATATTGTCCTGGTTTACTATTTTAGTATATATTCTACACAGGAAATTTTTCCTTAAAATTAACGAATATCACACTTATATAAGCCCCTTCCTTCCCAATGGATACTGTATTAACCATCCCCCCTGAGCATATCTTGGAAAATAATATCATTTTCATAAAAAAGCATGTCATTTTTTCATTGGGATTTTCTTCTGTTTGTGCTGAAGGGGAATGAGGTGAATTGTTACACCTGTAGCTCATTGTGATATATATTTTTTTCTCCTCTGTAAGAATGGATAACTGGCACAGAAATGGTGAAATCTAGGCCAGTGAGCATCAGGCAACTGTCAGCTGAGTTTATAAAGGAGATGAGATTACTGAAAACCAGGCTAACCAGTTAGGGGAAAATGGGGCATGTAATTACAAGGACACATGATTCCCCACCCTCCTTCCAGAAGGTAGGAGAAGGGTTTAAAAAAAGAAAAAAGGATATGATTCTATTTGATTTGTTAAAACCAGTTATAGAAAAATACATATGTGTGATAATCTTTTACCCAGAATCTTAATCTAAAAGAAAAGTTATATTGGTTTTCAAAATTGAAGTAATTCCTGTCCTGATTAAGCCTTATGGCATATTACATTTTCCTATCTATAGAGTTTCTCATCTGTTAGGGGAAATTCTATAGATTTTAGTATTTCAGGAAATGATCTGTTCCTATTCTGTTGAGTGAAGGACTTATTAGTAAGCAAATCATTTGTGGTATATTGATGCAAGCCAACTATTAATATAGCAGACAATAATAATAGAACTTCTGTATCCCACTTTTGCTAGATTTATAATGAGGAGCAGTGCTGATCAAGAAAGGAGCCAGATTCTGGGTACCAGTCATAAAATCAGATTAGCCTTGTTCCACCAAGCCAATCACTTAACCTCTCTAAGCCTTCATAGACGTAAGAGGCAAATAATGGTACCTACCTCAGAGGACTGTAAAGTAAAAAATTTTAGCTAAGATCATATGAAATAAGGTGCTTTTGTGAAGTGGGGAGATGCTATAATAATGCAACATTGTATTACTGTTGTTTGTTGTTGTTGTTTTGTTGACTTTACTGTTTAACTTACTAGCTCTGGATTCTGGTATATCTGTTACTCACTCTACTATTAGAAAATTGTTTTGTAGCAAGCAATGTATCCCTAGGAATTAGTTTCAAATTTAGCACTTTCTTTTCTCTGTTTAGATAGATAAATGCTCTGTTATCTCTTAATAGTTTGGAATGTCATAGCCATATGGAGATCCCTAGGTATTTAATCATGCCATATTTAAAATGACCTAAAATTAAAAGAACCACTTGAATCTTGGAGATGGGATTTCCACAGGACACAGAGCAAATATCCAAGATAGGTAAAGATCCCTTGGTTAAGGGTCAGTACAAATCTGACAGACTCCTTTACAAAGTTTTGATAATGCTGAAGATTTTTGCACCTAGGACACCGGAATTTTTTTAAGGAACAAATAACAGTGAAATACTGAATTCTATTAATTCTTTTTCTACAGTGCCTCCAAAGCCATTACATCTGCAGAATTCTCCTTCGTCCAATATACACCAAACCCCCAGGCATAAAGCTTTACCTAGTGCAAAACCAAGGATGGAGGAAGTTAAACCTGCCTCTGCTTCTTGTGTCTCAAAAGAAAAACCCAGTAAGGTATCAGATCTCATCAGTCGCTTTGAAGGAGGCAGGTAAGAGCAAATTTACAATGGGAGAAGGCAGAGGGGAGAAGAAAGCCATTTTCAAAAAAGATGATGGAGTCATAAATTTTCTAAGTCAAAAACAGAATATCTTATTCCATTAGGTTTGGTAGGCCTTTAGAAAGAGTGAATTTTTAAAATAGTTAATCTTGCCCTAATATGAATTGTCAGTTACTGTATATTACCTTTGTGCAGCATGCTATGCCACCAGCGTTTTCATCCCATTGTGTGCTATACAGAACTGTAGATAAGCTCTATCTCGTTTCCTCTGTATCTGTGTATGTCACTCTGTGTGTTACTCCTTGTGGGTCATTCTGTCGGTCGCTGGGTATCTGGGTTGGAAAGGCAAGAGTTTGTCTCCGTCTCTTTGTTCCTCACTTTGTATGTTTGTGAATGTGACTCCTGTGAGTCTGTCCCATCTCTGTGGCCTTCTCTTCTTTCCGACCCACTTTATTTCACGTGGGTCTTCTATATCCATTCAGTTTCTGTTTCCCTCTCCCCATCCCCCTGTACTATACTAAGTTTTGAGAAAAGATGTTGCCAATAGCAAAATTCATGCTATATTTCAGTTTTGTATTTATTAGATATAATTTTATATCTTTAGTCCTAATGTTCAAAAAAGGTAGGTGAAATATTGTCTTTCTCATTTAAAAACAAACTCACATAAGTTGCTTTTCTACTCATATGACTCTCAGTTGTTTTTCCTTAGAATTCCTGTCACTGACTTAAATAGAATTTTTTAAAATTTTTATCAGGAGGATTTTATTTTTATATGTCACCAAAAGTCTGATGTATATAATTAAACAGAAGGAGTGTAACTTCACTTTCGCTCTTGAAGTCACATATTTCTATTTATTTCAGTGTAATATTTGGGAATGGTTTCCCATTAGGTGATTTTATTTTTTATTTGCGGGATTTATTGTTATTTATGCAGTGGATCATAGCTTGGAAATACTTTGAAAGTCTGGAAATTGTGATCAAGCACAAAACTGCAGTGTCCCTGGTTTAAAATGAGACTATATTTAGTAACAAGTTCTGGAGAAAAGTAGTTCAGAAGCCTGTCATTTTTCATTCCCAATCTATTGTGGGAACTTGAGTCATAAATATTTAAACTTCAACATCTCCCCCTCTGAAGTAGAATTTTTAATACCTTTGCTGTCTTAACTTACAGTAATCTTTACTAGAATGATTTAATTCCACTTAACAATTTGTTTCTCAAGGCAAGTTGATTCGGTGGCACAGAAAGCAACCCCACATTTTGCATGTTCCCAGGACCACATCCAGTGACTGCATAATATAAAGAGGCACTAGAGCCCTGACCTCTGTCCGTAGTGCAAGCCAGAGCCTGGATCCCCAGATTTGGTGGTAGCTTTGGGAAGCCCTGAATGGGTCAGGATTCCAAAGGTTAAGTCCTCTGAACCTCACAATTTTGGTAACCCACTCTTTGCATTCCTCTCTATACACAAAATGTGCACAGTTTTTCCACTTATTAATATCGGTTTTCATTTACTCTTTCAGACTTCACAGATTCAAAGTCATTTTTTGATGTGAAGCTTGGAGGTTAGGTCTGAGAGATGTGCTATGATTTATGACATTTTAAGCAAGCTTGTTCTAAGTGCAGATAGGAAGTCACGTGGGCATTTTGGCAAATCTGGCAAAGGGATGTTACTTGTGGCAGAGTCCACTGCCAATACGAAAAATAATCATGTTCTGTGTGAGGTATTACCAATGGGAACTGGCTCTAAAAGTGTCTACAGGGGTTAGTGTTGCATTGGGTCTATGAGACTTGAATGAGAAGTTTGTATTTCCTGTTGAGTGATGTCCGTGTGCCTGCAGTGTAGCCCCTGGGCTTCACTCCGGTTATTACGGCTCTAACTAGCACTTTGTGGAATAGATGGAGATTCGGCAGGCTCTGAGTTACCATGGTAAATTGACAGGAAGAACCAATGTCTGTTGCAGTGGAGTCATAGAAGACAATACCGCACTATTAAGACCTTACCCCTATATCATAGTTTTGCTTTTTGCAATAATCTAGATAACTTTTATTAAGATGAGTGATTTGGAGGATGTATTTGGAGCAAGTGAATTTTATTTTTTATTTTTTTACTGTGGTTTCTTTTTCTCTTCTTGAGAGTAAGAGACACTAGTCTTTTTAACCTATGAAAGACTTCAGGATTTTAGAAAGAAAGAACGAACATTTTCCCACAAAACCAAACATTGGTTTTCCCAAGGCCAATTGTCTTTCCCCAGTTTGGCATTCACAAAGCAGCAGGAATCGGCTATGTATTGGTTCACACTGCTTTTACTAATTTTCCCTCCCCATCTCTTCCTACTCTGCCCTTCAACGCATATCCCCTGGATGTCACTTATTACAGGAAGTTCCTGCCTCTCATCCAAAACTGTCCTTTCCAAAAATTCTAAGCAAGCCCAAAGTTTGGTTCAGAGGATCTGCTAAGGATCTTTACACTGGGCTGCTGGACACTGATGTGGAAAATGAGGACAGTTTGATTTAAATCTCCAAGGACTGTTTGGGAAGTTTTCTAGGCCTAAGGAACACTCTCCTACAAGGCAAATATCAATGGTGGAGTGTGTCACATTTATTTACGTTGACAACATCCAACTTATATATATGACATTTTCCCCCAACTTATATATATGACATTTTCCCCTACCAAATTTTTCCTTCCCTTCCTGTGGTGCTGAACTTTACCATGTCTTTTTTCCTCCCTTATTACTTTCTTACTGTCTGTTGTTATTCCCTGTTCCATTTTCTAGTCCAGGTCAGCAGTGTCTGGGAGGAGTGGAGTGAAGGGAGAGGGTAACACACATCTCAGCATTGTCCATGGACCTTGCTGTTGTGCCCTCCCCGTACCTCCCTCTACCCCGTGACCTCTCCCTGGGCTGGGGAAGATGCCAGCCCTGGACTTTCTTCCCACATTTTGTATGCAGCCTACTTACCTGCTCCTTACACCATCCTTCATGTTCCAGTGTATTATAGCATGGGGTTAAGACCAGGGCATTTAGACTTTGTGGTTTAAACTCTGGCTTTATCATTTGTTAGCCATGTGACATTGGCCACATTGTGTCAGTTTCTAAGCCTCAGTTTCTCTATTTATGGGGTCCCTACTTTGGAATTAATATGAGGATGAAACAAGATAATTGATGTAAAGGGCTTAGTGTAGCTTCCAGCACTTAATAAATGTTAGCGGCTATTACTGAATTACTGTCATGATCATCATCACAATCACCGTTATTCATTGTTCGTTGAGTATTGAGCACTTTCCACGTGTCAAGCACTGTGATAAGAAGGTGGTGGGGGACAAAGCAGAGAACAAGACAGGCACGTTCTGCACCCTCACAGAGTATTAGTCTATATTTTTTCTCCTCATTAGGTCATAGGAATCTCTCCAGGACTGCAGCCCAGAGTTTTATTTTTTCCTACCTGGAATCCTAGATTAAAATGCTATGCAAATATTTCCATCGGAACATTGTTATATATTGGCAGTTAGGTTCCATTATACTATTAGGTTTACACATAATGTCAAGTAATAATACGGGCTTTCAAGAAAAACTAAGATGTATAGTTAGTGGTGGAGTATGGTGTGATAGATAGAATAACCCAGGAAAGCCTCTTTGAGGTGACATCTGAGCAGAAACCTGAAGGAAGGGAAGGAGTAAGCCACACCCATGTCTTGGAGAAGATGGTCCTGGGCACAGAGAATAGCAGCTGCAAAGACCCTTACATGTGCACGTTTGCTTACTGGGAGTCAGGAACAGCAAGGAGACAAGAATGGCAAGAGCGCAGCGAGTGAGGAGAGGATAGAATTTAATGAGGCCAGGGCTGGTGGGGGCTGGAGTGTGTAGAATCTCGTAAGCCACAGTCACGATGCCGGATTTACCTTTAGGATCAGTTTGTAGGCTATGGCAGCATGTGTAATAAAGTTTTTGAGAATATGTGTTCTGCTTTCCAAACAAAAATAACCTTTGGTTTTTAACCGGTTCATAAATTGAGGGCTGACTATACTCGTTTTTAAAATGTTAGGAAAGTAAAAATCTTGGGGAAAGGTGGTTTTATTAAATATGAATATATCTCACATCTAAGTCTTTACTAACTAACCCTATTGATAAACAGTCCAAGGAATTGTTTCAGACCCTACAGGTCAAGTTCAGGCTTATCATCTTTATTTAAATGTTTATTTAAGTGTGAATAGCATTTCAAGAGACTGAGAACTACACTCGAATATTCTTATCCATGTTTAAAACCATCAGAGGGGCGAAAAATGTCTTCACTAAATATCCCTTTTCAGCTGGAATAAACTTGTTTGTATTCTAGAACTTGTCCGTGCCATCGTTTTCACGCTTCCTTTGTATTTTTATTCTAGCTCATTATCAAATTATAGTGATTTGAAGAAAGATGCTGCTGTGAACCTAAATGTTCCTAAAACCCCGGGAAGGCATGGATTGACAACCACACCTCAGCAAAAACTCCTCTCCCAGCAGCCACCACAGAAGTGGGGGAATGATACGGATCAGACTCAGGGTGTACAGACTTGCGTGGCTAACGGTGTAATGGCAGCACAAAACCAGATGGAATGTGAGGAGGATAAAGCAGCCACTCTCAGCCCGGATACTCCTGTTCAAACTTCTGAATCCTTGCCCGATACGGACTTAATGAATGGAGAAAGAGATGAAACTACCGCAGGCCCTGCATCACCCACAACAGATGTCTGTGATGGAAATGCTTCTGACAGTAGCTTCAGGACTCCGAGTGTAGGCCCAGTGCTCCCCCTGGAAGAAGAAAGGGCAGACACAGACGCCAAGGTGCAAGAGAGGGAAAATGGAGAAAGCCCTCTGGACCTGGAACAGCTGGACCAGCACCATGAGATGAAGGTAAAGCGTGAGACTGGCTCATAAGTAGGCAGAAGCACCGACTATTTTACTACTGTTTTAAAACTCTGTTTCGTGGCACCTGTGACATGAATGAGTCAGATCACCCACACCACTAGTTAAACAGTTTTCGAGCTCGATCTGCTGATGGGTGTTTCCCATACCCTCTGAGGATGTATTTCACTTTTTCTTCTGTGTATTTCTGTTGATCTTTCTATTGTGATTTCAAGAGTCAGCACAGTGTGAAGACTTTGGTATAAGAAAACCATAGACATGTTATTTTTACTTAAATGGGAAGAAAATGTTCTTTGTTGCTCTAGATGTTGGGGCTGCAGCTCTAATATTTATGGGCTAATAAGCAAGAGGAAATGGTATAATCTTTGCTTTTCAGACTTTTCTAATCTAGTAAAAGAAATAGTTCTGGAAGATTAACTTGCGCTAGTAAATGTTTCTTGTAAGGACATGAATATGGAAGTATTCACAAATTATTCAATGGATTATGTGTATAATTCTTTCCAGGCCTTAGGTTTTTAAAATTTTTCTAATTAATACACAATTTTGTAGTGAATGACTTAATCTCAGAGTTAGAAGTCTTTTTAAAGATCATCTTAGTTCAGCAATTCATTTATAGAAGAAGAAAGAGTCCCAGAAAACTTAAGTTGATTTTCCAGGCTCACAGTAATAGCCCAGACCCCTTGTGCCCTGACTCCCGGGCCAGTATTGTGTCCCTGATGCAACAAGTCACAAATGTAAATGTGTAAATGCAGGAAATGTCAGTGAATGCAGCAGCCATGAGTAATATACCAGAGAGAGGTGAGACTGGGGCAAACTGGAAGTTCATATCCTTTCTCAAGAGGACAGCAGTTCGGTGAACCACCTGAATGGCATTTCTGCCCATGTGCAAAATCTAAGCTAACAAAGAGCTGATTTGCTGGTGAAATATGTTCACAATTTGCCTGTGCTACAGCAAAAACTTTTATACGGTTTCCAGTAACAAGAACATCGCATTTGTCTTCTTTATTCATGTCAAGACAGTGCTTTGGAAAGATTACTAAATATGACTTTTACAAGGCACTTGGGATTTCTTGGATCAAATGTGCAATATAAGCATCATCATAGAGTTCCCTGGAATAGAAAGTTGTTTACATCCCTGAAGATGAGAAAAACGTTTCCATTGCTTAGTCTGTCTTATCGATTATAAAAAACAATTTTTGTAGGAGAGTTGAGAATTGAAAATTTGACAATTATAGGAAAATTTGTCAATGACAAATCAAAGTCCTAAATCTCTTTAGGATTTTTTATGGTGCTGTGTCTTAACTGGCATTACCATAAGCAGAAATTCAAAAGGACTGATACTATAATATTAGAGTAAAAAATGATTGATGGATGTATTTAGAACTTTAATGTGAAATCTACCTTATGGTACATTTTTCACTGACAAGTCCCAAATAGACAAAGAGCAAGTGAATTATTTTCTTCCAGTTAGTGAATTAATTTTAAATGCTGACTCTCAAACAGGGAAAGTTTAAATAAGGAAGTGGGTGGGAGAAAGTGAGTCATACTTGGTAACATTATCTGAAACATTAAAGAAACAGGACATTGCTAAGTGAATCTCTTTACATCTCGATATCGCAGTAGATTTTAGTGTCTCTGTGCTTGAACCATGGTGAACAGAAGAGAAGGTTAGAACTGAGGAGCTCAAGACTCATACATCTGTCCTTTTACAGCTGGGATGATGCCACCAGCAAGTATTTATGTAACAGTAAGAGCTATTCTTATTAAGGGAAACATTTTAATTGGTGATGGTGCCTGTGGTTGCTGAGTACTACTTTTTTTTTCCTGTCATATATTATTATGTGTACATTTTCATAGATAAGTCTTATTTGGTTTGGGAGAAACTTAATAGGGCTTTCCTATTAAACTAGTGAAACAGAATAGTACAGCTGGCCTTTCTCCTAAATGGGCATCTCAGTGGTGGATGGCACATGCTCTGTGTGGGAAGAAAAAGGACATTTTCTCTGCAGAGCTGTTGATCCAAACACCACATGTGTCTCCGGCAGTATTAGGATTTAATTTCTACATGGTGACAATGTGTTCTCCTTTGCTGCTCTGATGTTTGTTTCATTGCCTTTCCCTGTTCCAAAATGCAAAACTTAAACGTGAGCCATGTTAAGATAATAAATTTTATATTATATGTATTTTGCCACAATTAAAAATGAAGAAGAAATCTTAAAAAATAAAAAAGTAGTGTATGGTGGACCAAACAATTGGAACGAGGACATCTTGATGCTGCTTCTAGTTCGTCCACTAACTAGCAGTATGACCTTGAACAAATCAATTAAATTCGTTAATTAAGGGATTCTAAAATTCTTTAAAGAATATAAACTGAGTCTGATCTTAAAGACTTTTTTGTGATGATAATATAATAATTCTGTGATGTTATATGTAGGAATATTCCTTTGTTAGCTATAGCCCTCCAGGCTGTCAGCTGCTTCTTAAACTGTCTAATGTGTTGAACTTCTAAGACATAATGGAATATTTGAGTTTCACTATGCAGACAACTGAAAAACAATTACATCAATCTTTATATGAATCAATATGGAGATTTACATCAGAATAGTCTTAAATAAGTTTCATTTAAACCAGAATTACGTTTGACGGACAATTCCTAAATGCCCACCAGGAGTGGGAGAATGAGGGATTGGGGGCTGGAAGGGAGGAGTAGAGTAGAATCATAAAGATAGTTCAGGAAAGTAGATACGTACTAAAATATATCTTGAACAGTCATCATTACTGGTTGAGAACTGACTTGAAAATAGTCTCAGCTTGTGTAACTGTTTCACTGATTATATGATGTATTTTGATCAAGAATCGCTTTCAGTGGTGAATATAGAATACTGTTATTTTTACCATGTAAAAGATAAAGAATACCTACTTCATTGAAACTATTGACTTGACCATACTTTAGCAAAGCAACAGTGTTTAAACTTTTTGCCGTGACCAGTGATCTAGGATGTAGCCAGACACCTCAGAGTAAGCAGATATTTCTTAAAAACCTCAGAACCAAAAGAAAATTGAAGCACTTTGTGATACCTTTAGCTCTCACCCACAAGGTGTTAACAGTATCTTTAAATTAAGGTTAATCATGTATTACAGCAGATTAGAAGACTGAAATCTACTAAAGGGGATATGTTGTTATAAGGAAACATGTTAAAACCCATAAGTTACAGGGAAGGTGGAGGCAAAGGAATATCGTAGTGTGTATGCATGTGCCGCCAGGGCCTCAGGGCGTAACAGTATTATAATTCCTGTTTGGCATGATGAATTTGGGTTATCATAAGTAGCTTAAACTATATTAGGAGACCCAGGTAAATGGGTCAGTACATTTTAGAATGAATTTCATTAAGAGTAGTTATCTTCTCAGATTTCTAGACTTAAGTAGGTAAGCTTTAGTGGAAATGCACTAATGTGGAATGTGGCGTTCGTTGATTGTGCTATATAAATGAAAACTTCTCTTTACAGTTTTCATGAGCCTTTTAATATTCAGGACGTATTTTAATGGGTTGTCTTGGTAGATTTTTCTGAGATTTATTCAAAGTGTTTCCGTCCTCTATATTTCATACAGTAAGCCAAATATAAATGTGTAGATGTACACTTTTTAAGACTAAAGTTTATGTAAATAACAAATCTCTGTTACTGCAACATAGGCTCAAAGTGGCAGGGTGTTAAAACTATAATAATAGCAGTTTTATCAAGAATATAACAGAAACAGATTTTTAGGAAGTTAATCTTTCATTTCACCAAAAAGGAAAGAAATTATATAATAAAGTAGGGGATAGATGAAGAAGATGTCCACAATGTAGAGATTTATAGACATATTATTTTTTTTAAAACTTAAATGTTTATTTCCTGGTTATTTCTGGTTTTTTAATTTCCATTTTACTTATTATATTTTTATATAAGCCTTGAGGGTTTATAACTTTTGGACATACTCAAAAATTAAGAAGATAATCATCTCCCAGGGAAAAAAATGACAGGGAATCCCATTCAGAAGTAAATTGCAAATGGGAAGCCAGTGCTGTAATTCAACTTAACTTTTCCTCTTTTCCTTCAATTTCTGCTCACTGTTTAATTAATTCTTAAAATTGTTGATTAATTTTACAGAGTGTAATGTGACGTATCAAAGTTTTCTGGGAGTTAAAACATAGTGCTTACCTGGTTATCCATTTCTTATGATGGGCTACAAGTTCTTTTTTAGTAAAGCTTTAAATTTCCTTTGGCTCGCTTCTTGAAAAATAAGGGGGACAACTGTTGAGGTCTTGTTAGATTTGAAGACAAATAATTAATGACTGCTTAGCTGTTTCTTCTCCTACCAAATCAGCTTTAATTCCAAGAAAGAGAAAGCACAAGCAAAGAAATTATCCAGCTTCACTAATCAGTCTTTCGCTGTTACTAGTATTACAATGAAAGCTCCAACTAAAGTTATAGGAGTTTTAAAACAAGGTATAGGATAATTGAAAAGTTGCCCCACTAACTTGCAGATAGTTCATAAAAGTCTTGAGGATAGCTTTTTTTTAATTTGCTTAGGACTGAATAGTGAACTCAGAAACTTCCTTATTTTGTGGTGACTCTGTTTAGTATGTTGGAAAGGTATAAGAAAGAGAAATGAGAGAAAATGAACTTCAGAGAGCCTGTACCTGGAAAAACCACCTATTATTCAGTTTACAAATTCAGGATGCCAGGCTCACTCTCTAGGTGCTGGAAACAGAAATGAACAAGACAAGCCCTGCCAACAAACCCTGAGTCTACTGAGGGGAGAGAGAGAGACATAAATAAATCATGCTAACATGGTGCAATAAGTGCTTTGGAAACACAGAAGGGGAAAGAACTGTGCCTGGAGGAGGGCTGGTTGAGGGGCGGACTGCTGAGAAGCTGTTGAATTGGGCTTGAAGAAAGAGTGGGAGGTTGCTGGGTGGTCCACCATGGACGGGAAGGGGATGAGGTAGGGAGGAGAATGCATGTAGGCAGAGGGAAAGTGTGATGAGAAATGAGCAGAGGTAGATGTCATATTTGGGGGTATTTCTGGCCTCATAATAAGAAGCCAGAAGGGCTAGAGAAATGAGTGTGGGGGTAGAAGGGTAGGCTTAAAAAGAAAATGTAAGCTAACGACAAATTGCAATGAGTTTGTATGCCTAAGTTGTACTTTTTTTCCCCTGAGAGCAGAAGAGAGTTTTTAAAAAGATTTTTAAAAGTCTGAATAAAAATTAATAATCCTCAGAGAAAAATCAAGAAAACGCAGCAAAGCATAGAGAATACAAAAATCACCCATAGTTCCACCACCCAGAGAGAACTGCTTTGATATATATATCATTCCAGCTTGTTTTTCTGAACTGTTTTTTTTTTAAAAGGCATTCAGTAGTATAATGTATGGTCATTCTGCGTCCTGTTTTGTTGGATTAAACATAGATATTTCCCATGTTATTTCAAACTTTCCATAAGTCCAATGCTATCTGGCCTCAGAGGCACTTAATTAAAGCATGGAAGTGACATGATTATACATCTGTTGGTTTTAGAAGAATGAGTCAGATCAAAGGAAAAACAGATGGAGAAGGGTACATGGGTAGTAAGCAACTGCAAAAGTCCAGGTGTGAGAGGATGGGGTCCCGGACGCAGCAGAGGGTTAGGACGAGGAAGAGAGATTTCTGAGGACCCCGTGACTGGATGTAGGGAATGAGTCATGTTCAACTCCTAGCTTGGATGAAGTGGCAGATGGTGTACCACTTACTGAACTACAGGAGACTACAAGGAGCAACATATTTGGGGGACAGAAAAATTAATTGGGTTTAGACATACTGAATTTGAGGGACTTCTAGGTCATCCAGGTGAAGATGTCTAAAAAAAATGGAATATTCTGGAGACATGGTTTATTGGTTAAGTGTGAAGGCTTTAGAATTAAGAGATATGAGTTCAAATCTCAGCTCCAGCACTTGCCAGCTAGGTGACCTTGGACATAGCACTTTAACATAACTCTCTAGGCCTCAGTTTCCTAACATGTTAATGAAATAATTGATGTGGCAGACAAGAAGGAAAGTCATTGTTTGGAATGAGGGGAGGGACTAGAGTTGCTAATTAGGTTAGTTTTGTACTCCTGAATTTATGGCACTTGCAAGACATTCATTTGGAGATATTAATTAAGCAAGTGGAAATATGGATCTGGAGCTCAGGAAAGAGGATAAGAATGTAAGAGGATGTACACAAGGGTGTGATTAATATTGCCAAAATAGAATGTGTAGGAACAGGAAGATAGCCAAGGACTGAGCCCTGGAGAGCACAAACATAGTCAAAAGGGGAACATAGTGAATTGTCTGAGAGGATAAAAGAAGAAGAGAGAGTAGTGTCGTGAGAACCACCGAGCTTGGGGGGGGGGGGGTGGGCACGAAAGTATTGGTGAGCTTATGAGGACAGTCGTGATGCAGAATATGGAACTAGGAGTTAACCTGGAGACCAAGGCCTTTACTGGGACATTATAGCTGACTAGCTCAGTCAACCTGGGCAATCAAATGAAATTGAGTGAATTTATATTGCACATATACTATGTGCAAGGCGCTGCAGTGACTACAAAGAGGAAATTAACAGTTGAGAAGGAGGGTTAAGATAAATGACCATTACTTAAGATATCATGAGGTAAAGGGGAAAGGAGAACTCAAAGATAAAGCCAAGGTTCAGAGCATGGTTGACAGGGTGAATTCCGTGTTGTCAGTACAAATGGAGAAGTCAGGCAGAGAGTCTGGAACTCACTGAAGTGAGTGAGGTTCTGAGGAATCACTCCGTAGAGGTGACTTGTAGACTTGGTGCTGGATCTGTCGATTTGGGAAGCGCTCCATAGAGGCCAGTGGGATATCCTCAAGGGGTAGGGCTTGGAGCTTGAGGAGAGTGGAGAAGGTTAGCTCTTGTGGTGACTTGTGACCAACATTCTGAGGGCCCAGGTCAAAGATAGTGGGACCAATCAGTAGTCTCTCCAGCATTGCTGAGTGGCCTGGAACTCAAGAAAGAGAAAAGCAAACTTGGAGTGGGAGTGAGCCAGGATCAGCAAGTCAGCCATGCCAAGAGAACAAAGGGATAACGAGTTTAACAGAATGTTGATGTGAACCAGGAGATTTGGGAAAGTCAGGTGCTTGGAGTTCGAGGTGCACATAAAGATCCAGTTTAGTGAGAAATGGAAAGGTCAGATCTTGAAACACGGCAGTTGTTGTATATGGCTTAAAAAATCAAAAACAAAACAAAAAAGCATTACATCATAACCTGGTGGTCAGGAAGACAGACTCAAGAGCTAGACTCTCCAGGTTCAAATCCCAGCTCAGCCACTTACCAGCTGTGTGACCTTGAGCAGGTCACTTAATCTTCTCTGTATCTCGGTTTCCTCATCTGTAAAATGGGGATACCTCATAGAGCTACCTAATAAGGTTATTACGAGCATAGATCATTTAATTGTTGTAAAGAACTTAGAACAGTGCCTTAAACAATAATGTGAGCTCTGTTTGTTCGTTAAACATAAAATAAAATCTGATTTCCTCATATGTAAGTCAAGATGAGTAGACTTATGACCTGAGATGTCCCTTAATAGATCCAAAATTCACCGTATGTTGCCTGGTGAATATCCAGCACCTCTCTATCAGTCCAATTTAAACTGAGATGCTCCCTTGTGGGATGCACAGGGATCAGTTTGCATGCCTTTCCTTTTTAACTTAGGTTTCCTATATATTTTTTTCTCGTGCCCGAAGGCTGTAGGTTATTACTAAGTAAGACACTCTCATGAATATGTACAAGGTTTTAACTTTCAGGGAATCATCATCAGAAATATTTATAAGTGAGCTAATTACTCTGATGCTCATCTTAGACTTGGGAGTGATTAATTCAGTTATTGACTGTGAGTATACATTAAATTCTTCTTGATGCCTAATTTCTAATTTCTGCAAAACCCAAAGGACAGTCTAGTCTGATTTATACTAAATTGGGTACAGGAAGAGCAAAGTTCTTCTCTCTTTGCTCCCACTTACTTCCTGTCTCATCTTGTGCAACTAACCAAATTGTCGTCCTCTACTTCTCCCTCCTCCCCACCCTGTCTTAAAAGGATGTAATTTAAACCTTCAGATTAAAGCTCTTACTCGCCTATTCCCCTCTTTTGAATTGGATAGTGTAGAGGACATAAGATTGGAAAAACATTGGTGCTGGGTCAAAAGTAGGCTTGGACTTTGCTCCCAAAGCTTCCTGAAGAATTACGCTAAAGTAACAGACTGCTTGTGACACTATATTATGAAGCACCGGGAAAGGACTAATGTCTGTGTGTCATAGTGAGCATTCTCTCTTTCTGGTAACATGAACCTGCTGATAAATTTCTTGCTGATTACAAACCTTCCCTGAGACCATGTGACCTTCCTTATGGCATTTATTACATGATCTTAATTGAACACAAAATTCGTGTTTTATTCCTTTACCTTCTCATTTTCTCGTTCCCCAAATCCAGGGAGTTCTCTTAGTTAAAAGGCATTAGCAGAGCAACTTTGTTTTCACAAACTTGGATTTGAATCCTAGCTCAACCACTTATGGCTTTATGACTGTATGCTGTATGACTTTGGGCAGGTTTACCAGCCTTACTAAGACACAGCTTCTTCATCTATAAAATGAGGGAATACTGCCTGCTTCACAGCAGTGTTAGGAAGATTACGTTAGATAATTCATATGAAGCACATAGGATAATGCTTAGCACACTATAAGTACTCGATCCGTAGTGGGGATTGTCACTGTCTGTCAGCTGTGATAGCTTTCCTTAATTTTCCTGCTTCTTAGTGTAGTAAGAAAGAATACTGGAATGAAAGTGTCTGACACAAGTTAGAGATTTTAAGATGCTTTTTTGAGATGATAGGCCTGTTATGTGACATTTAAGTATCATTGTGATCTAATTTTAAATTATCACCTGGAGCCACATTGAAGACTTTGATGTCTAGAAATACATTAAAAATGACATATCAAGAAAAAAAGAAAGATATATACACACACACCTGCTTATGTATTTAATACCTCCCAAAGGATGGACATGAAACTTCCTCTAGAGAGAACTGGGGTCTAGGAGCTAGGGTTGGAGGGAGATCCACTTTCACTGTGTACATCCTTTTGTATTTAATACTACTTAAATAAAATTTTTTTCAGTTCAAAAGAAAATGACATATCAAAATTTTGATGCATCTCATGAATTGTGGTACAAAACCAAGTGTTTATTCTCTAAGTTGACTCATCTTGTTATGAGAGAATGGACTTCAGGGAACGCAGAGACATTCTGTAACTATATAAAGCCACATCTTCCTTCTCCATGGAAGAGTATAATTAACTGACAACAGATTTGGGTGGAAATTCGCCAGAACCAAGTAACATTCATTCTGGTCCTATAAAAACCCGATAATTTATATACATATTGTTTTAAATATAACCTCTAATAAATATATGGAAAAGGCTGTATGGACTTTTAGTAGTTTTGGTTCAATGTTTTTAGAAAAAAAATTCTTAAAATAAAATCATGTGAACATGTATTGAAGAGTTATAAAGCACAGTTGAGGAGTTATAAAGCATAATATCAATCAATGTCTGATTCATTTTAAAATAATTGAAGATTTTGCCCTTAAGTCATCTTTCAGGAAACTGTTCATTAGTATTTACAAAATTCTTTCCAAAATGTCTGCTGCCTTCCTTGGTGGTTTTGAGGCATGTGGCAGGGCGTATGGCACTAAGATGTTTAAGAATGAATTGCTGGCTCCACACAAGCACTTTTTGCCTATCCAGTTAATGAAATCTGTGAGTTGCCATGGGGGCTCTTTGTCCCGGCTCCTGCCATATGGAAGAGTCATGCCAAAAGGTCTGAAAAGAGCTGCAGGAGCTGGTGACATCTGCAAATAAGGAGGCAGAACTGACTCTGCAGCACATTCATGAGCCAGCGGGTACCGGCTGAACCTAACCCTAGTGAGAACGGAGCAGATCTCTACTCAAGGGGTGCCGGAGGTATGTAGGTCCACAGTACTAGCCTAGGAAGTGCATTAAGCAGAAAGAGAAAAGTAAATTGTGTAATCTGTTATTGTAAGAGGAATGTGTCTTACTTCTCGAATCTGGTAGTTTAAATTTTGTTTGAGGCAATACTCTGGGAATCCACTTTCAATATATGAGTATAGTATCATATATTTGCAAGTGAAAAAAACCCAATCCTTTTATTTTACAGAGGGATATTGAAAATAAGATGCTTTTTTCGTAGCATATTTATTTCAAAAAGTCAGGCCTGTGTATTGGGTTTCAGTAGAAGAAGATAGGATTATTTATTAAATCAATATTGTGTAACCATTATTGTTTTCCAAAGAATCACAAGAATAAATGATTTCTTAGTAAGGTGCTAAGCATAAAGTAGGGGTTTTATAGTTTTGAAGTGGCAAATAGTAAGAAACAGTATTATGTAACTTTACCTATTTAAGTTTCTATTTTAAAAAATATCAGGGTATAGCCTCAATGTACCAGCAATTTTAAAACTACTTTGTCCATTATTTAAGGATAAGTCTGATAGAGTAATAGAGCCTCATGCATGCAGATAGATCGTATATTTCTCCCTAAATGTATTCATAGATAAGTTTTAGTAACTGAACTAATTTTTTGGTGAGGAAGATTGGCCCTGAGCTAACATCTGTGCCAGTCTTCCTCTATTTTTGTATGTGGGTTGCCGCCACAGCATGGCTTGATGAGTGGTGTAGGTCTGTGCCCGGGATCCGAACACACAAACCTCGGGCCGCTGAAGCAGAGCACACGAACTTAACCACAATGCCACCGGGCCGGTCCCCTAAACTAATTTTTTAAAGTTGGAAGCCATCATATTATTACATCAGATATGACTGAATTTTTATATCTGATAATTATTACTAAAATGCTGAAAAGTCTGCTTTAAATAGAATTTGTTAGAAAAATTAATTAATGTATAAATTAAAATGCATAGTAGATACCACATTCCATTTTTAAGTGGATATTGGTATTCTGTTAGTCTGTTCACTTATAGGCATTTATTACACTCTTGTTGTTTGTTGCAAAGAACGGTTAGAGTGGGAGCCAATTATTTACTGAAGAGTTGCTTAAAATCACATACTCTTCTATATGATTAGAATCTGATTCAGTTACCTTCTAACTGTGTGACCTTGAGCCGGTTTCCTGGCCTCTTAGAGCCTCGGGATTTTGTTTTGTCGTATGTGTGTGCTGCCTATAAAATAGGAATAATAATGGAACCTATTTTATAGAGTTGTTGTAAGGATTAGTAAATTTATGTAAAATACTTATTAACAGTGTCTGGCACATAAGCAGTCAGTGAATAAGTGTTAGCTGTTATTATTACGGTGACATTATTGTTGTGATTAACCTAAAGCAAGGCTCCATGAGTCTGTGATTTCCTCACCTCCACCACAAAATCCCTAGTAACTTTTCACAAACCTATATGTAAGTGAGTGATTAAACCTTACGTCAGCAAGCTTACTTTTGCTTATCTTTGTTTTGGCTTTGGCAAGGTCAGGGACCTAATGTTAGATGACCATCTGTGTGGAAGGAACATAGCTTTTGCTAATAACTGCTGGCATTCCCTTGGATTTTGCAAAATATGACCAGGATACCCACAATTTGCCGCGTTCAGCTAAAGCATGATTTGCAGTCAGCAAAAGATTGTTTCTTATAAGCTTCCTATTTAGGATCCCGTAGGATGTGGAAGACCTCAGGGGTGACTTCATTGCACAGCAATAATAGACAGTGTGACTTGTTGGTTAATGAATCCTCTGGCTCATAAAAGATGTATTTTATCATAGCACAAATTCTGCTGGATTGTTTTCTTTAACTGTTTGTCAGAACTAGAATCTGAACATATAAAAGAATGTGAGTCAAAAAGATACATCACCACTATTAAATTAGAATAAAATTAAAGGCTTAAAAAGAACAAACTACTAATACTAACAACATGGATGTATCGCAGATGCATTTGGATAAGTGAAAGAAGCAAGACTCAAAGGCACATGCTAGGGGCCGGCCTGGTGGTGCAGCGGTTTAGGTCACGCTTTGGCAGCCCGGGGTTTGCAGGTTCGGATCCCGGGCGCCGGCTGTCGCACTGCTTGTCAGCCGTGCCGTGGCAGCGTCCCAAATAAAGTAGAGGAAATGGGCAGGGATGTTAGCTCAGGGCCAGTCTTCCTCAGCAAAAAAAGAGGATTGGCAACGGATGTTCCCTCAGGGCTGGTGTTCCCCACAAATTAAAAAAAAAAGGCACATGCTGTGTGATTCCACTTATATGACAGTCTGGAACAGGACAGATCAGCGGTTACCAGGAGCTGGTGGTGGGAGAGGAATGAGGTTGACTACAGAGCGGCCTAAGAAAAGTTTGGATAGAAATGTTCTGTAGCGTAGCACTCAAGCCTTACATATACCCTCATTTACGTGGAGCAGCCAATAGAGATCTCTTTTGTCATGGTTCTTCTTTTAGAGCAGGGGAGCCCCCTTTTCTAAAACCCCCAGCACATACTCCCTCATATCTTATTGGCTCCTGAACCAATGTGTACTCTTACTTATTATACCATTCAGGGCCCCCCTTTTGATCTGGGGATGAGGTCAGTTTCCCCAAAGGAAAGGCTCCATAGTAGTGGGGTAGATACACTAACCAAATCTGGATACCATTAAGAAATTTGGGGGGGGGGGCTGGCCCGGTGGCGCAGCGGTTCAGTTCGTGCTCGGCAGCCCGGGGTTCGCCGGTTCGGATCCCAGGCACCTGCTGACGCACTGCTTGTCAGCCATGCTGTGGCGGCGTCCCATATAAAGTAGAGGAAGATGGGCACAGATGTTAGCCCAGGGCCAGGCTTCCTCAGCAAAAAGAGGAGGATTAGAAACGGATGTTAGCTCAGGGCTGGTCTTCCTCACAAAAGAAGAAAAAGAAAAAGAAATTTGGGGGAAAGGATGCCAGGCAGGCAAGCAACAATGCTAGTACTTTACCCTGAATTTATTGTTAAACCAAACCCTTGACTAATTGTGGAATTTGATGACTACATAGTTCTGATTTCAGTATTTCTGACACCACAAATTATTTAAGCAGTATTATGTTACTTTACCTAAAGACTTCACATAAAAATACCTCATTTCAGTGCTGCTGTAAGAAGCAACATGGTTACTTTCCACATTAGAACAGATATTGCATACAAAGCATAAAGTAGATCTCATATGCTGAACACAGTGAAGCATTGGTACAGCTTGATAGCATTTTATGCACAATTTAAAATGTAGCATTTACACAAATTAGACACTGGTTTAAAATTACTTTGCTCTTCTTTGTTACTAAAGTTTATACTAAACCCTTATTATACTTCACATTTTCCTAGAATGAAAAGGGTATTTCAGCAAAGTGACTAGGTAGAAATTTCTAAATAAAAATATATTTAGGTATAAAATACAAAATGCATTTTAATAGGACCAAGCCCATGGCTTTGGATAGTTGAAGAAGGCTCCATGGACAAGGGGTGGAAATTCAGCAGGCCATCAAAAAGAACGTAGATCTTAAACACCTAGAGAGATACAGCAAGGATATGTGCCAGGCAGAGGATGGAAAGAAGAAAGGTTTGGGGATGGCTAGAGACATGTTTGGATAAAAGTGGGATAGATCAGTTGTTAGGAGCGAAGGGTGCCTGTCAAGACACAATGAGAAAGAAGTTTGAGGAAGTGAATAGAGACGAGATTTGAACGACCCTGAATGGTACACAGAGTCTGGATTTTATCATATTGGTGAGAGGGCTATTAAAGGCTTTTCTTTCTGTGGGAAGCAGGATTGTCTGGGCAAAGCAGAGTTTTAGAAAGATTCTTCATACAACAGTATACAAGGTGGGTTAGAGCCAAAAAATAGTAGAATCAGATCGTTTGGCAACTATTGATTGGCCTGAGCTTGAGATATGGTATGAGCAAAACAGAGTGGCAGTGATGAGAACTTCAAGGATGGATGCTAAAGAGATAATATCATGAGTAGGAGTTGGTAGCTGACTGGATTTTGTGGTAGGGAACTAAATTTAAAGTAATTCAAGATACCATAGTAGATAACTGGAAAGGGATGGAACCATTGCCAGGATGGTAAAGTTCGGGGGCTGAGGGTGTGGTAGGATAGAGGTTTTCTAGAAAAGATGAGTTTGGTCTTATGTTGACAGCATGTCAAAGTGGTAATAAATGTCCAACAATAGGTATGTGAGACTGCTACTCATTCATACAGTCAGCAATATTTTATTGAGTTCAGTGTTTTATTGAAGCATTGTAGTTGATATAGGAGATAGAGCGGTTAACAAGGAAAAGAATTGTTTCCATCCTCGTGGAACTGGCAAGGTTATACACATATATTTAAGGGTTAAGTAAATATATATGTGAAGAAATAATAAAGTGTGGATTTAATTAAAAATAATATGGGTAGAAGGAGATGGGTAGGGACAAAGGTGAAACAAGATCAGCAATGAGCTGGTAGTTGTTGAATCTCAGTGATGGACACATGGGGGTTCATTTTACTGTTTTCTTTAGTTTTATATATGATTGAAATATTCCATAATAAAACGTTTTTTAAAAAGGCAAAAAGTTCTGTGCATAGAGCTAATAATTAGACAAGATGTCTGGGAGGGTGATGAAACTGTGTCCAAAGGGTAGCCTGAGAGGGGCAGGGAAAAAATGAGGAAAGTATAGTGTCTGGGAACTGAAAAAGATAAAAGATGTTTCAGGAAAAAGATGGATGATAGTGTTAACTACTACAGAAGTCAAAGAAGAAGTTATAACTTAAAGAAGTTGTTATAGGTTAAATTTAGCAGATTGCTCATTCCTAATTTTGTTTATTTCTGGTTGGATGTTCCTTAATGGCTGAAAGAAACTGGGTACCTGAGAAGCTTGAGAAAACTGTTTTGATCAAACCGTTTGATAAGTGTTTATTACTTGAGAAATGTTGTCCAAGCTTTATTTCCTGATATGTGAATATCTATTCTATTTTTAGGAAACTAATGAGCAAAAACTTCACAAAATAGCCAATGAACTTTTGCTTACAGAAAGAGCTTACGTCAACCGACTTGACCTCTTAGATCAGGTAATATTTTCCCTTTCAGAATTATCTTATTTTTTGGCATTGTACATCATTTTAACTTAGTAATTAAAGTGTTTTAGAAACCTCAAGAAGAACCTGACCATTTTTGGCCAGTGAAAGCTACTTCCTCAAGAAAATCTCTGACATTTTCAGCTTTGTCAGTGAATTCACTAGGTATAAAGATTTTGTAATTCATAAAGAACAGATTGAAGGATTCTCTGTACATGTCACAAAATGCCTTTATCTGTGTCTTTCAACCCTAAACACTGGTCTGTTTCTTTTCCATTTATTGTGATCCTGGGGGCCATGTTACTATTATAACTACATAAGAGATTGGTGATTCTACTGCTAACATAAACACACCACTGATTCTGTGGTCTCATTTGCTGTTCAGCCCTCTGTGAGTGATCTGGATTGCTCCAGTCATGGGGCCAAAAGGGATTTTGAGAGTTCACCTGTTCAGCCTTGTATGAACTATTTAACACAGTGCCTGGTATAAAGTTGCACAGTGATTATTTGTTGAATATGTGAATCTACTTCATCACATTTTGTACTTTCATCATGGTGGATCCTTGAGTATCATTTCGAATGTACATTGCAAAAGAAGTTTTAAAATGCATCATAAGAATAATTCTTGAAAACTAAGGACTCTTAATCCCGTTTCAGTGATAAAAGAACAAGATGTTTGGTAGATTGTCTGCTCATACAGGCTCCTCTGATTAGAAGAGAAAGTTGCCATGTTTGAATGTTAGTCGTAAGAAAAATTGTTCCACTTCTGCCATTGGAAAACTGGAACTTCATGGGAGTAGGCTGTCCTCGCCACACTTCCTTATCATTGGTTCCTAGAGTAAACCCCGTCCCTGTTAGGGGACATAGAGCCTTAAGGGGCTGGATAAGGCTTGTGTTCTTTGAAATAATGAGTTCATGACTCAAATACTTACTTTCCAAAGAATTTCCCATAAGTCAATCAATTCATGTTGAGTCTGGGCCTTTGAAACAACTTTTCTTCCCAGGGAGATTACAGACCTGAAACTTCTAGATACTCTCATAGTGGAGATGTGTCTTCCTCTTATCGGGTTTTGTTCTTCTTCTTTTTTTTTTTTTTTTTTCCAACTGTATTAGCTCGTCAGCTACTGTTGCTGACATATTAGAATTTTAGAGTCTTAATTACTACAATATCCTATCTATTGGAGTCTCTCAGGACATAATTTTGTGTTCTTTTTGCCTCCCAAGAAAATGCAGTGGAGGTGAATTTAGAAAATTAACAACCATCCGGACATTATGAAGGAACAGACCTCCTTCTGCCTACATTTAACAGAATGGCAATTAAGAGGTATAGTAGCCCTAGTGGAGTATAGCTAAGACTGCAGGGTTTTTTAAATTGTCTTTAAGATACCTGTTGTTATGTACAGGAGAAGATCTTTTTATCCTCATATCAGTGTTTTAAGTTATCGTGCATTACTATTTACTAAAAAGCAAGAAGACATCTGAGAACTGAAATATTCTTTTGTTCATCCATTGAACAGGTACTTATTAAGCACCTGTTCTGCTGGGGGAACTAAATCCTGATGTCCTCCCTTCCCAAGGAGTGTACAGGTTTAATAGGGAAAATGAGATGTATGCCAACAAATTACAATAAAGGGCAATATGTAATAAGGGCCATAGAAGATATTCAAAACATAAAGAATGAAAAATACCACAATTATTGTGTATATATAAAGTTTTCCATATCTCTTAACTCTACCTATGGATAGGAAGGGTAAATCCTGTTAACTTCCATTGGGAATTCTCTGGCACAGAAAAGGTTAACATCCCACATAGAGGCATAGCCTAGGTTAGAGTCAAAGTTTCCTAATTTTAATTTCTGGTTCTTTTCAATCAAAGCATATACTCACTTCTACATTTAAAAAATGATTGATTTCTTGAACAATGGACTTTTCCCTTTATTCAACAAAAAGTTACTAAGAGCCTGGTATGTGCCTAGTGCAGTGCTAGGTGGTGAACTAATAAATTGGAAGTAATGTTTGCTTTATTCTCTTATTCAGGTATTTTACTGCAAACTATTGGAAGAAGCAAATAGAGGGTCATTTCCAGCGGAGATGGTGAATAAAATCTTTTCTAATATTTCATCGATAAATGCCTTCCATAGTAAATTCCTATTGCCAGAGCTGGAAAAACGAATGCAAGAATGGTAAGAGGAGTAGATAGCAAATGATATATCTAAGGCAGTCATGCTAGATGCTGTTTTTCAGCTTTTAAGTTGAAATAATGCTCCACAGATCTGTAGCCAAACATTTGTGCTAAAATTTACGTTAAAGGTCACTGAAAGAAGTTGTGGTATGTTTTCAGCTTTAATTAAAAAGGATTTCATCTCTGCTCTTCAAACTGTCTTTTGACTCGTGGAGACAAGATATTAGGGGTAATCTGGAGCTTCAAGAATTCCATGGCATCTCTCTTTTCTATGTCGTTCCTAAACTCCCTTTAAAAAGGTGCTTCTTCATTCTCTACCGACCTCACAGCAGAGTGGATCTGATAAAGCATGGAGTGTGTGTAGAAAGTGATTACTTCATTTGGAGTGCTGTTAATTCACTCATTCTATAAGAAATCTTAATGGTTTGTTTCTATATTTTATACAGGGAAACTACCCCTAGAATTGGTGACATCCTTCAGAAATTGGCGCCATTCCTTAAGATGTATGGAGAATACGTGAAGGGATTTGATAACGCAATGGAATTGGTTAAAAACATGACAGAGCGTACTCCCCAGTTCAAATCAGTAGTTGAAGAAATTCAGGTAATAGGACTCTTGTTCAGGCTATAAATTTTTTCTGTACCAATCATAAGATCTTCTAGATCTAAAATTTAGATTGAGAAATCTATCTGAGACACTAGCCGAATTCCATTCTACTCTGAATTATGCAAAAATAATCTCTGCAAAGTTAAAATTATTTATTGAGGACATGCCATGTACTGAACAGTAAATTCTTAATTTGCTTTTGAGACGAGGAGTCTAGCTTTATCAGGGTCCACGTAAATTTACAAAGGGGGTTCCCATTCAGGTCTGTGCCTCTCTTGCTTGCTTTCAGAGGTTGAGATGTTAGAATGAATTTAAATGAATATGAAGAATGATTGCTATAACCATGACATTTTGGAAACATCATTATTCTGGGTTTTTTTAGTCACTTTATATATGTGTCCTGATTTTTTTTAAATTTCACCAAACCTGGATAATACATTTTAATAGTGCCATAGTAATTTCTATTTGATTCCCTAGTCAAAATAGTTAATAACTTATTCTTTGCTAAAGTTTAAAGATTACAAAGGAATTCTTCAGATCACATAAGATTCTTGGTGGGGGGGTTCTTTTGCTGCCTTTTGTGTTTTTAATTTGTGTGTGTGTGTGTGGCAGACTAGCCCTGAGCTAATATCCGTTGCCAATCCTCCTCTTTTTGCTGAGGAAGACTGGCCCTGGGCTAACATCCGTGCCCATCTTCCTCTATTTTACATGGAATGCCGCCACAGCATGACTCGACAAGTGGTTCATCGGTCCGCACCTGGGATCCAAACCTGCGAACCCTGGGCCGCCAAAGTGGAGCATGTGAACTTACCCACTACACCACTGGGCTGGCCCCTGTGTTTTTAATTTTTAATTTGCCATTTTAATTCCTCTAATTTTATAACTATATCTTGAGTTATTTTCCTACCGGTTGCTTGAGGGATTACAATATGCACCTTAATTTATCACAATCCACTTCAGATTAATACTAACCTTAATTCTGATAAAATACAGACATTTTGCTCCATTATAGCTCTGTTCCCTCCTCCATGCTCCATGATATTAGTGTCATATATATTACATTTATATATGTTTTAAATCCAAAAAAATGCAGTGATATAATTATTGTTTTATACAATTTTATGTCTTTTAAAAATGTTAAGGGAAGATAGAAAAAAATGTATAAATAAATATATTTATTAACCCATATATTTACCATTTTTGGAGTAAGTTCCTTTCAGTATGGAAGTGATAAGTGTTCCTTGTAAAGCATATTGGGTAGCAATGAGTTTTCTTGGTGTTTGTTTATTTTGGAATATCTTTATTTTTTTTTCACAACTGAGTGATAGTGTTGCTGGATAGAGTTCTTGGTTGACATTATTTTTCTTTCAGCAATTTGAATGTCAGTTCACTGCTTTCTCTCCTCTGTTGTTTCAGATGAGAAGTTAACCATTAATTGTATTGATATTCCCCTGTATATGATGAATTGTTTTTCTCTTGCTGCTTTCAATGTTTTCTCTTTGTTTTGGGCTTTCAACAGTTTGAATATAGGTCTGGGTGTGAATCTTTTTGTATTTATCCTGTTGGGGTTGGTTTAGCTTCTTGGATATGTAGGTTAATTTTGTTTTAATCAATTCAAGAAGTTTTCAGCCATATATCTTTAAATATTTTACTCCCATTACACATACATCAGAATTCTCTATGTTATTCTACAAGTTATTAAGGCTATTCATTTTTCTTCAATCTTTTTTCTTTCTCTTCTTTAGATTGTATAATTTCTGTTAATGTTTCTTCAAGTTCATTGATTCTTTCTTCTGCCATCTTGAATCTGCTGTTGAGTCCCTGTAGTGAATTTTTTTATTTCAGTTATTGTACTTTTCAACTCTAGAATTTCCATTGGTTGTTTTTTATAATGCCTGTTTCCTTGTTGAAAATTGCTATTTGTACGTATCATTGTTGTTTTACTTTTCATGCTTTTCAAATATGATTTCCTTTATTTCTTTGAACATTTCTATAATAACTATGTTGAAGTCTTTGTCTGCTACGTCCAACATCTGTATTCAGAGACAATTTCTTTTGACTGCCTTTTTTCTTCAGTATAAATAACATATACTATTTTTTGGAATGTCTGAATTTTTTGCTTAATATTGGACATTTTAGATAACCTACTGTAGCAACTCTGGATTCTGATTTCCCTCACTGAAAGTGGCTGTTGTTTTTTATTTGTTTAGTAACTTGCTTAGACTAAATCTATGAAATCTGTCTCTCCCCTGGTGTGCAGTTGCTAATGTCTCTACTGTTATTTGTTGACTATTCTTGTTTATATGTGATCCTGGCTCTCTAGGGATTGCCCCTATGTCACTGTAGGTTAGGAATCCAACAATTATTGAACAGAGGTGCTTAACTACTTAGAGCCAATAGGCTTCTATCCTCTGCTGATGGACTTGTCTATGGGTAGGGGAGCATATTTAAAAATCAGGCCACTTTCAAGTCTGCTGGGCCTTTTCACATCTTCCATCTGCATGTTCACAGCCTCAGGGCAGCTGGCAGACTGTGCTGGCTTAGGCTCTTTTTGGTCTCTGCTGCTCATTCACAGAGCCTCAGCGAAGAAAATGATTATCTCACCCATGACCACAAGTTCAGGCTGGTAGAGCCATTGGTACTCCTCATTTGCCCACCTCAGAGATCTTCACTTCTGCTCACAATGTTGCTGGGCACGTGCATTGCCCAGCACTCCAAATTGAATGAGCCCTCTTCAACTTCAGCAGAGAAGCTGCCAGTCCTTACAGTCTGCCCTACCCTGGCAGACCCTTCATGTTGGCTGAGCTGGGAGAGGAAAGGGTGTAGTCCCAGACCAGAATACCACAGATTCTCACTGTTCTTACCCAAAGTTCAGTTTTAAAAGCGTGAACACTTTTCAGATTGTTATATGCCTTTGTTTGATTTACAAAGTGCTGAAATGATTGTTTTATCAATTTCATCCAGCTTTATCATTGCTTTTCACAGGGAGGATTTTGCCCATTTCCTCACTCAGCCATAGCAAAAGTCCGGCCTCTTCTATTTCACTCCTTTTTTTGAACATCTGTTTTCTCTCATGAATTAGCACTCAATCTACCTTTCTAAACACTGGCTCCTTCTTCGATTCTGTCACTAGCTCCTTTGCTATTAGTGAAATGTGGGCAGAATACAAGGTTTGCCCTCCTCAGTCTTCTTTGTCTTCATACCCTCAATGATGTCATATTTCCCCAAGCCTTTAGCTATTATGTCATACAGATGCCTCTAGGATCATTGTTTCTAGTCTATTCCTCTACCCCAAAATCCAGTTACAAATTGCTGAGTGCTGGTTACCAAATTCTGTATGAACATCTTGCTGTCAAACAAAATCAACACGTTCCAGTCCTATCTTTAGCTCCCAAACATTTTTTCCATTTGACTTTTTGTGCGTTGCACAGAGTAGCTTATAGTTATGTGATTGGATTTATTAGACAGTGCCAATATTCTCTCATTCACCAGAGTTTGACAACTTGGCTTTATCTCCGATTCATCACTTTTCCTCATTCTCTATGTGTGTTCATTTGCCTGTGAGATAATATATTCAAGGTGCTTTGCATGGAGCTTGCTACATAGTAAATTCTCACTAAATGATGATGGTGACGGTGGTCATTATTGTTGTTTTATCAAATCTTAAAATTTTATCTCTGCAATGTCTATCTCTTCCATATTATGAGGAAATGATGGGGTTGTGAAAAGAGGGGTGAATTGGGAATCAACTAACCCAGTTTAGAATCTAGTCTGCCACTTATAGTCACTTGACCTTAGAAAACTCTCCTAACTTCTCTGAACCACAGTTTCTCCATCTAAAAATTTGGGGATCAGGCCAGCCCCATGGCCTAGTGGTTAAGTTTGGTGCGCTCAGCTTCAGCAGCCCAAGTTTAGTTCCCAGGCATGGACCTACACCACTAGTCGGCAGCCATGCTGTGGCACCAACCCACATAAAAAATAGAGGAAGACTGGTACAGATGTTAGCTCAGGGCAAATCTTCCTCAGCAAAACAAAAAGGGGAGGATCAGTAATATTTTCCTGGACATATAGATACAATAGGTTTGTTGGAGAAAATCAAATGAGATAACTAGACTTACCACATTAATATTTTATATTTTATTAAGGAAAGCCATTAGCCCTCAGCTTCCATGCTGTTTTCAGTCTCTTTTTACTTTTTTCCTGGTCTACAATAATAACTTCCAAACTGGTTTCTCCACATCTCCCTAAAGCCACATTGTAGTAGGTTAATCTTAATAGAACTCAAGTCTGACATCACTCCCCTGCATGAAAACCTGCATTAGATGAAACAAATCTAAAGTCAGCTTGACAGTATTACCCCAGATTACCTTTTCTTCCTCATTCCGTTTCCCTATAAATATCTTATTTGCCAACAAAACTCAGCTGTTCCCTTTTACTGAACATGTTTCATGCCCTCCTGTCATGGGTCTGTTCTTCAACATCCGTCTTCCTGCACTTATCCTCTGGTCTTCCTCGCTTCCCTGCCCACCAAAGCCTGCCCTCGGCAGAGTTCATGTTAAATGCTCCCTTCTCTGTGAAGTCTTTAGTTTCTTGTTTGCTTTGAATGCAAACACTATGTCTTAATACAACTTTTATACCCTGCAGTGCCTTGATCATGGTATGAGCTCAATAAACATTTTAATGGGATTCCTGCTTTGTTTAATATGAATAAAAATACATCTTATTTTTCAAGTAATCTTTTCCCCTTCTTATGTTAACAGCTTATTGAAAGCAAGCGCTATAGACTCAATTTCGCCCTAAGAAAAGGAGATCTATTTACAGAGTTTGGTTTCTGATGGAAAAGAATGCTGCGACCTAATGAAAAATTAAAATTTTCTGACAGATAATAAGATGCTCATATCTTGTCATTCTTCTTTGTGGAGTCTTTTTTAAGTTCAAAGGAAATGACATTTATGGTAGCCTTATTATGAAATAGTTTCTGCTGGGTCCAAAGTCATTTAATACAGTTATGCTTAGTGAACCTCATGAAATAGATGCTTCTTTTGTAAATCTCTGGAGTTTGATTTAATAATGTGACCTCACAAACCCTTGTAGTGACTAATTGAAGTGGTTGCCAGCAATCTGGAATTTTCTTGCTTAAAATGCTGCTTTATTTTCCTTTCTGTTCTTAAATTAAATTCGTATTCCTCAAACTTGACTGTTATAAGAAGCTGGGGTGTTTTAAAATGCATATTCCCAGGCCCTTGTCTCAAAGATTGTGGTTGCATAGATTGGGATGGGCTTACAATTTGCATTTTTAATCCCAGATATATCTAATGCAGGTGATGCATAGACCACACTTTGTAGGGAAATACTTCCCTTAATGAAAGCTCTGTATTATAATGAGTTTTTAGACTGGCTAACCTAATTTTTAAGTCTTTCTTTAAAAACCTTTCTCATTACAGAAACAGAAAATCTGTGGGAACTTGACTTTGCAGCATCACATGCTAGAACCTGTTCAGCGGATTCCTCGGTATGAGATGCTCCTAAAGGACTACCTAAGGAAATTGCCCCCTGATTCTCCGGACTGGAATGATGCTAAAAGTAAATGCTTTTCCCTCAACCCTCTTTCCATTATGGGATAATTTAGTGGCCAAGCAGCCTGTGGTTCCAAAGTGAGATAGGTCTCACAGCCACTTTAGCAAAATATTACTGCCAGAAAATAGCCTCACTGGAAATTGTTATTAACACCTCAATTAGGCAAGCACTTTTGAACCCAAATCACAGGTTTAGAGCAATGCAAATCACATTTCTCATGCTGGTTTCACGTTAATCATTAACTCTGAAATTTAGAACTATAGTCTTAGAGACATCTGGAATAGCAATACACAATTACCTTCTCACAGGAAGAATACAACCATTCAGAATTACTAGTGCTGCTGGTTAATTAAGTAGGTTGACGCATACCAAGAAAGCTAAGATGACATTTACTATGTAAAAATAACCTAAGAAAGTTGGCTCTACATACCCCAAAACAGAAGGGAAAATGGTGCTTTTTAGTGTCAATTAACATTTTCCCCAGGAAAACTTTATTCCTCTTCTGCTAGCTGTCTTCTAGTTTTTCATTAGATCATAATGAAAGGCATTTTAAGCTCAAGGGTTTCAATAATAATTTTGCCTTCTCATGTATTTTTTAAAAATCAATTAACTGTGAAGGGAAGAAAGAAAATTTAAGAAATGGAAATGGGTTAGTATTCAACAAGTACTAACAATACTGGTGTACAATCTTAAAACACTGCTACTTTCCCTAACAATTTCTTGTCTTTTATTATACGTGAACCTTGATAAGAGATGAGGAACCCAAAACAGAATCTTTGGTCTTGGAGCCTGGGTCTTTTTCTGAGCTCAGGCTGTCTCGGATACATTTCTCCCACCATCCAAGTGCATCAGTGACCACAGGAACTTCTCTTCTCCCCTTTCTCCCTCTACATTTTAGAATTATCCTGACTCATCTTCTCCCGCTTTCCTCTTCATGCCCACTTTCCACTCATCTGGGCTGAGTGCTTTGTTTTAGTGGCAGAACTAGTGGTAGGATTGGAGATGGGATCGCCACTGCTGCTACTCAAACTGGTCCCTTGGGCAGTGGCCCATCTTCTTTTGTCTCCCTCCACCTTGGATCTTGTATGGAATGCACAGAATTGCCCAAATCAGGATAGTTCTCCAAAATGTAAATAAAAATTCACTTTCTTCTTTATGCAAAGACTTTGGCTTCACCTAAGGTACCTATGTCAAAAACAATAAAATTGGCAACATAGTAGCGTATTTTATTACTCTGGTTTCCCATTGCTACTTACACTAAAATTCTAAGTAAATCATAGAAGAAGTGCTTTTAAAGACTAAAAGGAGAGGGGAAAGCAACAAAAGTACATTCTTTTCAGCAGTGGAACAAAGAAGACAGAAAATTTGGTCCAGAGGTGGTTGTGGTAACAGAATTTAGCAGACCAGCATTCACAAGATAGAGAAGAAAGGAAGTGAGCAAGACATGATTTAGGATTGAGAGCATTCCCTGGGATTGATCCAGTAGGAGGCCTCAGCTTCCACAGCTCCTCACCAGCAGCCGTGGAGTTCTTAGCTTGCCCAAACCAAAAGAGCTCCCATTCCCATCTCTTGCTACCACCTGCCCCAGCAACAGCACCCTCCATTGGCATTGGCATCAGAAGATTCCCTTTCAACTGACCAAGGCTAGAACTGTGTGTTTTCCCAAAGAAGTTGGTTATACTTGGTAGTTAATTTGCTCATAAAATACTTACTACTGCTGAAATGTTATGGAACTTTGAGTCAGAAGACCTGGGTTCAAATTGGCCCTATAGTATCTTACTTGTGTGACCTTAGCCAAGTCACATCACTCTCCTTTCTTTCATCTGCCAAATGGAGGTAATACACTTTCCATTCAAGGTTGTGTGAGAATTAATTGACATAATATGTATGAAAGCACCTGGCAAAAGTGCCTTGTACCAAGTTAGTGTACATGGTGTTTGTTGATTTTGAAGATCCATTCTGGATTACATATACCTGTGAGCCTAATCATTGTATATGACTTTTTATGAGGAAATATCCTTCAAGTTCCAAGTAATCTGGTTACAAATGAACTTTTGAAAGCATCCAGTTTGTAAATGGAAATTGTCCCTGCTTTTGTCATGTGTCTTTGGTCTCGGATTTCTTCTTCTTGTAGTGTATGTCACTCAGCTATCTAGTAGCATAGTAAGGACAAAATATATTTATTTACTTTTCTTTTTTCCCATTTAGAATCACTTGAAATTATATCTACAGCAGCAAGCCATTCTAATAGTGCAATAAGAAAAATGGTAAGTGGTTTTCAGAGGAGACAGGAATCTTCTAGTTAGATAATTGTCAATAATATAGCCTAATGTTATCTACAGGTTTGGACCAAAATGAATGAATACAGGCGAACAAAAAAGATTGTTTACAAAATGTTTAGTGTTATCTGGAATAATCCTCTCCCTTCTTCTCCCAGGTTTCAATTTGCTCATAACTGACACATTTTATACCAAAATTTATACTAGTCCCAATCCCTTCTGAATTGTCCATATTTTAGCTAAGGTCATTGTATTATTTAAGCCACGAAGGTTAAACCTCCTTATATTTGATCTTGCTGTTTTGTTTTAATTTCCTAGGAGAACCTAAAGAAACTCTTAGAGATTTATGAAATGTTGGGAGAAGAAGAAGACATTGTAAATCCTTCAAATGAACTAATAAAAGAAGGACAGATCCTCAAACTAGCTGCTCGGAACACATCAGCACAAGAACGCTACCTTTTCTTAGTGAGTACTGTAGTGTGAACAAGTCACATAAGAATAATTCATAAACATTGTTATACACATCTTAGAAAAGTAGGATGCTTGGTTGCTATGAAAGCAATTATATCTACCTGGTTTAGTCAACATTGTCAGGATCCCACATAGGAGAATGTCTTAGTAACTGAAACTTGTTCTTTCAAGGACACAAATCTTTTTTTAAAGTATTTTTCTATAATTTTTCACATATTGAAGACAATTTAACCTTCCCCTGATGATTATAGACATCAGTGTGTATGTGAGTATGATATGCTTTCTGAAATCCTCCTTTTCTGGTTTAGATCTTCTCTTTCCTTTCATTCTTCCAGGCTAATGGGTACCATCTCCTGGATATTTTGTTGGCATATTATTTCCTGACAACAGTTCCTCTTCCTAAACCTCTCTACTCACTACTTTTAATCTTTCTAGTTGGAAGAAATGTATAGGCAGCATTGTAAAACTTGTGCCTAAAATATCTATGTGAAAAATACATGAGTTTGCTACATAGTTCCTTTCACCGCAGTCAGTCCTTCCTTCACTTCCAGGAAGTGACAGTTAATCTGGGGCTTATCTCATATGTAAGAGTTCTTCCTGGGACTTCCAGGCTATTATATTTTTAGTCTCTGTTAATTCTACTTCCTTTCTATATCTAATGATATGATAATCATAATAATAGCTAACTCTGAGTAATAATAAGCTAACATTGAGTAATCGCTCAGTAAATGTTAGCTATTATTATGATTGTTATTAAAGGCAAAGAAACAGACACACTGGTAAAGAGGCTGCCCAGTGACTGGCACATGATACATTCTCCAGATGTTACTCATGTCTGACTTTTCTGCTGTAAGGCAGTCATCTCGTCAGCCTTAGTATGAGTTGTCATTGAGGGCTTAGAGGTTTCTGTTGTCTGGCTACAGCCTCCCTTGAAAGGAAAATTTATAGGAACCGATTGTCAAGTGGGGGGGGGGGGTGTTCAGTATCTCTCATTTTTAAAAAAGAACATTTGGTCCCCATATGACTCAGAAGTTCTACTCCAAGTTTGTATAAGTCAAGAAAATTAAAAGCATATGTCTACACAAAACTTGGACATGAGTGTTCATAGCAAAATTATTCATAATAGCCAAATGTGGGGACAACCTAAATGTCCGTCAACTGATGAGTGGGTAAACAAAATGCGGTACATCCATGCAATGGAATATTATATGGCAATAAAATACTGGTAACATGCTACATGGATGAACTTTGAAAACTGTGTCAAGTGAAAGAAGCCATTCACAAAAGACCACACTGTATGATTCCATTTATATGAAATGTTTAGAATAGGCAAATGCACAGAGGCAGTATGTAAGTAGTGGTTGCCTAGGGCTGGTGGGGAGCAGGAAATGGATACAGAGTTTCCATCTGGAATCATGAAATGTTCTGGAATCAGATAGTAGTGATGGTTGCACAGTTTACAACTATACTAAAAACCATGAATTGTACATTTTAAAGGGGCAAATTTTATGGTATATGAATTATATCTCAGTAACTTTAAAATATTTATAGATATTGTCCAAATTAACTATAAAAATCTTCATTTGAGTTCAACAGAAGTACTTCACCTTACAGAGCTTATACAGAGAGCTAAACATAAATCAAAGACATGTGATGTCCTGTCAGGGTTCAGAGGTCTATTTGTTTTGAAATGTAGATTTTGTTATTCAGGTGTGTTGAGGCCACTAGATCAGGAAACGGTTGCCATTGAAAAGACAATTATACTCAGAGATCCGAAAAGAAGGGGGCATGCCACACCATGGGGGAAGGGCTCCATGTGAAAGCACAAGGGTCAGTCAGGAGGCAGAGAGAGCAAGCAGAAATGTGGACAAGAGCCTTTATTGTGATTTCTGTGAGAAGGAATGGGCAAGGCAGGGTAAATAGACTTAGAATTCACTAGATTAAATAATTTCTTCAGGCTCCGGGGCAAATGGGCTGTAGGGCAGCGGAATACAGGCCCAGAGTATATGAGCTCAATAAAGGAGGTGGTTGGGGTGTGGGCTCTGGATTGGTTGGTTTCCATATGAAACGCATGCTTGCAAGTGAGTCATTTACTATCTCTAGGAATTGGGTAACCCTGAGGGGCAGTCCCTCCGGTGTCAGCAAGGCCCCAAGATATCAAAGCATCAAAACCACAGATTAAAAAGACATATTTAGGGGCTGGTCCGGTGGCATGGTGGTTAAGTTCGCATGCTCTGCTTCTGCAGCCCGGGGTTTCATGGTTTCAGATCCTGGGCGCTGACCTTCACTGCTCATCTAGCCATGCTGTGGCAGTGTCCCACATGCAAAATAGAGGAAGATTGGCACAGATGTTAGCTCAGCTACAATCTTCCTCGAGCAAAAAGAGGAAGATTGGCAACAGATGTTAGCTCAGGGCCAATCTTCCTCACCAAAAAGAAAAAAGAAAAAAAAGGCATCTATGATACACATTTCTGGGCAAAATGCCTGGGAGTCGATGTCTTCCCTTTGTCTATACCTTTAGGTGCTTAGGTAATATTTCTTTCCCCTCTTCTACATTAGTGTTACAGTTTCTAGAGTTAAACTTTTAGCTCTGTCTCACCACTTGTCTTGGTTTAATTTTCACATTTGGGAATTATTTTGGAAATAGTTTTAGGTTGAATACCTTGGTGCAGAGCCAGATTAAGCAGCTACTTGGAGGACAGGTGGCAAAGAACCTTGGGGGGAATACTGTGGTAGAGACTTTGAGGAGAGGACCCATCTTGTTCCAGTTATTATAAACTATCAAACGTATCACGCTGTTGCCTCCCAGGAGAGTGGCGTCATATGGCAGGAATTTTAGGAGAGCCACATGCATCTTTTGAAAACCATCTGAGAAGCATTTCCTGTGGTGTTCATTCTTTTAATCCTCCCCCTCCAGTACTGTACTTGTCACAGAATCGCTCCTCTCACCAGCACACTTTTATTCCCATAGAGCATCTTGTTTTCTTATATGTAGAAACTTCAGAAGTACCATTTTTATTTTTCTTCCTCTCTAGAAAGAAAATGACGGCTAGTTTTCTATTTCCTACTCTGGGGATATTACACTTGTCTGAAAAGCCGAATTATATTTGGAATCTGATTTTGGCTTTCAAATGATCTTCCTGTGTTTGCACGTTTGCTTGCCTCCATACCATACTTTTTATGTTAATGTAGGGTGCTCTGTTGACTAAGTAAATAACCACACCTGACATCTGAAAGTTAAAAAAAAAAAACCAAATTGTCCCATAGAATGGCCCAAGAGGTGAGGTTATATTCCTGGCCCTTTGGAGTTCTCTTCCTTATTTCCTTGTAGCTTGACAGATTTAGACTTTTTTTTTTCTCTTGACTTATGTAAACTTTGAATACAGACCAGGCACTGGAAAATTCTCCAATACTATACTTTTACCTTCTAAAACAAACTTTAATGAAACTGTCACTGGTGAGACATGAAATGAATTATTTCAGTCAAATAAATTCACTTTTGGGGCCGCCCGTTGGCGCAGCAGTTTCGTCCGCGCTTGGCAGCCCGGGGTTCGCTGGTTCGGATCCCGGGCGCCCGCCGACGCACTGCGTGTCAGCCACGCTGTGGCGGCGTCCCATATAAAGTGGAGGAAGATGGGCACGGATGTTAGCCCAGGGCCAGTCTTCCTCAGCAAAAAGAGGAGGATTAGCAACGGATGTTAGCTCAGGGCTGGTCTTCCTCACCAAATAAAATAAAATAAAATAAAAATAAATTCACTTTTAAGAGACTTGAAATAGTTAAACACTGGAGATCAAGAAGCAGGATGTCCCTATGCTTTTAATAAAATTGAGACTTGGTTCTAGGTTTTGGTACAGCCGAGCACTTCTAGAGCTCACCTTGCCAGTGAGAGGTTGCTTGGTCAATAACTACTTCTGAGCTATGGGCATGAACTAAAGGAATCTCCTACACTGAAAAGGAAAGTTCGTCTACTTAGTATTACAGTTACTGTAACTTCCTCTTTCAGTACCAGCAGAAACCCAGAGAGAAGGTGATGGTGGCTTTTGCCACAGGAGCAAGGTTCATGGAGGGAACAGGACTAGCTACCTAATACTTTTACATACATGGCATCTACTTCTTTGTAAGCAATCTCTTATATCCTTCAAGAGCTCTCACCTTCACCTCTAGGAAGAAGAAAAAGGTCTTTATTGACTAGCATTAGATTGTGATCTGAATTATGGAAGGTTACTATATAGTTATTGACCATTTAGAATGTGAAGTCCCACTTAGGAAGAACATAATAGGGGAAATGTGATCCTGAAAGCATGAAACAGAAAGAGAAACATATCATTATAAGAAACATATCATTATCTTGTATGAGCATCACTACAAAAAGCAAATGCTGAGAACTTCCATATCCATGGACTTACATTTCTATAAGATAACAAGACTTTGCTAAACTTTATAAAGCAACCTTGAGTACAAGTATTGGATAACTTAGAAATTTTATGCTATAACATTACATTTACAGAAAAATTGGTGGTCATTGCTGTCTTGAAAGTGTGAGCACTGTCCATTTTGGTGGCGGCTCTGCAGCTCCTGCTGCACCATTCATAGCCTTGACCAAACCCCCTCCTGAGAAGGCCTTGATAGAAGAGATAAAGAAGTGTTAACATGACCAGTTAGCGGGAAAGCTGTTGCCTTAATCAAGCTGGGATGGTGGTGAGAACCTTTCAGAGTGTTCTCAAATCTCTAAACCCTGTGTACTGCTATTGCCATACTATAGAATACAGTGGACAGTTAATGATAAGGCCTAAGTTATTAGTGTCCTCGTCTAGAAGTGTGAATGTGAAATGTGGGGCTGAGATATATCTGATGAAATGTATTTAGTACCCTTTTATTTCTACATTATCCAATGTGGAAATGAAATTTACAACACTGGTTACAGAAAGTTGCAAAATAGTGTATGAGGAACAACTAGTGAGAAATTTGCTTTCAGAATGAGTACAATGGACAGTGTCACATAAACATGTTAAAATGTTTTAAATATCCATCAACTGGAGTGAGAGGACCTGGGAGAACAGGACGTTTTTCCTCATTTAAGCCTCTCAACAACCTGTGACTTTTACAGATGATCCTGAGACATGAGGGGTTATATAGCACATATGGGTTTAAGTCCCCAGTTGCTCTTGTAGAAAAATATATGTAACCCTAGAAACAACAAATATGAAGTAGAAAGATTAGTAGGGACCTTCTTTAGCAATCTGCCTACAAATTAACCCAAATATTTAGACTTTCATCCTTTTGCATATTTGAGTATATTCAAAAGTGAATTAAATGCTCTCCCCAAATCATTGCTTGGTCCTGATCAGCAGGAGCTGTTCTTTGTTGACTAGAAATGAGGCACTACACATAATTTGATTTACTTTCAAAATAAAGTCTTTCATCTTAAAAGTAGATCTTGTAAAAAAGACCGTTCAAGACTTTTTGCTAAAATAGATGACTTTTCTGTTAATTCATACATGACAAATTCTTAAGCAAGATGTGGGCCAATATAAAACAGTGACTTAGTTTTTTACATAGGTTTTAGTGTGCTAACCCCACATGTTCTAATGAAATTTAAACTATTAATATGGCTATTTTTTTTAACTTAACATTAAACACACTGGTAAAAATAATTACCAAATATTACTCTTTTCCTCTAACAGCTTTTGTGGACTTGCTCTCTAAGACAGAGCAATTAGAAATTTTGTTGTCTAAGGGCTTGAATTTATATGGTTGAGAACTTAAGTTTCTGGTATTTAGAAGATCCTTAATAAATTGTTGCTGAATTTAATTGGACTAATTTCCTTGATAGTACAAAATGATGATTGGTTTACTTAAATATCAAAATATTTATGAGCCAACAAAGGGAAATATGTTATAAATTTTAAAATTGATAATCTTGATACAACCATAAAATCTCAATATAATATTTAAATAATGTTGCTCACATAGAAAGTATGACGTTCCCTGGAAATTCCTTTAAATTTTTGTCAAGGGCTACTTTCAATGTTGGTCACCTTTCTCTCCCTTCTTTGTTTTCCTGTTTATTGATATGTGTTCTGCCTCTTTGTAGTTCAACAACATGTTGCTATACTGTGTGCCAAGATTCAGCTTGGTGGGCTCTAAATTCACAGTTCGAACCAGGGTTGGCATCGATGGAATGAAAATCGTAGAGACTCACAATGAGGAATATCCACACACTTTCCAGGTGTCTGGGAAAGAGAGAACACTGGAACTGCAAGCCAGGTAAGAGAACCATTCCTATCACACAGCTTTCCGAAAGCGTCAGAATGAATCATAGGACAGAACAATTCTGAGCATCTTTCCCAAGTAGATGCTACAGACCTCTGGGATAACTCTGGTTGGACATAAGTGGAGAGATGCAAGCTCCTGAAAGCCAAGAATCATGTCTTCCCTTTTGATTCCTCCATGGTGCCTAGGATAGTGATTTTCAGACAGCAAGCATTCAGTAAATTAAATTGACTCGAGATTTGCGAGCTACTTAGAGAATGAAGTTGTAGCATTCAAGCTAGAGTTTTAAGTCTTGTAGGTGAAGATTCTCCCCCAACCCTTCCTCCCTCCATCCTTCCTTTTAGTCCACAAATATTTATAGATGTTATTATTCCATGCTAAATGTTGAAAATTTAACTATCAGTCCATCAGAGGCTCTGCTTTCATGAGATTTGCATTTTGATGGAGAGAACATTCAGAGGAGGCAGGGTGGAAAAGGTCATGATTCTCCTGCCACAGTTGGAGGATACATGAAGGAAGCCATTTGGAGCTGTAGTGGCCTCTAGCAACCAGGACTTCTGGAAAAGGTGGCTCTTCTTATGTGCTTTATTGAGTGGGAGAGAAAGGGCTCGAGTTCTAGCATCCATCCCCCTAGCATAACCATGTTTGGAAAGAAAAAAACATGAAAACCACCACAGTAGATCACAGCTACCTCATGCTTGAGCCTCTGGAAGACAGAGTGCTGTCAGGTTTTGAAATATAGGCTTTAGGGTACTGTCATCCATTTATTCTATAAAGCCCTAGCGTGGTGAAAATTGGGATACTCTAGAAGGTCACACTGATCAGAGGGTTAAGTACCAATCCCAGCTCTGATGGTTCTGATGCCCTAGAATCTCCCAAGTCAGAGACGCCTTCTGTTCCTTTGCACCGATAGCATTGGTTCTGGCTGCTCAGGTGAATTCATCCTGCATATTTGTACTAGTAACTGTGTAAGAGCTTAAACTTCAGACTTTTAAAGGAGAATAAAACATTTTACTAGGAATCTGTCCCCAGGGAGTCAGGGAATTGGTGAAATTACAGTTATAGAAGATGTGGCAGGCTGGGAAAGCTTGAAGAAAGAGCCAGCTAGTTCTTTGATTTCGCACAGAAAATATATACTGAACCTGGCATTACTTAGGGAGCTGCCAGGGGACTTCTCTGAAGATTAGAAGGTGGCATTTCAAGCACGAGTTAAAACGCTGGAGGTCTTAGCTTTGATGTCACAGTCTTCCTACCTTATCATGGTGGGATTGGGGCTCCAGCCATCAAACCCAAGAGAAGAATGGATGATGCTGTGTTTAGAGGCTCCTGACCTGAGTCCTCACTCAGTGGTTGAGTCACTGAGTGATTGGCCCTGGCCACAGGGAGGACTCATCAATAGTTCTGATCATCACAGGAGTCTCATTGCAGAAGAATGAAGGTACTGCTGGCTCTGAAGTATCAGCATACTCCCAAACTGCAAACCTGAGAGACGTGTCTGGACAGCAGAAGACAGATTATCAAGGTTTCTTGGGTTGCCTAAATGCCCTCCATTAGCAAGTTGGGCTATTTTTTCTTCAGGATGGGGCTGATTCATGAGGAATTTTCTTAAGTACAGGCAGTCATCTCTTCGTAGAGTTCCCATATGCAATATTGGATACATTCTGATTAGTCATTTTTTCTTAAATTTCTTTTTCCCCTAATCTCGTGGCTCTAGTTATATTTATAATTGTATGGTGAATTAAAGATCTGAATTAAGTGATTACTTTTCATTAAGTCTATAATGACTCTCAAGAATGGAGACAAGGGGCCGGCCAGGGGGTGGCGTGGTGGTTAAGTTTGCATGCTCAGCTTCAGCGGCCCAGAGTTCAGTGGTTCAGATCCTGGGCATGGACCAATTCACCACTCATCAAGCCATGCTGTGGAAGCATCCCATATACAAAAAATAGAGGAAGAGGGCACAGATGTTAGCTCAGGGCTAATCTACCTCAGCAAAAAGAGGAGGATTGGCAACAGATGTTAGCTCAGAGCCAGTCTTCCTCACACACACACACACACACACACAAAAATAGAGACAAACATTGAAGGTCCCAGAAAGTTAGAGTGTCAGAGGGATTGTATGGAACCCCAAATTGGGTATACATTTGGAGATATTTAAAGAAAATTCACTTATGAAGCCAACTGGGAAAAAAGGGTTCTACTTTTCTTGCTAAATGAGTCAGCCTCAAGACTGTCCTCTTACATGCCACTTCCTCTTCCATGTTCTAAAGAATATAAAGTATTCAGTTTTATTTAGTTTTTATTCAGTGGTTTTCTATTGCCAAATGGATATAAAAAATATAGTAATAAGTAAATTAAACAAAGGAGTAAAAAAATCTGCCATGACTGAGAAAGTGAAACAAAAGGCATTAAAGACTAGTCAAGTTTCTTTGCATATAAAAGGCTAAAAGCAGCTAACAAATGACTATGCTCCAGGCAATAGAGCTGATTTTGTGGGGGCAGAGCACAGCAGTAGGGAGAAATCTTTTTTTTGAGTGAGAAAGACTAGCCTGTGCTAACATCTATTGCCAAGCCTCCTCTTTCTGCTGAGGAAGTTTGGCCCTGGGCTCACATCTTCCTTTACTTCATATGTGGGACGCCTGCCACAGCATGGCTTGACAAGCAGTGGGTAGGTCTGTGCCTGGGATCCAAACCTGCGAACCCCAGACTACTGAATCAGAGCTCTTGAACTTAACCACTACGTCACCAGGCCAGCCCTGGGAGAAATGTTTTTTGAGGGACAAGATTGAAGCCCCCACCCAAGGTTTTTGGCCCAAGGATCCCCAGGTGAACAATAAGCACAATCTTCCATTTGACAGGCACAGATTCCAGTAGCATTCCTGGCACATCGTGGTGCTCAGTAATAAATTTGCTGGAAAGATGGATGGTGCCACAGGAGCAAACCTCTTGCTAGACTCACGCATATTTGATGCCAATGGGACCAAGGCACGTGACATTCAGGCTGGAGCTCAACCTTATCCCTAGCTACCAAACACATGCAGACAAACAGAACCCACTGTTTGACACTCTTCAAAGTCCCTCAATTTGGAGATTTTACTCAGTCCAGAGTCTAAAGGGGAATTTTCTAATATAGTGTATGACATCAGCCAGCTATGTAAGCTACTGTTACTGAAGCAGGTCTGTTTCTGCCCATTGCATAGGAAGCCAGTCACCGAAAGGAGAAGGTTGCAGCAGAGAAAGGGTTTTATTCACAAGGCAGTCAAGTGAGGAGGTGGGAGTATCAATCTCAGATCTGCCTCCCCCAAAAATGGGGACTCAGAGATATTTATGGGCTAGGGGGTAAGGTGATCTGAAGTATGGAGACAGATGACTGGAGGTAAGGAGATCTGTGCAAGTGTAGTCCAGCTTCATGGCTCTTCATGGACACATGTTCACAAAATGATGGTGTTCCCACAATTTGAGGTTGGAGTTTTTAGCTCCCTGACATCAAAGGGTCATTTATCAGTCATGCGCACAGGCCCAGTTGATGAGTTGGTGGTCTCAAGCAGCCTGAACTGGACAAGGAGCCAACTCTCAGTTCCTGAAAAACTTGAGCACCCCACTTGTTACCATGGTGACCCAAGCATCAGAGATATTGTCTATAGGGTGGGCTTTAGTAATGCATTATCTAACTACTTTTGCAAACACACAACTAACTGAGTATAATTAAAGCAGGTTGGCCCTTGGTTTCACCACCTGCGAAGGAGATGAAATAAAATTTGCCTCAACAGGAAAATAGGAGACTTGACTATAGTCAAGGAAATTTTTTCCCAACAGAAAATGATTAAATACTGAGGTCCATTAATCTGTGAAACTTCCTTCCTACAGGCATTTAAAATTTTTGCTTTGCTTTATAATGGGTTAGATATGGTCTTGCCTGAAGCCTCCTAGCAAGATAAAATTAAATTGTTTACCAAAGGAAATGTTAAATAGCTCCCTAAAGCCTTACAAAGCTATTTTAGATTCTTGAGGATAATTGTAATCCTTTCTAAGATGGGCTGTGACCAGAAGCCTTTAAAAGCCTCATGTGTTTTCATAAAGGTGAATTAGAAGACTAGTTATATATTCGGTATAATGCTAGATCTACAGAGTTACCTGATGTGTAGAACTAGATGATGGTTTTTAAACTTAATGTCAGGGCAGTATATTCATGGAAGCCAAACTTAACTCTCCCCATCAAAAATTATGTGTACCAAAGTACATGGATGGTCTAAAACTCTGTTTAAGAATTTATTTGTTCAATTGCCAGAGATTCTGTTTAATTTTGATTGTAACTCCTTCCTGGAAATCCCTGAATTTTCCAGAAAGTTAGAAAAACATTAAAGCATAGTTTTATTTACTAGCTATAACTCATTAATGTTCTCTGCCTTCACTTTAATTTTGTTTTGTTTTAGTTCTGAGCAAGACAAAGAAGAATGGATAAAGGTAAAGCTGATTTCTATTTTCATTTTTGTTTTTTGGTAACTCAGTATGTGTGCACAGACGTGCCCGTATTATCATATTGTGCACATATTGTAGTCATCAAAACATCATCATTTAACTTTTAAGGTGATTCCCATCACAGATATTTGTTTAATAAAGTATTTTCATTAATTTGCAAGTGATACTTTAATGTGTGCTTTGCATTTCATTTATATTTTAGGCCCTTCAAGAGACTATTGATGCTTTCCATCAGAGACATGAAACCTTCCGAAATGCAATCGCAAAGGACAATGACATTCACTCAGAGGTTTCTGTAAGTTGAATTAAATTCTTCACTCTTCTCTCTGCAGCTGCGGAAGATCTGTCTAGTCGTTTTGTTATCTAGGCTTTTGCCTTTGCAAGGCCAGAACTGGCTATTTAGGCAGAATCTCGTTCCTTCTTTGATGACTACAATAGTGAGTGCCTTTTGAACTGCTTAAACTTCTTTGAACCTTTTATTTCTTTACCTGGCTCTTAAGTTTCAGAATATGGTATAAGCAATGTTGTTAAAGTGCTTTGTTTAAAAAAAATATGTAAATAGATAAAAGGAAAGGACAGGTTTTTTTCTATTAAAATTGAATCTCTCTTTCCTTTTTTAGACTGCTGAACTAGGGAAAAGAGCCCCAAGATGGATCCGAGATAATGAAGTAACAATGTGTATGAAATGCAAAGAGCCTTTCAATGCACTGACAAGGAGAAGGCATCATTGTCGGGCGTGTGGACACGTAAGTGAGATTTCTTGGTTATTAAGGTTGTTAGTAACTATATGAGTGTTGTAAAATCACCCACTTGGAAAAGACCAAAAAAATCATTCAATAACCCATCTAACTGATAAACTTATTTTAGCGACAGCTATATGCAGAACACTGTGCTGGGTCCTGGAGAAAAAAAAATGGCAAGCAAAATCATACCCAGCTTCACATAGCTTTCATTCTAACAGAGAAAATAGACCAAAGTCAAGTAAACAGACAAATAAGCATTTCAAATTACTGTAAATGCAAGAAGGAAGCAATCAAGAAGTTAAAATGGAGAATAATGGTAATGGAGGAGGATTTCTAATTTTAGTTAGAAAAATGAAGACTTATCTGAAGGGTTGATAATTAAACTGATGCCTAAAAGGTGAGGAAGAGCTAACCATGAGAAGGGAGGCAGGAAGAGCATTCAAGCAGTGAGAATGTGTATGTCAAGAGTCCTGAGATAGGAAAGAGCTCAGTCCATTCTTGAGACTGCCAAAAGGTCATGTGGCTGGAGCATAATGAGTAAGGAGAAGTGTGGCGTAAGAAATAGGAAGAGAGAGAAATAACCAAAGGAGTAGATATCTCTGAGAAAACAAGTGGAACCTACAGCATAAGTGGAAGTTCACACTTTTGATGGGGAGAGGAAAACTTCATTAAAACAGAAAGAAAAAAAGAAAAGATGAAAGCAAATGTGGGTGTGTTTTTTGATTTGGTGGTGGGAAATGAAGGAATTTATGTCTGATGATATCTATATTTTTGTTAAAGTATGAGGCCAAGTCATCAGCTGAAAGTGAAGGGGGAAGGAAGAGGGGTGGGGAGATTTGAGAAAGAAAGCTAAATATGAAGTAGTTGTCTCTGGGCAGGAAGAAGTGAGCCTACCAGAGAAACAAAGGTGGACTGCTGGGTGCCATTAGAGGTTTATGATTATAAATTTAAAAGGACACAGTAGTCCATTTAATGGCTGTGATTTTTCTTTAACAAAATCCAGCAACTGAAGCCAGAGAAGGCAGATGACAGGTTTTCAGCGACTGGGTTGTTTCACATGGAAAGAGTGAAGAGGAACAAAGCATGAAATGAAGTTGGAGAGAGGTAGTAGCAGGTTTTGGAGAGCTTTGTAAACCAAGTTGAAGATTCTATACTTTCTTCTAAAAAGCAATGAGTAAACAGAAAGAAGCGGAGGCCTTTAGTGTCATGATCTAATATATTATTAATATGCTTAAGTGCAATAATTCTTATTGATAATTCTTTTAGATTATTCTCACTTACGCTGCAGACTTATTCTTCCTCTTTTCCTAAGTTTTGACTCAATGAGACAATTTTATAATCAAGATTAAATTGATAGGAAACATCTTTTTTTCCTCAGGGTAAGACTTTTAAAAATTTATCATTGAGTTTGCTTGAAATACTTTCAGGTGTTGACATGCGTGCCTTCAGTAAACAAACAAAAATATGTTTATGGGTTATCAAAATACTGTATGATTTGAAAGTAAATGAGATACTAGTTGATACGAATTTGCAGATACAGACATGTCTAATTTCTAAATCCTAGAGTAATTTCATTGTAATTATGATAAAACAATGAACAAGTTTTTTATCATGAATTTTATATGCTGTGAACCTAAACCAAAAGACTTACTAGTATTTATATTTCTTAAATACAGTTTGTCCACTATAAATTGGGGAAAAATATGCTTCTAGAAGCAAGAAGATAATTTTTTTATTGATGTCATAATAGTTTATAACATTGTGAAATTTCAGTTGTACATTATTATTTGTCAGTCACCATTTATATGTGCCCCTTTACCCCTTATGCCCACCCCCCAACCCCCTTCCGCTCTGGTACCCACTAATCTGTTCTCTTTGTCCATGTTTGTTTATCTTCCACATATGAGTGAAATCATACCATGTTTGTCTTTCTCTGTCTGGTTTATTTTGCTTAACATAATACCCTCAGGGTCCATCCATGTTCTTGCAGATGGGACAATTTTGTCCTTTTTTATGGCTGAGTAGTATTCCATTGTATGTATATACCACATCTTCTTTATCCAATCATCAGTCAGTGGGCACTTGGGTTGCTTCCACATCTTGGCTATTGTGAATAATGCTGTGATGAACATAAGGGTGCATAAGTCTCTTTGAATTGTTAATTTCAAGTTCTTTGGATAAATACTCAGTAGTGGGATAGCTGGGTCGTATGGTATTTCTATTTTTAATTTTTTGAGAAATCTCCATACTGTTTTCCATAGTGGCTGCCCTAGTTTGCATTCCTACCAGCAGTGTATGAGGGCTCCATTTTCTCTACTTCCTCTTCAACAGTTGTTATTTTTTGTAAGAAGATAATTTTTTAAACTGGAAAAATTTTTAAAACTGTTATCCTGTAATAATTAGAAAAAAATACCCTTCACTAGGCAATAACATGCATTTGCATTATAGTCATTCACTCATTGGCATTCTATAAATGTTTACCATGTGCCTAGTGAGCAAAACATACAAGGACAGTCTCATAGAGCTCAGAGCCGAGTGAGGGCAACAAACATTAAATAATCCACAGGTACATGATTAAAAATTCTAATCAGTGCATGAGAAAAAGCACAGGGAACTTTAGTGGCACAGTAACAAGAGACGTGCTCTAATCTGGAAGTTGGAGGAGTCTTCCTTGAAGAAGTGAGATTTGAGTCAACATCTGAAGGATGAACAAGAGTTAACTCACTGAAGGAGAGATGAGAGAGGGAGGCAGCATAGCACTTTAGGGGGGCTGTAGGGAGCCAGTGTCACTGAAGATATAGAGAGTGAGAGGAGTAAGAGGGGCAGATTATGCAGGACTTTGTAGGCCGTGGTTAAAAATTTGTTCTTTGTCCAAGAGCAAAGGGAAGACTCTGAAGGATTTTAAATAGAGGTGAAACATATCAGATTAACATTTTTAAGAGAGCATCTGGTGCTGTTTAGAAAATAGGTTGGAGGGATGATAAGAGTAGAAGCTGAAGGCCAGTAAGAATGCTACAAGGACCAGTCATGATGCTGTAATAGCCCAAACTAGGACATTGATAGCTTGGACTCAGGTGATTAGGAAAATGTAGAAAAATGGACAGATTGAAAAAATATCTAGGAGATAAAATTAGCAGGACTTTATCATATGGTGACTCTTTGGGGTGAGGTAGAGAGAGGTGTCAGGGATGACTCCTAGGTTTCTGACTTGCCATGACTGGTTAGATGGCTGTGCTATTTCCTGTTATAGGGAGCACTGTGAGAGGGGGCAGGTTGAGAGGGGTGGGGTGGGGTAAGAGTTCACTTTGGGAGAATATTGATGAAACATCTAGAGGTATGATGAGTAAAAGTCTGGACCAAGCCTTTGAAGATCTCCTATCTTTAGAGGCCAGGAAGAGAAGGATGAGCAAGCAGAGCCCATCACACACAGCATTGTAATACCATGATGAACCTAATTTTCATGGGGATATTCTTAGTCTAATAAAAATTTGCCTTTTATATTTTACTCTTTCTCTTTTATTATTACTATAGCTGATTATTGCTTAAATCTTATTTAAATATGATTATTCACTCTTCATTATCTTTTTAAATTTAAGGTGGTTTGTTGGAAGTGTTCTGATTACAAAGCTCAACTTGAATATGATGGTGGTAAATTGAGCAAAGTTTGTAAAGACTGTTATCAAATAATAAGTGGATTCACAGACAGTGAAGAAAAGAAAAGAAAAGGAATTTTAGAGGTATGAAATATTAGATGTTGGATATCTTTTAGATTTTTATAAGAGGAACATAGAATTGTCTTTTAACCCTGAAGAATACAAATAACATATTTTGTTATTTCTCTTAGTATTTAATGATTTGGAGGACAATGGGCAAGATTCATATTTTTGTTTTATATTGCTGAATTTGGGGATCATACTCAATTGTATAGAAAGAAGAGGGGCAGTGCTATGTTAAACCAACATGCATTTGAGAGTGAAATGTATTGATTTTGTGAAGACAGCTATAGTCAAAGATTAGAGTATTGTCATCTCTTCTAATGCCCAAATTATTACAGTATTTTTTTTTAAAGAAAGCTTTTCTTTCAGTTTCATTCTATTGGCTTTGAAACCACTGTAAGAAATTATTACAATTTAGATTAAAGTATTACTTTATTTCCTGAAACACTCTTCCAACTTATTGCATTAAAAGCATCATTTAATAGTCAGTGACAGCAATCTGATAACTGTATTAAAATATTCTTTAAATGTCTCACAAGTGAGTTGACTCGTGTTTTAGAATAAATTCAGACTCTCAAGCCTGGGAACTATAATGCAGCTTGTATCTCAAATGAGTTTCATAGCCAAAGATACTAACAACATAAGGAATAAATTACATTAAGGCCTTTGTGGCAGAAAGTTGAAGATAACCTGGAAAGTCTACGCAGAACAGGCTCATGATCAAAATTCTATGTGTCTCAACTCACAGACATGCTAGGTTTATTAAGAATTTCTATGGTTTATTAAGAATCAATGAGTGTTTATTGAGCATCTATGCTGTATAAGCATACAAAGGTCATTTCTGTTCACTGAAAAAGGATCATAAACTTCAAGGTCCATTTGAAGTTAAAATATAGGCCCACAAGCTGAAGGTATAACTGAATTCTTTTAAGGTAGAGATGTCGCTTGTGTGGCAGACCAAAGTGGGGCTTTCTCGGGCAGGGAGGGTAGAAAGACATGCTTCAGTGGCTCCTGGGAACACAGCCTCAAGACTTAACAACAATGGATGAGACTGGTATAGTATAATGAGTCAAATAGCTTGCTTTAAGGGATGAGTTTCAGGCCATATCAATGAAATAAAAATCTCTAGTTTTCTAGAAAAACCTAGACTTGGGGAAAAAAATAATCAATTACTAGGTTAATATATTTAATCAAATAATTATGTAATGTAAAGTCCATAAATGGAAGGTAAGTATGTATGTGTGCACATGCACCCACACACGTAATGCATATTTGAAACTTGCTTTGTGCCAACTAGTTTGTTGTGTACTCTAGACCAAGGGTCAACAAACTCTTTCTGTAAAGGACCAGAGAGAAGCTATTTTAATCTTTGCAGGCCAAGAGGCAAAACTGAGAACATTACTTCTGTAACAAGAGAGAAAACAAATTTTCACAAATTATTCTTGAGAAAATTTTAAAACTAATAATAATTTAGTGTAAATTTTTGTAATATGGTAATAAGAATGGAATTATTTGAGGGGAGGAGAGATAGTATTTCACTTAATTCAAGTCTGAAGTTAGTGTTCCCTATCATCAAATGGATTTTAAATGTTCATCTGTAAAAATCATTCTCTCAGGTTCCGGGACAAAGATTGCCGGTCAGTATTTGCCTTTTTTGCTATTGCATTTTTACATGGTCGACATTGGTATAGGTTTGTGGTTAAAAGTTCAGGCTCTGGATCCAGACTCTAATTCTAGCAGGCCAATTTCTAAATGTGTGATCTTGGGAAAGCTCTTTTATCTCTGAACCTTGTAGATAATGAAAGTAGTAATTCCTCGTTGTTAGTGTAAGGATTAAATGAAATAATACATGTAGCGAGCTAGGAAAAGTGCATGCAGAGTAAGCAGTCAATAAATGTTTAACTTTATTTAAATTCAAGGTCTGGTAATATAAAGAGTTAAAATTGACTTATATATTTTCCTATGCTAGCAGTTGGTCTGGGTGGAGTGTTTAAATCATAATCGCAGATGAACCATTTTGGGGACGATCTCAGGAGACATTTTATGTAAACACATTGTACTTGATGAATGTGCCGTTAAGTTAAATTATTTCTCTCTCTGGTTCATTTTGTATTCATTCTCACTCTCTTTTCTTTAAATTTTTCTAGATTGAATCAGCGGAAGTATCTGGAAACAGTGTGGTGTGCAGCTTTCTTCAGTATATGGAGAAGTCAAAACCTTGGCAGAAAGCTTGGTGTGTGATCCCCAAACAGGACCCTCTTGTGCTGTACATGTACGGTGCCCCCCAGGTAGCTAAACTGCGTCTGTCTGAAGGGATTCTGACCTCCAAATCCTTCTATTGCTCCTCTATAGAACAAGAGAGCTCAGACAGTTTCACTGGGTTTCATTACACTTGAAAAATAATAAGTAAAATTCAAGTTTATTTAAACTGATTGATTCCTTTTATAGCCAATAATTTCTTCACTCTATGGATCATTTGTCCCCTTCTCTCATTCCTGTTCAGTGGGTTTGACAAAAGGTGAGTTGAATTAGGAAAGGGCATGAGGAGAAGGGAGTGAAGCAGAGGGAGAAGCATGAAGGAAAAGGAGCCTTTATAATAATAGGAAATATGGTAGTTTCCCCTTATTCACAGTTTTGCTTTCCAAGATTTCAGTTACCCATGGTCTGAAAATATTAAATGGAAAATTCCAGAAATAAACAATTCATGAGTTTTAAATCGCACGCCGTTCTGAGTAGCGTAATGAAATCTCACACTGTCCCACCTGGGATGTGAATCATCCCTTTGTCCAGCATATCCACATTGTATACTCCACCGGCCCGTTAGTCACTTAGTAGCCGTGTCAGTTATCAGATGACTGTTGCGGTATGGCAGTGCTTGTCTTCAGGTACCCCTTATTTTACTTAGTAACAGTCCCCAAGTGCAAGAGTAGTGATGCTGGCAATTCAGATGTGCCAAAGAGAAGTGAAATGCTTCCTTGAAGTGAAAAGGTGAAAGTTCTCAACTTAAGGAAAGGAAAAAAAATAGTATGCTGAGGTTGCTAAGATCTGCAGTAACTTTTATTACAGTATATTGTCATGTGTTCTATTTTATCATTGTTGTTAATCTGTTACTGTGACTAATTTATAAATTAAGCTTTATCATAGGTATGTAAGTATAGGAAAAAACACAGTTATATAGAGGGTTCGATACTATCAGGGTTTCAGGCATCCACAAGGGGCGGGGGCGGTGGTGATAGAATGTATCCCCTGAGGATAAGGGGGGGACTACTGTAATGGTAAGCCTTTTTTTCTCCTGAATAGAGGGATACTTGAACAAGGAAGGAATTTGAGAGGAAGGGGAGTTTAAATCAACCTTGGGTTAACACTATCCAGTAACAGTTTTTTGAGAACCATGTGTCCATGGATCTGAGATGAATATGGGAACAACAGACAAGCAGGTTTACCTTGTGACCAGAGCAGCACCAGGCACTGTGGATCGTGTTGTCCTTAAAAAACAAACAACACTTAACAGCTCTATGAACTTTTACGTGTGTACACCATTGCAACCATCACCCAAATTGAGATGTAGAACGTGGCCAGCACCCCAAAAACTTCCCTCCTTCTCCTTCCTAGTCAATCTAACTCCTCCCAGAAGTAACCTCTATTCTGACTTCTATCGCCATTGATCCATTTTGCCTGTTCTTGGACTTCAAATACATGAAATCATAGAGTAAAAAAAAAAAAACAAACAACACTTAAACCAATTGTGCGTTCACCTGGAAATCTGTAAAATTTTAAATGTACCTATTGTATTTTAGCCTATATCTACATTAAGGGCTAGTAAAACTTTTTTATTTTAGAAATAGACTAAAAATGCCAGGGTATATATTTTATTCTGTTTTGTTTTTTTCCTATAACATTTTCCTGTCCATAAATAGATACATGAATGAATGAAATGCCAAATAAAACTGTGCTTGGTAATGAAATCATCATTAACATTTGCTGATTTTATACAATAAGATGACTATTCTTTTCTTTCCTTTTTGACTGAATGAAGAGCTGAATGGGCTCCCTCACAGAGAGGTGTAGGGTCAATGACTCCTAGCTGATTTAGGTGTCAGCTCTCATTCACTAATTTATTCAGCCAGTATTATCAGTGGCCTCATGTACAGGCAGCATGCTAACACTGGATCACCACCTCTGTTCATGGAGAGCTCACAGTGTAAGTCTGTGTGGAAAAGAAGTGTAGTAGAAGCCAACTCGTGAAGGGCCACGCATAGTAAGCTAACACATCTCACACTCTCATGTACCGTGTTTCTTCCTTAGGATGTCAGAGCCCAGGCCACCATTCCACTCCTGGGCTATGTTGTGGACGATATGCCACGGAGTGCAGACCTGCCACACAGTTTCAAACTGACCCAGTCCAAGTCGGTGCACAGCTTTGCTGCAGACAGTGAGGAACTGAAACAGAAGTGGCTGAAAATCATCCTTTTAGCTGTCACAGGTGAGACACCAGACGGTCCTAACGAGCATCCAGCCGCCTTGGACGATCATCCTGATCCTAAGAGAAAATCAGAATGCTGAACTCCAGGACCAGCCACGGTGTGGCGGGGTCTCCAGATTTACAGCTGAAGACATTCCCAGCTCTCCTCACTCATCTCTTAGCACTTTATGTTGAAAAATATAGGCTCATAAATGCATCTTTTGGGGGACTATTTTCATATTTGTATGTGCTCTTAGTGAAATTAATGTGCAGAGCCATTCTACCGATAAAAGTTTGAAATAATGTGACAAGTGGAGCATTTTTTAATGAGATATTCCTTGAGTAGGTGGTTTTGTGGTATCAATTGATTCTATCATTATCAGGTTACAATAGTCCACTTTCATTTAAGAAGTCCTCTAATGTCTTCTCTTCCACATGTAGGACTTGTAACAGTTTGAAAGATATACCTCCGTGTTGCCAAAATAGATTCATGATAAAAAAACAAAATACAGGGACAGTTTGGACTATTATATTAACTTATTTAATTTAGTTTATAAAGCTCAAGCTGCATAAATAACATGTTCTTTTAAAACAAAAGAAAAAGGAAAAATTGTTGGTGTTCAAACTTTCAACTTATTAAGAAAAGATAATACTTGTTTTTGTAGAAATACTCCTAAGAATAAAATATCTTAAGTATATAGCAATTATGTGTATATAGTATTAAATATATGTATATATACTATACATGCTTTCCTCTTCAGCTTTAGGTTCATATTTGTCTCTAATTTATTTTTTAAATAAAAAGCATGTTTCATCTTGGAATTGAGCAGTGTTCTAAACTTAAGAAATGTTTTTGGTGATTTATGTTTAACTGATTGACATCTAAGGGTATTGATATTTTTATAATAAGAAAAACCAGTAATTTATGTGGCATGGGATATATTAGTGAATTCCAACAGTATTTTTCAAGTACTATTTTTTTGTTCTGTGCCTATTTAAAACAGTGCCTCTCTTTGAAGGTGCTAATGATACCTATTTAAATATAAGATGAGGGGGCCGCCCGGTGGCGCAGCGGTTTAGTCCGCGCTTGGCAGCCTGGGGTTCGCGAGTTCGGATCCCGGGCGCCCGCCGACGCACTGCCTGTCAGCCATGCCGAGGCGGCGTCCCATATAAAGTGGAGGAAGATGGGCACGATGTTAGCCCAGGGCCAGTCTTCCTCAGCAAAAAGGGGAGGATTGGCGACGGATGTTAGCTCAGGGCTGGTCTTCCCCACAAAAAAATAAATAAATAAATAAATAAATATAAGATGAGAGTTTAATTAACGCTTCAGTCTTGATTATTCTGAGATAAAATGCATCTTCGTCACTGGGATGGTCACAGTCATACAGGTTATTTTACCTTTTACAGTCCTCTAGTGGTTGCAGCAATTAATATCAGCATGTACAAAAATTTTCACCAAAACCTAAACTGTACAAGATACCTGACCTTACACAGAACTGGGAAATAGGGAAACCACTTTTATTGTAACGTTTTTCTTTTCCGTAAGACTGTTAAGGGTGGTTAAGTGAGAATTATATATAATTAACACTTAAGATAATTGTGTGGGCCTATTCCTTTGTCAGATATGAAACAAAATTCACATTTGATAACCTGTGTTTGAGGGGGGTGGATATTAATGGAAGTTTATGCTCAACTCTAAACCACCTCACTAAAGGAGAGAGAGGGAAAACACAATATTGAAAAGCAATATTTTAATGGCAGGATTTGGGGAGGTACAAGATGATTGAGGAGAGTCTGAGCATTTTCTTCTCTTTTATCCTATGGTGAATTTTAATAGACAAAATATTATTCCTTGTCATGAAGGCTGCTCTTCATTATATTGTAGTTATGATTAAAATCTCACGTTGTTGGCTATTTAACTTAATCCTTTTCTCAAATTAGAGCTCTTTTTTTTCCATTTACCCTGTCGTGCCCCAAACATTATCACTTTTTAATGCATCGGTATGCTAGAAATCCACAAGAATGACCACACTATCCTCGTCCTTAGGGGATTACACCTTAAATGTAGAATGGATTCGCTCAGCATTTGAGATTGCCACACATTTATTCAGGTCTTGTTGTTTTAAGAAATATTTGAAATATCTCCTTTTTTATCCCACCCCAAAGGAGCAGGTAAACTAATTATGGCTGCCACAATTAGGTTGCCTTCCTCCATAAAAGGAATGCCAGCCATGATCATTCACATTAAACCAAATACTTGGAACCAAAAAGAGATAAAGGTAGCCTCCTAGGCCCTATTAAATCAGGGACAGACTGAAAAAATTTTAGAAGGTTAAACCAGAGTTATAGATGATGCTTTGGTTTTCTTAATCTTAAGCAATAAAAATGTAGAATGATTATCAGGGGAAGATGACTTTTGTAAATGTGGATAGAACGATGGAAATGTAAGGGCCAATTAGAAGATTTATGGATTATTTTTGAAAACTATTTTAAACAACAAGAAGACTACACTTTCCCTACCAGTAAGTTCTTCTCTTACAATGGAATTAACATGGACACAACTCAAGTTTTGGCTCAATAATAATCAATGTTATTTAATTTAGATTATCGAAAGAATACTCATGTAAAGACACTTATTATCAAGCTCTTAATATCATCTTTAATTTTTTCAAAAAAAATTAGAACTATTAGTATTGGAAGAAAATTTCTGGTTATCCAGTCACCATCTTCACTTTCCACCTATGTTCTTTAGCTAAGCACAAAGAGAAGCAATGAAGCAGCCTTACCTGTGTTTTTTATTAAAGAATCGCTAATGCTTTTACTTGGAAGAAAGCAAAGAAATACTTTTTTTTTTTTGAGGAAGATTGGCCCTGAGCAACATCTGCTGCCAATCTTCCTCCTTTTTTGCTTTTTTTCTCCCCAAAGCCCCAGTAGATAATTGTATGTCATAGTTGTGCATCCTTCTAGTTGCTCTATGTGGGACGCCACCTCAGCATGGCTTGATAAGTGGTGCGTAGGTCTGCGCTCAGGATCCGAACCGGCGAACCCCCAGGCTGCCAAAGTGGATGGAGCGTGTGAACTTAACTGCTACACCACCGGGCTGGCCCCCAAACGAATGCTCTTCATCAGCCATTTAGTAAGGCGGCAACTAAACCAAAAGACCTCACAGCGTGATTGGTTACAAGAATAATCCATGTCTTTTGCTTTCCGAGACACCTAAGCAGTCATGACAAATTGAACCTAAAAAATAATTGGTTTTTTCCTATTAAAACCAACATTCCATAGGGGTCTTCTTTATTTTCTCTAATTTGGTGCTTTCCAAGTCATGTTTCTTTAAAGTGCCCTTCTTACAAACTTTTAAAAAATACTTCTTTGATAAAAACTATTCATTATAAAACATTCCAATTTTTTAAATTTTGCTTTATTGAAAGTCAACCATTTGGCATATTAAGGATGAAATGTAGTACAGACTTATCTCCAGGTTTTAAGTGGGGCTCAATAATGAAAAATGCCACCAGCCACTTTTGTAACAATGGCATCTATAATGCCATCATGTGTGCAAGCAATAAAACTCATCAGGGTGTGTTTTTGTACTGAAATTTTAATATGAATGCCCCTAGTCACAAGGATATAGAGACTTAACTTCTAGAAGTGATACTATAATTCAAATTGCTCTGTATGGGGAAGTGAAAGTGTGTGGTAGGAGGGGCATCATTCCTTGGATTCAAATGATTATCAAAGCATGTTTACTTTTGCAAAGTGTATGGACGGCGAAACAGTTGAAGCACATCTGCACTACTTTGTTAAGCTACATCTCATCTTCCATGAAGTCGAATACAACATACGGGTTGGTGCACTTATCTTCCCTGGGTGACCTACCCCAGTTTTTAAAAAAAATACCCCAACTTACAAAAAAAATTACCAAACTTTTTACAAGAACTAACCTTTTAAATGTACCCTGTCCCAATATATATACATTTGGATTTTTAAAAAGAATATTTGTTGTAGCCTTAAGTATATAAAGAAAATGACAAACTTCATAGTACTGCAGGGCTGTTACGGAGTCTCTGATGCCTTCTAAAACCCTGTATCAAAAATACTTCTGTGAGTTACAATTGTGTTACTTTTTCTTGTCTACTTTGTGGAAACAGGGTGTTTTTTTCCCCTTCAAATTTTAGATCTCCTTTCTGGTTATATTCAAAGCCTTAAGATCTTATTCTGAGCATATTGTCTGTGATAACTCTAATAATGATCTTTCTGGGCTGGTTATATCCCAAGGGAAAGGCACCAACAGGAGCAAATAAACTTCTAGGGAAGAAAGGTCTTATTTTTTTGCAGGTATCCTTGCTATAATGCAGAATAGAAGATTAATTAAAATTTCCTACATCACATGATGTTTGTGTTAGCGGGTCTAAGATTAAGCACATGCTATTTATAATCTAAAATTAATTCAAAAGGCAAGAATGTCTTAATGTTTCCATTCTTAAATTTTGTATTCTTCAAGAATGTATTAATATAAAAACTGTGGCTAACCAGCTCTTATTCTTAGGGCTGTATTGACCTCTGTAGTGGATCGTGTTACTTCATTTTCATCCAATTTTAGTAGAATCAAATTGCTTTTTATTTTCATATTACTATCTACTATAGATTCTTCAGATTTAGAAAATAAAAGTCTGATATATAAAGACCACTAGATCTATTTTAAAAACCTTTCTGTGATTTTATGCGTATATGTGTATATGTAAAAACACTGTTGATTTCCAATTCTGTTTTTCCATAGGAATAAAATTTTTATAAAAACTGTTTTTAATTTAAATATTTTAACATAAATTATTTACATGATTTTTAGTATAATTCATTCTTATACATGCCCTGTAATCATGTCATGAGAAGATAACTTTGCTTTCTTTACAGATATGGTAAAGAGGAATAAGATTAGGAACTAAAACAAGCAAAACGAACAGCGAGGTGAAGAGAAGGAGACTGCTGGTCTCCAGATCAGAGCAATGTCTGTTAAGAGAAAAATACTTGAACTGCAGAAGGGATATAAACTATAAACTATAAATCTATGTAATTGTTGCATACTCATGGGATCCATTGCACCCGGGCCTTTCTCCTTGGCCTCTAAATTATACCATGAGTATCTTGTCATTACTTTCTTTTTCCTTTAGGCTTTAAAAAATAATAATTTCATTCTATCAGGCCATTTTCTGCACTAACTGAGGTAAAAAATCTAAAGTCAATCATGGTCTTCTACTCTCTGCACTGATCGTTTGGTAGAATGCAGTGTCTTCTGTGTTTTGAGATGAAATAGCACATGACTTCTACAAGATAGTTTTTAACTCGTTGGGGTCACTAAGAGTTACATGATGGTCACCCCTTCCTAAAATTCATTATAGATGAAATTAGTGAGATTAGGTAGATTTAGTGAAAAATTAAATGAAGAAATCTCATTGTAGCATATTTTAACAAGTGAATACCAAATACACAGAGTAATATATATATAGGTTTGGGAAGAAATATAATAGTCTGTGGGGGCCATTATGATAACAGAATTGCATTATATATTACACATTGTATGGATGTTGGAATGTATCACTTGGGGGGGGGTCTCCCTTCATGAGCAATCATGTCTGTATATAAAACTTTGTTTTTTACCAAACTAGCATTTCATTTTGTGAGTGACAATTGACTGATATTTTTGAATGTGTTATCTGAGTTTTTGAATTGTTGACTGATCAGTGTGAAATGGTATGTTAGAATTTTAGAGTTAACTCATGTGAAAAAGTGTACACAAAAGGTAATTTTTCTTTTCTAGCTATATCAATGTAAAAAACTTGCAGATAGTGTATATATTGTGTAACATATGTATATTTGGTCATAAAGGCAGAGAATTAGAAACATTGTAAAATTAAGCACTTTAATTCCTATTAAATATTAAACATTTGTATCTTGTAAATAAATACATCCTTAAATGAATTCAAAAGACTAATGTTATTTCAGCTAGGATTATGTATGTTCAGTTCACAATTAGTTTGGTTGGTTGACTCAGAAAAAAGTTACTCCAAAGGGTACTAATGCTCTTTCCCACCTCCAGTCCCCCCAAAACCTGTTAAGTCTTTCAAGAAGAAAGCTTGTGAGGGGCTGGCCCAGTGGCGTAGTGGTTAAGTTCATGCACTCTGCTTCAGCAGCCTAGGGTTCACAGGTTTGGATCCTGGGTGTGGACAGATCCTGGGTGTGGACCTATGCACCGCTTATCAAGCCTTGCTGTGGCAGATGTCCCACATATAAAGTAGAGGAAGATGGGCACGGATGTTAGCCCAGGGCCAGTCTTCTTCAGCAAAAAGAGGAGGATTGGCAACAGATGTTAGCTCAGGGCTAATCTTCACAGAAAAAAAATTGAAAAAAATAAAGCTTGTGACAGAAGCCAGGGTTCCCCAGGTGTAGAGATGGGGGCTTCTCCCTGTGACAACTCCAAGGCTAGATTTCCAGGAACCAGTAAAATACAGCTGCTCTATTTTCTGGGAAATGACTGCTTTACTGCATTGTAGTGGTATTTGCCTACATTGTTCAGTCTTATATAGTGAAACAGACATGGCAATGGAAGTCAAAAGAACTGCGTTTGAGTCTTAGTCCTGCTATTGCCTGTTATGAGACCTTAGACAATTTACCTGAATCCCAATAATAAACTCTTATGCTCATTCCAAGAAATAAGAAAAAGATGCCTGGTGTCTACGAAGCACTATACAAATGGTATTTCATGGAACACTTCACTGGGTTTCATACAGTTACCTTATTGTCTTTTGATTTAAAAAATAAAATTTCCCAAAAAGGAAACCTAAATGACTTCAGTATAATTTCATAAGTAAAATATTCCAGAGATAATCCTTTTTAGAAGTTTATTACCTTTTTCAGGCCTTAAAGAACTAATTTATTAACTGATAATTACAAGCAATTGGCATCAGCTGAAGAATTCTTTAAATGTTGCCCTTGGCTCATCAGCATGACTTGTTTGGGTCCACCTTACACCGGAGTGGAAATATGGTGGAAAAAGTCAGTATGGCATACTTCAGGGCTTCTCAAACTCCAAGTACAAGGAATCACCTGGGGATCTTATTAAAATGCAGATTCTGATTTAGCAAGGTCTGTTATGATGCAGTTCTAACAGGTTCTATGGTAATGTTGATGTTCCTCAAACCATCCTTGGAGTAGCAATCTCATAGTGGGAGGACTCTGTCATAGACAACTGGCTAGAAATCCCTGGCTCTGCCACCTTCTGTTTGTGACTACATACAAACTCTTCCTTGAAAAGTTGTGGGACTTAAATTAGACAATATTATAGTGTATTGCCTGGCCCCTATGAGACATGAAGCACATAATTGTTAATATTATTAATAGAGATCATTTAGTTGATGCAAAAGTTTGCAGCCCGGACCATACATTAGAATCACCTGGGGAGTAGTTAAAACAGAGCGACGCCCTGGCCTCACCCTTGGAAATTCTATTGTCGGGATTGGGCTGTGGGCATTAGTCGTTTCAAAATTTCCCAGGTGATCTTGATGGGAAACCTCATTTGTGAAACACTGATGGGATATTTACTCTGTGCTCGGTCCTGTGTGAAGCGTTCTAAACATACATTATCTCACATAAGCCTTCCAAGAGCACTTTAAGGTTTTCAGATAAGGAAACAGGTTTAGAGAGGTTAAGTAATATGTCTTTCAGCTCTTGATGTCTTCCCTTCCTCCCATACCCAGTTTAAGTACCATGTTCAATCACTATAATCATGCCTTTGCATTCACTCAACTCCCTTGTCCCTTCCTAGCTTTGTCATATTTTGCTCGGTAAAACCAACCTGGTTTATTCACCTCTGTCTTCATGCCTACACCATGCAGCTAAACAAAATGAACAACTACCCTGACTGATCTCACATTAAATTCATTACTTGATTACTATTTCATACTTCCTTTCTCCTCAAACCTCCAATACCACCCTCATTCTCGTCCCAACTGATGACCTTCTTTCTTACTTTACTCAGAAAATTAATTGGCAGAGGACTTCCCACGGTCTCCCACAACCACATCTAGCCATCTACCAACACTTGGGCCCACACATTCTATCCTCCTGCCTCTCCATGTTCCTACTTAAATCTGATCCCTCTAATCGTGCACCATATCCTATCGTCACTCATCTTCTCAAGGATATAGCTCCAGCCATTGTCCCTTTCTCATACAATAGCAATTTTCCCTCTTTACTGGATCAGCAAACACACCTGCTATAATTTTTCCCAACTTAAATAAACCTCTTCACTTTCCCCTGCCAGCTACCACCCCATTTTCCCTCCCTTTTGGAGGAATACTTGAAAGAGTTTTCTATACTTGTCTCCAATTCCTCTCTTCCCATTCTTTCCTGAATGTACTCCAGTCAGGCTTTTGCCCCCAGCATTTAACTGAAATTGCTTTTATCAAGGTTACCAATGAATTCCATGTTACTAAAGCCAATGGTCAATTCAGTTCTCATCTTGACTTATTAGTAGCATTTAACATACTTGATCATGCCCTCCTCCTTAATTCACTTTCCTCACTTGGCTTGCTGGTCTCCAAACTCTTGATTTCCTTTCTATTCTTCTGGGCACTCTTTCTTAGTCTCCTTTGCAGTTTTCTACATTTCTTCTAGGCTTTGTAGGGGTATCCCAGGGCTAGGTATGTCCTGGGTTCTCTTCTTTATCCACACTCATTCCACTGGTGATCACGTATACAGTCATGCACTGCATAACAGTGTTTCCATCAAAAATGGACATTATACGTCAGTTGTCCCATAAGATTAATACCATATAGCCTAGGTATGTAGTAGGCTATACCATCTAGGTTTGCCTAAGTACACTCTGATGCTCGCACAATGACAAAAGCGCCTAAGGACGCATTTCTCAGAATGTATCTCTGTCATTAAGTGACGCATGACTGTAATTTCACACTGTCAACTCCCTATTTTATATCTCTAGCTCTTATTATTCCTCTGCACACCAGAAACATTTATCTGATTGTCATTTCTATTTAGATATCTAGTATACTATCAAATTTAACCCATCCAAACCTGAACACCTGATCTTTCCCCATAAAACCTACTCCATCCGTAATTTTCCCCATCTCAGTTAATAGCAACTCCGGTTTTCAAGTGGTTCAGGCCAAAACTTTTCATCTTTGACTCCTCTCTTTCTCAGACTACACATTTGGTACATTAGGAAATTCTACTAGCTCACGTTCAAAATATATCTAGAATCAGATTCTTTCTCACCAATTTCACTGCTACTGTTCTGGCCTGAACCCTTGTCATCTCTTCCCTATATAATTACAATAGCTTTCTAATTAGTTTCAAGCTTTCCACTCCACCCACACCCCCACGACTGTCAAACATGCAGCCAGAGGAGTCTGTTAAAACAAGTCTGGGGCTGGCCCAGTGGTGTAGTGGTTAAGTTCGTGCACTCTGCTTTGACAGCCCAGAGTTTGAGGGTTCGGATCCTGAGTGCAGACCTATGCACCGCTCACCAAGCAATGCTGTGGTGGCGTCCCACATACAAAGTAGAGGAAGATGGGCACAGATGTTATCTCAGGGCCAATTTTCCTCAGCAAAAAAAGGAAGATTTGCCACAGATGTTAGCTCAGGGCCAATCCTCCTCATCAAAAAAACAACAACAACAACACACAAGTCAGATCGTGTTGCTTCTCTACCCCAATCCCTTCAGGGGCTACCCATTTCACTCAAAATAAAAGCCAAAGTCCTTTGAGTGGCCTCACAAGGCCCTATATGTCTCCCCTCACCACCACACTGTACCATATGTCTCCTTGCTTTTCCTTAAACAAGCCAAGTACACCTCAGCCTTATAATACATATCCTGGCTGTTTCCTCTTCCCGCAATGCTCCTTCCCCAGATATCTGCATGATTAAAACCTTTGTCAATTTAAAGTCTTTGCTCAAATCTCACCACCACAATCCCTCTTGACCACAATATCTTAGATCACAGCTGCCTCCACTACTGACACAGCACTCCCATTCCTCCTTCATCTCATCTGGTTCACATAGTACTTAGCATCTTGTACCAAACTAAATAATTAGCTATTTTTGTTTATTTTTTTATTGTCTATCTATACCTATTAGCATATAAGCTCCATAAAGGTAAGGATTTTTATCTGTTTTGGTCACCGATGTCCCAAATCCCCAGTACAGGGCCTGGCACATTGTGGGTACTCAATAAATACTCAATATAAAAGTTAGGTTATATAACAGAAAAAAAAATGAACAGAACCTTTCTTCCAAAGTTTCAAACTGTTATGGATACAGACCTTTGGAATAAAGGCTGAGAGGGAAAGAAATCAACATTTTATATAGCTAAGTTGTTTTAATAACAAAACTAGATTCCTGATTAAGTCCTTAAAACATAGTCAAGGACTTCAAAATATAATGGTGAAAATCTTAGTCAACCATCGAATGATGGATTCTTGCATTTTAAAGATCAATCTCAACCCACTATTACCATCATCACCACAGCACCTGGACTGTGAGGAAATTAGATGCAGCTGGTCACCGTTCTGAAGGAGCCAGAGGCACTGAAAGACACCCGTCAAGAGGAAGTGGGGCTGCAGAGTGGACCTGGCCCAGGATTCGGATAATGAGCGCTTAGTCTGCATTCACTCTCCTATAGAGGAAGTGATTCACGTGTTGTTTTGGTCCTGCATTTAAGTAAAAACAAAGCCAGGTTGCTTTGTCCCAGTAAAGGAAACTCTGCTTTTATACAGTAAGATTGGACCTCATCATCCATTGTGGTATTTTCAGAAGAAACAATATTTTTTGATGATTACTTAAATATATTGTTATCATACACTGAACTAAGATAAGATACTGTGAAAAAATTAAGAATATTGTTTCCATGTAGAATCACGTCCAATGGTGAAAGAAACATACTTTATCCTAAAGACCATCATCTTGTAGGTTTTCAAGATCTGCACCATCAGTGTGTCTGTGCGTGCACTTGGGGAGTGGAGAGCAGGCAGGTGCAGAATACAGGGAGAATGAACCAAAGGATCCAGGATCACAGTTATAAATATAGGAGAAAGAACCCTCAATAAAGAAAGATTATTTGCTAAAAACATCATGATGCTTTTCTGAGTACACCTTTTCCATTGAGCTTGACTTTTGAACCATCTTAGTGTTTTACATATATTACATCATAAAATCAACAATGGTGAAAAAACCCTAAAATGGAATACAAATACAACAAATGAACCTATCTGTGTATCAAAGAATATCAGATAAATAACATAACCACACTGATGAGAAAAATTAGAAGGATTAATGCAAATTTTGGACACAGTATATTGACTATATACGCTTAGGCTAAAGACAAATAGAATTGTAAACAAATATTGAATTCTAGATCATTGGTTTATTTTTCCCAGTGGTATGGCTTAGCATTTCTAACATTACTTTTGCTCAGTTCTAGAAATGAACAAGTAAGTAATATGTTAAGGATAATGGGAGCCAAATTTCTCACTGTCAGAGAAGACCGTTACAGTATGGAAATCTTGTGTTGTTGGACTAGAATTACAGGTATCAGTATGAACTTGTGGTTGTATAAAGTCAGGTAGCTAGCTGGGTATAGATAGTTATAGATATAATACATATAGATATATAGACCTCCGTGTGTGTGTGTATACACATACATATATTTCCTAGCTATCTGCTGTGAGTGTCTAGAAGCAATAACACCCGAGTAGCAGTAAGCATACCTATGTTGGTTTCTAAATAACATTTTCCACTAAAAGGAATCAGAACTCCTTGGAAAACTAGCTGATTCCAGGGCTGGTTGTGGCAGGGAAAATTCAAAATAAGACTGGGTATCATATTATGTCAGAAAGTGGGAAAGTGCCCAAAGAATGATGGGGACATGTCAGAAGAATCAGAAGCCAGCTTGAAGAGCCTCCTACTGGCAAAATCTGGGACAGTTGAACACGAAAATAAAAAATGACTGTAGTTACATGTCAATTATGTCTCAGTAAAGCTGGAGGAAAAAACGATGGTAATGGATTAAAATACATTGAATGGAATAGGAACACACAAATCCAAACTGATATGAATGAATGGAGAAAAAGGAAAGATTCTTCCCTATAAGAGAATGCAAATAAATAAATGTAGAAGGAATAGACGAAGTTAGAAAATTAGCATTTGACGAGACACGTTAATAATTCAGGTAAGAATCATCAATGGACACTATAACCAATGGGTAGAAAATTCTTGTGGACAAGGGTATCTACATAGTTTCAAAGTTGTCCCCACAGAATTCTTATTAATAACAAAAGGAAAAATAGCAACTAAGTGGAGAAACCTGGTGGACAGTCCCTTAAGTAGGTTAACATCACCAGTAAGGACAGACTGGCATCGCGGGCCTCTTGATCTGAAGCTCTGAGAAGGACACACATTAATTCTGTGGTATTCCTGCCAAAAGTGCAAAACCTCAATCTAATTATGAGGAAATATCAGATAAACCCAAATTAAGGAATAGTCTACAGAACACCTGGTCTACATTCTTCAAAAATGTTGAGATCGTGAAAGACAAAGACAGACTGGGGAACTTTTCCAGAATCAAGTATTAAAAAGACATGACAACCAAATGCCATGTGTCTGTAATCCTGAATTGGACCTAGGCCAGAATATTTTTTTTCTGTTGTGAAGGATATTATTGAGACAATTGGTGAGAAATGAGTAACATCTGTAGATTAGATAATCGTTTCTGTTGATTTTCCTGTTTCAGTAATTGCAATGTGGTTAGGTAAAAGGATGTTGTTCTTGAAAAAATACACTGAAGTCTTTGACAGTGAAGAACCATCACGTCTGCAACTTACCCTCAGACGGTTCAGAGACAAAAGAGGGAGAGAGGGAGAGAGAATAATACAGCCAATGCAGTAAACATGTGAATAGAGAATCTGGATGAAGAATAGAGTTCTTGTGATATATTTCTCACTTTTCTGTAAGTCTGAATGCATTTCCAAAAATATTTTTTAAATATTTTGATGGAGTATAACCTAGTTCTTTATTTTCCTGAGCTGTCAGCCTACATATTGGGATTTTCCTTTTCTTCATTGCCATACAAATAAAAATCATTTCATAAACTGTCCCAGGAAAAACAATGGTTGGTCTAGAGTCATTCATTCACTCATCCATTCATTCAACATTTCACTATTAATTGAGTGCTTCCTTATGCTAGTTGCTGACTGTATCAATATTAAAGGTCTAGGGTTACTTTGACCATTCAGTACTGACAGGTTTCTTTTTAACTTTCTCTGAGCACACAAATGCTATCCCCATATTTTGTCATTCCTCTAATCAAAAAGTATGTTCTTTGTAAGCAAAATACCTGGATATTTAAAAATATGGCCCACACTGTCACAAAATGCATATATGTCAACACTCACAAGGAAAATTTCTGACCTCACTCCTGTCAACTGTGATCCAAACTAATATATGATTTTAAAAAATGAAATAAAAACAGGAGAAGCATCCTATTTTAACCAGAGGTTTTGGAGTGGAAATATGAACAAATCCAATGTTTGGAATGTTATAAAATTACACATTGTTTCAAATATATTAAAGGAACTGGGATTGATTACTTAAAGTGTTGTTTTGATACATATTAACAATTTGTTTATTTAAGGGAGCCAAGAAAAGCTAATAGATCTTTGGGAGGAAAAATAGTGTGAGAATAAAAGAAATAAACTGAGTAAATCTGCAACCTTTCCTACTTCCAGAGCTCCTGCACACATTTGGGTGTCTCACAGAGAGACCAGGGGCTGCACAAGTGATATTCGCTAATGGATTTTTGTTTAAAAAACCTCAGTTCCACAAAGGATCTGAGCGTCTATTGTTTTCAAACCACAATAGAAAAAGTGTAAATAGGACAAGTTATACATTTCAGGATTCAGAAACCAAAGCAAGAAAACCATGAAACCAGAATGAGAATAGAGCAGAAAATCAGGCTTCAAGCAGACAAAGTAAAGATCAAAATAAAATGGTGGGATCCTGGGTAATTTTATCTTAACCTTTCTTCTCGATATTTTCCATCTTTTCTGAAGTCTAAAAATATATTTAGAAGTTAAGAAGAAACACTATTATTAAGGAACTGCTGACATCCCACCTAAGAATGTGCTACCAGCCCCCCCTCCCCCCAGAAACAGCCAGCCACCTGCCACAGTTTGCTGACAGACCCAAACTTCCTCTTGGCTTCAGGGTATTAATCTGGCAGTTAAACTGGGCTCCACACAGAAGAGAGAATCCCCAGCTCCCGCACTTTGCATAACTATTTGTCGCCTGAGCCCCAATTATACAACAGGTGCTGCTTAGATCTTAGTATTCAACAGACTCCTTGGCCAAGATACAACCAAAACACACCAAATAAAAATTCCTTCAGCTTCTGCCAGTAATCTTGCTCTTCACAAGGTCTGAAGGAGGCCAGAGATGAGGGCCAATGGGACATACAGGCTCCCAGGTAAAGTAATAATTTGGTGCCTCTTAAAAGTAATACTATTTAAATACCTGTTTAACATTTATTTAGAGGACAGAAGGAAGGTGCAGAGAAGGAAGACTTCTGGGGGCAGCTGGCAACCTCTTCTATGATAGTCTGGGTTCTTTAGTTTTGGCAAGAGAATTGTATATACTTACTAGTCACAAAATAAAACGATGGAAATCAGCTGGACCCAGTTTCTCTAGAAAGCAGTTTAGGGACCATTTACTGTTGCTCAAGAGCGCCCCCTGGGGGTTTCAAGCTATGACAAGTGACTTGAACCACATGCTATACTCTGAGAGGAGTAAATAGAATTGTCTCTGTATCACTCTTTTCCACCATGACCAGTGCTCATTGATACTTGAGCATCCCCTATACAATGGCAACTTGGGCGGCTCCCCTGCTGGCCCACCCCTTAATCCAGCTCTGCTGGGAAGAATAATCAACAATGCAGCTGCCCTACGGTCCTCTCAGGCGCCTTTGCCCCCTTGACTCCGTCCCATTATTCTCTTTCCCTTAAGAACACCAGAGAAAATTCCTCAAGCATGCCCACCCCACTGGTCATAACCAAATCTAAGGAATAGACCACCACAGCTCAGTCTTGAGCTGTGATCCCCAAATAGGCATCTCTTTATAAAATAGGGATCCACTATACCTTGTCTGGAGTCTTGTTAGTTTCACTGAATGTCATACTCTAAGCACTTCTTTATCTTCTACAGCAGTTTTTCAGAGTCATAGTCAACATTAGAGGGCTTGCTGTGTGCTGGCACTATTCTAGGAACTTCACATGAATTATTTCATTTATACTCCACCACAATTTATTTAGCCAATGTGCTATTTCTCGTTTTACACTAGTTTAAACAATGCTTCAAGGAATATCTTTAAGTTGTTATCGAGGGTTCCATCTGTGATTGAGGTTAGATGTCATCAAAAACTTCTCAGGCAGGTGGTTCAACTGGAGGAGAGAGGGGGAGGAAGTAACAGCTGAGAATCATATGGGACTTGTGTTGACAACAGGCATGCCTATCCCACTGCTGCAGTTTTGATGTGCCTGGGGTTGCATGCCAGCAGGTGGACAGGATGTATAATTTTCTCCCAGATGATTCTGATTCATCCCCTCTTCCTTTACCTGCCCACCCCCATTTTTATAAACCACTGTGATAGTCAAAATTGAGGGAAAAACATTAGTCTTCAGGGTTACACCCAGGCCAATACCACAAGCCCCGTCTAGATGAGACTTCAATGTTCTGGCCTGCTCCCTGTGACCTCATGCCCTCCTGCTCTCCTCCCAGGTGCACAGCCGCTTCACCAAGGGTCTCTGGGGGTAAGTCTCAGCCTGTTGTAGGGTGACTAGAATGAAAACAGCAAGAGCTATCCAGCTGAAAATGAGAATAGAATTAAGGGATCTGTAAAAAGCCTTTTTAAAGTAGCAAAATGTTTATAAAGGAGAAAGGAAACTGGGGGGTGGCCAGGGTGTATTCCTATTCTTTGCCTCCTCATGCTCCAGAGCAGTGGCTCTCAACCTGGTTTTCTCTCTCTTCTTCTCCCTCCCCAGGGACATTTGGCAAAGTCTGGAGACATTTTTGGTTGTCACTACTGGAAGGGGGGTAGTGCTACTGGCATCTAGTGTGTAGAGGCCGGGGATGCTGCTGTACATCCTACAATGCACAAGACAGCCGCCCCAACGAAGAATTCTCCAACCCAAAATGTCAGTAGTGCTGAAGTTGAGAGGCTGTGCTCCAGAGCATTTACTTTCCCACAGCCCTCTCCTTTCTTCTGTCCCCCTGTCCAGTGCTCTATTTCCCTCAAGTCCAAATGGAAAAATAACATCTAGCTAGAATGCTTTATGGGCTTTAAGTAGCGTTCCTCTGCAATAAGGTCCTCAATAAGGTCCCTCAAACAAAGTGACTTCTTTTCTCATCTCTGAAATCTGGGAACTCACGGGGAGACAAGAAAAGCCTAAATATCAGTGGACTGGGAACATGATCTGTGACCTGCGAGGTTTGAGAATCACCCCGTAAATGGTCTTGAACTATGATTGCTGAACTTTTCTCTTTCAGAGCCATCTCTATTTCTCTAGCTTAACATCTTCTTAGGATATTCCTCAGCTTTGCCGTTCCTTGGGGATGACTAGGGGCTATGATTTGGAGTCTCCAATAACTACTCCTCACCCCCACAACATGTCATTATGATTCGTGTTCCTGTTGAACTTATAAATTCAAAAGAGAACTAGAACAGTTGTTAGTTATTTGATAACTTGAGAAATTAATTTGCTGAGAAAATGTATGCCTTGAAGAAAGAAGTCCTCTGTGGGGTTTTTTTTTGCTTAAATAATTAAATGATTAATGTTCTGATCTGAGGATGTTTTATCACTATTCATTACACCACATTACATTTCTTGCGAGCTGTAGGGTTAGACCAAGCCCGTAGAAAGGACTTTAAAAGATTGAACAATGACCAAAGGGCACATGGGTTCTGACTTTAAAACCTTTCTTCAACACACCTATACTAGAGTTTAAATACACTTCATCTGTGCAGTGAAGACTTGGGAAGGAAAGAGGGAATAGCTGATGTGGGTTCCCATTCCAAGACCTGAACACAGTGCTAAATTCTTGTATCTACCATGTTTTGGGGACTACGCGAAGCATCTCTTTCATCCTCACAGTCCTATAGGGTAGGATGAGAAAACTAAGGCTCAGAACTTTAAGAGAACTCCCCAGGGACATATGTCTAGGGAGTGGCTGAGGTAGATTTTAAGCCTGGATTTATCTGGCTTCAAGGGCCACAGTTGACACTAATAGCTACTATTATCGAGAATATTTTATGAAAAAGACACTCTGGTAAGCCCTTTATATGCGTTAATTTGTCTCACAACTATTCTTTCACGTACATTATAGATGAGCAAACCAAGGCTCAGAGAGCTTACTTCACTCATCCCAGGTTAGAACTGGTAAGTAGAACTTGGATTCAAGCATGTCTTATCTGCCTATAAAACCCATGCTTTAAAGAATACAGAATACTCCTCCCCCAAACACCATTTCCACCTCACCAGGTTGCCTGACATGCATTCTCTCATCAAATTCTACCACCACCCTCTTGGCAAGAAACGTTGGTCCTTTTTGCAGATGGAAACATTGAAGTTCAGATAGCACAGGTAACCTATCCAAGGCCACACACCTCCCACCATCCATGGATTACATTAGGTAAAGAACATTTCTCGGTACTCACTCCAACAATATTTTTCGAGTTCTATCAGTGTGGGTGCCTTTGGCAGCAACAGGGCAGTTGTAAAAACAAACCAAATCATACACAAATTGTGTTCTACACACATATATTTACAAGTGTTAAAAAGAATGAGGTGATGCTACGCACATTGATTTGGAAAGATGCCTACAAGCTAGTAAGTGAAAATTTAAAGAAACAAACCATAACACAATATGATGCTACTTCCACTTACATGTGTGGAAAATTTCTGAAAGCACACACAAGACACCTACAATCGTAATTATCTCCAGGGCAAGGGATTTGATGAGGAGTCAACAGAGTTCAGATGACTTACCTTCTCCTTTTTACCCTTATCATTATTATTATTGGTGAGGAAGATTGTCCCTGAGCTAACATCCGTGCCAATCTTCCTCTACTTTGTATGTGGGAAGCCTCCACAGCACAGTCCGACAGAGAGGTGTGCAGGTCCGCGCTCAGGATCCGAACCCGCAAACACCAGGCTGCAGAAGCGGTGTGTGCAAATTAACCACTACACCACTGGGCCGGCCCCCTTCATTATTATATTTTAAGTTCATTTCCACCCTCTTTGAGGTGAAAAAAAATCTAAAGATAGCCTTCAGAGAATCTCCTAGCTTGAGGACACACCCTAGTTTGGCTGTAAGAAAAGTAATCTAAAGGTTGCCAACATGCTAATGTCGTATAATGGGACCTGGAGAGCGAGATGTGCAATCTCTAACACACAGTTGGCAAGGTGGGTGGGGATGAGGGCAGGAAAGTGGCTTTTAGAGAACCTATGGATTAGGTACACAGGCCAGAGGTATAAGCCTTGGGCAGCCTCAACAGACTAATACAGATAGGTAGATATTTTTATACTCTTATCTTTAGATATTCTTTGCTGAGAGAGGCACACCCTTCTTTAAGCAGATGCTTTAAAAAGCCCACTTCAGGACACAAACAACTCCCAGGACAGGAACTTTTCCAATAATAACTTTTCCAGCAGAGTGAGGCTGCTATATTAATGAAGATAATTAACACCAACTTCTGCACTAGACCTCTAAATCTTAGTGTCTCTACACCACAAAGATTTATTTCTTGCTCATGTTACATGTCTAATACATTTTGGCAGGGACTCTATTCTACAGAGACACTCAGGGACCCAGGCTGACTGAGGGTTGACCATCTTGTTACATCACTCTCTCAACATGTGGCTTCCGAGTTTGCCAATGCAGGGGAAGGGAGCTAGAGAGTTGAACAAGGCTTTTCACTGACCCAGGCCAGAAGAAACACATGCCACCTCTGTTCCCAGTTATTGCAGAACTAGTCGCAGGGCCCCAAGCAAACTGCAAAGGAGGCTGGGAAATATGAAAACCATATGAATATTTAATGAATAACAAATGTTCCTGTCATACTCCTTGTTATGGATTGAACTGTAGTCCCCCAAAAAGATACGCTAAAGTCCCAACCTTTAGTACCTCAGAATATGATCTTATTTGGAAATAGGGTCTTTACAGAGGTAATCAAGTTAAAATTCCTTCTAGTTAAAATCCTTCTGTCTCCTCTTAAAATGAGGTCATTAGAGTGAGCCCCAATCCAACATGGCTGCTGTCTTTATAAAAGGAAGACATTTGGACACTGAGACAGACATGAGCAGAAGGAAGATGGAGTGAACACATGCAGGGAGCAGATTGCCATGTGAAGATGGAAGCAGAGATGAGAAGTATGTTTGCCACAGCCAAGAAATGCTTGGGGTCACCAAAAGCTAGTAGAGAGGCATGAAACAGATTCTCTCTCACAGCCCTCAAAAGGAACCAATCCTGTTGACATCTTAATTTTGGACTTCTAGCTTCTAGAACTGTGAGACAATAAATTTCTGTTCTTCTAAACCAACCAGTTTGTGGTACTTTGCTACAGCAGTCCTAGGAAATGAATATACTCATCTATCAAGTTTATGCAGAAAGAGATTTAATACATGGAATTAGACACTTATGAATCTGTTAGAATGACTAGAAAAAAAGGCTCGAGGCTAGACTTCCAGGAATTACAGTCAAGCTTTGCTTAACGATGGGGATACGTTCTGAAAAACGTGTCGTTAGGCGATTTCGTCATTGTGCGAACATCAAAGAGTGTACTTACACAAACCTCGATGGTATAGCCTACTATACACCTAGGCTGTATGGTACTAATCTTATGGGACCACCATAGGATATGTGGTCTGTCCTTGACTGAAACATCGTTATGCAGTGCATGACTGTACTCCCAGAACAGTGCCACAAAATTGGGGCACCAAGAGTTACTGACACATTTACCACAATCAGGAGCTGGCTCTCAGGATCTCTTCACCGCAGCCACTCTGTGAGAATCAGGAAAGTATCATCAGAACCATTAACTCCAGAACCATGTCATGCCTCCCATGATCTGCACAAGCAAAATGGATGCCTTGTGTAACTCCTCCATCCTCTCACAATTTAGTTCAAAATTTAAGCCTTGGGTGACTGCATCTGTTTTATAGAACTAAAATTATATTTGGAACACTAGTTGCAAAGATATTGGGAAATGCAGTTTTTAGCTTTTTAGCTTCCGAAGCAAAGAAAAGCCCACAGGAACGAGGTTGAAACACGTTTTGATCTTTTGTGTTTTCCTTTTATCTTTTTGGTCACTTTTTTGTGGTTTCTTTCTTTAACATCCTTCTTCTATCTCCTCTTAAATGTTCCTATTGCCCATTCTGCCCTTGGCCATTTTTTCCCCTTCTTTATATTCTCTGGACAATTACGTCGATTCTATATTTGTCCAGGTGTCTCCATCTCCATTATTACCACCCTAGTGTACATTGCCATCATCTCTGACTTGAATTACTGCAACACTCCCTATCTCCTTTCTCATTCTCCCTTACCTCATCCCAATCCAGTGGGATGAGAGTGATCTTTATAAAATTCATAAGATCATGTGTCTCTTTGCTTACTCTTCTGCTTTTCTCCATTACCTTCAGGATTCATCTCTAGCTCCTCACTGGCAGGAGTTCACCTCTGACTGACCAGCTATTAGCCTTGCCCCTCACCATTCCCTCACAGACCCTCATGCCCTATACTTAGCCACACTGAACTATTGAAAGCTTCCAGAATGTATCATGTTCTTTCCTTCCTCTTCATTTTTGCACAAGCGGCTCCTTCTGCCTGGTTTGGAAGTTCTTTCTCTTCCTCTTTATCTGGTCAACTCCTATTCATCCTTTAACCCAGGAAGCCCAGGCTAGGTCCCTCTCCAATATGCTGACTTCTATTATAGTAATTCTGGTTACGTGTCCGTTTTCTTCTTGAGGGGAGGGAAAGAGAAGAAAGAAGATTTGAGGAGTTTTGAGGAATGCCAATGAGTATGTTTTGTTCACCTCTGCATCTTTAGTACTTAATATAGTATTTAACACCTATTCTATTCTCATTTTTATTTTGTTTGCTTTTGTTTTGCTACTGGTGTGAATAGTGGCACACACGTAAGACTGCTGTCTGGATTTTGGGGTATATCATTTTCTACCTTTGCATTAAAACTTACTTTTGTTTTGGTAGTAGGTCACATCCTTAGTAGTTATAATGTTATTCCTATTTCATAGATCAGGGGTTGGAAGTAAGGTCATGGCTTCTTAAAGAGAATGATTAATTCAGAACTTTTTCCTCTTGCTGCACTAGTTCTAAAATAACAATTTGTTAGTCCCTGACTAGCCCAGATTAAGTACGTTTAGTATGCAAAACATTTATTCAATCATCCATTCATTTATCTGTCCATCTATCCATTCATCCATTTAGTCAAACATTCACTAACTGAAAAGGAACTAGAATAAATAAAAGCCACCAGAAAGAAACAAAAAGTCAACTGTTGCATAAACCTTTATACATATTATAGATGCTGTACTTAGTACTTTATGACATACTGCCTTATTCACCAATTTTACTAATTCTGTCACTGATGTGTAAGTCTTATCATCCTTCACGATTGTATGGCATTTCTTGAAAATTGGTTCTTAAAACTTAAATTGACTCATGCTGCCCACTACTGGTTAGATGGACTGGCTGGGGAATTAGAAAGGAAAGATGTTCAAAGTCTCTACTAGACCTGGCTGCTAAAGGAAGAAATTCAGGGTAGATGTCCCTTTGTTTACCACAATGTACTAGCAGAGCCTTTGGATATGCAAAACTAACTAAGAGTTGAAAAGCTAAATTCCTCTTCACCATAAAGTGAGGGCTAATTGAGTCGGTGTGGGGGAGATAAAAAGGAAGCCTGAAAAACAGGAAAAAGATGATCTGAGGAGCTTCTAAGAACGCCAAACAACATTTTGGGAACTTGGAGTGTAGTGGTAAAGAAAAGAGGCTAATGAGAAAGTCTCAGAGACAGGGCAGGTGAAGTAGTTTAAGAACACAGATGTCTAACATGTAATTTCCAGTTGTTGGCATTACTGTGATGTAAAATCACTCTATTATCTCAAACAGTTCGTAAAATATGCCACATGTTTTGAGGGTGGGAGGATTAAAAGAAGAGCTAAATTCCATTGGTGTCTGGGTGTGGAGCAAAGGGAATAAAACAAATGAGATGTCTCTACTACTCTTAATTGTGTTGTCACAGTGCCCTCTAATGGGCTGTCAGTATCTCGCCAGATTCAGTTGCTGGCTCTGAACCACCTGACCGACTCTACCATCTGCTGACAATTTCCTGCACCTGCTGACAAAGTATGTGTTAAGCTTGAGACCTAGGGAGTAGTGCAAATTGATTAAAGCTGTTTACTTTATTGTCTTTGCAAAATACAGGCAGTTTCCTCCCAGAGTTGTATATTCTATATTAACATTAGATCTGCACGTTCCACTATGCTTTGAAGGCATGTATACCGGCAGCTGGCTACGACCGATGATCAAAATGTTGGCATAAAATGATATTGGACACTTATACTATTAAAAAATTGTCTGAATGATCTTTTGCAAGAACTATTAAAATAATTTCCAGTTGTTAATTTAATTCACAATAAACTTTCTCTTATTGGGGATTTAGAACAAAGCCAGCCTACTCCCTAGCAAAGTAACTTGGCAGCTATTCTGGTGAGGAGTTCTACACAGGCCAGCCTCACATGTTTTGGCTGGATTCGACTGCAAATCCCGGTTGCAACTGTACCAATTCAGAGCTGCTTATAATCCTTGCTATTCCAGGCTTTCCAAGTAACAGAAAAGGAAACTCTAAATCCACTCGAGTGGTACTATGCAACAAGCATCATACTAGGTGGTGGAGATTACTAGCTAAATAAGACACCACTTCTGCCCTCAGGGAGCTCACTGTTGGGTAATGGGGAAAGGCACATTACTGTCTTGTCCACAGTTCCCCTCCCTGTAGCAAATGTAGTGCCTGGCTAAGATCCACATGTCTAATAGGTACTTAAAAAATATGTGTTCAATAAACGAGGGAATGAATGAAGAAATGAGCCAGTATGTGTAGAGATTAAGAGTTTGCCAAATAGCCTGTTAGATCTCAGGTCTGCCACATACTAGCAGTATAAATGTATCACTTAAACCCCTGGAGCCTCAGTTTCCACATCTGTAAACCTATCCCCCAAGGCAATTGTAAAATGCTTAGCACAGTGTCTCACAAACAGTAAGTACTCAATAAATAATAGTTTGTTCATACTGTGTGAAAAGGGCAACAAAGAAAAGAAGGAGTAATTAACTATGGGGATTCGAATTCCTAGATTCTGTGCTATATATGTACATTTAGAAGTATGGCACAATTGTTGGATTTGGGAAGTTTTTTTTTATGGTGAAAGGAGTCTATTTTATTCTCCAAGACCAATTTATTCCCTGTGTTAGGAAATGTGATCTCTGGAGACAATGACTCACATCCTTATAGTTCTATAACCAGAGAGAAAATTCTCTGGTTAACTCAAGTTAAAAAATTTTCAGGGAAGGCCTCTAAATGGTCCTGGGTCAGGTCCATCCCCAGACCAATTACCTTCACCTGGTGTGGTAGGCAGACTAATGGCCCCTCAAACACATCCATGCCCTAATCCCTGGAACCTGTGAACATTACATGGCAAAAAGGACTTTGCAGATATGATTAAAGGTATGGACTCTGTGATGGGGAGCATGTCCTGGGTTATCCACATGGGCCAATCTAATGATGGTTAAAAGCAGAGGACCTTACATGGCTGTGGTCAGCAAGAGATGTGACGACGCAAGAAGGGTTGAAGAGATGTGACATTGTTAGCTTTGAAGATGTTGGAAGGGGGTCAAGAGCTAGGAATGTGCGTGGTCTCAATTGTGGAAAAGACAAGGAGATGGACTCTTCCGTAGAGGCTCCAGGAATGAATGCCACCCTGATACCTTGGTTTTAGCCCAGTGAGACCCGAGTTGGACTTCTGACCTTTAGTGCTGTAAGATAATAAATTTTTTGTTGTTTTAAGCCACTAAATTTGTGGTAATTTGTTAAGGCAGCAATAGGAAACTCATACACCAGGGAAACAGGGTAGAAACTTAGTTTCAGTTCCTCCCCAGGTTCACTCAACCTCATCTTCCCTGAGGCAGCTTGCACAATGAAATCCCCTATGGCCTCCACCACTGCCCATTCACCTCACTTACAAGAATAAGTTGGTTTGAGAGAATGAATTAGACGATGCAAAGGGAAGCAGAGGGAAGAGGTAGAGAGAGTTCTGATGCCACCTGAGTCCCTGGTTCCAGTTATTTTTGAGGCCAAGGCCATGCTAGCCCTTTGGTTATACAAGTTAATTAATTCCTGTTTTTGAGCCAGTTAGTCTGAGTTAAATTTCTATGACTTGCAAGCAAACTGTCTTGCCTAAATCATTAATCATAAACCTGCAGTGAGAGAGGGACGGCTGAAGGAGGCGAGTTTTTAAAAAAGCCTTTGGAGACAGTACCAGATAATGGTTTAATGTGATTTCATAGCAACCCACCAAGAAACACTTCATTCTACTTTAGATGAGGAAAGACATACTTATTGGCTAAGTGGCTTTCCCAGAAGAAAAAGTGTTCTGAACTTAAAATGTGAAAACCCAAATTGGTTTGCCTTGTTTGCTTCCAGTGAAACACACTGCACATAGAGTATCCTGTCTTAGGTTAAAAAAAATGTTATCAAATTAGAGCCACTCTTTTCCAAGGCCTCACCACTTCCTGTATCTGCAGCCTCAAACACTTTTCTTTTCCTCTGTGCCTGATGAACTCAATGCTCTAGAGTCCAGACAGTACTGGACAATCCTATTTAAACTGAACTGGTGGTGTGGGTGAGGAGGACTTTTGAGCACTGGCCATTTGATTATTCTTCCTTCTCCTGAAAAAAGATAGAATTAAAAAGCAGTCACTATTGTTCCTGAAGCATGTTAATACAAGGCTCTGTATGTTCCATCTCAACAAATATTCTATAATTTAAATGGAAATATATAATGCCATGCAAAATTCATGACATTTCTCTTTCTGGAATATACGTATGCTTGCTCTTTTAATTTTGCCATTGGCAAATAGGAAAAGACTATGTCTACTGGTGCCACAAATAAGGGAAAAACAGTTGTAGTTGCATCATTTTTGCCCCAGGGCACCTTGTTCCTACGAAGCCGTTACTGGTTATGCCCATGGAGCTTTACTATGAGCCTACCCTCTCCGTTTGTTGGCCTTTTCTCCTTGGAAGGAATACAGACTGCTCAGAGAAAAAGAAGAGAACAAAAGTTCCATCGACAGAGGGCTGAGAAGCAAAGTGGGTAACATCTGACTATTACACCGTATTATCTTAGGTAGAAAATAAAAGGACTTGGAATAAATCTCTTTGGTCTACTGTCTTCGGAGTTCTAAAATTGTCTCAGTTTGTCTCTGAAATTTTTAAAATAAGGAATCAAAGAGAAGGGAATGCTCATAAAACTTGATAAGATGCCAAAACACCACTAGTGGCCATTCAGGTCTTAGCTTAGATGATATTTCATTCATTTGTTTAAAAAAACATGTATTGAGTGCCTCCCACATATCCTGCTGAACAAATCAAGCATGTTTCCCAGGGCTACTGTGTATGGCTGTGCAGGTGAATGGTACCCACTGAAGATGGTGCAATGCACAGCTTCTACTACTGTAGGTGGTCCCTGCCCTCATGGAGATTAAATCTAGTAACTTCTAGGAAGCCTTGCTTGAATTTTCACTCCCCTCCCACTAGAAAAAGTGCTTCTATTATGTGCTCCATACACCCAGTCATAGCACTTTACACATTTATTTATGATGGTATCATAATCTGTTAGATTGTAAACTCAGAGGGGACTGAGAAGACTATCTTGTTTGTCACTTTCTAGGGGCTAGGGATGCATCAGTGAATTAAACAGTCAAAAATCCCTGACCTCGGGGCCGCCAGGTGGTACAGAGGTTTAGTTCACGCTGGGCAGCCCGGGGTTCGTGAGTTCAGATCCCGGCCGCTACCGACGCACTGCCTGTCAGCCACGCCGTGGCGGCGTCCCATATAAAGCAGAGGAAGATGGGCACGAATGTTAGCCAAGTTCAATATATAGCACGTTAGATGAAGATAAATGCTATGGAAAAGAATAAAGTACGGAAGGGAGGTTTCTCCTCACCTGCTTTAGGTCTTCGCTCAAATGTCACCTTTTTTTACTTTGAGATAGGCAAACTTTGGAGGTTTAGGGTAGAGAGATGTTATCTGTCTAAAAAGAAAAACAACATTTAGGAATAGAACAGTAGTCACCGTTAGCAAAAAAAGCCAGCAAGGGAGTTATCAGATCTCCACTTTGCCAGGAATCAGGCCATAGCAAATAAAGATTTATACAGAATACAGAGAACACGGGCCCAGCCCTTCCCCTCTAAAACTCTGACACTCTTAAGATTCTTTCTGAACACATTTTAGCAACTATCCTGGAGAACCCGCGTGTTCGAACTGTCCTGCCGAACAAATCCCTTTTTTGCTATTTGCAAAACAGCACCCCACCCGTTCTGGTATCAGCCTACAGACCTTATGCACCTGGCGGGGGTGTCTGAGGCTATAAGCTATTCTTCATCCTTTCCAACCCGCCCTTCTTGAGAAAGCGTCCTCATAAAGAAAATGACATCTTGCACAATCAAGAGAGTCCGCTGCCCTTAACACATATTCATACCCGGCATTTTCACACATATTACGCCTCGAGGACAGGCATAAATGTATCTCTTTTCTCCTACTCTCCGGGCCTGGAAAGCATCCCGACGCCAAGCACTTCGCCCTCCCAGCTCGGGGCCGGCCCGAGCTGCGCAGCCTTCTGGAAGCCGTAGGCCCCGGCGTTCCTCAGCCCCAGAACTACAACTCCCGGCAGGCGTTGTTCCTCTCTACCTCCCTCTCGGCGCATGGCCTGCCGGGAGGGGGCAGGTAGCGGGCGGGCGGGGTCCAATGGGTGCCGGCTCCCGAGGAGAGGGCGGAGGAGAGGAGGAAGGAGGCGGGCTCTGGGCCCTGGCCCCATTCATTGCTGCGGCCGGCCGGGCGGGGGTCCCGTGTTTTCCGAGTCATGGAGGCGCTCATTCCCGTTATCAACAAGCTCCAGGACGTCTTCAACACGGTGGGCGCCGACATCATCCAGCTGCCTCAGATCGTTGTGGTGGGAACGCAGGTGAGAGACGAGAGCGGCGTCCGCCAGGCCACAACCCGGGGCGCGGGCCTGGTCGGGGCTGCGGCAGCGCCGGCTCCCGGGCCGGCCTCTGCGGCCTTTGGGAGGAGGGCGCTGCTGGGGGTCCCAGGGCTCCCCGGGCTCTGCCGCGCCTGCCCTCCCGGGGCTGCGGTGCACCCGGGCTGGGAATCTGGGGCCCGGCGGGGAGGCGAGGGGCGGAGCCGGAGCGGCGGGTCCGGCGGGTCCCGGGGGCGAGGCGGGGAGTCGGGGATGGGCCGGCGGGCGGAACTGGAGTCCGCGGGGACCGGGCGCGGCTTCGCCCGCGGGCCGCTGCTTCCAAGGGCACCTGGCGGACGCGGGGCCGCGCTGGGTTCGTGGTGGGCCGGCCGGCCCCTTCTCCGTGGGTTTCCGGGCGGCGGGTGTGTTAGTTCCCTCCCTGCCTTGCTCCGGGGCTGCGGAGTCGGTTTTGGAACCGCGCGGTCCGGGCTGCGAAAGCCGCTACTGTGTAGCACCTGAGCGGTTTTCCCCGGTGTGATTCCTCCAGGTTTCGAGAAGGCCGAAGCAGTTAAAAAACAAACCCAAACCACTTGTATCTGGAGTTTGTGAGTGTTAGGAGGGAATATCCAACTTTTCTGCGTAGGCTGTGGTTTTTGTCTTCCGTCCAAATTGGCGATCAAAGTTCTCTGGTCTTTTCATGTTGGGTTTCTCATAGATACAATTTTTTTTATATGCAGAAATATTGAAGGACTAAGTATCTTATTTCTAGAGTGACGGAGGAGAAGTATGTTTCATTTTTTCTGCCTGCTGCTTTTCTTGGTTGACGAGGAATCATAGGAATTATTAGAGCTCAGAGAAACGCATTTTAGAGATTACTTAGTATATTGATATTGTGTTTTCATTTGTTAATGATCTTTTGTATTGAGAAGGGGACGGTTTCCTCGTCATTTTCCATGAGGTGCATTGCTACATCTTGCTACAAAATTCAAGTATAGGGTATAAATATTACTAGAGGGGACTTAATGTTCAAAATACTATATAGTAGATCCAAACACTGGAAATCTTGGAAACCATAGACATCCTGCACGGTTGGTTTTTTTTTTTTTTGCTTTTAAATAGTTAAGGCAATAGAAATTATTTCAGAAACAAATTTCCTTGTTCTGCTATAGGATTGGTATAGATTCTGCTCAATCCTGCCTACATATATTATGATATTCTAACTCAGTATCTGTAATGATTGGAGACTCTGAATCATCAACATAAGTTATGAGCAGTATTTTTATTGAGCATATTTCCTTCACTGGTGTGTTCCTATTCCTAGCCCCTGGAACAGTCTGGGGTATGCAGTAGGTGCTCCATAAATATTTTGAATGAATGAATATTGCTCACTGTAACAACATAATATTTTAGAACACTGGGACTTTTATCAAAACCGATGTGTTTTTGTAAATAGAGTTAGAGGAGATGATGTAAATTAAATCTTCTTTGGAAGTGTTTCCTAGCTGTAGACCAGAGACTTTCCATGTACTTTTAAGAGATTCTCAGTGCTTTTTAAGCTTGAAGCAGTAAAAGAATCAGGGCTATAGTGTGTCAGCATAAATAGTTTAAAATCATGAAGGACTTTTCTTACACAAAACTGAGTTTATTTTAGTGAGTAAACCTGTTGGCAAAATTGGGAAGGGCAGGGTTGAAAAGATCTCACTTTACAAAAGCCATGAGCACATGCTAGCAAAAATGATCCCAGTAGCGACAATTACATGCCCCATCAGCATGTTGATGTTTGAAATTACTCAGGTTTTAGACTTGATTTAATGAGGGTTATCTTCATTTAAGTTTTTGTTAGCTGAAATTCAATCCTTTGTTATTCAGGTACAGAAGAAATAAAAAAGAATAGAAACAATGTCTTTTTTTCCATATTTTCCTTGGTATGTTGAAGAAGAATGTCTTCTACTTGATTTGAATACGAGTACACCCCTACTTTGTCATCTGTGCTGTTTAATGTTGTGTAACGTAGTGTTGTGTACATACAGCACACACGCCTCACATTCGTATTTATTGGAGTAGTGTACAGTGAGTGAGTTCCAGACATCATAAGTATTTGGTCCTTAGTTCTGACTGGTGAACTTAGTGGCAGTGATCATGTCTTCGTAATGCAGGTATTTTCTCTATCTTGCACATTACCTACACCTTAAATGGCTGCAGGTCCCATTTTGTTCAACTTTTTGCAACAGCGATTCTCAAAATTAGTGTATGTAAGAATCACTTGGAAAGTAAGTTTCCTGGACCCCATCCTCAGAGGTTTTGATTTTATAAGTCTGGGGTGGGCCAGGCACCATAGGTGATTCTGATGCAGATGGTTCATAGGTGCTAATTTGAAAAGTATATTAGTGAGTCTTTAATTTTAAAATGCATGAAACTGGAAAAAGCAAGGAAGCTGAATCTAAGGGCATACCACCACTCAGTGGAATGTTGATCTTGATGGCATTTATGCTCCAGAGTATCAACTCCTAGCCGACCTTTGGTGATCCTTAAATGCTTTGAACTTTGATTTCTTAAAAATGCCCAAATAATACTTATTTGGGGCCTAGAAAGTTGGAGAAGTTGAAGAGAGGGAACCATGTTTACAGCTGTTGATCATTCACAGTTTTTATGATTTAGCTAAATAAATTGCTTTCCTCTTTCTCTAGCTGAGATCGTCTCTGTGGAAAGAACAGAAAATGGGGAGAGAGAAGGTTGATACTTTTAGACCATGGTGTACTTTGCAGGTGGAGAAGGAGATAACACTTAAACAGCTTTTGTGACTCAACTTGGGAAATTTAATCATTATTTCTTAAGTTGAAAACTGGAAGGGGGAGCCCTCCAGGTATGTAATCCAAACTACCCCCCAGTACAGGAATCCCAATGCATATGACATTAACTTAAGATTCTGGCTCAGTGTTGCTAGTAATGTACTTTTTTCACTTTGCCTTTTATTTCAATGATTTCAGCACTCCACCTTCCGTAATTCAGACAAATGACAAAGGAAAAGGAATCTTGGGTTTTAAATGACCAATTTGCAAACCAACTTGTAAAAAATTTAACATTTTAAAAGTTGAAATATGATTCATATTACATAAAATTCACCATTATAAAGTACAATTCATAAAAAGTATAAAGTACAATTCATTGATTTTTTAGTGTATTCACAAGGTTGTGCAACCATCACCACTCTCTAATTCCAGAACATTTTCATTGCCCCAGAAAGAAACTGTGTACCCATTAGCAGTCACTCCCCATTTCACACTCCCCCTCAACCCCTGGCAACTATTAATCTTTCTGTCTCTGTGGATTTGCCTATTCTGGACATTTCATATAAATGGAATCATACAATATATGGTCTTTTGTGTCTGGCTTCTTACGCCTAGCATAATGTTTTCTAGGTTCATCCATGTTTTAGCATGTATTACTACTTTATTTTTTATGGATGAATAATATTCCATTGTATAGATATGCCACAGTTTGTTTATCCATTCATTAGTTGATGGACATTTGGGTTGTTTCCACTTTTTGGCTATGGTGAATAATGCTGCTCTGAACATTCATTTACATGTTTTTGTGTGAACATATGTTTTCAGTTCTCTTGGGTATATACCTAGGAGTAGAATTGCTGGGTCATTTGGTAACTCTTGTTTAACTTTTTGTGGAACTGACACACTTTTCCACAGTTGCTACACCATTTTACGTTCCCTCCATTGGTGTGTGAGGGTTTCAATTTCTGCACAGCCTCATCAGCTCTTGTTATTGTCTCTTTTTAAAAGCACTAAATCATTCTAGAATTCTTTATTTAAAAAAAAGCACACATACACTCCCTCCCCCTGCCTTCTCCAGCACTGCTATCTACATTTTAGCTCCTTCTGAAATCTTACTCTCTCCTGCCTGATATGCCTGCATTTGTCTTGTGTTTGTAGAGGTGATGGCTTCATTAAGTTTAGTAATTTGGTGCCAGATATTGATCTTAGTTTTCATTCCCTTATTGTTTTCTTGTGCATGTTCTTAGGTAAACTTATGTTTTTCTCTTTCCTTTTCTTTTTTTCTAGTTTCTTTGTATAGATCATGCTGCTTCCTTTTTTTTAAAATTTAAAAAAAGTGAGGTGAAATTTATGTAACATAAATTAGCCATTTTAAAGTGTATAGTTCAGTGGCATTTAGTACATTCATAATGTTGTGCAACCACCACCTCTGTCTAGGTCCAAAACATTTTCATCACACCAAAAGAAAATTCCATACTAGTTAAGCAGTCATTTCGTATTCCTTGTCCCCTAGTCCCTGGCAACCACCAATCTTCTTTCTGTCTCTATAGATTTACCTATTCTGGATATTTCATAGAAATGGAATTATACAATATGTGACCATTTATATCTGGCTTCTCTCATTAGCATAACATGGTTCATTCACATTGTAGCATGTATCAGCACTTCATTTTAATTGCTGAGAAATAATATTCCATTATGTGTATATATCACATTTTGTTTATCTTTAATCTATTGATGGATATTTGAGTGGTTTCTACCTTTTGGTGGTTGTGAATAGTGCTGCTATGAACATTTGTGTACAAGTATTTGTTTGAGTACCTGTTTTCAGTTCTTTCGGGTGTATATGTAGGAGTGAAATTGCTGGGTCACATGGTAATTCTGTGTTTAACTTTTTGAGGAGCCACCAGACTGTTTTCCACAGTGGCTGTACCATTTTAAATTCCTATCAGCAATGTATGAGGGTTCCAATTTCTCTATATTCTTGCCAGCACCTGTTATTGTCTGTCTCTTTTATTATAGCTATCCTAATGAGGGTGTGAGGTGGTATCTCATTTTGGTTTTGATTTGCATTTCCCTAATGATTAGTGATGTTGAGTACCTTTTCATGTACCTGTTGGCCATTTGTGTATCTTCTTTGGGAAAATATCTGTTTAGATCCTTTGCTCATTTCTCTTTTTTTTTTTTTTTCCATTTTTATTGATGTCTTAATAGTTTATAACATTGTGGGGTTTTAGTTGTATATTATTATTTGTCTGTCACCATGTGGATGCATCCCATCCCCCCTTGTGCCCACCCCCTCACCCCCCTTCTCCTTGGTAACCACCAACCAGTTCTCTCTGTTCTTGTGTTCATTTATATTCCACATATGAGTGAAATCATGGGGTGTTTGTCCTCTCTCTGGCTGATTTCACTCAACATAATACCCTCTAGGTCCATCCATGTTGTTGCAAATGGGACAATTCTGTCTTTTTTATGGCCGAGTAGTATTCCATTGTATATATATATGCCACATCTTCTTTATCCAGTCAGTCGAGGGACACTTGGGTTGCTTCCACTTCTTGGCTATAGTGAATAATGCTGCAATGAACGTAGGAGTGCATAAGCCTCTTGGGATGGTTGATTTCATGTCCATTGGGTAGATGCCCAAGAGTGGGATTGCTGGATCATAAGGTATTTCTATTTTTAATTTTTTGAGGAATCTCCATACTGTCTTCCATAGAGGCTGCACCAGTTTGCATTCCCACCAGCAGTGAATTAGGGTTCCCGTTTCTCCACAACCTCTCCAACATTTGTTGTTTTTTGTCTTGGTGATTATAGCCATTCTAATGGGTGTAAGGTGATATCTTAGTGTAGTTTTGATTTGCATTTCCCTGATGATTAGTGATGTTGAACATCTTTTGATGTGTCTGTTGGCCATCTGTATATCTTCCTTGGAAAAATGTCTGTTCATGTCCTCTGCCCATTTTTTTATTGGGTTGTTTGTTTTTTTGTTGCTCAGTTGTGTGCATTCTTTATATATTACGGAGATTAATCCCTTGTCGGATATATGATTTGCAGATATTTTCTCCCAGCCTGGTGGGTTGTCTATTCGTTTTGATCCCTTTGCCCATTTCTTAATTGGGTTATTTGTTTTTTTGCTATTGAGTTGAATGAGGTCCTTGTATATTTTGGATATTACCCCCTTATTGAATATGTGGTTTGCAAATATTTTCTCCCATTCCGTAGGTTGCCTTTTCATTTTGTTGATGGTTTTCTTTGCTGTGCAGAAGCTATTTAGTTTGATGTAGTCCCACTTGTTTATTTTTGCTTTTGGTATCAAATCCAAAAAATGATCACCAAGACTGATATCAAGGAGCTTATCACCTATGTTTTTTTTTTCCTAGAAGTTTTGTGGTTTGAGATCTTAAATTCAAGTCTTTTAATCCATTTTGAGTTGATTTTTTTTGTGTGTGAGGAAGACCAGCCCTGGGCTAACATCTGTTGCAATCCTCCTCTTTTTTGCTGAGGAAGACTGGCCCTGGGCTAACATCCGTGCCCATCCTCCTCTACTTTATATGGGATGCTGCCACAGCATGGCTGACAAGCAGTGCGTCGGTAGGCGCCCGGGATCCAAACCCGCGAACCCTGGGCTGCCAAGTGCGAACTAAACTGCTGCGCCACTGGGCCGGGCCCTTGAGTTGATTTTTGTGTACGGTGTAAGATAGTGGTCCAGTTTCATTCTTTTGCATGTGGCTGTCCAGTTTTCCCAACACGATTTATTGAATACACTGTCTTTTCCCTGCTGTATATTCTTGGCTCTTTTGTCATAAATTAATTGACCATATAGGCATGGGTTTATTTCTGGGCTCTTTTCTGTTCCATTGATCTGTGTTTCTGTTTTCATGCCAACACCATATGTGTATTGGCATGAAATGTGACGCTTCCAGCTTTGTTCTTCTTTTTTAAGATTGCTTTGACTCTTCAGGATCTTTTGTGATTGCATACAAATTTTAGGATTGTTTGTTCTATTTCTGTGAAAAATGCCATTGGAATGTTGATAGGGGTTGCATTGTATCTGTAGATCACTTTGGGTACTATGGACATTTTAACAATATTCTTCAAATCCATAAGCATATCTTTCCATTTATTTGTGTCTTCAGTTTCTTTCAACGATGTCTTAGAGTTTTTGGCATACAGGTCTTTCACCTCCTTGGTTAAATTTATTCCTAGATATATATATATATATATATTTTTTTTTTTTTGGTGAGGAAGACCAGCCCTGAGCTAACATCCGTTGCCAATCCTCCTCTTTTTGCTGAGCAAGACTGGCCCTGGGCTAACATCTGTGCCCATCTTCCTCCACTTTATATGGGACGCCGCCACGGCATGGCTGACAGGCAGTGCGTCGGCGGGCGCCCGGGATCCAAACCAGCAAACCCTGGGCTGCCAAGCGCGGATCAAACCGCTGCGCCACCGGGCCGGCCCCTATTCCTAGATATTTTATTCTTCTTGGTGCAGTTGTAAATGGGATTGTTTTCTTAATTTCTCTTTCTGGTAGCTCATTGTTAGTGCATAGAAACAAAACCGATTTTTGTGTATTGATTTTATATCCTGCAACTTGACTGAATTTGTTGATTAGTTTTAACAGTTTTTTGGTGGAGTCTTCAGGGTTTTCTGTATATACTATCACATCATCTGCAAATAGTGACAGTTTGATTTCTTTCTTTCCAGTTTGAATGCCTTTTATTTGTTTTTCTTGCCTGATTGCTCTGTCTAGGACTTCCAATACTATGTTGAATAAAATTGGCAAGGGTGGGCATGCTTGCCTTGTTCCTGATCTTAGAGTAAAAGCTTTCAACTTCTCACCATTGAGTATGATGTAAGCCATTGGTTTGTCATATATGGCCTTTGTTATGTTGAGGCATGTGCCTTCTTTACCCACTCTATTGAGAGTTTTTATCATGAAAGTATGTTGAATTTTGTCAGATGCTTTTTCTGCGTCTATTGAGATGATTTTTGTCCTTCATTTTGTTAATGTGGTGTATCACATTAATTTGTGGATGTTGAACCATCCTTGCATCTCTGGAGTAAATCTTGTTTGATAATGGTGTATGATCCTTTTAATGTATTGTTGAATTCACTTTACTAGTATTTTGTAGAGGATTTTTTCATCTATGTTCATCATGGATATTGGCTTCTAATTTTCTTGTAGTGTCCTTGTCTGGTTTTCGTATCAGGGTAATGCTAGCCTTGTAAAATGAGTTTGGAAGTGTTCTCTTCTCTTCTATTTTTGGGAGCAGTTTGTGAAGGATTGGTATTAATTCTTATTTAATTTTTAGTAGAATTCACCATTGAAGCCATCTGGTCCTAGACTTTTGTTTGTTGGGAGGTTTTTGATTACTGATTCAGTCTCCTTACTAGTAATCGGTCTGTTCAGGTTTTCTATTTCTTCATGATTCAGTCTTGGTAGGTTGTATGTTTTTAGCAATTTATTTGTTTCTTCTAGGTTGTCCAATTGACATATAATTGTTCATAGTAGTCTCATGATCTTTTGTATTTCTGTTGTGTCAGTTGTAATGTTTCCTCTTTTATTTCTGATTTTATTTATATAGTGCTCTTTTTTTATTCATGGTGAGTCTAGCTAAAGGTTTGTCTATTTTGTTTATCTTTCAAAAAACCAGCTCTTAGTTTCATTGATTTTGTGTGTGTGTGTGTGTGTGTGTGTGTGTGTGTGAGGAAGACCAGCCCTGAGCTAACATCCGTTGCTAATCCTCCTCTTTTTGCTGAGGAAGACTGGCCCTGGGCTAACATCTGTGCCCATCTTCCTCTACTTTATATGGGATGCCGCCACAGCATGGCTGACAAGCAGTGCGTCGCCAGGTGCCCAGGATCCAAACCGGCGAACCCCGGGCTGCCAAGCGCGAACTAAACCGCTGCGCCACTGGGCCGGCCCTCATTGATTTTTTTCTATTGTCTTTTTAGTCTCTATTTCATTTATATGGACTCTGATCTTTGATATTTTGTTTCCTTACATTTAACATTGGGCTTTGTTCTTCTTTTTCTAGTTCCATAAGGTGTAAAGTTAGCTTGTTTATTTGAGATCTTTCTTGTTTCTTAATATAGGCATTTATCGCTATGGACTTTCCTCTTAGAATCGCTTTTGCTGCATCTCATAAGTTTTGATATGTTGTATTTCCATTTTCATTTGTCTCAAGATACTTTTTGCTTTCTCCTTTCATTCCCTGGTTTTCAGTAGCATGTTGTTTAATCTCCACATATTTGTCAATTTTCCAGTTTTCTTGTAATTGATTTCTAGTTTCATACCATTGTGATTGGAAAAGAAGCTTGATATTATTTCAGTGTTCTTAAATTTGTTAAGATTTGTTTTGTTGTGTAACATATTATATATCCTGAAGAATGTTCCATGTGTGCTTGAGAAGAATGTATTTTGTTGCTTTTGGATGGAATATTCAGTCTGTGTCTGATAAGTCCATGTGATCTAACATGTCGTTTAAGGCCATTGTTTGTTTATTGATTTTCTGTCTGGATGGTCTATCCATTGATGAAAGCGGGGTATTAAAGTCCCCTACTGTTATTGTATTGTTGTCTATTTCTCCATTTAGGTCTGTTAATATTTGCTTTATATATTTAGTGTTCCTACGTTGGGTGCATAAATATTTACAAATGTTATATCCTCTTGTTGGATTGACCCTTTTATTATTACATAAAGACCTTTTTTGTCTCTTAATACAGTCTTTGTCTTAAAGTCTGTTTTTGTCTGATGTAAGTATAGCTATTCCCGCTTACTTTTGGTTTTCATTTGCATGGAATGTCTTTTTTCCATCCCTTCACTTTTGGTCTGTGTGTGTCCTTACATCTGAAGTGAGTCTCTTGTAGGCAGCATATAGGTGGGTCTTGTTTTTTCAATCCATTCAGCTACTCTAGCCTTTTGATTGGAGAATTTTGTCCATTTACATTTAAAGTAATTATTGATAGGTATGGACTTATTGTCATTTGTTAATTGTTTTCTGGCTATTTTATAATTCCTTTGTTTCTTCCTCTCTTCTATTGTGATTTGATGATTTTCTGTAGTGGTATGTTTAGATTTCTTTATCTTTTGTGTATGTACCATAGGTTTTTGCTTTGTGGTTACCATAAGGCTTACATAAAACAACTTATATATATAACAGTCTATTTTAAGTTGATGATGTCAGTTTGAATGCATTCTAAAGCTCTGCATTTTTTTACACACACATTTTATGAATTTGATGCCATAGTTTACATCTTTTTATTTTGTATCCGTTATCAAATTATTGTAGTCATAGTTAATTCTTACTAATTTTATCTTTTAACTTTCCTACTAGATTTAGAAGTGATTAACCCATCACTTCTACAACATTAGATTATTCTGAGTTTTACTATATATTTACCATTACTAGTAAATTTTATACTTTCATGTTACTAATTAGTGCTCTTTTGTTTCAGCTTAAAGAAGTCCCTTTAACATTTCTTGTAAGGGTGGTCTAGTGGTGATGAACTCTCTCAACTTTTGCTTGTCTGGAAAACTTTTTCTCTCTCCTTCCATTTTGAAGGATAACTTTGCTGGGTAGAGTTTTCTTGGCTTGTAGTTTTTTTCTTTCAGCACTTTGAATATGTCATGTCACTCCCTTCCAGCCTGCAAAGTTTCTGTTGAAAAATCTGCTGATAATCTTATGGGGGTTTCCTTTGTTTTTCTTTTCTTTCTTTTTTTTTGTGTGAGGAAGACCAGCCTTGAGCTAACATCCATTGCCAATCGTCCTCTTTTTTGTTGAGGAAGACTGGCCCTGGGCTAACATCCGTGCCCATCTTCCTCTACTTTATATGGGATGCTGCCACAGCGTGGCTGACAAGCAGTGCGTCGGTAGGCGCCCGGGATCCAAACCCACGAACCCTGGGCTGCCAAAGCACAAACTAAACCGCTGCGCCACCAGGCTGGCCCCTCGGGGGTTTCCTTTGTACATAACAAGTTGTTTCTCTCTTGCTGCTTTTCAGATTCTTTGTCTTCAACTTTTGACCTTTAATTATAATATGTCTTGATATGGTTCTCTTTGGGTTCATCTTATTTGAAACTTGCTGGGCTTCCTGGATCTGGATATCTGTTATCTTACCCAGAATAAAGAAGTTGTTAGCCATTGTTTCTTCAGATAAGCTTTCTGCCCCTTTCTCTCTCTTCTTCTGGGACCATCATAATGCAAATATTGGTCCACTTGATGTTATTCCATAAGTCCCTTAAGCTATCTTCACTCTTTTTCTTTCTGTCTGTCTTTCTTTTTTTTGCTGCTCTGATTGGATAAGTGCCACTGCCCTGTCTTGGAGTTCACTAATCCTTGTCTTTGAGTTCACTGATCCTTTCTTCTATTTCGTCTAGTCTGCTTTTGAACCCCTCTATTGTATTTTTCAGCTTGGTGATTTCTGTTTGGTATTTTCTTCTATTTTTTACCTCTTTTTGTTCATCCATTCTTCTCCCAAGCTTGATGAGCATCCTTATGACCATTACTTTGAACTCTTTATCAGATTAATCACTCATTTTTGTTTTAAGGTCTTTTTCTGAAGTTTTATCTTATACTTTCATTCGGAACATATTCCTTTGTTTCTTCATTTTCCTCGATTCACTGTGTTTGTTGCTATGCATTAGATAAAGTAGCCACCTCTCCCAGTCTTGAAGGAGTGGCCTCATATAGATGAACCGTATCATTGAACCCTGCTCTAGATCTTGATTGTCTCTCAAGCCTTTGTGCTTGTCCCTGCAACATACTTTGTTCATAGTGGCTCACAGTAGTTGAGTGTGTGCCAAGATCTGTCAGTGTCGCAAATGGGAGAATCTCAGTCATCGCCTATATTCAGGCTGATTGAAAGCTGGATCCTCAGGCAGCAGCTTTTAAAGTATATGCAAATGTACTTTTTCAGGGGAAGACTGGGAGATGGGTGTTTCTGTCTGCTCCCTCTGCATTGTGCCCTGGGGAGTTAGCCAGAGCCAGGGTGAGCCTGCGTGAGCTCTTTAAGAACTATTTCTCAGTTCATTATAGGTTTATGGCTCTTGTGGATGTAAGCTCTGTTGGCTTTCAAAGCTAGATGTCTCGGGGGCCCCTCTCTCAGGTGCAGGTCTTAGAAGTTGGGTTGCCAGATGGAAGCTCAAACCCTTTGCTCCTTAGGGAGAAGCTGGGTGTTGTGAGTTCCCTTCTGATTGTGGCTCACCCTGCTGGAGTGGGGTTTATGGTGAAATTGTGTCTCAGCCTCTCCTACCTGTTTTAATTTGGGTTTTTGTTGTTTGCCCAATATATAGGAGTCATTCTGCTAGTTTTTGAGTTTCTTTCAGAGGGAATTGTTCCACATGTAGCTGTAGATTTGGTGTGTCCATGGTAGGAGGTGAGTTCAGAATCCTTCTACATTGTCATCTTGAATTGGAACCAACACATACAATATTTTTTTAAAAAAAGAGTTAGTTGCCAATGTTTAAAATTTGGTGGATTTAATTGAAAGGCCCAGATTTCTAGTTTTTCCTTTAAAAATTAAGAAAATTGGACAACACTGGGCCCACATTACCAATGGATCTTAAAAATTTTCTGCTTTTGATAGGTCAGACTGTATCTAGTTAGCCACAGCTCCCATTGTTCCCAGTTGCCTCCCTTGGTTGCCACCTATCATCACATGTGTGTTGTCTTTTTCTTTTTTATAGTGTGAAGAGGGCAATGAGATATCTCCCACTTCCATGTCTCTATCAAAAATGGGAAAGTTAAAGACTGCCTGGGAAATATTTTTAATATTCTTGAGAAATATTTTTTACTTCATGAGATGTGAGAAACATTCTTATATTTTTAATATGCAAACAAAATGTCAGAAGAATACAAGCTGATGTCATTTTGACTGAAGTCTGGGCTGATTTTACCCATTCAGGTTACCTGACTTGCTTGTGTGGGCAATCAAGTTTGTAACCCCTGTATTAGTTTGCTAGGGCAAAACAAAATACCACACAGACTGGGTGGCTTAAACAACAGAAATTTATTTTCTCACAGTTCTGGAGGCTAGAAGTCCAATGTCAAGTTGTTGGCAGGTCTAGTTTCTTGTAAGGCCTCTCTCCTTGGCTTGCAGATGACTGCCTTCTCACTGTCTCCTCACCTAGTCTTTGTGTCCAGATTCCCTTTTTATAAGGACCAGTCAGATTAGATTAGGGCCCGCACTAATGGCTTTGTTTTAACTTAATCAACTCTTTAAAGGCCCTTTCACCAAAACCAGTCATATTTTCACGTACACATTTTGAGAGACTTAGGGCTTCAGCATATGAATTTTAGAGGGACACAATTCAGTCCATAGCAATGCTTGTCTTAAAAAAAAAATCTAATATATAGATACATGAACGTGTACAACTAAAAATCAGTAGCCATAAAGGAAGAGACTAAGATTGATAATCAGGGTAACAAAATGAAGTTAATAAAGAATTCAGGAGAGAACTTAAAAATGTATTCTTTGTGAGATATCTCATTTAATGAGGAAGAACAAATGGCATAGTTCAGTTGATTGGGAAGCAATAGTCCCACTGAAATTGCTGAAAGCCTAATTTATGGAATAGAAAAACAACTTGAGGAATTCTCCTAAAAGGCAGGTCAAAAACATCCGTTAGGAAATTTCTTAGAAATAAGAGATTTGATGGTGAGAGCTAGGAGAGCAAAAATCCTTGTCATAGTTGACTGGGAAAGAGGACTTGGAGCAGGTGACAGAGAATCATCAAACGAGTGATAGGCAGAAGTTCCCCTGGCGAAGTAAGAAATCTTCACATTTCAACTGCTGGGCACAATTATTGAAAGAATTGATATGTCCTGGTTAAATTTCTGAAATCAAAACAAAAAAACCCAGAATTCTCGAAGTGTCAAAATACAAAAGAGGGAGGAAAAAACAGGTTTCCTAAAAGGAAAAGAGAATCAGATTGGCATCAAACCTCCAATCTGCAACAGCAGATGTTAGATGACATGAAGAAATGTTTAAAATTTAGAGTTCCTAGGGAAATTAATTTTGATTATAAAATTCTGTATCATCTATATTATAACCATTCTTTAAATGCAATGAAACATAAATAACTGAACAAGAGAGAACAGAAAAAGTTTTATTGCCCTTTCATTTCCTATCCAAGATATTGTGAAATAAAATTAAAATATTACCTGAATTGCTTCCAACTCTGTTGTAGCTCAAGTACAGTACTTTGAACTTGCCAGCGGAGCGGGGACACTTAAGCTAGTATAAATCACTTGTACTTGTGGGGCAGGGTGGACACAGGAATTGCTCTATAACATATATCCAAGCTATGTGGCTGTATCAAGTGTCTGTTTAGGGTATGGGACGGAGGGGGAAATGTTGTAACTTCTTTTATTGCCTCTTGAATATGAGATCCTGTACCACATTTGAGGTATTAAAAATTATTTTGAAATATTAATTATGTCAAAAAGGTATAAAGAATAATAGTATGAACACCATGGTACCTACCTCCCAGTTTAAGAAATAAAACATTAACTACCCAGTTGAATTTCCCTCCTTCCCAGAGAGAGAATCATTTTCCTGAATTTGGTGTTTATCACGCGAATGCACTTCATTATATGTATAGTATATGTGTAGATAACCTAAACAATATATATTGTTTTACATAGTTTAAACCTGAAGTCAGTGGTGTCAACAGTATATATTCCTCTGTAGTTTTTTTTACACAATCATACGTGTGAGATTTACTCATACATACACATATATATTCCTAGTTTGATCACTTACACTGATATATAATAATCCATTATATAAATATATCAAAATTTGTCTTCTTGTTGAGGAACATTTCAGTGTTTCCCATTGTTTGCTACAGCAGTTTTAGTAAACAGCAGTCCTGGGAACATTCCTATACATGCCTCATTGTACACATTTGAGAATTTCTCTAAGGTATCAAGAAGTGGAATTACTGGACTGTAGGGTATATTTACTTTCATTTTCACTTGATATTGCTGCTTGCTCCTCAGAACAGTTGTAACCATTTACATTCCCACCAACAGAGTAAAGTTTATTTATTTATTTATATCTGTACTTGATATTTTCACATTTTTTTATTTATGGTATCTCATTGTGGTTTTTATTGCAACTCCTTGATTACTAATGACTGAGCATCTCACCTTATTCCTTGGCACTTTGTGGTTCTGTTTTTGTGAGTTTCTATTCATATCTCTGCACAGTATTTTCTATTAGGTTATCCATCTTTTCCTTATTAACTTGTGGGAGTTATTTATACATTTTTGGTTACTAATTCTTTGTCAGTTATATGGATCACAAATATTTTCCCCTAATTTTTTTGTATGAGTGAAAGAAATTTTAATTTCACCATAGTTGAATGATCAGTCTTCTTCTCTAGTTTGTACATTTTGTGTATAAAGGAATAATTCTTTATCTCAAAGTCATGAAAGTATTCTTTTATTCTCTAATTTGTAAAGTTATGCTTTTTCACATTTGTTTATAATTCATCTGGAATTTGTTTTTTTCACAGCTTTATTGAGATGTTATTTATATACTATAAAGTTCACGCATTTGAAATGTACAATTCAATGTTTTTAGCGTGTTTATAGAGTTGTGCGGCCAGCCCTGGTGGTCTAGTGGTTAAGATTTTGTGCTCTCACCGCCATGGCCCAGGTTCGTTTCTTGGTCAGGGAACGACACCACCCTTCTGTTGGTTGTCATGCTGTGGCGGCTGCATATTGCTGTAATGCTGAAAGCTGTGCCACTGGTATTTTAAATACCAGCAGGGTCACCCATGGTGGACAGGTTTCAGCAGAGCTTCCAGACTAAGACACACTAGGAAGAAGGGCCTCGCCACCCACTTCTGAAAAAATTGGCTGTGAAAACCGTATGAATAGCCATGGAGCATTGTCTGATATAGTGCCATAAGATGAGAGGATGGCACGAAGAGACAAGGCAGGGCTCTGCTCTGCTATATACAGGGTTGCTAGGAGTCAGAATTGACTCAGCAACACTAATGATAAATAGATTTGTGCAACCATCACCATAATCTAATTTTAGAATATTTCATTATCCCAAAAAGAAACTTTGTATCCATTAGCAGTCACTCCCTACTCCCCTCTGCCCCCAGAGCTAGGCAGCCACTTAATCTACTTTCTTGCCTTTCTGGACATTTCATGTAAACAGAATCAAATAATATGTGGTCTTTTGTGACTGACTTCTTTTACCTAAGTGAAATATAATGTTTTTAAGGTTCTTCCATGTTGTAGCATGTATCAGTACTTTATTCTTTTTTTATGACTGAATAATATTTAAAAAAAACTTACATACGACTAAACATTAGTCTCAGTATTTCTAAATGAGTTAGATTTCCATAATAGGGATTCTGTGAAAATGACAGGGGTGTTAGAATAGTTTCCTAATCTCTGTATGACTTTCCCATAAAAACAGAACAAATAGCATTGGAAAACCAAAACCCATGGGCAACATTTACAAGAAAATTAGTTGACCATGCTTCTCCACAAACCTTTAAATACCAGTAGGTTGGGGATAAACCACCAGCAGCTCCAAGACCTGTGTATTATTATCTATGTAGGAAGAAGAAGGAGGAAGCAGTGGAACATCAAGTGAATCTGAGAATTGAAAAATAGCCAAAAGGCAATCACTGGAAAGCTTGAAGGGCCATTTTAAGAATACCAGCTGAAACTGGGAGGGGTTTTGCACACACTGATAATGGGTGAGTGAAAGAGGTCTGTTGTAAAGTCTTAAGGGACTGGAGCGCATTCATGAAACTTTTAAAACTAACCAACCAAAGCTCCCTTCTAGGAACAAGCCAAGATATCTCAGAAAACAACTATATTTTTGAAGACTATATGAAAGCAACAAGAGGGAGTTTTAGAGTGTGAGGTTAGAATAGCTATTCTAGATCAAGCCTCCTGAAAGTACAGGGAAATGAATTTCATTTAAATATCAGCAATATGTGAAATGATTGTTAAATCTCATAAAAGTTTTTAAAGAAAATGAGCCTCAGAGTAGCATCCTTTCTAAAGACAGTGAAAACACACCAGAAGGATATGTCCTTAAAATAGATGAAGACTATTAAGATGTTAAGGCAAAATGCAAGACAAAGACTTTATAATCAGAACAAGGCATTTTCAAAAAAACAAGTTTGCATAAGAAAAAGAAAAACTAGGTGGTGGAACTTAGTAAAGTATTACAGATGAAGGAAAATTTATTTTAGAAATGAATACATATTAGAAGGAACACAAGAGCAAATGAACATAAGAGATAGTACCTTAAGAGAGAAGGATGTTGAAAAGGAGAAAGACATTAAAAAGGATACAAAAGAGGTGTATAAAGAATTTGATAGAAATTGATATTGAAAACAGGCAAAGAAGACAAAGTATATGTATAATAGGAGTTCCCAGTGAAGTAAAAATGATAGCAAGGGAACAGAGCAGATATTAACAATTACAGTTTAACTGAAGTAAAAGCAGATTTGGAACTCCATTTTGAAAGAGCACAGCACATATCTGAGAACGCTGACACAGAGAGACCAATACTGAGATGTGGTCTAGTAAAATTATTGCACTTTAAAGAAAAAATAAAAATCTTTTAGACATGTAGCAAAAGTCACAAAGTCTCTTATAAAGTAAGGAAAACCAGATTATTATTATACTTTTCAACAGTAACAATTTATAAGAGAAGACATTCTTATTATGAGAGAAGACATAATTTATTATGGAATTCCATATTTAAGATAAGAAAGTTTGAGCGCAAGATTTTATATATAACCAAACTGATTTTCAAGTATAAAAGTCACAAACTATTATCAGTATGCTAGAACTTGAAGAATATTGTTCCCATTAGCCCTTCCCGAGGAATCTACTAGAGAAAAAGCTTCAGAGAATCAAAATGACTAGAGAGAGATTAATGTGAGGACTGATGGTTAGCATTACACACATACTTGCAGAACCAAGACTAAATGGGGGATAAAGAAGGAGAAAGTATGGTCTATAAAGAGATGGGAAAGAGAACGGAGGGGTCATATGCAGAACATTTTAAAAACTATTTTTGGTAATCATATTGGTGGTAATAGTATTGGTATTATCTGGAGACTCTGTGTGTAATGTGAAATAATAAACATATGAGTGTGTGTTATTCTAATTCTGTCATGAACTGTGTCCTTGAGAACCTTGATTCTTGTTATAGAAGAAAGAAGATTAGAGATGACTCAGATTGGGGGGGTGTATGTGTGTGTATAGGGTGAGCAGGGCAAGTGTTGATAACTGAGAGAGAGAGAAAGTTAAATGTTTAACTACAGGAGTTTTTAAAAAGAAAAGTAGATAAATAACCCCTCTTCTCCAGAAAAACACCAGGTAGAACAAATAAACAGTATTAAAAAAAATTGCAAAATGAAATCAATATAATACAGATTTGACCAATAAGATCAATTTAACAGTCAATTGGAAAATTTGGTTAGAAAAAAGAACATAAAGACAAAATATTGGAAATAAAAATGAACAATTTCTAAGAATATTATAAGTAATTATGCCTATAAATTTGAAAATCCAGGAGAATTGGATTTTTTTTTTCCTGAGGAAGATTTGCCCTGAGCTAACATCTGTGCCAGTCTTCCTCTATTTTGTATGTGGTTTGCCGCCACAGCATGGCTGCCAACAAGTGGTATAGGTCCACGCCCGGGAATTGAACCCGGGCTGCCAAAGTGGAGTGCACTGAACTTAACCACTAGGCCATGGGGCTGGCCCCCTGGATGATTTTTTTTTATGGATAGTTTTTATCAAACACATAAGGAACAATAAATTTCCTTGTTGTTTAAATTATTTCAGAGTACAGAAAAATGATGGAAAGCACCCCATTTAACTTAATGAGAGGGATAAACCTGGACACCAAAACCTAGCAACACCAGACATGCCACATAATCTTCAATTTGACCTTCCATATGCACTCAACATTCCTATTCTCTACCATGAGGTACCTTTCTGGCCAGCATGAATGGGCCTCTATGTCCTCTGGCTTCTGATTGGATTTGGAAGTGGGGAGCCCTGGCCAGAATTGGAGAAAGGAGGAGACTAAAGTCTGGGTATTAATTCCCCTGGCTCATTCCCTGTATGTATGTGCCTTGGGCTGGCTCTCTCTCTTCTGAAAGGCCTAGTCCTTCCTTCAGGGCCTATGTGTTAAAAGAGCTTCTCTGTTGTTACTAGCCTGGGTTGTTGCACTGTCCCTTGTGATTCCTCTAAGCCTCATCCACAGCTTTGTTAAAAAAAAAAAAAAGGCCGCTTGTAAATAAACCCTCCTTAAACTAACATAACTTGAGTGGGCCATCTACTTCCTGTAGACCTTTTTTGACATAATAGATGAGTTTAGGATTTTTGCGTTTGTAGAAAATATGAAATTAAAAGATGTACTAGTTTTGACTAAGAAAAAATAGTATGGGAAAAATATTCTGTACAGAAAAATATATTAATTACAAAGTGAAGAAAAACTGCAAATTTATAAACATTTAAAATGTATAATAGAGACCAAGGGTTTATATATTATTTGATTATCTACTGTTTATTAGTATTGTATCTATATTAAATAGCCTGAGTGTGATCGTGGTTATATAGAAGAATGCCCTTGTTCTTAGAGATATACCACAATATTTAGGGATGAAGTGTCATGATATATATAACTAAGAAAAAGTGTGTGTGTGTAAGAAGAGACAAAGCAAATGTATCAAAATGTTAATAATTGGTGTATCTTTGTTATGGTATTCACTGTTAATATTCTTGCAGCTCTTTGTGGCTTTGAAATTTTCAAAATAAAAAGTTGGGGGAAAATATTCAAAACAAAAAATGAAATATTTTTATGGATAAAGAGCTTTATAAACTAAGAAACATATAAAATGCCAGCATTTGAACAAGCAAATGACTGAAGGAAAAGTACAGAAAGCGCTTAAACACAATGATGCTTGACTTGAATAATAAAGGAATGCAAATTTAAATGAGTTGTCAGTGTTCATCTATCGAAATAGCAGATTGAAAAGAGTGATAATGCCTAATGCTGATGGGGATGCAGCAAACTGGACGGGAAGTATAGCTTGGCGCCTGCCATCTTGTGGTGTACAGACTGGCAGTTATCTGTGAGTGCTTAAAATCTGTATGCTCTTTAATCACAGCGATTTCATTTAATGAACTAAATCTAATGAGGTAATAGGATAAGTAAGGTTATATGTGCAAAGCATGTTCACTGCAGCATTGTTAACATTAAGTAGCAAAAACCATTTAAATGTCCATCAGTTGGGGTTTGGTTTACACACAGTAGAATACTCTTTAACTGTTAAACACAGAAGTTAATATATTGATGTGGAATGATATCCCTGATTGTTACATTAAAAATAAAAGCAAACTAGAGAAAAATACATATAATACTACCACATTTAAAGTAAAATATCTACATATTATAGACATAACTTTATGTGTACCAATATTATATAGATTTTGAAAACCTTGTTGAAAGAGTATCAGAAAAGGCAGGGAAATTATAGGGGAGTGGGACGTTTATATTCTCTTTTTGGATTTTTTTATTTTAAAGAAATAAACATCATAAAATAGAAAATATAACTAAACTTAAGTCTCTGCAATAATTTTTCTTTAAAATAATTTCTTTGTATGCTGCTTTGTTAGTATAGTCTTATCGAGTTACAAAACAATCTGTTAAGAAACTCATTTTGCTTTTGTATATTCTGTTTTCAGAGCAGTGGAAAGAGCTCAGTGCTAGAAAGCCTAGTGGGGAGGGACCTGCTTCCCAGAGGCACTGGTATTGTCACCCGGAGACCTCTCATTCTGCAGCTAGTCCATGTTTCACCCGAAGATAAACGAAAAACAACAGGAGAAGAAAATGGTAAATTTTTAGAATTGGAATAAGAATTATTTTAAGACTCTTCATTTTTGTCAAATATTTAAAAGATATGAATTGATTAGACAGAAATTAGTGGCTGTAGCTAAATCAGATGTCCTGTGAAGAGAAGTGGTATGCGTCTCTTCTCATGTAAAAAAAGAGTAATTTTTGTTGTTTTGAGGACCATGAGTAAACTTGTTTGGAATAGTATCTTTTTGGTAATTCAGCTTGGTAAACTGTTGTTAATGCTATTTAATGGAGGATCTAGTGAGATACTCAGTAAACAGGAATCATTTATTTTAAAGAAAAAGTTTCTGTCTTTTGGAGTATTTTAAACTCTTTTCCTAATGTTTAAAACAATGTTTTTGCTTTTTACTTTGATTTAGAATTTAAATAATTTAGATTCTAGTTTAAAGATTTTATTTTAAATAAAATTAAAACGACTTTGCTTTTCAGTGTAGCAGTGTTATCTTCCCTTCCCTTTTCTGGTCTTACCATGTTCCTGTTAATTTTGAATCTTTTGCCCTTCAGTCTAAAATGAATATTAATTTTAGAAAGAGTTTTGATTTTTTAAATTACTTTTTTATTATCCTTCTCTTGCTAAGGCTTACCTATGTAGCACATACTATTTTGATTTTTAAGATCCCCTCTTCCCCTGAATAGCAAACGTGGAGTATTAAGATTGGAAAATATGTACTGTCCTTTATAGCAGTTCTTCTATGATTGAACTGAAAATATTTTAAGAAATGTTGTCTGTTGTCTATCAGCAGATTTTAAATTGCTTATTAAATATGTATCCTATAATAATCATATATTTATATTAGTGAGGTTTGATGAGAGTAGTATAATTTAATCTTCCCTTTTAGTTCAGTGTTTGGCTCAGACTTCGTGTCTTATTTATAAAAGTCTGTAAAATAGCTCTAATTTTTAATTACATTTGCAGCAGAGTACCTGTTTGTTTCTTATCTGCAGAGATTTGTTTTAAATGTAGTTTCATTCTACTTCTTATATTCCGATCTAAGATAGGATGAAAATATTGATGAAATTGAAGTTAATTTCTGTATCTGATTTTTTTCTTCACTTATTATAGGAGCACTGGTGGTGATAGCTTGATTTTTTTTTTTTTTTAAAGGAGAACAAAAAAAAACCCGTCATGAGCATCCATTGTGACTATAGAAAGTTAATCACTGAAGCAAATTAATGAAGTTGTAGATGTTAACAAGTAATATTTTTGGATAGACTGTCAGAGGATATGTAGGAGCCTTTTACTTATATTAGGTAGCTTGGTATATTCATCAGTTTGTAGTTCTGTAATATTTTTTTACTATTGAAATTCTGAACCTTGACTTTAATTATTTTGAACTAACCTGTGGTCTGGCTTCAAATATATAGAATAACACTTAAAATTTCATTCTCACTAACTTATTTCATCAAATTTACCAAGTACCTTAAACTAAAACTTTAAGAAACTATATGGCATTAATTACGTCTTTTTCTTTTAACTTTTCATTTTCTTCAGTCACCTTGAAAAGGGCAGATGATATCCTGTATCTTAGAAACTATTTGTAGATGTGGCCATTGTTTCTGGACAAGGGTGTATCAGCCCTAGAAGTGTCAGTTCTTTGGTATCTCTTTGCTTGTGTGTCCACTGTTTTGTTGATGTTTCTTCTTGGTGGTTGGTCAGAAAATTTGCGTATCTTTACCTATATATATATTTTTTCTAAGCTTAGTGCTTATTTTTTATGTAAAAAACATAAAACTTCACTTAAAATGACAACTCAGCTACCCAGAACACAAAATAGATTTCATAAATTTTGAGTACTAAATTTCATGTGTCTTGAATAGTTCCTTAGTTTCTCATCAGAGCCTCTTTATTCTTGGGATAAACAATTCTACCTTGTCATAAGTCATTCTAACCCAGAGGAAATTAGAATAATGAAGCAGATAAACATTTAGTTAGCCAGAAGAGTGTGAACTACCTGACAGCCTGACAACCAGAGAGGAGAAAGGGAGGAAAACATGACCAGACAGAAAAATTTCAAAAAAAGAAAAAAATCAGTCTCTAACCATTTTGTATAGGGATGTATTTAGCCTCAGAGGGCTTTGTTATATAACAAAGTCCTAAGTTACCAATAACAGGTTAATTTAAGAGCAGTGCATTCTAAGATGACATGGAGCAGTATAATCCATTTTAGATAAGAGGCCTATCAAAACTGGCTAAAATAAAATATTTTAATGTTTAATATGCATAATTTAATTATCAGGAAAATTTATTTAACTTGGGATCCTTCATTCTGCCAACTACAAAGGATAATTGAGGTGTCAGTATATAGATTTACAGTATTTCTCAGCTTGCCCCCCACTTCTGCCAGTGTAAAAGAATTTTCTGATGAAATCTTACTAAAAACAAAATCAGACTGTTGTAGAGTGGGATGGTGGTTAAGTTTGCACTTTGAACTCCATGATTATCTTTCAATATCTGAAAGACATAAATCAAGCTTTCCTCAGATTTCCTTTTAGACAAAATCCAAAAGTAGCATGCTGATTAAAGACCAAGTTGGTTCTGTTGTGTTCTGTTAAATTCAATATAATTTCAAAGAAAATAATCCCTTATATAGCTCAATCTTAGCAAATAGGGTAAATATATATATTTACTTACTCTTAAGGTTTTGAAAGATGTTTGGTTTATTTTGTAGATTCTTTTTCATCAGGCAGTTGATCTTTTCCCGTAATCAGTTATCACATATCTAAGGCAAATTTTTGAATAGTGAATTAATTTTAATCCATGTGTGTTAGAATTAGAAACCAGAGGTGACATAATTAATTGTAGTGGAAAATAAAAATAAATTATGGCACACAATATGCTTGATTTATCACTTAAAATATTATGTACTACTGTGCATCCCTCTAATTATAATTATAATTGTAATGGAAATTATATAGTTGTAAATTTTGAATAATTGAATGCTGTGTGCATTTGAAATGTGTTCAGATTTCTACACATTGGAGTTTTTAAAAAGGTTTAAAATGTTAGGGATAAGCACTAAACTTATCATTCTGTGCTGTTTCTCTTTAACTACAGACCCTGCTACATGGAAAAACTCAAGACAGCTTTCTAAAGGTTTCCTTTATCCATTGTTTTTGGCCCTTCTTTTTCTATTATGCCTGCATGTGTGCTTATGTACTCCTACAGGCTGTGTGCATTTTTTTCCTCCATTTTTATTTGCCTATCCATGTTGATTGATTGCAGGTTTTAATGGTTCTTGTTACCATTTGGCATTGCATCAGAATGCAGGCTTTTTTTGGTGGTGAATGTAATTTATTTTATTTTTATTTTTAAAACATGCTTGTGAAGCCAGGCGTCTTTTATATGATAAGGTAAATTAAAAATACCCCTTTAGTATGTAGTATCTGCCTCTGTGAGTTCTGTTCACCTAGATTACTCCAGTCCTCCAATGAGACTTCTTGGAAGAAGGTACTAAGCTTCAAGTAGGTGAGCATTTTACTTGCAAAAAGGATCCAGTTTTATTTGCCTTTATTCCACCAAAGAATGATCCACTTTTTCCTCACTAAATATTTATTTGAGTATCTTACAGTCCTTTTTATTTTGATTTTAGGTGGCTGATATGCATTATTCATAAACTCAATCATTGAGACATTTAAAACACTGAATTTGGCAAAAGCAGAATAGCTGTGCTTGGGGGAGGCAAAGTTAGGTTGCTTTTCTACAATTAAACGTTTCTAGCTTCTCTGGGAAAAACAGAACAAAAACTTGCTTTCCATGTTTTAGACCACTTGAAACAGCGTCTACAGTGAATGTATTTTCCTTTTTTTCAGCAATTGCAGGAGGAACAGACCTATTATTGGAAACTGATGGAGAGTAGCGACTCCATACAGGACATATGCCAGGGTCCATCCCCCCACCCCATTTCATTTCTGTCTGACCTTCAGTTCCAAGGAAAAACGTAGTTTTGGTCCTGGGGGAAAAAAATCACCTTGAAGTGCATATAAATTACAGAATAGCTTCACACTACTGAGAGAGCTCTTCAAAGGAACAACAAATTGTGACCTTATAGGTAACCAGCAGGAAACCAAATTAGAAAAAAAAAAAGGATTGAAAAGTTAGCTGTTTTATTCACATATTGCAAATTTTTACCTTGAATTATGTGTGTAAATCTATTATTTATGCTTTTTACATTACTCAGTAGGATTCTTAATTTTTCTTCTTTTCGCCATTAGCTTAGTTGTGTACTTTCATCAGATAAACTTTCATCAGCTTTTATGTGTAAGATATTTAAAAATAAGGAATAAACTTTTTAACATATATAATTACATGCAAAATATGAAGAGAAGTGAACAATTTTATTAGTAAAATCTAGATTTCAAATGGTGGAACGACCTGTGAGCAACTCTGATCTGAAGTTAGTCATGGTTTTGAAATAACATGATACAATTTTTAAAATGTGAAAGTATAATTTAGCAAATCTTAAAATATTTGTTAATTTTTAGTTAATGGCAAAATAGGAACAAATAATATTGTGGTGCCTTTTTGAATTCCTGCCTAAAGATAAAAAGTAATTTCCATAGTTTCCAATAAATGGAGGTTTTCTTTTTTCCAGGGGTTGAAGCAGAAGAATGGGGTAAATTCCTTCACACCAAAAATAAGGTAACCACACAAGAATATCATGAAGAAATAACATGTTGAAAAAATTTTTTTGTACAAGTAGTTGATAATTTAGTTTCTCATCATTGGCAATGTGGCATGTTATCTTGAAGCAACTGTTCCTTGTAAAATAACTCTTATCTTAGTGACATTTCCATCACAGTAGTTTATTTGGAAAACACTTTAAGTTGAGCCCTATTCTCTCCAATTTGGAGATTAATTGTTGTGGGATCAGGCAGCTTTGAAAAGCTCATGTAAATTATGACTCCTTGGCTCAGAAAAATATATGTATATATTGGAATTTGTTTACTAATTCTCTGAAGCAGATCCATAGACATCCTTGAAATTTATTGACCCCCCCCACTTAAGAACTATTGATTTTATTTTGAATATCATGCTTTTTGTTTGAATAATTTTTAGCTTTATACGGATTTTGATGAAATTCGACAAGAAATTGAAAATGAAACAGAAAGGATTTCAGGAAATAATAAGGTAGGCATCTTTTTAGAGCTGGAAAGTATAAACATTAGCAAATAGATCATTGAGAGTATTCTATATATAATGTGTGATTGTAAATTCATAATCCTGGTCTTTGAAATTAATGGAGTATTTTCACAAATATATAAAAACTCTACTTAAAATCCCTTTGGTTTCTTAGAACTTTTATATACTATCAAATATTTAGGTGCTTATTCTTGATCTTGTGATGTACATTCCACTTTATTATATAATTATTTAATTCTGCTACAATAGGTTATCTTTTTCTGATGGATTGATTTACTCTAACTCAAGAAGCATTACATAACTTATGCAATACATGTATTTTGAAGTGCTCTTTTTCTTACCTGAGTAAGGCTAGATTTGCTTATGAAAATAAAGAGAGAGAAATTAGTTGTTTTTTTTTTTCAGAGAAAATGAAAAGTAATGTTAACAAACAACTGAATTATTTTCTTGTTTTCTAAGATTGTGAGAATTTAAAATAAGTTGGGTGTCTAAGATACCATTAATCTTGATAGCAGGCACTATCAGTGCTACCTTCCTTAAATGCTTCCATTTTCTCACTCTTCTCTCTTTATTCCTGTTGCCTCTCTCTCTGCTCCCTTTCTTTTTGTTTTTACCTCCCTTCTTGTATTATCTAGAGGCACATTTAATCCCTCAAGTTGGCCCTAGCCTAGTACCAATATCCAAACATATTTATTGAGCCCTTTATCTGTCAGATACTGTGCTAGAGAGGTTATTTCCTGACAAAAAGACAGTTCTGGAGTCATGTTAGTTCTTTATGTCTCTTCAGGATATTTGTCTCTGTTTTAGTGAGTGACTAAGCTCTGTTCATTATTGAACTCTAGGCTGGTAACCTTTGGGTTACTGCTACTGCTGCCCTGCTTCCCTGAATTTCTAATAATTGTGTTGTATAGAAGAGGTAGAAAAAGTGGCAGGAACTAGATTAGCTTGTCCTCACTCCTGTAATTATATCAGAGATAATTTGGACTTTTGGAATGTTACTAATCGCAAGACCAGTCTGAATTCTCTCTCTTGGGATCCCCATGGATTTTTACTGAACTCAGGAATTGTGGTAATTTTACATAATTTTAGAATTTAGAGTGGATGTGACTGGTGATTCAGAAAGGAAAGTTTTTACTTACACTAAACTGAATGTCATGAAAAATCAAGCCTGTATACCTACAAGATGTTTAATTTATGGTGGGGATATGATTTATTTACTTAGCAGGTTTTCTTATCCACAGTGTCTAAAAGATGAGAAGTCCCCTACCCCCAAATCTATGAAAAATCTCTTCTTTCCTAAATCATGTTTGTAATGAAGTAAATGATACTTTGACCTTATGTAAGTAATTTTATATGTCTAAATATCTAAATGATTTCATATGCCTTACATAAAGCCCTGAAGGATTTAAAATATCTATGAGATTGGAGTTGTAAAGGCATTTGGGCAAATCTTTGTATTGGACATGATAAGGGAATGCCTGAGAAATATACAACTTAGATAGATATGCCTAATATCAATATATAATGACTTTGAAACACTGGAGTATTTAAAATAGAAAAGTAATTCAGAGTAATCTTAATATAGCAAATGTAACTGTATAGAGAACTCAGAGTAAAGGATGTTCCAGAAAAGCTTTCTGGGAAATGAGAATTTTCAGTGGGTTAATGAAGGAAGATATACAGTAGATAAATAGATGAGAGAACATTTTAAAGGATAAAGAAGGGCACGTACAAAGACAGGTTATGAACATTTTATAAGTGTCTTTTTACATGTAGGTGACAACTCTAAAACTTGTAGAGGCCAGTGGTGAGGAGGAGGGAGTCTGTGTAACAAACTTAGTCTAATGGAGAGAAGATTCAGTCTGATGACTGAATGACTTAGTCTAATGAAGATTCAGATAAATTTTCTGAGCTATCTCTTACAATATACTCTTGCCAGTTGGTATTCAAAGATAAGGAATGAAATTGGTTTGGATAATTTGTTATCTATGCCTCACTCTCTGAACTTAAGAACCTCATAAATTTGGATAGTGAGGAATACATTAATCTTTTGTTCAGCACTAAATCTATTAAACGTGTTTAAGAAATGGTATCTGCTTAGAATCAAGAGAAAACAATGTGAAATAATATAGGGGAAATAAATTGTTTGTATTAATGGTATAGGGTTGGATAGGATTATAACCTGTTATATGGTTGGCTGCCTTACTTCCCGTGTGTTGCATCAGGTTCTGATTGTTGAAATGTGTTAGGGATCATGGTTTAATTTGTACTTAAAAGCCTCTAATATCTATCTACTTGAAATGAGGTTCACTTTAGCATTTTATATTTCATCGAAATTTTAACATGATTTTAATATATTTTAAAACTTATTTTTAGGGAGTAAGCCCTGAACCAATTCATCTTAAGATTTTTTCACCCAATGTTGTCAATCTCACACTTGTGGATTTGCCAGGAATGACCAAGGTAAACAATGGTTGTTACTCATTATGGATTTGGACATGTTTGTTTTCACTTAAATAAATGTGTTTTTCCTTACCCTATATGAGAATAATCAGCTTTTTTGCAATGAACTTGATCTGTTAGCAGCATTTGACATAGTTGAGTCCTCCTTTCTCCTTGAAACACTTTCTTTACTTGGCTTCCAGGATACCACACTCTACAGGTTTATCTCCAGTCTCACTGGCTATTCTTTCTCACTCTCTTCTGCTGGTTTCTTCTCATCTTTCCGGTGTCTAAACAGTGAGTGCCCCAGAGCTCAGTTTTTGGACCGCTGGTTAAGAGAGTACACTTACGCCTTGATGATTTCATCCAATCTTATGGCTTTAAATACACGAGTGTCTGTATGCTGACAGCATTCAAATATCTCTAGACTTGTATATCCAGCTGTCTACTTGACATATACACTTAAATGTTTAATAGGCATTTCAAACTTGATGTGTCTAATACTGTAAATTCTTGACCTGTCCCTCAACCTGACTTCATCCTTTTATAGTCTCCCCATCTCAGTAAATGGCAACTCTGTTCTACCAGTTGCTTAGCCAAAAACTTTCTAGTCTTCCTTGACACTTCTTATCCTATGTCCTGCTTCCTCTGTCAGCAAATCCTCTTGGTTCTCCTTACCTTTAAAATATATCCAGAACTCCTCTATCATGTCTTACAAGTTCATAGCTACCATCCTGATGTGTCATCTCATCTGGTTTATCATCATCTCACCTGGATTACTGCGATAGCCTCCTAACAGGTCTTCCTCATAATCTGTTCTTAACTAAGCAGCCAGAGTGATGCTGTTAAAGTGAAAATTAGATTGTGTCATTCCTTGGCTCAGAATCTCTCCAGAGGCTTCCCATTTTACTCAGAGTAAAAGCTTAAGTTCTTAAAGAGATCTAAAGTAACTACTTGATCTTCCCTATTACTCTTCTATTAACTCCTTCTGCTCCAGCCTTCTGCCCTTGTTCATTCTGCTGAAATGTGCTTCCCTCAGATATATGCATGTACCTCTCCCTTGTCTCCTTCAGTTTCTGGTCTTTCTCTCAAATGTCATTACCTGAGTGAGGTCTTCCCTGATTACTCTATTTAAAGGCATACTCCAATTAAAAATAATAATTTAAAAGCACAACCTTCTCTAATCATTCCCTAGCCTCCTATTCTGCTTTATTTTTTCCATTGCCCTACCACCACCTAGATAATGTATATATGTATTTGTATATTATCTGCCTCTCCTCACTAAAATGTAAGCTCTATGAAGGCAGGAATTTCAATCTTTTTTTTATTCATTCCTGTGACATAATCTGGCATGTAGAACAGTGCCTGAAATATAGTAGGTTTCCAATAGATATTTGCTAACTGATGAATGAATGAATTTGTCTCTAGGCAGTTAACATTGACCTGTTCTTAACATGGTAAACTTTTGATATTTGCAAAGAGTTACATTTTGAGACTTTCACATGTTACTTACCAAATTCATAAATACCACTGTAGGTTATACTTTCTTCATTTTAACCATCTGTAAATGGAGTAATACCTATGTTCTGTGGATTAAATGGGAGAGAAAAAGCTGAGCTGGTTTTTATTTCTAGTTCCTTGCTCATCTCTGTTTGGTTTAGGTGCCGGTAGGTGATCAACCTAAGGATATTGAGCTTCAAATCAGAGAGCTCATTCTTCGGTTCATCAGTAACCCGAATTCCATCATCCTCGCTGTCACTGCTGCTAATACAGATATGGCGACGTCAGAGGCACTTAAAATTTCAAGAGAGGTAGATCCAGATGGTAAGGACAGATGTTAATATTTAATGAGATGCTCGGTTAACAATGGTAAATCTATCTTCAAGAAAAGAATTTTTGTTTTTAAAAGTAATATCTCTAGTTGTTAATACAGATTTAAAAAATAATGCTTTTCTGTTTTGCTTATAATTTCAAATAGAAATTCTGATGGAAAATAAAGTTTTAATGGATAAGTTGCTGTACAGGCTAGGCAAAAATACTTCACATAGTGTCCATATTTGTAATGGTTACCTAATGATTTTAAAATAAAATGGCTTTGCAAAAAGTTTGTGTAAATAAAATGATGTAGGTTTTTGAATGGCTGACTTCTAAGAATAAATAACTCTCAGAGTAGAAAAATCACTGTAGATTTTTATGATATAGTAGATAATTATGGTATCTACATTCTGCAGAGGCAGAAAACATTTAAACATGCTCAAGGCAGGGGATTCTTAGAAATAAGGGTAAAATCCTTTTATGAAGCATTCATAACCCTGTCCTGACCCATACTGTGGGTCAGTGTATGATACTTGACTAAGGCTGTACTGTGCATCTCTTATATAAAACGCTGTATATATAAAACGCTAGCTTGTAGGAGGGTGGTCATTATTGCTGCTAATAAATGTATGCTTTGCTCCATACAGGAGCCAATTTTTTTTCCCTGACTATTTGGTGGGTCTGTGGGCTATGTCATGTTTCTGTTTTCCTGCTTTGAAGAAGAATTTCAAATAAATTGGATAGGAAATGTTAGTGCTAAGACTTGTAATTAAGATTCCCATAAACAGGGTCACTTTTTAAAATAATTTTATTTCAAGTTTTTAAGAAACTTTTACTACATGAATAATTAACATTCATTTCAGTTAGATTAAAAAATAAGCTATATCAAAAGGTTTATTTACATTTTATTTTTATTATTTAAACTGTTAAATATTTTATATGCATTCTGTTTTAAATTGATCCTTGAGCCATAACTATGATCATGCTTTTGATCTAATAATCTTAATGTAGTAATATATTGTAAGGATATAATCCAATGCAGTGTTATTTATAATATCAAAAAATTAGAAACAATTTAATATGGCCCAGAGCAGAAATGATTAAATAAATTAAGGTAATAATATCATATGAAATCATTAAAAAGGATTATTTTGTAAATTTGGAACAATGTAGAAAAATGTTTATAATTAAAAAAATATGTAGGGGCCGGCCTGGTGGCTTACTGGTTAAGGTCACGTGCTCTGCTTCAGTGGCCCAGGGTTCATGGGTTCAGATCCTGGGTCTGGATCTATACACTGCTCATCAAGCCATGCTGTGGCAGTGTCCCACATACAAAATAGAGGAAGATTGGCGCAGATGTTAGCTAAGGGCCAACCTCCCTCACCAAAAAAAAGAGAAAATAAAATTGGACCCTATGCAGAGCAACTGGGACTGTCACACATTGCTGGTGGAAATGGTATAGTCACTTGGGGAAAGAGTTTGTCAGTTTCTTAAAAAGTTAAATCAGCAGTCCCACTCATAGATATTTACTCATGTTAAATAAAAACCTATGTTCATATAAAAAGCTGTATGCAAATATCTGTAGTAGCTTTATTCAACATCTTGTAAAACTGGAAACAACTCAGATGTTTCTCAAATGGGGAATGAATGACCAAACTATACTAGATCCATACCAGGGAACACTGCTCAGCAGTAAAAAGGAATGAACTTTTGATACGTGCAACAACATGGATGACTCTCAAATGCATTATGCCAACTAAAAGAAGCCAGACTCAAAGACTGTGTATATAATTCCATTTATATAACGCTCTGGAAGAGGCAAAGTTGAGAGTGGAAAATGAGTTTGACTGGGTAGCACAAGAAAATTTTGGGAGTAATGGAACTGTTCTGTTTTGAGGTGGTAGTGACATAACTCTCTGCATTTGTCAAAACTCATAGAACTGTACACAAAAAGTAAATTTTAAACAAATTTTAAAAGTACTTATAAAAAATTAGCTCAGAGCTAATAAAAAATTACATGTGAAAATTATAAAAAATTGTACACAGTGATTAAAATTACTTCTTAAAAAGTATTTGTAAGCAAAGGTTAGAAAACATTTCCAAAATGATGACAGAGATAATCTTAGGTGGGATTATAGATGAAGATTTTCCTTAATTAATACTTAATGACTTTATTTAATGGGTCCTTTTCTTTCTTTTTTTTTTTTTTTTTTGCGTTTATCAGGTCGCAGAACCCTAGCTGTGATCACTAAACTTGATCTCATGGATGCGGGTACTGACGCCATGGATGTATTGATGGGAAGGGTGATACCAGTCAAACTTGGAATAATTGGAGTAGTTAACAGGTTAGCAATTACGAATGGGGTAAGAATTCAGCATTCTCATTTCACAGCAAATCTAAATGTTTAAAGTCAGTCAGAAATGTGATAGTGTCCTAATTTTTCCCCTTTTACTATGATCTTGGTATTGCTAAAGAATTCACTGCTCTAAAGGGAGAAAAGAAATTCACTAAAGCCTCCTGTAGACATTTTTATTTATTTATTTATTTATTTTTCTAAATTTTTATTGATGTCTTAATAGTTTATAACATTGTGGGGTTTTAGTTGTACATTATTATTTGTCTGTCACCATACGTCCTGTAAACATTTTTAATGGAAAATGTTTCTAGAGTAAACAGTACCACAAAATGGAAGATAATTTAATAGCCACGCTTTAAAAATTCCTGCCTGTTATGTATGAGGAGGGCACTGGATAAGGAAAAATATTATTTAATTTGCACCCAATCAAGAAAGAGGATTTTAATAGATTGGTTTAATCTCTAGCATTAATGATTCTATGTAATTGCCAGGATGTGACTTGGAAAAATTTTATTAAAGGTATCCTACTCACAAATAGCTGGTATTAAAAACTGTGGAAAGGAAACTATTATTGAATGTCTAATTATGTTTAGACACTATACTGGGAGCAATTTGCAAATGGTGTCTCTTTGAATCCTTACAACATCCCTGTGAGGTAGGTGTTGTTTTCTATTTTATAATCAGAAAACTGAAGTTATACATTTACCAAAGTCACATGGCTGGTGAAAGCAGAGCCCAGTTCAAATGAATATCTCTCTTGGTCCAAAGAAGCACTGAAATTATCATGAGATCTGGGTTCTAGTCCTAGTCTGTCCACAATGTGGACAGTCTGTGGTTTAAAGTCACAATGTGGGTTTAAGTGACACCTAACATCTTTGGGTCTCAGACCTTTTAAAAATGAAAATGTTTTTACTAAATGATATCTAAGATCCATTCAAGTTGTCTGCTTCTATTCATATGTCCTTCTACCTCATCCCTACTAAGACTTAAAAAAAAAAAATCTCACTGTCTTCCTTTTCAGGCAAGCAGGGGGTATAAAATTATTTGTAGATGACTGCTCTTCAAGTTAACTATTTTTGGTAGGAATTAGTTGCCTGTCCATGGATAAATATTACAGTTGATTAAGACACACTTACATTTTTTCACCTATCCCTGTTATGTAAGAGTACTGCTTTTGACTGTAGTTAATGGTAATAATGAGGCCTAAACTATTCAGGCATATTACTTGTAAGTCCCATAGTTTGAATCTTGGCTGAGCTGCTTAATATACAACCTTGTGTAAGTTTAATCTCCCTGAGCCTCAGTTCCTTTGCTATCAAATGGGATAAAATCTATCACATGGAATTATTATGAGAATTAAATAAAACAATCCATGTCAGGCATTAGGAACAATGAATGCCCGGTGCTGTTATCATCACCTTCATCACCATCACCACCATCATCACTATCATCA